>OZ022499.1:86673900-89113380 GCA_963989385.1 Ctena decussata | reverse complement strand
TAGTGCATGTCCATCGGTTACACTTTCATTTCCATACTCTTTGAAGTTATTGTAATAAGCCCAAATTTGGCGAACACTAGTATCCTCCCTTGTACTCAGTTATCTTGAACAGCTTCAACAGGCAATGTCCTAGCGTTTTGTTTAATATTTCGTCGGCTGGTCGGTTGCTTTCGGGTGTAAAAGGCCTTTGAGGTAGTATTTCAGTCCATAACGAGTTGCCTGCTAGTAAGTTGCCTGCTAGTAACTAAGTAACCAATGAATGGAATTTCAAAATAATTATGTATTGTCATGATACAACAGTTCACACTAAGTTTTGTCAAAATCTCTTGAGAAGTACATGATTTAAAACCACTGAATTTATTTAAATTCACCAATTAGCCATAACTAAGGTACCGCTGAATACAATTTCTTGAAACTGAATTAAAAATGTATCAGAACAGTGCAGTGATGCTGAGGCAAGTGTTTAAGACCGATTTCAGCTATAGCCTCGTTAATGCAAGAGTGATTACCCTCGATTTGATTTCCAATCCAGCCGTACCTAAGTATCCAGTGAAACTTAAAATAACCCATAAAAATCAGGGCCACTTGGGCGGGAGATATAAATTCACTGAATCTGCCTTTTGTTGTATTAACGCCACCCCTCGAAAATGGGGACTTGCTCCAAAAGCGAAGAATTTGCACCTCAGGAGCAAATTCTCGTCTCAAAGAGCAGACCCTATCCTGGAAGGATCCGGGGTCGTATTTATAGAAGAACTTAGGTCGTCGCTAAGGCTTAATTTCTAAAAAGGAGATTTGCTACAACTATGAAATGCTCTGGAGGAACAGTCTTTTTCAGACTGTTCCTCCAGAGCAAATTCCGTAGTTGTAGGGAATCTCCTTCAATGAAATTTAGCCTTCGCAACAGCATAGCAACCACTTAAGTCGTTTTATAAATACGGGCCTCGGTTCTGCAGGAAAGCAAACAGTAAGCCACAGAAGCTGCCTCCTTTTGGCAAAATGGTGGAAAGGCATGTCCGTGCACCGATACACCTAAATATTTTGATTTTTTACCCAAGGTATTCTACACTAACGCCTCTATGACTTTTGTCCATGTCCATCGTTTTGAAAATTTTGCAGCTAGAAAAGAGGTTGGTGAAGATCCAGATGAGACTCATCCCATGCGAATCAGCATCACTATGGATCAGATGGATCGAAATAGTGAGTCATATTGGCAGCATCGTAAAATGAAAAGTCCTTAAGCCATACAGAAAATCAGAACTTTTCGTGCTCTGGTTACGCTAAGAGAATAACAGAATCAATGATGGGGCTGAGGCAGAGACAAGAAAATCTCATGCTAGTTTTCAGACCATTTAGTCTTACGCAAGCCTCGCATAAGACTAAATAATCTGAAAACTAGCCTGAGATTTCCTTTTCTCGGCCTCAACCCCATCATTGATTATTTTTCTCACCCATACAGAATATTCATTCTTCTTGTTCCTATAAACTTTAAGCTAATTTTCTATTAATAGTTCTGGCATGTAAGTTATTTTCATCTTGTGCATGCATTTTTGATGGCTGGCAGCTAATCATCACCTCTTGCATATCATTGACAGTCCATTTCATTTTGCAAGCAGTTTACATGACAGGTAGCAGCAAGTTGATTGTTGAATTTAAATGTATACTCAGCGTCAATGAAAACGCACCAGTTTGGAACTTATGGCACATTATGTTCGTTTAATTTGGTTTTATGTAACAGACAATTTGGTTAATCATTATTTTCTTGTATTTAGAAAGAATGTTTGCAAATTAAATTTCGTTCATCATTGGGTGCTATCAAGCGTGACGTCAATACTGACGTATTTGAAAACAGTCGATATCAAATGACACATTTAAAGCGTAATTAATCCATATTTCGTGCTCTGCCAGACTCTTGATTGCACATGAATCGTTTATTGGAAGGTCCCTTCACAAAAATCCACTTTTTCCTCCATTGAATTATGACGCGGTTCGGCAAATAAGGGTGACGTTATCCATGTAACGTCATGCTCTGGCTGGGTAACGGTTGACGTTTGCCCCACAAAACTTCTGAAATTTTGTTTCTACTACTTATCTCAGCATTTTGGGTTGCAAAAAGTATCAAATTTACCTTTAGTTACTTTTGTCTGCCCTTGTTTGATGAACGTGACAATAAAGTGACATTCGAATCCAAATCACTTTGTTGCATTCGGTGGTCTGGACTTCTTTCCTATGGCGTTTTGATAGGGTATCTTTACTCTAGCAAAGTCCATCATTGAAGAATTGCCGCCATGTGAAATTATGGTAGAATTCCGTTTTTCTTGATTTCAGAGCTTATGTTACGTCTCACACTCACAGCGTACCTTCAGGCAGAATGACATCATGGGCGTAATAAGAAGCTATACCCTGTTAATATAGAATGATCATTGAATTTAAGCAAAAATTTTAAATTCTAAGACTGGTGCGTTTTCATTGACGCTGAGTATATAATTGATTGGGCTGCACTCGTGTATAGCAATGATTGGCATTTTGAAACAGCTTTCTGAGCCTGGGCTGAGATAGCTGAAAAGTAAATAGAAAGGGCCAGGGAATGCCACAATCACAACCCACAGCCAACCCACAACACCAAGAGGAAGAGAAAAAGGACAAACATACACACATGTGCAAAACAAACAAATGCACGAGAAGCAGAAAAAAGCTCCCTCTTCCCCAAGCGAGGTGATCAGAATGCTTAAACAAACACAGAAACGAGGACAAAGAGCAGAAGATTTTACAATAAAAAGCGCCTCGTGGTAAAAACCACAAAGCAACATAGAATTAAGAATAGCATCGGGGGCCGTATTCATAAAGCCACTTAAGTCGTTGCCATGCGGTTGCTAAGGCTAAATATCTATAAAGGAGATTCCCTACAACTATGAAATTTGGTCTGGAGGAACAGTCTTTGTAAGACTGTTCCTCCAGAGCAAATTTTATAGTTGTATGGAATCTCCTTCAAAGAAATTTAGCCTTAGCAACAGCATAGCAACCACTTAAGTCGTTTAATGAATACGGCCCCGGGACTGCCGTCTTAGAACGGCCAGCAGCATAGACTACCGAGGGATTAAAAAATACAGTTGACAAACTGCCGAGATAGAACAATCTCAGACACCCCTCTCTCGCGAGAGAGATTACTATAAGTATAAAACTATACATATATTTATCTCTCTCTCTCTTTCTCTTTCTCTCTCTCTCTCTCTCTCTCTCTTCATTACCATCCTATCAGCATACTCCTTCTGGTGTAAACGGATCTGACTACTACTAGCCATGGCACGACCGACGCCAGTCCGCTACACACCCCGCCGTGCCAGTCGGACATCAGACTGGCATGGAGTTGCAAAAGCACAGCCGTAAGATACTGGCATCACTGGCAACATTTTATTCTAGAAACATGTTTGCAAAAAAGGCAATAACTATTCTTTGTGTTGCAGTATTGCTTTTGACACTGCAACACAACAGAATATAAACTTATTTTGAACACATTTTCCAGGGCATAAAGGAAAGGTGGCACTCAGAGCATATACTTGTATAGTGCTCGTACAGCTTGGTCTTGGGATAGGGTTGCTAATCCTTGGACTAGTGGAGTTGACAGCGACAGGTTTTTCGGCAATTGGAGTTGGCACAGTGGTGAGTATTTATATGAATCAAATATTACATATGAAAAGGAGGCTTAAAGTATTTGCAAACATCAAATCCTTGCCCAGCTACGCATCGCGCAGTTTGATCAGAACTTTTGCTGTCCGCACAGACCAGGTATGGACCATAGGAAATCTACAGCCACAACATGTAGCAGTAAGCTATAGCCAGGTTGAACGGGTTCACAGTCTGACTGAGCCTTTCCTGTTAGCAAATATTAAAGGTCTCCTTTCTGCGTGAAGCGTCTCGCTATTGACCAAGACGGAATGCGTTTTCATTAAAGGTAGGCAATGCCGTTTTTGCTTGAAATTTAATAGATGAAAACATGCAAATAAAAAAAAATAAAAAAAAACAAACAAAAAAAAACGCAAGTCGTATTCAAACCTTAACGGGAAGGCAATGACCAGGAAGCGATACCCCCTGTCCCAAACTGTAACAGTACTTGACCTCATATTTCACTGCTGGGAGCGTACAGTACACGTGACCCATAGTGCCGATCTGTATAGTTGACGCATCTTTGTAGGTTTTTTTGTGTTATAAAGTTATTTATTGCGGGTAGTACCGATAGTCTGACAAGCAATGCTACGGGTCTTTTCGGCATGGTACCTTGATTTTCTCTATATTGTTATAATGTGCTTTGGGACACCGGGAACCAATTTCTATAGGAAACCGCGAAATTCAAAAAGGTGCAGGGAAGCCCGGGACTATTATTGTCACATGGTGCTCTTTGATTGGTTAATACTGCTGATGAGGTTGAAAGTGATGTTTTAGTGACATGTAGAAATCAGTTTTGTTTGATATTATGGATATTGTAAAGAAATAACTATTTTTGATTTGGTCTGTGGAGCCAAAATTAATGACAGGTGATTTTTAGCACATCTTCTGCGCTTTTCTGTGGGATAGGTGGTTGCTGGCTATCAACATCCTCTTGATCAACATTTTAGCTTGAAATTAGAGAAAATCTGGATAGTGAAGAAACAGTGTATAAAGGGAGGCACACTGTCACAGGCAGTAGGGGTCACTATAGAAGTCTGTGGGAGAAACAATTAGTTCACGCTGCCCTATAGTGAAAGAAGAGTTCTTTCTTGCTGTGCTGTATTTCAATGTTTTCTGTAGATTTTCAAAGTCTCCTTTGTAAAATAGGACTCACTTTATTGAAATGCTGATTTTCAGTAGCTTATTCATATTGGAAATGTTCAGAATAGTGAGATGAGCCTAACTATAATCTCTGTTTGGCTGACTCTGTTTAAACACAGGTTTACTGTAGGGGGTGGGGTAGTTCAAAAGTTTCCATTGCATCAGTTTACCTGGTTTATTGGAATGCAATTGAAGTTTTAGGGATGAAATTGTTCAAACTGCTAAGCCGGATGCTTTCGAAACTTGGAGGAAAGCCTCATAGTGAAAAAAATCCTGGGACCTCGATGTGTCGTTTAAGAGATTTTATCGCGCGGCATGGTATTCACAACTGCTATCACCAATGCTTACTGTATAAAGGGTCTTCAGAATCTTTTTTGCTCCTTAATTTGCTAGAATAGCATTAGATGCCTCTTTCAGAATGTAGAAAACTGCATGCATTAGCATTTTTGGGACACTTTGGTTTCCAAATTACTGAAAAATGTGTATTTTTCTCCTAAATTTGGTGGTACACTTCCAAGAATGGACCTAAAATACCAAACATGGTTATTTTTTCATGTTTTAATTTATTTTAGATGCTGAACAGTTTGAAGTTTCACATGAACGGAGAAAGCCTTGAGGTCATGAGTGTATTTTCATCAGCAGTAGGTTAAATGCTTTTTCCTCAGAAGCTTTGTTTCTCGACTGCCTTCGGAGAAACAGGACACGACATCTTTAGCACACTGCTCATGGAAGTACGGTCATAATAATTTCATGCGAAACTTGAGAACTGTCTTAAAGATAGGTTGAAGTTTGAATTCAAGCGGAATCTATTGTTTTCCAAAAGTTTGGGTGGCACCGGGAACCAATTCCTATAGGAGACCGCGTAATTCAAAAAGGTGCAGGGAATTAGAGCAAGTCTGGAAACAGTGTATAAAGGGAGGCACTCTGTCACAGGCAGTAGGGGTCACTATAGAAGTCTATGGGAGAAACAATTAATAAACTTAGCTGTAATAACGTGATATCACAGAACCAATTTTGTGATAACAGCTATTCTGTTTTTGTGATATCACATTCGATTTTGTGATATCACAGAATCGCATACATTTTGTGTTGTCATAAATTCGATTTTGTGATATCTATAATTTCAGTAAAGGTATATGAATTTTCTTTTTGCCGCAAAAATCGAATTTGTGATATCACTCTATCGATTTTGTGATATCACTATTTCGACAATAGGATATCACGTCATTTTTGCGCTACCACTTATTTATAATGTGTTATCACATAATCGGTTTTAGTGATATCACAAAATCGATTTTGTGTAAAAGACAGAATATGATTTTGTGTGATATCACTTATTCGATTTTGTGATATCATTCATCGATTAAGTGATCACAAAATCGAATGAGTCTTACCACTTTATGGTAATATCACAAAATAGAATCAGTTATTTCACAAAATAGCTATGACTTAGTGACATCACGAAATTGATTTTGTGATATCACCAATTCGATTTTGTGATATCACTACGCATATATTTTGTGATATCACTACATCGCACATATTTTGTGATATCACCATTTCGATTTTGTGATATCTCTTATTTCAATTAATGATATCACAAAACAGGGAATTTATAGTAAAACGGCCCATCATATTGTACTGCCTTTCGTTACAAACCAGCATGTATAGCGACGTGCTTGAAAGTTCGCCTTTAGACGGAAGGGTCCCAGGTTTCATCGAATGTTATTTGATTAATTTATCGCAAATTAGGCATGATGCTTCAGCATGGCGTTCCAATATCTTGATACCAACTCACCATATATTTTGGTGAGAATTACCTACTTTATTACACGCCAACATGAATTTGTAACTTTATTGTTGGGTGGGCGATTCATAACCTGGGCACTATTGTAATCGTTCTTTATTCTTTCTTTCCAGTTTTTAGTGATCAGTTTACAGTTGATTGCTGTTATTTATCTCTCATCGTTGAAGAAGAAATACTGTATCACCGTTCGCTTGGTAAGATTTTATTCCCAGCAGAATAAGAAATGAGCCGCAACACGAGAAAACAAACAATGTGGTTGTGCACCCAGCGCAGACTCAGACCACCCTGGGCATCCGCTAAGTCTGATCAGACTCTTTCCTAAGCACTTATAAGGTAGCTAAGGGTCTAAGCTACCTCCATGCGGACAGCGAAGACTCTGATCAGACTGGGCGGATGCCCAGGCTGATTTGAGTCTGCGCTGGGCGCACAACCACTTTGTTGGTTTTCTCGTGTCGCGGCTCAAATGATACTGATATATATAACAGTATTGACGGTGTATATCCTAAACACTCCTGTCCTAAGCAATTACTTCGAATCTGGTTGACTATTATAGCGAATTTCAGGAAAGTTTCAACAAAAATGTTAAGAATTTCCGAATGTAGTCATTCTCATCTATTGTCTGTTTGTTCTTGATCATCTGCCTCTCATCTACTGTCAGTTTGCTTTTGATCACTGTCTTCTAATCTACTGTCTTTTTGTTTTAATCTTGACCTAATTATCTACTGTCTGTTTATTCCTGATCATTGCCTACATCTACTGTCTGTTTGTCCCTGGTCATTGTCTCCTCATCTACATTCTGTTTGTATTTAACCATGACCTTCTCATCTACTGTCTGTTTGTTCTTGTTCATTATCTTCTCAGCTACTGTCTGGCGGTTCAAGATTATCATCTTTTCATCTACTATTTTTTTTCCTGATCATTGGCTTCTCATTTGCTCTGTTTTCGATCATTGTCTTCTCACATAGTGTCTGCTTATTCTTCATTTTCTGCTTCTCATCAGCTGTCTGCTGGTTCGTGGTCATTGTCTCCTCATCTACTGTCTGTTGGTTCATGATCATTCCCTTCTCATCTACTTCTGTTAGTTCCTGATCATTACCTGAATGACCATCTGTTCGGGAAAGAGCTGATCATTCAGTTTACCGTGCGTGCGCTTATTTCCCTTTTAGTTTTTAGAGCGGAATGTGGGATTTGATTGTATTAATTCCTGATAATGATCAGATCATTGCCTATATTTTTACTTATCATCTACTGTCTGTTAGTTCCTGATCGTTGTCTTCTCATCTACTGTCAGTAAGTTCCTAACCATTGTCATCTCATCTACTGTCAGTTGGTTCGTTATCATTGTCTTCTCACACTTCTGTTAACACACGATCATTGTCTTCTCATCTACTGTCTGCTGGTTCCTGACCATTGCCTTCTCATCTACAGTCTGTAAGTTCCTGATCATTGTCTTCTCATCTACTGTTAGTTGGCTGTGATCATTGTATTCTCAGCTACTGTCTGTTAGTACATGATCATTGTCTTATCAGCTACTGTCTGTTGGTTCGTAATCATTGCCTCCCCATCTACTGTCTGTTGGTTCGTGATCATTGCCTTCTCAGCTACCGTCTGCTGCTTCGTGATCATTGTCTTCTCATCTACTGTCTGTAGGTTCGTGATCATTTCCTTTTCATCTACTGTCTCTTGGTTCGTGATCATTGCCTTCTCATCTACTGTCTGTTGGTTCGTGATCATTGTATTCTCAGCTACTGTCTGTTGGTTCGTGATCATTTCCTTCTCATCTTCTGTCTGTTAGTTCATGATCATTGTCTTCTTATCTACTGTCTGTTAGTTCATGATCATTGCCTTCTCATCTTCTGTCTGTTAGTTCATGATCATTGCCTTCTCATCTATTGTCTGTTGGTTCGTGATCATTGCCTTCTCAGCTACTGTCTGTTTGTTCGTGATCATTGCCTTCTCATTTACTGTCTGTTGGTTCGTGATCATTTCCTTCTCATCTTCTGTCTGTTAGTTCATGATCATTGTCTTCTTATCTACTGTCTGTTGGTTCCTGATCATTGCCTTCTCTTCTACTGTCTGCTGGTTCATGATCATTGCCTTCTCATCTACTGTCTGTTGGTTCGTGATCATTGCCTTGTCATCTACTGTCTGTTGGTTCCTGATCATTGCCTCCTCATCTATTGTCTGTAGGTTCCTGATCATTGCCTTCTCATCTACTGTCTGTTTGTGCGTGATCATTGCCCTTTCAACTTATGTCTGTTACCTGTTACCTGTTACATTCTTCTGTCGAAGTACTGAAAGCCAGTTTTGGCTTATATTACTTCCCCTATATAATGAAACATTTGCCGGTTTCGGTGGTTTGTATTAAAGTCTTTAATAAATCTGAGAAACATCAAAGCGCTTGTCCCTCCACAACTTGTCCAGATTGGATTTAAAACCAAGAATACTATTATTAGTAACAATCTCCTCTGGGAGCTCATTCCAGGCATCGATACATCTGACAGGAAAAACATTATTCCTCAGAGTTTTCTTGACACTGGGTTTACATATCCTGAATATATGACCCCGGGTGATATTGCCATTGAAGCTGAATAATTTTGTTGGCTCAATATCATCAATATGGTGTACTATTTTATAAATCTGAATGAGATCATACCGCTGACGTCGATATAATAACGTGGGCAAATTTAATGCTTTAACTCTTTGTGTGTATGATAATCCTCTCAACTCCGGTACAATCCTAGTGGCCCTCCTCTGTATATTTTCAACAAGCTGAATATTCTTCTTTGTTGTGGGATACCATACAGTTATTGCGTAATCCACTATGCTTCTTATTAAACTTTTATATACTGTCAGGAACAAAGATTTATTCATATAACGAAAGGTTCTCTTTATCATACCGGTCAATCTCTTTGTTCGGTTAACTACATCCATAACTTGTTTGTTGAATTTTAAAAATTGCTCAAATATCACTCATAAGTCCTTCTCCTCGTCCTCTATTGGCAAGTCAATCAAAAAGTTTTTACTATCCTCCATCTGGTATGTATAATCATGTTTAACATTGCCGAACTGAATAAATTTAAATTTAGGAATAGAAAACTTCAATAACCAGTCCTGACACCATTTACACAGATTTAACAAATCCTGCAGCAAAGTATCTTGATCTGCATGATTATTAATTAATCTATATATTTTGGTATCGTCCGCAAAGATTTTACAAACTGACTCTACACACTCTGGAAGGTCATTCATGTATATTATGGACAAAACCGGTCCAAGGACAGAGCCTTGCGGTATACCAGAAGTTACATTCCTTCCAATCAGAATAGAAACTATTTACTCTGACACGCTGCATTCTGCTTGTCAAGAAGTCTTCAATCCAACTCAGAATCTCCCCATCTATACCATAAGCCTTCAATTTACACAATAGCCGTCTATGAGGGACTGTGTCAAAAGCTTTTTTAATGTCCAAATATATGGTATCAACTTGAATACTATCATCATATGCTGCAGACCAATCATCTAGAACATCCAACAGCTGCAGTACACAGTTTCTTTTATTTCGAAAACCAAACAGGGATTCACTAAAGAGATTATTAGTTGTCATATGATTCATAAGAACTTCCCTTACTGACTTTTCACACAACTTACAGGGCACACAAGTTAAGGACACAGGGCGATAATTCGACGGATCTGACTTATCTCCTTTATTCTTATATACGGCTGTCACTGAAGCTTTTTTCCATATTCCAGGTATTCTCTGCTCTTCGAACGTTTTGTTCATTATCTTCTGCAATCGACAGCTCAATACATCTGCTGCTTCTTTAAGAACTTTTGGGTGACAATTATCAGGACCCATTGATTTATTCACATTTAATCTGAACTGTCTCTCTTTCTGCTAACAGGTTAGTTATAGGCATACCTGTATGTCTAATGTCAAAAACTGGAATAGGCGTTGGAGGCTCCACCACAAATACAGAGGAAAAAAAGTTATTCAATAAATTAGCTTTACCCTCACTGTCCGTTAACACTTCCTGATTTTCATTTTTCAAGTCAAATATTCCTGACTGTGACTTTGTCTGTTGCTTAACATACGCCCAGAAGCCTTTAGAGTCTTTATTCATATTATTTACTATTGTCTTTTCGAATTTCCTTTTAGCAGCTCTTGTTACACTAGTACACTTGTTACGTGCTGCACAATGCTTATCAAAGTCACGTCTGCTCTTTGTATGAATATAAGAATTCCATGTCTTATGTTTCTTCTTAACGCTGCTAATACAGTCTTTATTCACCCACTTATTTTTCTTAACCTTACCACTGGACTTTACTAATGGAACGTTCTTAGTCACTGCTTGTGATCAATCTTATTTGTGAAAAAGGCATAACTATCCTCAATGTTTATATTGTCCATTTCCTCCCAGATTACCACACCTAATTCCCTTCTAATTGCATCACATTCTGTTATTTCCTGATCATTGTCTTCTCAGCTACTGTCTGCTGGATCGTGATCATTGTCTTCTCATCTACTGTCTATTGGTCCGTGATCATTGTCTTCTCATCTACTGTCTTGTGAGTGCCTGGTTATTGCTTTCTCAGCTACTGTCTGCTGGATCGTGATCATTGTCTTCTCATCTACTGTCTGTTGGTCTGTGATCATTGTCTTCTCATCCACTGTCTTGTGAGTGCCTGATTATTGCCTTCTCAGCTACCGTCTGTTATTTCCTGCCTGATCATTGTCTTCTCAGCTACCGTCTGCTGGATCGTGATCATTGTCTTCTCATCTACTGTTTGTTGGTTCCTGATCTGTGTCTTCTCATCTACTGCCTTGTGAGTGCCTGATTATTGCCTTCTCTTCTACTGTCTTGTGAGTGCCTGATTATTGCTTTCTCAGCTACCGTCTGCTGGATCGTGATCATTGTCTTCTCATCTACTGTCTGTTGGTTCGTGATCATTGCCTTCTCATTTACTGTCTTATGAGTGCCTGATTATTGCTTTCTCAGCTACCGTCTGCTGCTTCGTTATCATCTACTGTCTGTTGGTTCCTGATCCTTGCCTTCTCATCTTCTGTCTGTGAATAACTGATCATTGCATTCTCATCTTCTGTCTGTGAATTTCTGATCATAGACTTCTCGTTTACTGTCTGTTGGTTCGCGATCAGTGCCTCCTCATCTACTGTCTGGTTGTTCCTGAAAATTAACTTGTCAACTACTGTCTGCTTGTTCCTGATCATTGCCTTCTCATCTACTGACTGTTGGTTCTTGAACATTGCCTTCTCATCTACTGTCTGCTGGATCTGATCAGGGTCTTCTTATCTACTGTCTGCTGGTTCGTAATCATTGTCTTTTCAGCCACTGTCTGCTAGTTCGTGTTCATTGTCTTCTCATCTATTGTCTGCTGGTTCGTGATCATTGCCCTCTCATCTAATGTCTGTTGGTTCGTGATCATTTCCTTCTCATCTACTGTCTGTAGGTTAGTGATCATTTCCTTCTCATCTACTGTCTGTTGGTTCGTGATCATTGTCTTCTTATCTACTGTCTGTTGGGTCGTGATCATTGCCTTCTTACTACTGTCTGTTGGTTCCTGATCATTTCCTTCTCATCTTCTGCCTGTTGGTACGTGATCATTGCCTTCTCATCTACTGTCTGTTAGTTCGTGACCATTGCCTTCTCATCTACTGTCGGTTGGTTCGTGATCATTGTCTCTTCATCTACTGTCTGTTAGTACACGATCATAGCCTTCTCGTCTACTGTCTGTTGGTTCATGATCATTGTCTTCTCATCTACTGTCTGTTAGTACACGATCATTGCCTTCTCATCTACTGTCTGTTGGTTCGTGATCATTGCCTTCTCATCTACTGTCTGTTGGTTCGTGATTATTGCATTCTCATCTATCGTCGGTTGGTTCGTGATCATTGCCGTCTAATCTACTGTCTGTTGGTTCGTGATCAATGCCTTCTCATCTACTGTCTGTTGCTTCGTGATCATTGCATTCTCATCTACTGTCTGTTGGTTCGTGATCATTGCATTCTAATCTATCGTGGGTTGGTTCGTAGTCATTGCGTTCTGATCTACTGTCTGTTGGTTCGTGATCATTGCCTTGTCATCTACTGTCTGTTGGTTCGTGATCATTGCCTTCTCATCTACTGACTGTTGGTTCGTGAACATTGCCTTCTTATCTACTGTCTTCTGGATCTGATCAGGGTCTTCTCATCTACTGTCTGCTGGTTCATGATCATTGTCTTCTAAGACGCTGTCTGCTTGTTGGTGTTCATTGTCTTCTCATCTATTGTCTGCTGGTTCGTGCTCATTGCCTTCTCATCTACTGTCTTCCGGTTCGAGATCATTGCCTTCTCATCTACTGTCTGTTGGTGCGTGATCATTGCCTTCTCAACTACTGTCTGCTGGTTCGTGATCATTTCCTTCTCAGCTACTCTCTGTTGGTTCATGATCATTGCCTTCTCATCTACTGTCCGTTGGTTTGTGATCATTGCCTTCTCAGCTTCTGTCTGTTGGTTTGTGATCATTGCCTTGTCATCTACTGTCTGTTAGTTCCTGATCATTGCCTTCTCATCTACTGTTTGGTGGTTCATGATCATTGTCTTGTCATTTACTATCTGTAAGTTCCTGATCATTGCCTTTTCATCTACTCTTTGTTGGTTCCTGATCATTGCCTTCTCATCTACTGTCTGTTGGTTCGTGATCATTGCCTTCTCATCTACTGCCTGCTGGTTCGTGATCATTGCTTTCTCGTCTACTGTCTGTTAGTTCGTGACCAATGTCTTCTCATCTACCGTCTGTTGGTTCGTGATCATTTCCTTCTCATCTACTGTCTGTTGGTTTCTGATCATTGCCTTCTCATTTACTGTCTGTTGGTGCGTGATCATTGCCTTCTCATCTACTGTCTGTTGGTTCGTGATCATTGCCTTCTCATCTACTGTCAGTTGGTTCGAGATAATTGTCTTCTCATCTACTTCTGTTAGTACACGATCAATGCCTTCTCATCTACTGTCTGTTGGTTCGTGATCATTGTCTTCTCATCCACTG
Source organism: Ctena decussata (assembly GCA_963989385.1). Classification (NCBI taxonomy): domain Eukaryota; kingdom Metazoa; phylum Mollusca; class Bivalvia; order Lucinida; family Lucinidae; genus Ctena; species Ctena decussata. Next base: position 89,099,727 of record OZ022499.1, on the reverse strand, counting down.
TCTGTTAGTACACGATCATTGCCTTCTCATCTTCTCTCTGTTGGTTCGTGATCATTGCCTTATTATCTACTGTCTGTTGGTTCGTGATCATTGCATTCTCATCTATTGTCGGTTGGTTCGTGATCATTGCCCTCTTATCTACTGTCTGTTGGTTCGTGATCAATGCCTTCTCATCTACTGTCTGTTGGTTCGTGATCATTGCATTCTCATCTACTGTCTATTGGTTCGTGATCATTGCATTCTCATCTATCGTGGGTTGGTTCGTAGTCATTGCCTTCTCATCTGCTGTCTGTTGGTTCGTGATCATTGCCTTGTCATCTACTGTCTGTTGGCTCGTGATCATTGCCTTCTCATCTACTGACTGTTGGTTCGTGAATATTGCCTTCTGATCTACTGTCTTCTGGATCTTATCAGGGTCTTCTCATCTGCTGTCTGCTGGTTCATGATCATTATGTTCTCAGTCACTGTCTGCTTGTTGGTGTTCATTGCCTTCTCATCTACTGTCTGCTGGTTCATGATCATTGCCTTCTCATCTACTGTCTGTTGGTGCGTGATCATTGCCTTCTCATCTACTGTCTGTTGGTTCGTGATCATTGCCTTCTCATCTACTGTCTGCTAGTTCGTGATCATTGCCTTCTCAACTACTGTCTGTTGGTGCGTGATCATTGCCTTCTCATCTACTGTCTGCTGGTTCGTGATCATTTCCTTCTTAGCTACTGTCTGTTGGTTTGTGATCATTGCCTTCTCATCTACTGTTTGTTAGTTCCTGATCATTGCCTTCTCATCTACTGTCTGTTGGTGCGTGATCATTGCCTTCTCATCTACTGCCTGTTGGTGCGTGATCATTGCCTTCTCATCTGCTGTCTGTTGGTTCGAGATCATTGTCTTCTCATCTATTGTCTGTTGGTGCGAGATCATTGCCTTCTCATCTACTGTCTGCTGGTTCGTGATCATTTCCTTCTCAGCTACTGTCTGTTGGTTTGTTATCATTGCCCTCTCATCTACTGTCTGTTGGTTCCTGATCATTGCCTTCTCATCTACTGTCTATTGGTTCCTGATCATTGCCTTCTCATTTACTGTCTGCTGGTTCGTGAGCATTTCCTTCTCAGCTACTGTCTGTTGGTTCGTGATCATTGCTTTCTCATCTAATCTCTGTTGGTTCTTGACCAATGTCTTCTCATCTTCTGTCTGCAGGGTCCTGATCATTTCCTTCTCATCTACTGTCTGTTGGTTCGTGATCATTGTCTTCTCATCTACTGTCTGCAGGGTCCTGATCATTTCCTTCTCATCTACTGTCTGTTAGTTCGTGATCATTTCCTTCTCATCTACAGTCTGTTATTTCATGATCATAGTCTTCTCATCTACTGTCTGTTGGTTCGTGATCATTGCCTTCTCATCTACTGTCTGTTTGTTCATGATCGTTGTCTTCTCATCTACTGTCTGTTGGTGCGTGATCATTGCCTTCTCATCTGCTGTCTGGTGGTTCGTGATCATTGCCTTCTCATCTACTGTCTGTTGTTCGTGATCATTGTCTTCTCAGCTACCGTCTGCTGGTGCGTGATAATTGTCTTCTTATCCACTGTCTGTTGGTTCGCGATCATTGTCTTCTCATTTACTGTCTGTTGGTGCGTGATCATTGCCTTCTCATCTACTGTCTGTTTTTTTCGTGATCATTTCCATCTCATCTACTGTCTGTTAGTTCCTGATCATTGTCTTCTCATCTACTGTCTGTTGGTTAGTTATCATTGCCTTCTCATCTTCTGTCTGTTGGTGCGTGATCATTGCCTTCTCATTTACTGTCTTTTGATACGTGATCATTGCCTTGTCATCTACTGTCTGTTGGTTCCTGAGCATCGCCTTCTCATCTACTGTCTGTTGGTTCGTGATAATTGCCTTCTCAGCTACTGTCTGTTGGTTCGTGATTACGCCTTGTACAGCAGTTCAACTTCACCTACAGGTACATAGATGTTCTTTCTCTGAATTATTCAAAGATTTCGGAGTATATTGATATCTTCTGCTAATGCGAACTTGAAATAATTCAGGATACTACAGAGTACAGTTCCTCTCCCTCATACCTGGATGAATATCTCTATATTGACAATGGAAAGCTTGTTACTAGGCTTTATGCCAAGTGGGACGACTTCAAATTTCCCATAGACAACATTACATTTCTGAGTAGCAATATTCCTTCGGCACTTGTATACGGAGTTTATGTCTCTCAGTCGGCTTAGCTACAGCCTATTTCAACTACCAAGCCCTAGTTTATAGAGGGAAGCTACTCACTCAGTAGAAATTGTTGTCACAGAACGAAATTATCGCAGAACGAGGTTATCGCAGAACGAAATTTGTGTCAACTCTTAAAAAATCTATTGGAGACACCACGATCTCGTTGATCGCTTCAGTGCCCGCTTCCAAACTTATTTCCGATCTGATGGCCGTGGCCGAAACATAGTATGGCTTTCTTTTACCGGATTTTTATTTTCACTGACTTTTCCATCAGATACATAGACATGGCGGGTGTATTATAATAGCCAGGCGATGCTTGCTTCTCGCGAGCACCTGATCACACTTCCGTTTTTGGGGGTCCATGTTTATGTATCAAAATATTTCGCATTTGTCAATGCTTATATACTGAGAGGCAAAAGAAAGTATACACTTCCTGAATGCATATATTTTACTCAGTTCCCGCGGCTCAGGTCTGAAATTTTGCAAGAGTTATTTGTATTCAATGAACATCAACCTGGTATAGTAAAATCTTTGACCAGCGGCACTGAACGTACATGCTGGTTTTGCACGTTTTCCACGTGCAGCAAAATGGACGATACAAGTTTGCTGTAAATTTGTCTTCTTTGAAAATTTCGGTTGATATACTAAACAGACCACAACGTTTGCGTTTCATTTGCACAATGATAAGGCTCTCTGTGGCTGACAGAATTCATACAAACAGAGGAAAAGTAGTCAGAGACAAAAAGACAGTACACACTTCATTGCAAATCAGTCGTGGCTCTAGTGTATTTTATCAAGCCAATCACGAACCGCCTGTAACGAATTCTATCTGCACTAAAACATTGGCGTCATGTAAATGAAACGCATATATTGTGGTTTCCGAAAATTCAGATTCAGATTAACAGCAAATTCGTATAGTCCATTTTGTGCACGTGGAAAACGTAACAAGAGCTGTCGCCTGACAGCATAGCTCGCCTGAATCGGTGTTTGCCCATCGCACAGTCGCTATGGTGGTGTGGACTGCTATGCATAAAGCTTCAGGCAAGCATGTCCATAAAACAACACAGTTAAGCCATAGCTTAGAAATAAATGTTAGAATAAAATTAAAATTAAATATTTCAAAATCCAAGAACTGAAGGGGTATGAGGGGTTGGGAGGGAGGGGGGGGGGTGGTGGTGGGGGGGGGGGGGGGGGGAGAAGGACGTATCAAAACCCTGAACCATTATCTAACATCAGTCCAAGTATACGTATCAACTGAGTCCATCATGGCACTGTGAAATTATATCTTCATGAATATAAAACTTTAACCAAAATATTTAAGACAAAATTCTAAGTTGATCACCTTGACTTCAAGGTCATCCAGTGGGCTAAGTATATATTGTTTTGTAAAAACTCAAAAAATGTTTAACATCAGTTCAAGTGTAAAATAAATCTCAGCCAAGCATAATGAATCGGTATGCTATTAGAAAGCTTTAAGAAAGACCAAAATTTCCTGAGTCCCTGACCTTGACATCAAGGTCACTGAGCAGGGTTGGGATAGTACTCTGTAAAACTTTAGACTTATATCTAACTACAGTGCAAATATCATAGAATTCATTCATGGGTTCAGGAGATAAGGGTCTTTAAAAAACTTTAACCAAAACATCCAATCAATAAACAGACAATTTTCTAAGTCCATGACCTTGATATCAAGGTCGCTGAGGGGAGTGGGGGTAGCACCCTGGAAAACTTCGGACCAATATCTAACTACACTGCAAGTATCAAAGATATCCATCCATGGGTTGAGGAGATATTGGGCTTTAAAAAACTTTAACCAAAACATCCAGTCCAAAAAAAAAACAATTTTCTAAGTCCATGACCTTGACATCAAGGTCACTGAGTGGGATAGGGGTGGTATCCTGTTAAACTTTGGACCAATATCTAACTACAGTGCAAGTATTAAAAGAAAATCAATCAGTGGGTTAAGGAGATATAGGTCTTTAAAAAACTTTAACCAAAACATCCAATCCGGACGCCGACTCGGACGCCTACGCGGACGCGGACGCTGACGCCGGGGTGACAACAATAGCTCTTCCTGAACTTTCGTTCAGGCGAGCTAAAAAATGGCATGCAGGTACTGTTCCCCCAGTAATGGGTTTCTATCAGAATTTCAGCCTGGGTAGCGAAAAAAGTAAAATATGGGGACTCAAAAAGTGTATGCTTTCTTTTGCCTCTGAGTATATGTTTTATACGAGTTCGGACTTATGATTTTGGTACTTCGACCGCTATACTTCCTGATCACTGTCTTTTCATCCACTGTCTGTCGGTTTCTAATCCTTGTCTTCGTCTGTCAGTCACTTATCCGCATTGCCTTTAGAATGGAATTGTGAGTTTACTGGGTGTATCTTAGAACAACCTGTGTATCCACACTTAACTTAAGCTGATTAGATTCTGTACTTTTCATTTTGTAGATTCCCTAGGATTTATAGATTGTACATCCGAACATGGGTGACTGTAACCAGACAGTGTGGTTGGATGAGTTTTCCCTGTTCTCATATGCCATTAGATACCTCATGCGATATGCCGGGCCGGGTAGCGCAATCGGTAGGGCACCTGACTCGTAAGTCAGAGGTCCTGGGTTCGAATCCCGGTCTGGCCACATACTTTCGTTTCTCCTTCCGCTGATTCAAGAAGGGCAGTTGTCAGTTACTGGCGAAAGTATGTGCACTTAGTACTGGTTAACCGCTTAGGAGGTCTAAACCTGCCCAGGAATAGTGTGGTTAGGTTAACTGACCGTCCCGACATGACCTTAGTTGTTTACCGTGGACGTTAAGCATCAAATCAACCAACCAACCAACCTCATGCGATATAACCGTTATCCACAGGGTATAATCGATTCCGCTAATTTTCGCTTCCTGCAGATACTGTACATCATATTTGGCTTCCGCCAAGACTGTCCGCGATCTCTTGCTTTCTGCAGGGACTACTGTCCTCGAAAATTGGCTTCCTGCCGAGACTGTCCGTGTGACTCTGCTTCCTGCCGAGAGCCTCTACAGGAAGCAGAATCACGCGGACAGTCTCTGCAGGAAGCCATTTATCATGTACAGTCTCGGTAGGAAGCAAGAGATCGCGGACATTCTCGGCGGAAGCCAAATATGATATACAGGCTCTGCAGGAAGCGAAAATTAGCGGAAATCGATTATACCCTGTGTTATCAGCCTTGTATTTTTCCAGGTTACTTCCTCATGCGTAGTGACCTTCTTTTGTGGGTTCCCGGCATGCATCGTTGGTTTTACTGTCGCCACAGTCTTAATGTACTCAAATGATGACTGTTATGCCCAAAGAACACGTTGTCAAGATCCAGCTGCCTTGGTGTCAGTTTTGTTAACTACGTTGTTGTTCATCTCTGCTTGCTTCAGTATATGCATGTTTTGTCGTTGTTCGGACGCACTTATGTCGAGAAACGATTTATCCGTTTCAACACCTTCGCATATTACGCTTTCCAATGATAACAGGAGCCATTATCAAAGACAAAATACAAATATATCAACGCAAGGACTGCAGATTCAACATCAGCCATACACTCAGTCTTGTGCTCAGCTGCAGAGCCAAAGTTTGCCTCCGCCTCCTCCTTATCCCGGTATAATGGCACCACCACTTTATTCTACTCTCACTGAAGGATCTTCGAATCCTGTGTATCCAAATACTGGAGGTACATCATCTACTGTGGAAACTACTGCGGAACGTACCGAAGGGCCCCCGCCGTCATACGATTATAGTCTGTATAGTGCTGGGACATATCAAACTTCAGATAACAGCCTGTCTCAAACGAGTTTTTACACAAAGTTGTAAAATTCAGCTCAAAATCTGCGCAAAAAAATACAAAGACAATGATGTAGGACAGAGAACGATGGATTGATAAATACTTGCGATTTTACGTCCTTTTTAACAGTATTTCATTCATACAAGGACGGTGGGTGGATGATAATGAAAATCTATGTGCAATGGAACCCCGCTGATGATTGAAAAGCTTCCTGCCTAATGCGGGGCTCGAATCCTGGACCGCTAGATCAGCAGACCGGCGCTTACCCTACTGAGCTAAAGGGGCTCCTAACAGAGAACGAAGATAGAGACTAGGTGCGCCAGAATACCATCTTGAAGTAACAGTCTATAAAATTCTCGAAGTTCATTCTTTTTTAAAACAAATGAGATTTATATATTATTCGTATGTATGAGTATATGAACTACATATAGCCAACGGGCGCATAGAGCTGAAACTACATTGTTTCAACAAGATGCAACATCCCACCATGATTTCAACGTGGATCAACCCATTTATGCTTATATAGTAGCCCATAAGAAAGGTAAGTAAAACATCACCGTATCAACGTCGATATCAAGTCACAATGATGGTCTACGCTAATACGTCTCTGTTTCATGTCTTTGATCCCGCGTTGTTTCAACAATGCGTTTTCCTGCACAAGAATCTTTTAATTCTGCAAATTTTAGAGGTGACTAGATACCGTATTTCTTCGTTTTTACGACAGTGTTTTTTTCCCCTTCCAAAGCAGTGCCAAAGATCTAGACCCCTCTTATCTTCCAAAACAATCACAAAGATCTAGATCCATAAAATGGATCTAGATCTTTTGGATTGTTTTTGGAAGAGAAAACAAATTTTATCGCTGAATTTCTATACTTCTGGAAATTGTGTACAACCGACTGAATACGGTACACCTAATATTTATAGCCAGTTTCACAACAGGGTAAACTTTTGTGACATTCTGTTTTGTTTAATTTTTTATGGTGTACAGTGCACTTCCATGTGTTTCCCCCATTTTCTGCAAAGGGGAACAACTTTTACGACTTCTTGTTTGCTTCCCTCGTAAACAGCACTTTTTAAAAAAGAGATCTTCTCTGAAAGAAAATATATTGTGCATGTGGAAGCAAATTCTTCCTTTGAGAAGTGACCCTCTTCAGAAGGGAGGCAATAATGAAAATGGCAATTGCCTCCCTTGTAAGTATACTTATGTACCGTAACTCATTCAAAGCCGCAAAACTCCTTCAGTTTGAAAAGAACTAAACACCCGTACCGAAATGAAGAAGCCGGCAAATAGCAGGCCCCGAGGTTATAAAACTTTTTTGTGCTCAACTCAGCCGAGCCTAAATTTTTCTCTGATGATAAATTTGAAATTGCCAACTAAAGTTGGCATTTTCATATTCATAAACAGAAAATTTCATACTCAGCTAAACTGAGCAAGAAAACAACTGTCTTTATCAATAACTTGCTATTATGAGCAGGTAAAATTTCATGCTCAGCTGAGTTGAGCACTAAAAAAGCCTTATAACCTTGGGGACAGGTCTCTTTCCTAGTCTCTGCTAGTCATTGGACAGGACCGCCGCAGCTAGAAAACGCAAACCGGAATTATTGTTTCTGCCTTGTTTTGGTACTGTGAATCAACGATCTCTTTGGGAGATCATGGAAGTCTGCTGCTACATTAATTTCCCAGTAGGCACATGACGTTGAAATGACGTCGTACTGACGTCGATGCGACGTAATGACGTCGCATCGACGTCAGTACGACGTTATTTCGACGTGATGTGTCCGCTGGGTTGTTTTCCTCGAGACAAATTCAATATTTTTCTTTTCTTACACAAAGACTACAAATATTCTCCATGAAATCCTGCCAAATCGTCCCTAATTCCGATACATGTCCAAATATTCTGTCCCTATCGTTCCGATCACTGTACAACCAACTGTAACTGCAATAGTTTTACTAGCTTCAAAGACTGTTCACCAAGCGGGCACATGACGTCGAAATGACGTTTTACGGACGTCGATGCGACAGCATCACGTCGCATCGACGTCAGTGCGACGTCCTTATGACGTCATGTGCCTGCTGGGCACTTTATTTTGATTGGCTTTTATACACAGAAATAGCTTCTGTATCAGCTGCCTTTCTTGTGAGGCTAAAAATTAAAGTTCTGTAAATCCACATCCGTTTTCTAGAAAAATAACTGATAGTCCTCTTTGCATTTGCGGTTCAGTCGATGATACTTATCACCATTTTGTTCATTTTTTTAAATCTTTTTAGCAATTTAAGACACTTTATTTAACACAATTTTTTATAATTTGCAGACCAACGCTAAATATACTGAGGGAAATATATTTAGCAACTTTTGACAAATCAGCGTATAATTCAGACTTATTTAAAAAAAAGTGGGAAATTGTATTGTCTCCACTGTGTAAGGTATCATTTTGGATACCAGAAAGCCAAAAATTAATGTCGAAAGTTTATTTATAGAGCAGAAACGCGTCGCATTTGTACCCTAGGGTTTAACCCCCCAAAAAAAGCCATAAATCTTTTATGCAACTCATCTTTTTTCAGGCGCTGTTTCACACCAGAGATATGCGGGGACATTTGTGAACAAGGACACAGTGTTGTGTGCTGAAAGATTGTTACCATGATAAACATAAATGTGTTTTAGACGCCGTCAAAATTGGCATTCATAAAACCATTGAGACTGAGCAAAAGTCACTGTTTACGAATTGTTCCAAAATCTTGAACCAAACTGCAATGGCGTGGCCTCTAAATGACCAGAACACTTTCAAGCTATTTGATGCTGTGAATTGGCGCTATTCCCGCAGATTTAACCACACCAGGTTCGACAGTTACGTCATTGTGACGTCAGTTTTTAAAACCATCAAAAATCCTCTTGTCATCAGCAGTATTGAATTTAAAGTTTCTCTTCTCTTAAGTGCGCATAAGGGTTATTGCATATCCATAGATTTTTTCAATTTCCGCCTTAACGTAAACTTGACGCCTCCATTAAAATCTTGAAAGGTTCTGGTCGTTGCATTAAAACAAGCGGATTACCTGAAGTAATCATTTTGCATGATAATGTTCCCCAAGTTGGCAGTAATAAAGCGCAAAAAGATTCGAGTCGAAACGTCAATTGATAATGTCTAAAATGGCGGTTGAATTTTTCAGCAAGTTAACACCAAACTAACGTGCCCCATTGCCAGCATCTTATGCGTTTATTAGCAAACCCATTTACGGTTTTCTTGTTCAAGGACCCAGTTAAAACCTTTCAAAAGCATTTTGACAATTTTCATTGTTTGATTATTTGTCAGCCCGCGCAAAGAGTGATACCAGCTGGTGAAGGATCTAACTTCAGAGAAACAGGAGAGATCCACAACTATCCAGGACAAGTCTGGGAAATGCCTTACAGAAGAACAAGAGATTCTCAGCAGAAGGACTGAATATTGCTCAGAATTATACAACCATGAGACTGATGGTGACAATACGGTTCTGGACTGCAGTCAGCCCCCAGATGAAGATCAACAACCGATCCTTCGTGAGGAAGTTGAGATTGCAGTAGCAGCACTGAAAAAGGGAAAATCTGCCGGAGTTGATAATATACCAGCAGAACTTGTTCAAGCTGGAGGGGAGACCATGATTGATGTTTTAACAGATATCTGTAACAGGATCTGGAGAACAGGAGAATGGCCTACCCCATGGACTCAGTCGCTGATTATTACTCTCCCTAAAAAGGGCAACCTACAGCTCTGCCAGAACTACAGAACCATCAGCCTCATCAGTCATTCAAGCAAAGTCATGCTGAAAGTTATCTTGAACAGGCTTAAGCCACAAGCCGAAGAGATAATCGCTGAGGAACAGGCTGGGTTCGGAGCAGGAAGGAGCACCACAGAACAGATCTTCAACCTTAGAATCCTGTTTGAAAAGTATCTCCAACATCAGCAGAATCTGTACCATGTCTTCATTGATTTCAAAAAAGCCTTTGACAGGGTATGGCATGCAGCCTTATGGGCCACCATGAGGAGTAGCAATATCATTGCAAACCTAGTTTGCACCATTGAGCAGCTATACGACAAGGCTACAAGTGCAGTCCTGATAAATGGCAGCACAGGAGAATGGTTCAGAACAACAGTTCGAGTAAGACAAGGATGTATTCTGTCACCCACCCTCTTCAACATTTTTCTCGAACGGATCATGTCTGATGCTCTGGAAGAACATGACGAAAAGGTTGGCATAGGCGGCAGAAATATTACCAACCTGCGGTTTGCCGATGACATAGACGCTCTTGCTGAGGAAGAGCAGGAACTAGACGCTCTAGTTGAAAGTCTCGACCAAACCTGCACAAGGTATAAGATGGAGATCAGTGCTGAGAAGACCAAATTGATGACAAACAGCGCAGATGGCATCCAGAGGGAGATCAAGGTAAAGGGGCAGAAGCTGGGTACTGTAAGCAGCTTCAAATACCTTGGAGCAGTTGTCTCAGATGATGGCTCAAAACAGGAGGTTCTCTCAAAGATAGCACAAGCCACTTCAGCTCTTGCCAAGCTGAAACCAATTTGGAGAGATAACAACATATCTCTTGGATCAAAGGTGACACTTATGCGCTCACTTGTCATTTCCATATTTCTGTATGCCTGTGAATCATGGACATTGACAGCAGAGTTAGAGAAAAGAACGCAGGCCTTTGAGATGAGATGCTACCGAAGGTTACTGAACATTTCGTACAAGGACCATATAACCAATGAGGAGGTTCGCAGGGAGATCCAAGCAGCCATTGGAGAATATGATGAACTCCTGACGCTGGTCAAGAAACGGAAACTAAGGTGGTTTGGCCACGTCTCAAGGTCTTCTGGTTTAGCAAAGACAATTCTTCAGGGCACAGTGAAAGACAAAAGAAGAAGAGGTAGACAGAAGAAGAGGTGGGAAGACAATATCAAGGAGTGGACTGGAATGGATTTTGCCAGCTCAACTAGGGCAGCTGAAGACAGGACAAGGTGGAAAGGATTGTTTTGAAGTCAGCTGTGGTGCCCCAACGACCTAGTAAGGTTATGGGATAGACTAGAATAGAATAGAATAGCAAAGAGTGAATTCATTTAAAGTGACGTCAAACGTGCGTTAAGTCACCTTTTTCGACCAAGTTTGATGTAATCGCAGTCTCCTAACTTAAACTAACTGTATGCAATCAACAACCTGGAAATACTATCTCTACAGAAAATTTAACAACCCTTTGAAAAAATTGCTAAATTTATTTCTCTCAGTATATATTACTTTTGGCATTGACGAACTTTCCACGGCTCAAACATTTTTGTATTTTGCTGTCAAAAACTTTGTACTAAAGACTAAGCTTTTTCAAATAAACTGAATGTGATTTCACCATCCTGCGCGTTTTAAACGCAATATAGGCCTATGGTGTTTATTTTCAGTTCAAAATAAATTGAGCCGCGGCACGAGAAAACTAACAAAGTGGTTGTGCGCCCAACGCAGACTCAGATCAGCCTGGGCATCCGCCCAGTCTGATCAGAGTTTTCGCTGTCCGCATGGAGGTAGCTTAGACCCTAAGCTACCCTTTAAGTGCAAAGCGGAGACTCTGATCGGGCTGGGCTGATGCCCGGGCTGATCTGAGTCTGCGCTGGGCGAACAACCACTTTGTTTGTTTTCTCGTGTCGCGGCTCAATTAGTGTCTTACTTGCTTCATACGAGTTTCTCACCAATCTTAATCTTATTCTTCAATATAAAGCAAAAACTAAAATAAACGACAGCAAAAAAAAAAAAAAAAGGAATTATAAAGTTGGTACATTTATAAAGGGGGGGGGGGGGTGTCTCCATAAGGGCCATTTTCTGGTTACAAATGGATTTTCTCCAAAACTCACCAATCTCCACTTATAAGTGTTGGCTTTCATATACTGAAATACTGATCTCATCGAAAATGTATTTTGAGTGAAGCGCAGTGTCAAAGTGGGTGGGGTAATTCCACCCTAGACCTTACCATGTATCATTTTTTATAAGTATTAATGGCTAATTTACCATTATGATTTGAAATAATACAGGCATATACGCTTATTAATTGGGTTATATAACTTACTACTGTTTGCTTATTCAATACCAATATATGAGCTTATAAGTGGTAGCAGGAATTTTACTTATTTTAGCTTCTCCAACTTTACGAAAAACCATAATTTTTCTTTATTTGTCCAGATATATATAGGAAACTTTGTAATTATATTGACATGATAGTATGCATTGCAGAATTATGAGAAAACTATCCTAGGCATATCAGTTCCTGAATTATCTGCCCTTGATTCAAGACAATATAAGTAATTCAATTTAAAATGAAAGAACGAAATTCCACACTGGTAGGTATATTTCTGACGACTCTTTTTCTCATGTTTCTAATATTATACTGGTTGTTAAGCTTTAAATTCCATATAGTGCCCATGATATCACACAAGAACTGTAACTGGACAGCAGAGCTCATCCCGTTATGAGCTTATATGTGGTAACAGGAATTTTACTTTTTTTTGCTTCTCCAACTTTATGAAAAACCTCAATTTTTCATTACTTGTCCAGATACACAAAGGAAACTTTGTAATTATATTGATATGATAGTGTGCATTACAGAATTATAAGAATATCAAAACATGAACTATATGCCCTTGATTCACGAAATTATAAGTATTTAAATTGAAGTTGTCAGACCGAAAATCTACACTGGAAGGTATATTTTTGATGACTCTTTTGCTCACGTTTCTAATAATATACTGATTGTTGAGCTTTCAATTTCATATAGTGCTCGTGATATTACACAAGAACTGTATCTGAACAGCAGAGCTCGTTCTTTTTTATGCCACTTAATTACATAGCATTCAAGATGTTATTTTCCGACCCAAAGTTTGATTTATTGATTTTACTTACTGATATATCAAATGTTGTTGAATACCTTTGTTTAGAATTTACAAGTCTCACTGAAACTAACAAGAGAGACTGTGTACAAGACCCTTCTGCCCAACACATGCAATATTTTTTTTTATATATCTGACGGTGATCATCCTAATGTTAAACATAAACTGTCTGAGGACACGCCTAAAACTCAGATGGCAAGACAGAATAAGAAAGTCCTGAAGAGAGGCAGGGATGCAAAGCATATATACCCTTTTGAAACTGGCTTAGCTAAGATGGGCTGGCCATGTCACCAGAACAAATGCAGAGATGAAAGACATTCACAGACGCTGTTGGAGATATGTTTACCAAAAAAATATTCCGAGGAGAACTTCAGTGTGAAAATGTTCATAAAGTTGCCAGAAGAAATGATACAAGAATATCCTTAAAGAAGAGAATATGTAAAATTAACCAAAGGCATAACAAGAGCTTTGCAACCGGTGAATAATACACCTGTTAAATTTAGAAATGCCAAAGCCAAACAAGGGAGATAATTCATAAACCAAGTAAACTAGAGCTACCATTCCTGGTCCAAATATAAACCCTTGACAATATACACAACATCATTAAGTTGTTTTAAAACATTTTGAACGATTAAGGAGTTACTGAATAAACAGGAAGTTTATTCAAGGGCACATACTTTAGGGATTAAGTAAGCCAGAGTTGTGGTTGTTATTCAGGATGCATTGCTTCATTATATACATATTCTCAGAAAGTTTCTATACAATATTTTAAAGGGTTAAGGAGTTATGGAGTGAATGTGAATAGAGTAAAATACTAATCAAAGGGAGGTTACTCCAAAATGAAGTAAGGGGGAGAAATCATTCTTATGTGCGACGCATTGCCTTGTAAAAATGCAGACCACTATAAAGTTTATCAAGAAATTTCAAACAGTTACCAAGCTATGGTATGCACAAGGTAAGTATACACAAAAATAGCCTAAAATAATAATCAAAGGGAAGTAACTCTTAAATGAAGTGAGGGACATTTAAAGTAAGGTATTCAATAACATTCGATATCTCAGTAAGTAAAATCAATAAAATCCATAAATCAAACTTTGGGTCGGAAAATGATATTTTGATTGTGATGGAATTAAGTGGCATGTAGCAGGATGAGCTCTGATGTTCAGTTACAGTTCTTGTGTAATATCATGGGCACCATATGGAATTGAAAGCTCAACAATCAGTATAATATTAGAAACATGAGCAAAAGAGTCATCAGAAATATACCTTCCAGTGTTGAATTTCGGTCTTACATTTCCAATTTAATAACATATTTTCTTAAATCAAGGGCAGATAATTCAGGTTTTGATAAGCCTAGGATAGTTTTCTTATAATTCTGCAATGTACACTGTCATATCAATATAATTACAAACTTTCCTATATATATCTTAACAAATAAAGAAAAATTGTGGTTTTTCGTAAAGTTGGAGGAGTTAAAATAAGTAAAATTCCTGTTACGACTTATAAGCTCATATATTGGTATTGAATAAGCAATCAGTGGTAAGTTATATAATCCAATTAATAAGCATATATGCCTGTATTATTTCAAATCATAATGGTAAATCAGCCACAAATACTTATCGAGATAATTGAAAAAAATGATACATGGTAAGGTCTGGGGTGGAATTACCCCACCCACTTTGACACTGCGCTTCACTCAAAATACACTTTCGATGAGATCAGTATTTCAGTATATGAAAGCCAACACTTACAAGTGGAGATTGGTGAGTTTTGGAGAAAATCCATTTGTAACCAGAAAATGGCCCTTATGGAGACCCCCCCTTTACCTGTTATTTTACTTATTATCTGTATTGTTACAATGTATATATGTATTGAAAATTTGAATAAAATATGTTTAAACCAAATTTCCTTGCCATTTTCTATCACTTCTAAATGACGACCCGTTATTCTAACATGCGCTAACGTGGCAGGGTGCAAATTTTGCGCCTCGATGACGTCGGATGAAAGCACGTTCTCCTATCGACGTCCGCCTCAACTGAATAGACCTTAGGAAAACGTCGCATCATACTTGCATTTTCATTCTACACATTGGTAGAATTGAAATATTTTATCCGGTAAAAATTATCGCCGATAAACACGTGTTGTCAGATAGAAACGAAAAATATGATTCACTCCGGCTTCGCCGTCATGAAGTAATACCTCGCGATCCTGGTTTTGTTGTGTCGCGGCTCAGTTGTTTACTGTAATGTAGTAGTTGGTGAAGGATGTCCGTCCAGTGGCGGTTGGTAAGCTGTGTCATCGACTAGGGTAAGGTAGAGTCCGGTAACTACGGACAGCAAGTAAATCCGGACATAAAATTTCAAACAGTGACAATCCCAATGAGATGGCTCATAATGAGCCATCTCATCAGGATTTTTCACTGTTTGTCCAGCTATTTTTGTTTGAAATCCAAACAACTGACATATAAAGGAAACAATGCCACTGTCCGAATTTACCTGCGGTCCGAATTTAACCGACTCGACCCTAATGGATGAGCTTCAGGGACCAATGCCACTGGGTACACGATATCAGCTGACAGTTAAAGGTCGTGCTTGCTGGTTCAGACTGCCCCATTCCTTGGTGTGTGATCGTCAACAGGGGGGAAATCGGATGGGACACGCTTGAAAAGAGACGAACCAATCATAAGCTTACCTTATTTTATAAGATGACCCATAACCTAGCTCCTTTATATCTATCTTCCTTAGTACCTCCGTCTGTTAGTAATATTTCACGCTATAATCTTAGAAATGCTAATAATCTACAAACAATAGATGCAAGGACAACTCTCTACTATAATTCTTTTCTGCCTTCAACTGTCAGAGCCTGGAATAACGTACATGAAGAGGCGAAGCAATCAGACTCTGTAAACACCTTTAAGTGCTATCTCAACAAAGATAAATCTCAGACTCCGAAACATTTCTATGTAGGAAACAGGAAGGCCCAAATATTACATACTAGATTAAGGACTAATTGCAGCTCACTTAACTTAGATCTTTTCACGAGGAACATTTCTGATTCCCCTTTATGCCAGTGTGGCAGCATAGAGAATGCTCAACATTATTTCTTTCACTGCAGATATTATCAGGTCCTACGATCTGAACTCATGAATACAGTATCTCAGTATCAGATTCCCTCGTTGTCTCTCCTTTTACATGGTAGCGATTCCCTTTCACTCGAAATAAATACGGTCATATTTGAAAAGGTACATAAATTCATTATGGATTCTAATTGTTTTGTAGTAAAATATCCTCTTTGAAAATGGCAAGCAGCTGGTATTCTTGCTAGTTTTGTTAGCAATGGTAGTTGTTGTGCTAAATGCGGCTGTCACTGCGAATCTGCATACCCTCTCTCATCTTCAGTTGCTTTGTTTGTATCTCTCTCTCTCTCTCTCTCTCTCTCTCTCTCTCTCTCTCTCTCTCTCTCTGGCCTCTTTATTCTTTCTTATTGTCTAAACAGTTTTCTCTGTTATTCAGTTTCACTTACTCACGTTCTATCATTGTTTTTCAAAAAAATGTTACAATGTATTAATAAGAATATTTTGTTAACATAATTTTGTCAAACTATCGCCATGATGTTTATTTGTTAGATATGTCCTAGGAGAGGAACTTTATAAGCACTAGTTAGATATGTCCTAGGAGAGGAACTTTATAAGCACTAGTGCTTCCGTTCCAATCCTATTATATGTATTTTGTCAATGTTTATATGAATTGAATTGATCAAAATAAAATATGTTTAAACCAACAGGGGGTAACCGCTCTTTCCGGTAGCCGGGTTTTGATGTTTATCTGAAAGATATAACGATATGTGATGATTGGTTGGCAGTCAGGCCTGGATTATTTTCCGTCGTGATGAATCTTTCTCTAAGCCTCTGCTGCCTCAGGTACCCGTTTGTATCGCCAGACATCATCTATCTAGCGGTCCCCTTCGGCGGCCGCTGAGTCGCTTCCCTCATGCGTGACACTAGCCTCAGCTGTCAACTGGAGCATTTTCGAGTTGCCAACTCGTGTTACTCGGGTTGAAATTCGGCGCATGCGTACAAATATACTCGAGTACTGCCGTGCCGAACACTTCCAGTAAAGAACAAAATGGCGACGACCATCGATCTTTTTACCTTTAAGTCCAGAGTCCTATTCTCGCAATTTTCTTTTAAAACTCAGGTGTTTAATATTCACAAGAGTCAGGACTCACAAGAATTTTTAAATTGTAATGGGAAATTACAATTCTGAAGTCGTTTCTGGCCCCGCTGTAAACCCTGCTGAATATGGCAAAAGCACAAGCAGAATAATTATAATCATCAGTATGGTGAACATTCTTATCCCATTCTCACTATTATTAAACAGAAAAAAGGCAAATCATTGGCGTAACAATGTGTCATTATGAAGGCAAAACCAAAGAATTGGCTTCTTTTACAAAGTTCACTTTCCGCCATCTTTAATCCAGGCTATCCGAGGTGAGGTGGGGGTTTCAGTAGTCGAGTAAATATGAATGTGTGCGCAGTACTGCGCATGCGTATTGCGGTTACTCTTGTTGTTCGGTCAGTAACTCTAGTTACTCGAGTTGACAATATGTTCTATAAAAGGGTTATCCTTTGGAAGCAAGGATCACACCAAAGAACTGAAAACTGTCGAGTGTACAAGTTTTCTGGGCCAGACTAGCTAGTTTCGGCCAATTAGGCCTCATCAGTGACCCTCAAATATTTTCAAAGTATTACAATGGAATCAATGATATCCCAAAGGACTAGAAAATAAATCTACACTATGATGAAGGGCAGGGAGACTTTTTACGGTGACCACACAGTCCCAATCACCAGCTGTAGTAAAGTTCAATATGTTCTATAAAAGGGTTATCCTTTGGAAGCAAGGATCACACCAAAGAACTGAAAACTGTCGAGTGTACAAGTTTTCTGGGCCAGACTAGCTAGTTTCGGCCAATTAGGCCTCATCAGTGACCCTCAAATATTTTCAAAGTTCTACAATGGAATCAATGATATCCCAAAGGACTAGAAAATAAATCTACACTATGATGAAGGGCAGGGAGACTTTTTACGGTGACCACACAGTCCCAATCACCAGCTGTAGTAAAGTTCAATATGTTCTATAAAAGGGTTATCCTTTGGAAGCAAGGATCACACCAAAGAACTGAAAACTGTCGAGTGTACAAGTTTTCTGGGCCAGACTAGCTAGTTTCGGCCAATTAGGCCTCATCAGTGACCCTCAAATATTTCTCTAACCGAAACTGCTCCTGGATGTAGTCTAGAGTTCAATATTATATGGGTTTTGGCTCCTTGCCAAAAAGCATGCTGCCTGGTCCTTGAAGGTCCTTTTTGGCTACCATCTGCGGATTGGTTCTTTAACAGCAATATATTGCTATCGTTGATTCTATTTTCGACATGGCCTATGGTGAAGAGGCGTTCTCCAGAAATGACAGTATATATACTTATCAAAAATAAAAACTTGAAAGTCGCTATTTTTCATCATACGGTAGTCGGGAAAAAGTGAGACTTGATTTTGTTTTGTTTTATGAAAAAGTTATCATTTGCTAATATCCTAGTCACACAAAATGTAAGATTCTTTAGATACAGCAATATTGAGGCTATTGTAAAGTCACAAAGGTACTTTCTGTTTTCTATGCTCAAAACCATACAATTACCGAATTTGAAATTGTTACAGTCTGCATAAATGATACAATTCTGTTGACAATGCCTTTCCATTATCAAATCCAATCTGTATGGACTTATAAGCTAAATTTATGCCAATGCACGGTCGACTAGGAGGTCCTGAGGATCAGACGAAAACCCTCAGTCCATGCCATTATGGAGTAGGAAATTCAGTTTCAGTGGAATTCCCATTACACTTAAAAGTCTTTATGACAGGTTAAGAAATGACTTTCAAATAAATTTAGTAATACAGACAATTTAGTTTGCAAAACAATCAAACAAAAATCTCGAAGAAAATAATAAAAAAGACACACTGGTATAGAAAATATGGAATCTCAAAAATCTCTATATGTTTAATTTAAAGGGAGATAATCTGAAAGTTTTGAATCTTTAAACGTTATTTTCAAGTTGTGATTACAATTAACATAAGCGTTTGAAGTGTTTTCCGTGCGTACTGGAACTACTGTTTATTGCGTACGAGAAAATTTTCTTCTGCGCATGCGTAAATTAAAGTTGTGGTCTAAATTATTAAAATAGGAATAAGTAAAATAACTCCGGACAGGACAAAAAATTACCAATATTTTTTCATGATTTAAGTAATCAGACGACTGCCCAACTCAGAAAAATCCATATATATTTTACATATTTACTAGGTTGGCCGGAATTAAGAAAAAAAAACCGTCAAGTTATTTTTATTTTTGTTCAGTATACAGGTGCTTTGCATTAATTTTATACCTATGCAATTTTTTCATAAGTCTTAGCATACCCCAAAGTGCATTCTAGATTCGGCTGAAAGTCTTTGTTGTCAAAAATTCTTACACTTACCGTGGGAATAAATAAAGGGACACTGCTTAGGATTCCCGAAAATGTCGCTATATTGAATATTGCGGAAAAGCTATTTTGCAATCTATAAAAGTTATCTTATTTATATTGACAAGTGCTGAAACGCTTCCGCATAGTTTTTGTCGTTTTCGTGGTGTACAGGAATATGGTAATGAAAAACCGAGATCCACATTTCAATAACAGATATTTAAACATGTTACATATAATGAATATTCGCTTACATTTCTTTTCTGCAAGCAAATATTGAAAAGAGCAAGGCGGGGCCGTCTTTCAGAAAATTAGCATAGGTCCAGTGCTAGAAACAGCTAAGCTTGCTTTAGAAATTTAATTAACAGAATACCTCTATTTTCCCATCTGCAACCTATTTTGCAAATATACTTTTCAGAGCATTTCGCTTGCGGTTAGTCACTGATAATTGGAAATTTAACGTGACGGAAGAGAGGGGTGGGGTAATTTACCCAACTTTTGCTTTAAAAAAGTTTAAATTTCGATTTGTTTGCTTTTTTCATCTCCCGTCTTAATCATATAACAAGACTGAACATGTGATTCCATTCATCCTTTTTTGTTACTGCGAAAAGGTGTGAACAAATGCTTTCTAGAATGTACTGGTATGTTCCGGTCCTAACCCTGTTGCTCCCTGAACACGAATGACCCATATTTCCAATACTGACATGATCAGCTGTTTTGTTGTGCAATTATTTCTCAAGTATTTCCGTCAATCTGAACCTTGACAGCTTAAAATTTTTATGTGCCATGAAATTTAATGTCTTACCTCACATGTTTACATCGATGGTTTTAGCAATTTATCCGTTACTCAGAAGTATTTCTCAAAAACTGTGTTCCACGCTACATTTCAGTTCATGTTTACCTCCATCAAATTTTGTGTATTGATTGCGTCCTTGACCGTGTAAAGTTGCATTATGGGACAGTGTATAGCGTCTCTGCGCTCCAGAAAATCAATATTGTCATCTGTCAAGCAACAGTTATTCGCATTTAACACAAGGTTTTGCCAATTTCCCTTATATTAGAAACTTGGAAACTGTGACAGTCACATCGCGTATTCATTCCTGTAAATTCTGATGCGCGTTTTATGATAGGTTTCATTCATAATTGTGGAGTTTTCGCTGTTTTCCTGAGGCAACCCTGGGGTTGTTTCGGTACGTTTTTAATGGCGATCCCGCAGAACGCATCGTTTTTGACGTTCTTCCCCAACGTTACCGCGGGATCACGTGACCCCGAACCCGAGGCGATGCGGGAATTCTACCAAGTTCCAGCTTCCTGGCAGGTTTGCGGGGTAGCGGGTAGCTGGGGGGTATAAAAGAAAACCCGCATAACCGTTCGAGGACTTCCAGATAGGTTTTTCAAAACGTAAACACCTTTATTTTTCTTTCTCGTAGATTTCTCGATCTTTTTTTGTTATTTTTGTTCTAAATTCCTTCAATTGTAATGATTTGCTTTCGGAAATGATTTTGTAAAGCAAGACTGTCATAGGTTCCTAAATTATTTTCTTATTTCGCTAAATAAAAGACGAATTACTCTTGAATTTGCATCCAAGCCACTAACTTACAATTTTACCATGGCCGCTGTAAGAGAATACAAGTGAATTGATTAAGGGCTTTTATATAAAGTATTTCAACTGATTTAATCTTGTAACATCTGCATTGTTTTTACTGTTTGTCATGCATTATTCTTGTTCCATGATGCACTTTGCCCAGTCATTGATTAGTCTTATTATTGTTACTTGTGTTTGTAAGGGAGCCCTAGCATAATCATTCTTCAGCACACATTAGCATCCTATTCATTTGGTAATATTAGGGATTGAAATAAGAACAAAACATGCATTTTTTAGTAATTTATTTTTAATAGATTCAGTTTGGCACCATATTGTCTTTACTTGTCTTTCTTGTACCTGAAATATAAGAGAAACAGACCCTAACATTTTCAAAAGCTCTTTTAGTTGGAAGTCCATTTTTTGTTTGTAATGCACTAGTCTAGTCCTAACTAGTGTGCTTGAGTCCGTTCGGCCCTGGAGGTCTAGAAGAGCAGCCTGGTCGCTACCATCCTAAACCACAATAGCAAAGCAGACCCTCGTATTTGGGCGTCCGGATTGGGGAGCAAGCAGGAAATTTACCCCCACTGAATCATTAGAGAATAACTGGCAGGACAGATACGCCATACATTCATAGTGAACCGCAAACAGTAGTCGGACACACCCGTGCACCTCAGCACCCAACATCTATTTTTGGTGGGCAGCGGTGGGATCCAGTAATTCTTATAGGATCCAGTGATACGAACCTTGATCAGAATGGAACAGGGTGTTGCAGGTTCGGAACCGACCGGTTCAGTAGATACACAACAGCATAGTCAGAATCTAGCTGACCAGGCAAACCAGTCACTTTCAGGCCCAGATTGCGTGACTGGAACGGGCATGCAATCATTTCAAGCGCATGATAACAGGAATGCAGATCCGTGGGCTGATGACAGAACTGCCGTGGCCGCACTGGTGCAGTTACAAGGCTCATCAGCTTCCAATACATACCCGTCAAACAGCACTGTAAGAACCACAGATATTAACCCGTTGGTGAACCAGACACATGATATGGCCAATTTTTATAGCCATACTAGGTTGTATCAAAGTACGTCAGATTCGGGTATGCAGCAGCAGTCTACTACATGCGGTAGGACCCCACTATACAATTCACTGAGTAGAAACAATGGTGCTACTGAATGTAACATGCAAGAAACGGTTAGCAGTCTGAGTGACACAGTCTTAACTATACAACAACAGCAAGCACTTGCCAATGAGAGACAAGAGAATATCTCTAACACTCTTGGCCAATTAACTTCGATGCTACAGGACCTACGTAATGACCCCCAGTCATACAATGTGAATCATAACAACACTGTTACTGGCCTACAAGCTAGATCATGTTTGCCCCGTGCATATTGTGCACAACAGATTAATGAAAATCCAAATACTCAACTTTATGCAAACCCTAATAGCCTTGAGCCTAGGGATTACATGGTGTCGGAAAGCCAGAGTACGCAAAGAAATAGGATAGGTCCGTGGCAAGGCAGCAGTTTTCAGTCTTTCCAATTTCCAATTTGTAATTTCCAATTAAAATTAAGAAATTACAGTATGTTTTTATCTGGTTTCGTCACCAGATATTGTCAGGGTCACTGACGAGGCTTTTTTAGCCGAAACTACGTAGTCTGGCCCATGTTCCTACTTCTGTATGTATTCTCTGCTCTTGAAGGAACTTTTTTAGATTTTAATTTTACCTCACTGCAGCTGGTGTTGTGCCGTGTGGCGGCCGTAAAAAGTCTCCCCGTACATCATCCATAGTGCAGATTATATTTTATTTACATCCTTTGAGATCAGAGGATAGATTCTGAGAAATCTAAAATTTGAGATCGATTTAGACTATTATTCTAGATCATCGTCTTTTATATTATTTGGATCCCTTTGAACCTAATCAGTCTTTGAATTGAATGCCCAATTAAAATTAAGAAATTACAGTATGTTTTTATCTGGTTTCGTCACCAGATATTGTCAGGGTCACTGACGAGGCTTTTTTAGCCGAAACTACGTAGTCTGGCCCATGTTCCTACTTCTGTATGTATTTTCTGCTCTTGAAGGAACTTTTTTAGATTTTAATTTTACCTCACTGCAGCTGGTGTTGTGCCGTGTGGCGGCCGTAAAAAGTCTCCCCGTACATCATCCATAGTGCAGATTATATTTTATTTACATCCTTTGAGATCAGAGGATAGATTCTGAGAAATCTAAAATTTGAGATCGATTTAGACTATTATTCTAGATCATCGTCTTTTATATTATTTGGATCCTTTTGAACCTAATCAGTCTTTGAATTGAATGCCCAATTAAAATTAAGAAATTACAGCATGTTTTTATCTGGTTTCGTCACCAGATATTGTCAGGGTCACTGACGAGGCTTTTTTAGCCGAAACTACGTAGTCTGGCCCATGTTCCTACTTCTGTATGTATTCTCTGCTCTTGAAGGAACTTTTTTAGATTTTAATTTTACCTCACTGCAGCTGGTGTTGTGCCGTGTGGCGGCCGTAAAAAGTCTCCCCGTACATCATCCATAGTGCAGATTATATTTTATTTACATCCTTTGAGATCAGAGGATAGATTCTGAGAAATCTAAAATTTGAGATCGATTTAGACTATTATTCTAGATCATCGTCTTTTATATTATTTGGATCCTTTTGAACCTAATCAGTCTTTGAATTGAATGCCCAATTAAAATTAAGAAATTACAGTATGTTTTTATCTGGTTTCGTCACCAGATATTGTCAGGGTCACTGACGAGGCTTTTTTAGCCGAAACTACGTAGTCTGGCCCATGTTCCTACTTCTGTATGTATTCTCTGCTCTTGAAGGAACTTTTTTAGATTTTAATTACGGCGATAACAATAACATGCAGCAATATGGATTGGCAGAAGATAGCACCCGGTCAGACACCACAAGGGGTAGGCAATACCATAGACCACAGCAGGCAGCGCAGTCTGGTAATGCTTCTCAGTTTGAAGTCAAATTACCTCCTTTTAATCGACGTGAAGATTGGAAGGTTTGGATAAACCGGTTCGAAGCAGTAGCTAGAAGGCGTAGCTGGAGTGTCGAGATGAAGCTTGACAACTTATTACCCAGGTTACAGGGCAGAGCAGGTGAGTTCGTTTTTAATCAGCTGTCCCAGGATACCATTTCTAACTATTCTGAGCTAGTCAGGGAACTCAACTGTAGGTTCCGCACTGTAGAAACACAGAAAACGTTCGCTGCCAAATTTAGTCAAAGAGTGCAGAAGCACGAGGAAACTGTGGAAGAGTACGCAGCGGAGTTAAAACGGCTATACTCAAAAGCGTACACATCTAGAGACCACAAGACAAAGCAAGAAGACTTAGTTCGGAGATTTTTAGATGGCCTAAAGGACAGTGAAGCGCGCTTCGAAATAGAATTCCACAAGGAGCCAGAGGATATCGATGACGCCGTCTACCACGCTGTGAACTTCATACAGACGAGGCGAAGAAGTGCCACAGAACTGTACAAAGATAGAAAAATTAAGAAGTATGCACGATGAGCCAGTGAGATGAGCGAAGTGGAAAGCAGCGATGAAGAGTTTTTAGAGGACCAAGAAGACAGGGCTTATGCGGTAAGGGCACCTACAAAGGGTGAAACCAATCGTAAAGGGAGACCTCAAAAGATGGAGAAAAGGTCAGAGCCCAATGCCGAAGAGAAGAAAGGTGCTCAGCCTGAACCAATAAGCAAATTAGAAGAAATGATCAAGGCCCTAACAGATCAAGTTACAAAGCTGCAGAAAGACAAAGTACAAGCCACCTCATCTTCAGGTGGCAGTAAGATAGTTTGTTATGCTTGCAACGAGCAAGGTCATATTTCAAGGAATTGCCCAACCAAGTCCAGAGGCCAACAAGCAAAAGCTTTGGCAAGGAAAGGGGCTAATGGTCAGATACCCAACCAAGATAGAGTGGAGAGAAGTGGGGCAAGAAATCAAGATCCTTTAAACTAAGAGAGGCTTTCTCTGGTGGCCACAGGGAAGCCTGTATAGATAATAAAGGCCAAAATGAGCAAAAAGAAGAAACTGTTAAGTCTATAAAACATATAAGAAAGCTTCCAGATGGGGTGTACATAAGAGGGTTAGTACAGGGTTATCCCATCTTATTTACAACAGACACAGGAGCCTCAAAAACCATCCTGTCCAAGAGAGTTTACGATAGTATGAGGCCAGCAGATAAACCTAAGCTTAACAAAACCTCAAAATTGATGGGTGCAGGGGGAACCACTATAAATGAGGTAGGTAAGGGTAACTTTGAATTCCAGCTAGGGCCTGTTCATCTGCAAATCGAGGCAGTAGTTGCTGAGATTGACGATGATGGTTTACTTGGTGTTGATGTTCTGCAGAACGGAGAGAGTGGTCCTACAGACTTACTGATGAGCAAAGGGGTGCTTAGGGCTGGTGACAAAGAAGTGCCTATTATTCAAGTAGGGCTACAGAATAGAGTGCGTAAAGTGACAGCAGCTGACCACTTCGTGATACCTGCCCAGAGTTTAGCCGTTGTAGATGTGTTTGTTGAGAGACACGAGTATGATGATTTTTCATCCGAAACAGATTATCTGATAGAGCCCACAGAACATTTTAAGGAAACATATCCCCTGCAGATGGCCCCATCCCTTGTCAATATAAACGCCGCCTGTACTAGCAAGGTAAGGCTGTTGAATCCATTCCCAACGGCAATATCCATTAAACAAGATTCCGTAGTAGGTAAGGCAGAACCAATTGATGGCCCACCTAAGGTATTTGTCAGTGAAGAAAACAAAGATGAAGTAGGTAACGATGCCCGAGTAAGACGAATCTCCTTTCAAGTGAAAGACCATATTCAAGAGTCAAGTTCTATTCGGCAGGTTGCAAAGACTACCTTACAAAATGAAAAGGGACGTGTCCCAGAACATCTCTCTGAGCTCTATGAAAGGGCAACTTCAAAACTGGATACAGCAGAAAGAGAGAAGATAGGCGATCTTCTTATGCAATTCCAGGATACCTTTTCTCAAGATGAGTGGGACATAGGGCTAACCAACTTAACTGAACATTCAATGCCAACTGGTGATGCGGCTCCTATTAAGCAACCACCAAGAAAAGTCCCCCTAGCGCATGCTGAAGCAGAAAAGAAGGCCATTCAGGACCTGAAAGCAAAAGGTGTGATAAGAGACAGCACATCACCATGGGCAAGCCCAATTGTTCTTGTGGCGAAAAAGGATGGAGGCGTGCGACCTTGCGTCGACTATAGAAGAGTGAATGAGCTGGTGAAGCCAGATGGTTTTCCCCTTCCAAGGATCCAAGATTGCCTAGATGCCGTGGCAGGTTCAACCTTGTTCAGCACTTTTGACTTGCTAAGTGGATACTTTCAGATCCCGGTCAAAGAAACAGACATACCTAAGACAGCATTCGTTTGTAAGTTTGGTAATTATGAAATGACAAGGATGCCATTTGGACTCAACAATTCGGCCTCCACTTTTCAGAGGACGATGGAAATGGCTTTGCAAGGGCTGCAGTGGATTACATGCCTCATTTATATCGACGACATCATTGTCTTCGGGAAGGACTTCGACGAACATGTGCAGAGGGTGCAGGAAGTCCTTGGCAGAATAAGAGCAGCAGGCCTTAAGTTGAGACCAGACAAGAGCCATTTACTCCAGAAAGAAGTGATCTTCCTTGGTCACGTTGTCTCAGGTGAAGGGGTGAAACCGAGTCCTGTCAATATAGCTAAGATTGTTGACTGGCCAGTACCGGGAACTGCCAAACAAGTGAAACAGTTCGTCGCCATGGGATCCTACTATCGCCGATACATCAAAGGATTCGCTAGCATAGTAAAGCCTATGGTGGAATTAACGAAAAAGGGAAGAAAATTTGCCTGGAGCGATGCCTGTGAAACAGCTTTCACAACTCTTAAGAAAGCACTTATTAGTGCTGATGTAATGGGTTATCCACTGAATGAAGGAGGAGATTTCATTTTGGACGTGGACGCATCAGACTTGGGTATCGGCAGTGTATTACATCAAGTTCAGGAAGGTAAAGAAAAAGTTATTGCCTATGCAAGCCGAGGTCTGAACCGAGCAGAGTCCAATTATTGCATCACCGAGAAGGAGCTACTAGCAGTACGATATTTCATAGAATAGTTTCGCCAGTACCTTTTAGGGCGCAGATTCATCGTAAGAAGCGACCATCAAAGTTTAGTATGGCTCTTTAGATTGAAAGAACCACGGGGCAAGATAGCTAGGTGGATTGAAATACTGAGTCAATATGACTTTTCTATTCAATACAGGCCAGGGAAAAATCAGGGACACTGCGATGCGCTTTCACGATGTGAAAATCCCAGGGCATGTGACTGCCCAGAGCAAGAAACATCCGAACCTTTGAAGTGTGGACCTTGCAAAAAATGCACAAAGCGTGCCCAAGATATGGTGCATGAGCAGGCTTATAAGGACCTAGTGCAAACTTCGGCTCAAGAGACGTCAGAAGACAGTAAAGGTGCAACTGTGGAAGTGAAGTCCGTGATAGAAACACCTGAGCCAGGACAATCGTCAGAGGACAAGGCCAACCCCAAAGAAGAAAAGCAGTTTAGCGTCTTAACTTCGTGGTTCAAAGAAAGATCTGCAAGTAATCTTCGAGCTCTCCAGAGTGAAGACCCAGACATTAAGCACATTTTGAACGCTAAAATAGCAGGTAAGAGACCTAGTAGCCAAGACATGGTCACTCAGAGTCCTGCTGCCAGACACTACTGGATTCTCTGGGATTCACTCATAGTGCAAGATGGAATTCTTTTTAAGAAATTTCTGAAAAAGGACGTACAGGTAAGTATACTCAGTTTATTGTACCATCATCAATTAAGAAAGAAGTTCTTCATCAAATGCACAACTCCCTGGTATCAGGCCACATGGGTTGCAAAAAGACGAAGGAGAAGATCCTTCAAAGGTTCTACTGGTATGGTTTAAAGGATGATATAGGGCTGTACATACAAAGATGTGACACTTGCGCTGCTGACAAAAGGCCAGTGAAAATACCTCGAGCACCTATGGGCAGTCTCCAAGTAGGAGCTCCTGGTGACTGTGTCGCCACTGATTACCTAGGCCCATTACCAGAGACAACTAGAGGATACAGATATATCCTCCTGTTCACAGACCACTTCAGCAAGAACGTTGAGATGATTCCAGTTAGTGACATGTCTGCTGAAATGTGTGCAGTCAAACTTTTAAATGAGGTAATTTCCAGATGGGGTTGTCCCTTAGCGCTCCATAGCGACCAGGGCAGAACATATGAAAGTAAAGTATTCAAAGAACTATGCAGAATGCTCGAAATAAGAAAAACCAGAACCAGTGTCAGAAATCCTAGAGGAAACGGACAGGGGGAGCGGTTTAACCGCACATTGTTACGCATGGTTAAGGCTTACCTCCGTGGAGAGCAGAGAGACTGGGACCTACACTTAGGCTGTCTAGCTGGAGCCTACAGAGCCACTCCAAACGAGTCAACTAAGTTGACCCCCAATCTTCTTACAATGGGTAGAGAGGTAAGGCTACCCGGTGAATTAGTGTTCGGGTCCAGCAATACTTATGATGGTGAGGACATTACCACATATGGGGATTTTGTAGATGTTCTCAAGGCGAGGATACAGCACGCACATTAGGTGGCACGTAAACACCTTTCCTCTTCAGCAAAAAGAAGTAAAGAACTGTATGATGCGAAGGTAGCTTTTCATAGGTACAGAGAAGGGGACGTGGTGTGGTGTCTCATGGAAGTCAGGAAACCTGGCATTTCGCCAAAACTTGAACGCATCTTTGAAGGTCCTTTCCTTGTTAAAAAGAAGATATCAGAGTTGGATTTTGTGATCCAGACAGATAAATCAGGCACAGTTAAACCAATACATCACAACAAGCTGAAGCCCTATGAAGGCATCAACACACCGAGGTGGATTCAGAAAGCCAAGAGAAAGCTCTCTGACCACCAAAGGTTACAGCACTAAACAGAGATTAAGGTCCATGATGTGTATAGCCGACACATCATTGACAGAAAGGGGGTAAAACGGCTAGCAACAGACCATTTTAAGTAAATAGCACTGTAGAGGGGGTGGATTTTAATGCAATGACTCTGAAATTGTGAGACAAATGAGATGTTAAAAAGCAGAAGAGAAAATAGAAAATAAGATGGTAAAGCCCAGTATGATCCGTGTAGTGAAGCAGTCTAGATCCATAGCAAAACGTTTGGCGACTAGATAAAAAGCAATGGTTCTAACACAGACTGGAGGTGCAAGATGGTAAACAGAATGGGAGTTGGAGATTCATCATTGTGATGATGGATGAGAAAGGAATAGCGCGGGGAAAAAGAGCTAAACAATATAATGAACGGAGCTTTGAATGAGACAAGTTTACAGCACGGGCTTTTTTCCAAAAGTTATGGTTTTGAGGCGGGAAGGTTTTGAAGATGAAGAAAGAGTGTTAGACGATGGTATCCTAAGGAAGATGGAAATCAGCAGTAACCATTGCGACAGACTTTCATATTAACCACGCGCGGTTTTTTGAAGAACGCCAAGAGGTATATTGTCACTAGTAGTAATCTAAGAGATCTAGTAATCTAAGGGATCTAATGGGCTCATAAGACTGATCATTGACTGGTGCTTGTGCGTACACCTAGTATTTTGTATTCTTGAACACTTCAGGTTGACGAAGATGATGCAACCAGATGAACTGACCTTTGGCGACAGGGAGCTGGTAGAGAAGGCCAAGAAACGGGGTCGAGCCTATCAGTGCTTATCCTGCTATTACAAGCACGGGAAGACGTACGTTAACGAGAAACTGAAGATGGAGGACCACATCTACAAGATGCACGTGAGCCCGGATGAGATCCCATTCTACTGCCGCCTATGTCATTTTCATTGCCAGAGATTGGACCAGCTGGAACATCATGTGGACAATTATCTCCCACACAAGAAGCTTGTAGCGGAGAAGGGTCATCCAAACAAGGGTAGAGGTTTTCTTACCAGGAGTGCCAAGCCGTATGTTATTGGCCCATTGGACTACTTGCGGTACGAGGCTGAGGACAGCATTAAACATTGGCTAAAAGTGATGCGAGCCAATCCCAACCCAGTCAGAAGCACTCTGTCTCCTGTGGTGGGCAATGTTGGACCATCTCTAGTGACGACGCCAAGTTGGACTCCCTCCGGGTGTATCGACACTTTGGGTAGAGGACCTAGCAGTTACGGACAACCGATGGCTAGTTTGCACGACCAGTTTCTAAGGTACAGAGCTATCCTCCAACGCAGCCGACTCGCATGGGACTGGAGGCGCCAGTGTCCAGCCTTTTCCAGTTGCCACCAGGTTGGCAGGCGATAGTCCAGACGCCAGCTGTACCTACCCAAGGAGCCAGACTACAGGAGGATGCCGTCCCAGTGACCTTCCAAGCTGTTGGTGTTGTGAACCCCCTGGATGCCGCAGAGTCTTCCAACAGATCTGGTCTGACCAGCACTTGTTCAGAGGTATCCGAGGTACAGGGAGCATCGTGGCTGGACTTAGGTGGTTCAGTGGTGACAGATCAGTCAGCAGTTCTTCCGGATCTGACTCCGCAAGCGGTTGAGAGTGTGCTGAAGCCAGCTGACAATAATGAGTTGGCCACCCCAGTTCTGACTGCCGAGTTGATGGACCCAACCCAGATGATGTCTGCAGCTGCCGCCACTACCGGGGTGACGCTTGATGGCACGGGTGAACTTCAGCAGGAGGAGGACATCCGAGAACAATTGCTAGGAACCCAGGACGAGGAGCTGTCTATCACCACACCCCAAAAGAAAAGACCTTCCTCCCCAGAAAGTGAAGACCCCATTGCACCAAAAGCCAAAAGAGTCCCTAGGAATCCTACTAGAGAGCCGAATGAGCCTAAGGTTGACGATAACGAGCAAGATCAAAACGTGTTTTCGGTGGACAGGGTAGCCTTAAATAGTTTAGTGACAGTTATGATTGGACTAAAAGAGGTGATGTCCAATGCCCTGAAGGCAGTGGAAAGGGTAGAGAAGCGACTTACAGACAATTCTTGCGAAATGGGAAAGATGGCTGATGGTATGCACCGTTTACGGAAAGCAATGGAGGAGAAGGAGAAGCAATATCAGCATAGGGAGGAGAGAAGGTTGAACTGGGAGAGAAGGCAGGAGGAGGAGAAGAGGAAGGAGAAGGAGGAAGAAAGGAGAAAAGAGGACAGGAGGAGGGAAGCCGAAAGGAAGGAAAGAGGAGAACGGAGGAGACAGGAGAGGGAAAGAGAGGGAAAGGAAAACAGCGCCGAGCCAAAAGTAAAATCAGTGCTCGGGCGCTCGTATACGGAGAACTCCATACAGGATATATCCACAAGGAAGTAGGGAGAAGGAACTTTGGAGGACGATTGACATAAGTTAGAGGACAGTACAAGATGATTTGGACAAGTCGAGAATACTAAATATACTGAAAATTAATAAATAAGTTAAATGAGTGAAAACAAGCTGAAACAGTGATAAATCATACAGACAGATATGAAATAAAATGAAGTAAAATTAAACGATCGAAAGACTGGAATATAGAAGTGTTTCACAAAGTGCTTAATACAGTGTTAAAGTGAAAATCAATTGTAATCATTTTTAAAGTGAAAAGTGAACAGATACGATGGATTCAGATATACAAAGTGCACAGTGGATAAATTATAAATTCGAAGCAGCAGAGGCATATTGTGTGTTATACATATGTTTTTATTAAGGAGGTAAACAGTCCCTGTAGTTGCTAGGCTGTCATTGTATTGTAGAGAAAATCAACTTGGTGATTTTCTTAATGTAACCTTCATTTTCACCGCTCTGAGTCAACCCGTCATTAGAGTTTTCTTTCAGGGGTGAATCTAACATGGAGGGGACACTTGCTGAGCTGAAGGTCGGTTATCGGTTTGTCATTGCTAAGTTGCCATGGCTTACCGTTGATCTACTTTTTAGCCACGCTAGCCTAGTAATATCAGACTGAAATGTGCTTAGGGTACCGAGAATTTTCAAGTGAAACTAGGAACAGTTGTATCCTTTAAACTCAAGATTGTATTTTATGTTTTCATCTCATTAAGTGGCTGATATCTTGGAGTAAACCCTGTGATTTAGCCTATTTGAATGTTATCAGCCTGATCTCATTTTCATTTTAAAGTGAATATGTCATTCCATCATAGAGTTTGTGTAAATTAGATCAAGTTTTCATTGAAGGCAGTACACTGCAATGTCATATCATAGAATCCTTCCATAAGTTTAAAGATTAACCCATTTCATGTTTATAATAGGTAAGGTTAGAAAAATATGCTCAAGTTGCCTAGTCATTCCGTCCATAAGTTGCCAAATTTTGTTGATTAACTAGTCTATGCATATCAAAGTTGTTCAATTTACTTATCCAAAGTTGTTCAATTTACTCATTGTTATAAAGTGTGTTGTTACTCTCAAATTTTATTTAGCATTAAGTTTACCCATTTTTATACATGAAGTTAATTGGTGCCGTGACCAGGATTTGTGTTGATTCCTTATGGATCATTCTCTGTTCAGGCATAGCCCTTGCCACACCTTTTTAGAGTTGTTAGACGGAACTTTAACAACACTGGAAGGGGGTAGTGATATGTTCCGGTCCTAACCCTGTTGTTCCCTGAACACGAATGACCCATATTTCCAATACTGACATGATCAGCTGTTTTGTTGTGCAATTATTTCTCAAGTATTTCCGTCAATCTGAACCTTGACAGCTTAAACTTTTTATGTGCCATGAAATTTAATGTCTTACCTCACATGTTTACATCGATGGTTTTAGCAATTTATCCGTTACTCAGAAGATTTTCTCAAAAACTATGTCCCACGCTACATTTCAGTTCATGTTTACCTCCATCAAATTTTGTGTATTGATTGCGTCCTTGACCGTGTAAAGTTGCATTATGGGACAGTGTATAGCGTCTCTGCGCTCCAGAAAATCAATATTGTCATCTGTCAAGCAACAGTTATTCGCATTTAACACAAGGTTTTGCCAATTTCCCTTATATTAGAAACTTGGAAACTGTGACAGTCACATCGCGTATTCATTCCTGTAAATTCTGATGCGCGTTTTATGATAGGTTTCATTCATAATTGTGGAGTTTTCGCTGTTTTCCTGAGGCAACCCTGGGGTTGTTTCGGTACGTTTTTAATGGCGATCCCGCAGAACGCATCGTTTTTGACGTTCTTCCCCAACGTTACCGCGGGATCACGTGACCCCGAACCCGAGGCGATGCGGGAATTCTACCCAGTTCCAGCTTCCTGGCAGGTTTGCGGGGTAGCGGGTAGCTGGGGGGGGGGGTATAAAAGAAAACCCGCATAACCGTTCGAGGACTTCCAGATAGGTTTTTCAAAACGTAAACACCTTTATTTTTCTTTCTCGTAGATTTCTTGATCTTTTTTAGTTATTTTTGTTGTAAATTCCTTCAATTGTAATGATTTGCTTTCGGAAATGAAATTGTAAAGCAAGACTGTCATAGGTTCCTAAATTATTTTCTTATTTCGCTAAATAAAAGACGAATTACTCTTGAATTTACATCCAAGCCACTAACTTACAATTTTACCATGGCCGCTGTAAGAGAATACAAGTGAATTGATTAAGGGCTTTTATATAAAGTATTTCAACTGATTTAATCTTGTAACATCTGCATTGTTTTTACTGTTTACCATGCATTATTCTTGTTCCATGATGCACTTTGCCCAGTCATTGATTAGTCTTATTATTGTTACTTGTGTTTGTAAGGGAGCCCTAGCATAATCATTCTTCAGCACACATTAGCATCCTATTCATTTGGTAATATTAGGGATTGAAATAAGAACAAAACATGCATTTTTTAGTAATTTATTTTTAATAGATTCAGTTTGGCACCATATTGTCTTTACTTGTCTTTCTTGTACCTGAAATATAAGAGAAACAGACCCTAACATTTTCAAAAGCTCTTTTAGTTGGAAGTCCATTTTTTGTTTGTAATGCACTAGTCTAGTCCTAACTAGTGTGCTTGAGTCCGTTCGGCCCTGGAGGTCTAGAAGAGCAGCCTGGTCGCTACCATCCTAAACCACAATAGCAAAGCAGACCCTCGTATTTGGGCGTCCGGATTGGGGAGCAAGCAGGAAATTTACCCCCACTGAATCATTAGAGAATAACTGGCAGGACAGATACGCCATACATTCATAGTGAACCGCAAACAGTAGTCGGACACACCCGTGCACCTCAGCACCCAACAGTACACTGCTTGAATAAAAGATAGGAAAAACTAGACATTTTATATATTTCTATGCAAGGTTCTACATTTCGAAAAACTCATTTTGTGCTTTGCTAAAATATTAACAGGAAGAAAAATGATAAATTTAAGAAAGAATAAAAGCTAGCACCTCAGTTTCAAAGCCTGTAATACAACAAATAGGGATGTAGTAAGACGTATGAAACACTGGCATAGGTATACTGTGTCCACCTCACTCTTCTGTCATGCCTTCCAGTTGTCAGTGTAAAAATACCGTAAAAAGCATTCTTTCAATAGCTCACAAATTGGATAAAACAGGCATTCTATTTATTAAATGTCTAAAGCAAGCCTAGCGGTCTTAACATCAGTATCTTTACTATTTGGCTCCGAAGAAGGTCTCCTCTGGCTCTTTTTAAGAGTAAATATTTTCATGCAGTAAGGATTTTTTCGGAGTCTCATTAAATATGACATGTTTAGATATTTGTTATTGAAATGTCGATCTCAGTTATTTCATTATCATATTCATTTACACCGCAAAATCGACTTTAACTACGTGGAAGCATTACAGCATTTGTCAATACGGTTAAGATAACTTTGATAGGTTGAAAAATCGCTTCTCGGCAATATATCTATACAACGAACTATTCTGGAATCCTAAGCAGTGTCCCTTTATTTATTCCAACGGTAAGTGTAAGATTTTTTGACAACAAAGACTTTCAGCCGAATCTAGAATGCACTTTGGGGTATGCTAAGACTTATGAAATAATTGCATAGGTATAAAATTAATGCAAAGCACCTGCATATTGATATTGTGACTTCCCTTCTTATGGTAGCAAGCACGGCACTATTACATCCACCTTCCGTGCTTAACTTCTCCATCTGCATCCTCCGCCATCAAACCAAAATCCATTATAGCCTAAATATACGGCTAAATCTCTGAGAATAGCTGAGAGCTTATAGTGTATCAATAAACGTTATGTTGCGGAAGCTTTTTTAATCGAATTATCTTGTCCTTCAGCCTGATCAGAAAATCTGACCTCTTACGGTGTGTCATCACGGATACTCACACGGCCACTTTGACCGAAACGATCTTTTTTCGGTTTCTCAAAGTTTCCCCGTTTTGGTTTCCCGAAATTTTGATAAAGCAATATCCGTACAGCCTCCTGCTGCCACAAAACCGCCGAACTTCATAATTATTTATTATCTCAGTCGTTTCGATTTAACCATATCTTCAAGAAGCTTGCGGCTTTGCTGTCTGCATCATTTGAACCTCTCCAAAGTATGAAAGTGAAAAGCTGTTTCATCATTTCTCCTTACCTTACATTTGACAGTTTGTCTTAACATAATCTACTCAGTCTGACAAAAGTTTACCTAATGTCGAATTGTAGCTGCTACATTTATGGGTTCTCATTTACAATTTCAGAGAAAGACTGCATAAAGGACGAGTCATTTATTATCAGCTGTGTTGGGGGGGGGGGGGGGGGGGGGGGGTACATTTTCATATGGTACACCAAAATTTTTCCGACCTCCCCAGTCTCACCAGAATTATTTTTCCGACCCCCCCAGATAGGTGACAAATTTTTTTATGACCCCCCCTATCCCCAGTGCCAGCTACCCTTCACACACATACCATATTACCTATTTTATGTCAGACTGACCTCAATCAAAACCTAGCTGTATGAAACACAAAGAACATTTCTTATTCTAACAGGTTAATTA
The DNA here is from genome assembly GCA_963989385.1 of Ctena decussata. Classification (NCBI taxonomy): domain Eukaryota; kingdom Metazoa; phylum Mollusca; class Bivalvia; order Lucinida; family Lucinidae; genus Ctena; species Ctena decussata. Next base: position 89,063,742 of record OZ022499.1, on the reverse strand, counting down.
CATGTAATCATGGTCTGTTTAAACTTCGTCTGCATTTCTTGCATTTTTTCTTCTGCTAATGGCCATCCGGAAATCTTTTTGTTGAATGCTTAATAATTATAACTGTAAATAATATTAATTGGGACTCTGGGTGGTGGGGGTCTGGGGGCTGTGTTTTTGCTGATGAAAAGGCACCTGGAGAGCTGATATCACAAATGCAGGCATTAAATTTAATTGAGCACAAAATCATCTACTTGACATGATTTTATAGACACTTTCATACTGTTCTAGCAAAACAATGAAACGTTTTTTTTTTTATTCTTTTGAGTCATTTCCATAAAGGCTTTAAAGTTTTAAGTTGTGAATTTGAAAGAAAAGAGTCTGAAATTTTATGGGGGGTATGGGGGGCGAAGCCCCCCAGAAGCTGAGACATTTTTAAAAATAAGGACTGATGGAAGAATTCTGACCCCCACAATATGCCTAATAAAATATATGATCCCCCCTGCTCCAAGTTTTTTTTTTATTTCCGACCCCCCCCCCCAGTACATCACCAAAAAAAATTCCGACCCCCCCCTAAATGTACCCGGCCCCCCCCCCCCCCCCCCCAGCTGACAATAAATGACTCGTCCCTAAAATGTTCTGTTCCTTTATGCACATGTCCAATGCATGTCTGAACTGTGATGCAAGTTTCAATTCCCAGCATCAAATACTGTAGAAGGAGTTGCGGAGACACAAACATTACTACAAGTGTGAAATATGGTCAAATATGCATGTTATTCAAGGGGACATAATTCTGCGATAAAGACCTGAATCAAAGTTCTGTTTCCTTTATGCACATGTCCAATGCATGTCTAAACTGTGTTGCAAGTTTCAACTCCCTGCATCAAATATTGTAGGAGGAGTTGCGGAGACAAGAACAGTACTACAAAGTGTGACGGACGGACGTATGGACGGACGTATGCACGGACGGACAAGGACAAAACTATATGCCCCTCCCCACTTCGCTTATTTTCAACACTGATCATGTGTATAAAGATTCCAGTTCCTAGCTCTTACGGTTCTTGGCCGTATGTAGGGGTACCTTCGTACCATAGGCTTGCAATGCACTTAGTCGAAAAAGGGGCTCAACTTGGTAAAAAAAAAATACGATTATTTTTTTCAAAAATTAATCAGGTCATCTACGCTTTGGGCAATATCTTCCTGCAAAAATCATGATCCTAGCATCAGGGATTATATAGATATTTTGTTCATAAGACTCCACAGGCTTACGATGTACAAAGTCGAAAAAGGGGCATTACTCGGTGAAAAATTCACATTTTTCCCCAAAGTTAATCAGATCATCTACACCTTAGGCAATGTCATCCTTCAAAAAAAACATGATCCAAGCATTAGGGGTTCTTCAGATATTTTGTTCACAAGGTTCCACAGGCTAAGTCGAAAAAGGAAATATGTGACCCGCGGAAATAAAAAAAAACAACAACAAAAAACACGTGTTCGCTTATTTTTTATACTAATCATGTGTATAAAAATTTCAAGTCTCTACGGTTTTTCATTTATAGTAGGGTAGCGGACAGACAGACGGACTGACTAACGGACAGACGGACAGACCCACACCAATATGACCCCACAGCTTCTTCGAAGTTGGGGCATTAAAAACTACAAATATATGAAGAAGGCATCTGCGTAGTTTTGGGAAGATCTGTTGTATTTTCAACAGTTTGTGCAGATTTTTGTCTTCACCACAAATATGTGATTATCATCGCCTCACGTCCCATTATCCAACCCTTATTTCAATAAACTAGTACTGGCTTCCTCACTCACATACCCATTCAAACTACTTCATATATTCCCACTGCAGGGAAGCGCTAGGTGAAAAAGGTTTCCCATAGCCTGGTGGCCGTTGGGGCAGTGGGGGTTAGAGGCCCACTGCACAACATATGAAAGACGATGCCCATCCCTCTCCTTACACTGCCTAATCGTTCCCCGATTCGAAACAGGCTGGATTGACAGTTTTCTAGGAATATGGCAAGCCAAGTGCACAATAAGTCTACAAACATAGGTTTGAAATTCTATAACATAGGTTTTTAAAGTTCTATCATAGGTTGTAAAAAAGACATTCTAAAACCAGTGATATAACCTTCTAGCCTATGTTCGAAACAAATTATGCTTTTATAAGTGCACAATAACCTACAAACCTATGTTTGAAAATCACTATCATAGGTTTATGGTTTTCTATCATGGGTTTTAAATCTCTATCATAGATTTCAGAAAACCTGTGATTGTAAATTTAAAACCTATGTTTGAACTCGAAACCCATGATTGAAATCCATAAACCTGTGTTTGTACACTTATACACTTGGCGACCATAATTTTGTCCAAACTTATGTTTGAAAGTTAAATCACGAGTTTTAAAATGTCAGATTCAGAAACCTATGATAGAGATTTTTAAACCCATGATAGAAAACCATAAACCTATGATAGTGATTTTCAAACATAGGTTTGAGTAAAAACCCGTGTTTGTAATTTACAAACCTATGTTTGTAGACTTATTGTGCACTTGGCTTGCCATGATGGCCCGACCCGGGCTTATCAAATTAACGCAAACGAAAAATTTTCCCTATCATTGATTTAGCGCGAAACCTGCTCATCTATTTAGCATAAATTCGGTGTATAAGTTACAGTACAAGAACGGTTGTTGGAGAAACCAGCACCTGTACTGAAACGGGGAAAAGACAAAGTGTAAAAAAATCCAAGGATTGTACCATAAGTATCTCAGTGGAGAAATAGAGAGAATTATGTAAAGGCAGTAAGCTACAGATGCCTCCCCCAGCGAGCTGAAGCCATCGCGAACCCATCTCGAACTTTTTATTCCTACTCATCCGTCCACCTAACCGCGGTGAGCAGGGGGCAGCGGATAATACACGAACACAGATGTTCCTGTGTTATAAGGCTAACGGAAGGTAATACAGGTAACTCCACAGGTAACTGCCCAAAATACTTGCGCTAAATCGATGAGCAGGGTCTCTGAAAACTTACCTCTTTACATTTTCGAAGCTGAATAACTATAAATGACGCAACAGATTCCAGATAAAATCTCAAAACAATGATTTCCGACAACTGGTTATAAGCGAATGTTTGTACTCTCGATTCAACGTTATGAAAACCGGAAGAGATGGTACAGTGCGTTCGGATACTGTGGGGTTTGAGCCCGCGACATTCCAGCAATCTTCTGCACCAAAACCATTCGCTTCAATCACTCGACCACGGCGTACCTGGGTAACGGAAGGTAATACAGGTAACTCCACAGGTAACTGCCCAAAATGCTTGCGCTAAATCGATGAGCAGGGTCTCTGAAAACTTACCTCTTTACATTTTCGAAGCTGAATAACTATAAATGACGCAACAGATTCCAGATAAAATCTCAAAACAACGATTTCCGACAACTGGTTATAAGCGAATGTTTGTACTCTCGATTCAACGCTATGAAAACTGGAAGAGATGGTACAGTGCGTTCGGATACTGTGGGGTTTGAGCCCGCGACATTCCAGCAATCTTCTGCACCGAAACCATTCGCTTCAATCACTCGACCACGGCGTACCTGGGTATATACCTGTCTTAATTTCTCGAAATAATGCTAGACTTGATTTGATTCTCTTTTCGATCTTCAACCCTATTAGGCGAGAGCATTTGTTTTCACCAGGGGATACCCGATTACTCTTTTTATAGCTTACGATGCAAGTAAGATCAGTCAACCATAGGATGCATAACTGTGTCAATTTGTTTATATGCAATTGCTAAATAGCATTGCACGTCGTTGTGAAAAAAATAAAATAAAATGGGAGACACTAAATCGTCTTAATTTTATGTTATCTAAGGAAATGTCGTGTTTATTAAAAGGTGGGTAAACGTACTGCTAGCACCTTATTTTATCTAAGTATTATTGCTTTAACCTCATCAGTTGTCATACTTACACTGTACCGGCGCGGAATTCACTATAGCCTAGCCTAGCCTAGCCTAGACTAGTCTATCCTAAGACCTTCTAAGGTTGTTGTGGAACCACAGATTACTTTGCAACAATCTCTTTCCACCTTGTCCTGTTTTCAGCTGCCCTAGTTGTTCTGGCAAAGTCCATACCAATCCAGTCTCTAATAGTGTCTTCCTACCTCTTCTTCTGTCTACCTCTTCCTGTTTTCCCTCTGATTGTGCCCTTTAGGATCGTCTTAAATAAGCCAGAAAACACTGAGACATGACCAGCTCACCATCTGATATTTTATATTTCTACTAGTTTTCTTGCATAAATCGTTTATAGTTTTAAAGTTATGTAGCATACATGAATTAAAAATAAAACATCAAGTTTGTCCGCTAGTTGTAAGTAGATATATCACTCGTGCTCCGCAGTAATGATATAATCCACCTTACAACTGACCTCCAAACAGTGAATTATTTCTCAGCAATTCACTGCTAAAGCTGTTTTTTCCCTTTAAACATTGGTTTAAATAGCTATCCCGTTGGACTGAATTTGAATATTGCAAAGTGTCTTGAACAAAATTAATTCAGTGCTTCTACAGAACCTGAATTAAAGGTTATTTTACTAATTAGTTGTTCAGAAACAAATAAGTTGTAGCAGCCTTAATTCAATCTCTTCACCAGATTGTCTTGTGTATATTTTCATTATTTCCGTAAATCCTTTTGATGCCTCGTGTATCCAGTTTTGTGTTCAATTACCGAAAGAGATGATTGCAAAAGCTCCTTAAGGTAAATGTGCCAAAAATGACTGTAGTAAAAGAGATTTAATTCTCTCATAATTCATTTTATTTCTATCAAAAATTTGAACAGTTTAAAATGTCTATAATGTTTATGCAAAGTGCCAGAAAAAAGCTATATGTATATTGATTACTGTGCCTTAAGCTCCAACAAAGTTGCCCTCAAGGACTCAGCTCATAAAGCCGTATTTCTTTCAAAATTAATTTTGTCTCTATAAAAAACCACAAGCACATTTTCATTGTCTTCACAACCAGTGTACAAAATTTGGAAGAATGGATTGAAAATTGTTGGAGAAGTCGATTTCACAGACTGTATCATCCAAAGTGCAAAAAAATTGCTCAAATCTTCTAAGTTTTGTCAGAAGAAATTTATCTGCACTTAAAACCACATGCACACCAGCTGTGGTAATTCCACTGGTTCTTAAGCGTCGTTATAAGTGACTTTCTTACGTGGCTTTTAGGAGCAACCCCCGGCTTGTAGCCTCGCTACTTATTTGTTTAATAATTTAAATGCACGCCGTATCTGCAGCACAGTTACATTGATTCTAGTACAATCGCTATAGGTCTTCTACGAATTTAAAAACTGTTTACACCTTCTAGTTCAGTGGTGGTAAGGTTTATTCACTGAATAAGGGGGATGTCACACCTGTATCCTATGTCTCCTTGAAATGAAAGCATGGAGAAGCCCAAATTCTGAACTTTATGATTCGAATGCTAATACTCTGCTGTTGAAATATTTGAATCGGTTTCTCAACTAAAAGTAGATATTTGTGGAAACTGGACCTAAAACAGCTATTCATAAGACTTTGAATAAAGGTCATATAGGCAATACTGAAGGTCTTGAGAACAGTTTTCAAACTACAAGAACTTGTTGACTGGCTTTCAGTTTAGTCTTTCTAGAACTAATGCTTATTAATATATCTCTTTGCATAGACATAATTGGATTCTGATATCTTTCCCGCTTCATCTTATTCATTTTACTGTTTACCATATACATGCATATACTAGGATTTTCACTCAAAGTGGTATGAATGTTGTCTTACAAGAAAATAAACGTTCCAAAATGATCTGTAAAACTTGTACCACCTCACTAAATATTGGGACAAGATTATCTGGGCAAACACTGTAGACAAAAGCCAGACTGTTCTGGAACTGCAGTAGTATTTCCCATTCTGCCAGCACCTTTGTGCCAAATTGATGACAGTCAAATCAGTGTAGGTAAAGTCAACTTAAGTTACAATGGCATCTGCTACGGAGATGGCCTCTGTCAATATTAAAGCTGCCGTGATAAGGTGTTATATCACTAAGCAGTCAGCTGTAGCAGAATAGGTTTAAAGTGTGCTAAAATGGGCAGTCAACCTTAGCGAAAAGTGGTTACGCATCAGACCTGTTCTTAAAATTTGTATAAGACCTATACCTTTGGCGGTTGTGAAAAAACATGTTGCCAATTTTTCGGCCTTAGCCGTATAACCTTACTATTGACCTACATTGTAAGTATTTCATAGGACAATATAAATACACCCGGGACTTTGATGTAAGTGGCTTACTTTCCCTTTCTCTGTCTACTTTCAGTTTCATTTGACGATTGGCCTATAAACTGTGTCGCGATGAAGCTAGATATTTCGGTCCAAACCGCTTTTCGCCAAAGAACATTTCACCTGCTATGTCACTCATGTAAAATATAAAACCAACAAACTAACTGGCCCAAGAAACCGTAGACGAAACGTGAGTAATTGTTGCTGGCTTGGTTGTTGATGTTGTGTTGGAACTGCGACACTTTAAAGGTTGTATGTGGGGCGGTCAGCCAACCATTCCTCACTGTTATGTGCAATATACAGACAGACAACAAATATGCATATCAACATGCACATTCGTACAATCTGAACATTACATCAGATATCTTACATGTACCTGACTCATACATATTACAATACACACTTCTATTTAATCTAAGCCGATTATCTTTTTTTAAAGGGGGTTGTTCCTAAAAGCTACGTAAGAAAGTCACTTGTAAACGACGCTTAAGAACCAGCGGAATTACCACAGCTGGTGTGCACGTGGTTTTAAGTGCATATAAAATTACTTCTGACAAAACTTAGATTTAAACAACTTTTTTGCACATAGGATGATAGTCTTGTTACTTTTGTTGACGGTGACTTTGGTTTCGAAATTGCAGAAAAACAATAAATATTGCCGTTGGTGCTGAAACATGCCCCTGTATAGACTTACTTTGAACGCATTTTCTAGGGCCGGAAGAAAGCGTGCATTTACTACAGTCGTAGTGGTATAGCTTGGTCTTGGGATCGCGTTGCTAATCCTAGGACTGGTAGAGTTGACCACAACAGGCTTTTCGGCAATAGGAGTTGGCACAGTGGCGAGTATTTATATGATCTGCGACACGCAAAAGGGCAGTAACTCATATATATGATCTGCGACACGCAAAAGGGCAGTAACTCATATATATGATCTGCGACACGCAAAAGGGCAGTAACTCATATATATGATCTGCGACACGCAAAAGGGCAGTAACTCATATATATGATCTGCGACACGCAAAAGGGCAGTAACTCATATATATGATCTGCGACACGCAAAAGGGCAGTAACTCATATGCAAGCAGCAAATGATCAGACCAGTCTGCGCACCCGCGCAGTCTGATCAGAGCCTTTGCTGTCCGCACTCATCAAGTATACATGCACCCAAGGAAATTTAAACACACAACATGAAGCTAGACTGAACGTGTTTACAGACTGACTGACTAAACTGTTCGCAAATACCTTAAGTCCCGTTTTTGCGAGACGTGGCTCATTTCTGCTTTCTACAGAAAGTTTTCATTAAAAGCAGTCAGTGTTATTTATTTTAGGTAGATATCAAATACCGGAAGTTGTAGTCAAAACTTTTACAATGTGTTATGTTAAACAAATAATAAAACTTCCGTTATTTATTTTTACTATTATTATTTTCTATAATATATATATCTATATATTTTCCTTTCTATATATGGTGTTAAAGACAGGATGTACTAAACAATTGTCTGTTCCTGATCTTCAAGAAGATGAGACGGCAATGATTAGGAATCGATACAGTCCATATCCTGTCCCAATACTGTACCTGTACATACTTTCGTTTCTCCTTCCGCTGATTGTCAGTTACTGGCTAAAGAATGTACACTTAGTACTGGTTAACAGCTTAGGACGTCTAAGCCTGCCCAGGAATAGTCTGGTACGGACCGTCCAGACTTGACAATAGCTGTTTACCGAGGACGTTAAGCATCAATTCAATCAAAAACATGTAGGTCAAGTCGGGTAAAGTCGGACAGCAGGTAAGTTCGGACAGTGACATTGTTTCATCTATACGTCAGTTGTTTGGAATTAAAACAAAAATAGCTGGACAAACAGTGAAAATCCTGATGAAACGGCTCATTATGAGCCATCTCATCTGGATTTTCACTGCTTGCAATGGTGTGTCCGAATTTACCCGCTGTCCAAAGTCACCCGCGTGACTCGACCTTACTTGACGTTATTTTTACTATCTGATCACGATGACCTACTTGTTCATGCTTCAGTGATTTAACAGTATTAAAATCTTAAAAAGTTCCTTCAAGAGCATAGAATACATACAGAAGTAGGAACTTGGGCCAGACTACGTAGTTTCTGCTAATAAAGCCTCGTCAGTGACCCTGGCAATATCTGGTGACGAAACCAGAAAAAGCATAATGTAATTTCTTAATTTTAATTGGGCAGTCGATTCAAAGACTGATTAGTTTCAAAAGGATCCAAATAAAATAAAAGACGGTGATCTAGAATAATAGTCTAAATCGATCTCAGATTTTAGATTTCTCAGAATCTATCCTCTGGTCTCAAAGGATGTAAATAAAATATAATCTGCACTATGGACGATGTACGGGGAGACGTTTTACGGCCGCGACACGGCACAACACCAGCAGTGAGGTAAAATTAAAATCTCAAGAAGTTCCTTCAAGAGCAGAGAATACATACAGAAGTAGGAACATGGGCCAGACTACGTAGTTTCGGCTAATAAAGCCTCGTCAGTGACCCTGACAATATATGGTGACGAAACCAGAAAAAACATACTGTAATCTCTTTTTATTGGGCAGTCGATTCAAAGACTGATTAGTTTCAAAAGGATCCAAATGATATAAAAGACGATGATCTAGTATAATCGTCTAAATCGATCTCAAATTTTAGATTTCTCAGAATCTCTGTGTATAGTATGTCTAGAATGTCTTTGATTAATTTAATGCTCACTGGGCATGTTGCTTCAGCATGGCGCTCCAATATCCTGATACCAAGTCAGAATAGATTACTAAAGTAAGTAGGAGAACTCTCAGGAGATGATAAAATTCAATCCCAGATCCCACCCAAGACACCATGTTGATTAATAACCTACTTTCTTACACACCAACATGGATTAGTCGGGCAGTTAAGGGCCTGGGCACTCTTGTGCTCGTTTTCTATTCTTTTCTTACAGTTTTTAGTGACCAGGTTACAGAGTATCGCTGTGATTTACCTCTCATCAGTGAAGAAAAATATTGTACCACGAACTGAAGTGTAGTTACTCTTTAAATTGGTAAGATTTTATTCTAAGAGAGAATAAACGATACTGACAAATATAACAGAATTGACAGTATATCTCCTAAACACTCTAGTCGTAAGCAATAACGTCGAATTTATTTGGCTATTAAATGCAACTATAACCATACCCAGGAACTAATAACATCATATTTTACAACTTACTCACTAAACCACAAGGGGACAAATAGGTATGATCGATGTAACTGTTTTCGGGGTGCTCTAGGATTCGGGGTGTTCTAATAGATTATACCGCGCATCCTGTCCGGGACCTCTGAAGAGGCTCATTTTACGCAAACAGAAAGTTGCTTTTGCATCACTGCTGTTGCAAAGTTAGTACAAGAAGTATTTCTAAGGTTTGGTTGACAAGCACAGATTCACTCAGATCAAGGCAAGGAGTTTGAATCGCAATTCCTCAAAGAAATGTTACTTTTTGGGGAAGAGAAACTAGGACATGCACATATATACCCCAAAGTGATGGTTTGATTGAAAGATTTAGTCGAACCTTAATCAGCATGCTCTCCATATTTGTAGAACAAACTCTGCAAGATCGGGACAATTATTTGCCATATCTTATAGGAGCCTATCTCCCTAACAGCGCTCGATATGCTTAACAGAAAAATTGACTGTCCTACTGATATAATGGTAGGCCCACGTCTTACTAACAAAAAACAAAACAAAACAGAATGCCCTATCACGTCTTTTGAAAAAGTGTTATGTCTGGTTCATTTGAATTTTTACAGCAACAACTGAATTTTGATGTCTCACGTCAGAGGCGGGATACCACTTATTCCGACTGAGTCGCCACCTATTTGGGAAAGAGCTGCTGACTCGGCTTATCACTTGTAATTTATTGTTTGTTCGGATGTCTTTGTCAATCTTTCCCTTTGATGTTGGGGATAGGGTTTGGGATCTGATTCAGTCAGTTCCTGAAGTGTAGTTACTCTTTAAATTTAAAGATTTTATATCCGAACAGGGTGACTCTATTCAGCCTGTGCGGATGTGCATGCTGGTTTAAGTCTTTCCTGTTCTCACGCAGTTAGATACCTCATGCGACATCTGTCCATTATATGTAAGCATTATATTTTCGCAGGTTACTTCCTCATACTTAGTGACTTTTATCAGTGAACTGGTGAAATCCCGGCATGCTTCATCGGTATGAGCTTCGTCATAATCAGTATCGTCATTTCTGATGAAGACTGTTTTAGCCAAGAAGGGTGTACTAATCGAGTGAGTGAGTGAACTCAGGTTTAACGTCCCACCAACAACGAGGTCATATGGAGACGGGACCTCGGTTTAAAGTCTCATCCGAAAGACCGGAGAAGCGGGGGATCGATCTTGCCACCCCTGAATTGGTAGTCCGGAGTGTTATCCACTACACTACAGCCGCTCCTGTACTGATCGAATTGAAGTAATAGCACTCCTGCTTATACTGGTACTGTTTATCTGTGCATGTTTCAGTATCTTTTTGCTCTGTCATTTTTCGGAGGCCACTGGGTCGAGAACTGATTCATCAATTTCAACACGTTCGAATATAACGCCTTCAAACAATAGCAGGAGACATATTCAAGCACGGAATATATCAACACAAGGACAACGGATTCAGCCTCAGCAACAACTACAGTCTCAGTCTTGGCCTCGGGTGCAGAGACAAAATTTTCCTGCTCCCGCTCTTCCTCCTCCATATCAAGGTATGACGGCACCACCACTGTATTCCACTCTCACTGAAGGATCCTCGGACTCTATGTATCCAAATGCCAGTGTTACATTATCTGCTGTGGAAACTACAGAAGGGAACCCGCCGTCATACGATTATGTGCTGTATAGCTCTGGTGCATATCAAACTTCAGATAACAGGCAATCACAGACGAGGTTTGACACGAGGTTGTAAGCTCAGAGTCTGCAAGAACGTTACCACAAAAATACAAAGACGAGTGATGTAGGACACAAAACGAAGAAAATATGGAGGCTAGGCGCTCCAGAATACCATCTTAAACGAACGGTCTACAAAACACCAGAACTTTAATTAGCGCATGCGCAGAAGAAGGTTTTATATATTATGCAATAAACAATAGTTCCAGTACGCACAGAAAACACTTTAAACGCTTATGTAAATTGTAGTCACAACCCGAAAATAACGTTTATTTAAGATTCAAAACTTTCAGATTATCCCCCTTTGAACTAAACAGAGATTTTTAGATGCCATATTTTTATATCAGTGTGTCTTTTACGATGTTTTCTTCGATATTTATTTAATTTTCTTGCAACAAAATGTCTTTATTACTAAATTTATTTGAAAGCCAGTCTTAAATTGCCATACCGACTTTAAAGTGTAATTGGGAATTCCACTGAAACTGAATTTCCGACTTCATACTGGCGTGGCCTGAGGTTTTTCGTCTGGTCCTCAAGGCCTCCAAGTCGGCATAATATTAGCTAATAAGTCCAATAACTGAAAGGCATTGCCACAAGATTTTTTTATTGATTAAGCGGACTTTAACAATTTTAAATTCGGCAATTGTTTGGTTTTGAGCATAGAAAACAGAAAAGAATTCCTGTGACGTTTACAATACTCTCGATATTGCTGCAGCTAAAGAATCTAGACAACGATATTACCAAATGATTAAATTTTCTTACATCAAAAGGATTTTTATTTCTCACTTTTTCCCGATTACCGTAGGATGAAAAATAGCGACTGTCAAGTTTATATTTTTGCTAAGTATATTATCTACACATAGCCAATGGGTAAACAGCGTTGAAACTGCATCGTTGTAACCAGATACAATATCAAATTATTTATTCACCGTAGATTAATCCATTTATGCCTGAAGACCCATAAAAGGGTCATTGGCAAGCAGTGTAGGCCCAGATCTATTTCTATTCTATTCTATCCCATAACCTTACTAGGTCGTTGGGGCACCACAGCTGACTTCAAAACAACCCCTTCCACCTTGTCCTGTCTTCAGCTGCCCTAGTTGAGCTGGCAAAATCCATTCCTGTCCACTCCTTGTTATTGTCTTCCCACCTCTTCTCCTGTCTACCTCTTCTTCTTTTTCCTTTCACTGTGCCCTGAAGAATTGTCTTTGCTAAACCAGAAGACATTGAGACGTGGTCAAACCCCCTTAGTTTCCGTTTCTTGACCAGCGACAGGAGTTCATCAAATTCTCCAATGGCTGCTTGGATCTTCCTGCGAACCTCCTCATTGGTTATATGGTCCTTGTACGAAATGTACAGTAACCTTCGGTAGCATCTCATCTCAAAGGCCTGCATTCTTTTCTCTAACTCTGCTGTCAAGGTCCATGATTCACAGGCATACAGAAATATGGCCCAGACTTGGCGAATGCCCAGGCTGATCTGAGACTTCGCTGGGCGCACATGCCACTTTGTTGGTTTTGTCAAGTCGCGGCTCAATTTTTACTTTTTTCTGTTTCTTCTCCCCCTTCCACACCCCCCCCCCCCCCCCTCAAAAAAAAAAAAAAAAATGGGACCTTCTCTTAAAGGACAGATTTTTTTCTGCAATTGAGCAGATTCTTTCTGCTGAAATAAAAAGCATCAAATAAAATTGGAGACAAATTTTGCATGGTAAAAATTACCTCCCCGATTTGCCTTGAACCTGAATACAGTCAACTCTCGATATCTCGAACAGTGGTATCTCAAAGTACCCTCTTATATAAAAGATATACTTGTTTTTGGACTAATTTCCCATAATTTTTTACGTTTCATCTCCTGTTCTCTCAAACTCCTGATATCTCAAAGTAGATTTTCTGGTCCCAGAAAATTTGTTTTGATGTTTCAGTAGTTTAGGATGAACTTTGACTCAGATATCGAGAGTTGACCATATCTATCAATGAAAATATCTGGTTGTCGGAGATTGGTAGACTGTTTTTGCAATATTTTCGATTCTTTACCGAATATTCATAAATATATATTGGAAGTAGCATACAGTTATACGAGGGGCGTTCGAAAAGTAATGCAAATGACGTAATTTCTCCGTAACCAATATAACAAGAGCTGTCGCCTGACAGCATAGCTCGCCTGAATTGGTGCTTGCCCATCACACAGCCGCTATGGTGGTGTGCACTCTATGCATAAAACTTCAGGCAAGCATGTCCATAATGAAAACACATTTATAAACAAAAGCTATCTCAGAAATAAGTCTTAAAATAAAATTAAAATAAAAAAATGAAATGAAATTTCAAAGTCCACAAGCTTGAGGTAAAAAAACTGACAGGTAGGGGGTAGGGGGGGGGGGGGGGGCTATGTGGACTGCTATGCATAAAACTTCAGGCAAGCATGTCCATACTGAAAACACATAATTTATAAACAAAAGCTATCTCAGAAATAGGTCTTAAAAATAACATTAAAATAAAAAGAAAATGAAATGAAATTTCAAAGCCCATGAGCTTGACGTAAAAAAACTGACGGGTAGGGGGAAGGGGGGAGGGGGGGGGTTGGGGGGGCTACTAGGATGTATCAAAACCCTGAACCATTATCTAACATCAGTCCAAGTATTAGTATCAACTGAGTCCATCATCGTGGCACTGTGAAATTATGTCTTCATAAATATAAAACTTTAACCAAAATCTTTAAGACAAAATTCTAAGTCGATGACCTTGACTTCAAGGTCATCCAGTGGGGGTAAGTTAAGGTGTTTTGTAAAAACTCAAAAAAGAGTCTAACATCATTTCAAGTATAACCTAAATCTCTGCAAATCATTATGAATCAGTATGCAATTACAAAACTTTAAAAAAGACAAAAAATTCCCAAGTCCCTGACCTTGACATCAAGATCACTGAGCGGGGTTGGGGTAGTACTCAGTAGATCTAACTACAGTGCAAATATAAAAAGAATTCATCTATGGGTTCAGGAGATATGTGTCTTTAAAAAACTTTAACCAAAACATCCAATCAATAAAAAGACAATGTTCTAAGTCCATGACCTTGACATCAAGGTCACAGAGGGGGGTGGGGGTGGTACCTTCGAAAACTTTAGACCAATACCTAACTTTAGTGCAAGTATCAAAGGAATCCATCCATGGGTTAAGGAGATATTGGGCTTTATAAAACTTTAACCAAAACATCCAGTCAAAAAAAAATACCAGTTTTCTAAGTCCATGACCTTGACATCAAGGTCACGGAGTGGGGTGGGGGTGGTACCCTGTTAAACCTTAGACCAATATCTAACTACAGTGCAAGTATCAAAAGAATCCATCCATGGGTTAAGGAGATATAGGTCTTTAAAAAACTTTAACCAAAACATCCAATCCGGACGCCGACGCGGACGCTGACGTGGACGCGGACGCTGACGCGGACGCTGACGCCGACGCCGTGGTGACAACAATAGCTCTTCCTGAACTTTCGTTCAGGCGAGCTAAAAACAGAACTTCTGATTGCAAAAACACATAAAGCTATGATATGCGTAGGAAAGTCTGCAAACACGGTGTATTTTTTTAAAAAAGGCGCATTTATATCATCTTTGAAAGAGGTATACCCTAAAGACACTGCAGAATTTTAGTTTAGTAGGCCGTAATTTATATATCGTCAGTCTTTGATTTGTTTTTATTTTTGCTACTTAAAGACAATGCCCAGGCAATGTTGTCCTGTAAATATCGCGGAAATTACTTTAAATCTGGGTTCCATACTGGCCCGGGAATATGGATTATGTAGCAAATCCATAGTAGCAAATTCCCCCTTTCTACCAAAAATTAAATGATTTCGTAATGAAAACAAGTGTATTAGCATTCAAAATCTTGTCAGCAAGAGCATTTACATGGGTCAACGAAAACCTGTCAATAAATTCAAATTAATGCCAAAAACGAAGCCTCTACAAGCTTTTAAAAATGACGTTAACGTATATTTCAATAACGTCATAAGAATTGCGCATTGCTTTGCCAGGAATAAATCGATAACAGTTGCCACCCTTCTAACTTTTGTATGAATATTATAGGCAACAATGGACAAGCAACTGGCAAAGATTAATTTTGTATTTGCAATGATATTTGACTTGAATGCCCAACACTGAAATGATTTTACATATGAAAATAGCCCAGTGGTATGACAGGGGCCTAATAAAATGCGTTGTAAGACAATATGGAAAAGTGTCTTTGTACAGCGTTTGGTATCATTGTAAAGACAAAATGTAGTGTTTTCAGCATATGCATAGCATTTGTACCCAGCTTTCCCCTAAACAAAGTTATAAGGCCATTTGCATTACTTTTCGAACGCCCCTCGTATATTACAACATATCCAACATTTGCTTGACGTGCTTACTTGTTCTTAAATACTATATTGACTCAGTTCAGTGAGACCCGTTTTCGTGTAAACTATAAATTTTCAAGCCAGGTTTAGGGATGGGATCATTTTATCTCAGTTTAGTTTGACCATTCGATGTGTGACCATTCGATGTGCTCGCTGTTTTTCTTTTTTTATATTACTCTACTTTCACAGATTTGTTCTGTTTCAGTTATGGTAACGACGTTCCCTGAGTAGATACATTACTCTAACTATTTAAAGTTTTCCATAAACGACAGTACAACGCATCCCCACTTTGAGAGCCATTTACATTCACTCGAGGAAGACTCAGAATTTCAAATCAATTTGCCAATTCTTAAAGAGGATCGAAGTTACTGACAGCACAAATTTTGATCCAATACCTATCCTGCACCTGTCCATGGACTGATTTTTGTAAAAAAAATGGAACTTTGATAAAACCCTTGTAATTTTTTTCAAACAGAAGAAAATCATAAAAAAAAATCAACCACATTTGAATACAACCATTTTGTTTATGAAACTGTCTTACAAGGGGGCCCATTTGAAAGGATCAGTTTTAACTGAAGTTTATGAGATTTTATAGACTTCTAGAAAAATGCCTCAATTTCAGAAAATTCGAAAATTGCCAAACATTTTTACGTGGAAATAATATGGGCATCAGTTCAATTGAGTTTCTTGTTGTCTTAAACTTTGACCCTTCTTCCAAATGCTTCAAAAGAATGGGGAATTCTCGGCCACTGGTGGTCGAATTTATGGACTGTTGAACTGGGTATATATTGCAGCACTGTCTGTGGGAAAATAGCAACTCCTCCTTTAAATATTCGGGTTAGCTATTGTCAGTCAACTGGTAACAGCGATTTTACGTTAAAATCGCTATTGATAGTTGACTGGGAATAGCCATTTTACATTGAAATCGCTATTGATAGTTGACTGGTAATAGCCATTTTACGTTGAAATCGCTATTGCCAGTCGACTGGTTATAGAAATTTTATGCTAAAATCGCTGACAGTTGAATGGTAATAGCCATTTTACGTTGAAAACGCTATCGCCAGTCGACTGGTAATATTTTAGTTAAAATCACTATTGACAATTGACTGGTAATAGCCATTTTACGTTGAAATCGCTATTGCCTGTCGACTATCACTATTGACAGTTGACTGGTAATAGCCATTTTACGTTGAAATCGCTATTGCCTGTCGACTGCCAATAGGGATTTTAACGTAGAATGGCTATTGCCAGTCAACTGTCAATAGGCCTTTCCTTAAATATTTCGAGTATTGTATTACACGAATAATTCGTCTTGTGTGGCGCGCTGAGGCTCTGCACGAATCTTCACAAGCCATTGACATATTACGTCGGACGCCATGCAGTATGAAAGTTAGCAACAGAGGTGCCAACGTCCACTTGTAATAAATCACATACATTCTAGACTGCGTTCAACTCTCCTGAACCTATTAACTGATACAAATCGAATTCCATATCCCGCCCACAACAGTTTGTGGGAAACTAACAGAACTTGTGACTGCACGTGACACACCAAATGTAAGCAAAACACGCGAAGAAAACAGTCTTTTGCAAACAGATGGCCATCAAAATATACCAGAGCTCCAGATAAGGTAAGATTTTGATTGATTGATTGGTTTGATGCTTAACGTCCATGGTACACAGCCATGGCCATGTCGGAACGGTCAGTTAACCTAACCACACTATTCCTGGGCAGGCTTAGACCTCCTAAGCGGTTAACCAGTACTAAATGCACATACTTTCGCCAGTAACTGACATTTGCCCTTCTTGAATCAGCGGAAGGAGAAACGAAAGTATGTGGCCAGACCGGGTATCGAACCCAGGACCCCTGATTAATAAGTCAGGTGCCCTACTGATTGTGCTACGCAGCGGTCCGGCAGGTAAGGTTTTGAATGAAAATATATATTGTGACCATTCATTACGACAGTTCTTATGAGCGGGTGAAAATACATGATTGTAGGGAAAAATCCAGTAACATCCAAATCACGAGCTGCCGCTGCTAGCCTCAGCAGCAGCTGCTGATAGCCTCGCAGCAGCTGCTGATAGCCTCGCAGCAGCTGATGACGTTTTACCCCAGTAAGTTTGGTTTTAGCCCACTTTCTAGGAACGATCGGCTCGATATAGGTAAGTGTTCTTGTAAGGGCTGTAAAGCCCAAAATAATAATGACAAATGACGATAATAATAATAATAATAATAACGCCTGTGTTTAAAATGAATAACTGTAGTTGCAGTTATACAATAATAGGATTTATCTTTCGCAGGCTTCTCCCTTGTGCCTATATATAGTTTACAGACATGTTAACTTATTTCCTTTGCGAGAATGATATATACTAGAATGGAATAGCTACAAAAATCAGTTTAAAAACAAAATAAATACAAAAAAAAATAATCTATTTCCTTGGCAAAGATTAAAACATGGTACATATAAGAGACTGAATTGGAATAGTTTGCTTCCCTTACATACCAACAAAATATAATAAGCTTCTAAATTATAAGTAAAAAAATAAAGGTGTACCGTATTCGACCCGTTTAGCGCACTGTGCGCTGAACATTAAATACTTTCAGTAGACATTCGTCCTAATAAACGCACATTTCAAAGAATTATTATATATAGATTAGAGAAAAGCTGCATATAGTCATGCAGGATGGAGATGCTTTGTTAGTGAAAACTGTAAGATTTTATAGTGTTTTCAGCACTAGTAACAAGCAATCAAAGGGATAAACCAGTAAAAATATGTGCGCTAAAAATCATATGCCTCAGAACTTCCCATGATCTGCGCTTATTGGGTCACGTGCGGTAATAGGGTCGATTACAAAATATAAATTTGGACGGCTGTGTGCAACTATAGTCATAGTTACGTATCGCTGACCACATGGGGAACGTCGTTAGGAGAAGAGAAGAGAACAAAACAATAAACATAGGACTTGGACGAACACTCGGCGCCAGGGGTGTGCAACTATAGTTACGTACGCACTTGGCGAACGTCGTTAGGAGAACTGAAACAGAACAGTACATAAAATCCAATGTCGTTACGAGAATTGAAATACACAAACAATAAAATCCAACAGATGGAAACCGCTGAGCCACTTCGGGAACATCGTTACGAGAGATGACAAAAAAATCAGCAGTGCGAATGCAGGTTGGGGTGGGGGAGGAGACATTTTCAGCACTCTTTTATTTGGTTGATACATGTAAAAAATGCTGAAAAATAAAGTTTATCATATATCTCAGCCCTGTCTCATAGATCACACCTGTAATCTCTTTCATCGGAAATTTGTGTTACAACAATAATTCTGGAGAAGCAAGAAATTTTGCTGGTCAAATAAAAGTATTTGCTTTCCCAGTGCGCAGTGAGCAAGTAGAAAATTGTTACATTTGTCAGGTCTTGGTCAGCCCATTTATTGATATCACTTATTCAAAGAATGGATATCACAACTTCGAATTATGGATGTCAAATATCCGATTTTATGGATATCACCAATTCGAATTATGATATCACTAATTCGATTTATGGATAGTCATAATTAGAGTTATTGATAGCTATGGGCAGTATAATGGAAATACATATGAGCCGCGACACGAGAAAACCAACAATGTGGTTGTGCACCCAGTGCAGATTCAGATAAGCCTGGGCATTCGCCAAGTTTGATCAGACTCTTCGTTTAGTGCCCAAAGGGTAGCTAAGGGTCTTAGCTACCTCCATGCGGACAGCGAAGACTCTGATCAGACTGGGCGGATGCCCAGGCTGATCTGAGTCTGCGCTGGGTGCACAACCAGATTGTTGGTTTTCCCGTGTCGCGGCTCATATATGTAATTTGAAGTAGGGATATCCATATTTTAAATAAGTTATATCAAGAAATCGGGCTGAATAATTGATATCCATAATTTGAATAGTAAATATCCATAAATAATCGCAGAGCAGTCGTTATTTAAACTTATTATTTGTAACGAAGAATATCTGATATCCATAATTCTAATTAGTGTTATACATAAACGGGCCCAAATAATGATATCCGTAACCCGAATTATGGATTTTACTTAATATTTGAATTATGGATATCTAATAATCTTAATGATTAATGGATATCACTAATTCGACATTGGTATCAGCTATTTGATTTATTGATATCCATTAGTAATAAGTGATATCCGATATCCATAATTCGATTTATGACCATCCATAAATCAAATTATGAATATCCAAAAATCGGATTTGTGATATCCATGATACAAATTATATCTATTAATAATTATGATTTTCGGATATCCTGAGTTCGAATTATGGATATCGATAATTCGAATTATGGATATCTGTAAAAATATTGCTGTTCATAATTCGAATTATCACTACGCTAGGATACGTGTACAGTGTTTGAGAGTCCGCGTATTATTTAATGTTATTAATTATTATAAATGAAATAAACTCAGAGTTAAATATGACCATTAACATCTTTCGTTGAATTTCGGAGTTAAAGTACTTATTACAGAAAACGTATCTTAAAAAAATGATAAAGTTGTCTCACAATACCGTAATACCGATATATCGCAAATCCGTTTTCGCTCAGCTTGCAAGTTAATTTAAGGTAGGTCAATAGTACCTCTGGCATCAACTATCAACTGCAGCTGTACAGAAAGAAACAACTGCTGCTGCCCCTGAGACAACACCAGGTCCGCAACTTCAGCTGAGACTCCCGCAGAAGATACTATAATTAGCTATTCAACATGACATTTATTTTTTCTCATCGTTTTTAGCGCGCCTTTGCGAAGCAAAGCAGAGCTTATGCTATACCCCCGGCGTCGTAGTCCGAGTATGCGTTAGCGTCAGCGTCCGCGTCCTCGTCGGCGTCCGTGATCAGGTTAACCAATGTTAACAATTGCGTTTAGCTCCATGTTCAACTCTGTATCTTAGAAACTACAGCAGCTACAATCATCATACTTGGTACATATATACATCCATATGACTGCAGCAGCTGCATGACACAATTGTATGTCCTTGACCTATATGTCACGGTTGACTGACTTTGCCGTTTGGCACTGTTTTTAAGGCAAAATTTTTAGTTTTGATGAAACCTTTGACAGAAGAGACTTGATACTTGCTCAAATAGCATATCCCTATAATTGCAGCAGCTGCAGAGCTACCATGCTGACACCTGTGCCCTTGACCTTTGTTCATGGTCCAGTGATTTTGTCTTACATTTCAAGCACTGTTTGATAGATTAACATCACAGCATGCATAGTGGATCGGTCTGACATCCCGAATGACCTCATTTTATTTATAGATCACTGTGACCTATATTTCATGGTTCAGCGATTTTGCCTTGTGTCCCCAAAGCTGTTTATAGATTAACATCATATTTGGGAATTTGAGGTCACTCTAACATATATTTTATCATTCAGTGATTTGCTTCATATTTTAGGTGTATTTAGTATGTATTCATCATATACCTGGGATAATGGCTCAGTCTGACACTGCAGATGACATGATATATTTGTAGGTCTTGGTGACTGTGAGAATCAGGCACCCATAAGGCGCGCTTTGTTGTCTTCTGACAACTCTTGTTAAATTTTCCTACAGATCTTGGCCACTCTTTTTCCCTCTCTTCTTATTTGCCTTTTTATTGCTCATTTATCCCCTGTTTTTAGTTTGGCTCTACTTGTTGGGTAAGATCAGCAAGATGTTTGAAAAAAAAGACAAGGTCAAAGTTAATTTTCAGAAGTTAATTTTTCAAGTTTATTTATTTAATTACAATTATTTTTTCCTGCATTTAGAGCTTCTAGTGTCATCTCAGTGTATGTGTTTGAGGATTAATACTAAGAGCATGCAAGACCATGGTACTGGTATAAACAGAGAAATAAAAACAACAGAATCCTTGAATATGCAAGGTCGTTAGGGTTGTTCAGAAAGCCATTGTCAGCATCAACGAAAAAAAATATATGAGCCGCGACGTGACAAAACCAACAATGTGTTCGTGCGCCCAGCGCAGACTCAGATCAGCCTGGGCATCCGCCCAGTCTGATCAGAGTCTTCGCTTTCCGCATGAAGGTAGCTTAGTCCCTCAGCTAGCCTTTAAGCGCTTAGCAAAGAGTCTGATCAGACTGGGTGAATGCCCAGGCTGATCTGAGTCTGCGCTGGGCGGACGACCACATTGTTGGTTTTCTCGTGTCGCGGCTCATATAGCAGCTGATGTCCCTCTGCTGCCATATATTTACGTAAGGTTTATTTTCTCTTTTTTCCTTCAAATATGTGTTTTCAGTGTAGACACAAAACTGTTTTGTTTGTTTAGGTACTCAAACTGGTGTTTGCTTTTTCACATAGCCACTTTGGGTGTTCTGCATGACAGATATGCGTTATATGTAGGTTAGGGCTCGCAACGAATTAAGTTACCTTTCAAATATCCCTTCGGGCACATGGGGGTTTGATCAAGTTTGGACCAGCGTCGGTTCGACGTCATGATATCGAATCGACGTTGGTCAAATGCTGGCTGAGCATAGTGCCGAAGGGATATTACAAGAAGAGTCACACAGTTCTCTCCAATTCGCATGACAGATGTGCCTTATATGTAGTTTAGGGCTCGCAACGAATTAAGTTACCTTACAAATAACCCGTCGGGCACATGGGGCTTGATCAGCTTTGGACCAACGTCGATTCGACGTCATGATATCGAATCGACGTTGGTCCGATGCTGGCTAAGCATAGTGCTCGAAGGGATATTACAAGAAGAGTCACACAGTTCTCTCCAATTCGCATGACAGATGTGCCTTATATGTAGTTTAGGGGTCTCAACGAATCAAGTTACCTTACAAATAACCAGTCGGGCACATGGGGCTTGATCAGCTTTGAACCGAAGACGATTCGACGTCATGATAAGAAGGATATTACAAGAAGAGTCACACAGTTTTCACCAAGCAAAGATAAGGTCTAAGTGGGATAGGTTAGGATATAGCTCAGAGGAAAGAAATTAATAACTTTAAGTATTAATGATTCTTCACTGACATATTATTCTGTATTTATTAAGGTGATATTATGCACTTATTGTACTACCCGTCACATCGTTTATATTTGTATTGCATGTATGTACATGTATATGCTCAAGGGCTACATAACCTATATAGCACTTGAATAAACATTCTTCTTCATATATATATATAAAAATGCTACGGGTGTGAAAAGAATTTGTGATGCAACATTTGGTGGTGAGAGAGACACTTCCTGACACTCTTTTTATTGCAAGACCGACATCTTTTGATATTTTGTGCTGGGGCCTAATATTTGTTGTTTCTAGTTGTTGATAGAGAGTGTTGCACTTTTTTCTACTTTGTTGCTGTTACACTGCTGCTTCTGTTCGTGGTATGATAGTGACAACTGATGCTGATATATATTCTATATTCTATATTCTTTTCTTTTTTTAAGATTGATATATGCTGCCTGTGATAATGGTGTTATTAAAAGTGTCAGCCACTGTTTATAGTAAGGATTTAGGCTTATATTACAGTTTTTGCCGTGTGTAGTATTTTAATGTTGGTGGTTTGACAGGAGTAACATCTGCTGCTCCGCCAGTTTTCATAAGCAGATGCTGATGTTTGTACCAGAGACCACATCATCTGTCGATATTGAAGATCAGAGGGACATCAGGTGCTGCCATTAGTACTGAGAATAACTTTTGCTGCTGCTGTAAGTAAAAGCAATAACTGCTGATGGAGAAGTCAGTTCCTGATGCTGGTGTCATAAGCAGCTGCTAATGTTTTTTTATAGTTACACCACCATATGCCGATATCGGAGAACAGAAGGACATCAGCTGCTGCCATAATGTATTCAGGATAACTTTTGCTGCTGTTGTTGATGAAATCTTCAGCTGCTGATAATGTAGTCAGTTGCTGATGGTGGTGTCATAAGCAGCTCCTGATGTTGTTTATTAGTGATAGTGACACCGCCATCTTTTGATATTGGAGAACAGCGGGACATTAGCTGCTGCCATAAGTATTTAGAATAACTACTGCTGTTGATGAAAGCATCAGCTGCTGATGGTGATGTCAGTTGCAAATGGTGGTGTCAGAATGAGCTGCTGATGTTATTATTAGTGACAGTGACCCTACCATCTGCCGATATCGGACAACAGAGGGATATCAGCTACTGTCATTAGTATTGAGAATAACCATTACGGGTGCTGTTGATTAAGTATTAGCTGCTAATGGTGATGTCAGTTGCTGATGGTGATGTCATAAGCAGCCGCTGCTTTTAGTAAATGACACTATCATCTGCCTATATCGGAGATCAGAGGGATGTCAGCTGTTGCCACTAGTGTTTAGAGTACATTTGGCTGCTGCTGTAAGTAAAAGCATAGGCTGCTGATGGTGGTGTCAGTTACTGATGGTGGTATCATAAGCAGCTGCTGGTGTTGTTTTTAGTGGCACCACCATCTGTCGAAAGCATTAGCTGTTGATGGCGGTTTTTAATAGGTACAATTGCTAATGCCGCAGTTGCAGTTAGTACGGCTTATCGCTTTTGTCTTATTCTTTTCTGATGATAGAAGTAGCAGATTTTATGGTTTTTTTTAATTCACACGCTGCTGCAGCTGGTTGTAAAAGAGTCGCATCATGCAACCTAGGTGGAGAGTAAGATTTGCTGTTGTTGTCTAAGGGGGGGGGGATGAAATAACTTCTACTGCTGTTAATTTGAAAATACAACAGCTGCTGCTGTTGTCACAGCAAATATCATAGAAACCATCAGCATCAGTTTTCACTCGTTGATAAACAACAGCACAATATACCACTCTAGTCACGTACACCACAAGAAGTAGTAACTCTCACTAAAACTTACTGCAGATATCACTCCGTCCATTGTCAGCAGCAGCTATCACCCTCGTAACAGAAGGCAGCAGCAAAGGTTAGTTTCGTCTCCAGAAGCAGCTCCTGGTATCATGAGTATAACCACCAACAGATGGTAGAAAAAAAATATAATTCAAGCAGCAGCAACTGAAGTCACTCTCACTACTTTCCTTCAACAGCAGGCAGTCCACAAACAGATGACATATACAGATATTTAATCCAGCAGAAGCAACAGCTGCCATTCTCACTACCTATCTTCAACAGCAGGCAGTTCATCAACAGATGACAGATACAGATATTCAATCCAGCAGCAGCAACAGCTGTCACTCTCACTACCTATCTTCAACAGCAGGCAGTCCACCTACAGATGGTAGATACAGATACTTAATCCAGCAGCAGCAACAGCTGTCGCTCTCACTATCAGATACAGATATTCAATCCAGCAGCAGCAACAGCTGTCACTCTCACTACCTATCTTCAACAGCAGGCAGTCCAATACCTGCTTGCAGATATAGATATTCAATCCAGCAGCAGCAACAGCTGTCACCCTCACTACCCTTCTTCAACAGCAGGCAGTCCACAAACAGATGGCAGATACAGATATTTAATCCAGCAGCAGCAACAGCTGTCACTCTCACTATCTATCTTCAACAGCAGGCAGTCCACCAGATGGCAGATACAGATAATTTGTCCAGCAGCAGCAGCAGCTGTAACTCAATACCTATCTTCAAAACGGGCAGTGCACAAACAGATGGCAGATACAGATATTTAATCCAGCAGCAGCAATAGCTGTCACTCTCATTACATATCTTCAACAGCAGGCAGTCCACCAACAGAAGGTAGATACTGATATTTAGTCCAGCAGCAGCAACAGCTGTCACTTTCACTACCTATCTTCAACAGCAGACAGTCCACCTACAGATGGTAGATACAGATATTTAATCCAGCAGCAGCAACAGCTGTCACTCTCACTACCTATCTTCAACAGCAGGCAGTCCACCTACAGATGGTAGATACAGATATTTAATCCAGCAGCAGCAACAGCTGTCGCTCTCACTACCTTTCTTGAACAGCAGGCAGTCCACCAACAGATGGCAGATACAGATATTTAATACAGCAGGAGCAACAGCTGTAACTCTGACCACCTGTCTTCAACAGCAGGCAGTCCATAAACAGAAGGCAGATACAGATATCTAGTACAGCAGCAGCAACAGCTGTCACCCTCACTACCTATCGTCAACAGCAAGCAGATGGCAGATATAGAAATTTAATCCAGCAGCACAACAGCTGTCACTCTCACTATCTATCTTCAACAGCAGGCAGTCCACCAACAGATTGCATGAACAAATATTCAATCCAGCAGCAGCAACAGCTGTCACTCTCACTATCTATCTCCAACAACAGGCAGTCCACCAACTGCTTGCAGATACAGATATTCAATCCAGCAGCAGCAACAGCTGTCACCCTCACTACCCTTCTTCAACAGCAGGCAGTCCACAAATAGATGGCAGATACAGATATTTAATGCAGCAGCGGCAACAGCTGTCACTGTCGCCACTTATCTTCAAAGCAGGCAATCCACAAGCTGCTTGCTGATACAGATATTCAATCAAGCAGCAGCAACAGCTGTCACTCTCACTATCTATCTTCAACAGCAGGCAGTCCACCAACTGCTTGCAGATACAGATTAAAATCTGAAATAGTTCCTTCAAGAGCAGAGAATACATTCAGAAGAAGGAACATGGGCCAGACTACGTAGTTTCGGCTAATAAAGCCTCGTCAGTGACCCTGACAATCTCTGGTCACGAAACCAGAGAAAGCATACTGTAATTTCTTAATTTTAATTGGACAGTCGATTCAAAGACTGATTAGTATCCAAAAGGGATCCAAATAATATAAAAGACGATGATCTAGAATAAATGTCTAAATCGATCTCAAATTTTAGATTTCTCAGAATATATTCTCCGATCTCAAAGGACGAAAATAAAATATAATCTGCACTATGGATGATGTACGGGGAGACGTTTTACGGCCGCCACACGGCACAACAACAGCTGCAGTGAGGTAAAATTAAAATCTGAAATAGTTCCTTCAAGAGCAGAGAATACATTCAGAAGAAGGAACATGGGCCAGACTACGTAGTTTCGGCTAATAAAGCCTCGTCAGTGACCCTGACAATCTCTGGTCACGAAACCAGAGAAAGCATACTGTAATTTCTTAATTTTAATTGGACAGTCGATTCAAAGACTGATTAGTATCCAAAAGGGATCCAAATAATATAAAAGACGATGATCTAGAATAAATGTCTAAATCGATCTCAAATTTTAGATTTCTCAGAATATATTCTCCGATCTCAAAGGACGAAAATAAAATATAATCTGCACTATGGATGATGTACGGGGAGACGTTTTACGGCCGCCACACGGCACAACAACAGCTGCAGTGAGGTAAAATTCTGCTGCTCATGATGATGTTAATATCTACGACCACATCATTTGCCGATATGAAAGAACAAAAGGACACTTGCTACCTATTAGAAGTAAAAATAGAAGGAAAATAGCCTTTGCTGCATCTTTTGACGAAAGCATCATCTGCTGTTGGTTCTTTGGCAGCTGATGATGGCGGTAACATAAGCAGCTGCTGATGTTACTGTTAATTACACCATCATCTGCCGATATCGGAGAACAAAGGGACATTAGCTGCTGCGATCAGTAATAGGAAAAACTTTTGATGCTGATTTTGATGAAAGCATCAGCTGCTGATGGCGGTTTGGCAGCTGGTGATGGTGGTATAAGCAGCTGCTGTTGTTATTATCAGTGACCACATAATCTGCCAATATGGAAGAACAGAGGGGCATCACCCGCTGCTATTATTAGTAAGAATAGCTTCTGCTGCTATTATTAGTAAGAATAGCTTCTGCAGCTGCGTTTGATAAAAGCATTAGCTGCTAATGGTGGTTTAGCAGTAGCTGATGGTGGTATCATAAGCAACAGCTCATCTCACTATTAATGACTAATTTGCTGATCATTTGCTGATATCGGAACAGAGGGACATCAGCTGATGCCATCATGAGTAAGAATAGCTTTTGCTGCTGATCTTGATAAAAGCATCAGCAGCTACTGATGGTGGTTTTTGCAGCTGCTGGTGCTGGTGTCATAAGCAACTGCTGATTTCAATATCAGTTGTAATGGTAGTATATACTTGGCAAGCAGAATTCTCGGTTGGAAGAGAATTATCACATAAATGGTTTATTAGGTGTGAATCTATAGTCTCCCTTGAAGCGAAATACTCAGAAAATTATGTCCGGAAAATGCTATTTATTGTGCAGTCTACAGGTTCAAAAGCCGTTCTTCAATTAGCAATATAATCTGCCTGAATTATGTATTATCTCATGTGCTTTCATTTTGTGTTGTTAGTATAATTTAGTTAAAACGGCTGAGAATTGGAAATTATGCTAATAAAGTTGGTATTTGTCTATAATATCTGGTTTATACTTATAATAATTTATATGCTACGGTTTTAGTGTGATTGTATATTCTGATACAATTAATAAGTTTTCCAATAGATACCAAGTTTTGCCTAAGAAGTCGTTCTCAGGAACGCAAGTAGGCCTATTATGTTTTACTTGATCTCAAATTTCTGAAATCTGATCTTTGCTTAATTTCCTCACCCCCTAACTCTGGGGTTGGGCTGCAAAATACGTTCACTTAAACTAAAATAAGCTTGCTAGTTAGTGAAAGGCTATAGAGGAAACATTATCTGAAATCATGCCATTTTTCATTAATGTAAATAAAATCATTGAATACAAATCACTTTTTTTCATATTCTCAGACAAGCTCAAAAGAAGAACCCGTGGGGAGAAGGTTTGCTATTGTTCGTCTGTCTGACTGTCCTCGACTGGGACTGGTCGTCCGTCTGTCTGTCCTTATCTGGGTCTGTCTGTCTGTCTGTAGGACAGTATTTGTTCGTTAGTCCGTACAACACTATTGTTCGTGTTTAGTGTTAGACAGGGCTATTGACCTGCCCGGTATGCTGATTGGGGCTAAACGGACAAATACTTATGTGTATAAACTTGTACAAAGCATAAGAGAGCCAATATGACAGAAGAAATAGTGCGATATACTATTTCAGGACAGTTTAATACTTAAGTTGAGAGCTAACCTATTGCGTTTTTTTTCCCTTTGAATTATTAAAGGGCTCGTCCCGTTACATTTTTGGGCTCGTCCAGTTACATTTTTGGGGCTCATCCCGTTATACAGTGACCAAATTATCTGCCGATATGGAAAAACAGAAGAACACTTGCTGCTGCCGTAAGAAGAAAGAATAGCTTTTGCTGCTTCTTTTGATGAAAGAAACAGCTGCTGATGGTTCTTCGGCAGCTGCTGATGGCGGTATCATACACTGTAAAAAAATTCTGTAGATTTTACGGTAGAATAACTGGAAACCGGCTGCCAGTCCTTTTACCGTTATTTTTACGGGCTTTTGCCTGTAAGACATTGTTGGAAGTCACGAAATTGAAGTTTTATGTTAACTTGGCGCACTCAAAAATAATTTTGTATTGTTGAAGGGCTATCTAACCAAAACGACATTTGCTCTATTCTGTCCCACTCTGCTTGATGATTCCTGCAATTTTTACGGGCGCCCGTAAAAATAACGGTAAAAGGACTGGCAGCTGGTTGCCAGTTATTTTACCGTAAAATCTATCGTTTATTTTTGCAGTGTAAGCAGCTGCTGATGTTACTGTTAATGACACCATCATCTGCCGATATCGGAGAACAAAGGGACATAAGCTGCTGCCATCAGTAGTAAGAAAAATCTTTTGATGCTGCTTATGATGAAACCATCAGCTGCTGATGGTGGTTTGACAGCTGCTGATGATGGTGTCATAAGCAGCTGCTGATGTTAATATAAGTGACCACATCGTCTGCCGATGTCGAAGAACAGAGGGACAGCAGCTGCTGCCATTAGAAGTTAGAATATCTTTTGCCGCGTCTGCTGATGGAAACATCAGCTGCTGCTGATGGTTTGGCAGCTGCTGATATTGGTGTACAAAGCAACTGCTGATGATAGTTTTATTGACAACATCATCTGCCGTAATCAGAGAACAGAGGGACATCACCTGCTGCCATCATGAGTAAGAATCGTTTTTTTTCTGCTGCTTTTGATGAAATCATCAGCTGCTGATGGTGGTTTGGCAGCTGCTGATGTTGGTGGCATAAGCAGCTGCTGCTGTTATCATCAGTGACCACATCATATGCCGATATGAAAGAACAGAGGGGCATCAACTGCTGCTATTAGTAGTTAGAATAGCTTCTGCAGCTGCGTTTGATAAAAACATCACCTGCTGATGGTGGTTTGGCAGCTGCTGATGGTGGTGGCATAAGCAGCTGCTGTTGTTATCATCAGTAACCACATCATTTGCCGATAAGGAAGAACAGAGGGGCATCAGCTGCTACTATAAATATAAAGAATAGTTTTTGCTGCACCTTTTGATGAACGCAACAGCTGCTAATGGTTCTTTGGCAGCTACTGATGGTAGTATCATAAGCAGCTGCTGATGTTACTGTTAATGACACCATCATCTACCGATATCGGAGAACAAAAGGAACATAAGCTGCCGTCATCAGAAGTAGGAAAAACTTTTGATGAAAGCATCAGCTTCTGCAGCTGCGTCTGATAAAGGGACAGCTGCTGATGGTGGTTTAGTAGTTGCTGATGGTGGTTGGCAACTGCTGATGGTGGTGACATAAGCTGCTGTTGCTGTTATCATCAGCGACCACATCATCTGCTGATATGGAAGAACAGAGGGGCATCAACTGCTTCTATAAGTAGTCAGACTTTCTTTTGCTGCACCTTTTGATGAAAACAACAGCTGCTAATGTTTTTGGCAGCTGCTGATGGTGGTAACGTAAGCAGCTGCTGATGTTACTGTTAATGACACCATCATCTGCCGATATCTGAGAACAAAAGGAGCATAAGCTGCTGCCATCAGTAGTAGGAAAAAAACTTTTGATGCTGCTTTGAGGAAAGCATCACCTGCTGATGGCGGTTTGGCAGCTGCTGCTGCAGCCGCATCTGATTAAAGCATCAGCTGCTGATGGTGGTTTAGCAGCTGCTGTATGGTGGTTTGGCAGCTGCTGATGGTGGTGGCATAAGCAACTGCTGCTGTTATCATCAGTGACTACAACATCTGCCGATATGGAAGAACAGAGGGGCATCATCGGCTACTATAAGTAGTAAAAATAGTTTTTTGCTACATGGTTTGATGAAAGCAACAGCTGCTTATGGTTCTTTGGCAGCCGCTGATAGTGGTAACGTAAGCAGCTGCTGATGTTACTGTAAATGTCACCATCATCTGCCGATATCTGAGAACAAAAGGAGCATAAGCTGCTGCCATCAGTAGTAGGAAAAAAACTTTTGATGCTGCTTTGAGGAAAGCATCACCTGCTGATGGCGGTTTGGCAGCTGCTGCTGCAGCCGCATCTGATTAAAGCATCAGCTGCTGATGGTGGTTTAGCAGCTGCTGTATGGTGGTTTGGCAGCTGCTGATGGTGGTGGCATAAGCAACTGCTGCTGTTATCATCAGTGACTACAACATCTGCCGATATGGAAGAACAGAGGGGCATCATCGGCTACTATAAGTAGTAAAAATAGTTTTTTGCTACATGGTTTGATGAAAGCAACAGCTGCTTATGGTTCTTTGGCAGCCGCTGATAGTGGTAACGTAAGCAGCTGCTGATGTTACTGTAAATGTCACCATCATCTGCCGATATCTGAGAACAAAAGGGACATAAGCTGCTGACATCAGTAGTAGGAAAAACTTTTGATGCTGCTTTGAGGAAAGCATCACCTGCTGATGGCGGTATGGCAGCTGCTGCTGCAGCTGCTTTTGAAAAATGCATTAGCTGCTGATGGTGGTTGAACAGCTGCAGATGGTAGTTTGGCAGCTGCTGATGCTGGTGGCATAAGCAGGTGCTGCTGTTATTATCAGTGGTACAATAAGCAGCTTCTGATGTTACTGTTAATCAGCATCAGCTGCTGATGGCGGTATGGCAGCTGCTGCTGCAGCTGCGTCTGATAAAAGCATCAGCTGCTGATGTTGGTTAAGCAGCTGCTGATGATGGTTTGGCAGGAGCTGATGGAGGTGGCTCTTTGGCAGCTGCTGCTGTTACTTTTAATGACACCATCATCTGCTGATATCGGAGAACAAAAAGGACATAAGCTGCTGCCATCAGTAGTAGGGAAAACCTTTGATGCTGTTTTGGAGGAAAGCATCAGCTGCTGATGGCTGTATGGCAGCTGTTGCTGCAGCTGTGTCTGATAAAAGCAACAGCTGCTGATGGTTGTTTTGCAGCTGCTGATGGTGGTTTTGCAGCTGTTGACGGTGGTGACATAAGCAGATTTGCTCTTATTGTTAATGACACCATCATCTGCCGATATCGGAGAACAAAAAGGTCATAAGCTGCTGCCATTAGTAGTTGGAAAAACTTTTGATGCTGCTTTTGAGGAAAGCATCAGCTGCTGATGGCGGTATGGCAGCTGCTGCTGCAGCTGCGTCTGATAAAACCATCAGCTGCTGATGGTGGTTTTGCAGCTGCTGATGGTGGTTTGGCAGCTGCTGATGGTGGTGGCATTAGCAGCTCCTGCTGTTATCATAAGTTACCGCATCATCTGACGATATGGAAGAACAGAGTGGCATCGTCGGCTACTATAAGTAGTAAGAATAGTTTTTGCTACATCATTTGAAGAAAGCAACAGCTGCTGATGGTTCTTTGGCAGCTGCTGATGGTGGTCAGTAGCACTATCAACGGTAAGTTTTGTTCCAGTAGCAGCCCCTGTTATCATTACCATCACCAGATACAGATATCATTTCAGCAATAAAACTAAAGTTACTCTAATTACCTATATTTTAACAGCAGGCCGTCCACCAACAGATGGCAGATACAGATATCATTACAGCAGTATTAACAGATGTCACTTTCTCTACCTATCTCTAACAGCAGGCTGTCCACCAACAGATGGCAGATACAGATATCACTCCAGCAGTATCAACAGCTGTCACTCGCATTACCTATCTTTAACAGCAAGCAGTCCACCAATAGATGGAAAATACAGATATCATTACAGTAGTAGCAGCAGATACCACTATCACTACCTAACTTCAACAGCAGGCAGTCTACAAATTATGGATATCAATAATCCAAAGTGTGGATATCCAATAATCTAAATGAGAAATGGATAGCACTAATTCGAATTATAAATATCACAATTTCGATTTATTGACATCAATAACTTGACTTAGTGATATCCATAAATGGGCAAATTTGTTGATATCTATAAATCGATTTATGGATATTCATGAATCGAATCGGTGATATCCATAAAGTAGTTAGACTAGTTGATATTCATACTTCGAATACTGTACATCTATAAGTCGAATCACGGATATTCATGAATAATTATGGATGTCGCTTATTTGTATAGTGGATAGCACTTTTTCACTTATCGATATCATAAAACGATAATGAATAGTTGCCCGGCACCCCATAGAGGTTCGGTGATATCTATCTTATATTACTTACGTAAGATATAGGAAATCCGCTGGTGACAGACGGACGCATAGACTGGCGGATGGACAAAAGGTGTTGCGGAATATATTATCATATACCTCAAGAACCCTTAAGCAAGCTTCATAGTCTAGTTGACATGGTGCATTGCTGGAATTGCTTATAATTGCCAATCTTTAAATAAAGACTCTCTCAAAATCAAACTCTTACAACTGTGAGCTCTGGCCAGTTGGACATGGTCAGGCGACATAGTTTCAACGTCTAAGTTCTCGCAAAAAAAAGTCTTTTTTAATCGTAAACGGGGTTCCATAGCCCACAACCTATCATCATCACCCTGCCATCGACCGGATACATGTACATGTATGACTAAAACCTGTTGAACAGATCGTAATATCGCAGGTCTTTTCTGAGAAAAAAGTGGGAAAAGAATAAAAAATATAACCTGAAAATGTCATTTCTTAAGCAGATGACCCATTCGAACATTCTAAAACTTGTCTCCGAATCAATCCTTGGTCTGTGTTACGTGTATTTATCGCAAAAAGAAAGAAAAAAAAATAACGAAATATATGCCGTGAATCCAACTCGCTGCATTTAGCTTCCCTATACGTTCCGACTGGACAGAAAAGCGTTAGCTGGACACCTCGCGTTAAATCAACATTGACACAACCTTGATTCAATGTCACGACGTGGAATCAACGTTGAGTCAGTGTTGATTCAACTCTGTGTGCCTGCTGTGAGGAGACAACCGATGGTAGGATAAACCCTTTTCACTGAAGAGTTTACAGTTTGAAATTTGCAAAAACCCAATGACAACACTACTGAAAATGTTACATGACGTTTGACTCTCCGTATTTTTTCAGTATTTTCTTGTGTATAAATACCATAAATCATTGCAAGATATTGTTTAGCATTAATGCTTCGCCCAAGCACTTAGCTGATTAAAAACACACAAAAACTCTTTCCCTACACATAAATTTGTCTTTTAAACGGTATGCCCAATGAGCGTTGGCTTTTTTTTAAAAAGCGAATACTTGCAAAATGAACGAGAACTGCTAATGTCTCACACTTTCTATACATGCAGCTGCACTCTCAAATATCAATAGATTGGCATTTTTGTTTTTGTTTCAAATCCAGGCATGTAGCAATCGTTCATTAGGTAGAATTTGCAATATATTAGAGTATGACGGCTTCACACATACTTTCCTGCATGAATTTTAGTCAAAAACTATAATTTACAGAGAAATCCTCAGCAGCAGCTATTGTCGCAGTAGCAGCTGCTGTTGGGAGATCAGCAGCTGCTGTTGGGGACGGCAGCGGCAGCTCGTGATTTGGACCCCTCTCGAAAAATCAGGAAAACAATCCCAAAATTATCACTGTTACCCTTCTTACCTTGAGCACTGTAAGTGTTCTATCCGGAGTAACCATTAAGTTGTCGTAGGCTGGAGGAGGTGTCATCTTCGCATGCAAAGGGTACTATGTCCACTTTGTTCCTTGCGTACGCAAGGCACAAAGTGGACTTAGTACCCTTGGCAATGCTAAGATGACAGAGGAACAGTCAAAACAAACAAAATAACTTTCAGGAAACACATAAGAACGGCTCAACTACATTGGCTGGGTAATTGAAATAATTCTGGTGTAAACAGGGTCCGGAAACCTATCAATGATATCATTATGGCGTGGTCTTCAACCTGACAATGCATACCCCATCACATTTCCATCTTGGCTTTGCTGCCCTTTTATAGACATACATTAAAACATGTCCGTTACTGTACATTTCTACATAAAAGTGTAAATATGATCGGTTCTCTGCGTTTCTTTTTGAGCATGCAATTATACTGTTGGTTATAAATGAATTATATTGTACTAGAAACAATTTTTCAGCGAGATCCTTCCATTCTTAATTTATATACTGGCCAAAAGATTGATTTTTTCGGGTCACTAAAAATAAAACAGGCTAACACTTACACCAGAAGTGCAATTCCTGCTTGTATATGAGTCCTGAAGTGAACGGAAATCAGAGTTATAATGGCTTTACTTGCATTAAAACACTCTATACAAAGATTTCGAGAATATGATATTTGGGCAGGATTACTGCTTTAATAAATGCAGGTGTAAACAAGGATAGAAATCATGTGAGTGGAAGAAACTCCAGACATGAACGCAAATGCTGACACTGCATGTAACAGGTTAAATAAGCCGCGACACGACAAAACCAACAAAGTGCGCCCAGCGAAGACTCAAACGAGTCTGGGCATCTGCCCAGTCTTATCAGAGTCTTTGCTGTGCGCTTAAAGGGATTATAAGGGTCTAATGTAGCTTCATCTGGACAGCGAAGACTGGTCAGACTGAGCGAATGCCCAGGCTGATCTGAGTTTTAGCTGGGCGCAAATGCCACTTTGTTGGTTTTTTCGTGTCACGGCTCAAAAGTGTTTTCTTATAAAATACATGTATGATAATTCAGCGATATTTTATATTCTATATGAAAAACATATATTCTAATCTAGCTCCATCTGGACAGCGAAGACTGATCAGACTGAGCGAATGCCCAGGCTGATGAGTTTTAGCTGGGCGCAAATGCCACTATGTTGGTTTTGTCGTGTCGCGGCTCAAAAGTGTATTCTTATAAAAACATGCATAATAATTCAGCAATATTTTATATTCTATATGAAAAAACATATATTCTGACCGTCATTGATAAGTTCTGAAAGGTTAGACCTTTGGAAGCAAGGAATACAGTAAAGAATAAAAATAGCAGACTCGGTTTAGCTGAGTCTGCCCATGACTAGTTACTAGTAGTAATGAAATGTGCAACACTGGTCACGATCCCAAGCACAGAACTGTATTTTTAAACTGACTCTATATGAACGCAATGATCCCAAAGAACCCTGAAGAATATCCTTTATAATGAGAAATGGAATAAAAACTACGATTCCACAGGACCAGAAAATATAATCTGCACTATGATGATGTACGGGGAGGCGGTCCTAATAACGATCACGACGTATGCTTTGTAGAAAGTTAAAATTGTTCCGGATTTATCAAATCAACTCCTCCCATTTTAGCAGAAATTTTAGGAAACCATCCTTTCTTATATCAATGCTTTGATGTTGGCTGTCCTTGTACTACTTGTCAAAATTTTAGCAATATGCTGCTAATCATCTGATGAACAGTTTCTACGCAATTTGTCTCAGTACGCACGCAGTTTTCCAGCAACGTTATATGACAAAACCAACAACATGGCATGTGCGCGCAGCGAAGACTCAGATCAGCCTGGGCATCCGCCAAGTCTGATCAGTCTTCGCTGTCCGCATGGAGCTAG
This sequence comes from Ctena decussata, assembly GCA_963989385.1. Lineage (NCBI taxonomy): Eukaryota > Metazoa > Mollusca > Bivalvia > Lucinida > Lucinidae > Ctena > Ctena decussata. The sequence goes on along the minus strand of OZ022499.1, from coordinate 89,027,404 downwards.
CTTAGACCCTTAGCTACCCTTATATCTGATCAGACTTAGCGAATGTCCAGACAGATCTGAGTAGTCGCTGGGAGCACATGCCACTTTGTTGGTTTTGTCCTGTAGAGGCTTAAATTATTATCAATGTTTGGCCAACGTCATGACGTTGCAGCGACGTTGACATGATGCTGTTTCAACATTTTTATTATATTATCTATATTGTCTATAAATAAAAATCGTTTCACTGGCTAGGAATATGATAATATGACACAGACATTGCTTCATGTCGCGTGGTTAGTGAGGCATGTCTTATAAAAATTGTGATGTTATGTCAACCGGAATTTGAGATCAAATTTACTAAAAAGACAGCTCTTTCAACTGAAAGTATCCTTCTTATATGTGACAATGTCTGGCATTTTCAGCCTTACGGAGCGAAAATCGGAAATTTAGTTTTTAACATTTTCATATTCATTAGTGCTTCCTTGATTAGATTTTGAGAAGCACAAAGAAATAGCGCTAAGGTTTACTGCAAAAGCAAACGCAAGTCACACCCACCCGATTTTTTGTTTTCGTTTCACTGATTGGATATAATTAACATGCTAGCTGAATAAACCTTTATAACTCTGGTTCGCGACATCTCTTTTTTTAAAGATCTATAATGCGAACATTCTTAAAAGGTTGTAAGTAGATGAAGAAAATAAAACACGCCGATAGAAATGTTGAATCATTCTTTTCAGGAGACGCTTTGAAATTTATTAGTCAGTGCGCGGAAATACAATTAACTTTACGTGCAAATTTTGTGACGTCACTTTAATTTCACGTTTCGTGACGTCAACGCCGCACCTCCACAAGGCTCAAAATCGCAGGCACTGTCACATATAATAAAACAACTGTTGACTTCATTTCGGTGAATATGAAGTGTTATTAAACAGTTAAAATCGCTTTCAAAATTAGCATCGGTCATTATTAAGTTTACTGTTAAATAGCACTTCACGTCTACCTTAACATAAGTGAAAAATTGTATGATGTCCGTTAGGTCTGTTCCTTCTTAGTTTGAAAGAAGTATCTGTATTTGAGATTCACGTCTCGTTGGACAATACTTTCAACCCTGGAATATCAATTAACAGTGGCACACGCCCAGTGTTTGTAAGAAATGCCTTCAAACCAGCCGGTGATATGGTAGTTGTGGCAGAATTCACCATTGGATGAAAAAGAATTTTGGAACAAGTTCCATCTACAAGTCTGCGGTCCAAGATCAATCTTACATCATGAAACAGGTCATTTATAAGTCCAAATATTGTAACTGCTCCTTCTGTGAGTCCAAGCTTCTCTCGAAGTAGTTCAGCATCAGCAAATCTAAGTCCTCCAGACGCACCGACAAGACGTGCAAGGTCTTTGAGCGCAATGTCAGCGTCATGTGGCGCACAGAATAGATACAATTTCCTCTTCTTATCTCGTAAAAACAAATTTTTCGCAAACATGCCCTTAATATTTGAAAGATGCAGTAACGCCTGTTCAACTGTGAAAACCTGAAATTCAGAAATATGCAGTTTTACAATATTGAATTATTTCAAAGTAAAAAGACAAGCAATGATCAGTAATTAATACGATCAAATCCCACACCCACTTCCAAGTACCATTATCTTAATTATTCTTTCTCGCATTGTTTCTTCTTTTCTTTCTCCCTGTGTCTGGAAGACGGCTACCCTGATTGACAAACAGGAGGGACCATTTTGTCCAAACAGTAGTCGCCCTATACCTTTACATTGCAAAATAGCCCCTTACCAAAATAAACGGGCTTTAGAAAAAGTGTGCTTTTTAGCAAGCCCCCCACCCCCCTCGCCATCCTCTAAAGTTATCCCTGCGATATAGACTGTAACCTGTCTCAAAGGGCCGTTAATCCCAAACCAACCACCGTTAGATCCAAACCAACCAATCAAACAACTTTCTTCCATGTTGGACGTCTACGGGGAAGACTCAACGTTGTATGAACTTGTAGTCCAACCCCATTGTTTGTATACCCACTTGTCATTTGTGCAAAGGCAATGGGGTACTTTGGACTAAATTATTATTTTCTTACACAGATCTACACTGTGATTAATTTATGCATATTTGACCAGAACAGTTAAAATATGACTGATAATATGGTTATGGGATATTACTCAGAAGCGCATAGGTCTATAAAAAAGACCGGGTCAGCCCCGTCGAACATTCAGTTACGACAACTTAGCAGTAGACCTAAAACGAGATCGGAAGGGTCTTAATAAAATCACCTTCGACATGGCTTGTTACTTTCAACCCTTCTAAAACTGAAGCTTTACTTATCTCTCGTAAACTAAATAGACCTCTTCATCCACCTGTTTTTATGCAAAATCAGCAGATTTCCGAAGTAGATTTTCACAAACATCTTGGTCTCTATTTTTCAAATGACTGCACGTGGCATCAGCACATAAAGTATATTACAGTAAAAGCTTGGGCTAGAATTAACATCATGAGAAAACTTAAATTCAAATTAGATAGGAAATCTCTAGAAATTATTTACACGGCATTTATTAGACCTTTACTTGAATACGGGGATATTATATGGGATAATTGCTCGCAATACCAGAAACAAGAACTTGATAAAATTCAGAATGAAGCGGCTAGAATAGCCACAGGAGCCACCAGACTAGTTTCTATCAATGCTCTCTGTAAGGAAATAGGATGGGATTCTCTTGAAAAAAGACGATTAAATCATAAGCTTACCCTCTTTTACAAAATGACCCATAATTTAGCTCCTTTCTATTTATCTTCTTTAGTACCTCCGACTGTTAGTAATATTTCACGCTATAATCTTAGAAATTCTAATAACCTTCAAACAATAGATGCAAGAACAACCCTGTACTATAATTCTTTCCTACCGTCAACTGTCAGAGCCTGGAATAACGTAAATGATGAGGTGAAGCAGTCTGACTCAGTCAATACATTTAAATACTTTCTTAACAAAGATAAACCGCACGTTCCTAAATATTTCTATGCCGGTAATAGAAAAGCCCAAATATTACATACTAGATTAAGGACCAACTGTAGCTCGCTTAACTTAGATCTTTTCATAAGGAACATTTCCGACTCCCTTTTATGCCAGTGTGGTAGCATGGAGAACGCCCAGCATTACTTCTTTCACTGCAGATACTATCAAGTCCAGCGAACCGAACTCATAAATGCAGTATCGCAATATCAGATTCCCTCGTTATCTCTCTTTCTATATGGTAGCGATCATCTTTCACTCGATATAAATACGGTTATATTTGAAAAGGTACATAAATTTATTTTGGATTCGAAACGTTTCTGAGTAGCTAAATTACTTAACAAATGACAATGCGGTTGGTATTTTTTGTTATTAATGGTTGCCAGTGTTCGATGAGGCTACCACTGCGAATCAGCGTCTCCCTCTCTCATCCTCCGTTTGTGTATCTCCTCTTTCTTTTTGCTACTTTTCTACATTTTTTTAAATTTTTTTTTTAATTCTTTTCTTGTCTGGACACTTTTCTCTATTATTTATTTCATTTCTATCAATAGTGTTCAAAAACGATTTAACGTATGTATTTACATGGAAACTGTTTATATATTCAAGCTATCGCCATGATGTTTACATGTTAGTTATAGTTAAGGAGAGGAACTTAATAAGTACCTGTGCTTTCGTTCCAATCCTATTATTTGCATTGTTACAATGTATATATGTATTGTAAAGTTCGAAATAAAATATGTTTAAACCAATAAAATCACTCGCAAAGATAGCATCTAATCTCTGTAACAAAACTGCGTTGAAGATTTCAAAATGTATATAAAAACGTGATATCAAATATCATTAGAAAAAACCATGACCACTGTTATTATTAACATAGCAATACGTGTAAACTAAACGAACCTCAGGATGTTCTACTGTTTGCGTTTCTATTCCCCAATCCACCAACCGTCTTTGTAATCCTTTTCTTGTGACGTGATCAAATTCCACAGATTCCCGCTTGGTTTCGAGGTCTGCAGCATCCGGATTCTCCTGTTCGAGCCTTACTCCCCACGGTGACACTTTTTCGCTTAGCTGAATTTGCCTTTCCTCCTCCTCTGTCTTATTGTCCCCTTTCAACTTCATCGGGGAAGCGTACATTCGCTCACTCTGGGTGCGTCTGCGAGAAGGTGGAGTTTCCACCTTCTCGCAGACGCACTCAGAGCGAGTACGAGTTTGCCGCCATTTCCCATGTTTCCTGATACGATATTCACCTTCCGGTATTTTTACAGCCCAAGTTGATAACTTCTCGTTCAGCTTGTCACGTGCAGTTCCAGATTGACGCGGAGGATGGCATGCATGACGCTCCGTATCTTCCACTTCAAGTTTCACAGCCCAAACAGATAATTTTTCCTCCAAATCTTTACTGTTCGTGTTCGCCATATCGCACTTGTTTACCAGTTATGTCAGATGTGTAAACACAGCATAACAGCGCATAACAGAAATCGATAACACCGGCAAACTTCGCATACGGTCGTATCACGGAGTTATACCAGACAGACCGTTAGGTCGGGAGCTGGTATCACTGTCCGCTGTTATTATCAAACTGCAAGTCCCTTACAGTCTAGAAGGTAAGCGATTTATAATTGTTGCTGTATCTACATAAATCCAAGAAATAGTGGTTGCTGCATCACAGTTGGGATCACTGGTTTGATTTGATCTCAAGTTTTGGATCACTGTATTTAAGAAATATAGCTTGATTGGCATGTACAAAACTGAGTTTGAAGTTTAAAATCAAATAAGATTTTATTCAATAATAATAATAATAATCTTTATTTATAGTCGCTTATTTTTATTAACAGCTAACATAAGCTCTGTAGAGCTTTTATTGCGACTTAATAAAAGTATAAACATATATACAAGCTGAGCTGTGGATATGTGACTTGCTCAAGGTCACAACAGTCTCTAGAGCTTATGTTGTATTACTATGGAACTTGTCGACTTCAAATAAATCTTATCTTATCTTAAGACACAAATCGGTTATAATATGAAATATGGCATGTAACGTATACACTCATTTGACCTATTCCGGTGGATTCACCTATTCCGGTGTATCCTGTTTCTTTCTCTTCAACGAAACAAGCTAGAAGCGAAATGATTTTTAGGTAATTACTTTCAATATTTATTTGTCAAACCCACATATAGTAAGGATCTCATTTATCAATCAAAGATACGGAAAACTGAGTTTAAAAGTGGCTGGTAATGCATATTTAACAAGAAAAATGACAGATGTTTTCAGGCCAACTGTGAAAATAGGGTCGGACAATATTTGTGTAAACAAATATGTCGTTAACCTATATGTCTGTCGATTGCTAATTTTACTAGCTATCTAAACCGATAAATATCAAAATGAAATAAGATCAGTTACTTAGGTTTATTGAAATTTTAATTTATTAGCTCATTTAGCCTATTCCGGCGGATAGTATATTTGGGGAAAGTCTCTGAGTTCTAAAATCCATATTAGTGCTGCATTCACGTCATGCAATTTGAATATGCAAGTAAAACTCCATAAGGCTTTATTTTGAATTGTCATTTATCATAGAATCCTGGATAAAAATATCAAATATTGTACTTACGAGCACTGAATCACCGAAATAATTTTTCAGTGAAGCCGTGTGCAAAATCAGATGTTTTAAATAATCAAGTATGTCAAATAAACATTTGTTTGCATAAAATCATCTTTCATTGAGCTAGTAATAATCCGACAGTTTACTTTTGAGGCGCCCCTCGGCGGTTCTTTCGATGTATTGTAAAAAATTTACAGATCCACCGGAATAAAAGAAGGTGCGTCGAAATAGGATAAAAGACAACGTCTGGTTGTCGTCAGATTTATCTATCTTCCTCAAATAGTTTGTGAACCCAAACAAAGTGCCTCAAACAGGAGGCTTTTATTTATTTAATGACTCAAATAGATTGTAAAATGACAGTGTATTTAGACTGTAGCGCACGGTCGACTAAAACATGCGTCGGAATAGGTCAAACGACTGTATTATTTTTTAGCTGTGAAATAAAGAGACTGATCAGGATTTCTGCCGACTGCACTTCAATTTAAGATCTGCTTTGAAATGAAATCTTTATTTCTAATGTGTCTTTTTTATTTGTTCATAATTTAGGCTTATAGCATCGTGCTCATTTAAAGTGGATACTGACAGGGAAACAAAACATGTGGTGCGTCAAATGACAAGGGACCCTAGGCCATGTACACACAACAATTATACTTACTCAAAATTATTCTGTGCATTTGCAATGACTGTAAGAATCTGTATTGTTAGAAGTAAGACGTAAGAAGTGAGAGGCAGGAATAGGAAGTGAGAAGTGGTAAGTGAAAAGTTGTGTAAGTAGAGAATAGAAAATAAGAAATAGGAAGTTACTTAGAAGTGTGAATCTGGAAGTGAGAAGTAGGAAGCTGGAAGAAAGAGCAGTATGAAGCGAGAAATAGGAATTGAGAAGTCAGAAGCGAGAAGTATGAAATGACAATAAGTAGAACGTAAGAACTCTGAAGTGGGAAGTGAGAAACAGGAAATGAGAACTAAGAAGTGTGAAGTGAAAAGTAAGAAGTTCTTCCTGGTCTTTTGTATTTACTTTTCAACGAAAGACTGGTGGTAACTTCTCACACCCTACGTCACACTTCCTATTCCTCACTTCCACTTCTCTTTTCCCACTTATCACATTCCCCTTCATTCTTCCTATTTCTGACTTTCTTCTAACTTCCTACTTGCCACTTATCATTTACTCCTCACTTCCTATATTTCACTTCCTCTTTTAATTCCTACTTCCCTATTTCTCACTTCCCAATACGTGCTGCTCACTTATCAATTTGGTATGTAACTGTATTCAAACTAAGAACTAGGGAATGTAAAGTAAGAAGTGAGAGGTATGAAGTTAGAAGTCACCACCGGTCTTTCGTATGGAAAGTCAGCTACAATTTTTTAGCTTGGCAGGGGTCCTTTTAAAATACAAAATAATCTCATAGTCCTGCGCCTCATGCATGAAACGCTTCGTACAGTGATTCTATATAGGTCACTGGTCTTAGTTTGGAGGTTGTCATTTGGAATTGCTTCAATACTGAGATTGCAGTTCCATGCATAAAATCAATGTACCCCCCCCCCTCTCCCCCTCAACACGAGTTCTAATTGTCCAACGCGGTTCTTCCGTTCTACTCCTCTTTGTCAAACATCGCAAATGTTGCGTTCCATTTTTTTGTCATTTGTCTTTGGTGTATTGTGCTTCCTGTGGTAGGAGAGGCACCGTAGTCGAGTGGTTAGAGACGCTCGGTTATGGTGCAGAAAGTCGCCGGAAGGTCGTGAGTTCACGGCTCACCGTCGCCATCCAATGACTGGAAAACTCTCTCAACCCAGCAGTAAATGGGTACCTTTTTCCAATCAGGGAAGGATAAGGCAGCGAAAGGAGAGGGATGGGCTCCGCCTTTCATCTGCTGTGCCCATAATACAGTGGGTCTCTTACTTCCACTGCCCCTACGGCTATTAGGCTATGGGAAACCTTTACCTTTTATTGTGCGTTACCGATATTAAGTGGTGAAAAATACACCATCTGATGACTGCTGATTGATGGCTGCTCCTGACGAAGGTGGCCAAAAACAGAAATGAAGAAGATTGATTGCTTGATTGTTTTGGGTTAAACGGCCCTTTGACACAGTATTTCAGTCTATATCTGGCCGTCTACCAGAAAAAGGGAGAAAGACGAGAGAAACAAGCAAATTCGGTGAATTTATATCCCCCGCCAAAGTGGCCCCGTTTCGTTTATGGTAATTTTAAGTTTCATAAAATTTTGTTCTCTGGTTACTTAGTTAAGGCTGAACTTGTGGATTGTACATCAAATTTTACATACAAGTAAGGCATAAGCTGAAGCTGTTCTTCTTAAACACTTGCCTCAGCATCACTGCACTAAGACGATACATTTTTAATTCAGTTACGAAATTTTATTCGTCCGCACCTTACTAGTGGATGATTTGTGGATTTTAAATCAATTCAAGGGCATTAAATCATGCACTACAGAAGAGATTGTGACAACATTTAATGTGCACTGCTGTGTCATGACAATATATAATTATTATAAGTTTCATGAAATTCCTTTCATTGGTTACTTAGTTACGACTCAATTTATTGATTTTAAACCAATGCAAGGGCAATAACTCATTGCTTACCGAAGCTATTCCGACAAACTGTTAGATGCACCAATGTGTTATGGTGATACATATTTAGTATAATTTTCATAGAATTCTATTCATTGATGACTTAGTTATGGCTGTTGAATTGTTTTCTCACATTGATTCAAGGGCATAACTCCTGCACTATTAATGCCATTCTTATGAATTTTTATGTGCATATCCGTGTTATGGTGAAACATATTCAGTTTAAATTTCATGAAGTTTTGGTAACTGGTTACTTGATTATGGCTCATTTCTTTGATTTTAAGTCAATTAAAGGGCAATAACTCATGCACTACTGAAGCCAGTTTGACGAGACTTCATGTGCATCAGCACATTATAGTGATATATATTTATTTTAAGTTTCATAAAATTCTGTTCAGTGGTTACTTGGTTATGGCTCATTTCACTGATTTCAAGTCAATTAAAGGTGAATAACTCATGCATTACTGAAGCCAGCCTAACGAAACTTCATGTGCATCAGCACGTTATAGTGATATATATTTATTTTAAGTTTCAAGGAATTTCTTCCAGTGGTTACTTAGTTATGGCTCATTTCATTTATTTTAAGTCAATTAAAGGGCAATAACTCATGCATTACTAAAACCAGTCTGATGAAACTTCATGTGCATCAGCGCGTTATAATGATATATATTTATTTTAAGTTTCATGAAAATCCGTCCATTGGTTGCATAGTTATGGCTCCGGACGGACGGACGGACATGGAGAAAACTATATCCCTCCGCCTTCGGCGGGGGATAATGATAGATGTCCAAACAACCCCAACCCGCACCTACTGCAAGTACAGTAGGGCCTTGCCCTACTACTATCCAGATCAGTAGGAGAGGAGAGAACAGAGCAATAGATAAGTGAACTTTCTGTTTTGGGAATACAGTGAATTCCCGAAACCTCAAAGTCAAAGTTCATTCCAAATTACTGATATCTCAAAGTAAATTTATTTTCTGGGAGCAGAACATTTTCTTTCAGATATCAGTAGTTTGAGATAAAATAAAAGCTTAAATGTACATACAATGGGAAATGTGTCCAAACTATATTCTTTGATATCGAGAGCTGACTGTACATGCATTATTTTCTGTCCCCCCCCCCCCAACAAATGGTTCTAGCCTCGCCTCGTGTATTTAAGTATTTAAAAGAACTCTGCCTTTATCCTTTCTGCATTCTGTCTAAATGGAGCTAACTCAATAAGAATCAACTCCAAAGGACCGACTTTGTTCCCCTACGAGCTAATCCTTTCCTTTGAGGATTGGCAAAAGGAAAGAATTCAGGCGCAAATTCTATACTTAGAGAGTTCCCCTTTGATGCGAGAGCTCTTCTTTCAGAACAGCCAATATTAAGCCACGAAATTTGTCTCCGTCAAAAAAATTGCGGAAAACACGGAGGTGTAACCATTCACCTTATATGGAATGCCGAGCAGTAGCAGTATGATGTGATTTAGTACATTGCATATTTTAATTTTCTAAATATCTTCTAATGTGTCATGTTAAAGTGACATTTAATTACCGAATTTGGCATTCAAATAACAGCCTCGCCACTATTGACAAACGTTCGTACACTGTGATGAACACATACAACAAAAAGAGTTCCGATACGGAGCTACAGCTCTCCTTGAGTAGTATATGGGTGTCTGGGTCACGTGTCACAGTAGGGTAGTTAGTTACTAAAGTGATCAAAAAGACTATTGTCTGATATCCTGCATGACAATTTTTGTAGCCTTGCGAATACTGCCCCCTAGAACTGGTTCTGACAGTGTCAGTTAAATCATCAGTTCTTCTCAAAATATTTGATTTCATTTAAACATGACTATATTTGGAGGATGACCTCAATGAACCCTTTTCAAGGTTGGGTGGGGTTTGAGTGTTATTAGGGGTAGTCGCGTAGGTCGTCATTTGATAAATTCTCACCGAGATCTTCGATTAGATACCAATCATGGTTGTAATTGGAGGCTTGTGACTCCTGTAGGGGGTGTAAATGGGACTGCCTGCGGCAGGTCCCCCATCGAGATCTTCGATTTGATGGCAACAGGGATTTTCTGTTTTCAAAATGGCTGCCGTACAGCAATTCCGAATGGCATACAATAACGGTTTCATTAATAGAACTAGAGCATAAATGAAATGCACATGCACAGTCTCCAAAAAAAAAAAAAAAAAAAAAAAATAGTTATTCCGGAATAGATGCGTGAATCAGTAAATTCAAAGATGACAGGCACTTTTAACATTGTGATATTTTTATTCAATAAGCTAAGATAAAGCTGAAGAAATTCTGAGCGTACAAACAAGGTATACAACTCCAGGAGCCGTATTTATAAAACAACTTCAGTGGTTGCTATGCTGTTGCTAAGGCTGAATTGCTATGAAGGAGATTTCCTACAACTCTGAAATTTGCTCTTGAGGAACAGTCTTTTTCAGACTCTTCCTCCAGAGCAAATATCAGAGTTGTAGGAATATTCTTCAAAGAAATTTAGCCTTAGCAACAGCATAGCAACCACTTAATTCGTTTTATAAATACGGCCCCAGAATGTTAAGTAGGACAACTTTATGGCACAGCTGGCTGTAATAACTGGGACCTTTCAACTGACAGTGACTCCCTTGAAGAAAAATGGCAAAATGTGGCCAAATTTGATTGATTTGCTGACATTTTCGGTAATCTTAATCACCCTGCCACAAAGTTGTCCTACAAAATTTTCAAGAGTTGTAGCATTATCTATGATTATTTTTGGAACACGAATCAACTTAATTTTCATTTTTACTTTAAATCTTGGTTAGTTGTACTAGAATCATCAATTTTTGGCCAAAACAACGTTTCAGATGCCTGTGCAAGCGGCCATACTGATCGACCGAGCGGAACTCTTTACTTTTACATTTAACTAGACCTTGAGGAGAGCAGCCCTGTCAAGTTTTGAGAAATCCGCCAAGTGGTCTCGGAGAAGATGCAGTAACTTGTATATTTTTATGGACAGAAGAATGACGGAGAGTTGTTGTTGTGTTATTGTTTAACGTCCACGGTAAACGGCTATGGTCATGTCTGGACGGTCAGTTAACCTAACCACACTATTCCTGGGCAGGCTTAGACCTCCTAAGAGTTTAAGTAGGAGAAATGAAAGTAAGTGGCCGGATCAGGTATCGAACCCAGGACCTCTGGTTTATAAGTCAGGCGCCCTACCGACTGCGCTACGCGGTCCGGCATGGCGGAGAATCCCCTATGAGATTACCCTCTTGGACTGAATAACAAAGTGCAAATAACTGGACCTAGCCACCAGTGTTTTCCTTTAAGAACAAAAGTTTTATGCAATCTGATCAGTCTTCCTTATTTATATATTTGAGCCGCGACACGACAAAACCAACAATGTGGTTGTGCGCAGCGCAGACTCAGAACAGCCTGGGCATCCGCCCAGTCTTCGCTGTCCGCATGATGTAGCTTAGACCCTTAGCTACCCTTTAAGCACTTAACGAGGTCTGATCAAACTGAGCGGCTGCCCAGACTGATCTGAGTCTGTGCAGGGCGCACAACCACATTGTTGGTTTTGTCGTGTCGCGGCTCAATTATATATATAGTCATTGCTGATGCGAGATCAAACTTCTCGAATGCGCATTAAGATCTGAGTCCTTGCTGTTCGAATATGTTTTAAGGCTAAGGAACTCTTCCTTTTTCATTTTTGCCTCCCTTGTCATTAAGGGTCAACTCTTAAGGAAAGAATTTACTCCTTAAGGAGCAAATTCTTTCCTTAAAGAGTAGACCAATTTTGGAAAGGCTTTATCCTCTAAGAAAGCAGAAAGTAAGTCTGTTGTTCCCCTTGGTAAAAAATGGCGGGAAAATATTGATGTCTACCCATACACCTTAAGTTTCATGGCACATTTGGCATGTTTGGTATACATAATAGAGCCGCGACATATCAAAACAAACATGCACATTCGATGAATTCGTCCTCCGCCTTTGGAAATAGGAATGGGGGATGCACAATCCCAAAATGTACAATCTACAAAACCGTATGAGGAGTTGCGCATACAAGGTACCCGTTGTCTATGCAATGATAATATCTGAGTTTGAAAAATGACTAAATTCAAAATGCAAAATAAGTAATAAAAATCATCAGACGGTTCTATAAAAACCACATGCAAATTCCAAAGTCATGATAAAAACACCTGCACAGTTTCAAAATGAATGGATTACAACCCCATGAGGAGTTGCACACACAAGATTCCCACATTCTATACTACATTTAGTAAGTAATAGGGCTTAAGTTCAAAACATGATAAAAGTGACAAAACTTATCAGATGGTAATCTTAAAGCCACATGCATACCTAGTGACAATGAAGAAGCCTGGAAAGTTTAAAAATGATATATGAAAAAACTGTAGTAGAAGTAGTGCACACAAAGTTTGTACTGTCAACAGCTCTTCTGATTTGGAAAACATGACTAAGTTCACGAAGTGATAGAAGTGAAAAACATTATTCGACCATAAGACCTAAGTCACATGCACATCTACATACCATAAGGAATACACCTGCAAAGTTTCAGAATTATTCATGAAAACTGTAGAAGGAGTTGCGCACACAAGGTAGGTATCTACTCAAAATTTGGTTGGTTGATTTGATGCTTAACGTCCACGGTAAACAACTAAGGTCAAGTCGGGAAGGTCAGTTAACCTAACCACACTATTCCTGGGCAGGCTTAGACCTCCTAAGCGGTTAACCAGTACTAAGTGCACATACTTTCGCCAGTAACTGACAACTGCCCTTCTTGAATCAGCGGAAGGAGAAACGAAAGTATGTGGCCAGACCGGGATTCGAACCCAGGACCTCTGACTTACGAGTCAGGTGCCCTACCGATTGCGCTACCCGGCCCGGCATCTACTCAAAAACTCTTCTAATGCTGAAAAAATGACTAAGTTCACAAAGCGAAAAAAAAGTGTTAAAAACATATCTGACGATGACCCCTAATCACATGCACATCTACAGTCCATGAAGAATAAGTCTGCAAAGTTTCAAAATGATTCATGAAAAGCTGTGGGAAGAGTTGCGCACACAAGATACCTACTGTTAAGGGGGGACGGAACTATGGAGTCACGGAAGTACGGAACGACGGAAAGCCGAATACTTTGCCTCCTCGCTGTTCTTCGGAGAGGCGGGGGACAAACAAAGAGGCATGTGCGCACAGCGAAGGCTCAGACCAGCCTGGAGGTTCGCACAGTCTGCGCTTGCGCTGAAAGGGTAGCTAAGGGTCTAAGCGAACTCCGTGCGGACAGCGAGGACTCTGATCAGACTGGGCGGACGCCCAGGCTGACCTGGTCTTCGCTGGGCGCACATGCCATGTTGCTGATTTTGTCGTCTCGCGGCTCATGTATTCGGTGTTTGTATTACAATGAAATGTTCATCATTACGACATGAAAAGATATATATGAATACATTTGTTGATATCTGTATTTGTCCAATATCGGTATAAAAATAAAGCTGATTTATTACAAAAATATATACTGATTAAATAAAATCTGAAGAAGGATAAAATTCGTAAAACAACCTGGGCCTAACGATGTTGTTAATTAACGAGACATTGAATTTTCAAATGATTTGTATGCAAAACAGGGCATTTTTTGCTGAATAAAGGAGACTTTTGGTCTGTAAAAGATCTTAACATTTTTGTAGCAAAACAAAATTGTTACCACACTTAATTTCATGTGTACCTGGAGATTTTACCGACTTCAAGAAGCTATACATGTAACGCTGCCAAGTTTCTCGCAAGCTTGAGACACGATTACTCCTGAGAGACTACCAAGGTGTGTGTGTGTGTGTGTGTGTGTGTGTGTGTGTGTTTGTGTGTGTGTGTGTGTGTTTCAGCCATATCACACTGTTACTTTCATTCATATACTAAGGCCATAGCTCCCAAGTCTTTGGTATAATGCATAAAATCAGAACACATATCAAGGGGGGTAAAGCTTTAAGTATGATTTCTTATTGGAGCACAAAATTAAGTTGACTTCCGAACAGGAAAAGGCAGAATTTATTTTGTATAAAAAGGGACTTACATCGCTCGGTGTACAAAAATAGTTGTTGTAACTTCCACCGCTTTGTTGATAAAAAATGACTCAGAAAGGGCTAATAAATATGTCAAAATGTTCTTAACTCACCTTTGAAGCCTCAACCTTCTTTCGTTTAATTTCGACAGTGATATTTTCTAAGGTGCTGATTTGCTACAAGCGTGGAAAATGTGACAAAGATTTTGTTTCATCGCTGCAGGTAACTTTGACGAATAATATTTGGTCGTGTGAACACTGCAGCAAATATTTCATTGCCAAAGTTTATGTGACAAAGATTCTATGGCACATTTTCTTTAACAAATAATTTGCTCCGTGTAAACGCAAAATGTTTGTCATACTTTCTTTGTTAAAGTTTCTGTGACATAGAAACTTTGCTCTGTAAACGCGCCCTTATCATCAAAATGATATGCATGCAGTCTTTAGGGATTTTCAACTTTGAGTAAGCTTGAAAACGCATCTTTACAGAAGATTTTGGTCTATCTAGTCCCGCTCCTCGAAAAACTTGTACATGTAGTTATTTGGTCGCTCCTATATGATCTCTCAAAGCTTTACCCCGGTGCATATAATACAATACATCCCATCTCTAACATTGAAAAAGCTAGATTTACTGTAAAATTGCTGGCGGGTAATGACTTCTGCAGCCAGACCTGGCTCAGGCAATATTACATAGATAATGGATTGTTCTTCACCGGGACTATTTTTATTTGTAATTTATCTTACATCACACACGAGAGCTTCAAGGTTTGCTGTTTATCTAATACTGCAATGATAATGATATGTCTGTAACTTCTCGTGTAATTTTTTTTTTTAAACAAAGGGGTCCAGTTATTGAAGGCCCCATTGCTCTCCCAGTAAGGACAGTCGTTATAAACGGCGTTGATGACAAGATGTCGGTGATGTGCATATACTGTGTCGAAACTATTTTGAAACACAAGGCCTCTCTTTCTTTCTGGTTCTCGTTAAAGACAGGGGTGGACTATATAAGGAGTGCCTTTCAATGAAACAATGACAGGATCCTCATCCTGTACCACAAAATTTCACCACAAAAAAAAAGTTTTTGATATCGTAAAAACGATGCCAACTAAAATGACCGAAATGATTTTAACACCTTTTTGTGTTACTGGTTTAAAGCTGCCCAGTCAAGGTAATCAAAAATGGCGAAACAGTTGTGAAAAGCTTTCAACGATTACATGAGCTTAAACCACTGGGAAGGCAATGAGACCTTTAGGTGTATTTTTGCACCAGCAGCAAACAATTAGCCACATCACTTTGCCAGGAGACTCATATTATGGATACACTTATCGTTGCCAAAGGGGTCCAACTGTCTGGATCTAGCATTAATTAGCTTCCCTGTATGAAAAACTTCACCCAAAATGGCCACTCTCGAACGAAAGAATTTGCTCCAGTTGGAGAAAATAGTTTCCTTTAAGAGTTGACCAAACCGAGAAGGAAGGCAGGAGTTCCTTCCCTGAAAGTGTATCCATCGACCTTTTTCCGCACCTGAAATCACGGTTCGAGGTTATAAATCTTGACAATAATCTCAAACTCAAAATAAAGCACAGTGATTGGCTGCTTCCGAGCATGTGCTCGGAAGCAGCCAATCAGTGTGCTTTATTTTGAGTTTGAGAATGTACTCAAGTTTTATAAGCTCTGGGCCAGGCGTTGTTTAAACAGGAATATCAATCAACACTGGTTCATGTCCGGTATGCTTCAGGAATTTCTTCAAACCAGCTGGTGATATGGCACTTGTTGCAGAATTCACCATTGGGTGAAAAAGAATTTTGGAATAAGTTCCATCTACAAGTCTGCGGTCCAAGATAAGCTGAACGTCGTGAAACTGATCATTTACGAGTCCAAACACTGTAACCGCTCCTTGTTTAAGTCCAAGTTTCTCACCAAGCAGTTCTGCACCAGCTAATCTCAGTCCACCAGACGCACCGACAGTCCGTGCAAGGTCGTTCAGCGTAATGTCTGTGTCGTGAGTGGCACAGAAAAGATAGAGATTCCTCCTTTTGTCTCGCAGGAACAGATTTTTCGCAAACATGCCATCCATATTTGAAAGATGCGGAAGAGCTTGCTCAACAGTGAAAACCTGAAGTAAACAAATAAAGCTAATGAAATCAAGGCATTGCCTTTGATAGCACGCCCACGACCATCATGTAGATAGTTCAGGAATTAGGACAAGCCATTTATAAATCCCAGAAACTCTCCGTCAGCGCTTACGCTTAAATGGCTTCAAAGATGCTTGACTGGTATTCCGAGAGGGGTCCAAATCACGAGCTGCCGCTGCTGTCCCCAACAGCAGCTGCTGATGTCCCAACAGCAGCTGCTACTGCGACAATAGCTGCTGCTGAGGATTTCTCTGTAAATTATAGTTTTTGACTAAAATTCATGCAGGAAAGTATGTGTGAAGCCGTCATACTCTAATATATTGCAAATTCTACCTAATGAACGATTGCTACATGCCTGGCTTTGAAACAAAAACAAAAATGCCAATCTATTGATATTTGAGAGTGCAGCTGCGTGTATAGAAAGTGTGAGACATTAGCAGTTCTCGTTCATTTTACAAGTATTCGCTTTAAAAAAAAACGCCAACGCTCATTGGGCATACCGTTTAAAAGACAAATTTATGTGTAGGGAAAGAGTTTTTTGTGTGTTTTTAATCAGCTAAGTGCTTGGGTGAAGCATTAATGCTAAACAATATCTTGCAATGATTTATGGTATTTATACACAAGAAAATACTGAAAAAATACGGAGAGTCAAACGTCATGTAACATTTTCAGTAGTGTTGTCATTGGGTTTTTGCAAATTTCAAACTGTAAATTCTTCAGTGAAAAGGGTTTATCCTACCATCGGTTGTCTCCTCACAGCAGGCACACAGAGTTGAATCAACACTGACTCAACGTTGATTCCACGTCGTGACATTGAATCAAGGTTGTGTCAATGTTGATTTAACGCGAGGTGCCCAGCTAACGCTTTTCTGTCCAGTCGGAACGTATAGGGAAGCTAAATGCAACGAGTTGGATTCACGGCATATATTTCATTTATTTTTTTTCTTTCTCTTTGCGATAAATACACGTAACACAGACCAAGGATTGATTCGGAGACAAGTCTTAGAATGTTCGAATGGGTCATCTGCTTAAGAAATGACATTTTCAGGTTATATTTTTTATTCTTTTCCCACTTTTTTCTCAGAAAAGACCTGCGATTTTACGATCTGTTCAACAGGTTTCAGTCATACATGTACATGTTTCCGGTCGATGGGAGGGTGATGATGATAGGTTGTGGGCTATGGAACCCCGTTTACGATTAAAAAAGACTTTTTTGCGAGAACTTAGACGTTGAAACTATGTCGCCTGATCATGTCAACTGGCCAGAGCTCACAGTTGTATGAGTTTGATTTTGAGAGAGTCTTTATTTAAAGATTGACAATTATAAGCAATTCCAGCAATGCACGATGTCAACTAGACTATGAAGCTTGCTTAAGGGTTCTTGAGGTATATGATATATGCCATTTTTCTCCAGGAGTATGGGATATGAGCCTTCTACTTTCAGGGATACGGGATACTGTGATACTTTAATCATGGGGATATTTGTCAGATTATTTTCACGGCGGATAAGGGATACAAAGCTGTTTGATTTAAAGGATATTGGATATATCCTCCACCCATTCCCTATCTATACAAGCCTCGCTAGTATTGCTGGGTCTATAAAAGACCATGAAACTGCCATTGGGGTTATGTTTAACTTAGAGATCTGAAAGCTGATAAGATTAGTTGTTTATTATATACCTTTAATATTAATCTGCTAGTTTCATCAGTGCTCTCTGTGTACGAAATCAAAATATTATATCGGTATAGCGACCACAACCGGTTTTAAATTTGAAATTACATTACAGTTATGCCATTTCGTGTCTTCATTCACGCTAAAAGCCACGCCTAATGGCGCGAAAGTAGATATAACGTTACGTTATCGGACGTGACATCAGTAAAGAAACGTTGACGTTTACAAGAACTGGGGCCGTATTCATAAAGCCACTTAAGTCGTTGCTATGCGGTTGCTAAGGCTAAATATCTATAAAGGAGATTCCCTACAACTATGAAATTTGGTCTGGAGGAACAGTCTTTGTAAGACTGTTCCTCCAGAGCAAATTTCATAGTTGTAGGGAATCTCCTTTACAGATATTTAGCATTAGCAACAGCATAGCAACGTAACTTAAGTGGCTTTATGAATACGGCCCCTGGGCGCCATTTTTGACTCTTACTCTCAGCAGCCCTGACGAAAATCTCCGTTATTATCGCAGAATATTAATTAAAAGAGTGATGGATAAAAGGTAAATTATATTTAATCGTCTTTTACTTAACTATACACCCAAACCGACACTAGTGTCATTACTCTACTCTTTTTTTAATTTTAGTCGACGACAATATGGCCGCCAAACTTTTCTTCTTGCAAAACAAAAGTAGTTCTCGGGAACGTAACTCCTTAACTCCGTGCAATATGCACTTGACTCCGTGCAATATGCAGAAAATATTGCACGGTTACTCTTATGTAAAGTGAATGGGGAACATAAGAATATCTCAAAGTTCCCGAGTTCAAAGAGTGCGGTTACTTTATACGTATATTAACACAGGACATATGTTGGTCGATAGGTTTTCTATGAATTTCGTGGCGAATGATCAAATCACTCATTTACTTACTTCGATGTGCATCAAGCAGTAACAATTTGGTCTTAAGAAGCTTCCCTCTTAGAGATAAAATAATAGGATAATTAAGGGAGCAGGGCTTGGTAGAGCAGCCAGCTCAAACATACAGGAAGAGCTCATTTTGCTTGTCTATTTATTCAATGCAATGGTATTATCGTAGTGGTAGTATAACAACTATATTGTGACTATTATTATTAAAATTAAAACTAGCCAATCTCTCAGATTCCTTGCACACATACATACACTTAAGAGTACTAAGCAGTTTAAAGATATGTTACAGTTAATGATTATTTTAAATTTTCTTCAAGCTTTATACCGGGTATTCCGAAACACCTTTTATCCATCCGCCAGTCTATGCGTCCGTCTGTCACCAGCGGATTTCCTATATCTTACGTAAGTAATATAAGATAGATATCACCGAAATTCTATGGGGTGCCGGTTAACTATTCATTATCGTTTTATGATATCGATAAGTGAAAAAGTGCTATCCACTATACAAATAAGCGGCATCCATAATTATTCATGAATATCCGTGATTTGACTTATAGACGTACAGTATTCGAAGTATGAATATCAACTAGTCTAACTACTTTATGGATATTACCGATTCGATTCATGAATATCCATAAATCGATTTATAGATATCAACAAATTTGCCCATTTATGGATATCATTAAGTCAAATTATTGATGTCGATAAATCGAAATTGTGATATTTATAAGTTATACATATAGAATGATTTCACGAGTATTTAGGATACCCTTCGAGGGGGCGTAGCCCCCGAGATGGGTATCCTAAATATGAGTGACATCATTCTATATGTATTTTGTATCATGGCAGCCAATCACATTTGTCTATTTTGAATTAAAAACAGCTCTTATCCAGTTTTTAATGAAGAGTGGCATATCTACTGTAATTATATCTCCTACAGCTGTATTGTTCTTGACCTGAAGGTCAAATAAATCACCTGGCAATTATAAATTCCAGCACAGCATCAACTGAAAATAACATAAAATTATGTCTGCATATTCTGTTGAATTTATATTACTTGACAGAAATGATGATTTTTCAACACACTGATTTTACAACCAATATCTTAAGAATGGCAAATAGAGCAGTCTTAGAGGGCATTTACTTCTGCTTATTCAGGTGCCTAATCTGGGTCTTTACTGTTTGCCACAATACTTAGAGTCCATACGGTAGAGTTTGGTGCTACAAGATAAATTGTCTCTGTAATCTTAGATATGGCCTTGTTCCTTCTTTGAATGAAAATTAAATCGAGCTGTGCTCAATAAAATAGGTCTTCAGCCATGCGTAAACTGTAAACGCTTGGATCAGTTTGCAGTCTGATCAGTCTTTGATTTTGGCAATACAGATCCCTCAGGTTCACTACCTTGTTGATAGAACACTGATCAGACTGAGCGGACGCAAAGGATGATCAAAATATATTTTTTCTTTGCAAATGCTCAAAGACCCTTTTCGTCCTAGTCCTGCTCAGTTGTTCAATATAAATCAGACTTGACAGAACCGTGCAATAACTAAGCCGTGCAGTATATCTGTGATATCCGCACAGTTATCCTGATATCCGCACAGTTATCCAGGTACACTTCAGTGTAAAATGAATGCAAAGTTTAGCTCCGCCTACCCCAGAATTGTCTTACAGTGCAAGTTAACAAAGTTAATGAACAGGCGACTTCAAAGGAAAACACAGAAAGCCATGATACAATTCGAATTAGTGCTATGCATTTCTCATTTAGATTATTGGATATCCACACTTTGGATTATTGATATCCATAATTTGTGGACTGCCTGCTGTTGAAGTTAGGTAGTGATAGTGGTATCTGCTGCTACTACTGTAATGACATCTGTATTTGCCATTGGTGTATTGGTGTATTTGCCTGTATTGGTGGACTGCTTGCTGTTAAAGATAGGTAATGCGAGTGACAGCTGTTGATACTGCTGGAGTGATATCTGTATCTGCCATCTGTTGGTGGACGGCCTGCTGTTAGAGATAGGTAGAGAAAGTGACATCTGTTAATACTGCCGCAATGATATCTGTATCTGCCATCTGTTGGTGGACGGCCTGCTGTTAAAATATAGGTAATTAGAGTGACTTTAGTTTTATTGCTGAAATGATATCTGTATCTGGTGATGGTAATGATAACAGGGGCTGCTACTGGAACAAAACTTACCGTTGATAGTGCTACTGACCACCATCAGCAGCTGCCAAAGAACCATCAGCAGCTGTTGCTTTCATCAAATGATGCAGCAAAAACTATTCTTACTACTTATAGTTGCCGATGATGCCCCTCTGTCCTTCCATATCGTCAGATGATGCGATAACTTATGATAACAGCAGGACGCTAATGCCACCACCATCAGCAGCTGCAAAACCACCATCAGCAGCTGATGCTTTTATCAGACGCAGCTGCAGCAGCAGCTGCCATACCGCCATCAGCAGCTGATGATTTCCTCAAAAGCAGCATCAAATGTTTTTCCTACTACTAACGGCAGCAGCTTATGTCCTTTTTGTTCTCCGATATCGGCAGATGATGGTGTCATTAACAGTAAGAGCAACAGCTGCTTATGCCACCACCGTCAGCAGCTGCAAAACCACCATCAGCAGCTGCAAAACAACCATCAGCAGCTGTTGCTTTTATCAGACACAGCTGCAGCAGCAGCTGCCATACCGCCATCAGCAGCTGATGCTTTCCTCAAAAGCAGCATCAAAAGTTTTTCCCACTACTGATGGCAGTAGCTTATGTCCTTTTTGTTCTCCGATATCTGCAGATGATGGTGTCATTAAAAGTAACAGCAGCAGCTGCCAAAGAGCCACCTCCATCAGCTCCTGCCAAACCACCATCAGCAGCTGCTTAACCAACATCAGCAGCTGATGCTTTTATCAGACGCAGCTGCAGCAGCAGCTGCCATACCGCCATCAGCAGCTGATGCTGATTAACAGTAACATCAGAAGCTGCTTATTGTACCACTGATAATAACAGCAGCACCTGCTTATGCCACCAGCATCAGCAGCTGCCAAACTACCATCTGCAGCTGCTCAACCACCATCAGCAGCTGATGCATTTTTCAAAAGCAGCTGCATCAGCAGCTGCCATACCGCCATCAGCAGGTGATGCTTTCCTCAAAGCAGCATCAAAAGTTTTTCCTACTTCTGATGTCAGCAGCTTATGTCCCTTTTGTTCTCCGATATCGGCAGATGATGGTGACATTTACAGTAACATCAGCAGCTGCTTACGTTACCACTATCAGCAGCTGTCAAAGAACCATAAGCAGCTGTTGCTTTCATCAAACGATGCAGCAAAAATTATTTTTACTTCTTATAGTAGCCGATGATGCCCCTCTGTTCTTCCATATCGGCAGATGTTGTAGTCACTGATGATAACAGCAGCAGTTGCTTATGCCACCACCAACAGCAGCTGCCAAAACACCATACAGCAGCTGCTTAACCACCATCAGCAGCTGATGCTTTTGTCAGATGCGGCTGCAGCAGCAGCTGCCATACCGCCATCAGCAGGCGATGCTTTCCTCAAAGCAGCATCAAAAGTTTTTCCTACTACTGATGGCAGCAGCTTATGCTCCTTTTTTCTCAGATATCGGCAGATGATGGCGTCATTAACAGTAACATCAGCAGCTGCTTACGTTACCACCATCAGCAGCTGCCAAAAAAAAACATTAGCAGCTGTTGTTTTCATCAAAAGGTGCAGCAAAAGAAAGTCTTACTACTTATAGAAGCAGTTGATGCCCCTCTGTTCTTCCATGTCAGCAGATGATGTGGTCGCTGATGATAACAGCAGCAGCAGCTTATGCCACCACCATCAGCAGCTGCCAACCACCATCAGCAACTACTAAACCACCATCAGTAGCTGATGCTTTTATCAGACGCAGCTGCAGAAGCTGATGCTTTCATCAAAAGCAGCATCAAATGTTTTTACTACTTCTGATGACAGCAGCTTATGTTCCTTTTGTTCTCCGATATCGGCAGATGATGGTGTCATTAACAGTAACATCAGCAGCTGCTTATGATACTACCATCAGTAGCTGCCAAAGAACCATTAGCAGCTGTTGCGTTCATCAAAAGGTGCAGCAAAACTATCTTTATATTTATAGTAGCAGCTGATGCCCCTCTGTTCTTCCTTATCGACAGATGATGTGGTTACTGATAATAACAACAGCAGCTGCTTATGCCACCACCATCAGCAGCTGCCAAACCACCATCAGCAGCTTATGTTTTATCAAACGCAGCTGCAGAAGCTATTCTAACAAATGGAAGCAGCTGCCGTCCCTCTGTTCTTCGACATCGGCAGACGATGTGGTCACTTATATTAACACAGCAGCTGCTTATGACACAACCATCAGCAGCTGCCAAACCACCATCAGCAGCTGATGCTTTCATCATAAGCAGCATCAATAGATTTTTCCTACTTCTGATGGCAGCAGCTTATGTCCCTTTGTTCTCCGATATCGGCAGATGATGGTGTCATTAACAGTAACATCAGCAGCTGCTTACGTTACCACTATCAGCAGCTGCCAAAGAACCATAAGCAGCTGTTTCTTTCATCAAAAGATGCAGCAAAAGCCATTCTTTCTTCTTATGGCAGCAGCAAGTGTTCTTCTGTTTTTCCATATCGGCAGATAATTTGGTCACTGTGTAACGGGACGAGCCCCAAAAATGTAACTGGACGAGCCCTTTAATAATTCAAAGGGAAAAAACGCAATAAGTTAGCTCTCAACTTAAGTATTAAACTGTCCTGAAATAGTATATCGCACTATTTCTTCTATCATATTGGCTCATTTAGGCTTTGTACAAGTTTATACACATAAGTATACTTAGTAAAACAATTGAAGGATATCAAAATTCTATGATTATTTTTACTTAAAACAAAATCTTAACAAATTTCAATATGCATGCATTCAATAGTACCGGGCATCTACAATTAAAAGCCTGTCCAATAAAAGTCACGCTTAAGTTGTTACATTACAGTACCACTCCAAATGGAAAACCCCCTACAGCATGAATTCACAAACATGCATACTTATCGCCATATTGTTGTTAATACCGGTTTTAAAGAGTTGAATGGTTTACCATACGGAGACCAGCATTCCAATAAAACGTTAGTTACACAATAAAAGCATCTGACACATGTGCAAATCTGAAGAATCAAGACTACTCCTACTCACTGCCCTGGATATTCTTTAGTTTAGCCTTGATCAGCAGCAGAATAGTTGGCATCAGAATATTGTAAGAGGCGCATAAATGATCAGGTAAGCTGCCTATGTGAAGTACTTGCAAAACAGCAGGTTTAAACTCAATTTTAATTGTTTGTGATTTTTTGCAGTAGGGGGTCAGTACATTTGGACTGCTACCTTACAGTAACCACTGTAGCGTGACGTTAATTACTCCTGCGCATCAATTGCATACACCCGGTACAAGTGCATGCATGCACATTTAATTTGGTATATATTCCAGTAAAAGTCACAACTAGGATTAAAATTCAATATCCTTCAATTGTTTTACTAAGTATATTTGTCCGTTTAACCCCAATCAGCACCCCCGGGCAGGTCAATAGCCCTGTCTAACACTAAACACGAACAATAGTGTTGTACGGACTAACGAACAAATACTGTCCTACAGACAGACACAGACAGACAGACAGACGAACAGACCCAGATAAGGACAGACAGACGGACGACCAGTCCCAGTCGAGGACAGTCAGACAGACGAACAATAGCAAACCTTCTCCCCACGGGTTCTTCTTTTGAGCTTGTCTGAGAATATGAAAAAAAAGTAATTTGTATTCAATGATTTTATTTACATTAATGAAAAATGGCATGATTTCAGATAATGTTTCCTCTATAGCCTAACACTAACTAGCAAGCTTATTTTAGTTTAAGTGAAAGTATTTTGCAGCCCAACCCCAGAGTTAGGGGGTGAGGAAATTTAGCAAAGATCAGATTTCAGAAATTTGAGATCAAGTAAAACATGGTAGGCCTATTTGTGTTCCTGAGAACGACTTCTTAGGCAAAACTTGGTATCTATTGGAAATTTTATTAATTGTATCAGAATATACAATCACACTTTCTACATCTACATCTACCAATTAAGTGCATGGCCAATGCCATACCGTAGCATATAAATTATTATAACTATAAACCAGATATTATAGACAAATACTAACTTCATTAGCATAATTTCCAATTCTCAGCCGTTTTAACTAAATTATACTAACAACACAAAATGAAAGCACATAAGATAATACATAATTCAGGCAGATTATATTGCTAATTGAAGAACGGCTTTTGAACCTGTAGACTGCACAATAAATAGCATTTTCCGGACATAATTTTCTGAGTATTTCGCTTCAAGGGAGACTACAGATTCACACCTAATAAACCATTTATGTGATAATTCTCTTCCAACCGAGAATTCTGCTTGCCAAGTATATACTACCCTTACAACTGATATTAAAATCAGCAGTTGCTTATGACACCAGCAATAGCAGCTGCAAAAACCACCATCAGTAGCTGCTGATGCTTTTATCAAGATCGGCAGCAAAAGCTATTCTTACTCATGATGGCATCAGCTGATGTCCCTCTGTTCCGATATCAGCAAATGATCAGCAAATTAGTCATTAATACTGAGATGAGCTGTGCTTATGATACCACCATCAGCTACTGCGAAACCACCATTAGCAGCTGATGCTTTTATCAAACGCAGCTGCAGAAGCTATTCTTACTAATAATAGAAGCAGCGGGTGATGCCCCTCTGTTCTTCCATATTGGCAGATTATGTGGTCACTGATAATAACAGCAGCAGCTGCTTATGCCACCATCACCAGCTGCAAAACCGCCAGCTGATGCTTTCATCAAAATCAGCATCAAAGGTTTTTCCTATTACTGATCGCAGCAGCTAATGTCCCTTTGTTCTCCGATATCGGCAGATGATGGTGTAATAAACAGTAACATCAGCAGCTGCTTATGTTACCGCCATCATCAGCTGCCAAAGAACCATCAGCAGCTGATGCTTTCGTCAAAAGATGCAGCAAAAGCTATTTTTACTTCTAATAGGTAGCAAGTGTCCTTTTGTTCTTTCATATCGGCAAATGATGTGGTCGCAGATATTAACATCAGCAGCTGCTTATCACATCACCACCACATCACCACCAACAGCTGCCAAACCACCAACAGTAGCTGCTGATGGTTTCATAAAGAAAAGCAGCAAAAGCTATTCTTTCTCATGATTGCAGCAGCTGATATCCCATTGTTCTCCAATATCGCCAAATGATGTTGTCATTAATACGAAAATGAGCACCTGCTTACGACACAACAATCAGCAACTGCTAAACCACCACCAGCAGCTGATGCTTTTATCAAACGCATCAGCAGAAGCTATTCTTACTACTAATAGCAGCAGCTGAGTGTAAGCTGTTGCTGCTGTTGGATTAAATATCTGTATCTACCATCTGTTTGTGGACTGCCTGCTGTTCAAGAAAGGTAGTGATAGTGTCAGCTGTTGCTGCTGCTTGATTGAATATCTGTATCAGCAAGCAGCTTGTGGATTGCCTGCTGTTGAAGATAGGTGGTGACAGTGACAGCTGTTGCCGCAGCTGCATTAAATATCTGTATCTGCCATCTGTTTGTGGACTGCCTGCTGTTGAAGAAGTGTAGTGAGGGTGACAGCTGTTGCTGCTGCTGGATTGAATATCTGTATCTGCAAGCAGTTGGTGGACTGCCTGCTGTTGAAGATAGATAGTGAGAGTGACAGCTGTTGCTGCTGCTGGATTAAATATTTGTTCATGCAATCTGTTGGTGGACTGCCTGCTGTTGAAGATAGATAGTGAGAGTGACAGCTGTTGCTGCTGCTGGATTAAATTTCTATATCTGCCATCTGCTTGCTGTTGACGATAGGTAGTGAGGGTGACAGCTGTTGCTGCTGCTGTACTAGATATCTGTATTTGCCTTCTGTTTATGGACTGCCTGCTGTTGAAGACAGGTTGTCAGAGTTACAGCTGTTGCTCCTGCTGTATTAAATATCTGTATCTGCCATCTGTTGGTGGACTGCCTGCTTTTCAAGAAAGGTAGTGAGAGCGACAGCTGTTGCTGCTGCTGGATTAAATATCTGTATCTACCATCTGTAGGTGGAATGCCTGCTGTTGAAGATAGGTAGTGAGAGTGACAGCTGTTGCTGCTGCTGGATTAAATATATGTATCTACCATCTGTAGGTGGACTGCCTGCTGTTGAAGATAGGTAGTGAAAGTGACAGCTGTTGCTGCTGTTGGACTAAATATCAGTATCTACCTTCTGTTGGTGGACTGCCTGCTGTTGAAGATATGTAATGAGAGTGACAGTTGTTGCTGCTGCTGGATTAAATATCTGTATCTGCCATCTGTTTGTGCACTACCCGTTTTGAAGATAGGTATTGAGTTACAGCTGTTGCTGCTGCTGGACAAATTATCTGTATCTGCCATCTGTTTGTGGACTACCTGCTTTTGAAGAAGGGTAGTGAGAGTGACAGCTGTTGCTGCTGCTGGATTAAAATATATATCTGTCGTCTGTTGATGAACTGCCTGCTGTTGAAGATAGGTAGTGAGAATGGCAGGTGTTGCTTCTGCTGGATTAAATATCTGTATATGTCATCTGTTTGTGGACTGCCTGCTGTTGAAGGAAATTAGTTAGAGTGACTTCAGTTGCTTCTGCTTGAATTATATCTTTTTTCTACCATCTGTTGGTGGTTATACTCATGATACCAGGAGCTGCTTCTGGAGACGAAACTAACCTTTGCTGCTGCCTTCTGTTACAAGGGTGATAGCTGCTGCTGACAGTGGACGGAGTGATATCTGCAGTAAGTTTTAGTGAGAGTTACTACTTCTTGTGGTGTAGGTGACTAGAGTGATATATTGTGCTGTTGTTTATCAACGTGTGAAAACTGATGTTGATGGTTTCTGTGATATTTGCTGTGACAACAGCAGCAGCTGTTGTATCTTCAAATTAACAGCAGTAGAAGTTATTTCATTCCTCCCCTTAGACAACAACAGCAAATCTTACTCTCCACCTAGGTTGCAGGATGCGCCTCTTTTACAACCAGCTGCAGCAGCGTGTGAATTAACCCCCCCCCCATAAAATCTGCTACCTCTATCATCAATAAAGAATAAGACAAAAGCGATAAGCCGTACTAACTGCAACTGCGGCATTAGCAATTGTACCAATTAAAAACCACCATCAACAGCTAATGCTTTCGACAGATGGTGGTGCCACTAAAAACAACACCAGCAACTGCTTATGATACCACCATCAGTAACTGACACCACCATCAGCAGCCTATGCTTTTACTTACAGCAGCAGCAAAATGTACTCTAAACACTAGTGGCAACAGCTGACATCCCTCTGATCTCCGATATAGGCAGATGATAGTGTCATTTACTAAAAGCAGCGGCTGCTTATGACACCACCATCAGCAACTGACATCGCCATCAGCAGCTAATACTTAATCAACAGCATCCGTAATGGTTATTCTCAATACTAATGACAGTAGCTGATATCCCTCTGTTCTCCGATATCGGCAGATGGTAGGGTCACTGTCACTAATGATAACATCAGCAGCTCATTCTGACACCACCATTTGCAACTGACATCACCATCAGCAGCTGATGCTTTCATTAACAGCAGTAGTTATTCTAAATACTTATGGCAGCAGCTAATGTCCCGCTGTTCTCCAATATCAAAAGATGGTGGTGTCACTGTCACTAATAAACAACATCAGGAGCTGCTTATGACACCACCATCAGCAACTGACTACATTATCAGCAGCTGAAGATTTCATCAGCAACAGCAGCAAAAGTTATCCTGAATACATTATGGCAGCAGCTGATGTCCTGCTGTTCTCCGATATCGGCAGATGGTGGTGTAACTATAAAAAAAACACTAGCAGCTGCTTATGACACCAGCATCAGGAACTGACTTTGCCATCAGCAGCTATTGCTTTTACTATGTGAAAAAGCAAACACCAGTTTGAGTACCTAAACAAACAAAACAGTTTTGTGTCTACACTGAAAACACATATTTGAAGGAAAAAAGAGAAAATAAACCTTACGTAAATATATGGCAGCAGAGGGACATCAGCTGCTGCCTAAATATATATATATATATATATATTTTCCCTTGATGCTGACAATGGCTTTCTGAACAACCCTAACGACCTTGCATATTCAAGGATTCTGTTGTTTTTATTTCTCTGTTTATACCAGTACCATGGTCTTGCATGCTCTTAGTATTAGTCCTCAAACACATACATTGAGATGACACTAGAAGCTCTAAATGCAGGAAAAAATAATTGTAATTAAATAAATAAACTTGAAAAATTAACTTCTGAAAATTAACTTTGACCTTTTCTTTTTTTTTTCAAACATCTTGCTGATCTTACCCAACAAGTAGAGCCAAACTAAAAACAGGGGATAAATGAGCAATAAAAAGGCAAATAAGAAGAGAGGGAAAAAGAGAAAAGAGTGGCCATCTGTAGGAAAATTTAAAAACGATGAGAAAAAATAAATGTCATGTTGAATAGCTAATTATAGTATCTTCTGCGGGAGTCTCAGCTGAAGTTGCGGACCTGGTGTTGTCTCAGAGGCAGCAGCAGTTGTTTCTTTCTGTACAGCTGCAGTTGATAGTTGATGCCAGAGGTACTATTGACCTACCTTAAATTAACTTGCAAGCTGAGCGAAAACGGACTTGCGATATAACGGTATTACGGTATTGTGAGACAACTTTATCATGTTTTTTTTTTATGATACGTTTTCTGTAATAAGTACTTTAACTCCGAAATTCAACGCTGTTTAAGATGTTAATGGTCATATTTAACTCTGAGTTTATTTCATTTATAAAAAATTAATAACATTAGATAATACGGGGACTCTCAAACACTGTACACGTATCCTAGTGATAATTCGAATTATGAACATCAATATTTTTATAGATATCCATAATTCGAATTATCGATATCCATAATTCGAACTCAGGAAATCCGAAAATCATAATTATTAATAGATATAATTTGTATCATGGATATCACAAATCCGATTTTTGGATATTCATAATTTGATTTATGGATGGTCATAAATCGAATTATGGATATCGGATATCACTTATTACTAAGGGATATCAATAAATCAAATAGGTGATACCAATGTCGAATTAGTGATATCCATTAATCATTAAGATTATTAGATATCCATAATTCAAATATTAAGTAAAATCCATAATTCGGGTTACGGATATCAATATTTGGGCCCGTTTATGCATAACACTAATTAGAATTATGGATATCAGATATTCTTCGTTACAAATAATAAGTTTAAATAACGACTGCTCTGCGATTATTTATGGATATTTACTATTCAAATTATGGATATCAATTATTCAGCCCAATTTCTTGATATAACTTATTCAAAATATGGATATCCCTACTTCGAATTACATATATGAGCCGCGACACGGGAAAACCAACAATCTGGTTGTGCACCCAGCGCAGACTCAGATCAGCCTGGGCATCCGCCCGGTCTGATCAGAGTCTTCGCTGTCCGCATGGAGGTAGCTAAGACCCTAAGCTACCCTTTGGGCACTAAACGAAGAGTCTGATCAAACTTGCATTCGCACTGCTAATTTTTTTCATCTCTCGTAACGATGTACCCGAAGTGGCTCAGCGGTTTCCATCTGTTGGATTTTATTGTATGTGTATTTCAGTTCTCGTAACGACATTGGATTTTATGTACTGTTCTGTTTCAGTTCTCCTAACGACGTTCGCCAAGTGCGTACGTAACTGTAGTTGCACACCCCTGGCGCCGAGTGTTCGTCCAAGTCCTATGTATATTGTTTTGTTCTCTTCTCTTCTCCTAACGACGTTCCCCATGTGGTCAGCGATACGTAACTATGACTATAGTTGCACACAGCCGTCCAAATTTATATTTTGTAATCGACCCTATTAGCGCACGTGACCCAATAAGCGCAGATCATGGGAAGTTCTGAGGCATATGATTTTTAGCGCACATATTTTTACTGGTTTATCCCTTTGATTGCTTGTTACAAGTGCTGAAAACACTATAACTGTTACAGTTTTCACTTACAAAGCATCTCCATCCTGCATGACTATATGCAGCTTTTCTCTAATGATTCAGTTTATTTCTATATATAATAATGCTTTGAAATGTGCGTTTATTAGGAAGAATGTCTACTGAAAGTATTTAATGTTTAGCGCAAGCGCAAAGTGCGCTAAACGGGTCGAATACGGTACACCTTTATTTTTTTACTTATAATTTAGAAGCTTATTATATTTTGTTGGTATGTAAGGGAAGGAAACTATTCCAATTCAGTCTCTTATATGTACCATGTTTTAATCTTTGCCAAGGAAATAGATTTATTTATTATTTTTTTGTATTTATTTATTTTTTTTTAAATTTATTTTTGTAGCTATTCCATTCTAGTATTTATTATTCTCGCAAAGGAAATAAGTTAACATGTCTGTAAACTATATATAGGCACAAGGGAGAAGCCTGCGAAAGATAAATCCTATTATTGTATAACTGCAACTACAGTTATTCATCTTTTTGCGCATAGACAAACACAGACGTTATTATTATTATTATTTATCATCATTTGTCATTATTATTTTGGGCTTTACAGCCCTTACAAGAACACTTACCTATATCGAGCCGATCGTTCCTAGAAAGTGGGCTAAAACCAAACTTACTGGGGTAAAACGTCATCAGCTGCTGCGAGGCTATCAGCAGCTGCTGCGAGGCTATCAGCAGCTGCTGCTGAGGCTAGCAGCGGCAGCTCGTGATTTGGATGTTACTGAAAGCCATTTCTAAATCCCAGAAACTCTCCGTCAGCGCTTACGCTTAAATGGCTTCAAAGATGCTTGACTGGTATTCCAGCAATCGGCAGTAGACCCAGCAGGCGCACAACGTTGAATAAACATTGACTCAATGTTGATTCATTCTCATGGCGTTGAATCAATGTTGATTCAATGTTGTGTGCACAGTGGGTAGGTGATCTCACTCTAAGACATGATGGTGCCTACCACTGAGTTTGGCGATGAAAATTTAGATATTTGTATTTGCAAAACAAAAGCAAAACAGAATGATTCGCGTTATATTGCCAGCCTGGCTCCACCAGCGGCACTATACATCTTATTGATTATAATAAGATACTAAGAGTATAAATTTTACCTCGCATCCCCTGTCTAAATTCTCCAAAAGACATTTAAACAGAAAAGGGGGTGGCTGGGTGGTGCGATGGTTCTGGGTATAACTTCCAGTGCCGTGGCGTCCTACTGATTTGGATAATAGTAGGGCAAGGGCCTACTGTGCTTGCAGTAGGTGCGGGTGGGGTTTGTTTGGACATTTTTGCTCTCGTCTATCCTTTTTCTCTTCTTTCTCCCCCTCTTTGGGAGGCGGCCCGATATAGACTGAAATGCTGCCTCAAAGGGCCGTTAACACGCCTGGTAAACTATCACAGGTACCTCCGGCGGAGGTACCGATAAAAAGTTGTGACAGGCACCTGGAGCTGCCTGTGACTGTCCAAAAAATGACAACATGCGGTAGGCATTCCTCTGTTTTGACAAAATATAAAATAACCAGGGAGTTTATTATAAATCAAAAAGTGCTATTCGACCCTTATAGACATAAAGTTTTGTCACACATTATATCCCCCTGAACTTTCCATATTAACCAAAGATACGACTTTTGAAGTGGCTTTGATGTCAGCCCACAGTACTCAAAACATAAAGAATTCGGCCGTTTTTGGTCTTAAATGCAGTGATCTTGCATACGAACCTGTTTTTCTCGGCACACTGGTGTTAAGGTAACCTCCTTGCTCAAATATAAATGTCGATTGACTACAAATAAGGCTTGATTTTTCTAAACAACAGCTGGAGGTGCCTGCAATGGTGTGGAGGTGCCTGTGATGTAAGCAAATAAAGTGAAAATCTGAATAGTTATTGCAGTTGGAAACATTGACATCTTCTTTAAACCACTGCCTGGAAAGAATCATTCATTCAACGTCGCATTAAGCTATCATAATGCGTATATCATGAAATTCCATGTTAAAATTTCTAAAACACCATCTCAAAGAGTTATTGCCCAATTTGTTTCCGCTTCTGTTAGTCAAACATATTTGCTGAAAATTTACTGCCTAATTCAGCGTTAGAATCGTTATGAAATGTGCGCTTGAATAAGAGTCAACATTTTGTGACTGGTGATGACTGTGATCGGGAGGTGCTGGCTGTGAGTCATTCCAACTTGTCAGAAATTGTCGAGGCCACACGTCATGTCAGCTACACGTACGGTGTGTCAGATTGTCAAAATTGCCGATACCCGTCAACAGGCATACACGTACAGGTATCTATAGTGTTGATCCTTGTGTCGTATGACGCTCTCTGTATGTGTTAACTTTGTGGTAACTGGAGTGATGGGTGCTACAAGTGATTCAGTCTGGGTAGTTTTGAATTGTTGGCGCTAGAATCCAAATATATCCGTAAGGCCTACAGATTACATCATCGGCAGGTGACATGTTCTCAATATTACATCGTTTAGTATATTGAAGTGATCGGAATCTTACTGTAAATAACGTGTAATTCAAAGTCTCCGAATAGCCACTGCATCAAATTTGGTAACAAAAGAGCACTTTTACTACATAAAAGTCATCTTCTGAAACGTTGTTTTTGCAAACGTTTCGAGTAGCTTACATGGCGTGTGACCTCGACAATTTCTAACAGGCAGTCATTACCATTCACAAAAACGCTGCCTCTTATTTAAGCGCATTTCATAAATATTCTAACACTGAATTAGGCAGTAAATTTTCAACAGCTACGTACAACTCTTTAATGTTTGATTAACAGATATGGAAACAAAACGATCAATAACTCTTTTAGATGATCTGCTTTGGATTTTGGATTTCTGTTGTGAAGCATCAATGTTACGTGTTCTTATGTCCGCTTGTCTGTAGTCTTCAGGCAATAAGGTCACCTGTACAGCTGCCCACTTTGCTTTCTGGTTTGTTTCGTAATTTAAAATATAAAATAGGTAAAACAGAAGTTAGCGTTGTTTTCATTTGGGGTAGGTGAATTTTCACCTGTCTGGGAAAGAGCTCTTTGTTCGATTTACCCTGCGTGTATTTTATGAACTATTGTCAACGTATACTTACTTCCATCTTGGTTTTGAGAGCAGGATGTAGAATCTGATTGTATAAGTTCATGATCATTGTCTGTCGTTTTAACAAAACTATGCTTGATATTCGCATTATGATAGATTAAATTGCGACGTTAAATGAACGATTCTTCCAAGGCAGTGGTCTAGAGATGAAGAATATCAATATTTGCAACCGCTATAAATCTTCAGATTTTCGCTATATTTTCTTACATCACAGGCACCTCCATTCCGTCACAGGCACCTCCAGTTGTTTTTTTACCGATCCAGCCTTATTTGGAGTTTATCGGCATTTATATTTGGGCGAGGAGGTTTACTTTACGTCAGTGTATCCAGATCAACAGATTCTTATGCAAGAAAAGTGCATTTAGGATCTAAAACAACCGATTTGTTCTTGTTTTGAGTACTTTCGACTGACCTTAAAGCCAATTCAAAAGTCATATCTTCTGTATGTATGTAAAGTTCCCGGAGATATACTGTGTGACAAAACTTAATGTATATAAGGGTCGAATAGCATTCTTTGATTTTCAATAAACTCCCTGGTTATAATGTATTTTATCAAAAAGACGAATACCTACCGTTTTTTGTTTTTTTTGGTCCGTCACAGGTAGCTCCGGATGTCTGTCACAACATTTTATCGGTACCTCCGCGGAGGTACCTGTGATAGTTTACCAGGCGTGGTTAAACCCCAACCAACCAACCAACCAACCAAATAAACAGAAAAAGATAGGTGTGTGTGTGTGTATGTGTGTGTGTGTAGAATGTTTTATGCTTTCTGGTAGCCTAACTAGGTTTCACGTAATTTGTTTCATGATATCATTTCTTCTTATAGAGCTGAACGTACCTGATCACCACTGACAATGGAAAAAAAGTCAGCCAATATTTGTTTTGACATTTAGTTGCATTTTCATAGCAGTGATGCTGCAAGTGTAGTTTAGTGCATCACCATAGATATAGAATAACATATAGCAAAAGCCCAGATTTGCTGTGCATTCTTATCATGAACATTCCTGTAGCGCCTGTATGGCCCCCAAACAAACATGTCGAGTCCAGATTTTGTCCGTGTAAACACTGATCCATATATGGATATCCATAATACAGTCAACTCTCGATTTCTCAAAGTCAAAGTTTATCCAAAACTACAGATATCTCAAAGTAAATTTTTGGTCCCAGATTACATTGAGATGTCAGTAGTTTAAGATTAAAAGAATTGAAACGTAAATGAAAATAGGAAATGTGTCCAAACTATATGTTTTGATGTAGGAAGGTTCTTGAGATATCAGAGTTCCAGATATCGAGTATTCGAGTTCCTGATATCCATGCATACATGTGCAATTCCATGGATTGTACCAATATTCAAGTATACCACAAGATAGTGAATAAATGTTAGTACCCCAATCCCCGATGCAAAAATAAAAAAGAAAATAAATAAATAAAAGTAAAATAATAAATAAAATAAATACACCCCCCCAAACATTCAGTAATTTCCCCGCAAAATGTATGTTGCAGTGCACTTGTACTGGTAATTTTTAAAGTAAAACATCCGTCCAAAATTAAAGTGTTTCAAATGAAACATAACCCGGTTATTTGTGTCCGTCATGCAAGATAGCATCTGTTTAAAGTTGGGTATTCAAACATTTATAAACATTACCATAACAAAAGCAGGTTGAAAACCAACTTTCCACAGTCAAAATATATGCACAAACAATCTCAAAATACATTTTTCACCTGTGTCGCCATCTAAGGTTGCAGAAGTTTCATGTTAGCATATATCAATTCCAAAGCAAGAATTTCTACCAACAACACCCGCACAGTATGTACAGAAGGATAAAGATATATTTTCTCTTCCCCAAACATTTGGTTTACAGGTTTGTGGAAATATAACTCAGAGAGTATTTGGTGATAATTGAGGGATAATTTTCTTTATTTCTCATTGAAACCATATGTTGTGATACCTCATCTGAACCGTCTCGTCGGCGGGGGGGGGGGGGGGGGGGTCACAACATATGTTTTAGCCAAAATTAGCGAAAACTATCCCTAATTATCACCAAATACTCTCTCTCATCTAGGGCTCTGAATTATAACTATCTTGTCACTTATTTTTTGTCGGGATGGGTGAATGGCTAATGCCGGTTTTATGGCACTTTCAAAATTTAGCAGTTCAGTTCTTGCCTGGATGATGTGAAAAGGTGTGGTTGATAAGTACTCATACTGCCAGAGAAGAACCCAGTGTCCAGAACTGGACTTGAACTAGCGCCCTCTAGATTACGAGACTCTATCTTTGAATGTATACATCTCCCAGCACGACCACTACTTTTTGAGAAACCTGGTTGCTATTGGATGAAGAAGTTGCTATAGGAAGAAAAAGTATTTTCATAGCCAGGGCCCAGGTTCACAATCATTTCTAAAGTTAAGGGTTACCTTAATTTTAAGGTCATCATTTTCACTCAAAGAAATTTAGATCCAAATCAAATTGAGAATCACTGATTTTGCATAATTCCGACTGAGAGTTATCATGGAGTTGTGTATAGAAAGCAAAATCTTATCAATTTTTGTAAGCTTTTATTTACACATTAACATTTCTATCTTATCTTTAAGATGTCCTTATGTTTGTGGAGTGATTGTGAACCTGGGCCCAGAACTTAAGAAATTAAGTTTGTTTTGTATTAGGTAGAAACAAGCCGTTACCCCCGACACCCACCACCAGCAATATTAACATGTATTATAATAACTGGCTTTAGCTTTAGATTACAGATTCCTGGTCATAGACAACTGGTATATGTTTTTTTTTCTTCAGAAAGATACCGAAGTTTCGGATCTTTGCCAGCTCTCTGGTGACAACAAAACTAAAGCCTACAGAAAAACAACAATGAACCAGACGAGACACACTGCAAAAGGTCAAGAATGGTGGCTAAAGCCACAAATGGAGCGAACAAATCTAAGCCACCGCCATAGAACGGTCAGTATTAAAACAATACGGAAGGGAGAGGAGGAGGGAGGAAGTGGGG
Source organism: Ctena decussata (assembly GCA_963989385.1). Classification (NCBI taxonomy): domain Eukaryota; kingdom Metazoa; phylum Mollusca; class Bivalvia; order Lucinida; family Lucinidae; genus Ctena; species Ctena decussata. Next base: position 88,990,232 of record OZ022499.1, on the reverse strand, counting down.
GTCGATGGTGAGGGCAACAAGGGGTTGGAATAAATCGATTTTACAGGTACACAGTTAATATTGAAAAAGCAGTCATGTTCGCGTAGAAGTTATGTAGCTCAAATCAATGAACATTAGAGTGTTTGATGAAACGCTTTTAACAGAGTTACTTTGTCAAGAACATTAAATTTTTCCGGGCATATAGATAAAATGAGCCGCGACACGAGAAAACCAACAAAGTGGTTGGCGCCCAGCGCAGACTAAGATCAGCCTGGGCATCCGCCCGGTCTGATAAGTCTTCGCTGTCCGCATGAAGGTAGCTTGGACCTTTAGCTACCATTTAAGCGCTTAGTGAAGAGTCTGATCAGATTGAGCGGATGCTCAGGCTGATCTGACTCTGCGCTGCGCGCAAAACCACATTGTTGGTTTTCTCGTGTCGCGGCTCAAATATTCTACATCAAGACATACCTCTGGGTGTTCCACTGTCTGCGTATCTATTCCCCACTCCACCAATTTTCTCTGCAGTCCCTTCCGCGTGACGAATTCAAATTCTACAGAAGTCCCCCTCTTTGTCAGCTTCTCTTTCAGAGAGAGGTCTGTCGCCTCTTCGTCTCTCTGATCATCGACCTCCACTCCCCACTGTGATAGCTTCTCGTCCAACTGACTTCCTCTTCTCTTCTCTTTCTCCGCTTTCATCTCAACAGGAGAAGCCCTCGCGGGAGAAACAGTCTTGTGCATGCGCGCAGGTGAAGACTGCCGCGCACCTTCCTCAATATTTTCTATCTCCTGTTCCTGTAGCGCCACACCCCATTGAGACAATTTCTCGTTCAGTTCACCGTGAGAATCGCGGTGAGCATGTTCTCTGTCTTGGGCTTCAAGTTTTACACCCCAAGGAGATAATTTTTCGTCTAAATCCTTGTCACTCGTGTCCGCCATCTATATTTACTATCTGTATAATGATAACGTGTAAATAAAGTAGTTAGGTCAGTGTGGTGGAGTTATGTATGTAGAACAGAAATCGATACGTCGACAAACTTTGTATGAGTTGTGCCAAATGCCGTTAAAACGTGATGACGTTGCTTCGAAGTTTGCGCGTGAATGCCTTTGAAATGACGTTGTGGATATGGTAGACGTCAATAAAACGTTGGTTTACAAAAAAACAACATAAAAAAACAGATACCGCACCTACTGCGAGGACAAAGCTCTACTTTTCTATTCATTTTTTTTCTCTCCTTGATCATGCATCCTGTGCTTAGCTTTTTTCGCTCAGTTTTTATTCATCAGATACCGTGAAACTTTTGGCAATGGGGACACCCCCGGGGAACGCTCTGATAATATTGGATTTGGGTGGGACCGGCTATACTTACTATAGGTGCAGCTATGTCTTTGGCAAACTGTGCGTTGTAGCGCTGTGTTTATCAGCATTTGGTGTATATTTGACCCACTCAAGGCATCAGAACTCTATTCTCTTACCTTTCGTTAAGCCCTACGGGTTTTCTTTTAAATCTTGCAGTTTTGGATAGTTTTATTTTAGGCATTAGGTCTGGATTTTTTTTTTTTTTTTTGCTTCGTTAAGTCTCCATCGTCCTATCGTTGAAGCACAAATCACTGTAAAACCGGTACAGCTTGAAATCACAATTGATGAAAATGTCGGTTGATGGGCTTTGTTGGTGTCTTATAACTAACAGGAATTATCGAAAAATGACGTCTCCCCATAAAATATGATTCTGTCATTGGTTCCCAGTTGCGCCTGTACTTTTACCAACTGTACCATGTATTTTGACTACATCAAAAGTAGGCCATTTTAGTTGTCACCTAAAAAAACCTAAACTATTTTTTTGCAAACCAGCATTTATGAAAAACTCCATTTAAAGCTGGCCAATCACGATCATATACAATATACAATGGCGATCCTCTAGTGAAAAAAGCTTGCAGAGCTATTTCAGGATAAAATTTTAGGCGAATTTATACCGCTGGTAGATTTGCCAGGAATCGTTCTGAATTTGTCCACTACCTCCATAAAATTCAGGCTCATATAGGCTTTGCTGAAGATGACTTTCAGGCCAACTTTGCATTTAGATATCATTTATGAATGTCGGAGATAAAACTAAGAAGAAAGCTTTGCATAGTTTGTGATACTTTGTTCAAAACACAATCTTAAGCTTAGAAACATATTCACCGCTGAACACCTCTTTCATAAGCAGAAACTTTATTTATTTCGAAATCAAAGTCATTGAGTTTAGCGTACAGTTTCCAGTTATTAACCCTTTTAGACCGGAAACCCGTGTGGGGGACATAAGCTAACAGTGCAGACCCAGGTCAGACGCCGTAAATCGCGGCGTCTGATCATGGTCAGCACTGTTTCTTAAAGTTGATTGATTGATTTGGGTTTAACGGCCCTTTGAGAAATTATTTCAGTCTATATCGGGCCGTCTCCCAGAGAGAGGGAGAAAGAAAAGAGAAATGATAGACGATAGAAAAAATGTCCAAACAACCCCCACCCGCACCTACTGCAAGCACAGCAGGCCCTTACCCCACTATCCTCCAAATCAGTAGGACGCCCCGGCACTGAAAGTTACACGCAGCACCATCGCACCACCGACCATCCACGTATCTTAAAGGAATTTCTATGCAAGATAAATAGAAACTAGATATGTGCTCATCCAAGTGATAAGGATGGACAAGTCCATTGGTCTGAAAAGGGTTAAACTCAGTTACATGCATATTGACCCACATCTTATGTAGAACCTTTATATCTACTTATTCGTGTTTATATGGCTTCACCACTAGGAGGACGATTGGGTTATCAGAACCTTTGAGAATTTAGCATTGGTTGTGAGAAAAAAATGAAGGCAGAGCCTCTAAAAGCAAGCGAATTAACACTTATGAATTTATATGCCGTTTAAAATCGTGGTTGCGGTCTGGCGATGGTGCTGTGTAGCTTTCAGTCCCGGGGCGTCCTGCTAATTTAGCCTACTGTGCTTGTATTAGGTGCGGGTGGTATCTCTGAGGAGGTATCTCTCTTCCTTCTCCCACCCTCTGGGAGACGGCTCGATATAGACTGAAATATTGTCTCAAAGAGCCGGTAAACCCAAAACCAGTCAATCAAAATAATCCTATTAAACGCCCCGGGGCATAGCAGTTTACGAAACGGGGGCGTTATTTAGAATCGACAGAGAAGTAAAATCAGCCACTGCCAAAAAACTTCTAATAGACAGTATTCTCAGAGCAGTAGGAAAGAGTATGCCAGGAAATCCACATCCCATACGCGACACCAAACGGGAAATAGTAATTATGACTGTACAGCACAAGTAGTGATACAATACGAATAGAGCAAAGTATCAGTTTTTTTCCCAGGTAGGTGGTCACATAGCTATATTTGAATTAGGCATATTTACCTGTTTTCTATTGAAAATATAGATATACATTAGAATGAATAAAACTAACCAACTTCTCGAAAAAAAAAATACAGATAAGCGGACACAAAAAACATCAACATAGATAACTGGTTGGTTGTTTGTCTGGGGCTAAACGGCCCTTCAAGTCGTAGCTCTGTCTATATCGAGGCCGTCTCCAAGAAAAGTAGAAGAAGATAGGGTAGACGAGCAAAGAAAGACAAAATCAAAACAAACCAATCAACCGCTGCAAGCAAAGTCGGCCCTTGTCCTGGCACTATAAGTCACCAAGATCGCTCGACCTTACCATCCATGTATACAAATATTCTTATTTATTGGGTATCATAATCCTATTATGCAACAGTCCAGTGACACTGCTATTTCATCAAAGGAAAACTTCGCCTTGGAACGGTCAGTAATACTGTTCTGTTCTGTTCAATTCTCCTAACAACGTTCCCCAACTGGCTCAGCGGTACGTAACAATAGTTGCACACACCTGACACCGAGTGTCCGTCCAAGTAATAAATCACTGGGAGCGTTTTACCGATTTTATGGAGCTAAACACCGACAGCAGGTGGGGGTGCGGTGGGGTATTTTGAAATAAAGTTCTGCTTAACCCTTAAAGCGCCAAAAATTAAAATTGTTGAATTGGCAAACAGTGTAGATCCATGCGGACAGCGAAGACTATGATCATACTGGGCTGATCTGAGCGGAGCTAGGCACACAACCACTTTGTTGTTTCCTCGTGTCGCGGCTCATAAAAGCCCTAATTTAAAGTCACGACAAAACCTGTACAAGGTACAAATGTATAAAATGGAGATACGTGATGAGAAGACCAAACTGATGACAAACTGCGCCAATGACATCCAGAGAGAGAGATCAAGGTATAAGGACAGAAGTTGAAATGAAGTCTCAATAGTCTTATCAGTGGTAAAATCGCGTAAACACAAATCATTACAAAAAGCGCCTCAACCTTTACGATTTATGACAAATTGTGGGTGAATGTTCATTTATTGTGTCGGATAACTTGCAAACATAGCTATCAGAGGAGATGGCAAATCGCCCGACCGAAGGCCACATGGGCCTTAGTAAACAAACACATATAGGTATAATATACTGAAAGGATTTAAAAACTTCCACCCATTAATTTTGAATATCTCAAAAATGAATGCAGCTACGCCCACCAAACTTTTACAGCATATATATTCTGTTATACCTGATTCTATCAATATACGGAATTTGAAATTGTTAAACCGAATCGGTCAGGAACAAGCACGTGCTCCTCGTGTTCTTAGTACCGTTTACATAATGATGAATAGCTTCATGTATACAGTTTTCTGATGAAACATTTCCCTTACAATATCAAATTGATTTTTAAAAAATTGAACTCGGTCAGTGGCTTTATTTAGCCTACCGCGCCTAAATATCGCAAACAGGCGCAGAGTTTTGGGCCAGATAAATGCTGAAATTTCATAAATTGACGTCGCGGTAAAATTTTATGCGTATATGACGGCAATTTACAATCTCAGATGACGTGCACTGTTTACAGGAAGCTAAAAAGACCGTCAGAACAGCACCTAACCAAGATTGAAAACCAGAGGACATGACGTTAACTAACGTCGACGCCGTCTCCGTAATGGGCTTTGCGCGACAGCATCAACCGCAGTGATACTTGCAAATCAACGTTGATGACATCACAATATTAAGACAGTAAAAAGTGGTCGAAAGAGTGTTGCATAAGATAACGCCGGCATCGCCTTATCCATTTCAGTGACGTAACGCTCTTTTATTGACGTCATTTAGGTAAATGATACAAATTAACTGCGTAATCTTTAAATTTGATAAGTTTCAAGTATTTTGTCGTTAAATAGTCAACACTGTCATGAGTAAACAGATCAGCAGCCAGCAATAAAAAGTGGAAGTTTTTAAATCCTTTCAGTATATATTGTCATTCTTTTATGCTTCTTGACATTATCTGTCAAACAGATGCATGATTATCTAACATCAGACCAAAACATTATGCCAGACTGCCAAAAGGGTTAAAATACCAAAAAAGCAACCATCTACACAATGTATAGCAAATACTACAATCAATGTTTTAAAATGTGTTAATAAATTTTAAAGTGCAAACCCTACAACTAATTTCGAGCTATCTAGTAAGTGATTTTTAATTTTTAACTTTTTCTTTCTTTCTTTCATTCTTTCTTTCTTTCTTTTTTTTTTTTGGGGGGGGGGAGGGGGGCAGAGAGTTAGTGCCACTGATAAAATATCATAGCATGTTCATCAATATTCTGAAAGGTATAAGGGTATTCAAATCGTGGATCGTGAAGCAGGCCAGGGTTCTAAAGATTAGGTGTCAAACCATGAAACTGCTGCTCAAACTTCCATAGGGAAATAACTCAAAAAGTAAGAAAGCAAAAGTTGTCATTCTTGTATGCGACACGTTGTCATGACCTGTTCTGCATAACTGTTAAGCATCATAAAACATTCCCAAGGGTATTCAAGTTATGGAGCGGACATGAAATCACAGCTTAAACCATCAAGGAGAGATAACTCATAAAGTTAGAAAGCAAGAGTTGTCATTTTTGTGTGTGATACATCATTATGACCTGTTCTATATATCTGTGAAGTATCATGAAAATATCTCAATGAGTATTCAAGTTAGATGGCGAACACGAAAACACCACTGAAACCATCAAAGGAAATAACTCCAAAAGTAAGAAAGCAAGAGTTGTCTTTCTTGCACGCGACACATCATCGTGATCTATTCTACATGTCTGTGAAGTATCATCAAAACATTTCAAAGGGTATTCGAGTTAGAGAGCAGACACGAAATCAACAAGAATCATAGCTAAAACCATGAAAGCGAAATAACTCAAAAAGTTAGCAACCAACAGTTGTCATTCTTGTATGCGACACATTGTCATGACCTGTTCTAGATATCTGTGAAGTATCATGAAAATATTTCAAAGGGCATTCAAGTTACAGAGCGGACACGAATCTGCTAAAAAGGCAACAAAGGGGAGATAACTAAATAATCGTCATGACTTGTTCTACATAACTGTGAAGTATCATGAAAATATTCCAAAGGGTATTCAAGATATAGAGAGGACAAGAAAATGTTTACGGACGGACGTTCAGACGCCAGGCGTATCGCTATATCCCCCGAAGCTTTTGGTCGGGGGATTAAAAGTAGAGATTGCATATTTTTGAAATTATGTTCCAGGTTTCTCGTCGAAAAATGCAATATAAGCAAAGGCAAGACAATGACTGGAGTTTCAAGCTTGTACGTTGTATTTTACCATTTTGTTTAAGCTAATAAAATCGACCCAAATCAATTTTCAAATCTTTTTATGTGAAACTCATAGACGTTTTGTTGTTGTCAAATCACTGTCATTTACAATGACGAAGCTATGGCGAGAAGCTTGCAGCGATACCTCGCAATATTTTTTTCCATGCTGATAAAGCAATGGGCCCTTTATATACCTTAAGTACTACTTGGAGCTATTGTCTCATACTGGAGGTTATCTCTGGCATTGCACAAGCCACTGCAGCCCTGACAAAGCTGAAGCAAATATGGAGAGATAAAAACATATCTCTTGGATCAAAGGTGAAACTGATTCGCTCCTTTGTCATATCCATATTTCTGTATGCCTGTGAGTCATGGACCTTGACCGCGGAGTCAGAGAAAAGAACGCAGGCCTTTTAGATGAGATGCTACCGAAGGTTACTGAACATCTCGTATATGGACCATGTAAGTAATGAGGATGTTCGCAGAAAGATCCAAATAGCTATTGGAGAATATGACGAACTCCTAAGCATGGTCAAGAAACAGAAACTGGTGTGGTTTTTGCCACATCTCAAGGTCTTCTGGCTTAGCAAAGACGCCGATTCTACGGGGAAAGGAAGGAGGAAAAGAGGAAGACAGAAGAAGGGGCGGAAATATAATATTCAGGCGTGGACAGGGATGGACTTTGCTGGCACAACTAATGCAGCTGAAGATAGGGCTAGGTGGAAGGGGGTTGTTGTAGTCTTCATGCAATGGTGCCTAAACGACCTTTCAGGGCTTTGGAATTGACTGGACAAGACTAAACTTTCCATCTAACCCTGTTTCCAGTTGCCCTAGTTGAGCCAACAGAGTCTATCCCTTTCCACCTTTTAATATTTTCTTCCCACCTCTTCTTCTAACTACCGCCTCTTCTTTTTTTTCTTTTACTATGCCCTGCAGAAATGGCTTAAGGTTCTTCTAAATGTTAATATGACTTTGTGGCTAAAATATACGGGTGTTTTGTATTTTAAGTTGTAACAAGAACAATGTGCCTTACTGTTCTTAATTACAGAAATAATCATAAGAAATGCATATTATAGTTTATATTATTGTTGCTGAATGAAAATTAAAAATTTATCAAATGAGTCATATACTACCTTGAACTTGGCCAAATTTTGGAAGCGTAGAGCTCCATTTTCCTTCATCAGAAATATATTCGTTTGCACCAATATATTCGAGGGGAGTTCAATAAGTTCGTAGAACTCAGTATTTTTCTATACAATTCAAGATTTCTTTTTATGCCCCCGAAGGAGCTTCGGGTGACATATTAAAACTGCACCGTCCGTCTGACTGTTCGTCCGTCCGTCTGTCCGTCACTCCGTCCGTCCGTTACAAATCGTGTCTCAGCAATAACTTTAAAATTACTGAAGCAAATTTGATGAAACTTCACGGAAAGATAAAGCCTAATGAGAAGGTGTGTCGCGCGCAAGACTTAGGTCCCTGCGCCCAAGATCAAGGCCACAATTGGGTCAAAGGTCAAATTGTGTCTCAAAATCGTGTCTCAGCGATAATTTTAAAACTAATGAAGCAAATTTGATGAAACTTCACAGAAAGATAAAGTATAATACGAAGGTGTGTCACGCACAAGACTTAGGTCCCTACGCCCAAGGTCAAGGCCATATTTGGGTCAAAAGTCAAATTGTCTTTCAACATTGGGTCTCAGCGATTACTTAAAAACTACTGAAGCAAATTTGATGGAACTTCACAGAAAGATGTAACATTTATGAGAAGGTGTGTTGCACATAAGATTCGGTTTGCCAGGCTCAAGGTCAAGGTCACATCTCGCCGAAGCGAACGTCATCAGACTTCACAGAAAGGTAAATCATAACGAGAAGGTGTGTTACACACAATATGTATGATCCCAAATCCAAGGTCAAGGTCACAATCTGGGGTCAGAGGTCAGATCATGTCTCGGCAATTACTCAGAAAAGTAATTAAAGGCAGATAAAGCCTAATGAGAATATTTGCCATGCACAAGACATGGGTTCTCACACTCAAGGTCAAGGTCATAGCAAGAGGGCAAAGGTCTAGTCGTTTATCCTCAATTACCTAAAAACTACTGAACCAAACTTCATTAAACTACATGGAAAGGTATAAAACAATGAGCAAATATGTCACAAACAAATAATGGTTCTGTTGCTCAAAGTCAAGATCACAGTCAGGGCTCAGAGGTCAAATCATGTCTCTGAACCGACTCAAAACTGCTGAACCAAATTTCATCAAGTTTCACAGAAAAATATAGCATGATAAAATGGTAACGTATAGAAAAGTAAAGTAAAATGATAAGTTGTATAAGGTGCTACATTTAACTTCCCACACCCAATGTCAAGGACACAACACTGTTTGGTTAATGGTTGAATTAAGTCCCCTTGAATTATGAAGCGTGGTAGCTCAGTGGTTAGCGCACTTGCCTCTGATGCTAAAGGTCCCGAGTTCGAACCCGGGTAACGGCGTTTAAATTTCGGTGTCCGAACACGCTTCCTTAATGTCATTTGCAGGGATGACATTAAAAAAGTGTGCCGTCCTTCGGATCGGGACGTTAATTGAGGCCCCCTGTGCAGGGACAGACATCCCCTGTGCAGGTTAAAGATCCCTTCTGTAGTTACATGGCTACAAGGAGGTTCATCCTGCAAAACTGGAGTGTACATCGTACACCTGCGCATAATCCTCGAGAGAGGGTGTAGCAGTATAGATAGAAAGAAAGAAAGAAAGAATCCTCTTAAACTTCCAAAGTGCATCTAAACGTTACAGAAAAGTAAAACGAAATGAGAATGCATATCATGTGCCAGACTCAAGCTCTATGCCTGAGGTTAAGGTCACAACTAGGACTCAAAGATCAGCTTAAGGGGCCTTCGGGGGCATTTGTTACACACTGTAACATTTTTGTTTCATTTTTGTGCAGTGTAAACCTTTGTCAGTTGAATGATAACAGCCGGTCTGTCAACACGTACATTTTTGCTCTTACTTTTTGTTTGAAAACCTATACCCATAGGCAAAAATAGAAAGTCAAAATATTGAGTTCAGAACAGTCAGTTCCTCACTAAGGAGGGTGCAAACGCCAAAGAAATCCATCGGTGCTTGGCTGTTGTGCATGGTGATAGTAGCCCAAAGTATTCCACAGTGGCAAAGTGGTCAGCAGAATTTAAATGTGGGCGAGACTCCTAAGAAGATGACCCAAGGCCAGGTCGCCCTGCTGATGTCATCAGCCAGGAGATGATCGACCGTGTTTAGAGACTTGTGCTAAACGATCGCCGAATCAAAGTTGCCGAACTTGCTTCAGAATGTGGTATTTCTAATTGAAGTGTTTACACTATAATCCATGAACATTTAGGCATGTCAAAAGTGTCTGCCAGGTGGGTACCCAGAAACCTGAACATGCAAGATCGTCAGCAAAGGGTGGAGTCCAGAGTTGCACAAGCGGCTATTCGTGAGTGCAAGTTCGAGCAGTTAAACCACCCGCCATACAGTCCAGACCTGGCCCCAAGTGATTATTATCTGTTTCGAAATTTGAAGTCCCACTTGCGTGGAACGAGATTTCGGGACGATGATGAGCTCAAGGCTGCTAGAGAGGCTTGGTTTGAGGACCAAACAGACAACTTTTATTTCAAAGGCATAGACTGCTTAACAGAAAATTTGGCCAAATGCATTGAAGTAAAGGGGAATTATACTGAAAAATAATGTTGTAACCATCTTCCAATCTGTGAGTTAAACCCCGAGTTCTACAAACTTATTGAACTCCCCTCGTAGCAAAACCCATGAACTAATGCAGACAAAACGTACTTTTTCAACAAAAGGTCGTTAAACGCTGATTTTCATGGTTTAAAGAACACCACCAACTTTTTTTATACAACATACAGTGACAGTCAATGTGCATGCTTATCTACCGATATATATGTATTAGGTAGATGACATGTACACTTGACTGTGCGTTGTATAAACAAATTGGGTGGGGGACATCGTCGTTGTAAGAGATGTTCAGTAACCGTTTGTAGATTTTCACCCCCCCCCCCCCCCCCCCGTCTCAACGTCGAAGGCGAAGGGAGATATGGAAAGTCTCCGGCCGTCTGGTCGGCCGTCCGTAACACTTTTGTCCGGAGCATAACTCAAAGTATAAATGGGACTGTCTTGAAACGTAATACAATGATAGAGGACATCAGGGTGAAGTGCAGTGTACAAGAACCGCAACTCTGCCTTGCTTACTTTTTGTATTATCTCCCTTTGTCAGTTTTCTTGTTTGGAGCATAACTCCAAAAGTATAGATGAGAGTGTCATTGAAACTTCATATATTGATACAGGAGATTAAGGACAAATGCAGTGTACAAGAACCGCAACTCTGTCTGGCTCATTTTTAGTTACCCCACCCCCCTTTGTCAGTTTTTCTTGTCGGGAACATAACTCCAAAAGTGTTTATGGGATTGTCGTAAACTTTATATAATGTAAGAGAACATTAAGGAGAAGTGCAGTGTACACGAACCGTAGCTCTGTCTGGCTTGCTCTTTGAATAATCTCCCTTTGTCAGTTTTTCTTGTTCAGAGAATAATTCCAAAAGTATAAATCTTGAAACTTCATATAATGATAGGGGATATTAAGGAGAAGTTCACTGTATAAGAACCGTAACTCTGCCTGGCTTACTTTTTGAATTATTTCCCTTTGTCTTTTTGCTTGTATTACTTACGGTATACGCGTTTTGAAGTGGCCGTGCTAACGAAGGCCCATGCGGCCATTTGCTATCTCCTCTGATGGCTACTTTAGAATTATCTCCCTTTGTCAGTTTTTCTTGTCCGGAGCATAACTCCAAAAGTATATGTGGGATTATCTTGAAACTTTACATAATGACAGAGGACAATCAGGGTAAATGCAATGTACAAGATCCATATCTTTACCTGGCTCTTAGCTTTTGAATTATCTACCTTTGTTTAAATAAAGCGATTCGGCGGGGGGAGGGGGGGGGGGGGGGGGGGAGGGATTGGTCATGTCCACATGGCTCCTGTTTCTCTGCTGTCAAAGTCCATGACCCACGGGCATGCAGAAATATATATGGATATGACAAGGGAGCGCAGCATCAGTTTCGTTTTTGATCCAAGAGATATGTTGTTATCTCTCCATATTATATTGGCCTCAGCTTTGTTGAGAGAACCTCCGGTTTTAAGAATTTGCTCCTTTCAACTGATTTCCGTCTGGATGCCACTGGGGCTGTTTGTCATTAGTTTGGTCTTCTCAGCACTTACCTCCATTTAATACCTTGTACATGTTTTGTCGAGGCTTTCAACTGGCTTTCTTCCTGCTCTTCCTTGAGCAAGAGCGTTAATTTCATCGGCAAACCCCAGATTTGGAAATACTTTTACCGTCTATGCTAATCTTTCCATTACGTTCAACCAGAGCATCTGACATAATCTCTTCCAGAAAAAAAGTTGAATGTTTGGTGAGAGAAGGCATCCTTGCCTATTTCCAACTGTTAGTCTGATATTTTTGCGCTGCCATTCATCTGAACTGCACTTACAGCCTTGTCATAGAGATGCTCAATGAGCGAACTAGTGTATCTCTGCATGGTGGACCATAAGGCTGCTTGCCATACCCTGTCAATTGTGTTTTATAACTCACCTGAGGCGAGTGTTGAACCTCTTGTCATAATGATTTCTGTTTAGATCATTGTTTTTACCATTGTGGAATATGGCGACTTTAGATATGATCATCAGTCTAAACACAATTATCAAGAAAAGAGGTTCAACACGAGTCACGTTTGGTGATAAAATGTGGGTTGGTGTACTAAAATTTGAATTGTATTGTATTTTCCTTTTCTGGTTTCCTGTAAAGCGTTTAAATATAAACAAAGCGAAATAGCACATTGTATTTTTACCATTTTATTCAGTTATGATATTGTTAGTAGGCCATTTTAGCTGTTGACAACTAAAATGACCCAGATCGTTTGATTATCGAATTTAAACAAAAACATTATTGAATTTCACATAAAATGGTTTCGAAAAATGAGTTGGGGCCTTTTAATTTGCAACAAAAATGTTCTACTTTCTATATTATGAACACGACTGAAATGGTAAAAATACAACGTAAAGGCGTGGTGTCCTAGATCTATTCAATATCCCGCTTTTGTTTATGTTGTTTCGCTTGACGGGGGACCAGGAAAGAAACATGTTCTTCCTCTTTTTTAGATTTGAAAAAATAACTAGATCAGTTTAGTTGCCAACTAAAATGACCTACCTTAGATTTCACAAGCTTTATTTCAGGGTAAAACACAAGGTACAATAGATAAAAATACAAGGTACAGGCGTTTAACAGTTGATAAAAATACAATGTACAAAATGCTAAGGAAGGATCCCATTGACTGTGCTGCGGTCGCATTATTTCATTGCTTAACGGGGAACCAGAGACGAAAACCGTATTTTTATGGAGAGACTTATCATTTTCCAAAATACCTTGTTCCTTCTTTTTTGCCAGTTATATGACACAAAAAAGCACATTTGCCGAAATATTTTCATTAACTCTGAAGGCTGTATAGGTTTCATAGTGATTCAAATTTTGACGATTTTTACCACTGGTAGGACTATGGAGACTTTAAGTTGATGCGAAGTCATGCCGTTGAAACACCACCTGATTTGAGCGAGAAAACCAACAATGTGGTTGTGCGCCCAGTGCAGACTCAGATCATCCTGGGCATCCACCCAGTCTGATCAGTGTCTTCCCTAAGCGCTTAAAAGTTAGCTAAGGGTCTAAGCTACCTCCATGCGATGCGGACAGCGAAGACTCTGATCAGACTGGGCGAATGCCCAGGCTGATCTGAGTCTGCACTGGGCGCACAACCACATTGTTGGTTTTCTCGTGCCGCGGCTCATTTAATGTTGTGTACTCAGTGGGATGGGGTTTTTATGGAGTGAGTGAGTGAACTCGGGTTTAACGTCCCACCAACAACGAGGTCATATTATGGAGACGGGACCTCGGTTTAAAGTCTCATCCGAAAGACCGGAGAAGCGGGGATCGAACTTGCGACCCCTGGATTGGTAGTCTGGAGTGTTATCCACTACGCTACAGCCGCTCCTGGTTTTTATGGAGAAATTTGATAACTTTTTTATGCACAAAAATGAAGGGATGCCTCTTTATTTGCAAGCAGATACGCAGTGCGTATTGAATACACGCACGTGCTTATTTGCATTTTTTGTAAATTAGGAAAAGTTTCTGAACAATCAGAGACCTTCTACATTTAACTGAAATATATTGAAAGGGCCGTAATAGCTCCTGGTTCCGGGTATTGACACACTAGCGTGAATATTGTTATGCGTCATTATTAAGTAAACTTATTTGTGTGTAAACAAATAGTTTTGTATAATGGAAATTACAGTTTATAAATATCGCAACCATTAGGATTGGTTGGGAGTGTAAGATTAGTAGGTTTGTCTAAAAATAGACATGCCTTTAAGCTAGCTACATGGTTCAACAAACACAATCTACAATTTGTATGTGTTATCTTAACAAGTGGTTATACTATTGACAAAAAAGTTACATTTAACATTAAGTAGATTTTATTTTTACACAAATCACCCCCAACATGGAGTCTGGGGAAGAAGATAAGTTCATAAAGTGTGTGGTCGTCGGCGACGGCGCTGTCGGCAAAACGTGTATGTTGATGAGTTATGCTACAAACAAATTTCCGACGGAGTATGTACCGACCGTTTTTGATAACTATGCAGGTCAGTTATGTTGAATATGCATATGTATGATAACAGCAAGATAGCTAACAAGGATGCACTTGGTTTTAAAGGTTTTTATCTTAATTTGGACATGTATGTTCAAATTAAATGGCTAACCTTCCTGTTTTCAACAGTACACTTTCATATGACTATTATATAGATAATGGGGTCAGACTTGTCATAATGATGATTGAGGACAGTGTCTTGCAGAGCTCCAGTTTTGGATAAGTCAGTAAAAACATACGTTGTTGTCCCTCATTAGAATCGCCTCGGTAAGGCGATTCTAATTAGAGACATTAAGTTTGATTTTTTTTTGCTGAAGAAATTCTGAATAGGCAAAATTATCTCGGAATTATCATAGAAACGCATCTTATTTGAGCCGCGACACAACAAACTAACAACATGCAGAGCTCCAGATAAGAGGGGGTAATCAAGATAATTTGAAGATAATTTTTCTTATTTCTCAACGAAAACATATGTTGTGACCCCTCATTAGAACCGTCTCGATGAGACGGTTCTAATGGGCCACAAAATATGTTTTAATGGAGAAATATGGATAATTATCCCTAAATTATCTCTGTTACTCCTTCTTATCTGGAGCACTGAACATGGCATATGCGCCTAGCGAAGACCAAGATCAGCCTAGACGATTAGTCTGACAAGAGACTTCGCTGGGCGCTTGAAGGGTAGCTAAAGTCAACTGATCAGTCTGGGCAGATGCCCAGGCTGATTTTAGTCTTGGCGATGGGCACATACATGCCACTTTCTTTGTTTTTTCGTGTCGTCGCTCATTTCATGTCGTGTAATGTTATCACCGCCTGATACTCGGAAAATGGTACCTCACCGTTTCAAACATCCCCATCCGCACCTACTGCAAGTACAGTAAGTCCTTGCCCTACTATTATATCCAAATTAGTAGGACGACCGGCGTTTAAAGATACCCAGCATATCATCTCCCGACCCGATCATCCCGGTTTCCTTTGGCAAAACCGATGAAAGACATGGAGGTAAACCAGCCCCGAGGTTATAAAACTTTTTCCATGCTCAACTCAGCTGAGCATGAAATTTTACCTGCTAATAGAAGCAAATTACTTATAAGTACAGTTGTTTTCTTGCTCATTTGAGCTGGATATGAAATTTTCTGTGCTTATGAATATGAAAATGCCAACATTAGTTGGCATTTTCGTATTTATCAGCAGAGAAAATTTCATGCTCAGCTGAGTTGAGCACGAAAAAAGTTTTATAACCTCAGGGCCTAATTTACTTGAAAGCAAAATGTGGTGCGTATCCTTTTTTTTTCGGATCAGGGTCTTTACAGTGCCTCAAAATCATGGATGGACAAGCCCAATTTCAGGCCGTGCAGGGCCAAGAAAAATAAATGATATACATTCGTTATCATTAGCGCTGTGCATCTTCATAGGTGATGCCCAGGAGATAGCCCAGTAACTGCCAACATTTGTGACATCTTCCCTTGGATCTCATAAAACAAAGTACAACTTTATTTTGTGACCCGTGGGTATGTGTCGCACCTCAGCCGTTCATTAATAAATTTATCAGTCTTTGATCTTTATTATTTGTGTAAATACAAGATGGCTCTAAAAAGGACAGATAGATTCAAATGTGTGTCATTGACCGTCGTACACACAAATAATCGGTGGTGATGGGCATGAACTGTGGCCTTTACATCTACTTCAACAGGATGTCAGATTTGGGATAATTTGAAGTATAAATACATATTATACATTTAATGGGTCGCGACCTGAGAAAGCCAGACCAACCACAAATGCAAACCGCGCACTGTAAACAAGCCTGCTGGCCATGCGCACCCTGGCGAGAACATTGGCGGTTGGCTGCACAAGGCTGGGTGAACATGAACATAGGCTGATCGGGACAGACTCAGTTCGACACAATGTACGTCAGGAGACACTTTCTCACTATTCCAAGTTCAGATCACAGCACCAATAGATACTAGGACGGTGAGGTCTAAGCCTGGCCAGGAATAGTGTGGTTAGGGTAACTGACCATCCCGACATGACCATAGCTGTTTACCGTGGAAGTAAAACAATAACAAGGCAATACTATTGCAGCTGAAGTCAGACAAATGACGTTATTCGCTATGGTGCGTTTATAGTGCTTGCTCACTAGATAAGGAAACTTTATCCATATCTGTACTGCAGCTGAAGTCGAATGACTTAAATCGTTATGGTGCGTGTATAATATCGCTTGATCTCTAAATAAGGAAACTGATCCATATCTGTACTGTTGCAGCTGAAGTCAAATGACGTTAATCGTTATGGCGTGTGTATAAGATTGCTTGAGCTTTAGATAATGAAAAGTGATCCATATCTGTACTGCTGCAGCTGAAGTTTTATGACGTAAATCGTTATTGTGTAGTATCGCTTGGTCTCTAAATAAGGTAAACTTATCCATATCTGTACTGTTGCAGCTGAAGTCAAATGACGTAAATCGTTATGGCGTGTGTATAAGATTGCTTGAGCTCTTATCCATATCCGTTATGTTGCAGATGTAGTCAAATGACGCAAACGTTATGATGTGTGTTTATCACTTGAGCTCTGATAAGGAAAACTGATCCATTCCATTGCTGAAAATAGCTGAAATCGTAATGGTGTGTATATAATATCACTTGAGGAAATGGACAGAGAGAGAGAGAGAGAGAGAGAGAGAGAGAGAGGCTTGATGTGCAGTTGTGTTGAAGGTGCGGAAAGTGAACCGTTCGTATATTTCTTTTTAACTAACATCTTCTAAAAGATAAAAAGAGCGTGAATTTATCTGCATCTAAAATGTTTTTTTTTTCTTTCTTTTTTATACTTGATAGTGTATGATATCTGATACAGCTGATGAAACAGGAACAATAAATGAATAAGCAGTCATTAAACATATCCTTATGTCGAATGATTTTTTTTATTTCTAAGGAAGTCACCCATTAACGAAAAAAAAATGTATCTTCAAATAACAAGGGATGATCCAGAGCTCTAGATAAGAGGGAGTATTTGGTGATAATTAGAGATAATTTTTGTTAATTCTGCATAGAAACATATGTTGTGACCCCTCATCTGAACCGTCCTGACGAGACGGTTCAGATGAGGGGTCACAACATATGGTTTTGTTGAGAAATAAGAAAAATTATCCTTAATTATCATCAAAAACTCCTCCTTGTCTAGAACTCTGTGATACAATGTTTATTGCCTGTAGAGAGGCCATCAAATACTGCTTTGAGCTCTTGGCTGTTTGCACCAATCAAAATTGTTTACTATATATTGGAGATACGTTCAAATACAATTATTCACCAGGGGTCATATTTATAAAACGACTTAAGTGGTTGCTGTGCTGTTGCTAGGGCTGAATTTCTATAAGGAGATTCCCTAGAACTACGAACTTTTCTCTGGAGGAACAGTCTTAAAGACTGTTCCTCCAGAGCAAATTTCATAGTTGTAGGGAATCTCCTTCATAGAAATATAGCCTTAGCAACAGCATAGGAACGACTTGTCGTTTTATAAATACGGTCCCAGGACCTGATCAGGGAAGCTAGTCCCTAGCTCTCACAAGCTCCCACTGTCTTCCGTCAATCAGTATGTGCAGGTGGCTGGATTTATGCGACAACCAGCCTCTACAAACATGACAAAACCGATTCATATTCTCATTGAGATCGAAGACTGAAGAGACACACATACCGTGCATGATGCGCATGACCGAGTCACTGTGGGTTTGCTCTTGCATTTTGTTGCACGGTCCGAATTCCTGTGTAATTTTTTCTCTTGTTTGATGGCCACGCTAACGACGTAACCAAAATTAACAACCTCAGCTAGAATCAGGGGCACTATTATTTATCAGAAAAAAAGTTGTTGCATCTTAACGGAGTTAATAAGACGGACAAATAAGGCCACATTGTTTGTCATGTCCCACAGAAAAGGTTGCTTTCGATGTTGTATTTCACGGTAGTGACACATGTTGCGTTACACGTTATGCAACCGTTCATATTATGTCTACAGTGAGACATGTTGCATGCAACAGATTTGTGACATGAATAATATGTTTCACGATGAAACATGTTTCATGTCGTCAATGCAACAACATGTTGCATGACATCATGCAACGTGTGTCATTTTGTAAACCCACATTTACGTATCTGCAAATTTTAGTCTGAAATTGTTCCGCCGAGCTAGAGCCGTCGTTGCCGCAGATTACTGCGAACAGTATAAGGCTTTGATCAGACTAGTCTGCCTTTTCTGCCATATGCCATAACACCCTGTTTAAGCGTTGCCACTGCTCTCTAGGGGTGGTGCTTATAACTTCAAGTGCCAGGGTTTTCTAGCCGGGGTGACCTACTTATTTGGATAAAAGTAGGACAAGGGCCTACTGTGCTTGCAATTGGTGCGGGCGGGGGTTGTTGGGATTTTTTTCTCTCGGCTATTATTTCTTTTTTTTTCTCCCTTTCTCTGGGAGACGGCCTGATCTAGAATGAATACTGTCTCAAGGGGCCGTTAAATCCAACCAGCCAAAAGCCACTGCTGTAATCTAAATGTGTAAGCTCTTTGAATATATATATTTCATGTAATTGCAAATTTCAGCGGAAACCGGTTTCAAATCATAATAAATACGTTACATGTGAATCAAATTCCTATATAGTACAAAAGGTAATTGATGATATGATTAAGGATTTGTTCCCCGAACAAACTCAAAGGGAATGTGTACCAAATACCATTTTTATTATATTTGTTAATCCAGTTAAATTATAATTTATATTTACTTAAGTGCTGTAATAGCGCTATTTGCTGTATAGAAGTTAATAAATAAGTGTATAAGTTATAAAAGTTAAGCCGATTATATTGTGCTGTTTAATGGAATTTTCAGTCAGTATTATTGTACGAACCATCCAAGAAGGATCATCCTATGTCTCTTAACAGGAATAAGGGTCGAGCCAGCCAGCCCACAGGGTCATGGGTGGGTAAGAGGGGAAATAAATTTGCTCTATCATTGATAACAGTCGTTTCTTTCGGTTATTGTTAGTGAGAGAGCACATTTCCTTCTCTAAGAGGTGACGGACGAACTAGGCTCTATCATATGCTTGTGCATAATGATTCTTTGTCATTTACAAGGTTATTTTACATAAAAAGGAAGTTTAATGTCGGTTAAGCAGCAATTGTATAGAAACACAATATCAGTTTGACCGCGGAAAATCCCACTCTTGGTATAAACGAAGACGAAGACCAGACAGAATATAAACAGCCTCGCAGTCTGATAACACCCTTCTCTGTTCCTTATGAGGTGTAGGTATTTGCGGAGGCAAACAGTGAAGACCCAGATACACTGCTTAACTGTTTTCAAATATATACCTGAATGGGGATTTTTTCTTCCGACTTAGTATATTGCCACAAGACGGATATAAAACATATAACCATGTAAGAAAAAGATAACATCGGTCAGCCTGCTCAACTGCACAGTGTGAAAGGAATCTTGCCTGGTCACATCAAAGTCAGTATGGAACCTAAAGATCCAGTCTTGATTGATTGCACATACCGTGAAAGTCCATTTCTGTTACGCTAGTCGCATATATACCGTGAAAGACCTTGTACCGTGTCCCGACACCCTCATATGCATCATTGGTGAAGAAATAGAAATAAAGGGCTTATTAAATAAAGGGAAATGGCTTTTATATGAGCACTTTGCTTACTGTCAAATCCTGTATCATTATTCATTTTTAGCTCGCCTGAACGAAGTTCAGGAATAGCTATTGCACTACCCCCGGCCTCGGCGTTAGCGGCGGCGTTGGCGTTGGCGTCGGCGGCGGCGTCGGCGTTAGCAAAATGTTAAAGTTTTACGTTAAAGTTTTTTTATGTGATGGGCAAGGCGCTGTCAGGCGAGCTATCCTGTCCCTGTGACAGGTCTTGTTGTATTACATAATATTGTTTAAACCAAATAAATTGGAACACGTAAACTACTTATAAAATCTGTGCAAACTGTTTTTTTTTATACACCTACGTAACGCTATGTCATCTTTTTCAGCACCAGTCCCATATCCATCCTCGAATTACGATACACTGTCAGTGCAACGAGGCTGCAACTTTTAAATATCTTTTGCCATTGAACCTACAGTGATTACGTTGTGTTATATAGTAAATGTCGCACCCAAGCTCAAGATAATATTTAAGTTGAGGATGAAATTTAGAATTTCATAATTTTTCGTTGAAAAACATATGCTGTGGCATCTCATTAGAATCGCCTTTACAAAGGCGATTCTAATGAGATGCCACAGCATATTTTCAAGACGGGAAAAACGAGAAATTCTCAGTTTTCCCACGAAACACTGGCATGTACGTAGCTCTGTTACATTAGCCTATATGGCGGTTAATCCATCAAGCTGATTACATTGTCATTATGATACTCATCAGTTTTCTCTCTATTTTCAGTGACAGTCAGTATACGAGGTACACAGTATCAGCTAGGATTATTCGACACAGCAGGACAGGTATGTGAACAATGCCACAAGAAAATGAACCATACCAGAAAATGGACATTAAGGCCTATTGCTGCACCAGGTTTACCGAGATGCGGCATAAGAATCCGGTCTGTTCGTCTGTCGGTCCTTCCGTCAGTTCGCCCGTCATTTACATATATTTACACTTGCCACTGACTTCCCATATGTGAATCCTTTAGAGCAACTGGCTTCATACCACGATGAAGGACAATTGATCATGTGACGTTGTCGTCAAGCGACGTCTTATGTAAACAAACGTCTTGATTGGTTCTTGTAACGTTCGATCGACGCCACGTCAAGGCGACGGCTGTTTAACGTTATGGCTGAACACGTCGTTACTAACTTTTCTTCGACCCATATTTTGCCTATTCTACACCAAATTACCACGAAAACGGCACAGAGAGGTTAAAAAATAAAGTGTAAATATAAGAATAAAAATTTGATTTTTCAGCGTTCATCGTGTGAAGAAGCCAGTGGTCGTCGCTAAAATTCTACAAGAAGCGCGAAACAAGAAGAGCTTCGCGCTTCATGGAATTGTAGCTCCGCCCACTGCCTTCATCGCATGATGAATGTTGTAAAATCAAATTTTAATTCTTAATTGCATCGACTCTGGCGTTAAAGATACTGTCTTATATTCTGTCAAACTGAGATTTCCTTCAACCATGAAACTTGGCACAAATCGAAAGTCATTCCTGATGTTTCACTTATATGTATCCTTGACCTATATTTTACGCTTTGTTGACCTTGCCAATTAGTTGTCAACCCTAGCGTTAAAGTCCATTTCTCTCCTTTCTCTCGAGCCATTATTCCAATCCTAATAAGGTTGTAAAGGAGTCTGGAGAAACTAACCAATCAGCTAACTTTTTCCCTAAAGACCTGAAATTATACCTCAAAGCTCTGTGTGATGTGCTACTTGGTGTTAGCCTTTGGTTCAGTCGCTTTCACAAGTATGAGGAGTCATAAGAAAAATTCGATCAGGATCATACCTATTCACGTTTGCTTTCTTTCTTGGTTTTGGGCTATTTATCAGCATAGAAGGGGAAAGGTTCTGTTTCTTTTTTCTCTCATTCTTTCTTTCCTTCTTAAATCAACAAAATTATCAGGATTACACAGAGCTCCAGTTGCGCTTTCCACAAAGTCAGCCCCTAGGAACTGCTCAATCAATGGAAGCTCTAGATCAGAGGGACTATTTGGTAAGAATTAAGGATACTTTTTGTTAATTCTGCTGAAAAACGTAAGTTGTGACCCCTCATCTGAACCGTCTCGACGAGACGGTTCAGATAAGGGTCACAACATATGATTTTGATGAGAAATAAGAATAATTATCCTTAATTATCATCAGATACTCCCTCTTATCTAGAACTCTGATTTGATCAAGAAAAGTCAGATTACATGTATCTGAGCTGTACTGATGATACACCTGAATACTTTTTGCTGTTCTAGCTTTTATGTAAAAACCATTTTGCAGAATATAATCATTGCATCTGGTTTGTTTCCAGACAGCAGAAAAACAAAAAAAGTATGTTGCATTTCGCATCATGTTTGTTGTAAACCTGTTTGCTGCATCCGATCAAGGCTTATCTTAATGCACATTCGAATAAGCAAGTTCTGGATAAAGGTGTTCATCTGTTGAGTCTATACAAAATATCATGCCTATGTTGCATGTAATCCATTTCTCTTTAATGCCTTTACCAGTGGCATGACTTGGATAAACATGCACACAACATTGAATTAACAATGATTCAACGTCGTGTCAGCATTGATTCAATGTTTGATTCAGAATTGTGTGGCGGATGGATATATTCGTTCAGGGCATCATGCACACTCGCATGCATGACACATAAAGTTTCAAGGCACGAGCCATTGACATTTGGTTCCATTCATGGTCACTACATTTGGTTGTTTCATTTTGAACAGAGCTGTAAAATGAAGTCTGCTGATGCAGAGTAAAAAAGTACATCTATTATTCTATTCTACCCCATAACCTTACTATGTCGTTGGGGCACCACAGATAACTTTGAAACAATCCCTTGCCACATTGTCCTGTCTTCAGCTGCCCTAGTTGAGCTGGCAAAATTCATCCCTTTCCACTCAATATTTTCTTCCCACCTTTTCTTCTGTGTATCTCTTCTTCTTTTTCCTTTCACTGTGCCCTGTAGAATAGTCTTTGCTAAACCAGAAGGCCTTGAGACGTGACAAAGCCACCTTAGTTGGTTTGGCTTGATGTAAGAACACATCAACTTGTTTTATTATTGTCAAGATCCGAAACTGGAAACGTAGCTTTTTTGCAGTTCGTCTGACATCGGGCGTGCTTGCTTCCTCATCGATAGGCAGTTATGTGGAAGTATGATTCAGCTTGCTTATAATTACCATAGAAAATGACGCAAAAATATTTGTCCTGGGGTTTTAAGAAGACTGGCCAGTCTATTCTCTGATTGTGGGTTGTTTTTACTGATCCTAATTTTGTTTATTTCAGGAGGAGTACGAGGGGCTCAGAATACTTTCCTATCCAGGGACACATGTTTTCTTATTTGCTTATTCCGTAGTTATGCCAGAGTCAATAAAAAACTTAGAACTAAAATGGCTACCGGAAGTGCGGCAGAACTGTCCAACTGCAGCATATTTAATCGTTGCAACACAAATAGACCTACGCGATGACGAAAAAGTGCGCCAAAAATTACAAAAGCGGCGAATGAAACCCATAACAACAGAAGAAGGTACTAGGTTCGCAAAGAAAATGAACGCTGATTGTTATGTAGAATGTTCATCATTAACTAAACTAGGACTTAAAGACGTTTTCGATGAGGCCATGCTGGCTGTTTTGGAACCAAAGATAAAGCGAAGGGATACGCGGAGAAGGCGACGGAAGTGTGTTATATTATGAAAAAGTAGTTCATGCTAGCTTTGTGTTCAGTATCCAAGATACAAATTTCACTTATTTAATGCCTAGTCGCCTGAAAGGAATTTGTCTCGGGAAAGTTATATTTCTCGATTGCCCCTTTTAAAATGAATGGGTACACTTTCAGGGGAGGCAACTCTGCCATTTTATGTTTACTTTTTTCTCAACAGGGTTAGCTGTTAAAAAAAAGACTTTGCCCCTCTGGGAGCAAATGCTTTCCTGTTTGAGTAGACCCTGTTTTGGAAAAGGCTATGTTTTCCTGGGAAGCAGATGGGAAATCACACAGTTTTTCCCCTTTGAAAATATGGCAAAAAGCAAAAACATAGAGCTGTACCCAAGGAAAGTGAACATTTGGTCGGAAAGCAATATAGGCCAGGGAAGTAAATATTGAAAAGGAAAGGAGTAAACCAATATGGACGAAGGAACTAAATATTTCAAAGGGAATGTCGTCCCCTTGGCAGTGTCAGTTCACTTTCATATATGAGCCACGACGTGACAAACCAACAAAGTGGTTTTTCGCCCAGCGCAGACTCAGATCAGCCTGGGCATCCGCCCAGTTTGATCAGAGTCTTCGCTGTCCGCATGGAGGTAGCTTAGACCCTTATCTACCATTTAAGCACTTAACGAAGAGTCTGACCGGACTGGGCGGATGCCCAGGCTGATCTGAGTCTTCGCTGGGTGCACAACCACATTGTTGGTTTTGTCGTGTCGCAGCTCATATTGGTTTTCATCCATTTGCCTCCCATATTGGTTTCATGGCCTTGCAAAATCGGTACCTGCCTTACATGTACGTATTTTTCTGACTGGCCTCTAAGCCTTTCAAGGCGGAGTTGTAGAACGGAAAGAAAAAGCCTGGAGACTTCTGGATATCCATCATGGTCAGTTGTAATGGCTAAAAATTTGCCAGATCACGTTATGGTTAGCCACAGTA
The DNA here is from genome assembly GCA_963989385.1 of Ctena decussata. Lineage (NCBI taxonomy): Eukaryota > Metazoa > Mollusca > Bivalvia > Lucinida > Lucinidae > Ctena > Ctena decussata. The sequence continues at coordinate 88,965,504 of OZ022499.1, read as the reverse complement.
TACTCAAATATTTACCACAAAATGACACCACAGGACGAAGGTTGAACCATACCGTTAATTTACACCAAATTTGCTAGCTTATCATAACAATGGAAATATGAATAAATATTCACAGAGCTTAAGGTAATTTAGGACTTGAAGATAATTATACCCCCGGCATACGAAGTATGTCGAGGGGTATATAGTTTTCGTCTTTCCGTCCGTTCGTCCGTTCGTCCATCCGTTAGTCCGTCCGTGTGTTAGTTAACATTTGCGTTAAAGTTTTGCGTTAATTTTTTTATTTTGCTTCTGTTAACCGGAACTTGTTCATAGATGCTTACTATTTTAGTAGAGGATGGAAACTGACTAATTTGCATCATCTGGATGCTGCTGCTGGCCTAAGGTCAAGGTCACAGACTTCGAAATTTATACAATAGCTGTGTTAAAGTTTTGCGTTAAGTTTCTGCTTTTGCTCTGTTTTTCTGAAAGACTTAATTGTAACTTGTTCATATGTGCTTAGTGTTAGTACAGGATATATACATATTAGTTTGCATCATGTGGCTGCTGCTTCTGATGAAAGGTCAAGGTCACAGACTTAGAAATTTGTATACCATTTGCATTAAAGTTTTGTGTTAAGTTGTATTTTATGCTTAGATTTTTAATATTCTTGAATAGAACCTTTTGCAATGCTACTAGGTTCACTTCTATGTTCAAAGGAATTAGTTTGCATTATCTGGATGCTGCTGCTGACCGAATGTCAAGGTCACAGACTTTGAAATGTGTATACTCTTTGCCTTAAAGTTTTATATCAATTCATATTTTGTGCTTGTAGTTCAGATATACTTCAATGAAACCTTTTATTATGCTACTAGGTTTACTTCTAGGTTGAAACTGATTTGTTGACATCATCCCGATGCTGCTGCTGACTTAAGGTCAAGGCCACACACATGCAAATTTGTGTTGAAAGTTTGTGTTAAATTTGTATGTTTTTTTTGCTTATGCAAATTTTAGATGGAACCTTTTAGCTTCTGTCTATAGGCCTTTCACTGGGTTTGTTATAAATTGTCCACCTGTCTGTCTGTTTATAAACTTTCGCTTCAAAGTTTTGTATTAAATGCATTATTAGGGGGTGGCGCTGGCCGGGGGTATACGTGAGCCCCTGCTCACTTGCTCTAGTTCCAAGAGAATTTATCTTACATATGTTGTTAACCCTCATTAGAAACGTCTCGGCGGAACTTCGCCAGATCACGTTATGGTTAGCCACAGTATACTCAAATATTTACCACAAAATGACACCACAGGACCATGGTTGAACCATACCGTTAATTTACACCAACTTTGCTAGCTTATCATAACAATGGAAACATGAATAAATGTTCACAGAGCTGAAGGTAATTTAGGATTTGAAGATAATTCCAAGATAATTTTTCTTACATATGTTGTTAACCCTCATTAGAAACGTCTCGGCGGAACGGTTCTGATGAGGGGTAAAGACATTGTTTTTAGATAAATCGAAAATAATCCTTTAATTATCGCTGTTACTGCTTCCTCACCGCTGTTACTGCTTCCTCACCGGAGCACTGTGTTTAGAATCTGAACTGGCTGAAACCTCTGAGTAACTTACAAATGAGCCGCGACACGAGAAAACCAACAATGTGGCTGTGCGGCCAGCGCAGACTAAGATCAGCCTGGGCATCCGCCCAGTCTGATCAGAGTCTTCGCTGTCCGCATGGAGGTAGCTTAGACCCTAAGCTACCCTTTGAGCACTTAACAAAGAGTCTGATCAAACTGGGTGGATGCCCAGGCTGATCTGAGTCTGCACTGGCCGCTCAACCACATTGTTTGTTTTCTCGTGTCGCGGCTAAAATTATAGTGTCGATATGTAAGAACAAGCATTGCTGATGCATTAGATTGCAAATACTTCCACATAAATGACAGAAAACCCCCCAATTTTCTTGGGTGAAATGTAGTCGAATAGTAAAAATAACTCAAAATAGCTAGACTAGTTGTGCTATGCATATTATTGACTGGTCCATGAATATCAGTATATATTAAGGGGCAAGCCGGTCGTTATAAATACTGTTAGCAGTTTATGTTAGCATTATGGCTGACCATCATAATTGAGCATGATAGATACCCAGAGGAAAATTGTGGATTAAGAAGATGTTTTAATGATAAGTTCGAAGTGCAATGAACATTACTCAAAGTCATCCCAGAAAAGCTTACATAGGGATTTTGAAAGCAACCGAAGTGAAGCTCCAATCATAGTATTTAAAAGAGCATTTAAAAACTCAGTAATTCATTTATTCACTGCATTCTATTTTATTTTTGTATAACATGTTTTTGCATTTGAATAAAAGATATCAAAGAGTTCTTCTGAATTATATTATCTCAGCAACACAGTGTCGATTTCCAAGGTATTTTGGCCTAATCTGTGAACCAGTACAGAATCGAAGCTTTTGGCAGACTTGCCTTGTTTCTATGAAAAAATTGTTTGATATCTTATAACACTGTAAGACATCACATTATCCGATTGTCTGCTTGCAGACAGTCGGATGATATGATGTCTTACAGTGTTATAGGATTAAATTTTTTTTTATGTTTAAGGTGGATGGGGGTACATTTTCAAGGGAAGCAACTCTGCCATTTTCATTTTTGTCTTCCTCATCATTAGGGGGTGAACTCTTAGAGGAAAGACTTTGTTCCTCTATGAACAAATTCTTTCTTAAAAGAGTAGGTCCTATCACTGTCGAGGGAAGCAAACAGGATGTCATAACAAATGTTTCACTTAACTACTGTGGCGGAATAACATGGACGTGTACCCATTTACCTCGAGACAAGATTTAAAGACAAATGTAAAGCCATCTGGAGGATTTTGCTGTTTTGACAAATCAGAAACAAAAGAAAATTTCTTCAAAATAAGGTACACACCAAACAAAATTACTGACGCTTAGCGAAAGAACATAATTTATGTGGGCCTGTTTGTATACATGTTTTTGTTCGTTTGTGTGTGTGTGTGTGTGTGTGTGTGTGTGTGTGCGTGTGTGCATTTCGTAGTTTTCTAAGAAAATGGGAATGAAAAGCAGACAAAACGTCATCATTAGTATCCTACTAAGTAAACGGTAAGAAACTTTATATGTGAAAGGGTATTCCAGAATCTAAAACACTATTTTGTCTCTCTGAAACGGTGGTCAACCACTTCAGAGATACATACTTGCTATTTACAAACGCACTGAGGATGGCACAGTGTATGGAATACCGCTACTGTTTAGAAAATGTGTGACTTGGCAAACAAATTAATTGGTACTTTATTAATTGTGCACTTTCCCGCCGATAACTGTAACTTTCGTTAATAGTGCTATGAAACACATGGAGGCATATCTCAGATAATAAAATAACGGGAAAAATGTTAAGGAAAACCGTCCTATGTTTGTAATTTATTTGAAAGTTTATATACTAAATAGTATTTGATATTGGTCTAAATGATTGGAAAGTTAATATAACTTATTCCCATTTGTTAAATTCACCGCCCCTTTTCCCTTCACATTATATATATACTAATCAAAATAAGTTCCGCCGCATTAACTTTAGCATCTTTTTCTGAAAAAGTACCATAATGAATGAAATTCCAGAGTCATAGTAGTACTGATATGACCTTTTTATATTGCTAGACAGACAGGTTACAAAATTTTAATGTAAACCGACAGTTTGCGCAACTTTCAGTTTTAGTGGGGGTTATTTCTAATTTCCCGAGATTTCTCATGAAAAAAAAATCGCATTTTCTTTTAGTTTCACTATCATTTTCTGATCTGTACTTCTTAGACACATTCATTGGATTCCAGATGCTTGATATACAAAAGAAAATCGTAATTCAAAACGGTTTTCACGATAACTTCTGACTTCTACATTTCGACTTTAAGGCAGAAAAGCCAAACTTTCTAAAGTTGCAGTGGCATTGTCATAAACATTTCGAAATTGCATGCCTGACACAATTTTGCAATAAACTGATGTATTCTCATTTAAAAATGTTGCAAAGAAACGTATTCACATGTCCAGAAAAGCAGAACTAAATTTTATGACTGATAAGCCCATAATCTGAAAACCAAATTTCCTATAGTTTTGATTCAAAGGGAGGTAATTTACAGTCTCGCACACTTTAAGATGCAATGTTCGCCATTTGCACGTTTGTTCAGATTTGATTTAAATGTTTCTAGAATGTAGAGTTTCTCGAAAATTAAACGAGGCAAACATAACGGTACTGCGCATGCGCAGTAAGCGCCTAGTCGCAGTTTCTATGGTTTACTAGTTATGCGAGGTAACTCTGTACTCGCTTGCAGGAAACTGAGACGTTTCAAAATTTTCCGTGGACAAATGTTATGGCAACTTACTAAAAGCAAAATAATTTGAAAATGTTATATGTAAAATCGTCAATATCACGATTAAAACTTGCGGCGGAATTTGTTTTGACGAGTATATATTTTTCCAATAGTGTTTAACTTAGCCCACGAAACACACAGCGTCGAAACAACGTGGTATCGATGTCGATGTCACCGACAGCGATGCGACGTCGTTCCGACGCTGTTTGCCGGCTGGGGCTATGGTGCCGTCTTGCAATGTTTCACCTTTTCTATTTCTTTTTACTTCTCCTTCTTCTTTTTATATTACATAAAATGAGTTGCTACCATGTTACATGTCTTTATATGTATAATATGTTAAATCCTCTTATGTCACATTGACCTGAGTGTAATAAAGGATATGTTATGTTATGTTATGGTAAGAACAGCATGTCCACCCCACTTTTCACCTGTTGTATTTGAATGAAATGATCCGATGTGCTCCTTCGAGTTTAACAGTGCTCAGCGATTGTGTCGTGCTCAGTGCATTTGCAAAGTATTGACAGACCTCCAGGAAAATGCGCTTATCACAGGGGCTACTTTTTGAGATCAAGCAAATTCTTTCCATAGAGAGTATGGCTCTTTTCGCCCACAAGAAGAAATTCGCCAGCCAGGAAGGAAATACTTTTGTCTACCTTGCAGATGATGGCTAACTTTGGAGAAGTTTCTGTCGCAAACCTTATTAGGGTAGACCTTCATGTTTTTGTTTTTTGTGTTTTTATACGCCCGTTTTGAAAAAACGGACGTATTATGTCGTGGCGCTGTCCGTCCGTCCGTAAACATTCTTGTGCGCGCCATAACTCAGTAACCATTTGGGATATCTTCATGAAATTGTATTGGCATATGTATTAGGTTGGGGGAACGTGTCGCGTACAAGAATGGTTGCTCCCCCTTTCTTAGTTTCAAAGTTATGCCCCTTTGCTCAATTTTTCCCTGCAAGTCTTGTGCGCGCCATAACTAGATAACCGTTTGGGATATCTGTATAAAACTTCATAACAATGTGTATGGAGTCCTAACGATGTGTCGCGTACAACAATGGCTGCTCTCCCTTTCTTCGTTTTAGAGTTACGTCCATTTCATTAGTACTTTAAGCCTATTTTTGTGAATACTTATCTTGTGCATGCCATAACTTGGTAACCGTTTGGAATATCATGATGAAACTGTATAGCAATGTGCATGATCACAAGACAATGTGTCATATATAAGAATGGCTGCTCTCTCTTCCCTAATTTTGGAGTAACCTCCATTTGATTAGTATTTTCAGGTGTTTCTCATTCACTCCATATCTCCTGAACCTTTTGAAATATTAGAATGAAGCTTTGTAGGAATGTGTATAATAATGAGGCAATGTATCCTGAACAAGAACCATAACTCTGTCTTACTTACTGAATTATCTGCCCCTGCATAAATTTCCTGTTTACTCTAACTCCTTAACCATTCGAAATAAATGGTATGTATATCATAAATCATTTCAAAGGAAAATAGTAGAACCAAAAAATGTATATCTAGTATATTTAGGTTATCTCCCTTGTTCCACTTTGGCAAAGCAACTTACCTTGGCAGCTGATTTTTGGTAATAGTATTTGATATGTTAAATATTTAAATAATGTTGCAGTCATTAATTATAGAGTGGTTGCCCCTGTTTGTCTGCCTGTCTATCCTTTTGTAAGCAATCTTGTTCATTCTGTTTCTGCTTTATGACATTTAAACGGGCGTATTATGCGCCGCTTGCGAAGCCCTTGTTCGTCATTGTTGTTGTTTTTGTTGTATAAATTCTGCCTTCAAATAGGCACACCTCTTTTCGAGTAGAACGGTTGTTGTTGATGTGGGAGTGTCCGTATACCAATTTTAAAGGGATCAAATTTGGGGACTTCCTGTTTGTTTCTTTAGGCAGCATAGAGCATTTCAAATGGGGTCTGCTGTGGCAGAAATGAGCCGCGACATGACATAACCAACAATGTGATTGTGCGCCAAGCGCAGACTCAGATCAGCCTGGGCATCCGCCCAGTCTGACCAGAGTCTTCGCTGTCCGCATGGAGGTAGCTTAAACCCTTAGCTACCCTTTGAGCACTTAATGAAGAGTCTGATCAAACTGGGCAGATGCCCAGGCTGGTCTGAGTTTGCACTTGGCGCACAACCACATTGTTGGTTTTGTCGTGTCGCGGCTCAAATGAACTCGCTCCAGGAGAAGCAAATTTTCTCCTTTTAGAGAAGGGAGGCAAAACTGAAAAAAAGCAGAGCCTTTCCACTGATTGGTTGGAAAGATGACTTGCGCATTTTTGTCCTTTTTAACAGTATTTCAGTTATATTAGGACGATGGAAGGGCGATGAACAGCTGTCAGATTTCCGCCTCGGGAATCGAATGTGGGACCGATGTATCAACAGGCTGCGCTTAGCCACCAGATCTGCCGGGGCTCACTTGTAGTCCTTAAACAACAAAATTATTAATACTTATTTATTGTACACAGGCAACTTACGGCGCCGTGTATATGGTTACCATGGGAAATATTGACCTTTGAAATCAAAGTAGATGAGACGACAATGATCAGGAATCTACATACCCTGCCCCAAACACCAAATAGGAAAACAATTAGGGTCGGGTAAATTCAATACAATACAATACAATCTTTATTACCCCAGCTTTAACATGTACATTCAATATTATGGGGAGCAATAATGAACAGTAATACTACACATTATGAATTCGAACATACCAATGCAAACAGTGAAAATCCAGATGAGACGGCTCATTATGAGCCGTCTCATCAGGCTTTTCACTGTTTGCCCAGTTAATTGTGTTTTAATTTCAAACAACTGACATATAAAGGAAACAATGTGTCTGTCCGAATTTACCTGCTGTCCGAATTTACTTGAATTGACCCTAATTAAGGTTGTGATAATCACTGATTTGGGACAAAGACAAAAATCTGCATAAAATACTCAAAATAACACTGATCTTTCCAAAACTTAGCAGATGCCTTCTTTATGTTGTTTCTCATAATTCAGAATCCCAAAATGCAGCATTTGTTAATGTTTAAAAGTGTTTTTATAAGAGAAGATCAAAGGGTAATTTTCTGCGAATAAATCTGAAAAAATAATATCAGTATTGAAAATATACTTAGTGCTTAGAGTACCTTGTTGCATAATGGAGAGCGTCCTAGCAATTATTCACACATTATCAGGCTGAGCAGGTGAAAAAAAGATGCAGTCTGTGTCCAATATTTTTGTCAAAACACACAGGTGAGACATGTGAGACTATTTTAACAAGGTTGAACAATTTCATATACACACCACTGATCATGCCAGTAATGTATTATTTATATTGTACAAGGGTTGATCCAGAAGTAATGTCACTGTGTTCATTGCGCGCTTATTCATCGTAGCATTATTTTGAAAATTATATCAAGCTACGCTATGACGTAGTTCTGATGTACAGAATAGATATAAAAATGGAATATTTTTACTGCTCCAATTACGTAGGCGTTCAAAGTATGCCACCGACGTCATCGCGCCGCACGTTACAATAACTTTGATTACATGAACAATATTTTCAAAGCAATCACAAATCAAAATTAATTTAACGCGTCAAATCAGATGAAAATTTGATACGATGACGAACTATATTTCTGCTGCCCACTGTTGCAACTTCCATATCGTCACTGCGGTTTGAAGTTTGATAGCTGGTGCTAATGTTTGTTCCTACCGAGTAAAAGAACGTTGCTTTCTGACAAACACGTCAATGGATAAATATGCAGTTTGGCCACAGATCAGGAATATCACCAATAAAGTCTCTAGAGCTGTTTAGTCAGACATATGGTGATGTAGCAGTGGTTATGAGGCTTGTGTAAAGGTGCAATCAGCGCTTTAAGAGTGCAGATGAGTCGCCAGAGGATCGTCCGAAAACCGGAAGACCTTTATGTGCAGTGTCAGACAACAACGTCACTCTTGTTTGGACCCCATATATGAAGGTCGATGTTCTACAATTCGAATATTGTATAAATTCTTGAACATGAGCTGCGTGGATGTTCAAATAATACTGAAAGATGAGATAAACATGAGTAAACAGACATTAGTGCCATGCTGAAACAGCGAGTATGCTACTTTGAGCATGACACAATATCGAAACTTCGTCTGGAACGTCAACAACTCCAATAACATGCGGCGCGTCGTTACCATGCCTTCTGTCTATCTTGATATCTCAATTATTGTGCAGTACATTTTAATCACATTTTCAGACCATAATGCAAATAGAGTAAGGTATTTAGGTACGAAATTTTGATTTTCTATCTTTATTCTATACGATTTTATAGCTGCAGTGACATTACTTCTGGATCAACCCTCGTAGGTGTTAACATAGGTATGCTTGCCTACCCTATATTTAATAAATACGTCCAGTGTACATTTACTTTGTACATGGTTGAACATTTGAGAAAAAGCTACCGTTTTCATCTGGTCTACAGTACAACTTGAGAAAGAGTTGGAATAAATAATTGCTAGGACGCTCTTCATTATGCAATAATGCACCTTCAGCACTACGTAAATTTTCAATAGCGATATTATTTTTTCAGATTTATTCGCAGAAAATTACCCTTTGATCTTTCCTTATAAAAACACTTGTTTAAGCAGCATGTACGTCTATTTTGTATTCTAAACTGTAAAGACCAAAAAACATATGAAGTCTGCTAACTTTCAGGGAGATACGTTACTTTTTTATGGGTTTATGCAGATTTTTACATTTACCATAAATCACCACCTTTAGATACATAGCACACTGCAAAACAGGACAAGCGAAAAGCCAATAGGTCAGCTCTTTCCCAGCACACGGCCACGAGGCTACTCTAAATAATGTACAAAAAGTCAAAGACCAATAGAAAGCCGACATACAATGACAGTAGTACCTATTTAACACCAAAAGATGCACCATCAACTCTGAAAGGAAACAGTTTTCGCTCCTAGGAGGATAATTTCTCTTAGAGAAGACCCTTTTGACAAGAGTTTTATCATCCGTGAAAGCAAACACAGGTTCCAACATTGTATTTTTTTCTGAAATAGCAGAAAAGCATGGGGTGTACCCATTCATCTTACTTGTCATAAATATAGAAAGAAAATGATGGTTTACTTCCGCAAGGTTTGCAAGGATTTACATATAAGCCATAAGTTATTAACAGGAGTAAACTTTTAAAACAACGTGAAACTGATTATCTCCAACCCTAGAGTATATTAATGGTCCAATATCTGTGTAGCTCTAATCACAATTTATCAGGCTGGGCAGCCATCATTTTTAGGACCGACAGTGTTGTTTGTGCATTTAGACTGAAACAATTATCCCACAAAGGTATCTGAACTTTTTATCACACTTTTCAGCTTCAAACTTGAGCGCATGATAGCGTTGCTTGATTGCCAAGCATCCATCAGTTGTATTGGTAAAGTCGGCTGTCAGAATGCTGTCTATAGCGACTGGTGTGTTGTCGACCCAGCTCCAGTCATCGGCTATACGCTGTGCTCCCACCCAATATCCGACTTCTAGCAATGCAAGAGTTGTACGTGATACTGTTTGTATGCGTATACATGTAAGAAAGATACAATATGATGCCATTGTTTAAAATATTGATATGGCATATGCTGAAAGAACTGTTTCAATACAAGTATCATAGATAATTGAAAACAGACACTGTAACTAGAGGACGCGCACAGCGTTGAACTAACACGTATCAGCGCCGATGCAAAATGACTCGGCATCGACGTCAATCGGATCAGCCTATCAACGATATTTTCTGTTGCGTAAACGACCAACTCTTCCATAAGGGGACCAACTCTTAAAATGAAGTATTTGCTCCTACAGAAGCAAGTATCTTCCTTTAAGAGAAGGTACGTTAGAAATGAAAATGTTGCCGCCTCCTCTCTCCACACCTGCAGCAATAGGCTACTCATTCACCTTAATATTGACCTGACCTATATGGCCTGTTGTCGTTATCCCATTTGCGACCTATATATACTAAAGAGAAAAAGAAACGCAGGGTAACAAAATGTACAACAATTATTTTACTGCTTGGCCTAAGATTATGAAAATCAGTCAGACGAGTATATTGGTCAACATGCACTCAAAGCCGTGCCTGAAGCTCTTTGAATCTCTTGCAATCATGGTACGGCTGACGGAAGCTCAGAGGGGTCAGATAATTGCATTGCTAATGCAAGGCCAAAGGCAACAACAGGTTGCTATGCAGTTCGGTGTGAATGTTTGCACATAGAACGTCTTTTCTCACCTACTAAACAGAGTTTGTTCTAGTTTAGCGGTGCTGGAAAATTCTGTCTTGCCCACGGGCTCGGACAACTCACACGAGCTTGAATTCTGTGTATCACTACACGCTTATTCAAATTCGGTGCGCCCGGCTTGGCGATTCTATAGGCCTACTTCATGCATTATTTTTTCATAGGAATGCATGTCCACCTCAATAAAATCCCAAAAAAGTTCAACCATTCCTTATACTTGCAATTTCATCTGATTCTATGTCTTAGAGTCGGAAAAAGATCCGAAATAGCCAGTGTATTACCGTGACAAACACTGTCGAGGGTGCCGCCATTTTGAAGACGTTACCAACTGTACACGTTCGCATGAAATAGGCATATTAGTTTCCCATTTGATCTGAAATAATTATTATCGCAGGTAAGAAAAATAATCAATCATTGGTCTCCGATGCGGACATGGAAATCCCAACCCTCGGGCACAAGGGATGTCAGAAACTCGGCAAGCCTCGTTTCCGACACACCCCATGTGCCCTCGGGTTGGGATTATCCTGTGCGCATCAGAGACCAATGACAGATTCTATTTGTCCGTCGTTTGAGAGACACCGGAAGTGTTGCCGACCGACCGCGATCGGGACGCGACATCAAGACAGGACGATTCGTCTTGCTAACATGCGTAATCGCCACCTTACTGCCACTGAAACCGCTATTAACACGGCAGGAACTCATAAGCCATAATAGCCACATTCACCCAAAACTGTAAAAAAACCGATTGCGCGAGGTTGGTCTGCGAGCTCGTCGTCCTTACGTTAGTCATTCGTTGCCCGCGTCGAATGGCTTGGTTGGCGGTTCATGCTCCCAGACAATAAGCAATACACACGTTTTTTTTTCACAGATGAGTCCCGGTTCACTCTTTTTCGTCCGGATAGTCGACGTCGTGTATACCGACGTCATGGGGAACGCTTCGCCGACGCTTGCGTTTTTGAGAGAGCTAGGTATGGAGGTGGCTCGGTTATGGTCTAGCGAGGAATATCTCACGGGGTAAAGTCACCGTTGATTGTGTTAGCCAGAAATTTAACCGCCGTAAGATATAGGGATGAGATCCTGCGCCAGGTTGCAGTTCCAATTGTGCAACAGCATCACCTATTTTTCCAGCATGATAATGCCCGGCCCCATGTAGCCAGAGTTTGTAAGACTTTCTCGCAAAAAATAACATTAACCCACTCGACTGGCCGCCGTACAGTCCAGATTTGTCCCCATTCGAACATCTGTGGGATGAACTTGACAAGAGATTAAGGGGGCGTCGGAATGTTTCCGCTATTCTCGACGAACTAAGAAGAGTGAACAATATCCCCATGAGAAGGATAACTACACCGATGAACTCCATGCACAGGAGAATCAGGGCTGTGACAGATGCGCGAGGGGGCGGGGGTGCATACGAAATACTGAGGAGTCAGTCTATTTCACTCTGCGATATTGGGGGGTACCGTCAAATGTGCTTCAATTACTCGTGAATTATCGGTCAAAATCTAATAAAATTTGGGTATTTTGTTGATTAAAAATGGGTTGTTATACTTATATAAATTATTTTATAGAACATTCAAATTTACTATTAAATGACCTCAAATGTTCACCCTGCGTTTCTTTTTCCCTTCAGTAGATGTATGCACTGGTTAGGGAAGGCCTAACTTAAGGTACATTGATTTGCAGGAGAAAATGTACATGTGTATAAGCGTAGATTTGTCTTAGCATGAGCACAGAGTTCCTCATGATATGCTTTGATGATAACTTTTCAATGTTAAAGAAAATAAAAATAAAAAAAAGAAAAAAGAAAAAAAACAATTTATTAAATCTTTGTACACGTAAATTTTTATTTCAAAATTTCATTAGCAGAAATAATTGCAATAATATTGTTGATATAAAATCGTTAACCAACAAAACATTTCAAAGAATTAATGTATTGAGCTGCAGTCCACTACAATATCTACAAAATACTATACTTGACATGTTAAGGAACTAGTTTAATTGCAAAATATTACTGCTATACAACACCCTTAGATAAAAATAAACAACCAGCTTAGAAAAATTCATTAATTCTGAAACTGGGTTTTTCGCTGCTCATACATTCATAATCAAATCAACCCAGGTAAGACCGTGCATAGTGATAATGCTAGACTTCCGCCGATTTCTCATCAGTGTGTCCCATGACTTTGTCCTTCGTAGGATGCTGGGCTAACCTGTACAAAACTGCAAATTACAGATTTTCAACCCGAGACTAAGTCCATCGGACAGGTTGGAAACGCCTTTTAATACCATATCAAGTGGTCGCTATAAATAGCTTTGTGTACGGGAGGGGTTAGTATTCTAACATATGCTCTGCGCGTGCGAAATCAGTCAGCGTGACAACAAGCTTGTCATCCGGATAATTCTCTCTCAATTTGAAATTGATTACACCGCATAAATTCACACTGGACAAGGTTTTCAGTGTTTCATCATAGTATCTCACACCACCGGCAAACAACGTCTAAACGACGTCATATCAGCGTCAGTGCGACGTAATCAGATGTTCACTGGCGTTATTTAACGCAACTATTACAGCTTTCCGTAGTATGTTATATAGTATGTCCAAATTTTATTACCAGTGGTGCGTTGAAACTGTAAAATCAATTACAAGGACAAAAAGACCAAACCGTGCACCTCTCAAACTTATTACAGCTCCCCTTAATCAGTCTATTCCTCCTTCTTACCCCCATCCACCCCACCCTCACTCTAAAAAAATAATAAAAAAATCTTCCCCACACTACCTATAACTCCCTCCTCTCAATTAGTCTGCCATCCAGACTCCCACCCCTCGACATGACCCCTTTCCAAACACACACCTCCTTATTAAATCTACCACCCAAACCGCCACCCTAGTCTCTAGACACACACCCTACAGCCCTCCCCCGCCCCACTTCTTTTCAACAAACTATTCCCTCGATTAGCCTACCACTCCGACCTCTACCCCGCGACACGAACATATAATATACGTAAGGAGGACCTTAAAGTCTCCATAGTCCTATCAGTGTTAAAGATCGTCGAAGAACAAATCCTTATAAAATTGGTACAGCCTTCAGAGCGGATGATAATATGTCGGTTTCTGTGCTTTTTGTGACATATAACAGGCAAAAAAAGAAGGAATAAGGTATTTTGAATAAAACTTGACAAGTCTCTCCGTAAAAATACGCTTTTTATTTCTGGTTCCCCGTTGGGCAATTAACTCACACAACAGCGACACAAAAAATGAGATCCTTGCCTTACATTGTATTTTTATCAACTATTAAACAACTGTACATTGTATTTTTGTCTCCTGTACCTTGTAATGTTACTTCTTGTACCTTGTATTTTTACCATGTTATGAAATTTGTTAAATCAAAATTAGGTCATTTTAAAAAGTTTCCAACTAAAATGACATAGATATCTTTTCAAATCGTTTTTATGAGAAACGCAAGGACGTTTTAATTTTTCAAAGCCGGCCAATGACGATCATATACAATGAAGAAACTGTAGTGAGAAGCTTGCAACGATATTTCACGATAAGATTTTTCATGCTGATTGAGCAATCGGGCCTTTAATGTAAATACTGCATCGTAGAACCTTACGGCTTGCGCAAACAGGATGCAGTCTGATCAGAGTCAACCGGAAGTCGAAGTCGAGTTTAAGTGAAAAGCTAAGACACATATAAGAGGTTACTGTTTCGCGACTCACATGATATATGTGAAAAGGATATTAGGTCATGTGCTAGTCCAGCTCCGAACCGAAATTATTTCAGAAACAAAGTTTTTAATTTAGAAAATTGAAACTTGTTTCTAGGTATTTTCCGGCCCAGAGCTGGGCTAGTCATGTGCATACTGTTGATACTCAACTGTACAGGCTGTTCATTTTTCTTATATCATCCAAAAAGATGAACCCGCACGAATGCATGCATGCGATATTTCCTTCCGTATATACGCGAAAGCTGATTTGAGCTTTTGCTTTTCGCACATCTGGTGTGTGGTTGTGTAGACATAGAGGCACATAACAAAGTCTCTATCTGACTAGTTTGAGATTTTCCTATTTGCAGATAAATTATGCCACATTTTTGCGTTAAACGTCACCATGAGAAAAATGATAGAAATAAATAAATAAATAAATGCAGGGGCGTTTATGGACCTGAAGTTCGCTTCTGAGTCGGATGACACAACTGTCCCGTTGTTTATATGTAGGGCCTATACTACTTTACATATTTTCCTGAGAAAATATGACACAAACAATATACAAGTAATTACAATATGGTAAAGAAACTGAGTCTGATTTTCAATCCTTGTCAAAACTGAAAAATGTAGCTCATATACATGTAGTAACTTGGCATTTTTTTCTATATCAAAAAGTAGCCGAAATTCAGAACTTTTTTTTTGGTCTTAATCCTGTGACTTTGTTGAAGGGAAACATTTATTACCCAAATGACCAGCGTGATACCCACGTGGAATGTATCTGAATATGTATGACTTCAGGCTGTCAATTTTCATCAAATGGTCTTAGTTTGCGGACAGGTTTTTGAAATTTGCTGTTTCGTGCATGTAACTGCAGCATTAGACGCCAGGTTAAGATACGTGAGACCTTTATGAGAAATCGGCGGAAGTCGAGCTTTGTCACTATGCACAGTCTTGCGTAAATTTATTACGCTATAAAAGTATGAGCAGCGAAAAACCCAGTTTCAGAATTAATGAACGGAGTTTAATTATTGTTTTTGTTACCTTCGGTGCCGTTGAACGCGACTGTAGTGTAGTGTTGGAATTTTTCTGCTTTCAATGCCAGCAAATCGCAGCCTTCTGACTGACAAGAACTCCGAGCTTCATCAAAAGTCACTTCAGCAATATGAAGTTTGATGCAGACATGAAACTGACTGATATATGAGTAATCTCGGTGGTTGCATACAGCTGCAAATTGAATTTACTTTAAAAATGTGAATGGGCACTCTTTCAAGGAAAGCAACTCTGCCATTTCTATTTTGGCCTCCCTTCTCAACAGGGTCAACTCTTAAAGGAAAGAGTTTACTCCCATAGGTGCAAATCTTTTGCTGTTAAGACTTGAAGACATTTTGAAAAGGCTTTGTCGTCCTTGGAAGCAAACAGGAAGTCACAAAAGTTGTTCCCCTTCGCAATAAGTGGCGGAGAAAAATGGAGTTGTACACATATACCTTATATACCATATATAATGGCGACATCATTGAGAGACCCGTGCAGCTCATGCGACAACCATGCTGTTCATGCATTAACTGACTGACAGGTGAACTCAATTCAGGTTAGACGATTTTAGCATGCATGTGCAAGACATTGCTAGGACTCAGTTACCAATAAGTACCATTACTTAGGAAAGGGCGTGGTGTGTCAGTAATGGAGTTGTGCGACGGAGCCATGCGCAGCAGGAAACATTGAGTTTCCTTGTTCATATTACTGTCCATAGTCCTGTCAAGGCGTGTAGCGCGCCACGATACAGCAGGCTAAGGAAGAGGAGAGAGAAAAATGTCATGGAAATGAAAACATCCCAGGAGGCAGTGGAGAATAAGGGTGGAGAAACGACTCTATACGAACAGAAAGGTTATGTAGAGGTAAATTAATGTTCAGATTATGGTGGCTTTTGGGACAATTAATACAGGATAATTTTTTGTTCATAGTTTCATATAAAATATACTGCGAGCTTTCATTAGGGCAACCTCGACGAAGTGGTACTGGTGAGGGGTAACGACATATCTTTTAAATGTGAAACAAGAAACTCAGTCCGAAATTATTTTTCAAACAATGTCTTACCTGAACCTCTGAGATTGTGAGTACTGACCTTTATAGAGACTGTTGAAGGCTGTGACAGTAAATGGTTTGCGTGATAGCCGACATCTGCACTGTAGAACTGACATACACTGGCACGTGTAGCGTACCCGACCATTACACAGGTTTCTAACCTAACACACTCGACAGCACACTGGCCAAGACTACCGACGTGTTTGGATGTTATACGTCCGTTCACGAAGTGGCCGTCTTTGATAGAGTCTTCAAGTTGTAATGTGGTAGTTCCTCGGAATGCTTTTGGTGACATGAAATAACAAAATAAAATCCATAATTTCACCGTAACGACGCAGATATTCCACATGTTTCTTACCTTCTTTTCTTAAGGATTTTGAATAAGGCCATCCTGAAAGTAAACTCAGTAAAAGCTAAATGAGCCGCGACGCGACAAAACCAACAATGTGGTTGTGCGCCCAGCGCAGACTCAGATCAGCCTGGGCGTCCGCCCAGTCTGATCAGAGTCGTCGCTGTCCGCATTGAGGTAGCTTAGACCCTAAGCTACCCTTTAAGCGCTTAATGAAGACTTTGATCAGGCTGCGCGGATGCCCAGACTGATCTAAGTCTGCGCTGGGCGCACAACCACATTGTTGGTTTTGTCGTGTCGCGGCTCAAATTATTACTGTAACACATTCCACCAGGTCCCTGCAGTGTATGGTGTTTTACATTGTGATCGAAGCATGGTTTAACTAGTTGATAGTAAAGCAAGTGTCTGATCTCACTTTCGTGTTTGGAATATATATAGAAAATTTGCAAGGTATAGAACAGTGCAGTATTTTTTAAGGCGAATGAGTGCACTTTCAAGGGAAACAACTGCGATATTGTCACTTTTGCCTCCCCTCTAAATTGGGGTCAACTCCAAAAGAAACAAAATTGCTGCCCTGAGAGCGGTCTTGATGACACTTTGGACGGGCTATGACATCGAGAAAACCAACAAAAAGCTACACAAGTTGTTCCCCTTTGTAAGCGAGGCACATGGAGGTGACCCAGTGTACCTCAATAGAAATAAATAAACTATTAGAAATTACACTTACTTTCACATCTTGCTTTCTGTTTATCTGGCCAATATCCAGTCGGACAAGGAAGGCAAGAGGATCGCCCTGTTTCAGGTTGATATTGCCCATCTGGACAAGACAAACATTTATTTTCAGCATCATCAGCAAAGGAACCAGGTGGACAACCTAGAAACGATAAGACAGATGTCGGTTTAACACTTTTGACACTTAAAGCGACTTAAAAGAAATTGTTTTTGTCATAACAATCTTATTGTATGCCTGTGAAACGCGGACATTGACAGCAGCGTTAAGAGAAGAACATAGGTCCTTGAAATGAGATACTACCGGAGAGAACTATTGGTATGAAGAACGATCCAAGCAGCCATGCGAGAGCATGATGAACTCCTCACCAATGTCAACAAACAGTTCTAAGCTAAGATGGTTTAGCCACATCTAAAGAGCTTCAGGCTACAGCACAGTAAAAAGATAAAAGAAGAAGGTGGGAAGACAAATATCAAACAGTGAACAGTTATGGATTTTGGTAGAATAACTCGTGAAGCTGAAAACAGGACAATGAGGAAAGAGTTGTTCCGAAATCAGCTGTCGCGCCCAGTGACCTTGCAGGTTATGGCATAGACAAGAAATCAATGTAACTACTGTGGCAGCTGAAGTTCAAAGACAGAAAAGCTTCATTATCATTTATTAAGCTAACAAAAGTAAATAGGAAAATTTTCAGAAACTGACACAATTCAATCCCAGATCCCACCCAAGACACCATGTGAGAAAAAGACAACACAAAATTAGTCACCACCGAAGACATCATTAGCGGCAGCCATGTGAACAGCCATTTCCCATGTTGGTGGTCACCGGGCTAGCCTTAACATCACAAACAATATATCAATTACAGACATAGAAACAAACACATCAAGCAACCAAGAAGAACCAAAAACAGAAGTGAGACCTTGGGACGGCCAGTAAAGAAATTACTTGGGGGCTTAACAGGTTTGGAGTCGACCAACCCTCGCCCTTGGTTCTGCCTTTGTTCATCACACACTTAGTTGTTTAACACAACTAAAACAATCAGCACTTGCACAACGGAGCAAAGAAAGCATTAATCCTGACAATTAGAACAAATTATACGAAAAATGTGCATAATTTTGTATTGAGAGGCGCCGTAGTCGAGTGGTTAGAGTGACTCGGCTATTGTGCAGAACGTCACCGGAAGGTCGTGAGTTCGCGGCTCACCGTCGCCAGCCGACGACTGGAAAATTCTCTCTGTCAACCCAGCAGTAAATGGGTACCTTTTTCGAATTAGGGAAGGATAAGGCAGCGAAAGGAGAGAGATGGGCTCAGCCTTTCATCAGCTGTGCCCAAGATACAGTGGGTCTCTAACCCCCACTGCCCCTACGGCTATAAGGCTATGGTAAACCTTTGCCTTTTTCCCTTTATACGAAAAACATTTAACATCTATTTTTACCTATTTTCTATTTTTATGTCAGGGCTAGGCTTACGTTACAAATAACATTCAATACTAAACAAAACAACAAACAGCACATAAAACAACTAAGAAGAACCAAAACAGCAAAACAGAACAATCACCTTTGGACAGCCAACAATGAAATTACTGGGGACTTAACCGGTTTGCGATCGACTAATACTCAGCCTTGTTTTTGCCTTGGTTCATCCGACACTTAGTTGTTCGGTTTTCGTGGAAGATTCCTAACTCATAAGTGTGATATGTCAGAAACTTTGAATTCAAAATAAAACTGAGACAAAACACACGTGAGGACTCAAAGAAGTAGCTACACTGAAATTCCGGAGCAGAAGAAACCTACCAGTTAGACACCGGTTACTGGAACCTTTTGCTTGCAAACCAAAAGGCTGAAACAGATTTTCCTTCTTCTGGTAATTTAGGACCCACTTGACACGCGTAAATAAAAATCAGAAGGCATAGTCATCCAACGACAGCTAGATAGCAGCATACTTTAAAGGTTTAGTTTCCACCGCAGTTATCCTGTAGAATACCTTTCCTGAGTATGTGCCTTGACTATCAAGGTTTGATACTTCTGAGACTGCATATAACAGGCTGCATCATTGATGGCTCTAGACCCTGTATAGCTTATCTAACTCATCTAAACCATTTTAATTTCTCACTATTCATCCCAGTTGATATCGATGTTGTATTGCTTTTATGTTCTTGTCAAATTTGGCTTTTATTTTAATTTCTATGACAATCTTAAACCTTTACGAGCGCACCTGCCTAGAGAGTAAAAGGATATATGCAAAGTACTTACATATGAACAATTTTGGGTATTAATTGCTCTGCATATTTTGCAATGTCAATTTACCTTTGGCTATAGACATACGGTTACAGCTAACTCTCATTATCTCGAACAATAATTTTTAGGGTTCAATTTATGTTAAAGTAACTTTTTTTTAATATTTGGACACAATTCCGATGTATTCTTTATAGTTCAATCCCCGTTATCTTTAAGTAAGTGACTTTTGATCGTTTTGGCATTAGAGTTTGTGATAATAAAAGTTGACTCTGTTTATTCTGCCTACCTTTACACTCTGTCTTTTTGGTATCTGTTACATATCCCGAGGGACAACGCATACAAGAGGGACCTCCGACTTGGGGTTGAAATCTGCCGGTTTGACAACCTGTAAGTGTATTATTATGACAAGAAACTTGAATGTCACCCATTTGAAGACACCCTTTTGAAGATTATGACTGGTATGCGTTTTACAAACTGTGATATCCAGTATTGCTTTGCGCAGATTTAAGATTACACGTAATGTGCAAGATCCATGAATTTATACGAAGCAGTTAAAGTGACAAGCATTTACCAGTATTTCGGGAGCACCCATTTATTTTAATGACTGTCGTTTGTAATAGTGAATGCTGTACATATTAGCTAGAGATATACATACCTACTATGATAGAAAGCATCACTAAGACATACTTTTAAATAAATGTTTCTGCCAGAAATATTCCTTATGGCAACAAACTAGGAGGGGAAACAACTACGTGTACTTATGATAGGGTTAAGGTTCTTGCACTCTGCACTTCTGCCAATGTATTAAGCTTGGCAGGTACTTTGTTGCAAACACCAGAAAGAGAAGTAAATCCGTATAATTACTTATGATAGGGTTATTGCTCTTGTACTCTGCACTATCTTTCACTGTCCACTATCAACGTTAAGCTTTCTTCGATTGCGTTCAATACGGAGAAATGTTTTGAAGAATCCTATAATTGCGAACTATAGGCTTGAAAATAACTCCAGAACTACTTGTGAGAAGGTTATGGTTCTAGCACTATACACTTCCTCTTACATCCTTCATTTAATGTATTGAGTTTCATTTGACTCATACCCCCATCCACCAGCTCTACTTCTCGCCGTGTTTGGAGTTGTTGTTTTTGTTCGTCTCAACGGAGCTCCCGCTACGGAGGCTCAGGGATGCATTAATAATAGGCAAAGCATGGGGTCTGAGTCTATTCGTACTGCTCCGGAGTTCGAATTAGCTTTGAAGGAAAGCTCTGGAGAATTGTATTGCTTACTGATACAGTCTGTCTTGTCCGTATCTGGCATAAATCCTGCAGGACAAGAGAAACAAGTTGTGCTTCCTTCGCTTGGCTGATATTGGCCAGGCTGACATGTTTCACATCGGTTTGTTGCTTTCACTGCCTTTGTTCCGGCGGCACACGCTGACAACAAAAATGACATACGGTTGGCTACTGTAGTATCTCTCTAATATAACAGCGTTGAAACAATGTCGAATCAACGTTGACTTTACGTCAGGATGTTGAATCAACGTTGTTTCAAATTGTGTCTGTGTTGAGTAGCCCTGAGTTGTTTTGCAATGAAAGGCAATAAGAAGGAGATTGCCTTCTAATACCTGCTGATATTTGTTGCTTTCCCTTACTATATTGGATTAATCACACTGCGGGTCCCTTCTTTAACAGTATTGTCAATTACTGTATGTACATATTTCCATTACAAGATAGTATATTTATAGTTACCAACTTTGGAATTATATTTGAAAAGTTACGCGTTCGGTGGCTTGATGCACAATCGACCTGATGTAACTGGAATTCTGTTTAAATGAGCTGAAGACCGAAATAATTCATCCGTCCACATCATTTATAGCTTATCATATAATCCATTCGTCTAGTTAGAAGTTGCTTTAGATATTAACCGGTCAGATAATTTTAATAACATAAAAGGTGAAGAATACTCTTGCACAACTCATACACACCCGCATAGTATTTGATATTCAGGCTAGGCTAAACAACCCATACCTGCATAAGAAATGAGCAAACAAACTATCATTATTTTGCTCGTATCTTTTATTGGTGCTAACTCTAGAACTGCCTGAGCGAGACTCGAAGGTAAATTCTCATTGAAGGAGTCCAATTAGCAGGTCCGTTGAGCAAAAGAGAGTTTTTTTTTTTTTTTTTTTTTACTGAATTTATCCCGCGTCACCGCTGTACCAAACTGCCCAAAACCTCATATCTCCAGCCCAGCGTGGACGAGTACTTTTCACTTCTCAGCCACTAGAGTTAAGATCAATCACCGCAACTAGTATACAACGGTCAAACAATGAGTATACATACTGACGGGATTCTGATGAAACACTCCGCGCTGTTCTCAAACCAACACGATACAGATATGAAGCGCAGCGCTTACCGATCGCCCAGTGATAGGCAGTATTCCAGCAACTAGTTAGAATAAACTTAATTGTCATGTAAAGAAACGACATGTGACAGAGAGACTGAATGTGTCAGAGCAACATAACTTATCAAAATGGAACGAAGTGTGTTCCCTTATCTGCCAAGCCTCCATCATAATAAAAACAGAAATACAAATACTCACTGATACATTCCAGTCTGTTCTCAGCTGATACAGACCCACTGTGACATGTTAGACACGTGATCCTTCCATCAGCCGGTTGATAGTCTCCGGGCGGACAAGGTACGCAGTGGTTCTCAGAGGCTACCGCCTTTGTTCCTGCTGAGCAGACTACATAATACCCATAGTAAGTAAAACTGTGACTATTATATACAAGCATATACATGTATGGTAATTTCTGTCTACTTGCAATTACCATTGGGACTACTGAGCCCGGCCGTGATATCTGTGATCTAAAGGCTCTGGACTAACATATCAGAGGACAAGGATTTGAGTCACCTTTCAGTTAATTCATCCCAATCATCATTCATCAAGAAAGACACAGAAAGTCGGAACTACTGTAAACCCCAGATCATGCGTTAATCCAGTGATTGAATGACATTCCATCTCTCTCTCTCTCTTCTATTTAGAAGATGACCATGGAATTGCAGGCAACCACCTACTATAAAATTGTCTTTCCCTCACACGGCATTGTACATTTGTACATGATCTGAGAGAAATACAAGTTTTGATCTATTCTGTTCTTAAGACATTGACTTTGTGGATGTATATCTTTTACATAAATATCCTAAACATCAAAAGTTTTTGGCATTTGTCTGTGTTCGTCATAGTAAAACATGGCTGAACATATAAATGTGGCTGGTAACTTAGATCGATCCCGCTGTGTTAAGTCAGGCCCACCATTGACTTAAGGTTTTCTTACTACTGGTTTCAGATAAGCACTTCGTAAGGTAAGTGGGTATACCACCATGTTTTCCACCCTTTTTATAAAGGGGAACAACTTTTGTGACTGCCTGTTTGCTGTCCTGGACCATGGAACCCATACAAATATGTTTTTTTTTCTAAAAGGAAATGGGAGATGAAAATAAAAGAATTCTAGAGTTGTTATCTCTGAGAGTGTTCCCATTCACCTTTATAGGCCCTACGCAGATCGAGTGCATTTCTTATTTGGAGTTTCATCAGAATATAACATGAGCGCTCCTTTATGACTGAATTTATTAAACGACTTGGGGAAAGAAAGATAAGATACGAGGCTATGCCGAGCATCTTATCGATTTCCCCAAAGAGTTTAATAAATTCAATGATATAGGAGCACGAATGCAAGATTCTATTTAACATATGACACTAAAATTGCAATTTATTGGCAAATTTTGCACTAAAACATCGTCATTTCGCAAATAGAAAACGCCACTTTTTATGGACGTCAACGCATAACGTTAAAAATGACGCGCCTATAGCTAGAACTTGTTTGAAGGGATAGTGATACGGACTCAGAAAAACGTAATTAAGTTTGATACGGGTCTCTGTATCGGATGTCCAGAAAAAAACAGGCAGTTCAATGGGTGTATCATTGATAGGTATATAATAAACCCTGTGAACTGCCTGCCTCGTGGGTGAGCTCATACCATCGGATCACTCTCGACGCAAGCGTCTCGGGTGACGAGTTCATCTATTCGACGTGATACAGTACGCCAGATCATGTGTATGTATCATTTATAGGTATATAATAAATGCATAAACTTGATTTAAATCCCTTTATTTTTAACATTGACCGTTCCGAGGCGGTCGTTATGTTACAGGTTCTCATTATCGCAAGTGTGCTTTTGCGTTTTGTCGTTTGTGTTCTATATGGAGTTAAGGCTGGGTTGTGCTTTTTGACTGTGTTTATTCCTACTTTTTTGACTGTGCTCATTCCTGTATATCATCACCTATACTTGTGTGTGGGATCATGTTACATTTCCACTAGCATTCGAGGGAAGCTTATTGCCATAGGGTTATCGCAGAGTGAAACTTTGGTCAACTCTTAGAAAGTTCTATGGGACACCATGACCTCGCTGATCCCTACAATGTGGCTTTTACTAAATTTATTTCCGACCTGGTGGCCAAGCCCGAAACATATTTTTTTTTCAGTTACCGGATTTTCATTTTCACTGACTTTTCCATCAGAGACATCGACATGGCAGGTGTATTATAATAGGCAGGTGATGCTTACTACTCGCAAGCGCCTAGTTACACTTCCGCTTTGGGGGTTCTTGTCTGTACATCAACATATTTCGGACTTGTAGATGTGAATATTTGTGACTATCGTTTATATGAGTTTGGACTTATGTTTTTGGTACTTTGACCGCTCTACTACCAAAAGCTCAAATCAGCAATCCAGTTATCAGCTTACTTGTACAATCTATCTTCCGCTTGTTCGGAACAGAGCCGTTGGGACACTGAAGACAGAAACTTTTGCCTATCTCTGGCTGGTAGTGGCGGGCTGGGCAGGCCCGACAACCGGTGTTCCCAATAGTAGAGAAAGTACCCGCTGAGCAATCTGAAGAAATGCAACACTGGTTATATGTTTTGTTTTATTTTTTCGAAACAATATGATTACCTACTTGGCAATTTAAAATCAATTGGAATTTATTTGCCTTATCATACTTATATACATGTATAATTTGTTTTAACATTCAGCATGCCACGTAATTTTTATGATACATGACTTACTTTCACACTTTGTCTTTTCCATATTCGGAACAGATCCATCAAAACAAGGCAGACAGAAATCCTTCCCTTCATTCGGCTGATAGTGTCCATCCGGGCAGTCCAAACACTCACTGTTACCAACATCAGAATAGGAACCCGCTGAACAATCTGAGAACATAGTAATTGCACTAAGAATAGATAATAAACAAGCTCCGCATCGGAAGTTTCCACATAGGAACTGACATCTAAAATTCTTCCTCGGCGGGTGGGCTGTGTGGAGAGTGGGGAGGTAAGTGGTTGGGGGCAGGGGGAGGGGGGCTTAAATAAACTTTATATACACAACTTCACAATCCTTCCTGATAACAAGTAGGTACAAGATCTATGTGGAGGCCTAATAGTTCATCAGTGAGACACCATAGTAAAAGTTGCACCCAACGTAAATAACCCACATTTGTTATACTCCTAGTAAATCGAAAACGAATTCCATGTGGAAGGAAAGAATGCCACAGGGTCTCGTTATATCATGTACATGTATTGCCTTGCGGTACACGCCGAATTTTACAGCAACGTTGTCGAGTGTTCACCTTAAGATCAAAGGGTCCTCCGTTTATCCGCGACCAAGTCGTCTGAGATTTTTTAAGAGTCAGTGACATAAAATCAAAAGAGAGCAAAGTGGTGA
This sequence comes from Ctena decussata, assembly GCA_963989385.1. Lineage (NCBI taxonomy): Eukaryota > Metazoa > Mollusca > Bivalvia > Lucinida > Lucinidae > Ctena > Ctena decussata. Next base: position 88,939,971 of record OZ022499.1, on the reverse strand, counting down.
CACCGTCCAGTCCGAAGAGAAAGCAAAAGGAAATTGTTAGTTGGAAACTCGGACATTTTGTTTTCACTAGACTTGTATTAGCCGAGTTAAAACCATTATAAAAAGCAGAAGAAGGTTGTTTACACCGTTGAGGATTGGTATATTGTATACGCCGAGTGTAACCCCCTTAATAAGTTTTGGGTTAAACATTTTAAAACTTTATTATATGACTAAATCATTTAATTTTTTTTCTAACTTTAGTACAATTTGACCTAGGGAGCTGGCTATTGGTAAACTTTTGAAAATGCTAGCTCATGATGCATTTTTACTGAAAAAAATACCAGAGTTTTGATATAATTCGTATAATGAATATGAATTCAATAGATCATGGGCTCCAACTTCTGTCACATGTCAAACGTCGGCTGACAATAGGCCTGTAACCTCCTGACACCTTTGGTAGGCCCCTGTTGTAAATTTTGGACTTGAGATACTTATTTATAAAATAAGTTTTAACTGTGAAGAAATGAAAATTGATGTATCTTTGTGCTTCCTTTCTTCGTTTTATGGACTAAGGACTATTTTTTCGATAATAAACATGTTTTACATCGAGAAATTGCTAACAGCTGGTGCACACATGCCAACGCAAACAATGCAGTCCCAGATCAGAGCATGCACTGTTCGTGAGTTAGTACTAATTTCACTCTTTTTTTGGAGGGAGGGGGAGGGGGTCCATGTATGTATTTCGGATTTGTCGATATTAATATGGATTATATGAGTTCGGAGTTATGATCTTGGTACTTATACCGCTCTGCTTTTATATAAATTTTTGTTATGACCTTTCGACCTGAGGAATGGATGGATTGGTAGCTTTGGGTTTAATGGCTCTTTGAGACAATATTTCCGTTTATATCGAGCTGTTTCCAGAGAGAGAGAGGGAGAAAGAAAAGAGATATAATCGATGAGAAACCTCCGCCACCCGCACCTCCTTCAAGGACAGTAGGCCCTTGTCCGACTATTATCGAAATAAGTAGAATCCCCCGGCATTGAAAGGTACCCAGCACCATCTGAGGAATGGAAAGTTATTTGCAAGAAGCAGTATGGTATCCAATACAAAATTATTAGAACTTAATAGTATAAATGACTGCTTCATTTAAGGATCGCTTAATATCATATTATTCACAATAAATCAACATGGAAAGAAATATGCAGAAAATAACAAAGCCTGGATTTTGGAAATTGTGTTTGCATCATGGTCTGTGAATGTGCAGATGCCTATATGAAGTTGAAAAATACCGTTAAAACTTACTTGTACATCCTGTCCTACTCGCACTTGAAACAGATCCCGATGCGCAGGAGTAACAAACTGTTCCGCCTTCATCGGGTTGGAATTCTCCAAGTGGACAGACCTCACACACGTTTTCAGACACTACTGCCTTTCTTCCAGCAGCGCAGACTGTAAAGCAAATGCTTTCTTTTACGTGTTTTTGGTGGTCTTTGATCGACAATGCGACTGGTTACACAGACTTATACGCTTTAAAGCAATGTAAGAGAGAGAGAGAGAGAGAGACAGAGAGACAGAGAGGGAGAGGGAGAGATCTACAATAAGGACTAAATTTTAGAAGGATCCTTATTCGACATTGTCAGCACCATTATTATATCGTTTAATGTTTGCAATTCTACCAACATTTAAATTTTTCACCTGCCTGTAAGTTAAGCATATTGTTACATGTACATTTGTTTTACGTTTTAATCTTGTTTGCATACAAGTCACTTCACTTCAGTCAGCATGTAGTTTGCAGGTCCGCTAAACTTCATATTCATCTCAACAAAGGCCAATAAATGTATGATCTCGCATAGTATGCTCATGAATAGGAACGTTACATCAACGAAAACGACCGACCAACTGTGTTTCGTACTGTTGTAGGGTCAGTTTACAAATGAATTTATTCGTTATTTTGTATAACAAAGCAACTGTTGAAGTATTATGGAATTGAATTTAGGCCTCCGCTTCGCGTCAGTTCATATTCACTTCAACAATCGTCAGTTACCGGTATTGTATAATGTGGCGTATGTGTGCATTATCTGTTTTACTGCTTCTGCCACAACTCTTTCTATGTTCAATCAGAATTAAAATTAAACGTCAATAAAACTGCAATAAAATGCACCAAGCAGCTCCATAATATGTGACTGAATGCATATATACATACACATACAAACATGGAAATATATGTTATTTTCATACACTATTCTTAAACTTACTGTTGCATTTTGTCCCGTCCGTAGATGACACAGACCCAGCTGGACAGACAGAACATGTTGTAGCCCCGGTGTTAGGCTGATACTCTCCAGCCAGACAGGATACACACTGGTTAAGTGAACGCACTGCCTTGGTTCCAGCCGCACACACTGTGAGAAAAAAAAAGCTTTTAATTTAATGAATATCTCAGATTCTATACTTATTACTGAATAGTGCAAAAAGATACCATGCATGCCTTAGACTACCTTAATGTTTCTGCTCTTGACACCTGACTCACATTTTCCCTCTATGTGACAGAACAAAACGCCGTCATGTTTTCTGAATAATTACATTTGTCGCCAATATAAAATCAGTTTACACATGTTCATGAACTGTCATTTAATCTTTAGAGAAAATCAGAATTAAAGATAAAAAATCATTAGAACTGCGACAAAATGCACAAAGCATTGAAAAATTAAAGCTCCATGATATGTGTCCAAATGCAAATTTAAAGAGTAACTACACTTCAGGAACTGACTGAATCAGATCCTAAAGCCTATCCCCAACATCAAAGGGAAAGACTGACAAAGACGTCCCAACAAACAATAAATTACAATTGATAAGCCGAATCAGTAGCTCTTTCCCAAATAGGAGGCAACTCAGCTATCTTACCAAACTAAATAATTTAGACCAACAGAAGGGTAACTACAGACTAAGCAAAGTATACAAAAAACATTTAACAACTATTTTTACTTGTTTTCAATTTTTATCACAGAAGGGTTAAAATAATAACACAATAAACCAAACAGCACCGAACATAAGACAAATGCAACCTCAACGAAAGACTGCTATACACACATACACATACACGCACGGAAATATATGTAATTATCATACTCTATTCTTAAACTTACTGTTGCATTTTGTCCGGTCCATAGATGACACAGACCCAGGTGGACAGACAGAACATGTTGTAGCTCCGGTGTTAGGCTGATACTCTCCAGCCGGGCAAGATACACACTGGTTAAGTGAACGCACCGCCTTGGTTCCAGCCGCACACACTGTGAGAAAAAAGCATTTCATTTAATGAATATCTCAGATTCTATACTCATCACTGAATAGTGCAATAATACCATGCATGCCTAAGACTACCTAAATGTTTTTGCTCCTTACACCTTCCCTCTATATCACATATCACAGAAAAAAAGATGCCGTCATATTTCTGAATAATGACATTTGTTGCCAATATAAAATCAGTTTATATATGTTCATGAACTGTCATTTAAATTTCACAGAGAAAATCAGAATTAAAGATAAAAATAATTAGAACTGCGATAAAATGCACAAAGCATTGAAAAAATAAAGCTCCATGATATGTGTTTAAATGCAAAGACTACTATACACACATACACATACACGCACGGAAATATTTGTAATTATCATACACTATTCTTAAACTTACTCTTGCATTTTGTCCCGTCCATAGATGACACAGACACAGGTGGACAGTTAGAACATGTTGTAGCTCCGGTGTTTGGCTGATACTCTCCAGCCGGACAAGATACACACTGGTTAAGTGAACGCACCGCCTTGGTTCCAGCCGCACACACTGTGAGAAAAAAGCATTTCCTTTGATGAATATCTCAGAATGTGTACTTATCACTGAATAATGCAACGATATCATTCATGTCTTAGACTACCTAAATGTTTCTGCTCCTTACACCTGACCCTCATTTTCCCTTAATATCACATATCTCAGAAAACAAAACAAAACAAACGCCGTCATGTTTTCTGAATAATGACATTAGTTGCCAATATAAAATCAGATTATATATGTTCATGAACTGTCGTTTAAATTTCACAGAATATAATCTCCAGCCGGACAAGATACACATTAGTTTAGTGAACGCACCACCTTGGTTCCAGCTGCACACACTGTGAGAAAAAAGCATTTTCATTTAATGAATAAGTCAAAATCTGTACTTATCATTGAATAGTGCAAAGATATCATGCCTGCCTTAGACTACCTAAATGTTTTCTGCGCCTTACATCTGACTCTCATTCCAGTCTATAACACAGAAAAACGGTGCCACATTCCGTGAATAATGACAGTTGCTGCCAATACAAAATCAGCTTGTATATGTTCATGAACTGTTATTTAAAGTTTACGGAGAAAATCTCATCGTCACCAACGTTTCTGTTCCTGTTTCAATTGGCATGTTCCAATTTCTGGCCTGGGCTGGTCCGATTACGCAAAATGACATAAGAGCTTATTTGATGACTTATTACATAGGACCAGGCCAACCCAGGCCAAACTATCATTTGAAGAATTATACTTATGCATTATTTAATTAGAGAAGCCACTGCTGCAAATGCTGATAAACAAACAGAATAATCAAGCATAATGGACATGCTCTAATTTCAGGCCCGGCCTGACCTGGCCCGGCCTAGCCTGGCCCGCATACACATAATGACATAAGAGCAACACATATGGCCAGTCCAATCCAGGGCAAAATATCATTAAAAGAATTATACTTTATGCATCATTTAATTAGAGGAGCACTGTTGCAACTGCTGATAAACAAACAAAATAATCAAGCATAATGGCCATAAAAATTACCATGCCAGTTTGATATAGCTCCCTTGGGAGAAAATAATGCAGTCTGCTGAAACTAACTAGTTTTTAAGTTCTGAGTATTGAAAGTGTATATGTTTATATTTGTTGGCCTGTCATGATCTGCCCAAAATGTTATATCATCAAATAAGCTCTTATGTCTTTTTGTATAATCGGGCCAGGCCAGGCCAGGCTAGAGAAAAGTACATGGCGGCATAATTATCAAGGTAGTTTGATATAGTTCCCTTGGGAGAAGATAACCCAGTATGTTTAAACAAATAAGATTAGAAAATTTGAGTGTTTAAAAGGGCATATGTTTATATTTGTTGGCCTGGCCTGATCTGGCCCAAAGTGTTATATCATGAAATAAACTTTACGTCATTTTGTATATTCGGGTCAGGCCAGGCCGGGCTAGAGAATAGCACATGCCGTTTCAATTTGCGTAACGACGTTCCGCAAGTGGATCTGCGGTACGAAAAATGAAGATCTCAATCAAGTGTGAAATTGACATCAGTTGTGATCATCACAGGCTAATCAACTATCACTCGATATTTATATAGTCAGACGTTTTGTAGTTTTGTAAGATTATAGGTAAGTCTGCCATATGAACTTTATTTAGTTGTTTCCAAAACATATACTCCTAATTTAATGGTTTTACATTAATTTTGGATTTTATACGAGTGTCGTCCAATAAGTCCTGCAAACGACTGAGATTGAAGCAAATGGTAATCAATAGTGAATCAGACGGTCTTTATTCCTTTAATGCATCGTCAATTCTTTCCAGTTAACTGTTTCCAGGAACGTCCTCGCAAATCCTGTTGGTAGGCAACGAGAAAACGCTAACATTAGTCGCCTGTTTAAGATCCCTTAGCTTGATTTCAAATATTTGTACATATTTGAATTTTGTTGGAAGACTTAAAAAATAATGCAGCTACAAGTATTTGGTACCAAAGTAAAGATATTGTCGTCAGTCAAGATATAATTATTGTTCCTAGTAAAATCACCATGTCTTTCAGGGAATCGAAAACATTATATAAATGATTATTTCAGAAAGATGCATTCACAACAGTTTAAGTGTTTCTCTGAATGGCATATATTTGTTATCAAAAAGTACTCACGAGATGTTGAAAAACAAACATTAAAGAAAATATTAATGGCGATCCTCATTTAATATCATTTGCAGCCCTCGAAAATCAGAGGCAACGCCCAAAAACTAGAAATTTGCTAAAATTCTGTATAATTCCTTCGTTGCCTAGCAACCACGTTTGTTTGGTAATATGAAATGATAACTGTCTCCTGTTTGAGTTCTTAAATATAAGGAAATCGTTTAAAGACACAAATTCTTATGATTCAAAAGAATTAAAAACAAATCTGCAGGGATTTTCTTCCCCTCACCTCTTGTAGAAGACTGATAATTTTACCGCCGGTATCGCCTACACCTTTTCATTCAAAACCTTATGATTTCTTATAAAGATAAGTCACATATATGATATTTGGCACACATATGTATGCTATGCAAGGCCTTTTTATAGTCAAATTTTATTACCCTCGGTCAATTAATAAACCAGGTATGATGGCATTTGCAAGACTTCTTGGATGACCCTCGTAATTAAACGATGTGTACTTGAGTACGGTTATCTCATAGATTTTATAACCTGTACACTTTTTGTTATAACAGGCAAGGTTTCAAAGCTCAAGAAGATTAAACTACAAATTTTTAAAATTTTGGTCCAAATACAAGTTGCAGATGCTCGAAAGAGCCGCTTCTAAGTGGTATCTATAATGCACGTCTGTTCTTTAAAAAGTGGCATTTCCAGGTCGTTCATTGCATGAATTTGTTTATATGATGACAACTAAAATAGTTTAATTCTCTCTCTCTCTCTCACTCACTCACACACACACACACACACACACACACACACACACACACACACACACACAACGATTCTGCTCGCTTTTATTTATTTATTTAAGGTGAGGTGGAAGTAATTGACAAAACACATGATTTTATTCATACTTCACTATATTGAGCATTTTCAGTCCCTCTCTCAGAAAATATAATAAAAAGGGGGTGTCGCCGTTGTCGTTTTCAAGACATCTGACCTCGAAAACGTCAATTTTTCCTTGTTTTCGACCCGACGTTATAATGGCGTTCTATGGAAAACGCATTTTTTTTTGCACGTCTCTCTTGGATAAAAACTTTCATTCTGAGAAAACAAAGCACAGTTTTTTTATTTAAAACCAACACAGTATGACCAAATGATAGAAAGTTACATTAAAGCAATAAAAATAGTTGGTCACCGATTTCACTTTCGAGCTAAAGTGCATAAAATGCCCTGAGTGCTGTCTCTTTAGAATGAAATGTTAACGTCGCGCATGGTGACGTTAACATTACTTTACTTTTCGCGCCACGTATCAATCTTCGCTTATTGTAGGATTCGGGCAAAAATTGTCTAGAACTTTTGTCACTCATGATTGTCATCCTCGGGAAGGCGGATGTAGTACATTTTCTCTCACTGCATTAGCCGTCTTGGCTAACTTTTCTTTAATAATGATAAAAAAAAAGCAATTTGAAAACATTGCCATTATGCCCTTCCATACAGTTTACGCGCACCTGAGTTGACAAACTCTCTGAAGCAACAGCTTGAGGGTGGGCTTCCACGTGTTATGCCATTTGAACAATTCCCTTGTCCCTTGCCGTTTGTACAGTGTAAGCGAGTCAAATCTTCCAGTACATGACCCGGCCCAAGAAAGAACCTATACTATTTTGAACTGCGACTGGACATGGGCGACTCTCTCATTCCGTCCGCAGCAATTCTCCTCACCTCGATATAGTCACGCACGGTACTGAAAATTCAGTTTTTGGATGTAGGGTAGTGTTAAGTATGTAAAAAATGACCGCACTTATATTTCTTTGATTTTCCTACAAAATATATGAAAAGATTTGTAAGATAGTGTAGAATACTAGAATAACACAACATTTTTTACTTTAATTCCGTGCTTTAAGAAAAACGTAGAAAACTATGTAAATTTTTGCTCATTTTCTCTATTTTCCCTATATACTATTAGAAAATGATGGCCATATCAATCAGAGCAAAAATGATCGCATTAAATGTAAACTTAAAAGTTTGAAAAAAAATATCTAAGTACAGCTGAAAAAGTGCACTATATTGACCTAACACAACATTTTTCATCTTTTATTCAACGAAGACAAAAGAAGAAAAAAACTGTCAATGTCCTATATAATTTAATGCTATTTCAAGCTCACGCGATATCGCCGTTTACAGGTAGATTATACGGGACTGAGGAAGAAAGTTGCCCATGCCTCTCTCTCTCTCTCTGAAAATGACTGAAAATGCAGCTTGAATTCACTTTAGTGTCTAGGAGGTTCATTGATACGATTCTTTGATATACACTTGAAAAAAAAATGAAAGACAGAAAAATGAAAGAAAGACGAGGCAAAGAAACGCCGCATTTCTTTTAACTTATTAACAGAACAGAGATCAACGTTGATAAAAGGTACTGCTGACATTGTATCGACGTTGATACGGCTGCCTAGCGTTGTTCAAACGATGAATTTTTAATATCACTGCTGCGTGGCCTAATTCTAACTGATTGGTATTTTAAGTGTGGGTGGTATAATAACACCCAATTGCACACGGCTTTTCATTATCATATTACCATGGTCCTGATATGACTGAATTACCGTTAAAAAGGACGTAAAATATCCATCCATCCATCCATCCATCCAGCCATCCATATGTGATAACACCCGAAGAGCCCCGGTAGCTCAGTAGGTTAAGCGCTGGCTGCTGATCTAGCGGTCCCGGATTCGAGAACCACTGGAGGCGGAAATCTAAAACGCGTGGTCTCACTTCTCATTTCAATTTCATGAGGCTATGTCGTATGAAATTTGTAATAAAATTATTGCAACACCAGTTGTGAACTCCATCTAACAAACTGATGAGAAACTGCAAGAGAAAAGCTTTCCCGCTTGTAGTAACTAGCTATATTTTTTGCAGTTTCTTCTCTATGACACTTTCCGGCTTGTAGTAGCTAGCTATATTTTTTGCAGTTTCGTCTCCATGGCAGTTTCTATTTCCTTTTAATTTCACCCAGCGCTCAGCCTTTTTGCATTTTTTAATCAGACCATGTAGAACATGTAATCACAGAAGCATAAAATGTTGACGCCATCTTGTTTCACTCAGACGGAACGTTTGACGTCATTATGTAACGTTGCGACAGAAACTGCCGCACGGCGGCGCTGAATTACTCCCACATCACCTTAAACCAAATTGAATAATTTAATCATTAATAAACGTCTTTTAGTACATTATTTATTAAAGTTGGGTATCACTCTGGTGCTCAGGTCAGTGAGTCTCGGTATATTTACCTTAATGGGTTAATCACTTCAGAAATACACGGAGCTGTCAAGGACACGTGTCAAATAAACATCATAGCATAGGGAATAACTATTTGCTTTGTGTTAACCATAATGATGGGCTGCAACACGACAAAACGAAAAAGGCGCCCACAGAACATGCAGATCAGCCTGGGCATCCACCTAGTCTAACCCGGCAGTGTCTTCGCTGTCGGCATGGAAGTAGGTTAGACCCTTAGCCACCATAAGATGCACGCAAAGACTCTGATTAGACTGGACGGATTCGTTCTGTCAGAGTTAAAGCTTTAGTTGATATCACCGTTATAGATATAAATGTTTGGAGATGTAGAGGGTACGAGTAATATTGTAATGGAATCTCTATTCTATTCTATTCTGTTCTATCCCATAACCTTACAAGGTCGTTGGGGCACCAGAGATGACTACTCAATCTGTCTTTTGTTTTGTTTTGTTTTGTTTTGTAAGTTAAAGATAAAATAGATAAAAACTGATGCTGATGCTGTTTTTGATTAGGGTAGCTGAATGACCACGTGTTTTGGAAAGAGGTGCTCATTCGGTTTACCGTGCGTGTCTTTCGTGAACTTGTATTAACTTTTCCGCGTGTGTGTGCTATTTTCCCTATTGGTTTTGAGAGCGGGATGTGGGATTTAATTGTATTAATTCTTGACCATTGCCCATCTCTTTACTTTTCAAAGTGATCACTTTCCACCTTGTCCTGTTTTCAGCTGCCCTAGTTGAGCTGGCAAAGTCCATACCTGTCTACTCTTAAATATTGCTTCCCATCTCTTCTTCTGTCTATCTTTTCTTCTTCTTCTTCTTGTTTTTGATTCCACTGTGCCATTGTGCCCTGTAGAATCGTCTTTGCTACACCAGAAGACCTTGATACATAGACAAACCAGTTTACTTTTCGTTCATTGACCAGGGTCATGAGTTAATCATACTGGCTGCATTGGCTGGTCGAATCTTTCTGCGCATAAGATTCACCTTTGATCCAAGAGATATGTTTTTATCTTTCCAAATTAGCTTCAGCTTTGTAAGAGCTGAAGTGGCTTGTGGAATCCTTGAGAGAATCTCCTTTTTAGAGCCGTTATCTGAGACAATTGCTCCAAGGTATTTTAAGCTTGTTACAGTACCAAGCTTCGGCCCTTTTACCGTTATCTCCCTTTGGATGCCATTGGAGCTGTTTGTCATCAGTTTGGTTCTCAGCATTGATCTACATCATATACCTTGTGCAGGTTTTGTCGAGACTGTCAACCAGGTCTTCTAGTTCCTGCTTTTCCTCAGTTATAGCGTCTACATCACCAGCAATCCGCAGATTGGTAATATCTCTGCCGCCTATGCTAACCCTTCCGCCATGTTCATCCAGAGCATCAGACATAATCCGTTCAAGAAAAATGATGAAAAGGGTGAGTGACAGAAGACATCCTTGCCTTACTCTAACTGTTGTTCTGAACCATTCTCCCATGCTGCCATTCATCAGGACTGCACTTGTAGGTTTGTCGTGGAGATGCTCAATGGTGCGAACTAGATTTGCATTGATATTGTACTTCCGCATGAAGGTTCATTAGGCTGCATGCCAGACCCTATCAAAGGCTTGTTTGAAATCAATGAAGACATGGTACGTCTTTCCTATTCTTAAAAAACAAACAACAACATTAAATGCATGACCAGACGGCAGTTTATTCAGTAGGGTAACAAAGCAGCGGTATAGCTAAACAAAGCCGCAGGTGTCCATCGTTCAAATTAAACAACTTTGGTCCTTTCAGAAACAAACAATATACATGTAGCATGCGGTTCAGCTCGCCCAGGAAAAAACAGAGATAAAACTATATAATGTTAGAAAACTCTGGAAACCTGTGTCCGTTTGTCAAATGCTGAATCGCTAGAATGTTGGGCCTCATTCTTAACATTACATTGAAATCGAACATGAGAAAACGTGCCAGATTCTGAACGTTTGAACCGTCACAGCGTCGTGAGCATTAAATAAGTGTCCAAAATTTAATATTTATCTAAATTGAAAGCAAACACGATGTGAGCTATATGAAGTCGTCTGGTAGAATGAACAAAAACTCACTTCACAATTCATGCATACTGACCAACGACCACACTGTATAATCAGAACCACAAAGACAATTATTTCACGCTATACTATAGAAACGCGTGAAGTTGATAATATTTTGATGCTGTTGGAGATAACGCGATCTGAATGCCCCATAATGTAAAAATTCTTAGTAAGACAGTAAGGGTAGTTCTTAATAACGTCAACTAAGAAACATTAAACAACTGTTGATGCCACAGCGGATGTTAATTTGTGAACCGGATGGCGCTCAAACCCAGTCGTCTCGCACACCGTGTAAGGTCTCTAACAACTGAGAGATGGCGCAGCATTGTCCTTGGACATTCATTCATTAGATCTGATTGAGGACATAGAGGATATTTGACTTTTTCAGTGTAAGATCGATTTTTATTTCACCGAATGAACACCAAAATCAGTATTTTCACGAGTGGCGAAGCAAGGAGTGAAAATACCACTTTTGGTGATCATGAGTGAAATAAAAATTCAACTTACACTGAAAAAGTCAAATTTTCTATGTCTTTTATGCTTGTCTGTTTATTCAAGAGCGGCAGCCATCACGATAGAAACACAATTTTTTTTAGCAATTTTGCGTCAAATTTGATGCTTCCAACGTGTTTATTGGGTATGATATTGGTTGTAAACAATGTTTGCAACTGAAAAATAGCTCCAAATATCATTTTGAAAGACAGATCTCAAAATAACTGCCAAGAAAGAATGCCTACAGGAGACTTAGGCGGCCTGGTGTCGCGTGCAGTAACAATGTTACGTTGGCGCTTTAAGTGACGTCATTAACGTCGTAATGACGTGCAAACATGCGTGACGTAATTTTTATCAAGTCAGATAAGATTTAGCCAATAAATCAACAAAAATCTTGAGGCTATTTCACAAAAATCCTATTTCTGAAACAGTGAAATCGAAAGTTATAATTTTGCACTGTTTGAAACTGTGAGATTATCAGTTTCGATTTCACCGAGAAATCGATATAATTCGTTGAAAAGTATAAAAGAAATAACGCATCTCTCCATACTCACATGCATTAACTTTTATGTGCCTTCTCTAACTACTTACCGTTACATTTTGTCCTGTCCGCAGATGACACAGATCCAGTAGGACAGGAAGAACATCTTGAAGCTCCGGTGTTGGGCTGAAACTTTCCGACCGGACAAGATACACACTGGTTTAGTGAACGCACAGCTTTTGTCCCAGCCGCACACGCTGTTAAACAAAAAACATTATTTGTTTCACTATTCATTGATAATCACAGTAGCCCGTATACTTTCAAAATGGATGTCATATGTTGTTTTTTTTCATTTTGAGATGCAAACAGCTGTTGATATATGAAAACATGGAGGGGCCATTAATAAGTTTTATTCTGCTTCTGTATTTCATTATTGAAAAACATATGCTAGAATATAAAATAGCCTTGTACAACAATAAATACCATCAAAAACCTTTCTGACAAGCCGTCACAGTCAAAGAAACGTTCGGACCATAGTTAAGTTATAACAAGGGCTTCGCAAGCGGCGCATAATACGCCCGTTTAAATGTCATAAAGCAGAAACAGAATGAACAAGATTGCCTACAAAAGGATAGACAGACAAAGTGGTACAAGGGAGATAACCTAAACATACTAGATAGGCCTTTTTTGGTTGTACTATATTCCCTTGAAATGATTTTTATAATATACATACCATTTATTTCGAATGGTCAAGGAGTTAGAGTAAACAGGAAATTTATGGAAGGGCAGATAATTCAGTAAGTAAGCCAGAGTTGTGGTTCTTGTTCAGGATACATTGCCCCATTATTATACACATTCCTACAAAGCTTCATTCTAATATTTCAAAAAGTTCAGGAGATATGGAGTGAATGAGAAACACCTGAAAATACTAATCAAATGGAGGTTACTCCAAAATTAAGAAAGAGGGAGCAACCATTCTTATATATGACACATTGTCTTGTGATCATGCACATTGCTATAAAGTTTCATCATGATATTCCAAACGGTTACCAAGTTATGGCATGCACAAGATAAGTAAACACAAAAATAGGCTCAAAGTACTAATGAAATGGTCGTAACTCTAAAACGAAGAAAGGGAGAGCAGCCATTTTTGTACGCGACACATCGTTAGGAATTCATACACATTGCTATGAAGTTTTATAAAGATATCCCAAACGGTTATCTACTTATGGCGCGCACAAGACTTGCAGGGAAAAAAATGATCAAAGGGGCATAACTTCGAAACTAAGAAAGGGGGAGCAACCATTCTTGTACGCGACACGTTCCCCCAACCTAATACATATGCCTATAAAATTTCATGAAGATATCCCAAATGGTTACTGAGTTATGGTGCGCACAAGAATGTTTACGGACGGACGGACGGACGGACGGACGGACGGACGGACAGCGCCATGACATAATACGTCCATTTTTTCAAAACGGGCGTATAAAAAGGGCTCTGTTTCACAATCGTTCCTTAAAATCAAAGATGACCTTATATCTAAGTTTGGGAATAACATAAGTAACTGAATGTATAAAAAGCAAGTGGGGGGGGGGGGGGGGTATCAGTAAGGTGGGTTTTCTGCATCCTACCAAAGTTTTCATTTGACTGATGATAAACTCTGCTGTGTTCAATTTCTTGAACCATATGTGACTTTGGTCGGAAAACTCTAGTTACTGAGCTGTAGGTCCACAGAAGGAATGTAGGACAATTTGGCCACGGACGTTTCGGCCTAGGACATTTCGGCCCAGGACAGTTCGGCCATGGACATTTCGGCCACGGACATTTCGGCCATGGACGTTTCGGCCAAATCTGAAAAAAATACACTGAGCTCCCACAGAAGTGGGTGGGGTAATTCAGCATGTTTTTAGTCTGTCTTGTTAAAATATTCTCATTTGGTAGAAGTGTATAACAGACAGACAGCGTTTGATAAAATGATTAACAGAACATCTAAAATGTATTTCCATATCATTTTACTTTGGTTAATTTGAACATATGTTGTCAAAAAAGACTTCCTTTGACAAACTGTATTATTTGTCCTCTATTTTCAATATTTCTAGGCACCATGGCTAAATAAACTGACCAGTAATCATCAAACTCATGTCAAGAAAGCACCTTGACCATGACAATGGGATGATGTGACCAGAATTTCACAATGGCCTAGTTTTCATGGTTGACTGAACACATAAACTTGAATTCCATTCAATTCTATTACCTAGAATTACGGAATCTGGTCAAATTTATATCTTTACTGCTATATTATGCCCCACAACCCCACTGCTAAAGGTGAGAGAATACATATTGGCTTCAGTGCGGATCTCGCTGGCATCAGCGTCTGTGTCTGCGTCCCATATTAAGTCCTTCTTTCACCGAAATCTGATCACCCCTTAAGCTTGTTCTAATGATTTTTCCATGCCAGTATTGTGGAATTGCGCTTATTGTTTCAAAAGATATCTTAGGTACAGGGAGTTGCCACGCCTACGCCGACGCAGAAAACTTTTAACATGTTAAAACCTCCTGTGACATTGAAAATGGGGTCAAATGAAACAAGTCCGAAACATATGTTTGGCTTGTCCCAATTGTGTATCCTAGCAAGCTTGATCAAAGTCCACAGATGCAAGTTTGGTAAAATTTAACACGTTGATTCAAGAAATATAGTGGGTACAAACTGTCACGCCGACGACGACACAGGCGCCGACGGGATCCGCACCAAAACCAATACGTCTCTCCTTATCATAATAACGTGGCGGTGGTGGCAAAATATAGCTGTTAAGATATTAATTTGATCAAAGTTTTATATTTCTAGGTTATTAAGCTGATGAGAACCATCTTCCAAGCAAGTATATGCGTTCAGTCAACCATGAAAACTAGGTCATGGTGATATTCTGGTCAAATCATCCGATTGTCCTTGTCAAGGTTCTTCCTTGACATGCGTTTGATGATTACTACTAGTTAGTTTAGCAATCAATAATGCCAAGATATATTGAAAATAGAGAACAAAAATATAAAAAATGCTGGATGTTAAGGGAAGTCTTTTTTGGACATCATATGTTAAAATTAAACAAAATAAAATGATATGAAAATACATTTAAGATGTTCTGTTAATCATTTTATCACATTCTGTCTGTCTGTTATACCGTTCTACCGAATGAGAATAATTTTACAAGACAGACTAAAACCATGTTGAATTACCCCACCCACTTCTGTGGTCCCATAGCTCAGTAACTAGGACTTTCCGACCAAAGTCACATATGGCTCAATAAACTAGACACACTGGAGTACAGCTTCAGTTAAAAAAAGAAAATTTTGGTAGGATGCAGAAAACCCACCTTATTGATACCCCCTCACCCCCTTTATTTCGATTTTTCTTTCTCATAGCATCTTCATGCTTATTGTCAGCAGGATCATGTAAAATCGTGACGCTCCATGTGATTTAAATATATAGGTAACAGGTTTTCTTCGTGCGAACTTTCCAGCAGAAACATAAAATGTTACGAAGCAAATAAAGCGTGGACTGACGGAACCTAAAAATCTGAGTCATGTAATACCTTGTGAAAGCCCTCTACCGACTATGCTATCATGCACCTTTGACATTAACAAATACGCAATTATGCATTAATTTCTATGTGCCATTTGTTTCCGTTTACTGTTACATTTGGTCTTGTCTATAGATGACACAGACCCAGCTGCACAGACAGAACATGTTGTAGCTCCAGTGTTAGGTTGATACTCTCCAACCGGACAAGATACACGCTGGTTTAGTGAACGCACAGCTTCTGTCCCAGCTGCACACGCTGTGAAAATATTGCTCATTGTCCTAAAGTAAGATATTTTGTTACATGGTTAAGTCATATGGTCCAGTTCCTTCGGAAAATTTAGGGTAAGCTTATATTGTTGAGGCGCCGTGTTCAAGTGGCTAGAGTGACTCGGTTAAATACACAGCCATTACAAGATAAAGTAGCTGTATTTGGTATGCATGTTGATGAAATATAACTTGTTGTATTGTAAGATCAAGAACCAGCCTTCTATTGCTTTTTCTTCCCTATATTTTTCCAATTTTCTTTCTCTCCTACTTTAAAATAATGATTATTATGCCCCCGTGACGATAGTCAGGGGGCATTAAGATTTGCTCCTGTCTGTCCGTCCGTCCATCCGTCCGTCAGTCTGTCTGTCCGTCCGTTCGTCACACTTTACGGTATAGAGTTTGTGTAATCAACTCCTCCCACAGTTTTCAGTGGATCTTTTTCAAACTTCACACTTTACGGTATAGAGTTTGTGTAATCAACTCCTCCCACAGTTTTCAGTGGATCTTTTTCAAACTTCACATACATGTTGTGGACATAATGAAGATGTGCATGTGGGTTTTTGTTGGAGCTAGAATAAATTTTGACAGAATTACGGCCTTTTGAACTTAGTCATTTTAGGCAAATTTTTGCATTGTAGGGTATGCAGTTTGTGTAATCAACTCCTCCCACAGTTTTCAATGGATCTTTTTCAAACCTTGCATACATGTTGTGGACATATTGAAAATGTGCATGTGGGTTTTTGTTGAAGCTAGAATTAATTTTGACAGAATTATAGCCTTTTGAACTTAGTCATTTTAGGCAAATTTTTGTTTTGTACATGTAGGGTATGTAGTTTGTGTAATCAACTCCTCCCACAGTTTTCAATGGATCTTTTTTCAAACGTTGCATACATGTTGTGGACATATTGAAGATGTGCATGTGGGTTTTTGTTGGAACTAGAATTGATTTTGACAGAATTACCGCTTTTTGTACTTAGTCATTTTAGGCAAATTTTTACATTTGTAGGGTGAGGAGTTTGTGTAATCAACTCCTCCCTCAGTTTTCAATCGATCTTTTCCAAACTTTGCATACATGTTATGGACATATTGGAGATGTGCATGTGGGTTTTTGTTGGAGCTAGAATTGATTTTGACAGAATTATAGCCTTTTGAACTTAGTCATTTTAGGCATATGTTTGCCTTGTAGGGTAAGTACTTTGTGTAGGGTAAGTACTTTGTGTAATCAACTCCTCCCACAATTTTCATTGGCTGTTTTTCAGACATCGGATACTTGTTGTGGACACAGTGAAGATGTGCATGTTGGTTATGATAGGAAACAAATAATTCTGAAGGAATTATGGCCTTTTAAACTTAGTCATTTTGGGCTGCATTTTGCACTATAGGGTATAAAGTTTTTGAAATGTTTCCAGTGGATTCTTTGTAGATAGCATTTGTGCTTTAAAGGTGCTTTAGGGATGTACACATGTCCTGTGACAGGCGCTGCACGGGGGCATCATTAGTGTCTTACAGACACAATTTTCTAGTTTTCTTTGTAACTGATTTCACAGCAACCCTCCAAATTTGAATGTCCAAGTTTTATTACAGATTGATAAAGACTTTATGTCTAATATTTATTTATTTATTTTTCTGTCTATCGAAGGTTACTGAAAATCTCGTAACTAATAAGTATGTTCGCAGAAAGATCCAAGCATACAGTCGGGAATATGACAAACTCTTGTAAAGGCATCTGAAAGCCAGCAGTCCTTCTTGAATAAAGGCCAGTAAAATGACATACTTACTGATACATGCTGTTTTGGCCGGATTTGACACAGATCCTGAAACACAGGAGTGACAGGCTGTTTTTCCTGCATTTGGCTGGTATTCCCCGGGTAGACAAGGTATACATTTGTTTCGCCATGACGCCGCTCTAGTGCCTGCTGCGCAAGCTGTAATATTAAATTAGCGCTTTACACATGTTACAATGGCCATGTGCTGATTATTGAAAATGTACAAATGTACAAATGTGTATAGAATGGAAAAGAAAAAGATCCTGGTTGGTTTGTTGTTTTGAGTCTAACGGCTCTTTGAGTCGTCACCCAGTGAGAAGGAGAAAAGAGAGATATGATACCCGACCGCAACCACCCCTAAGAAAAGTCCTAGACATTATTTCAGTATACAATGAAAGGCTTAATCATGTAAATAACGTTATGCTTTACGCCAGTCTTTTTAAGTGTGATACAAAAAGCAGTATCAAAGATATACAACATACAATAAAACATTGATGCACAACATCAATACGCCGGGAAAGTAAGCGCATTTAAATTTTGAGACCTGAGACCTTAGACATACTAAAGAATATTGACACTACCAAAGGTCATCAAGAGTTATACTGTGTTATCAAGGTGATTAGCATTTGGTGGTTTTCGTCTGTTTGTATACACTGGGCATGAGCGTGAAGGGCAATAAAATCATATATAAAACTTCATAATTTGTTATTTTCATAGATCGTACACATTTATGCCTCTGCTATAACCTGTATCATTCATTATCCCTCATGTTGCCATTGTATGGGCTGAGATGACAATAAGAGATTTGTATTTATATTGTACAAAAGCAGATGTAATACAAACATGCATCATTAAAATGAATTTTAAAGCTGCTCTGGTTGTGTTTTCTTTTCGCTGACTTCCCTTGCTGCTATAACCAATAAGGCAGTGATATTTACGCAAATACGCAGATGCGTATTGAAATTTGTCAAATTGACAAATTCTGATAGTTTAATATGTGTGACTTTTTTGTGCATTTTATGTGCCGATATATCATTAAGACATACACATATTTATTATTTTAATTGAAATCTTTAACATGTTACATAAAAAGTTACCTTTGCAGTCCTACTATAATTAATTAACAATAAGACTTGTTACAAATTACATAATTTTTTATTAGCTCCTTTGTTTCTGCTTATGACGAGACCGGGTTCTGATATGGGTAGACCCAAACGGGTAAAGGCGATACTTCAAGTCAAACTGGGTCCGTAAGCGGTAAAACTTTTATCGTACTTATTATTATTATTATTATTATTGTTGTTATTACTTTAATCCATCCTAACTCGCATTATCACAAGTATGAACTCAGTTCTACACCATGGCAGCAACACGTGCACCTTTTACTGTTTTCAATAAAAAAGATATAATATTAGTTAACCCAACTGATAGTCCCAAATACAGGAAGAAAAAAGGGGGTTCAAAATGCCGGCTGCCCGGCGTAAATAAATTCTTCTTCCATTTTAAAATGACGAAAAATTATTAATTGCAATGGACAACCCTTCTACAGGGCTGACAAAGGTGAAGGCACAAGTTTGATCAGCATAATCTTTGTAGTCTTTAGAGCTTGTTTTTTATCTTCAAAATTTTAGTAGTATATTTATTAGTATTGCAGGGAATATTTTCGTGCTAATTTTATCCCTCGCCGAAGGCGGAGGGATATAGTTTTCTCCGTGTCCGTCCGTCGTCCTTTCTCCCTTCCTTCTGTCCTTCCGTGCGTCCGTCTGTCCGGCCGGAGCCATAATTAAGTAACAATTGAACGGAATTTCATGAACCTTAAAATAAATCTATATCACTGTAACAGGCTGATGCACGTAAAGTTTCAGCAGACTTGCTTTAGTAGTGCATGAGTTATTGACCTTGAATCGACTTAAGATCAAGGTACTGAGCCATAACTAAGTATCCAATTATCCAAACTTCATGAAACTGAAACTAAATATGTATGTATCACCATATCTTGGTTATGCATATAAAGTAACATAAGAATGGCATCAGTACTTCATGAGTTATTGCCCTTGAATCAATTAAATACTGACAAATTCAGCCATAACTAAGTAATCAATGAATCGTAAGGAACTTACACTAATATGGACCACCATAACATTGGTGCATGTTACGTTTTGCCGGAATTGCTTCAGTAAGCAATGAGTTATTCCCTTCAATTTGTTTAAAATCAACAAAGGCGGAGTTTCAGCCTATTTTAATTTTACATAGGAATCTGCCCACGCTTATTTTTTTTTTATTCTATGTATATGTGTTGCCTAATGACTAACAGTGTTGCTTATGGATTATTTACCTCAGTTCGCACGCTCAGAAAAGCACAGGATTGACTTAAGGAACTTCTACTCTGAAAATGAGGGTCCCCTTAAAATATCGCTCCTAGAACTATTAAATTTTCAGATTTTGCAATTTCATTTATAAAATTAAATCAGTGAATTAATGTGAAACATTTTAGAAATATGTATATTCATGTTTCATGAGACGGGTTATGTATAAAATGTATTTTGTTTGGTGTAATTCCTCAAAATCAGCTAAAAAACCACATCTGTATCAAAACTTAATTATCAGTTAAAGTATGATCCAGTTTTTGTCAAGATTTTATACTGACCATAAATCATGCTGTATACCTCTAATATGTGTAGAAGATAATTAAAGAAATTCTGAGCCCGGTAAACTTTACTTCAGGGCTGCAGAATGTGGGCTGACAGGCACAACACTACATTAGAAAAGCATTATCTTGTTGAAATGTATTTTCTTGATTCCCCATGTTACTTAAAAGTGATCTGTACCATCTCTGTATTATCCCATTTCAGATTAAAAAGCATATCGATGAAACTGTCGCCTTGTCCAAATCCATTAACACAAGAAAGTTTTCAGATCAAATCTTTTGGTGTTTTTTCTTTTTTTCTTTTTTTTTTCAGAATAATAATCCGGTAATTATTTTACCTAGACTGACAACATATCTTATTTGGAGCCCAGGAAAACTATTTTAGAGCCCTAGCAGTTTAAACTGACACGTTTTAGGCACAGGTTTCCTCATGGATTAGGCTCAGCTTTAGATTTATTTGATCAAATTCAGATTCTTTTCATCAACCATTGTCTTACGCCTGTACAACGTACGGATACATATGGATTAACCTAACCCAGATGCCGTGAGGTTGACTTCCAGTTTTCTGAATACCAACAGAACTGATGATAGTCAAGAAGTGAGTAAATTATCAGTCGCAAATAAGTTGCATCTTTTCACAACTGAAAACTTATTTTACGTTGCTGTTTCTAAACACAAGTAATCTGTTTGCTGTCAACACGTTGATGATGGGTTGAGTAGTCTTCTCAAGCTTGCTATTAAGTGTCAGCTTATCTTCCATCATAAGCTGTTTTTTAGTGCACGGACACTAGATGCAGTCAGGTGTTGGAGTCTTACCTTACGCCTGTTCAATGTACAGGTACAAGCCAAAGATGTAAACAAATAAACTCAAGGCACTAACACTTGATGCAGTCAATAGTTGAAATAAAAATAATAGATCACCTTTACTATGATATAGGCAATGTAAAGATACAAGCAAATGCACTAGCACTTGATGCAGGCAGCAGTTAGAAACAAAAGGTGAAACGTCCTGCCTTACATCTAGAGACAGCTACAGATACTAACCTAAAGTTATCTTCAAAACAAAAAACCCAGGGCACTGATGCATGAAAAAATAGGGTAAACATTGAAATTAACTTTATCTGGTCACCTTTTATTTATCGTTCTGTACAGACAGAAAATGTGTTGACTGTTTTGGGTGACACTTGTTTGCAGAAGTGTGAGGAGGGGAGAGGGGGCGGGGCACATTTGGGGATTATCCTTGGCTTCCAAATCTTAGCCAGTGAAGAAAATAATTGCATACAGAATGGGTATTAATGTAAGACCTCATTAATAATTTATGTCATAGATAAACAAGTGCTGCAGTGAAAGATCATACCTTTACTATGAAACTGACGTTCTCCAAAAACCTGACCTATCCCCAAATTTCAGTTTCAAAAACTATTTTACCTGTTTCGTTATCTTTTAAAACTTTTTATGAGAAGAGGGGATATATTTACCCTAATTCTGAATAGAAATTATAGCTTGACAAATACAGTAACAGATCTAAACATTAAAACTACTTTTCATGTTTGATTATTTATAGTCGTTTTTTGACAGATTTTTCAAATTCGGTTGACCATAAAAAATATCTGTATAAGTCAACATATAAGTTTATGGAATCAGAATAATTCTCAGGGTACCTGCAATTAATTTCAGTAAGCAACGAAAGCATTTAAATTGTACTGTTAATTTGACAGGTTCTAACTTAGCCCTACCCATCATGTCTGATAAGGGGTTCTGCAAGGTGCGACCCTAAGCCCTGCAGTTCTTGAATTAAATTGATTAACCCATTTTATTAATTGGTTTACCCCAGGTAATTAAAATATTAAGTATGAAGGAAATCTAAGCGTGGGCCATTTTGAAACACCCCCTTTAGTCATAACTAAGTAGCCAATAAATGGAATTTCATGAAATTTAAAATAATTATATAATGCCATGACATAGCAGTGCACATTAAGGTTTATCAAAAGCGTATCATACAGCAGTGCAGGATTTAATGTCCTTGAATTGATTTAAATCCACAAATTAGCGATAACTAAGGTACTGATGAACAACATTTCTTGAATCTAAATTAAAACTGTATCATCATAGTGCAGTGATGCTCAGGCCAGTGTTTAAGAACAGCTTTTATTATGTCTCACTTATGCCAGAGTTATTGGCCTTAATTTGATTTACAATCCACAAGTTCAGCCGTAACTAAGTAACCAGTGAAGAAATTTTATGAAACTTAAAATATACCATAAACAAATCAGCACCACTTTGGTACTGCGGAATTTCTCAGTAAACCAAAAGAATATACCCATTCATAAACCTTTGGCGACTAGCGGTCGTGGGGTACGCCACTTTGAGAGCCTGTCAAGCACACTGGACATCAAGTATACCCCATCAATTGCGGTTGTCCTATGCAAGAGGGAATCTGCTTTCTACTAGAGCAAGGTTTCACCCTACTCATTGATTTGATGACTTTAAAAATCCGATAAAACGTCAAAAATTTCTGATATTTTCAACATCAGCTTTTCAGTTGGCACCCCCTACTTAGTTGATCCCGATATTCTGAAAACTAGACTTCATCCTCCCGTTCTTTCTCTAGTAATAACACAGGGCCTCAGACAAGAATCACTTTTGTCATACGAAGCATATAACTGGCGCTAATATCTTGTTTTCATTTTTTTATAAGTGTCTATGTCGGTTCCCGGAGTGATCACGTGACCTCCAAATTCGGCATGTCACGTGACCTTAGTAACTTCCGAAAATGGCGGCATACACATAGGTGTTATTGAGAGAATATATTAATCAAATTGATCAGAGTTTGTGGAAGTTATGGTTTCTTAGGTACCCCTACCCCCAGTTCAGGGCCAGGTGAATTATTTATCTAGCATTTTAAGGATTAATTTAGTGGGATGGGATAGAATTCATATCAGTGTTTGTAAACACAGAGGCTTTTTGCAGATTTCTCATATTCTCTTGTTACTAGATTTGTTCTCCTGTCGACCAAAAATATTTGACCTGATTTTTTCAATTCCATACGTTTTTCCAAAGTCATTTAAGTTACATTTAAGATTTAAATTCAAATTTCTTTTCAGTAACTTTTGCACTAAAACTTTGATGCTTCTGAAGAAATTCGATACGAATTTTAAATCGTTCAGAAATTAGATACAAATGTTAAATCGTGAAAAAAATATATATGAATGTTAACTCCTTTGTAATGCATTATGCTCGAAAACCCAGTTACAATGTACAAAATTCGTTGTTATGCAAATGCATTTTGTCGTAGAAATACCAATTTTATCAACACATATGCATAATTTGTCTTTTTGATGGTAAAATGTCAACTACATGATAATTTATAGATGCACCACAAATATTTCGACATTTTATTCTTGACTCCCTTATCTGTAAGACCCACTCCACGATATAAATGATTATATGTCAACTTTTGAGTTCAAGTTTTGTTTCAGATGTTAATTCATTACCCCGACTCTTTTAACCAATTTTCTACATGCAGCTTCAAATTTCCAGCTGAAAAAGCTCCAAAAACAAATAACTAACAAGGATTCCGCGGAACACTATGTCGCACCTGTGCCTTCATATAAAGAAATCAATAAAAGCATCAGTTTGACATATTTGGTCAAAATCCATTTTGTAGTTCATGAGATATTGTCTGTTTCATATTTTTTTCTATTTTTAGTAACGGTGAAAGGCAGCCATTGTGCATGTTCAATTTGCAAAAAATTGAAATAGCGTCATGCAAGGACCATTCAGACACAAAGTTGGTTCAAATTCATTCAGAGGTTCTTGAAAATATCATTTTCATGTTAATGCTATTTTTAGTAACAAAGCTGACGGTCATCTTGGATTGCCCAGTCACATAAATATGAAAAAAACTCCATTTGCCGATCATTCTCATTGAATTCAACTAAAATCTGTTCAGCCTTTTTTTAGATATTAGCATTTTAGCAAATTTGGCTGAAAACAGAAAGTAGGTCACTGTGACCTAATTCCACTACAGATTATTTTCATTTTGAAAATTCTGACAAGGAAGGTCCTTTTAATGTTCCATGCAAAATTTCTACCTTATATATCAAGTGGATCTGGAGAAAAAATTATATCATTCGTTTTGCTATTTTAAGTAACAGTGGCCATCTTGGATTCTCAACCCAGCTGACTTTTAGCATTCTGAAGAATTGCAGTCTGATCATGCTGCATGTAAAATTTGACAATCATTGGTGCAGAAGTTTCAGAGAGTAAGGCATTTGAATGGGCGACGTAAATTATGCTGGGTCGACATAAGGGCACTGTGTCCTAATTCTGCTACAGATATTGTTTCATTTTGATAATTCTGAACACCAACGTCCCACTAATGCTTCATGCAAAGTGTCCGCCAAATATACCAAGTGATTCTGGAGAAAAAGTTGATTTTATTGGTTTTGCTATTTTTAGTAACAGCCGCCATCTTGGATTTTCGACCAGCCTGAATTTTACCATACTGAAGCCCTGCAGTCTGATCATGCTGCATGTGAAATTTGACAACCATGGATACAGTGGTTCAAGAGAATAAGTCTTTTGAACGGACTTGAATGCTAGGGTCGACGTAAATTGTGAACGGACGGACGGATGGACGGACGGACGAACGGACTGACGGACGGACGGAAAACCAGACGCCTGTATCGCACCCTGCTAAAGCAGGTGCGACAAAAATCATAAATGGGTTCCTTAAAGGGTAATGAAAACAGTCATAAGACAGAATGCGTATCAGACTACGTAGTTTCGGCTAGTAAAGCCAAATCAATAACATTGCAATCGCCTGGCAATAAAGCCAGAAGAAAACACACTGCAAGTGATTATATTTCAAATACTCAGTCGATTCAAAGAAAACAAAATACAAACGGGATCAAACAATAAAACATCTGTCTATGAGTCTAACACAAATCAGTTCGGTCTGCATACAGTGGGGTATGTTAATAATGCCTGTTGATCAGCACTAACTAGCAATGATGATGATTCTACTGTTACGAAATGGATCGGATAGCAAGCGTTTTTAAGTCCAAATTCTTTTTAATTCTTTCAGTCAGTAGGGCTACCGTATTTAGGGTAGCTGTGGTAATAAAACATTTACGGAAATTGTGGCTTATCAGTTTCGCTCGGTTAATTTATGAGATAGAAGTATTTTTCTTTCAATGCAGTATGTGCACATAAGCTGAGTCTCCACTTTTGATACTTGTGGGTGGAACATTTTGTGTTAGGAATGTCTTTTTTACGCATTCTAACATTGATTTAGACTCAGTTTTTGTTCCTAAATTGTTCAATATAGTATTTGTGGGTGTAGGACATTATTTGACAAAGTTATCAATTTTTACCCGTTTCAAGAGTTGTGAATTTACCAGTATTTTCCAGTTTTCCAGTATATCTATTTTAGGCAGTTACTATACTCAAGCTGGTTTTCACAGCTATGTTTTTCATGATTTTGATGTGAGATAGCCAAGCCAATGTTTAGTATTTATACACATTTCATTCAGATCATCTTTACAAGTGGCTTAAAATTTATGACAATGGAAAAAGTTTTTATGTATTTATTCAGAATAGGTTTGGCTGAGAATGAAAAATGTGACTTCTGATTGATACAGTATGATAAGGTGTATCGATACGGTGTGATTAAGGTGTATCAATAATGACAATGCTGCGCATGGAATTTGCATTTAATGGAGTTTTGTAAGTTGCGGAAGTTTGTAACACTGATAGAGGTTGCACTAGTGTACGTAAGTTTGTAACACTGATTGAGGTTGCATTAATGTACGTATATTTGACGTCGAGTGACGTCAGTTGCATATGTGTTATTGCGGCGTCAGTACCTTTTACATTAGTTTCCTATAAACGTGGCCTATAGAATTAGATTGATTTGTAATGAAACTAATTTACAGACTCGACGTCAATTGACGTCAAAAGCATGCACCGCATTAGGGTTTGCAAATGTTATTAACGGTAACATTTGGTCATCATGCGTTTGATTTGCCTTCACTAGATGACGTCATATGGTATGACATCATTGGCGTCGTGATGTTAGATCAAACTAAATGACCCCAAATGTATTAGAAATACCTATTTCGCTGTTTAAAGGATCTATTGTATTGCAGATAATCATAGGTTTAAAGAAGTGAATAAAAAGACGTGCAAGTTAGATTTATGGTAATTGTATTTAATGTAAAAAGGCATTAATTTGATCATTTATGTTTTATGTGGGATATGTCATGGTAGTACCTGTTGACGTCACTATACTTCTTGACAATGTTTGACGTCTGATCCTTCGACGCACATGCGTGGTCGGATCTACGTTTCTTCATTGATGGAATTGGTAAGCACGATTTTAGCTTTCATCGTGTGCGCGAGTTGTGTCAAGTGACACGGCTGGCGTGTGCACGTTATGCTCGGTATTTGCCGATGGCGTTGTATGGAATTTCCAAGACAGGCCCAGGTCTTACGTATTGTTATTATGTTGTTACAATGTATTAAGTGTAAGTTCGTTATTTTTAGGCACTTCAACTGTTTGGACTGAAAGCCACTTCTCACCTTGAGATATCACATTACAAGTCATACTCCACTTGAAATTAATACCGGATAGAAGTATAAATACGACGCAGCCAATGCTAGAGTCCTAAGCCCAGGCGGGACGCATTGAAAACCTGTGTAGTCAATCACTGTCGTGATTATAATCGATGATCGATATTTGGACATTGTGAACCAGTGGTGTTCATTTGTTTTGGTCCATTAGTGCGATATTGGGATATTGTGAGTCGATAACACTCGCTAGAATTTATTATACCCCCGGCATACGAAGTATGTCGAGGGGTATATAGCTTTTGTCTTTCCGTCCGTTCGTCCGTTCGTCCGTCTTTCCGTCTGTCCGTTAGTCCGTCCGTCCGTACGTAAGTTAACATTTGCGTTAAAGTTTTGCGTTAAGTTTTTTCTTCTGTTTCTGTTAACAAGAACTTGTTCATAGATGTTTATTATTTTATTAGAGGATGGATGCTGATTAATTTGCATTGTCTAGATGCTGCTACTGCTGTCCTAAGGTCAAGGTCACAGACTTAGAAATTTGTACAATAGCTGCGTTAAAGTTTTGTGTTAAGTTTTTTTGTTATGCTTCTTTTATCATGACCTTGTTCAATGATGCTTAATGTTTTAGCTGAGGATGGATACTAATTAGTTTGCATCATCTACATGCTGCTGCTGTCCTAAGGTCAAGGTCACAGACTTTGAAGTTAGTACAATAGCATTAACATTTGCGTTAAAGTTTTGTGTTAAGTTTTTTTCATTTCCTTTAATTCTCCAGACCTTGTTCAATGGCGCTTAGTATTTTAGCTGAGGATGGATACTAATTAGTTTGCATCATCTACATGCTGCTACTGCTGTCCTAAGGTCAAGGTCACAGACATTGAAATTTGTACAATAGCTGCGTTAAAGTTTTGCGTTAAGTTTCTGTTTTTGCTCTGTCTTTCTGAAATCCTTTACTGGAACTTGTTCTTGTGTGCTTAATGTTACTACAGGAGAGATACATATTAGTTTGCATCATCTGGATACTGCTGCTGACCTAAGGTCAAGGTCAGATACGTAGGAATTTGTGTACCATTGTGGTTTGTTAAGTTGTACTTTTTGCTTACCGTATATTTCAGTATACTTGATTGGAACTTTTTGCTTTGTTAGTAGGTTTACTGCTAGGTGGAAACTGATCAGTTCAAATCATTTGGATGCTGCTGCTGACTTTAGGTCAAGGTCACAGACATTAAAGTTTTATGTAAATTTGTGTTTAAATTTTATGTTAAATTTGTATATTCTTTTTTTTTTATTGCAAATTTTTAATGGAACCCTTTGGTATTTGTCTATAGTCCTTTCACTGGGTATGTTATAGATCGTCCATCTGCTTGTCTGTCTGTTTGGTAACATATGCTTTAATATTAGGCGGTGGCACTGGCCGGGGGTATACGTGAGCCCCTGCTCACTTGCTCTAGTCCATTAGTGCGCGTTATGGAACAGTTAGGTGTTTTACCTACAATACAGAGACTGGTCCCTGATGAAATCCGGGGAGTGGCCACTCTCAAACCTCCGGCAACATTAGAAACGCCTTATTTTTTATCGTCGTAGATTTCTGTTGACCTCTTTTGTTCTTTTGTGTATTTTCAGTTCATGACGCTGAGCCGAGTACGGTGTTAGCGTCAGTCATATAATACAAACAAATTGTAAGAATTACAAAATGGCAGTACTCTTGCACTGATCCTTCAGCCCCTTTTTTCCTACAACACCTGCACTGCATCGTGGTTATGGTGTGATGTAAATTTGATTAACCTATGACAAAAGCTACCAAACCTGTGAGGCAAACGTTTCAAAAGTTGACGGAAGGACAGACATGTTTAAAACAGTATACCCCCGCCCCCCTAAAACTGCGCTTGGCGTGGGATATAAATATGAAGACAAAGCTCTGCTTAACGCCCGCTTGATTGCATGGCTCGTTTTACAAATTTCATTGCTGTCATAAACAGACGCAATTAAACCGAGTCATTAGTTTTCGTTTCTTTTTTTGCATTTCTTGCTTTCTGGATATCTTACTTTTCAAAACGTATCGTTAATGATTTACAACCCAAAACAAATAAACAAAACTGTACCAGCGTCAGTTTTTCAGCAAACTATTTTTATGAATACAAAATAATTATATGCAACTGTCAAGCATTTTAGCCTTATTATAAACTCATGACTTTCCATGGTCTCTTTTTTTTCCGATTGTACATAGCTACATATATATATTATATTATTTTATGTTTATTTACTATGGCAAATAGATGGTTGAAAACTCAATTTAATTGCGTTTAACCATTCGACTACAATATGTTGTGCTTATGCTCTGCCTCTAGACATATGTAGGAAAAAATCTGACTTTTAACTCACCGATGCATCTAGTTTTCTTCGTGTTTGACACTGTCCTGGGATGACACCGCCTTGTGACCACTCCCACATGCTGAAAGCAAAAACATTTGCTGTCCAACACGTTTTAACAGGTGTTTGTCAATCATGCAATTTAACTTTAAAAATCTAATGATCTCAAGAACCTTTCAAGTGTAGCTCAGTTATAGCTCAGTTATAAATACATTTTTTTTCTCAGAGCCCTTTCATCCAAACATATTTTGGAACAAGTTATAAACATTGCTTTTATTACACTGCATGTCAATTAAGACTTTGTAAATATTTACACACAGATAAAACACTTTTGACATATAATTGTATGATCAAATGGCAGGAAAAGAGAGTGAATGAGTAATTTTGCTATTATGATACGTCATTCTAGAAGGCTATTTTGCACCGCACAGCGTTTATTATGCAGCCAGTCAAAAATGAATGTCTGTTGTGAAAAATCAGAGGGCTTTAGGTATTTTGCGGAACGGAAAATCTACTAGCCACCTTTTCCCCCTTGCCTACCCATCCTTGTAACCATTCGATTTATTCCGCAGAGCTTTCTGTTCCATTCCGTTCCGCAAAATACTAATAGCCAGTGAGACTGATAGCAGAGACATAAACTGACACATTTCAATAAAGCACTTCATCAAACTTGAGTTAAACGTTATAACATGAGCATGTGACCCCTAAAATAACTGAAGCAATCGGGAATACCTGTGATGGTTACACATATACCCGAAAAATAAATAAGGGGTCAAACGTTTACTCTGCGATTTCTAGAACAATTCAAACATTTGGTAAAGCAAATCATTTCTACCTTCCATTTTATTCATTTTGCAAGTTTCGTACACATAAAGTTTGAACCTATAACATTTGTCTTGACCAAGTCCAGGCTTGAATTCACACTACCCTCAAAAGCAAATTTAAAGAGTAAAGTCTTCAGGAACTAACTGAATCAGATCCCAAACCCTATCCCCAACATCAAAGTGGTCAGAAGTCCACAAGGAGCAAAGTCACCAGAATTTTGATTTCGCCAATTCATGATGTATTTTGCAAACTTCCTGGATAGTCATCAAATTTAATCATTTTAAGGTCAGCAAGCTGTAACAAGTTTTAAACTCATAGCAATTTTAGAAGTTGTACCCGACCAAACTAACACACTATCAGTTCAAACCACATTTATTTAAGAGATAGTTTGACTTAAATCCTGGACTTGGTCAAGACAAAGGCTATAGTTTCAAACTTTATGTGTACAAAACTTGAAAAATAAATAAATGGAAGACTGAAATGATATATTTTACCAACTGTTTGAAATGTTCCAGAAATCGCAAGGTAAAATTTTGAACCCTCAATTTTTTTCGAGTGTATAAGAATAGGCAATGCGATTTCCATTCTATACTAAATACGACTTTATTCAACGAAATCTAGCCCAAACTTACGATCAGTACTTTGGCAGGACAATACCATAAAATTCTTTAAAAAAATTGGACACCTGAAATAAATATCGTATTTGTTCTAAAATTGAGGTTTAGTTTGACAATTCAGCAATGCATCCAAACTAGTTTAGTTTGTAAAACACTATCACCCAACCATATGCCTGGTCCTTAAAGGGAAACATCACTAAAAGGAATGGTCTCTATACAAAAAATAACAATGGACGGTATTCATTCAAAAGTTAATCAGTTTAATTACCCATCATACTAAATCAGCTGACGCAATTTCAAGCTCCTAGCTCAAATACTTTTTGAGATAACTTGCTTTCAGTTTAGAATGTTGAATATTTCAAAAGGCCATAGCTCCGAAAAATATGTCAGAATTTGTTCAGAGAATTTATCAGTTAATCTACATGTACTTCTCATCTCCAATCAGTTGACGCAGTTTCAGTCCCTATCTTAAATCCTTTTCGACTTTTCGAGATAGCTTGCTGACATTTTTAAAATGTTGAATAAATAAAAGGGCAATAACTAAGAACCAGAGAACCAATGGTCCTGTAACTTATCTGAGACCTTATCCCTACTGTCGACAGACAAAATTTGTCGATTCCCTCATTTCCGACAAATTTTAAACCAGTGGCTTAAGACGAGTGCATATTTCAATTTTGAAATCTCATTGACCGAATTCAAATTAAAAAAGACTTTGACCTTTTGTGACCTTAGGTTTTCATGTGTTCGTTGAGTTTACCATACTTATCTTATTATATCTAGGCTTAAAAATTCCGTAAAATCCACCGTTTGCGCATTTCCTATATAAAAGCATAAGGAACCAAAGCTGACCTTGCCATAGATTATGTCAAGGTCAATGTTTGAAAAATACTTTGTACGGCCCGAATCTCAAATGCTACATGCCAAGCCACAAGGTCATTGGCCTTTCAATTCTGGAGAAAATCTTAAAGGAGTTTACCATATATGGGCATGGTGGTCATCTTGATCATGTGACCAAGACCATCTGAAAACACTTTTGTTTCCCTGACCAAGGGAGCCTCCTTATGAAATATAGCTTCAATCGGCCCAGTTGCTGACAAAGATCATCTGAACAAATTTTCCTTCTCACGACCCAGGGAGGCTCCACATGAAATATGGCTTCAATTAGCCTAGTGACTTCGGAGGAGAAGGTGTTTGAAAAGTTAGACGGGCAACAGAATCTCCGTGACTTTGAACAAAGGCCAAAGAATGGCCTTGACCTTCAGCAACATAATATCTTTATTTGCTCATTCAGTTACATGATGACCCTGCATTGACCTTGACCTAATTTTTGGCGAGGTCAACTTTAGTGTGTTATGCTTTTATATGGGAAACTGCTTATTCAGTGGATCTCCCTAAATTAATTAAGTCTAAGATATAATATTTGGTACATATGAATAACTAAATGAGCAAATGAAGACATTATAATGCTAATGGTCACGGTCATTCTTTAATCTTTGCTCAAGGTCACGCATTTTCAAGCATCTTTTCCTCCGAAGTCACGTGGCTAATTGAAGCCATATTTCATGAGGAGCCTCCCCGGGTCGGGAGAGCGAAAATTCGTTCAGATGATCTTAGTCGCCTGACCAGATGGCCGCCGTGCCCATATCTGGTAACAAACTTTAAGAAGTTTTTTTTACAGAACTGGAATGTCAATGACAATGAAAGATTGTATGTAGCATTTAAAACTCGGGCCCTACAAAGTTTATTCAAATGATGACCCTGCATTGACTATGGCCTAATATATGTCAAAATCAACTTTGGTAATTTGGTACGTTATGCTTAAATATCGTGTGCGAGAGAAAAAGGCGACGCTGTGAGTGAATCTTGGCTTATGTCTACTTATTATTTCTCTTTCAAATAGCATACACTTGTTGGGCTTTGCACCACTTTCCAGTCAGGTTTTTACGTTATGGGAGAGAACATATTTCTAAAACTTACTCGTGCATCCTGTTCTTGCAGCAGTTGACACAGATCCCGTTGGACAAGATTTGCAGGACACAGATCCGGCATTAGCCGAATATTTTCCAGGTGGACAAGCCTCACACAGATTTTGAAACGGTGCTGCCCTCGTTCCAGCGCTACAAACTTAAATTAAGATACTCATGTAAAACTTTGAAAACTTACACATATTTGTAGCACAATCTCCAGATACCCGAATGTCTCGTAACGAGCAAGGGCTACACTGGGTATCGTGCTATAAGTGAGATAGAGCATGGTTCATCCGCCTGTACGCTGAAGCTCGTGGATTAGCTCTTCGTACAGAGGCGGATGAACCATTTACAGTCGTTTAGGCTCCAACTCATAAAGACCTCACCAAATAGGCACCAAACCGTTTATTCTACAATCATTTCGTCCTATTCATCTCGGTTCCTAGAACATAGACCTACTTTTAAGGGTTTTTTTTTAAGTAACTTCTCTGTTATAGGCTTTGTGTGATCCTGAGAATCAATCAAAAATATATTCCGAAAATTAATACACGGTGGGCACACAAGTCGGTTAAATCATGTGCGTCTGCTGGGAAAAGTCTGAAAAAATAATAAACAGACCGAGAAATTTCTATTACTCATAGAACAGTATAAAAGAAAGTCTTCTTTTTCTGTATTGAGCAAACGCTTCGTGAATGTTCAAAGCAACACAACATTTTAAACTTTTACCGCGGCTTTCAAACTGTGTTCGCAGATTAAATCATTGGGCAGTTGACATTGCGGTGATTGCATAGTTTGCATACAATAATAGGCAAGGGAGGTCATGCAGTATACCGCAAGCCAGTTTTTATCTATATGACAAATGGTAAAACCTAAAAATAACATTTAAGTAGTTTTTAAGAAAAATGTTCCACAAAAAACTAGCTGCTGGAGTGAGTCAACAAAAGAGCACTTATGAGATTTACTCATAAGCTTCAAGTCTTCAGTTTGAGGTTTTAACCCACTGGGCATACAACGCTGACTCAACATTGATTAAGCAGGGAGGTTTTCAAACTTCGTCTTGAAAAACTAGTTTCTTCAACCTTTAAATTCTAATTGAAAACAAAAGTAAGAAACCCATTGACAAATGCAATTCACATTTTAAGATGTGATGGTACACTTTCAGAGGAGGCAACTCTATCAGTTTCTTTCTTTTCTTTGCTTTTCTTATTTTTTGTTTTCCTTCGCAATAATGATCAACTCTTAATGAAAAGAGTATACTCCGTTTTTGGAAGGGGTTCTTCACAAGAAGTCATAAATAGAGGATCTTACATGAGTGCTCATGTATTATTGAATTTATTAAACGAGTTGGGGGAAAAGATAAGATGCGAGGCTTTGCCGAGCATCTTATCGGTTTTCCCCAACGAGTTTAATAAATTAAATGATACATAAGCACGAATGCAAGATTCTATTTATAATATGACACTAAAATCGCATTTCATTAGCAAAATTTGCACTTAAACGTCATGATTTCGCCATCAGAAAACGCGACGTTTTTATGGACGTCAACGTATAACGTTACGACGTAATTTGCATATTTTTATCCACTAGTGGATTATCGTTTTTAATGCATGGCTTTATTACACTCTCAGATGCGACGTCATATGATAATAGTTGTTTTCCTGTGTATAAATGACAAGACAACGAGGTGATGTACCTATACGCCGTATTGAGGAATATATCCTCCTGAAGGCTTTGTCACAAATCAAGAACCTGAGTGAATGACGGTGACATAGGCTGTACTCACTGTTGCATTGTGTTCTCAAAGAGTTTGGCACAGCCCCCTGTGGGCACGGAAAACAAGGAGACAGCCCTGGTTCTGGTTTGACTGTACCGAGGAGACACGGTGAGCATGGTGCGATTGGGATTGGCCTCGTTGCTCCAGGTGGACAGCCTGAAGATTTTAAAAAGATGTTAAAGCAGATCAATAGTTCAAAATTTCACATATGAGCCGCGACACGACAAAACCTTTAATGTGGTTGTGCGCCCAGCGCCGACTCAGAGCAGCCTGGGCATCCGCCCAGTCTGATCAGAGTCTTCGCTGTACGCATGGAAGTAGCTGAAACCTTTAGCTACCCTTTAAACGCTTAGCAAAAAGTCTGATCAGACTTAGTTTTCTCGTGTCGCTGCTCAATTATGTAACGTGTAAATACTATTTCCAGTATTATTAAGATTATTAATGCACTAGTCATGAGAAAACTGTGGGTGCCAAGACAACGTGTGAGCATAGTGTGATGCAAAATTCACCCGGACAAATACGAGCATTGTTTCGAGTTGAAAGTCGTTTGTGGTAACATGCCCTTTTTCACAAAAATATGGCACGTGCAAATGATTCCCAATTCACAGAAACACAAGGATAAAACAAAGTCTTTAGTGAGTGACATGCTTTCTCAGAATAAAAATTTCGTCCCAAAAAAGGGTGTATGTAAAAATATACATTCACGTCCCAACTTAAATCGTAACGTCCCCTCATAAAATGTTACCAGAATTCCGGTGCGATTCCACCAAAATACTTATTAATGGCCGACCAGTCTACTGTTTACACATGTTTTGTTGCTGTCTTGACTGCAGCCTAAAGTGTCAACTGATATTAAAACTGCACACACACACACACACACACACACACACACACACACACATCTTACAACCCTTCACAGACACAGTAATCACCATATTACCTATTTTATGTCAAACTGCGACATAAATCGAACATATGAAACACAAAGAATTTCCATTTTTTCATGTCATCTATTTATACAGATTAAGGGTCCGTTCAATGTGTTCTGCATTTTCATTCTGTTGCTGCATATGCTGTCCCAGAATATGGTAATGCGAATGCAGCATAAAGCTGTTACTGGGGGGGGAGGGGGGGGGGGAGTCCAGAAGCCAGAGCAGTACCTGGCGATCTGTTGTCACAATTTACTGATCGGCATTATATTAAAGATCTTTTTATACTGTCCAATTAGCAAATAGATGAACATATTTAGTGTAAACAATATTTTATTCAAATTACTGTACATATACAAAACAATACAAATTCACAATAAGATAACCTATTTTACAGTAGCTTGAAAGGGATTCAGAAGAAAGTCTTGCGACTTGTATAATCTGTATCCCATTGTTACTGTAAATGAAGTTCTATATAATAAGTGATTTGAAATACATTATTTCCACTATTAAATTTGAAACTGGTTTAACAAACATTAGTATGAAAATCGAAGAGTCTTCGAGGAATTGCAAATCTACCACAAATATCGATATTTTCGAAAAGAAGACTCTTCATACTAGAAAATTTACGAATTTAAGAATATATTCAACAAGATTGCTAGTTTTATTACTGGTCTCTCAAGGCTCCACGGGGAATGGAATGTGAGTTTCAATCAGATATTCTGCATTACCATTAAAGATAAATAAACAACAATAATATCACGGCTTTAGTCGCCAGGAAATAAAAAAAAATGTTTTAATACAATATTAAAATTTATCAACATTATTATTATTGTTATTAGGCCAAAATTTGACTTTTTATGTTTCATATATGTATACAATCATAATTTATACCTTATGCAATTTCGAATCGTTTAGATTTGATCAGAAACTCTTGTACAGGAACGAAAATTTGTTTATTTTCAATATGAGTCAAGTGTTCACTACCGTTAAGAAGAATGTTAGCAGTAGGCTGGCAAATAGGAGTAATTTTGTCAAAGAGATCCTGTCTTAGATTATCAAAGTGATGGCAGTTAACTAGAAAATGATTGGTATCCTCGACTGCTCGGCAGACACATAACGGACTTTCTATTATATTTTTGGAAAAAAGATGATGATTAAGGGAACTACAGTTTGTTCTTAGTCGAACATGATAAATCTGCCCAACTCTATTTCCATCAAAATAGTATGAAGGTATTTTCATGATATCTGCATTTAACTCATGTTTAAAGGTGTCTATGCTTTGTAATTCACGTGTTACTTCTGAGAGTTGATTCCATTCCCTTATCGCAGACGGAAGAAAAGAATTAAAATTCAGCTGAAAACTTGCATGCACAGTAAGTAAATCCGAAGAGTTTCGTAACTGATAATCAGTAGTACTTCCAATAGTTGGTGGTACTAATGAAGACAAATAATCAGGGGACATATTATGTCGCATTTTATAAAACAAAAGAAGTTTATGTTTTTCCTACGTGTTAAGAGGGTTTCCCAGCCAGTCTCCTGAGTGAGAGAATTAATTGAAACTAATTTATTGGCACCAGTAACAATACGGGCAGCTTCGTTTTGAATTTTTTCAAGCTCGTTTACTTCATATTGGAAACAATTATTCCAAACAACATCAGCATACTCAAGAATGGGGCGAATGAAAGTGAAATATATTATTTGAAGGGATTTTCTATCGAGTTTGAATTTTAATTTTCTCATGACATTTATGCGGGTCCATGCTTTTGATTTAATATATTCTAAATGGTCGTGCCATGTACAATCACTAGATAAAACTACACCTAAATGCTTATGTGAATTTACATGCTTATGTGAATTTACTTCCTGAATAGGTTGTTGGTCCATTACCACATTAGGATTATAGGGTTTGTTACGTTTCCTTGAAAAAAATGATAGATTCGGATTTTGACGGATTGAATGTGACGAGCCATTTGGTGGCCCATTGATGTATTTTAGATAAATCGGCATTTAATTGGTTTGCAGCATGTAATGGGTTGTCAACTATAATACGAGTATAGAGGGTAGTATCATCCGCAAAGAGTCGAATTGAAGAGTTTATGTTTTCAACAATATCGTTTATATACAGAAGAAATAACAGAGGACCTAGGATAGAACCTTGGGGAACACCGGCTTCAACGGAAGACCAATTAGAACTTGCACCACCAGGAATAACTACTCTTTGCTTCCTGTTGTATAAATAATCTGTAAACCATTGAAGAAGAGACCCAGAAATACCAACAGAATATAACTTAAAAAGAAGACCTTTGTGCCAAACCCTGTCAAAGGCCTTGGTAATATCACAAAAAATCGCACGAACTTCTTTACCATCGTCCAGGGCTCGGCAAAAAGTGTTATATATATCAACTAACTGATTTACGGTAGAATCTCCTGGGATAAAACCAGACTGAAGAGTAGTGATTACCTGGTGTTCGTGTAAGAAATTAAAAACATATTTATGAATAATTTTTTCAAGAACTTTTCCTATAGTATTAAGAAGAGATATGGGTCTATAGTTGGATACATCCGAGGGGTCATTCTTTTTGAAAACAGGAGTAGCACTGGCTTGTTTCCAGAGACTTGGAACTTTGCCTTTCGAGAGAGAAAAGTTAAACAAATCAGAGAAAATATTTTTGCAGGCAGTTTAGAAGACTAAGTTTGAACAAAGATAAAATAGATAAATAAATATATATTTTTTTTGTTAAAATGAAGACTGATGAAAGAAGTCTGACGCCTCCCCCCACCCCATATGCCTAAAAAAATATATGACCCCACCCTGCTACATGGCTATTTGATTCCCCCCCACCCCTTCCCTTAAATGATAAAACTC
The DNA here is from genome assembly GCA_963989385.1 of Ctena decussata. NCBI lineage: Eukaryota > Metazoa > Mollusca > Bivalvia > Lucinida > Lucinidae > Ctena > Ctena decussata. The sequence continues at coordinate 88,901,526 of OZ022499.1, read as the reverse complement.
ACCTGGAGGTGGTGGTTGACCTAAAAAAAGTTTTTAATCTACATCAGAAATCAGTATAAATCAAATATACAGTTTTCAGTTTTTTCTTTTCTTTTCATTTGTATTTATTCTTTTATTTATTTATTGTCAGAAAACATTTCTGCAACAAAACTGAATAATAGAATTAAGAATATAAAAAAAAGTTAAAAGCATTTCTGCCCTTTAATAGTTTCACGCATGTTTCAATTGATCTTTTTTGGCTGAGTAACTGAAAACGTAATCATTTGTTATTAGAAAAATGAAGTAAAATAAATATAAGCTGAATCCAGAATCTATCATATAATTGAGCCGCGACGTGACAAAACCAACAATGTGGTTGTGCGCCCAGCGCAGACTCAGATCAGCCTGGGCATCCGTAGCTTAGACCCTTAGCTACCCTTTAAGCACTTAGTGAATACTCTGCTCAGAATAGGCGGATGCCCAGGCTAATCTGCGGCTGCGCAGGGCGTACTACCACATTGTTGGTTTTCTCGTGTCGCGGCTCATATTACTTATATTTTAAGTCGAAGCATTCTCAGCTAGTGCTACTATTTGGTATCACTATATTGTGGCTCTAAAACATTGTTTTCTCGACTTGATCAACAGATGGATTTGTTCCAAAATTGAAAAGATATGTATCATTTGAAGAAGCCAAAAACTTAGTTAATTTTGGTGATCTTGAAGTAATTTCGGTAAAGTAAAAGTGGCATTTTATTACATTACCGACCTTGAACGTTCGACTTCAGAAACCAGAACGTCAGCATAACTAGGCAAAATGGATCCCAGTTCCACATTCTGTAATACATTAAAAGTTTTTAAAAAGCGTGTATGGGTAAGACTCCATGGTTGGTGTCATTTTTACGAAAGAAAACACATTTTGTGACTACCTGTTTGCTTACATGGACCACGTAGACATACAATAAAAAATCTACTCTTTAAGGAAGACTTTGCTCCCCTAGGAGAGCAAATTCTTTTTTAAGAGTTGAACTTCCGGCGAGGCGATTCTAATTAGATGTCACAAGATATATATCAAGGCAAAAAATACATAATCAAAAAACCTCATCAAATTGATCCCTAATTATGTCATATAGTTTCAAGCCCTACTCCCCTCCACCCCTTAAATACACACATACAGCTCGGCACCTCCCAGCCCCACCAGTTATCCAGAGCCCCATCAGTACGTGGTTGTCTGCATCCGGGCCTGTGACATTATAAGCTTACGAAATACCAAAGCAATTGTTCAATAAAAATACGTATACTGTATAACAACGTGACATAGATATGAATTAATGTTTCCTGTCAGAAGTGTAACAAATTTTCACTAAATGTGTGTTGATTTGAGATGGTGACATTGCTTCTAGAACCTTATACCCAGCCCTAGTGTTTTGGAGAAAGACAGGCTATCCAAATGCTCCTCACATCAGAAAGTTTAGATTTTAAAGACATTTAGAAATTAATTCAGAATTGTATATAGCAATACTAGAAAATGCGAAGAAAATACGGGAAACAAAAATTAAACATCGAGACACAGAATCTGAAGAGAGATTGGGCACAGCCTTCGGTTTTAAGGTGTGGTTCTTCAACCAATATTCAGCAAAAGGAATGTCTGCAAAATTAAGGCTTTCCAACTGTCAGACTTATCCACTGCTGAAAATGGATAAATTGCTAAACAAATAGATTTTACAACCTTATTATTATTTAAATTTTATTTTCATGATTATATACATGTATATTTATTTGTTGTTTACGCTTTATTATCTATTTATTTGAGCTCACAGTCAGCGTTAAAGATTCTAAAATATAGTGATCGCTAATGGAAATCTTACCTTCACTGTTTCCTTATCTGATATGGAACTTTTACCCCAGACTTCGTTGTGACATGTGTTTCTGGAAGTAAAAGGCTGGTGAAGGAGATAATGTGAGGCGCGTCTCGAGGAAATATGTTAAATGCGCAGACTCAACCCCGCCTACCCGCCTATATATACATGCGCAATGGATTGAAGACATGCGCGATTCGCCGTGACAATGCTTGGATCTTTAGAATTGAACCCGCCCTGACAGACTGCCTTCGCGCACAGGCTGAAATTCAGAGACCGCGGCTAAACCAGTCTCAGTTTTGCTTCCTTTCTGAGTGGGAAGGAACTGTTTATGGAAAAGAATTTTCCCTCCTAGGAGCTCGAAGCAAACTCTTTAACAAGAAGAGTTTTGGAAGGGTCGCGCGGCCAGAGTGGTATACAAGAAGTCACAAAAGTTGTTTCCCTTTGTAAAAATTGCGGAAACATTATGGCAATGTACCAATCCATCTTAAGCTCAGTTTCTCACGACGCGTCTATTTTATATCACCGCACCTTCACGTACCGTCAGACAAACAAACCCAAGTGTTTTTCCTTTTTGTTGCATGTTTTAAGTTGTATGAGTAGATATTTCTGTTGTATATATAATTTGTTTGCTATATTGACATTGTGAATATTGAATTAATCGTCAAATTTTTAACAAAAAAAAAGTCTCTTCAGAGGAAGCCTAATATTTGGATGTATGACACCTAGTTGTTTTCCAAGCAAAAAGGTGTTGATACTTGTTGAATAATTTAATAAACTTATCATCCAGCAAGGGTCAGGTGGTATATACCGCAATATATTTATATATGGGAGACTTCTTCCTCAGGCGTTTCTATCCCAGTACATGTAGTTAGGATTTCAGTCTTGACTGTAAAGAGTAAGCCGAAACTCTGCTTGTGGACAGTTTGTCCCCTAGGATACAATCATCTCGCAGAATATTCGTACTTCATACTTAGCATTGATTGTTTAGAGTTGTTCAGGTAGATCTCCGGATATCAATCGGAAGTTCTCCGAAACTAAACGGCAACCCAGAAGCCAGTGCGTCTGTGCTGATTTTTGGGTCTTTAGGACAGAGAAATATGATTGAGTCAGTGAAGCACAAAATATTAGTCAAAGCCATACATGAATGGCCATGTTAAAATGTTCTTGTCCATACATAAGTGAATTCCGAGTATAATGGCTCTAACCCATAAAGGGACTGAGAAATATCACACATTCAGTGAAGCGTATGATAAAGTCACTGAAGCAAAAATATAGATCGAACCCATACATGGATCATGGTGTTAAAATGGTCTTGTCTATATGTAGATGTGTGCCAAGTAACATGACCCTAACCCATACAGGGACTGAAAAATATCACAAAGTCAGTGAAGCGTATTATAATGTCATTGAAGCATTAAATATGCATCAAATCCATATAAAGATGCTGCTGCTGAAATGATCTTGTCCATGTGTAGGTGTGTACAAAGTACCATAACTGTAACCCACATAGGAACCCTAATAACTACTTTGAAACTGACTTGAACACAAATGCTCCACATACATTAACCTGAATTTTTCAGTCAGAAGACCATGACCAGTAGGCCAAGGTCATACATGGTGCATATATTCAAACAAGGTGCATATATTCAGACAATCTTGTGCTGATGTAAAAGTGTACCAAGTTTCATTACTCTAGCCCTTATACTTTGTGAGAAAAAGGCCTAAACGCAAATGGTTAACATAGGTTAAACTACATTAACCTGTTTTTTTTCTAAGTCAGTAGGTCAATGTCATATATGGTGCATGCATTCAGGTGATCATATGCTGATGTAAGTGTGTACCAAGTTTCATTACTCTAGCCCTAAGACTTTGTAAGAAACAAGAGGTCCATGATGGACCTAAATCGCTCACCTGAGTTATGATGAAATAACATGGAAGATCATCTATTTGATGATGGTTCAATTGGAGCAGTTTTGCACTTTCTAATCTATATTCTGACAAAGTTTCATTTAGATTGGATCAAAACTGTGCCTTCTAGAGTGTACACAATGTTTTTCTAAGATCTGACCAGGCAATCTAGTTTTTGATCAGACATTATTCAGTTTCAAACTTGGCCTATATTTCATGAAGATACACATTCTGACAGTTTCATGAAGATTCAATGCACAATAAACACAGAATTGTGTACACAAAGTTTTTCTATGATTTGACCTAGTGACCCACCGGTAGTTTTTGACCCGGTAGTTTTTGACCCGACAATACCCAGTTCCAATCTTGGCCTAGATTTCATTAAGATAATCATTCTGACAAAGTTTCAAGAATATTGAACCAAAACTGTGTCCTCTAGAGTATGAACAATGTTTTTCGAAGGTTTGACCTACTGACCTAGTTTTTGATCCAACATGACCCAGTTGCACCCTTGGTCTAAATTTGTTGGAGATAAACATTTTGACAAAGTTTCATGAAGATTGGAACAAAATTTTGCCCTTTAGAGCATTCACATGGTTTTTCTAAGATCTGACCTAGTGACCTAGTTTTTGACCTGACATGGTCCAGTTTCAAATTTGGTCTAAATTACATAAAGATAAGCATTCTGACAAAGTTTCAAGAATATTGAATCATAACTGTGCCCTCCAGAGTGTACACATGGTTTTCTAAGATTTGACCTAGTGACCTAGTTTTGACCCTACTTGACCCAGTTTCAAACTTGGTCTTGATTTCATTAAGATAAACATTCTGACAAAGTTTCATGAAGATTGGATCATAACTGTGCCCTCTAGAGTGTACACAACGTTTTTCCAAGATTTGACCTAGTGACCTAGTTTTAGACCCCACATAACCCAGTTTCAAACTTTGTCTAGATTTCATTCAGATAAACATTCTGACAAAGTTTCATGATGATTGGGTCAAAACTGTGCCTTCTAGATTGTACACAAGGTTTTTCTAAGAGTTGACCTAGTGACCTAGTTTTTGACCCCACATGACCCAGTTTCAAGGTTGGTCTAGATTTTATTAAGATAAACATTCTGACAAAGTTTCATGATAATTGGGTAAAAACTGTGCCTTCTAGAGTGTACACAAGGTTTTTCTAAAATTTGACCTAGTGACCTAGTTTTTGACCCCACATGACCCAGTTTCAAACTTGGTCTAGATTTCATTAAGATAAACATTCTGACAAAGTTTCATGAAGATTGGGTCAAAACTGTGCCCTCTGTGTCATTCTAAGATTTATTTCTATTTTTAGCTCTGGCGGCCATTTTGTTCAACCGAGCGAAACCGTTTTAGCAATTCTGGTTTAGAGCCATGAGTCAAACATTTCTGTGAAATTATTTTGAAATCGAACCATTGGCTTCAGAGGAGATGTCGTTTAAAGGTTTTTCTATTTTTAGATTTCTATTTTTAGCTCTGGCGGCCATTTTGTTCAGCGGAGTGGAACCGTTTTAGCAATTTTGGTTCAGGGCCTTGAGTCAAACATTTCTGTGAAATTTTTTTGAAATCGAGCCACTGGCTTCAGAGGAGATGTCGATTAAAGGTTTTTCTATTTTTAGCTCTGGCGGCCATTTTGTTCAGCGGAGCGGGATCATTTTAGCAATTTTAGTTCAGGGCTATGACAGAAACATTTGTGTGAAATTATTTTGAAATTGGCCTACTGGTCTAGGAGGAGATGTCGTTTGAAGAAATTGTTGACGACGGACAGACGGACGGACGGACGACGGACAAATATCGATCACAAAAGCTCACCTTGAGCACTTCGTGCTCAGGTGAGCTAAAAAACCTAAACGCAAATAGTTAACATAGGTTCAACCGCTCACAGACACGGACGAGGACGCGAACGCGAACAAGGACGCGAACGCAAACGCATACTCGGACTACAACGCCGGGGGTGTAGCATAAGCTCTTCTTTGCTTCGCAAAGGCGCGTAAAAAATGATCCCCTGGTGTGTTGAAACTTTCCCCCTTGAAGACAGTTAAATTAGCTCAGTTCGTTTTTCATGCAATTATATTCTGTAGTGGAGAACAAACAGACACACCTAGAAGAAAATAGACACCCTGCATAACCCTACATATATTATATAAGTATATTATTAGAAAAAAAGTGCCCATAGTATGTTTGCTGGGCCAGGTATAATATGAAATTCTGTTGGCATCACTTTTATTTTATGTACAGTACTCTAGCTCCACTAAGTTCTCGCTATCCCCGTCGCCGTATGGGCCATGGTTGCAACTAACTGGTGCCTTAAACGACAAAGGAAAGAATTTGCTTTCTTGAGGCTGATTTCACATCGCGTTTATATTACCGGCAGTGGTTTACACTACGAAATTATCTCATTTACCACAATGCAAAATAAGTCTTGCTCAGAGATGAACCGAGATCTTAAAGCACTGTGAAAGTGGAGCTAAATGCAATTCTTTCCATTAAGCAAAGTAACATTTTAGACGCGTTTCATCGCACAGGAAAGCAAATAGGAAGTCAGAAAAGTCGTCTCCCTCTGGGGAAGTAACTGTAAAACATGGATGTATTCACATATACCTTAAAAGCATGAGCCCATATGAAGCGCAGTCCCGTTGCGGTGCTACATCTCAATTTCTTGCCACTCACATTTCTTTAAATGGATGGCTAGTTTGCGGCCCTTTCTAAAGTATTGAGTCTGATTGAGTCGAAGGAAGGGTGATAAGGCACAATCCATCTGCACTCCTAACCTTGGGCTGAAGAACTGCCGGGAATTTTTGGGCTTGGGCACGGTATTTTTACCTAAAGTGTTGTCTCTGCAGTACCGTGCATGTATAGAGCTTTGGATTAACTGTAAGAATAGTTGATATTAGTTCCCGGAGGTTGCAGGCTTTTAGAGTTCCGCTTAAGCCGGTGCTAGGGGGCGTGGCTGTTGTCACTCATTTCATTACTAGTCACGTCACACATTTCATTACTAGTCGTGAACAGACTCAGTTTAAACGAGTCTTCCATTTACTATTCTTTGGTGTGTTCCTTGCTTCCAAAGGATCTTACTTTTTGGAACATATTCAAACAGGACTAAATCAGGCATTTGTACCCTCAGTAAGGGAGTCTACCGGGCCTTTGCATACAGACAAGTCAAGGTCCCAACTATTCCCGGCCCTGGGGTAGCCGAAGCTACAAATGAGTAGTGAATTAACATAATTCAACAGAAATGACTGAGCCGCAACACGAGAAAATCAACAAAGTGTATGTGCGCCCACCACAGACTGAGATATCCCGGGCATCCCCCAGTCTGATCAGACTCTTAGCTAAGCACTTAAAGGACAGCTAAGGGCCTAAGCTACCTCAATGCGGACAGTGAAGACTCTGATCAGACTGGGTGGATGCCCAGGCTGATCTGAGTCTGCGCCGGGTGCACAACCACTTTGTTGGTTTTCTCGTGCCGCGGCTCAGATATCAAATCAAAATGGTATAAATGAGGCATGATGTTGATATGGGTACTGTGGGCTGAAAACGAAAAAGAATACTTAGATATATCGACATTTGCTATATAGCATTTATTGATAATAAATTAGGCAAACTTTGAACAAACATCTAAACTGTTTCATGAAATACGATACTGTAATAAAATACAATACAAAAATTATTAACTGTAAATTCACTGCTGTTTTTACTGATCCATGATTATTTTTTACTGTAACTATATGAGACACGTCCAGAAAAGTCGGTTTCAATTGGCGTCAAAACAGTATCAAGACCTAGAGTTTTCACCTCCAGTCATGAACTTTACTACAGCATCTGGTAGTAATATAATGATTTGTACACTTTGATAGGATATGTGCTAGACTGGTCTTGTTACAGCCAATGCTGATCAAGAAAGTCTGCGAAAACCAAGGAATTTGATTAACACTGCAACCAATACATTTGACTGTAAACAGAGTCGGTCAACACTAGTCATGATACGATCCATGCCATTTCGCTTTTTCTGGGTATTTTTTCATATGCTCCGTGCCAGTCAATGGTCGAACTAACATTGAGGATATAATGGATTGATCTTAAAACAGGCTGACATCAATCGTACTATTACTGATTTGTGGGAATTCGACTGACATGCACATTCCTCTACATGCAACGTATCTTTAACCCCTAAAGCACCAAGAAAACAGATGAAAAAATACGTCTGCAAATTTGAAAAAAAAAATACGTCTGCAAATTTGAAAAAAAAAATAGATACAAAAAAATATGGTCTAAACTATAACATACTGATAATACGAAGACTAGAGGGCAAACCGTGTAGATCCAGATGCTGCGGCTTCTTCAAATATTCAGAGTTGCCTAAACTGAACTTAAGTTGTTTGCAAATTCAACCATTTTCATTCTGGAGCTTTAAGGATTGAAATAAAAGACTCTACTACCCAGCATGAGATAAAGAGACTATCTATTTCTGCGAGCCTCCGTGGCCTTCTCTCCTGTGAGGAGACAGACATAAATAAAAAAACAAGAGCTGTCGCCTGACAGCATAGCTCGCCTGAATAGGTGCTTGCCCATCACACAGTCGTTATGGTGGTGTGGACTGCTATGCATAAAACTTCAGGCAAGCATGTCCATAATGACTACACATTTATAAACAAAAGCTATCTCAGAAATGAGTTTTAAAATGAAAATTAAAATAAAAAAAATCCACATGAAACCTCAAAGTCCACGAGCTAGAGCTCAAAGAAGTAAGGGGGGGGGGGGGGGGGGGGGGGGAAGCAGGGAGCCTATGATGTATCAAACATTTGAACCATTATCTAAACATCAGTCCAAATATTAGTATCAACTGAGTCCATCGGGGCACTGTGAAATTATGTCTTCATAAATATAAAACTTTAACCAAAATCTTTAAGACAAAATTAAAAGTCAATGACCTAGACTTCAAGTTCATCCAGTGGGGTAAGTATATAGTGTTTTGTAAAAGCTCAAAAAAAGTGTCTAACATCAGTTCAAGTGTAAACTAAATCTCTGCCAGGCATTATGAATCGGTATGCAATTAGAAAACTTTAATAAAGACCAAATTTCCTAAGTCCCTGACCTTGACATCAAGGTCACTGAGCGGGGTTGGGGTAGTACTCTGTAAAACTATGGACTAATATCTAGGTACAGTGCAAATATAAAAAGAATTCATCTATGGGTTCAGGAGATATGTGTCTTTAAAAAACTTTAACCAGAACATCCAATCAATAAAAAGACATTCTCTAAGTCCATGACCTTGACATCAAGGTCACTGAGGGGGGTGGGGGTAGCACCTTGGAAAACTTTGGACCAATATCTAACTACAATGCAAGTATCAAAGGAATTCATCAATGGGTTAAGGAGATATTGGGCTTTATAAAACTTTAACCAAAACATCCAGTACAAAAAACTCCCAATTTTCTAAGTCCATGACCTTGACAGCAAGGTCACAGAGTGGGGTGGGGGTGGTACCCTGTTAAACCTTGGACCAATATCTAACTACAGTGCAAGTATCAAAAGAATCCATCTATGGGTTAAGGAGATATAGGTCTTTAAAAAACTTTAACCAAAACATCCAATCCGGACGCCGACGCGGACGCGGACGCCGACGCCAGGGTGACAACAATAGCTCTTCCTGAACTTTCGTTCAGGCGAGCTAACAAGTAGCCCAAAGGGCAACAATTGCTCACCTGAGAGACATTGTAAACCTATAGGAATATTTAAGATGCTCAAGGGCAGCTAACTCCACAGTCAGTGGTCCAATCAGGCTGAAAATTAAACTCATCCAAAACATTATGTATGCCCTCATTTAATATATGCAAGTTTAAAAAGTATCCGATCAAGAGCACAATAGACAGAGCTGTCAAGGGCAGCTAACTTCGTAGTGGTTGGCCTGAACTGGCCAAAATTTGAACTTGTTTAAGATATTATGCATTTCCTCATTACCTGCAAGTTTGAAAAGGATCGGATCAGTAGAAACCAAGAAAAAGTGGCGACATTGATTTTTTGGATGCTCAGGGCAGGTACTCCATAGTCAGTGGTGGGATCTAGCCGAAATGCTAACTAATCAAAGCTTTTATGCATATCCTCATTACCTGCAAGTATGAAGAGGATCCGATGAAAAATGAAAATGTGATGACGTTGTTTTCTCCATTATAAGACTATGGGATTTTTTTCAAACACTCAAGGGCAGCTAACTCCGTATTCTGTGCTCGAATCCGGCCAAATTTTGAACTCATCCAAGCTCTTATGTATGTCATCATTACCTGCAAGTATGATAAGTATCTAATCAAAAACCTTGATTGCAGCACCCTGAAAGACAAACTTGCTTGAGATATTGTCATGCCCAACATTTGTGTGAATTTATTTTAAAATCCATTGAGAAATGTAGGTGCTAGAGCGATGACAAAGTTTTTCTAAAAATAGCCACAGTGACCTTGACTTTGGGCACAGCATCCTGAAAGTCGAACTTGCTTGAGATATTGTCATACCCTACATTTGTGTCAAGTAATTTCAAAATCCATGGAGAAATGAAGGTGCTAGGGGGATGACAAAGTTTTTCTAAAAAAAGCCACAGTGACCTTGACCTTGGGCACAGCACCCTGAAAGTCCAACTTGCTCGAGATATTGTCATGCCCTACATATGTGTGAATTTATTTTAAAATCCATTGAGAAATGTAGGCGCTAGAGCGCTGACAAAGTTTTTCTAAAAATAGGCACAGTGACCTTGACCTTGGGTGCAGCACCCTGGAAGTCAAACTTGTTTGAGATATTGTCATGCCCTACATTTGTGTGAAGTTGATTTATAATCTGTTGATAAATGTAGGCCCTAGAGCGATGACCAAGTTTTTCTAAAAATAGCCACAGTGACCTTGACCTTGGGTGCAGCACTCTGAAAGTCAAATTTGCTCGAAATATTGTCATGCCCTACATTTGTGTGAAGTTATTTTAAAATCTGCTGAGAAATGTAGGTGCTAGAGCGCTGACAAAGTTTTTCTAAAAATAGCCACAGTGACCTTGACCTTGGGCGCAGCACCCTGAAAGTCGAACTTGCTCGAGATATTGTCATGCCCTACATTTGCGTGAAGTTATTTTAAAATCTGCTGAGAAATGTAGGTGCTAGACCGCTGACAAAGTTTTTCTAAAAATAGCCACAGTGAACTTGACCTTGGGCGCAGCATCCTGAAAGTCGAACTTCCTCGAGATATTGTCATGCCCTACATTTGTGTGAAGTTATTTTAAAATCCGTTGAGAAATGTAGGCAATAGAGCGATGACAAAGTTTTTCTAAAAATATATGATGACGTTGTTTTCTCCATTATAACACTATGGGATTTTTTTCAAACGCTCAAGGGCAGCTAACTCCGTAGTCTGTGCTCGAATCCGGCCAAATTTCGAACTCATCCAAGCTCTTATGTATGTCATCATTACCTGCAAGTATGATAAGGATCTAATTAAAAACAGTCGAGAAAACGTGATGACGCCGTTTTCCCCATTATAACCCTAAGGGGGCTATCTGTTGCCATGGAAACCAGAGTTCTGAGCTGATCGGCACCAAAACCTGATGCAGCCTTTCCCCCATCCCAATGATGCTTCAGATAAAATTTGATTGCAATCGGCCCACTGGTCTCTGAGATATTTATGTTTGAAATTGTTGACGCACGGACGCACCCACGGACGGACGACGGCTCGACTCCCATCCTATAAGCTCACCTCTGAGCCTTCGGCTCAGGTGAGCTAAAAACATACAAAAAACACAGATCTTCCTTGGAGGCACATCCACGCACTTCAAGAAGTTAAAAAATTACATCAAATGACTAAGCACCAGTGTTAATTATTAACCCTTTCGACCCCTGTCATTTTTGTTTAAGTCTAACTTCCGTTACCGAATACATAGGCTGGTTAATATGTACAAACTTTGATAGAAAAAAAATGCTAAATGCTACATGGGATTATAATCCGGCAATACAACGTATTTCTCTTTAGAGTTATAAATTAAACACTGCTTTTTTTCAATATACAATGATAAATTTTCAAAAACATTTTGTATTTCTTATATTCTGGTTATACAAATACATGTATGTAGCAAAACAGTAATAACTCACAGTAAATGCACAAACACCTTTCAATAGATCACAGGACATAATGACTTTTATTGAGATGACAGACTTCAATAAATGAATACAAGGACCACTGTCTTGAAAACTGAGACACTGTAACCATTTATATTACAATGATTGTTTTGTTGACAGTCTTGAGCTATATTTTCCATAGGGTTTGTGAAAAATAAAACATCACAGCTATACATGAATAAAATCTTTGTCTAAAAATCTTAATATTGTGGAAGTTTAAATTTTTTAAAATACATGTATAAATGTGTGTGTGTGTGTGTGTGTGTGTGTGTGTGTGTGTGTGTGTGTGTCTCTCTCTCTCTCTCTTCAAAATCCTTTACACTGACTTTGCTACTAAGTACATAGTAAAACATCAAAATTTTCCTGGAAATAACACACTACATCAGAGTATGGCCTACTTAATAAACCGTCTAAACACCCCAAACACAACATAGCAGTACATCACAGAATGACTTCTGTTGAGGCAACCTAATAGTATGCAACTACATACAAATGTATGACTATGGAAATAATCAAATGCCATGATTACCTTACACACTTATATACTTCAGCCATTATTGTCATTATTCTAAACCTTGAACATATTTATCTTACTGCCCAGCGACGAGGCGAAAATGTTCTGGGGGACTTGCACGCCCAGCGACGAGGTGATAATATTCTTGGGTACTTGCATGCCCAGCCACAGGATGAAAATGTTCTGGTGGACTAGCAAACTGTGCAGACCATGTTTGCTCGGTTATTTCTGTCACAAAATTTAGTGTCATTACGGTATTCAGATTAAAGACTTTGGGTACTTCACCATTTTGTAAAATGGAAACAACTTTTAACATGGAATTAAATGACTTGAGAATCATCTGTTTGAGAAAATCTCAAGTGTCTATTGAAAGAATTTCAGTTTGTATTGAACTGAAAAATTCGCAGAGCATGGCATACACTGTATGCCTTTCTCTGATACCAATGCTGTCATAGATCTGCTAACATAAAAAAAAGAGTTCATTATGACATCTTAGTGATGCCACTGAGAGGTCATTCTGCCAAGTTACTAAGCACAACAGTTGCTAATCTTACAGATGCTATGGTAACAGATCTATGGGGTCATCTCGCTTATAATTCAAGGGCATGGCATACAGTGTATGCCATGCTCCTTTCGAATTATAAGTGAGATGCAAACTAACACTCATACAGTGGAAAAGTGTGATTTTCTCAAACCTTTAATTCATTCTCAAATAATTTAATCCTCTGTCTTTTTTTGTGTGTGAATTCCTGTTTGTTTCCTTGGACCCCCATAGCCACCCTTCCACATTTTTTTTCCCTTTACTCACCCAACTTGGGAAAAGAAGCAAAACTGAAAATGGTAGAGCTCGTTCCCCTGGAAGTGTACCCATTTAGCTTAAATTAGACACTTCATCACAGAAGCGACATGAATGTTCCTACAACAACATGTCAAATAAAACATACAATCTTCATCTGAGTTGCAACATGACAAAACGAACAAAGTGGCATACGCACACAGTGAATACTCAGATCAGCCTGGGCATCCGCCCAGTCTGATCAGTCTTTGATGTGCATGTATAGGGCAAGCTTAGACCCTTAGCTACATTTTAAGCTCATAGCAAAGATTATGATTAGACTGGGTGGCTGCCAAGTCTGATCTTGCACATGCCACTTTGTTGGTTTTGTTATGTCGCATCATTTATAACTTGTACTCTCTTAAGTCTGTGGTAATGGTATAGACAGTTAACATGTTTAACTTATTGTTTATTTAATATAAATTGATTTGGGTCACAAGAGAAAGTATTTTATGATAAGTGCAAACAGCAAATATGTATATCAGCTTGCACATCCATACAATTAGATCGCAGTATTTTTTTTTGACATGTACAATTTATGAATCCCTGTTTATCTAAAAAGAGAAAAGTGAAAGCTCTGCTTTGCAGACTGAATCAAGCATTTACAGTTGCAGTTATTTAAGGTCATTCTTAATTCACACCAATCATAATCCTTCTACTTTACTGTATAGTATTCAACCATAAGGGCCCGATTGTTAAAAGCAGCCTTAGCGTAAGTCTTACATTTAGTTTTGCTCCTCATTTTTTCGGCAAATAATGGTAGTGTTTTTATACACAGGTATAATGTGTTTGAAAATTTAACATCTGTTCATGAACGATGCCGACGTCGTTAGTGTAGAACAACCAGAAACAGATGGGAAAAACATGATTTTTTTTCATTTTACGCATATGAGGGCAGCTCTAGAATGATGTCTATGAAGAATGGGGGAAAATGCCTAAACTACAATCATGATTGACAAATATCTGATTAAGACTACATATTAATCAGGTAACCAATTGGGAAATTTACTTTAATTTTTATGCACCATATTTAAACAGCAAATTGCTATGTCTATTAAATACTGTTGACCATAACACAAATATTGAGCACAACATAAAAATCATGCTTCTAGTATCTTTTGAAGCCAGTCGGAATCATCAGATGAAAGGACTGATCATTGCTATTACCTGTGAATTCAGGTTTACAGCAGAATACAATTGGATAATTGAGCCGCGACACGAGAAAACCAACAAAGTGGTTGTGCACCCAGCAAAGACTCAGGTCAGCCTGGGAATCCATCCAGTCTGATCAGAATCTTCCCTGTCTGCATGGCGGTAGCTTGGACCCTTAGCTACCCTTTGGGCACTTAACAAAGAGTCTGATCAAACTGGGTGCACAACCACATTGTTGGTTTTCTCGTCTCGCGGCTCATATTTTTCTATCCCTTTTGACAATGCTAAACACCTTTTCTGACTTCCTGTTTGCTTTCCTGGATGACAATGCCGTTCCAAAAATGGGGGATACTCACAAAGAAAATACAATGTTTCTTGCGGACATTTTTTTTTTCATTTTTAAAGTTTAGTCTCTCAGAGCTCCAGATAAGAGGGGTATAGAGGATAATTCAAAGATAATTTTTCTTATTTCTCAACGAAAACATATGTTGTGACCCCTCATTAGAACCGTCTCATCGAGACGGTTCTAATGATGGGTCACAAAATATGTTTTTATGGATAAATACGTATTATTATCCCTAAACAATCCCTGTTACCTCTTCTTATCTGGAGCACTGGTCTCTAATGAAATAGGCACAAATAATGCTGATTTAAGAGCTACTGCCCCTTGAAGTGTTCTACATGCAATAATAGACCGACAGACACTATATCTAGTATAGTTGGAAATGTAAGCGCTCCAGTAATCAACAAAGACCATATTCATTTGGTTATAAACATGATTTTCCCCTCTCTAGAATAATCCCAAATATCCAGGCCAGTGTAATGAAATTCTGCTATAAGATGGGATTTTCCCGATCAAAACAACGCGAAAATCTGGATCCGTGTGATATGGTGGATCTAGATTCTTGCAATTGTTTCAGAAAGGAAAAGCCTCCATCTTATAACCAAACAACCAAACAAATATGGTCTCAAACTGAATCTCACAGATGATGAAACTTGATCATGAAAGATTTAATCTCCATGGCAGGAATCTGTAAATTTGCCAAATCAACTTGATTATTTAGAACTGAAAAGTGGGTAAGAGTGGTTTCATTTGCCTCTATTACCCCTGGTAAAAGAGATTTAAAATCAATTCTATCACTGGGACATTGTAAACCTTTGGAATTAAAATGGCAATGATAACCTTTATTATGAAGCACAAGACTTGTTCCCTGATAAGTAGAATTACGATGATACAACGCTTTTAGCGACACAACAGTAACATGGCAAGGAACAGGCTTTTGAACAACATGAAATTTCAGTTCCATGACATCTGAATTGATAGGTGTAAACATTTTCTGTATCGGTTGTTGCAGAAAATCATTATGTAAAATGCCGGCCAAAGACGGATATGTAAACTTCTCCTGATATGAGTTTGCTGTTTTCTCCTCAATCTGTATGATGAATTTGGTCATAGTTAATTTATTATCATATATTCCTTCCCCTAGTCCTCGTTCATCATCATACAGTAATTGTCTGTCCAGCATTACTTCTAGCGAGCCTTGCTCAAGAGAAGCAACTCCATGTGGCTGACCTGTGTGAAGAGTTAATCGTTTTGCTTCATCTTCTAATATAGCCATTGTTGTAACAGGGTAATAATTTGTTGCTATTGGTCTAGTGATGTCAGTCTGTCTTCCAATCAGCTGAAATCCATTTTCATCAGTAAAGAAGGAACCATCTCTGTTTTTCACATCAGTACTGAATCTCATAATGACTTCCCTATCTCTCATATTCAGGACATGCATATCTAGAGCATTCTGTACAAACAGTGATCTACCTTGTACACCAGGGTGGTTATACAGCCTAGTTTTATGGAATATGTTTTGAAACACCGCTTGAACTTCAGAAGTGAAGGGGCCTTCTATCACACGCACAACAGGGGTAGTTTGCATGATATCTCTTGCAGGGCCTGCTGGAAAGAAAATATATGCACCACTTCCCCTTGAGGTATAATGTTTAAATTCTAGATTAATTTTTGTGGTTACTCGACTTGATTTGTCTGTAACTTTGCTTAGAGTACCCTTGTATGTTCTGAATTCTGCAGCTATATGATCATTCTCTATGAGTACCCCTTGGTTAATATTCATTCTCCATTGTGGTTTTTCTTGCTCGAACATCAGTTCCGGTGACACTATCAACTCTTTGGTATTGTACATCGAAATTTTAGCCCAGTACTTTTTCTCATTTTTCACAGCTTTCTTGAAAATGAATGTCTCTAATGAAAGTGGAGGTATATCTGCTAAAAACACGATCTCAAAAGATGTTGGACTGACTTCTGTAGATGCCGCAAAAACTGGATTTATTTGGAATGGAATGCTTTGTCTTTTCGAATTCTTTATTTCTAAATCAGCAGAGGTAGTTATAAATTCTACAAACTCTGATCGCTGCTGAGCAGTGGGATTAAACAAAACAATTCTCGTTCCATCTTCATTGAAAGTTATTGCCTGGTGCAAAGATGAAACACGTGGATCGTCCCTGCTCAATTCAGGTTGTAAAATTGGATCACTTTCTAGCTTTCCTTTGGTTAAAAGAAACTGTGCACCAATCTGCATGACTAGCTGCGCATTCTCGTACGCTTTATACAACCTATTCTCATAATCCTGGGCTACGTGGAATCGGGAGGTACCTGTTATAGCATCATGGTGAAGAAACAAACCTAAATTTCTTCGGGCTTCTCTCAATTTGTCTGCACATTTCTGAATTCCTTGATAATCTTTCTTCCAATGTTTACCGTAAGCGACCATAAAATTGTTCAGAATTTCAGCTGCCCTTAAACGTGATTCAACTTCACGTGAGAATCTCTTATCGAATGGGCGTGTTGAAAAATATCCAGTCCAGTAGGCAGAGTTCTTATCTGAATAAGGGAAAAAGTCTCCACTCAAAACAGGAAAGTTAACAGAGCTTTTCTCTTCTTCTTGTCGTATCAATTCAAAATAGTCATTTAGAGTACCAAACTTTATTTTAATATTCAAATTTGGCTTCAAATTCATATACTTCATAAGTTTCTGGTAATTTTCATATTGCTGGTCCCACTCTTGGGCGTTATCATAACGAAAATCATCTCCAAGTGGAACTAAAATTGTCTTATATTTGAACAACCCTCCCTTTAATCTATATTGCTCATACAATGCCTGTGACAGTCTTGCAATATTACTATTATCGACGGGCTCAATATGTCTTCGGAAAGGCTGTCCTTCAATACTCTGGAAATCAAACATAGCACAAGTGAATATTTCTGGTCCACATGTATGGTGCAGACTATACAATATATACGGATTAACATGGCACAATATATTATTTGAGTCAGCACTGTCCCAATACTGCTTCCAAAGAAACTCAAGACCGGCATTTTTAACAAGAGCACCTTTAGTAGCTTGATGTATCCTCTGTATTACCATATTGTTCATGCCAGCCTTCTTCAACAAGTAGGGCATAGTTCCTGAGTGACCAAAGGGGTCCACCGACCAGCTATTATTAGGGCTAACTTTCAGATTCTCCTTTATCCAGAGATGCCCTTCCATCAGCTGATCTATCACAGATACATAATGTGTAGATGCTTCGTCAGGCATAACCCAGCCTCCAGTTACCAGCTCCAGTCGTCCAGAGTTTACTAGCAGTCGCAACTGGTCTTGCTGGATATCATTCAATTCTTCATACCATCTACTGAAATATACCATTTCTGCCCAAATAAATGTCATATCTTCATATAAATGAAGTTTTCTAAGCATATTATCTAATATTTTCTTGACCTTCTGATTATAATAATCATCTACAGTTTCCAGCCAGCCTGGGTCTATATGGGAATGTGGAACAATTATCACAGTCAACGGTTCGTTATTGGTCCCATATGCAACATCTCCAAGTTTAGGATGAGGAATGTTATATTGTCCATTCACATAAATTTTGTAATCTGTCTTTTTGTGTAGATCCAGAGTAGATATAACATCTGGGGTATCTTCTACTTTAGATTGACAGGTATTTGTGTTTGCAATAATTGACTTGAACTCAGACAAGACGTTGTGTTTTGAGATAAACGACTTAAGACTTTCTTGCTTGACAGGAATCAAACCCTTCATATTGCCAGATAACATCAATACCGCGAAAATGAGAGTCAACGCTCCTATAACTGAAAGGATTGCCACTCGGTGAGAGAACTTCATCATGTATAAAAACTGTTGCTAGTCTTACGGCTTACTTGCCACACTACATACAACTGCTTGGTTGAACAAACTACAAGGTAGATAGCATAAAGCTCTTGATGTGCAGCTTCTGAAAAAGAAAAGCCATATGATATTCATACTCATAGGTCAAGTAAGGTGCACACCATTCAAATGACAATCTCTCACCTGCAATTAAAATTTAAACTGCTGTCAATTATAAGCTCGTTTGCTAAAGAAGGTGCCCAGTATGTTTCTGCAAATTGTTAGACAACTGGCCCCGAGGTTATAAAACTTTTTTCATGCTCAACTCAGCTGAGCATGAAATTTTACCTGCCAATAAATAGCAAATTACTGATACATGCAGTTGCTTCCATATTCAGTTTAGTTGAGTATGAGATTTTCTCTGCTAATGAATATGAAAACGTCATATTTATCAGCAGAGAAACTTTCATGCTCAGCTGAGTTGAGCACGAAAAAAGTTTTAAAACCTCAGGGTCTAGTTTGCTTGTTCTGGAGAAAAGTTGTTTGAATGTTTTTTTGTTTTTTTTCTTTTTTCTTTTTTGCCCTTTAACATTTATAAGTAGGATTTTAACCTTGATAATGGGGTCAAGGTCACCAAAACGTAGTCAACTACTGGCATTGTCTTAAAGGTGCATTATGCAAGTCTGGTTAGAATCAAGCTAAATGCTCAAGATATATTGGTTTAAGCTATAAGTTCACATATTTGAGACCTCTTGTGACCTTCAAAAATGAGGTCAAAGTCACCAAAATCTTATCACATAGATAGATAGAGAGAGAGAGAGAGAGAGAGAGAGAGAGAGATAGATAGATAGATAGATAGATCAGCTCATTTACAAGTCCCAAGTTTTTACCATATATGGGCATGGTGGCAGGGTGGTTGTGTGGCCTTGACTGTACAAACAAATTTTTTCCTCAAACCCTGGAAGCTCTATATGAAATTTGGTTACATTGAACTGGCGCAGGGGCTTTTGGGAAGATGCTTGAAATTGTGAAATATTAGAGACCTGGGTCAAGGGTCAAAGAATGACCTTGACCTCTTGTATTCATAAATCTTTATGTAATCATTATATGCCTCAACATACCAAGATTTAAGACAAAATCTTCAACAATTTCCATGAAATCTTGTATTCTATCATTTTCCCATATTAAAGAATCAGAAAGCAAATTTGACCTTGCTGTAAAAAAGTCAAGGTCAACATAGGGTCAGCATTTCAACGATTTTAGTATAACTCAAGTGACCTATGCTACATACCAAGTTTCAAGGCCATCGGTCAGCTGGTACTTAGGAAAAAGATTTTTTAAGCTTTCACCATGTATGGGCATGGCGGCCATGTTGGTCATGTTACCAAAACCATTTAAACAAAATTTTGTTCTTGCAAGCCCCAGAGGCTTTGTTCAAATTTGGTAAGAATCAGCCTAGTGGTTTCTGAGAAGTTGTTTGAAATAGTGGATGGACGGACGATGGACAGATGGACAATGACTGAGTCTGCCTATACTATAAGCTCCTCTTGAGCATTCAGCTCAGATTAAGCTCAAAACGGGAATAAATTTAAAAAGGTTGAAGATGCTTTTTATCCCTTTAGAAAAATTCACACCAGTAAATCTATTAGAATAAATAAATATATTTTAATGTCTGGTATACCAGCTATATCCCAATTTATATGCAGTCTTCAAGGTTCTCTTAACAATGCCTAGTGTTACTGAGGATTTACAGGTTTTAAGGGTATTTGTATCTTGACAGTGTGAAGCAGTTTCTCATTTTGTGAAATGTTTAAAAAAGTAATAATATTAATGAATTTATAAACAATAAAATAAAAACAATAACATAATTAACAAATAAATAAACAAGAAATGTTACATTGTGTAACAAATGCCCCCGAAGGCCCCTTAAACTGACCTTTGAGTCCTGGTTATGACCTTGACCTTGAGCATTACACCTAAGTCTTGCACATGACATACATTCTCATTTGTCTTACTTTTCTGCGATGTTTAAATGCACTTTGGAAGCCTAAGAGGATTCATGGGGACTTAATTCAACCACTGACCAAACTGTATTACGTCCTTGACATTGGGTACTGGAACCTAAATATCACACCTTACATAACTTGTCATAATACTTTACTTTTCTTTAGTTACCATTTTATCATGCTTTACCTTTCAGTGAAATTTGATAAAACTGGCCTCAGCAGTTCTGAGCCATTTCAGAGACATGATTTGACCTCTGAGCCCTGATTGTGACCCTGACCTTGGGCAACAAAACTACAATTTGTTCGTGAATCATCTCATTATTTTTTTACCTTTTCATGAAAATTAATGAAGTTTGATTCAGTAGTTTTTAAGTAATTGAGGATAAATGAGCTGACCTTTGACCTCTTACTATGACCTTGACCTTGGATGTGGAAACCTATGTCTTTAGGCTTTATCTTTCTGTTATGTTTGCTTTGGTACTTTTCTGAGTAATTTCCGAGACATGATTTGACCTCTGACCCTAGATTGTGACCTTGACATTGGATTTGGGATCATAAATAATGTGTATAACACACCTCCTCATTATGGTTTGCCTTTCTGTGAAGTTTGATGAAAGTCACTTCAGCAGGTTTCAAGTTATTGCAGAGAAAAGATTTGACCTTTGACCCTAATTGTGACCTTGACCTTGAACATGGTAACCTTATTCTTATGTGTGACACACCTTCTCATTATGCTCCATCTTTCTGTGAAGTTTCATTCAATTTGCTTGAAATTGCTTCAGTAGTTTATAAGTTATTGCTGAGACACGATTCTGAGACACAATTTGACCTCTGACCCAACTGTGGCCTTGACCTTGGGTGTAGGGACTTAGACGATTCTGAGACACAATTTGAACTCTGACCCAACCGTGGCCTTGACCTTGGGTTTAGGGACCTAAGTCTTGTGCGCAACAAACCTTCTCATCATGCTTTATCTATCTGTAAAGTTTCATCAAATTTGCTTCAGTAGTTTTGAAGTCATAGCTGAGACACGATTTTAAGACACAATTTGACCTCTGATCCAACTGTGGCCTTGACCTTGGGCGTACGGACCTAAGTCTTATGCGCGACACACTTTCACATTATCCTTTATCTATCCGTGAAGTTTCATCAAATTTACTCTCAGTAGTTTTAAAGTTATAGCTGAGACATGATTTGTAATGGACGGACGGACAGAAAGACGGGCGGACTGATGGACAGTGCGATTTTAATATACCACCCGAAGTTCCTTCGGGGGCATAAAAATGAAAAAAGAAAATAAATAAACTGTACCAGGTTATTTTGTGAGTATTTCATGATAAGACCTGCTGAAGGGTCGAAACAGTTGGCCAAAATTTTCTAAAGTTTCATTGTTATGTCATCTTTGCCAGCCAAAGGTGCTAAATCTACTTTGTTCCTTTGTTACCTACCCTTGGCTGACTGCTAATTAGCTCACCTAAGTGAAAGCTCCAGGGAAGCCAATAGGATAGGTAGGCTCTGTCGTCTGTCTGTCTGGCAGTGCCGGCCCACAATTTCAACTGACTTCTCTAAAACTACCAGGTCAATTGTTACTTAAGTTTTTAAATAAATGATGATCTTGCGTCGACCTTGAACTTTTTTATGGCAAAGTCAACTTTGCTTCCTAGTGCTTTTATATGGGAAAATGCTAGAACATAAGTTTTCATGGAAATTGTTGAAGATTTTGGCCTAAAAATTGCTTTATAAAGTCATCTAAATGAGTACATGAAGACTTACGAGTGCAAGGGGTTGAGGGAACGAAAATTTCTTCAAACTGTCCAGATATCATGACCAACATGGCTGCATGCCCATATAATAAAACCTATAAAAATCTTCTTATCCAGAACTAATTGACAGATGGCCTTGGAACTTGGTATGTAGCACTACGTACTCGAGTACTAACAAGATTGTTCAAAAATGACCTTGGGTTGACATTGACTTTTTTATGGCAAGGGACTTATGTCAAATTTGCTTTCTGCTGCTTTTATACATGGGAAAATGCTAGAACATAAGATTTCATGAAAATTGTTGAAGATTTTGGTGTATATGTATATATATGGTCATCTTGATGATTAAATCAAGAGTTTTGAGTGCATGAGGTCAAGGTCATTCTTTGACCTTTAACCCAGGTCTCACATACAGGTCAACTATATCAAACATCCCCTCAAAAGCCGTTGGCCCAATTGTTGACAAATTTCATAAAGATCATCCTGGGACTGAGCGAATGCAGCGATTTTTTTCCCTATCTTGGGAATGGTGCAAAAGTTGATAAATACAGTCTGTCAACTTAATGAGTACATGAACATTTGTGAGTATTAGAGGTCAAGGTCATTCTTAGACCTTTAAACAATGTCTCTCATATTTTGACAGTTTCAAACTATCAGGTGTGTTCAAATGATGACCCTAGTTTGATCTTGTGACTCAGGTGAGCGATTCAGAGCCTCATGGCCCTCTTGTTCATAAAATAAATCTCCAACTGTGCCATTTCATTGGATGTGAGCAACTTCCATTGCCTCCAATCCATAAAAAAACATTTTACACTTAACAGGCACCCTCGTAGATAGTTGCGATGATAATGATCCTAGCATCAGGGGTTCTCTTTTGATTACAAGATTTCATAGGCTTACAATGCACTAAATTGGAAAAGGGGCATAACTCTATCTTTTTTAAGATGAACATTTATAAAACAAAATTAAGGACTAGGGCCAATTCTGTTGGAGTTATTCCCCTTTTATATTTTTTTCTCTGGAACAAATAAATTTTCTTTACTGACCATTACTGTGCGAGGGTTATCTAGTGAGCACTGCTTACTGACCTTTTCTCATTGTAAATAAACTGAAAAGTGCACTTAAGAAACAGCAGACCCTGTCCCTTGATTAAATGAAATTTATTTGAGGGACTGGGCCTCCATTAAATGAATTTATTTGAGGGACTGGGCCTCCATTAAATGAATTTATTTGAGGGACTAAGCCTGCTGTTTCTTAAGTGCACTTTTTTAATCCATTAATGAGCGAGGCATCGTGGTCGAGTTGTTAGAACAGACATGTTAAGTCTCTGGAAAATGGCTGGAGACTCCCAAAACAAATTGCTTTTCTCACGCCTCAAGAAATTCAGAAGAAAACTTCAGAAAATGAAAATCTGAATTTTTTGGTCAAATTTTTTGAAAAGCCGCGCTTGATTTTTTTTAAAAGCCACGCTTGTAAAATCCAGCGGAAAATTCTGAGGTATACCAAATTAATGTCAATCAATATCAATAGACACTTGAACTGGCTTGTTATGAGACTTGTTTTGATTAGTTGAAAAGAGATAGCCTTCAAATATCGGTCCAATGAAACTGTTCGTAACAAATCTTGCACAGTTTACTTTCATTTCCAGAGTGTTCGACCACGATGCTATCCGTCACATGATCGCTTCCATTAGCTTGCCTTTTTCAGAGCTTATACGAAAGATTCATGGCTTCTGTATCTTTTAAGATGTGGGGAAAAAGAAAACATAGGTAATAAATTCACCACAGATAATACAAGCCATGTTTTCTAAACTATATTATGACATTGGGACCACACTCATTCGTCATTGCCTAGATTGGGGCGGTATGAAAACGTACCTTACTTTATATGTGAAAAGAAAATACTCAGATCAGCATGCATATCAGTGATGCATATCTGTGCAGACTAGTCAGAGTCTAATTTTTTCTGAAATATTCAGCACTGGCAAGATCTTAGAAGAAGGACCAATACTTTTTACTTAACTTTTGTCTAATATCTTCTATGAAACTGACCTCTCAATATTACAGCTAACAGAGCTTTGGTCAAAGATTAGTAGGAGAAGGCATACCATAAGGAATAATTAACCATGAACAGGAGTCTAAAGAAAGACAACAGTTCTCAGAATGCACCATTTTGTACCCTTTTCTCAAAATTTTTCCAGGGGGAGCATGCCCCCCGGACTCCCCTAGCAAGGCTTTGTGCCTTCTGCGCTCACCAAACTGACTCCCACGCATTGTCTCCCTCATTTTTATTTTCAAAACTTAACATGTCTGTTAGAGGGTACTCGGACAAAACGGACCATGGACAAACCTGACCGGACAAAACGGCCCATGGTTAGGACAAGACAGACATTGTTTCAGGACAAAACAGACCACATTTCAGGACCAGACAGGCCATGCTAGAAGACAAACCAGACCATTAATTGGTGCCAA
This sequence comes from Ctena decussata, assembly GCA_963989385.1. NCBI lineage: Eukaryota > Metazoa > Mollusca > Bivalvia > Lucinida > Lucinidae > Ctena > Ctena decussata. The sequence continues at coordinate 88,876,691 of OZ022499.1, read as the reverse complement.
TTAAAAGAATAAAGAGTATATAATTACCAAAGACAATGTTAAATGGTCACAATTATTTGACTACTGATCATGATCTCATCTACCTTTGATTGTCGCAACTATCTAAATAATTTAATACATTGATAAAGGGGTACTATCTTTATCTTTTAAGCATGCAAATTGCTTTATTAGTGTTGCAACTAAAATGAAACATGCTTTCTCAAGGTTAACGAAAGGTCTGAACGTGGTCTGTTTTGTCCTGAGCGTGGTCCGTTTCGTCCTGAACGTGGTCCATTTTGTCCCAAGCTTGGTCCGTTTTGTCCATGGTCTGTTATGTCCGTGGTCTGTTATGTCCCTAATTCCTGTTAGAGAGGCTCGATTATGGTGCAGAAAGTCGCCGAAGGTCTGGAGTTCGCGGCTCACTGTCGCCATCTGCTGACTAGAAAACTCTCTGTCAACCCAGCTGTAAATGGGTACCTATTTCGAATCAGGGAAGGATAAGGCAGCAAAAGGAGAGGGATGGGCTCTGCCTTTCATCTGCTGTGCACAAGAGGTCTCTAAACCCCACTGCCTCTAAGGCTATTAGGCTTTGGGAAACCTTTACCTTTTTCGACCTTTCTTTCTTTCTTTCTTTCTTTCTTCCATTTACGCCTTAACCCCCGATGGGGACACAGACGGTGTACTTTTGTACACTCCGGTGTTGCAGGATGAAAGCCTACATATAGCCATGTAGCTATAGTAGGGATCTTTAGCCTGCACAGGGGATGACTCTCCCTGCACAGGGGGCCTCCAGTTAACGTCCCGATCCGAAGGACGGCACACTTGTTAGCATCATCCCTGCAAATGATGCTAGAAAAACGCGTTCGGACATAGGAAGATTTCGCCTAGGGCGGGATTCGAACCCACGACCTCTGGCTTCAGAGTCAAGTGCACAACCACTGAGCCACCGCGCTTCCCAAATGAGCGTTCCTTGGTCACTTGCTCTTTTAAATGCTAAATCATAAAAATCCAAACGAATTCAAACACTAGTATTTCCAAGAAAACGAAGGTCTAGATTCTAATTTACGATTACTAGTGTCAAACGAATTTATAATAGTTTAGATATACCAATGCCGTATTAAGTCCATCTTATTGCTTTAGTCATTGGCAGTCCTACCCTTCAAACTTACCAGGTTGTATAAAATAATCTGGCAGAAATGCAATCAATCATTTTGAGCAATGAAATTCTGTTCAAGGCTAAATTATGATATTTTGCCTCCGGAAATACGTTTGTTTACATTTTTTCAAGGGAAGCAACTGTGGCCAAAACTAAGCGGTGTGCTGAATCACCGAAACAGAGGCATTATACATCATACCACCTGGCTGCGAAACAGCTGTTTCCTTTGTACCATGTGTGCCTTTCGTGAATGCTGTCAGTTTATATATATACTTCAGGTGTGTGTGTGTGTGTGAGGGGGGGGGGGGGTGCGGGTACATTCAATATGGTTCACCAAAATTTTTCCGATCCACACCCCCAGTCTCATCAGAATTATTTTCCGATCCCCCCAGATAGGTTGACAAAAAATTTTATGACCCCCCCCCCCCCCTCATCCTCCCATCCCAGCTACCTTTCACATGTACCATATTACATATTTTATGTCAGACTGACCTAAATCACAACCTGTATGAAACACATAGAACATTTTCTTATTCTAAAAGGTTGTTTAAACTTTGCCGGGCCGCATAGCGCAATCGGTAGGGCACCTGACTCATGAGTCAGAGGTGCCGGTTCGATACCCGGTCTGGCCACATACTTTCGTTTCTCCTTCCGCTGATTCAAGAAGGGCAGTTGTCAGTTACTGGCGAAAGTATGAGCACTTAGTACAGGTTAACCACTTAGGAGGTCTAAGCCTGGATATCCAGGAATAGTGTGGTTAGGTTAACTGACCGTTCCGACATGACCATAGCTGTTTACCGTGGACGTAAAACAACAAATCAATCAACCAGTCAGAATCAGAATTGTTTACTGGTGATACGTCCAAGGACAAACATTCACGAGGATATAGTCAATGTTTAAACTTTGTCTGCATTTCTTTTTTTTTTTTTTTTTTTTTCTCTGCTTATGGCCATCCAGAGAATCTGTTGTCGAATGTTTAATAATTATAACTATTAATAATATTAATTGGTCCTCAGGGGAGCGGGGGTCTGAGGGCGCAGCCTCCACAAACCACAGTAGTTGCTAATGGAAAGGCAACCGGAGAGCTGATACCACAAAGGCAGGCAAAATTAATTGAAAACAAAATAATCTACTTGACATGATTATATAGACACTTTCATACTGTTTTTTTTTCTAGCAAATCAATGAAAAGATCTGTTTATGGATATGAAACTGCCCAAGTTTTGTGTGTCATTTCCATAAATGTCTTAAGTTTGGAGTTTGAAAGAAAAGAGTCCGAAAATTTAGGAGTAATGGGGGTCGGGGGGGGGGGGCGGGGGGGGGCGAAGCCCCCAGAGGCTGAGTCATTTTTAAAGATGAAGATTAATGGAAAAATTCTGACCCCCAATATACTTTATAAAATATGTGCAAACATACATGCTGTATCACCGTTGCTCGCGTCTGCGATTATAGCTGCGAGTGCAAGCTATCAGCGATATAATCATAGACGAAAAGACCCCTTTCCCAGCGGCAGGCACATGACGTTGTAACGGCGTCATTTTGCCGTCGATGCTACGTGATGACGTCACACCAACGTCGGTACGACGTCATTTTGATGTCATGTGCCCACTGAGTTGTTTCTCGTGACGGAATTCGCCCTGGCACTCTAAGAAACATCAATACTGATGCATATGAAAAACTTGGGCGTACCCATTTAGAGCATGGTGTACTAGGCTAGTGTTTGGCAGCCAAACCTCAAAATTCAATCCTAACGAACAGAAAAACAGCAGAAAACAGCTGCATCATCAACATGCAGGCACTAGCGTAAGTGTAGTACTAGCCAGGGGCCAATACCTCGAAAGCATCGTAAGCACTAAGGTGATCGTAAGCTAGTCTTATCGCCCCCCTTAACCAGTTAACGGTTTTTGCCATTCCCTCGACGGCCCCGTAAACTACGAGCACGTCGTAAATGTCGCTGAAATTTAAGGCGATAAAACTTACCTCTTAGCGCCATCGTAAAACTTCTACACTCCATCTTAAGCTCAAGATTCTACAGAAAGTAGACCTAAAATAGATGTTTTTTAAAGAGCATATACTATCTAAGTACTGCAGTATAATAGTATTTTTGTCTCTGTTATAAATATATAACAAATATTCTTTTTCTGCATTAGTGAAAAGGAGCTGATGGTTAACAGTCTGACTCCTTTATATCTTTCCTCGTTAATTCCTCCAACTGTCAATAGTCTTTCCCGATACAATCTACGTAACTCAGACAACTTACAAACTATCGACTGTCGTACCAATCAATATTTTCAGTCTTTCCTACCATCGACTGTAAGGGCATGGAATAACCTTCCTCCGGAGGCCAAACAAATGGACTCTCTGAATTCTTTCAAAAACTTCCTTAATAGGGATAAATCTTATGTTCCCAAGTATTACTACTTCGGAAAGAGACAGCTCCAGATTTTACATACACGCCTTCGAACAAATTGCAGTTCCTTGAATAACGATCTATACCTGAAAAACATCACTGATTCTCCACTTTGTCGATGCGGAAGTATTGAAAATACTTATCATTTCTTTTTTCAGTGTCGTTACTACACTCCTCAAAGAGCTTTGCTTTTTGATGCAATTTCTGAGCACTGTGAAATAACCCTACACCTTCTTCTGTTTGGGGATGCTTCTTTGTCTCAGGAAACCAATAAAATTATCTTTGACCAAGTGCAAAAGTATATCGTGGATACAAAGCGATTTTAGCGGTCCTTGTGGACGAACATGGTACCTTTGCACCACAAAATTGCCACTACTTTCCCATAGCTTTGCTTTTCCATAGCTTTTCTCCTCTTTACCTTTTAACCCTGTCATTTCTCACTTGTAAGTACAGTATCACATATTTGATTCTTATCTACCTAGTGAATAATTCACTACTTTACTTATTTGATCTGTAAGGATTTTGTACGTGACATGCGTCAAATTTGGCAAATAATTTGTTTCACAGTTTATAAGTCATTTTGTCGACATTCTTTTAGCTGTTTGTTGTGTGCATCCTTTCTCCCCAGTAGGTCTCTTTTTGTAATGCCATTTATGTGACGAGTTTCCTCCATGCTTTCTTTTTGAGATTGACCCGCAGCTCGAAGCGTACTGTGGCTGCTGGCCCTCGCTCTTTGAAAGGAGACAGGGGCATCGGTCATGATGCACTTCCGGAGGTGGTAAATAATATCCATCAATTCAAAATGTAACAGGAGAGCAAGGGGTGAAATTTCTCTCTTTTCCATTTAATTGTCTTCATTCTAATATTTCATACATGTATGTTTTTCATTTTCTTTCTTCCTGAAACATATTCTATTTTACAAATAATCTGTTGACTGGCTATTTCACTATGTTGATTATTACAAACTTTGTACGCTCATAGTTGATAGATTTTTCGCAACTATATGTTTACCAGATCGAATTTAAAGGAGAAGAACTATATAAGCATTTTGCTTCCGTTCGTATCCTTATATAGATATTGTTACAATATATGTTGTACATAGATTTTTCGAAATAAATATGTTTAAACCAACAACCGAAAACATCACTGACAGGATGTGTGTGTGTGTGTAAGTGGGGAGGGGGGGGGGGGGGGGGTGGACGGACGCTAGTTAACACCTGTCCTTGGCCCTTGCCACAGAAAAAAGCACTTTGCATATAGGATCGTGCATATGGCCATCGTAAAATGAGCCCCTCCAAGTGTTGAACGATGGACTTAGCCAAAATTAATGGAATCAAGGGAATAAAATGTCTAAATCTGAGGGAACAACAAAAACATACCTTTAACAGATGTCCATTGTTCAACGTAACTCTCAAGAATGCTCACCGCTCCTTTGCGTTGTGTGACCGTAAAAAAGGCAATTATGGGGGGGGGGGGGGCAGGGAACAGTTTCGTCCTTTGAGATCAGAGGATATATTCTGAGATATCTGAAATTTTAGATTGGTTTATACTCATATTCTAAACCAATGTTTTATATATTATTTGGACCTAGTTTGATACTAATCAGTCTTTGAATCGACTGTCCAGTTGAGATTAAGAAATTACAGTATGCTTTTCTCTGGTTTCGTCACCAGATATTGTCAGGGTCACGGAAAAGGCTTTATTAGCCGAAACTACGTAGTCTGGCCCACGTTCCTTCTTGTGAACGTATTCTCTGCTCTTGAAGGAACTCTTTCAGATTTTTATTCATTCCACAGAGACATGTATTATGATAGACAGGTGATACTTAGTAATCGCCGAGCGCCTGGGCCCAGGTTCACAATTATTCTTAAAGTTAAAGACCACCCAAATTTTGCCCTTAGAATACCCATATTTAAATAATATTGAAAATCGCAGTTTTTGCGTGATCCTACTGATGACTGTCATAGAAATGTAAAACTAATGAAACATCAATTATTTTGTGTTTGTAAGCCTTTATTTACATATGAAAGTTTAGACATTTACTTTATAGTCGTCCTTAAATTAAAGGAATGATTGTGAACCTGGGCACAGATCACACCTCTGGTTTAGGGCTCTTGTCTGTGTACCTAAACTATCTCGGAATTGTCAATGTTTATATAATTTACGAGTTCGGACTTCTGATTTGGGTACTTGGACAACTTTGATTTTAACACAGTGCAATATAACATTCTAAACGTAGGGATGATTTGGTATAAACCACTACTGCATTGGACCATTCCGAACTGTTTATTTATTTATTTATTTATTACAATTTTCTGACAAAATACATACATTTGTGAAAACAAACATATATATAAATGTCTAAGGATTGGATGTAGGCTAGGCCTATATTTATCCTTTCCTAGACGGCACTGTACAAGTACATGCGATACATGTATAAATACTTATAAGAGTAGTAAGAATTTGAAAAATATGTACTTATATTACATAATACATGTATGTCAGTTACACATCATTAGCTAAACACATATATTGAGTAGATGCGCCCAAAAATATGCTATGGAAGGAATGAAAAAGATAGAAAAAGAAGAAGAAGAAGAAGATGATGATGATGATGATTATAACGATAAAAAAGAATGATGAAGACGATGAAGAGGGTCTGCCAGTACAGGGGCTCTTGTCTGTGTACCTAAACTATCTCGGAATTGTCAATGTTTATATAATTTACGAGTTCGGACTTCTGATTTGGGTTATTTGACAACTTTAATTTTAACACAGTGCAATATAACATTCTAAACGTAGGGATGATTTCGTATAAACCACTACTGCATTGGACCATTCCGAACTGTGGTAATTTATTAATTATTGTCGCAAGAAAGGCAGTGACAACAGGAAATTTGACAGAGTATGAAGACACCATGGTGCAAAATTGACACAAAGAAGCAGATGAGACCACTTTTGGAGCGGTAACGTGTTTTTGATACAACAAGTGCAATAAATGTGAAATAAAAATAATTGAGCCGTGACACGAGAAAACCAACAAAGTGGTGGTGCACCCAGCGCAGACTCAGATCAGCCTGGGCATCCGCCCAGTCTGATCAAAATCTTCGCTGTCCGCATGGAAGTAGCTTAGACACATAGCTAGCCTTTAAGCGCATTGTGAAGACTCTCGTCAGACTGGGCGGATGCCCAGGCTGACCTGATTCTGCGCTGGGCGAACAACCACTTTGTTGGTTTTGTCGTGTCGCGGCTCAAATTTAAATGGTCTTTCTTGAATTATCCAGTCAGTATAGAACGATAAAACAACGTCGACCCAAACTCGATCAAACGCTAAAACGTTGCAGCGACTTTGAATCGATATTGTTTAACGTTATTTCAACTTTGAAAATAATTTGTTTCTTATGGGCGGTTTTCAAAAACATAATTAACATCCCATGCTGATCTGTACAGATGCTTAGGGCATTGTTGGGCAACAATCTTTCTCGTATTGATGTCGGTCATCGATCGTCGACGTCGGTCAGCTATATCTAATGATTTACAGTTTTCTTTATGAGAGGGAATACTGTCACTAATCTTAAGTTGTGAGTGTTTATTATGATCATCTGCAATATGCACTTCATTAGCTGATTCCTTCAGCGTAACATGATCAATCATGGCTTTCCAGTAATCAGTGGGTTTTTCTAATCGGCTTTTGTTACTGACATGATTTTGCTCTCTACATCGCTCTACGTTCTCATCTGTAAACTCTTGTTCTTCACACTTTAAGTCGACTGCACGGTTAAAGCTTTTGTCAGCAGAACACATATTGTTCAACATTTTGGAACTGTTTCTGTTCATACCTCTCTTATGTAGACATAACTTTGATAAAAGAAACTTTGGTGTACGATCGTTTTTACCATTGAAAATCTTCTTTAAAACTAGGCTATGAACTTTTGTGGCTTGGTCTCTGTCCTCTGGACAGCTTGTAGGTAAATATAATGGCACATTTGATAACTGAAAATTAGTTTTTGAAACAATGTCCATCTGTTTTGGCAGGTTGTCCGATGTCTGCTGTTCAGGACCGTTTAGTGCAGAATTTGCGTAAAATCTACCACTGGTTTCGACAACACCTTCCAATACAGAACCTCTGTGTTCTGAAGCCATTTCGACCCTTGCAAGCATGAACAAAACGGTAACTATAAACGACAGTGCACAGCTTGCAATGGCACACCAAAATGACACATGTAGATGAGACAATTTAAAAGGTATCACAAAAGCTTCTGATACTTGGATTCTGTGTTCATGTGCCCCATACGTTATGACTCCACCAAGCAGAAGCACGCCTGAAAGACGAAGTTTATTAATTAATATAACTTAAGTTAATGGCATCGGGGATGGTTTTCTGGCAAGAATCTTTTTCTCGTTAGAAGATAGTTTGTGCTTTGGGGCACGAAATATTTTCAGAAAATGTTACCACTTGCAATATGTAGTTTAAACCAAGGCTCCGGTTCAAATAAAATGATTGCATAAGAAGAAAATAATAAATGATTGAGTTGCTGATTTTCTATGCGCGTTTTTATCTAGCTAACAATAAATTAGCGAACCGTGTCATAGAAAGAATAGCAATTTCATGTAGGAAAGTATCCACACCGATGTAACAGCGATTTTGTTCAACAGTTTAACTTCTGCAACTGAACAGAAAATTTCTTTTCTATTCTGTTACCCCGCTGCGTAATGAAATACAGACCGTCACGGCTTCGTACGCAACGAATAAAAAAATATCGACCATAACGCGCATTATTAAAACAACTTCGCATAAACCTATAACTATGTGAGCCACGACACGACAAAACCAACGAAGTGGTTGTTCGCATAGTGCAGACTCAGATCAGCCTGGGCATCCGCCCAGTCTGATCAGAGTATACACTGTCCAGATGGAGGTAGCTTAGACCCTTAGCTTTAAGCGCTTCTAAAGCGAAGAGTCTGATCAGAATGGACAGATGCCAAGGCTGATATGAGTCTGTGCTCGGCGCACAACCACTTTGTTGGTTTTCTTGTGTCGCGGCTCTTGTGTCAACGTAATTGGCCAACTGGCAATATGCCTCACCTGCCCCTCCTGCTGAGGATCCTGCGACATACAGACACAGCTTCTCCTCTTTATAGAAGATCAAATACAATGCGCCGTTTATGATGCTGTTCAGCTGTAGAATAAATGCGAACAGCACCAGACACACTGTAGCCTGCTCCCACGCTGAAACAGAGAAAAGTGGTAGTGACGACGTAGCATAGTCATGATTGTGATAAGAAACCCAGAAGGTGCACACACAAAATGAGCCGCGACACGAGAAAGCCAACAATGTGGTTGTGCGCCCAGTGCAGACTCAGATCAGCCTGGGCATCCGCCCAGTCTGATCAGAGTCTTCCCTAAGCGCTTAAAGGGTAGCTAAGAGTCTAAGCTACCTCTTTGCGGACAATGAAGACTCTGATCAGACTGGGCGGATGCCCAGGCTGATCTCAGTCTTTGCTGGGCGCACAACCACATTGTTGGTTTCGGCGTGTCGCGGCTCAAATGAGAAAGGTATATGAGTGTCGAGGGAGGGTCGGCGATGACACATTTTTGGCTCTGGAGAGGCATGTGCTATCACCGTCAACAACTGAAAAGTAACCCTAGATTAAAACATTAGTGTCATTAAACTTTGTTTTTTAGTTTGAACATAGTGTTTAAAGATAAATGGAATCTATTCTATTTCTGTGAATAGGCATTGGCTTAAAGGTTGTAGTCACCGAATAAAGCGAAATGTAATTTTTCGCGGCGCAAGATAAAAAAAACAACAAAAACACCCAACTATTCAAGATTTGTTTATTTTTTTAACATCTATTTAAAGGCAAAAGTTCTTTCTCTAGTCATTAATATCAGACTATTGAACACTTCAGATTTTATTTCACTTTTGGTAGCACAAGTATCCTTAGGTCTATTGCTTTAGCAATAGTCACAGATGAATTTAGTTCATTAGAGAAATCAAATTTGTTTTTTCGTGCATTAACATTTGCTTGGGTCGACGCCTGAGCCTGAAAAAGAGACATGATATTTCAAGTTCTCTCGAGGTGGCCAGCGCCTTATGTTACTGCATGATAAAGAACACATGTTTAATTACTGGTATTGCATAAACACTTGCAAGAGTACATACGAGCGAGGTATACATGCAAATTAATTCATCTTTGAATGGTCAAAAAGTCCTCAGAAAAATCAACGTCAGCTGCACGATTTGCCAGGGAGAGACGCAAAGTCATTTCTGACGTCAATATTATTCCTTATGTCTGAGTTAATGACGTCACATTTCGCAGCTACCCTGGACTGAGTATAATTAAAGCCTCAAAGCCAGTTTATAACAACCATTGTTAAAACACGGATATATGCCGGTTAAAACATAGCTGTTCATAGCATGCAGTACTAATTTTCATGCAATATTAAACCTTTATAAGGAAGAAACTAAATGTTACCATGGTGTGTTGTGACGTCGCCACAACTGTATGACGTCTGGCTTGTTGATGTCATTCCACTGCAATATTTCCAGAATCCATAGTTGCAATGTACGTGCATTACAAGGGTGAAACTAATATCCGTTACTGTAAATGTTTCCACCATATAGACCCAATAAGGCAAGAAAAATGCCAACAGCGACAACAAGCAGCTAAATAATGACAGTGCTACTCCAACTGAGGCGAGGAGATGTGAGGTAGAGCGACTGCATGATACAACACCCATCTTTGCAACACTGCCTAAATTTGACTCTGTTAACTAGAAAAAGGTTTCAAAACTCAAGTGCTAGTAATACTCAAAGGAGCCAAAGTGAATATTTTGAGGCATATTTCTCAGAAACCACTTACCGCATTCCTCCTAAATATCTGGACACCTTAACCGATATTTGTAATTAATCTAAAAAAGTTGAATTTATTATTTCTTGGCCGGCCGTGCGTCAAATTCTGTTAACACTGTAACATTAAAAGTCATCTGATTTGGGTCTAAAATGTCTGGTCAGCAATATTGACAATTTGACATTTTTTTCGGTAATCACGGTAATGATAAATAAATCATTGTGCGTCCAAAAAGGAATGGACGTTTTCAGATGGAGGTGTACATTTCAATATAGCACGCACTGAAAAATAAATGATTTTCATAACCCAATAACGCGGGTTGCTCGAACAATGCCTTGTTTGTGCGGTTTTTGACCGTTTAAACCTACAGAAAATATCTAATTTATTGGAACACATTAACAATTTGTATTGTATATACGAGTGTATTAGCCATCTTGCACCGTGTCAAAAGATTGCTGATAGAATGGCAAACAGTGCAGACCCGTATCAGACTGCTCCTCAGGAGCAGTCTGATGTAGGTTTACACTGTTTGCTCATACATATGCATATATTTCTGTTCCAATTTAGGGGAATTATGGTAGATCGATATATATATAAAGGAGGTGGGAAAAATAATGCATAAATACTGAAGCAATTGTTCTTAGGTTACCCTATTGCATGTAAAGGAGGAATAAAATATGGACTAACAGTTTCGTTCCTTTGTTGTTTGGGCAAAAGTATGAGTATCTCATTTTCAAAATGAGTTAATTTTCCAAACTAAGATAGAGGCATCTATAATGACGAGTGATTTAGCAGTTTCATTTTTTTTCTAACTGCATATTGTTATACTAAAATGTGTAGATGCCTATCATTTCATACCATGGATACCAATCAAATATGACAAACACAATAACCTGTAAACTGTTGATGAAACAGATGCATTAGTAAAATACAAAGGAAAGATGACAAAATGTCTCTGCAACAGACTATTAGCACAGAATACCCACCCAAAGTATTTATTACTCTATATAAATATATTTCATAAAAAAAGCTTAAAAACAGTAGTGATAACTATGTGTGTCCCGTATATAGTTGTATTTTAACTGTTTGTTTTCTCATGTAAGTTTGTGTATTTTGTCAGAATCTGATGTCTAATTAAAACAACATTTGATGCCTTTTCCTGTCCATTCCCATCTTAGCAGATCACAAAACTATGTCCGACTCCCGAACCGACTGAATTGATTAGGTACATATTTTGTTAATGTATCCAGAACTGTCTCGATTATACAGATCTATACAGCAATCTCCATACCATAATAGTTTGTTATAAAAGCACCACATTGAATCAATGGAATATCGACGCCGATGCGTAGATACGTCACTCTTTCAACATGATGCCGCATCGACGTTGAAAAGAAATGCATCACTTCAGCTATGGCGTGAAACACTGTTAGAATTAGCTCGGTCCAGGTCTCTCTCAATGTTCACAACCAAAACATGCCCAGCAGGCACATCACGTCATAATGCGTTGTACTGACTTCGATGCGACTTGATGACGTCGCATCGATGTCAGAACGACGCCATTTTGACGCCATGTGCCCACTGGGTGTATTTCTAAGAAGCACAAAAATGACATCAGGAATTCTCATTATCTGGTACTCAGACCATAACTGTCTATACATGGGCTATAGCGATGGGTATCGGCTGTCTGTTTCTGTGTCTCAGTGGATACTCAGACCATAACTGTCTATACATGGGTCATAGAGATTGTTATGGAATGTCTGTTTCTATTTGGAAATCTCACTGGGTACTCAGAAAAACTGTCTATACATGGGTTATAGAGATGGGTATGGGCTTTCTGTTTCTATGTGGAAACCTCACTGGCTTGACGATAGTCTTATAACGACTTGGCATCATCTGAAAATTACAAAGTGGCATTCAATTAATTAAAATTCAGATGTATGGGTACGCTTTCATGTTTTCCGTCATTTTTACAAAGTGAAACAACGCTTGTGACTTCTGTTTGCTTCCTTGGATGAAAAAATCGTTCCCACACCGGGTAGGCGGCAATCAAAAACGCTCGTGCAATCGACGAACGCGGATCAAAACCCGTTAGAAACAGCGTTTTCGATTGCAAATTGGCGACAATTTGCAATCGAAAACGCTGTTTCTAACGTTTTTTGATCCGTGTTAATCGACTGTTAAGAGCGTTTTCGATTGCCTCCTGCCCGGTGTGGTTCCAATACTTTTCAATGACAGAATGTTATCCTAGGCGAGCAAAGTCTTGCCTTGAATACTGACGCCCTTTTAGCAGAGATACAAAAGCGACAAATTAACATCTCTGCAATGACATGATGTTGCTAACTAATGTTCAAAAGACGCTGTCTCAAATATCTCGCGCTAAGCACTGTCTCGCAAATCTAAACTACTGTAGCATGCTGTTGACATAAACGCATATGCAGCAATATTGTCGTAATTTCCATGTTCAGAAGCTCTAATTTGGCGTTAGGTTGTCATTAGAGGTAAAAATGGAGCATTTTGATTATCCTCGACCTTAAAATTAAGGTTGACTTTATATTTAAGAACGCTCGGGTAATAATTATCCTCCAAACTGTTGTGGTACCACCATCCGCATTTGTGTAAATTGTTAAAACAGATTCCCCTGTTGTTTATATGTTGTAAACCTGAGATTTATAAATTTTGATTTTTTCCCGAAACTATTCTAAAAGCCTGTGGATACACCTACATTGATCTGGGCAATATTTCTACATGGGAGAAATGTCAACTTAAACAAAACTGTATATCCTATGTAGTCTCTCTCTCTCTCTGTCTCTCTCTCTCTCTCGGTCGCGGGTACTCTTTCAGCATTCAGAGTACCGCCCCTGAAAAAGCAACTTCTTTTCTTTAAGAACCCCCCTCTCCTATATCCCATGGGCCCCACCATCCCAAGTAGGCAAGAAAGAAATTCTTTCAGATCAGAGGGACCTCCCTTGCAGGCGTATCTATACAACTTAAATTTCGAAACTGATTGCAAACCTTCCTGGGACCTTTTGGTTTCACCCAGGTAAAGGTGCCAAACATCAACAGAACACCACCACAAAAACTAATGACGCCGCTGGCAAACCCGAACGAGAAAGCTATGTTCAACAACCCTGGTTCGAAGCTCTTAGTCGTTAGTCCACCAATGTCTAAAATCTGGACGGTAGCATTTATCTGGTACAGAGAGACACTGACGGCAAGGCAAACACCTGCGAAAAAACAACAACAAAAAAAAAACACATTGATATACAGTTGTAGCAACGTCAATGCGACTCATAATTATCGTGAACAGTATCGTATTGAACAACGAAGATGCAGGAGTATGGTACATCGACGTTGATGCCTTAGAGAAGAGTCGGGTAACTTCGGACATGGCGGTAAAATTCGGACATACAGTGGCATACAGTGAAAATCCAGATGAGAAGGCTCATAATGAGCCGTCTCATCAGGATTTTTACTGTTTGGTCATTTATATTTTGTTTTAGTTCCAAACAACTAACATATATAGAAAACAATGTCAGTGTCCGAATTTCCCCGCTGTCCAAAGTTACCCGACTCTCCCCCTATGTCAAAATCGTGCACCCTCAAACAACGTTGTTCAATGATATGTGCCTTAAAACAACGTCGTATCAACGTCAATACTCGGAAGGAATTTAGTTTGTTGTGATTAAGTAAAACTGGATCTCTTTTTTTTTTCATTTTTAGTAACAGGTTATACAATTTGTTAAATATTGTAATTCTTTTTCTTTCTGAAATAATTTAAAAATAAAAATGAGTACCATTAAAGAGTATAAAAATAGCCATCAGAGGAGATGGCAAATCCCCCGACCGAGGACCCCCATGGGCCTTGGTAAAAAGGGTGCACTTCAAAACACATATTAGTAATATATTGTGGTTCTTTTATGCTTCTGATTGACATTAACTGTTAAAGCTTGTCTCCCTCGTTTATTTCATGTTTTCAGAAACAAATATTTTAAAAACATTTCGTTAGACAATATGCAATAGTCTCATAATTAGCCGTAAAAGTTTTGAGAAAATGCATGTTTATTCGATAAATGTGGAATGAAAAATAATCTTCAAATTAAAATGCAAATTACCTGTTTCCTCACGGCCTGTAGGAATATCGATTTTGACCACGTGTGTCATGTGATCATGTAGAGGTATTTTTCTTATTCGTGCACGTGATTGTGACGTATGAATAAATTATTTTTGTCCAATAATGCGATTTCAACCGCGGTCCGCGATTGTATAAAAAATACCTTATTTTTTGTTTAAAGTCACTTTTATCAAATATTATTATCTAAATTCTAATTCAAATGTATAGTTAGACCATGTCGGAGGTATTGCATGAAATATTTCACCAAATCATTTTTGTTATTATGATAAAGGGAGTAAATCTTTAACAGATGCATGATTATCTAACACTCAGACTAAAACAGTATGCTTGACTGCTAAAAAGAGGTAATCAGCCACCATATACACAAATGTATAGCATACGATACATTCAACTTTCAAAATGTGTGAATAACTTCTAAAGTACAAGCCCTGCAAATCTAATTTTGAGCTCTCTAGTAAGTGAATTTGGACAAAGAATCCAAATCTGGGAATTTTTTTTTTTTTTTTTTGGGGGGGGGGGGTGCGGGAGGGGTCACGGGAATGTGGAGGGGTAAGAGAGAGTAGAGAGTTAGGAACACTGATAAGATATCACAGCATGATCATCAATATTCTAAAAGGTACACGGTTATTCAAATTCTGGAGCTGGCCAGGGTTATACAGTTATGGAGCAGAGACTCAAACAGCAGCTCAAACTACCAAAGGGAAATAATTCACTGAGTCTAAAAGCAAGAGTTATCATTCATGTATGAGACAAACTGTCATGACCTGTTCTGCATATCTGTGAAGTATCATGAAAATATTTCAAAAGGTATTCAAGCTATGGAGCGGACACCTAAAATCATCAAAGGGAAATAACTCCAAAAGTAAGAAAGCAAGAGTTGTCATTCTTATTCGCGACATATCATCATGACCTGTTCTACATATCTGTGAAGTATCATGAAAATATTCCAAAAGGTATTCAAGTTATAGAGCGGACACGAAATCACACCTAAAACCATCAAGGGGAAATAACTTAAAAGCAAGAAAGCAGGAGTTGTCATTCTTGTTCGCGACACATCATCATGACCTGTTCTACATATCTGTGAAGTATCATGAAAATATTCCAAAAGTTATTCAAGTTATAGAGCGGACACGAAATCATACCTAAAATGATCAAGGGGAAATAACTCAATAAGTAAGAAAGCAAGGTTGTCATTCTTTTTCGCGACACACCGTCATGACCTGTTCTACATATCTGTGAAGTATCATGAGAATATTCCAAAGGGTATTCTAGTTATAGAGCGGACACGAATCTGCCAAAAAATCACACCTAAAACTATCAAGGGGAAATAACTCAAAAAGTAAGAAAGCAAGAGTTGTCATTCTTGTTCGCGACACATTGTCATGACCTGTTCTACATTTCTGTGAAGTATCATGAAAATATTCCAAAGGGTATTCAAGTTACAGAGCGGACACGAATCTGGCAAAAAATCACCAAAGGGGAGATAATTCAAAAAGTACAAAAGCAAGAGTTACCATTCTTGTACGCGACACATCGTCATGACCTGTTCTACATAACTGTGAAGTATCATGAAAATATTCCAAAGGGTATTCAAGATATAGAGCGGACAAGAAAGTGTTTACGGACGGACGGACGGACAGACGGACGGACGGACGGACGGACGCCAGGCTCATCGCTATATCCCCCGAACCTTTCGGTCGGGGGATAAAAATGAGTCAGATAAGCGTTTTGTGGAGAAGAATTTTAGACACAATCATGTGCGTCACTTCAGAGGGAACAAATCGTTGAAACAACGTAGATAATAATTTTTCTCAACTTTGCGAGCCCTTGGAAAAAATGTGCTATATATACAGTTGACTCGAGTTATCAAAAACACTGATATCTCAA
This sequence comes from Ctena decussata, assembly GCA_963989385.1. NCBI lineage: Eukaryota > Metazoa > Mollusca > Bivalvia > Lucinida > Lucinidae > Ctena > Ctena decussata. The sequence goes on along the minus strand of OZ022499.1, from coordinate 88,860,269 downwards.
AGAACCGTCTTATATCAAAGAATATAGTTTGAAAATATTTCCTATTTTTATTTACATTTCGACTCCTGTTACCTCAAACTACTGATATCTCAAAGTACATTTTCTGGGACCAGACATAACTTTGGGATATCAGTAGTTTAAGGTGAACTTCGACTTTGAGAGTTGACTGTTCATGTATGTACCTGCTGCATAAGCGGTAATCGTGGACAAGACAAGAAATACGAGTTTGTTCCAACAACAGAGATTCAGCACTGTCATCACTATGGCAACCGGGAGGAGGCCCACAGACACACAGATCAACACAAGTGAGGTGTACTCCCAATCTATGAAGAAAAAAAGGGAACTGAAATCCGGAGCGGAATAAGCATTTGCGCCTGCTCCCAAGTAAGTCAAATCATATATAGCAAGACGTTGAGTTTTTAATCTCAGAATATCGTTTCATAGACGCGGTGATGTTGCAAACTGTGTATCTTGTAATGGACTTTCTTATCATAAGCATTTAAGAAGGTTGAAGAGCGTGCGTGCCCGTGCTGTGCGTGCCCGTGCCCGTGCTGTTTTTATTCAGACTAATAGTTCTCATCCTTCTGCAACGGAAAGTCCCTGGACTCGTCACTCTGGTTCAGACGTGTTTCGTATGCTCTGATGTTTTAGTGTCATATAACAGGATATATTCTGGATAAAAATTCAAATTTAATATGTGCTAGGAGCTGAAATTGAGGAGAATATATTGCTACCCTTAATTTGGATGTGGATATTAGAACTTTGATACAAAAATTGGAAAATTAAAATATTCTTTTCACATATTTCAAAATTAACTTCAGAATTGCTACAAGGATTATTTAGGATTATTCTTAGTTGGTAATTCTCCATTAAGGAAAGTTCTTTAAGAAGGGATAAACAAACACAACCTTAATTGACAGTCAGATGATCCCAGCTGTGTAGGCATAGTTAATAAGGATTAACAAATAAACTTGTGTCACTTAAAGATCTCCCTTCACAACATTTTATCTTTGTTATTCCAAAACAAACTCTTTCTTCAAAATGGCATCCAATACATCAGAGCTGCAAAATACACAACCTGATGAGACCACAGACGCTGAATACACAGACTTAAACAATGGTGTAATCTATGAAATTAAACCTACAAAAAAGTTTGATTCATGCTCAGTTACATTCTACACACAAGAAACATTTGAAAAACTTACAAACTTACTAAAGGAGCACTACACCTTCAAGCCAAACCCCCAGAATACTGCTATAACCACTGTCACTACAGCTGATAGTCTGAAAGTAGTTCTCTCTCTCTACAAGACCAGGAGGTTGTCAATACAAGGTTCTGGGTGCTGGGTCTGGAGAAATACAATTTTCCGTGAACTGGCAAAAAGCCTAGCATCAAGTGTGACTCTCAATAATTCTATTGGAAATACTCCAAGGCCAGCACGTTCAGCTAAACATCAGTCTGATGCAACTATTAATAGATCTAGTCCACTTAACTTGATTAGCAAAGCATTGAATAAAATAAGAAGCCCAATGGCGTCATCAACTCCAGTCAGTACCATACAGACTCAAGCAGCGTCAAATCAATCTAGAACCAAAGGAAAGAAATCAGAGCATCAAGAACTGCTGGTGAGCAATATCAGTGAAGATCACATTGATGCTAGTAATTATGCAACTGAATCTGACACTGATGATGAGATAACTCGAGTAAAGAAACTGAACAAAAACAAAACTCCAAGACAAATGGAAACAGTAAATACATCAGACACCTCAATCAGCTTCCCAAATCCCAAAATCAGTGAACTTCAGAAGCTTAAACAGGAAAATAAAAGCCTTCAGGAATCATCAAGAGACCTTTTAAAGGAATCAAAAAAGCTAAAAGATGAAAATGAAAAGCTTTACAAGACACTAAATAACAGGAACAGTGAACTTACTGACTGTCGCAAGAAGCTTCTAAATTCAGAACAGTTGCTCAAGGATAAGGAAACCAAGATAAAGGCTCTTGAGAAGAATCTATCTTCATGTAGGGCAGACTCTCTTATTTTTGAGGAACAAAATAGGACTCTGAAAGGCAAAATAGACACACTAAAAGCAGAAAAATCAGAGTTAGTGACTAAACTAATTCATGCAACTGGTAACACTGATACCATAGAAAACAAAATAGAAGATGAATTTGAAATCTTGAAAGAGCAATTAATGCAGGAGATTACTGATGTGAAAGAGCAGATAAAACAATCCAATGACCTGTTCAAATCTCTATCAAAGTCGCCAAGCGATCAGACAAACCATCAAGGTGACAACAGAAACCAACTGAATCAAAGCAGAAATCAAGGAAGATCTCAAAACAGACATAACCCACCGCCTCTGAGAAATTCAGCTGCAAATGGGACCAAATCTATTTTCATTGTCGGTGATGGTACAACTAGTGTCTTAAGTCCCCGGATAATGTCAGATGCTGATGTAGCAGTGAAAATTAGGACCCACAAGGATGCTAATGTGCAAACCGTTAAAAACTCGCTATTGAAAATAATGGCTGACAACAAGGACTATGTGCATAGCATTAATGCTGCAGTGCTACATATTGGGGCAAGTAACATATCAGCCTCAGAATCAGCAGAAAATGTTACTCTGGAGATCAGAAATGCTGCAGAAATGATAAAAAATGAGCACCCAGACTGCAAAATCCTGATATCCTCTGTCCTCCCAAGAAGGAATGATAGACAAGTGAACAATAAAATACAAGAAACAAACAGGCTTCTTCAAGATATGTGTCAGGCATACAATTTCCACTACATTGACAACAACAGGAACTTTCTTAACAGTGGAAAACCCAACTTTAGCCTCTACAAGGATGGCATCAACTTAAATAAAAAGGGTGCCAAATTTCTGAGTCAAAACATGAAGGAGAAAGTATGCAATATTCTTGGCATACTGTCTCCATCTGAAGAAACTGTACAAAATTCTCACAGCAGGGATGCTAGTATTACCACAGAGAAAAACTCACTTGCACCTGAGATATGTTCAAATGTGGATTTTCGGCCCAGCAACGCTGTGCCACAAAACCGACAGGATTTTCGGGGACAAATCCCCATGTTGCAGGGGATACATCAAAACAGGATGCTGCCTCCCTGGATGCCATTCTACCCCCCTTGGTTCCCTCCTCATCCTCAGATGCAGTTTCAGTAAGAGACTCGGAACTAATGACTAACTCCCAAACAATATCAACTGTAGACACGGAGTGCAGTATTGAACAAAACAATAGTGACTTCCAAACACAAGATTCTACAACAAATACTGACAGTGCACTAAATTCACTTCAAAATGAGTATTGTTATAATAGTGTTGAATGTCTTGAAAATGTCCCTAGGGCCCAAAATTGTAGTAATATGCATGGTTCCATATCAGAGTCCACAATTCATAGGTGTGATACACCTAAAAATCTCTCTCAAGAGCTCTGGTTTACAAAAAAGGGGATACACATCATGCATTTAAACATACATTATCTGTACTCAAAATTTGATGAACTCAAAGCTTTGTTAACCCACCAAAACAACATAGATATTCTTTGTATATGTGAGACGTTTCTCAATGATACATTCAATGACACAGAACTACAACTGGCAAATTATCAGTTGTTCCGTAAGGACAGGAAAACTAATGGGGGTGGTTTGGTAATGTATGTAAAGGAAAATCTGAGATGTTCAATGAGAGAGGATTTGCAGGTAGATGGTATAGAAGCTCTGTGGGTGGAAGTCAAGCATGAATCTCAGAAAGAGTTTCTGCTTGGGTACACCTACAGGCCTCCATCATCACATCAAAAGTGGATGACTGACTTTGAGGTAGTCTTAGAGCAGGTATATACTGAAAACAAAGAAACCATTCTATTGGGAGATATCAATTTGAACTTGCTTGAAAACAACAGCCATGTCCACAACTGGCTTCAGGTCACAGAATCTATACATCTTAGCCAGTTGGTGCATACGCCCACTCGAGTTACAGAAACCTCATCAACTCTGATTGACCATGCCTTTAGTAACAGACCTGATAATATTGTGGACATATCTGTACCTTTCTATAGTATCAGTGATCACTACCCTGTTTGTCTGACCCGTAAAATATCAAATAACAGTGTTTCAGATAACCAACACAAAAGCATCACTTTTAGAAACATGAGGCACTTTGATAGTTTCAGATTTCTGGAAGATTTAAATGCTCAGCCATGGCAAATACTTGACACGTTTGAAGATCCAAATGATGCTTTAGATTTCTTTATGCAAATATTCAATTCCATATTAGATAAACATGCCCCAAAAACAATCAATCGAGTAAAGCACACCCTGCAGCCAAACTGGTTTCATGCGGAAATTGCAAAAACGGCCAAAAAACGTGACTTCTATCACAAAAAACGTGACACATTAAATTTATCAAATTTGGCGAAACAAAACTAAATCCCTTATATCAAATTCCAAAACACAATACTTCACCAAGAACATAAATGAAAATAAAAGAAACCCAAAACAGCTATGGAAAAACTTGCACGATCTTACAAATAAGTCAAAGAAGCCTCAAACTCCATCTATAGTCAGTCAGGAAGGTGAACCTATTTTAGGTCCAGTAGAAACAGCAAATTCATTTAATGATTTCTTCACATCTGTTTTTCAGCAGTACAGTTCAGAGGAAGTAGATGCTGACTGCATCTCTGACAAACTGAAGGACTTTATTAAAAACAAACTCCCTCAGGATGTGAGGTATCAGATACCCTTTCTCACTGTAACATTTGTTCAAATGCAATTACAATCCCTTGATGCATCCAAGGCGACAGGGCTTGATGGGCTCAATGCCAAATTCTTAAAGCTAAGCACAGACATTATAGCAGAACCCCTAACCAAAATCTTTAACCTGAGCATCAGAACAGGCATTTTTCCTGAAAACTTCAAAAAAGCAAAAGTAATACCAGGCTTCAAAAAGGGAGATAAATCAGACAAATCTAATTATAGACCAATTTCGGTCCTTTCATTGCTTTCGAAAATTATTGAAAAGCATGTTGCCCAACAACTAAAGTCTTACCTAAATATGTATGATCTGCTGTATGAGCGTCAGTCTGGTTTTAGAAGCAATCATTCTTGTGAGACTGCTTTAACAGCCATCATTGATGATTGGATCTCTGCTATTGATAAGAATGAAATAGTAGGAACATTGCTTTTAGATCTGTCCAAAGCATTTGACCTAGTTAACCACAAGATACTTCTTGAAAAATTAAGTCATTATCAGTTTAGTGAAGAAGCTCTTCAGTGGTTTATGTCCTACTTTGACCAAAGATCTCAGCAAGTTTCAATTTCAGGAAAACTTTCAAGCCCAAAGCTCATATCATCTGGTGTACCTCAAGGATCAGTCCTTGGACCATTACTTTTCTTAATTTACATCAATGATTTGCCCCTTGAAATTAAGAAGTCAATAATTGATAAGTTTGCTGATGATACCACTATGTCTAAGTCTGGCACTTGTATCAAAACGGTCACTGAAGACTTAAATGAAGATGCCAAAGAGGCTGTAAACTGGTGTGTACGGAATAAAATGGCATTAAATATCCCCAAAACAAAAGCAATGTTTATCACAACAACCCATAAACAATCACTTATTCAGGAAAATCCCCCTGAACTTAAAATTAACAACACTACCCTTGGAATTTCAAGTGAAGAAAAATTACTAGGAGTTCAAATAGATAATACGCTTAATTGGGCTGTCCAGGTAGAAGCAACACTTAAAAAATGCAACTCCTTGTTATTTCTGCTTGGCCGTATAAAAACTTTTTTGGATATACCAACAAGGAAACTATACTTCAATGCGTACATTCTCCCACATTTGGATTACTGCAGCACCATTTGGGGAAACTGCAGTAATGAACTCTTAGACAAACTGATAAAGTTTCAGAAAAGATCTGCCAGACTAATACTGGACAAAGACCTCACCACTCCCTCATCTGAGCTCTTTCAACAGCTGGGCTGGATGAGGTTTGATGAAAGGGTGAAATACAGAAAATGTTTGCTGATGTACAAATCATTGAATCACTTAGCGCCAACGTATCTTAGCAACAAATTCACATATACTTATGACATCCACAACCTTAACCTCAGATCAGCAGCAAACCAGACTCTTTATGTACCAAAACCAAACCTTGAAATCTACAGGAAATCTCTCTCCTATTCTGGACCTAAACTATGGAACACACTTCCTGAACATGTAAGGAATGCACCAAGTTTAGGGTCATTCAAGCAGCGGTATGTGAGATGGGATAATGGGAATTCTAATGAATTATCCTAGACTGCATGAATATATATACTGTTGTAAGTAGCTGTTAGTATTATAATCCTGTATTCTTTTATGTATTTTCTGCAAGGATGTTATAGGGAATGTATTTAGAGTTGACTACCATATTTTTCCTGATAAATGTCTTTTATCATAAAACCCCTCTCCTCCCCCCCCCCTCCCCCCCCCCCTTTTTAACTCAAAAATAAACGATCTACAGATTTATCAAACTAGCATAATGCCAAGCACAAAATTTGTTAGTGGTGTGTGCAAATTGCTGTGTACTTCAAGGTCTGGACTTGTTTACTGCTCTCCTTTGAAAAAGTTGAAAAATGCACTTAACAGTGTTAATTAGCTACACCTTGAAGGGTGGCTGATATACTGATATATTGCTCTTCAGGCTCTAAATAACATCACCCCTCTTTTAGTAAAATGTAGTGTCCCTCGCTGAGGGGGAGGGGGCCGTCCAAAAGGATTAATATGATAAAACAACTACAAGGCTACAAGATCAAGTGGTCATTTTATCTAGGTGTACTTTATGTTGTTGGTCATCCTTATTTATTTTTTCAGAAATGTAAATTACCACAAAAGTCAGGTTATTGGGACACCTTTTATAATTACATTGTTAGTACCAAAATAAAATAAAAAACTGTTCAGGTTCACAGTGCAGTAATGTATCACAAAAGATGCAAACAGAATGGCAAACAGTGCAGACCCTGATGACTACTCATTTGAGAGCAGCCTGATCTGGGTCTGCACTGTTTGCTCAGACTCACCTGTCCCAATACTTAGATTTTTATGGTATTTAAAGTTTATGAAAGTTATAATTATAATTCTTTATTCACTCTAGGTCACATATATTGCAACAACAAGAGGCACATACATTTACAATATGCAATTAAGTATTGGTAGCATGGTGGCAGAAAGTATGCATGTACAAAGATCAAACAAATAAATAACCACTAACAGATTGCATTGAACGTGGGAATACAACATAGGTAAATAAGTCATTTCACGAAAAGTTAGCGTGTCATTTTTCCCTTGTTTTATATGTTTTGATTTGTTTAAAGAAATTGTATGTCAAAATGGTAGCACATTAAAAGGAAAAGTCTTTAACTCGTACTGAAAATCAGCACTTTTCCATGCTCTATTTACGTTTAGACAATTTAATCACTCAGTGCTGACGTGGTAAGAAAAAATGTCCATGTTCTGTCCAAAATGTGATCATAATATTATGGATAAATTCAAGAAAGGAATAATTTCGACTGCCATGTGAGTATAAATATGTACATGTATAGATTATCTCTGTACCTCTCTCTTTCTCTCTCTCTCCCTCCCTCTCTCTCTCTCTCTCTCTCTTTATTCGTTCATGTGTAAACGGGTCCGACCCTTAACAGCCATGGCACAGCCAGTCTGCTCTAAGAAACATCCGCTACACATCCCATGCCAGTTTGAATATCAGACTGGCATGGAGCGTATAAAAGAATGTTCCGAGCAAAATAATTAAATAAAGAAGAGATCAAAAGTGTGCCATGACTGGCATTGATCCGATCCGAAACGGTCTTAAATAATACTAGCAGATTTATGGCATATAAAAATTAAGTATGTTAGTATTGTTACGGTTCTACTGGAAAACACATGTACAGTACTATCTACATAAAGCCAACACATAAATAAATATATAGAAACGTATATACAGGCATGAGACACGGGCGCTTCACCAGAGGGGTCGACATGGAATATGCAAGGAAATCACCTAAATGCAACTAGCTTTGTCCACGCTGAAAAGAAATCATAGCTGAAGACCTTTCCAGGGTCCCCATCTCGAACACTCCGGTGAGACTTCCGTATGGCGTACTTTATACAAATTAACAATTTACGTTGATTAACGTAATAGTGATCTTAGCAGCGTTCAATGTTGACACAGCCTGGTTCTGCGCAGTCTGGTCTAAGTTCCCGTATCGCATTTGCAGTATGTGAATCCACAAACTGCAAATAGCGAGCCCGTTCGGGGCATGGTTACCCAGATCAGCCGGCGCAGAAGTGCTGTATAATCACCAAGTTTTTATCACTAGCCAAACTTTGAGAAGTTTATCCTGTGAAGAATGAAAAAGTTTGAATATGCTGAGTAATGATAGGAATGGATCTCAGATCCAAATCAAATCCTCCAGTAATTACAAAAGAACAAAGTGTGAGTTTAGCTGATAGGTAATGTTTTGGTAGAGATGTTTAATTCCAATTAAGCTATCATAATCTCATTGTTTGGCATAGTCAAACAAGTGACAACTAGCTGCTTTCATTGTTTGGACTGTATGTTAATAGTGTTGTGATATGCCTTATGATAATGTTAATTTCATGCCTGTATTTAGCTCTTAGTGTGCTGATTCAGTCAAATTGCTGTATCCACCTTAAATTTTCAGCAACTTTGCTATAATGTACTGCCAGTTCTTCAACAATCATCATCAGTGTGGAACCTGATTATTTGGATTCTTGAGGATCTACAGCGTTTACCCAGTTGAACAGTCTGGATCAGCATGACAAGAGCAAATAGTCAAATACTGTAAATATTGTTGTTAAATGATTAAATTATGTATGTTTTGATAGTCACAGAGGGCCTCAGGGAAGATTGGTTTTACCAACTGTGTTTACCCTCTATAAATAAAGACATTACTTACTTACTTACTTACTTACAACGATAGCACCTTGATCCCTAAGCCTTACTCAGTGTGCACTGTATGTAGAGCGGTGTTTTACTAAAGCGTTGATCGTAAGTTCCAAATGGGAACAAAATGTTGAAACAACGTTAAATCAACATTGATCCAACGTTTATTCAATAGTGTTGTGCTGGTCGGCGTTGATACAAATTTTGTTTATACGTTGTGTTTGCTGGGTTAAGTTTTGTGACAGATTCTAACACAGTGCCCCATAGAAGCCATGGAGAGTTTCCGTGTTTTATTCTGCAACAAAATTCCTTTTGTGGAGCGCGTTAGTTCGAGGTCAATTGCTGACGTGACTAGCAATTACTGACGTAGTTTGTGACGTTTGTAGACGTTAGACGGTGTAATTAAAATCTTAAAAAGTTCCTTCAAGAGCAGAGAATACATTCAGAAGAAGGAACATGGGCCAGACTACGTAGTTTCGGCTAATAAAGCCACGTCAGTGACCCTGACAAGTAAGTCTCTTTTTTCTTAAATCGCCATAAAACGTAACGTAAATTCGGGTTAAGTCGTCAGGCTCATTAAGTCGTCACTTTCCTTTCCCACTTTGCTCTCTTTGCCTACGTCATCATAGAAGTGGAGGAGCGGCAAAAATTGAAATTACAATTATTCAGCTTTTATATTCTTTTGTCATAATTATTATTATTTTTAATATTTGCAAGATATAGGCTTTTATTTAAGGGTACTGTTTTTCGACTCTGATCAAAAAGTGGACGACGGAATAGTCCAGATTTAACGGGTTACGGCGAATGAGTTTTAAAACTTTCCGATGCGGCCATGTGCCGTAGTAAAGTGCTCGGCCTTGAGAAGAATGATTAAAGAAGCGAAAGAGTGGTTTCCCTTGTACCAAATCATGCGATTAAATAAAATATTTACCATGAAAGAGCACTGACGACCTAATAAGACATCTGACGACTTAATGTGACATTTTTACGTATTCTTTCCTCCACTCTTTTACACTAGATACCGAACAGATCTATAAATCGCGAGAATGTTTATCGATGTGTAAACGCCGGCGAATCACTCTTAAACTGAATAAAGCCATAGAGTTATGTTATGTTTGTTGGTGAATCGCCGGCGTGTAGACATCGTTAAAGTCCACAATATTTTATGCCTTAAATTCCACTTGTATCATAAAAACATGGAAAATAGTTGTAAATACTTGATTTTAGAAGCCTCCGGAAAAAATAGTTCTACGAGATTATGACGCTGGAATTTACAAAGTCTTAAAGTTTTTTCTTACAGCCAATCAAATCGCACGAAACGAACTAAGTTGAGAAGATTGGGATGGTGGTAGCACCTTGCAAGCATCCTCCAACAGCATTAGATACTTTTTATAGCAGCAAGCATGTCTAAATAAACTCTGTCTCTCTCTCTCTCTCTCTCTCTCTCTCTCTCTCTAGTTCAAATTATTAAATTCCTTATTAGCTCACCTGAGCCGAAGGCTCAGAGGTGAGCTTATAGGATGGGAGTCGAGCCGTCGTCCGTCCGTCCGTGGGTTAGTGGGTGCGTGGGTGGGTGCGTCAACACTTTCAAACATAAATATCTCAGAGACCAGTGGGCCGATCGCAATCAAATTTTATCTGAAGCATCATTAGGGTGGGGGAAAGGCGGCATTAGGTTTTGGTGCCAATCAGCTCAGAACTCTGGTTTCCATGGCAACAGATAGCCCCCATAGGGTTATAATGGGGAAAACGGCGTCATCACGTTTTCTCGACTGTTTTTGATTAGATCCTTATCATACTTGCAGATAATGATGACATACACAAGAGCTTGGATGAGTTCGAAATTTGGTCGGATTCGAGCACAGACTACGGAGTTAGCTGCCCTTGAGCGTTTGAAAAAAAAATCCCATAGGGTTATAATGGGGAAAATGGCGTCATCACGTTTTCTCAACTGTTTTTGCTTAGATCCTTATCATACTTGCAGGTAATGATGACATACATAAGAGCTTGGATGAGTTCGAAATTTGGCCGGATTCGAGCACAGACTACGGAGTTAGCTGCCCTTGAGCGTTTGAAAAAAATCCCATAGTGTTATAATGGAGAAAACAACGTCATCACATATTTTTAGAAAAACTTTGTCATCGCTCTATTGCCTACATTTCTCAACGGATTTTAAAATAACTTCACACAAATGTAGGGCATGACAATATCTCGAGCAAGTTCGACTTTCAGGATGCTGTGCCCAAGGTCAAGGTCACTGTGGCTATTTTTAGAAAAACTTTGTCAGCGCTCTAGCACCTACATTTCTCAATGGATTTTAAAATAACTTCACACAAATGTAGGGCATGACAATATCTCGAGCAAGTGCGACTTCTAGGATGCTGCGCCCAAGGTCAAGGTCACTGTGGCTATTTTTAGAAACACTTTGTCAGCGCTCTAGCACCTACATTTCTCAGCAGATTTTAAAATAACTTCACACAAATGTAGGGCATGACAATATCTCGAGCAAGTTTGACTTTTAGGGTGCTGCACCCAAGGTCAAGGTCACTGTGGCAATTTTTAGAAAAACTTTGTCATCCCTCTAGCGCCTACATTTCTCAACAGATTTTAAATCAACTTCACACAAATGTAGGGCATGACAATATCTCGAACAAGTTTGACTTCCAGGGTGCTGTGCCCAAGGTCAAGGTCACTGTGGCTATTTTTAGAAAAACTTTGTCAGCGCTCTAGCACCTACATTTTTCAATGGATTTTAAAATAAATTCACACAAATGTAGGGCATGACAATATGTCGAGCAAGTTCGACTTTCAGGGTGCTGTGCCCAAGGTCAAGGTCACTGTGGCTATTTTTAGAAAAACTTTGTCATCGCCCTAGCACCTTCATTTCTCCATGGATTTTGAAATAACTTGACACAAATGTAGGGTATGACAATATCTCGAGCAAGTTCGACTTTCATGATGCTGTGCCCAAGGTCAAGGTCACTGTGGCTATTTTTAGAAAAACTTTGTCATTGCTCTGGCACCTACATTTCTCAACGGATTTTGAAATAAATTCACACAAATGTAGGGCATGACAATATCTCGAGCAAGTTTGACTTTCAGGGTGCTGCAATCAAGGTTTTTGATTAGATCCTTATCATACTTGCAGGTAATGATGACATACATAAGAGCTTGGATGAGTTCGAAATTTGGCCGGATTTGAGCACAGGCGACGGAGTTAGCTGCCCTTGAGCGTTTGAAAAGAATCCCATAGTGTTATAATGGAGAAAACAACGTCATCACATTTTCATTTTTCATCGGATCCTCTTCATACTTGCATGTAATGAGGATATGCATAAAAGCTTGGATTAGTTAGCACTTCGGCTAGATCCCACCACTGACTATGGAGTACCTGCCCTGAGCATCCAAAAAATCAATGTCGCCACTTTTTCTTGGTTTCTACTTATCCGATCCTTTTCAAACTTGCAGGTAATGAGGAAATGCATAATATCTTAAACAAGTTCAAATTTTCGCCAGATCAGGCCAACCGCTACGAAGTTAGCTGCCATTGACAGCTCTGTCTATTGTGCTCTTGATCGGATACTTTTTAAACATGCATATATTAAATTAGGGCATACATAATGTTTTGGATGAGTTTAATTTTCAGCCTGATTGGACCAATGACTGTGGAGTTAGCTGCCCTTGAGCATCTTAAATATCCCTATAGGTTTACAATGTCTCTCAGGTGAGCAATTGTTGCCCTTTGGGCTACTTGTTCATATTATCTGATTTTCAGCAACGCATTCAAGGCCTGGTTCTACAGGGCCTAAAGCTTATGCATGCAGTCAGTTAGGTCTCAGACTTTGCAGATGCTCAAGCACGTCTGATACATAGTTTGAATAAACTCATAGTTTGAATAAACTGCCCAGAACCGCTTTCCATGTTTCTTGGAACACCAGAAGGAAATGCACACAAACAGGAATGCATGCACAAACACACATACATCCCCCCCACACACACACACACATACATGTGGTTATGGTTCCAGTGCTCTTTTATTGAATTACCTTCGTCATGATAGAGTTCTGTTCTTTATATTACGCGTTATTATTTGCAAGAGGTCGAATTAATTGATTAAATAAGTTTCCTTTTCAAAAGAATCCACGAAGGTTATAGCTTAAGATCCTACTGACGACATTCCAGTACATAAGATGACGACTTAATATGTAATGTAATATAAGGTCGTCAGGTCCACCCTTCTGTCATTCAGTGATTTTTCACGAAAAAAGTTAGTATTTCGGGAATAACTAAAATAAAGCATCTTTTAGATAAATAATTCTGGTACCCGTTGCAAAAAACCGTTCTCAAATACCTTTGTTCGTTTGTGCATAGTAATACAAAATATGCCGCAACCTGACGACTTAATGTGCATTGACGTTATTTATCTTAGATACAGTTAAGAATATTGGCGGGAGCATGAACGCGCTGGCAGAAAGGTTGGGAGAATTTGAATGAAATAAATACTTTTTCAGTGCGTTTGAGTGTTAGAATCCAAATCTCTAGCAATGAATCGTGCAATATATCACTGTTTGTCGATCAGTTGTAAGAAGATACATGTAATTCGCGCTCCGCGCTCGTGATATGATCTACTTTACAATTGACTTCCAAACAGTGAATTATTAGCCTACTCAACAATTCACTGCTAGAGCTGATCTATTTCTTAAACAATATTATTTTGACATAAAATGAATGAAAATAAATAGATGAGAAATACAAATGTCATGAATTACGTTCGGCATTGTAGAACTAGACGTTGGACTAACATAATGTTCTATTCTTAGGGTGTATGGGTACACCTCCATGTCAAGGGAGACAACTTATGTGACTTCCTGTTTGCTTCTCTAGACGACATAGCCCTTCGAAAATGGGGGTTATTCTTATAAATGAGCAAATTCTATCCTTACAGAGTCGACCCTCATCGAGAAGGGAATTAAAAATTACGAAGTCGTCTTCTCTGAAAGTGTACCCATTCATCTTAAGTTGTTATGCAGTACATTACCTTGAAATTCATTTATATTTCTGCTTCCACATTCATCCCTGTCTAAGTGAGTAGCTTTCATCATCAAACAGTATCTGAGTAAACCATAATAGTATTTCACCTCTGTAGCGTCCGTCAGTCCGGCCACCGTCGTCTCCATGGTTTCAGTAACGTATACCCAGTAAGGCAACGTCAGAGCTAGCACCGCGGTGATCATACCAACGCCGCAGACAAGACAGCCACATATCAACAAAACCCGAAACTTCGTGACTGACTGAGACTTCTTCAGATCAATCAGTTGCGCGTTCGGATAATAAGTCCCCTTTCTGTTCATTATTCTTAATTTTCTGTTTTATTTAGACCTATATCCTTATTTTCTATTTCATATCTTAACATTAACTTTAATTCCTGAGCTAGACTTATTTGCTATTCTTTGTATGCTAAACAAGTAAAAGTGCTCGTTTCTTTGCCGCTGAAACTAATACACAGCTTTACTTGTTTGTTAAAAACAGGCCTAAAATCGACATCACCTTTCTTATGACAAAACAATAAGCCATTGTTTGACATACCCCATGTAATGTTTAATAATTTGACGATTATTTGTTGTAAGTTTCGCCTCACTGATGATTTGAAGGTGAAAGGATACACATCCAAATAGAAATAAAACTTTGACAAGTAAACACTCAAGTATTTGTCGCTTTGTGTATATTTGTGTGTGTGTGAAGGAGGGGGTGGGGTTGGGAGGGGGGGGGGGGGGGGGTTACATGACCGTTTTTGTACGAGGCTGACCGAGTTTAACTGAAAAGTTTCATACGTCGATATAGAGTCGTTAGATCCACGCTGATATGACGTTCAACGTTGTGTATCAGCCGGACAGCTCGCTTGTATTGAATTTTAGCTGTAGAAAACATTTTAGAGAGATTACTGTAATTTATATAAGGGAAGTAATTTGACAGTATATACTGCCTAAAACACTTCCGTGGTTCTCTGTCTCATAATGAGTCGTATTTATGACAACCAGCCGTTGAAGAATCTGCCTGTGATAAATGTTGACTACCCGAAGAAATGGTCGCAAGATTCGTTTATCAGGCATGTATCATTTCATTTGGGGTTCGGCCCTTCGGGTGTTTTTGTTGCAGTATGTGCCAGTTGTATGCTACGGTACAGTCATTTGACCTATTCCGACGCACGTTTTAGTCGACCGTGCGCTACAGTCTAAATACACTGCCATTTTTAAATTTATTTGTGTCAGTAAATAAATAAAAGCCTCTTGTTTAAGGCACTTTGTTTGGGTTCACAAACTATTTGCGGAAGATAGGGAAATCTGACGACAACCAGACGTTGTCTTTCATCCTATTTCGACGCACCTTCTTTTATTCCGGTGGATCTGTAAATTTTTTACAATACACCGAAAGAACCACCGAGGGGCGCCCCAAAAGTAAACTGTCGGATTATTACTAGCTCGATAAAAGATGATTTTATGCAAACAAATGTTTATTTGACATAAGTGATTATTTAAAACATCTGATTATGCACACGGCTTCACTGAAAAATTATTTCGGTGATTCAGTGCCCGTAAGTACAATGTTTAATATTTTATCCAGGATTCTATGATAACTGACAATTCAAGATAAAGCCTTGTGGAGTTTTACTTACATATTCAAATTGCATGACAAGAATGCAGCACTAATATGGATTTTAGAACTCGGAGACATTCCCCAAATATACTATCCGCCGGAATAGGCTAAATGAGCTAATAAATTAAAATTTCAATAAACCTAAGAAACTGATTTTATTTCATTTTGATATTTACCGGTTTAGATAGCTAATAAAATGAGCAATCGACAGACATATAGGTTTACGACATATTTGTTTACACAAATATTTTCACAGTTGGCCTGAAAAAATCTGTCATTTTTCTTGTTAAATATGCATTAACAGCCACTTTTAAACTCAGTTTTCCGTATCTTTGATTGATAAATGAGATCCTTACTATATGTGGGTTTGACAAATAAATATTGAAAGTAATTACCTAAAAATCATTTCGCTTCTAGCTTGTTTCGTTGCAGAGAAAGAAACAGGATACACCGGAATAGGTGAATCCACCGGAATAGGTCAAATGAGTGTACGTGTTCATTGTTAAGTTCAAACATATTTTATTAATTAAGCGATGGTTCCACCTGTACGGAGAGAAAATCGGCGAGAATCAGCAGCGTGGATTATCGCACGTACAGGTGGAAAAAACATGCCCTATCTCACAAGTTAAGCTACAGCCCGATACCCCATGTAGACCACGTGATGTAGACCTTGCACGTTATAGGGTATCTCGGGCTAATGATTTGGGTATCTGGGGATCGTGCTGTTAAACACATTAGTGGTGATTTTTTCACTAGCATAATGGGAAAACACGTTGTACGAAATTGCCGGACAAGATGTTCAGTGGATAAATATGTTTGATGGAGCAGAACCACATGACCTCGAACCCGTTGTGTCTCCGACAACCAGAACGAGAAAACTGGTGGATAAGTTTTCAGGCGCACAACTTTGATACAGCTGTTTCTCAGCGTTGAGAGAAGCGGCGGTAGTGTTGGACTACCAATACAGTGGAAGCAAGATCGATCTCCGCTTCTCCAGACGTAACGTCAGATGTTGGTGACAATTTCATTTTTAAGCCATCTTTATCATTTACCCCTGATACAGTATTTCTAATGAACGAGCAAACGTGATAAATTTTATACCATTTAAAAGGTTTATATTCATTGAGTATTTAGAAGATAAAATGATTATATTCAGTTATGAGACATTAAAATAAATACACCGTCTTATAATACCAAACAACGTCAGTTTTTACGGTGTAAGACGTTGCAACGCACTCGCAATGCAAATTAGTTATTTCAGCTTAAATTGAAAACCGGAGCTCAAAAACCAACAAAATTTTCACCGTCGATGAGATTGAAGTAATGTAAACTGGCGTCGGAACGCCAACAAGATTAGCCCTTCCGTCTAAAAGAAAATCTAATATGTAGCGATTCAAGGAAAGGGTGAACTTCAGATTTTTGGCACTAAAAAGCGACATCCGACGCAGAATAGCAGAATAGCAGAATGAAATGGTAAAGTAAGCAGAATGGCAGAATAGCAGAACGAAATGGTAAAGTTAGCAGAAAAGCAGAACAGCAGAATGAAATGGTAAAGTTAGCAGAATGGCAGAATAGCAGAACGAAATGGTAAAGTTAGCAAAATAGCAGAATAGCAGAACGAATTTTTTGTTCTGCCCATTCTGCTCATTCTGCTAGCAGAATAGCAGAACGAAATGGTAAAGTTAGCAAAATAGCAGAATAGCAGAACGAATTTTTTTGTTCTGCCCATTCTGCTCATTCTGCTAGCAGAATAGCAGAACGAAATGGTAAAGTTAGCAAAATAGCAGAATAGCAGAACGAATTTTTTCGTTATGCCCATTCTGCTCATTCTGCTAGCAGAATAGCAGAACGAAATGGTAAAGTTAGCAGAATAGCAGAATAGCAGAACGAAATTTTTTGTTCTGCCCATTCTGCTCATTCTGCTAGCAGAATAGCAGAATGAAAAACTTTCTCGGAATTTTGTTCTAAGGCAACCAGCAGAAGGGCACACTCAAGCCATGCATAGAAAACATTTCCCTTCTGGTAGGGCTTCTACTAGTAAGGAAAAAATCCACAAATTCGCTGGAGATAAAAATATTTATCATCAAATCCTGGTGTGACCAGCAGGTGGGCAGACTCATGGCATGCATGGAAATCATGTTTATCGCCGCCCGAGTTTATCTAGTAAAAAATAAACTTGGAATTTTTCGTTCTGCCCATTCTGCTCATTCTGCTAGCAGAATAGCAGAATGAAAAACTTTCTAGGAATTTTGTTCTAAGGCAACCAGCAGAAGGGCACACTCAAGCCATGCATAGAAAACATTTCCCTCCTGGTCAGGCTTCTACTAGAAAGAAAAAAATCCACAAATACGCTGGAGAAAAAAATATTTATCATCAAATCCTGGTGTAACCAGCAGGTGGGCAGACTCATGGCATGCATGGAAATCATGTTTATCGCCGCCCGAGCTTATCTAGTAAAAAATAAACTTGGAATTTTTCGTTCTGCCCATTCTGCTCATTCTGCTAGCAGAATAGCAGAATGAAAAACTTTCTCGGAATTTTGTTCTAAGGCAACCAGCAGAAGGGCACACTCAAGCCATGCATAGAAAACATTTCCCTCCTGGTCAGGCTTCAACTAGTAAGGAAAAAATCCACAAATTCGCTGGAGAAAAAATATTTATCATCAAATCCTGGTGTAACCAGCAGGTGGGCAGACTCATGGCATGCATGGAAATCATGTTTATCGCCGCCCGAGTTTATCTAGTAAAAAATAAACTTGGAATTTTTCGTTCTGCCCATTCTGCTCATTCTGCTAGTAAAACAGCAGAATGAAAAAGTTTGTCGAAAGTTTCATCTAAGGCAACCAGCAGAAGGGCACACTCAAGCCATGCATGGAAAACATTTCCCTCCTGGTCAGGCTTCAAGTAGCAAGGAAAAAAATCCACAAATTCGCTGGAGAAAAAAAATATTCATCATCGAATCCTGGTGTGACCAGCAGGTGGGCAGACTCATGTCATGCATGGAAATCATGTTTATCGCCGCCAGAGTTTATCTAGTAAAAATAAACTTGGAATTTTTCGTTCTGCCCATTCTGCTCATTTTGCTAGCAGAACACAGAATGAAAAAGTTTGTCGAAAGTTTCATCTAAGGCAACCAGCAGAAGGGCACACTCAAGCCATGCATGGAAAACATTTCCCTCCTGGTCAGACTTCAACTAGCAAGGAAAAAATCAACAATGCGCTGGAGAAAAAAAATATTTATCATCAAATCCTGGTGTGACCAGCATGTGGGCAGACTCATGGCATGCATGGAAATCATGTTTATCGCCGCCCGAGTTTATCTAGTAAAAAATAAACTTGAAGTTTTCGTTCTGCCCATTCTGCTCATTCTGCTAGCAGAATAGCAGAATGAAAAACTTTCTCGGAATTTTGTTCTAAGGCAACCAGCAGAAGGGCACACTCAAGCCATGCATAGAAAACATTTCCCTCCTGGTCAGGCTTCAACTAATAAGGAAAAAAATTACCAATTCGCTGGAGAAAAAAATATTTATCATCGAATCCTGGTGTGACCAGCAGGTGGGCAGACTCATGGCATGCATGGAAATCATGTTTATCGCCGCCCGAGTTTATCTAGTAAAAAATAAACTTGGAATTTTTCGTTCTGTCCATTCTGCTCATTCTGCTAGCAGAACAGCAGAATGAAAAAGTTTGTCGAAAAGTTCATCTAAGGCAACCAGCAGAAGGGCACACTCATGTCATGCATGGAAAACATTTCCCTCCTGGTCAGGCTTCAACTAGCAAGGAAAAAATCCACCAATTCGCTGGAGGAAAAAGATATTTATCATCGAATCCTGGTTTGACCAGCAGGTGGGCAGACTCATGGCATGCATGGAAATCATGTTAATCGCCGCCCGAGTTTATCTAGTAAAAAATAAACTTGGAATTTTTCATTCTGCCCATTCTGCTCATTCTGCTAGCAGAATAGCAGAATGAAAAACTTTCTCGGAATTTTGTTCTAAGGCAACAAGCAGAAGGGCACACTCAAGCCATGCATAGAAAACATTTCCCTCCTGGTCAGGCTTCAACTAGTAAGGAAAAATCCACAAATTCGCTGGAGAAAAAAATATTTATCACCAAATCCTGGTGTAACCAGCAGGTGGGCAGACTCATGACATGCATGGAAATCATGTTTATCGCCGCCCGAGTTTATCTAGTAAAAAATAAACTTGGAATTTTTCGTTCTGCCCATTCTGCTCATTCTGCTAGCAGGACAGCAGAATGAAAAAGTTTGTCGAAAGTTTCATCTAAGGCAACCAGCAGAAGGGCACACTCAAGCCATGCATGGAAAACATTTCCCTCCTGGTCAGGCTTCAACTAGAAAGAAAAAAATCAACAAAGTCGCTGGGGGAAAAAAATATTTATCATCAAATCCTGGTGTGACCAGCAGGTGGGCAGACTCATGGCATGCATGGAAATCATGTTTATCGACGCCCGAGTTTATCTAGTAAATAATAAACTTGGAATTTTTCGTTCTGCCCATTCTGCTCATTCTGCTAGCAGAATAGCAGAATGAAAAACTTTCTCGGAATTTTGTTCTAAGGCAACCAGCAGAAGGGCACACTCAAGCCATGCATAGAAAACATTTCCCTCCTGGTCAGGCTTCTACTAGAAAGAAAAAAATCCACAAATACGCTGGAGAAAAAAATATTTATCATCAAATCCTGGTGTAACCAGCAGGTGGGCAGACTCATGGCATGCATGGAAATCATGTTTATCGCCGCCCGAGCTTATCTAGTAAAAAATAAACTTGGAATTTTTCGTTCTGCCCATTCTGCTCATTCTGCTAGCAGAATAGCAGAATGAAAAACTTTCTCGGAATTTTGTTCTAAGGCAACCAGCAGAAGGGCACACTCAAGCCATGCATAGAAAACATTTCCCTCCTGGTCAGGCTTCAACTAGTAAGGAAAAAATCCACAAATTCGCTGGAGAAAAAATATTTATCATCAAATCCTGGTGTAACCAGCAGGTGGGCAGACTCATGGCATGCATGGAAATCATGTTTATCGCCGCCCGAGTTTATCTAGTAAAAAATAAACTTGGAATTTTTCGTTCTGCCCATTCTGCTCATTCTGCTAGCAGAACAGCAGAATGAAAAGGTTTGTCGAAAGTTTCATCAAAGGCAACCAGCAGAAGGGCACACTCAAGCCATGCATGGAAAACATTTCCCTCCTGGACAGGCTTCAACTAGCAAGGAAAAAAATCCACAAATTCGCTGGAGAAAAAAAAATTATCATCGAATCCTGGTGTGACCAGCAGGTGGGCTGACTCAGGGCGTGCATGGAAATCATGTTAATCGCCGCCCGAGTTTATCTAGTAAAAAATAAACTTGGAATTTTTCATTCTGCCCATTCTGCTCATTCTGCTAGCAGAATAGCAGAATGAAAAACTTTCTCGGAATTTTGTTCTAAGGCAACAAGCAGAAGGGCACACTCAAGCCATGCATGGAAAACATTTCCCTCCTGGTCAGACTTCAACTAGCAAGGAAAAAATCAACAATGCGCTGGAGAAAAAAAATATTTATCATCAAATCCTGGTGTGACCAGCAGGTGGGCAGACTCATGGCATGCATGGAAATCATGTTTATCGCCGCCCGAGTTTATCTAGTAAAAAATAAACTTGGAATTTTTCGTTCTGCCCATTCTGCTCATTCTGCTAGCAGAATAGCAGAATGAAAAACTTTCTCGGAATTTTGTTCTAAGGCAACCAGCAGAAGGGCACACTCAAGCCATGCATAGAAAACATTTCCCTCCTGGTCAGGCTTGAACTAATAAGGAAAAAATTTACCAATTCGCTGGAGAAAAAAATATTTATCATCGAATCCTGGTGTGACCAGCAGGTGGGCAGAGTCATGGCATGCATGGAAATCATGTTTATCGCCGCCCGAGTTTATCTAGTAAAAAATAAACTTGGAATTTTTCGTTCTGTCCATTCTGCTCATTCTGCTAGCAGAACAGCAGAATGAAAAAGTTTGTCGAAAAGTTCATCTAAGGCAACCAGCAGAAGGGCACACTCATGTCATGCATGGAAAACATTTCCCTCCTGGTCAGGCTTCAACTAGCAAGGAAAAAATCCACCAATTCGCTGGAGGAAAAAAATATTTATCATCGAATCCTGGTTTGACCAGCAGGTGGGCAGACTCATGGCATGCATGGAAATCATGTTAATCGCCGCCCGAGTTTATCTAGTAAAAAATAAACTTGGAATTTTTCATTCTGCCCATTCTGCTCATTCTGCTAGCAGAATAGCAGAATGAAAAACTTTCTCGGAATTTTGTTCTAAGGCAACAAGCAGAAGGGCACACTCAAGCCATGCATAGAAAACATTTCCCTCCTGGTCAGGCTTCAACTAGTAAGGAAAAATCCACAAATTCGCTGGAGAAAAAAATATTTATCATCAAATCCTGGTGTAACCAGCAGGTGGGCAGACTCATGACATGCATGGAAATCATGTTTATCGCCGCCCGAGTTTATCTAGTAAAAAATAAACTTGGAATTTTTCGTTCTGCCCATTCTGCTCATTCTGCTAGCAGGACAGCAGAATGAAAAAGTTTGTCGAAAGTTTCATCTAAGGCAACCAGCAGAAGGGCACACTCAAGCCATGCATGGAAAACATTTCCCTCCTGGTCAGGCTTCAACTAGCGAGGAAAAATCAACAAATTCGCTGGGGGGAAAAAATATTTATCATCAAATCCTGGTGTGACCAGCAGGTGGGCAGACTCATGGCATGCATGGAAATCATGTTTATCGACGCCCGAGTTTATCTAGTAAATAATAAACTTGGAATTTTTCGTTCTGCCCATTCTGCTCATTCTGCTAGCAGAATAGCAGAATGAAAAACTTTCTCAGAATTTTGTTCTAAGGCAACCAGCAGAAGGGCACACTCAAGCCATGCATAGAAAACATTTCCCTCCTGGTCAGGCCTCTACTAGTAAGGAAAAAATCCACAAATTTAAAATCCCTCGTAATAATATTATTTCCCTGTTATTGGGGGTATGTGTGCAGTTGATGCATGATAGAATATAGATGTTCTTGAAAGGGCTGTTAAACCCAAGTAAAAAAAACCCAACAAAGATAGAATGTAGGTACAAGTGGTGAAGAGCATGACAGCGCTTACTGGCTGATGATAATAATATTCTGATATTCGTTTGACTTTACTTTTAACAGAATTTGCCAGAGCAGATTGGGGGCACAGACTGTGGAGTGCATTGCTTGGAAATTGCAAGAGCCATCTTATTTGAAGAAGAACTTCAAATAACTGAAGTAAGCATTTGAATTAAAAGCAAATAAAGGTTTTCACCATACGACTAATGTCGTAAGTAGTGTCAAAATGTCATTAAATATATTTCATATGTAACAGTGCATCAACTTATTGTGACCTCCTTGTCAACCCTTGTGTTAGCAAAACACAAAAAAAGTGCCATCATAATGACTAAAATTCAGGGAAATCGTTGTACAAGAGTCATATGACAAACAGAATCTTACTCTCGTGATCATTTTATTTGAAATTTATATGAAACTTTTTTGATAATTTTGCTCGCCAAGGCTCGCAAAATAGCCAATCTATATCAAACATGATTCATAAATTTCATATAAAATGACAACACGTGTAAATCGTCTATAATTTGTATTTTATGCATTTGGAATATTTACACACCTGAGTCATATATATATACTCATGAAAGTTGTACTGCTATTCTAATTCTAAGACAGTAATAATAGTAAATGACAAATTTACAATATAATAATACGGGGACATAAGCATGTGGCTGAACGGTAATAGCTCCCAAATTTGCATCATGAGGTACGGGACCATGATTGACTTAGATAGTTTGTGAGCTAATTTTTGACTGGCACTTGACTGGAGAGCAGTGTTATAAGGTGACAGCTGTTGTTGTCATATCAAGTTTATCCGTATTTTAATTATCTAGAAATGGATAGACATGTCCGGTATTTACAGCTTAGATTCATAGTAAAAGTTGCAAGTTAGAGGTGCTATAAAACTAATGCTCGATCCAAAATTATGGAATCACAGAATTATTAGACAAAGCTGGCATACTAAAGTAAGGCATCATATGCATTCATTAAGTGATCGATGTCTAGACAGACAGATATCATAACATTTGTTTAAGAATAAAACCACATACAGGACAAAGAAAAGCAGTAGAGTTGTCAAAATCCTGAGTAAATTAACCAAATCTTGAGGTAGAAGTATCAGTGGCTACAATACACTATTTATTTATCCACAGGACAGTATTCCAGAAATCAGGGAAAGACTTGCACGAGAGATCATCACTGGCCGACTGATACTATAACTCATTCGTGATGTCTCGTGGACCGCATCAGTCCACGTAGAAGTTTCAGAGTGTGTCCTGCCTAATGTCTTTAATTGCTATGCTGTTTAAACCACGATAATTGATGTGATTTAGTTGGTGCAAAGGCCAGTGTAAATACAAAATGGATGCCAGGTTGACATAACAAAGAGGCCATGAGGCCCTGAAAAAAATTGCTAAAAATGTTCTTGTACTCATTTATTTGACTGTATTTATCAACTTCAGCACTGAACTTTTCAACAAGTTCCATGAACTTTTATATTAAAGCATTTTTCCATATAAAAGCACCCGAAACAAGTTTTACCTTGCCATAAAACTGTCAAAGTCAACATATTCTCATATTTGACCTGGTGGTAAAAAAGGGTCAACAACCCAAAGTCATCATTTGAACAATCTTGGTATCACTCGGGCACTGAATGCTACATACCGGTACCAAAGTTCAAGGACATCAGTCAACTGGTTCAGGAGAAAAGGATTTTTAACAGATTTTCCATATATGGGCATGGTGGCCATAAGGGTCATGTGATCTGGACCAGTTGTCATTCCCTCTACCCCTGTAGGCTCTATACAAAATGATTATAATTGCCTGTGTTTTTTGTGGAGATGTTTGAAATGGTCAACATATGAGAGTCCTAGGTGAAAGGTCGAAAGATGAACTTGACCCCATATACTCATAAATTTTCATTTACTTATTAAGACGCTAGGTCAAAATCTTCAAAAGTTTCCATGAAATCTTATGTTCTAGCATTTTCCTATACCTGAGCTTGTTGTAAAATAGGTCAAGGTCAACCCAAGGTCATCATTTGAACAGTCTTGCTAGTTTTCGAGTGCATGATGCTACATACCAAGTTTCAAGGCAATCAGTCAAGTGATTCTGGAGAAAAAGATTTTTAAGCTTTTTTACCATATATGGGGATGTTGGTCATGTGGCCAGGACAATTTGAACAAATTTTCGTTCCCTGGGCCCCTGGAGGCTCTATCTGAAATTAGGTTAAATTTACCCAGTGGCTTTCGAGCACATGTCATGAAATTGTCAAAATATGCAAGTCCTGGGTCAAAGGTCAAAGAATGACCTTGACCTCTTGTACTCACAAATCTTCATGAACTTATTAAATTAACTGTATACACCATTTTTAGGCCAAACTCTTCCAAGTTTTTATAAGCTCACCTTGACAGCTTATAGTATAATCTTGGTCCATCGTCCGTTGTCGTCGGCGTTGGCGTCGACACTTTTAAACATCTTCTCAAAAACCACTGGGCCAATTGAAGCCAAATTTCATATGGAGCCTTAACAGGATTGGGGAACGAAAAGTTTATATATTTGGCCCAGGTCACATGACCAAGATGGCTGCCATGCCCATGTATGGTAAAAACCTTAAAAAATCTTTTACTCCAGAACCACTGGGCCGATTGCCTTGAAATTTGGTATGTAGCATCTTTGACACTAGTACTACAAAATTTATATAAATGATGACCTTGGGTTGACCTTGACCTATTTTATGGCAAGGTCAGATTTGGTCCCTTAGGCTTTTGAATGGGAAAAACTGAAAAAGTGCATTTTTCTGTTGCTGTTGTGCTCTGTGATATGGAAATGCAGTCATCATTAACGCTTATGAATAGTAGAGGTCAAGGGCATTTCGTGACCTTGGCCAAAGGTCATTTGCCTGTTGTGTGTAATTATTTTTAAAGGACTTCTCTTCTGAAACTACTGGGCCAATTTCAATTTAATCTCATATGCAGCCTTCAGGCAAAGCAAGAAAGAAAATTTATAAATTTGGTGCAGGTCACATGACCAAGATGGCCACCATGCCCATATATGGTGAAAACCTTAAGAAATCTTCTCAGGAACCATTGGGTTGATTGCCTTGAAACTTGGTATGTAGCATCTAGGTCTCTAGTACTACAAAGTTTATATAAATGATGGCCTTTGATTGACCTAGACCTATTTAATGGCAAGGCCAAATTTTGGCCCTTAGGCTTTTGAATGGCAAAAGCTGAAAAATTGCATTTTTCTGTTGCAATTGTGCTCATTGATATGGAATGCAGTCATCATCAACCCCTATGAATACTAGAGGTCAAGGTCATTTAGTGACCTTAGCCAAAGGTCATTTGCCTGTTGTGTGTAATCATTTTTAAAGGACTTCTCTGAAACTACTGGGCCTATTTCAATTAAATTTCATATGCAGTCTTCCGGCAAAGTAAGAAAAAAAAATTATATATTTGGCCCAGGTCACATGACCAAGATGGCGGCCATGTCCATATATGGTGAAAACCATAAAAAAATCTTCTCCGGAACCATTGGGCTGATTGCCTTGAAACTTGGTATGTAGCATCTGGGGCTCTAATACTACAAAGTTTATATAAACAATGACCTTGGGTTGACCTTGACCTGTTTTGCCGCAAGGTCAAATTTGGTCTCTAATGCTTTTGAATGGAACCATCCAAACCTATAGAATTGCTCCTGTTTATCAGCCTACCTGAGCTGAAAGCTTACATTTCAGCCAGTTGACCTGAGCATATTCTGACAGTTGAGTGATCGTTGCCCTTGGGCGACTTGATCATAAGATCTTATGTTATAGAATTTTTTCATATTTGGCCTTACCCTAAAAAAGGTCAAGGTCATCATTTGAGCAATCTCGGTAGTACTCAAGTACCTTATGCTGCATAGTGCATACCAGCTTTCAAGGCCATTGGTCAATTTGGTTCTGGAGAAGAAGATTTTTTAAGCTTTTTACCATGAATGGGCATAGCGGCTATGTTGGTCATATGACCTAGCAATTTTGAACAAATTTTTGTTCCATCAACCCCTGGAGACTCTATATGAAATTTGGTTACAATTAGACCAGTGGTTTTTGAGGAGAAGTTTGAAATTATTGAAATATTGGAGACCATAAGTCAAAGAATGATCTTGACTTCTTGTACTCATAAATCTTCATGTACTCATTAAGATGACTGTATATGCCAATTTTAAGGTAAAAATTTTCAAAAGATATCTTATGTTCTAGCATTTTGCCATATAAAGGCAGAAGGAAGCAAATTTGACCTTACCATGAAAAAGGTCAAGGTCAGCCGAAGGTCATAATTTGAACAATCTTGAACAATACTTCTGTACCCGATGCTTCATACCAAGTTTCAAGGCCATCGGCCTATTGATTTTGGAGAAGAAGATCTTTGAGGGTTTTTACCATATATAGGTGTGGCGGCCATGTTGGCCTTGTGGTACAAATACTAAGCTGTAGAGCCTGAATGCAGAGACCTTGCTTGAAACTTTGTCTGGCAAAACAGTCAAGTACCATAACAAACAAGAGCATATGTTTTGATAAAGATGACTTTCTTAAAAATGACAATATATGTATCCTTGTTTCAAACTTCTGCTTCTAAGTTTCCTGTTTTACAAATGCATCTTTTTCAAGCAAAGGTCAAGGACACACAAGAGTCAGCCTTGAATTTCTCGTCCGCTCTATATCCTTTGATTTTCTCAATGAGTAGCGAATTGCGTCGGGTAACAAAACACGTTTCTATGAAAGGCAGCATATTGCTACCCAAACGCCCATTGTTACCAGTTGACAAAAATGTGCTGTGATGAAATATGTCAAAAGATTTGATATGATGTACAGGTCCAACACGTTTTGTTAATAGAAATCAAAATGCACTGCAATTGCAAAACATTTTCCGTATGGGTTTCAAAATGCATCAGTGTAACTAAATGGCGTTGTTTATAGAGCCACATTTTGTTACCACAAGGTATTTTGCTATTCATTGACAAAATCCATTAATTGTGACTGCCACTCATTTTGATACTCGTTTATTTTTTAGCTCGCCTGAACGAAAGTTCAGGAAGAACTATTGTTGTCACCCTGGCGTCGGCGTTGGCATCCACGTAGGATTGGATGCGTTCAACTGCGTTGGTTAAAGTCTTTTTAAGAACCAATATCTCCTTAACCCATGGATGGATTCTTTTGATACTGCACTGTAATTAGATATTGGTCCAACGTTTAACAGGGTACCACCCCACCCCACTCAATGACCTTGATGTCAAGGTCATGGACTTAAACGATTGGGAGAGTTTTGGGACTGGGTGTTTTGGTTAAAGTTTTTCAAAGCCCAATATCACCTTAACCCATGGATGGATTCCTTTGATACTTGCACTGTTGTTAGATATTGGTCCGAAGTTTTCTAAGGTACTACGCCCACTCCTCTCAGTGACCTTGATGTCAAGGTCATGGACTTACAAAATTGTCTTTTTAATGATTGGATGTTTTGGTTTAAGTGTTTTAAAGACACCTATCTCCTGATGAATTTCTTTTTATATTTGCACTGTAGTTAAATATTAATCCAAAGTTTTACAGAGTACTACCCCAACCCTGCTTAGTGACCTTGATGTCAAGGGACTTAGGAAATTTTGGTCTTAATTAAAGTTTTTTAATTGCATACTGATTCATGATGCTTTGCAAAGATTTAGTTTATACTGGAACTGATGTTAGACATTTTTTGAGCTTTTACAAAACACTATATACTTTTCCCACTGGATGACCTTGAAGTCAAGGTCATCGACTTAGAATTTTGTCTTAAAGATTTTGGTTCAAGTTTTATATTTATGAAAACAGAATTTCACAGGACCACGATGGACTCAGTTAACACTAATACTTGGATTGATGTAAGATAATGGTTCAGGGTTTTGGTACATCCTCCCCATCCCCACCCCTCAGTTCTTTGACCACAAGCTCATTGACTTTGAAATTTCTTTTGGATTTTATTTAATTTTAATTTTATTTTAAGACTTATTTCTGAGATGGCTTTTGTTTATAAATGTGTTGTGATTATGGACATGCTTGCCTAAAGTTTTATGCATAGCAGTCCTCACCACCATAGCGACTGTGTGATGGGCAAGCACCCATTCAGGTGAGCTATGCTGTCAGATGACAGCTCTTGTTGTTTATGGACATCAATAAGATGGTTATGTTGTACAGGTCTATCAATAAAGGTTACAAAAGCAATTATGTTGTGTTTTGATTGAGATTATCCCCATGTTTTCTTACACCGGCTAGGTTAACAAACAGCATTGCAGTCACATTTTAAGTCCATCACATTTTGTGAACGGGTAATAAAATTCGTCTGATTAACAAAAAGACGTTTTTACAAAAACAGATTTTTGTTACTCAAATGCATTTTGGTAATCAAAAACAAAATGTGCTGACTCTGCAAAGCAATTTGTTAATCTTTATCTTTTTTTTGGCCTGTCCATGTAGTATGGATCAAACACAGGGGCACTGACAAACACTTAAACATTTGAAAATTTGTACTGAATTGTGTGTTTTGGATGGGTCGATGTTGTGGCTCTGTACATTCTTTTCAACAATATTTCAGTGATTGTACAATGGTTGATTTGTGATTAAAGAAGGTTCTGTGCAATGTACATTCGTTTGGGTTCAGTTGAATCGTGTAAATGGATGTCAAAAGTCATTGAACTTTAAACATTTATTCTGACTGGGTAGCTCAACGCGTTGGAGATACAAATTTGGGTTCTATATAAAAACCCGAATTTTTGACCCACCACATATCGTAAACGGTTTACAAAATGTGTTGCCACTGCAGCGCAATTTGTTAACCTAATGCCATTTTTGGGTTATGAATGTAATAGCGAAAAGTAACTGCCACATTTACGACCACTAAAACACCTAAACATTTGTATTGAATTGTGGAAATACTAAATAGACATCGAAATGCATTGCAGCTGCAAAACATTTTCCGAATGGGTTAAACAAGAATTCTGCGGAATATTATGTCACACCTGCACTGGGCCAGGTCAGTTACCCACAAGAAAAAGCCTAAAACAGTTTCTGTCTCTACAGCAGCCATGGGTCATAGAAGTGTAATTTATGCAGCATGCTACCTGATATAAGGGTTTCTGAAAAAGTATCTAAAAAACTCCCATTTTTATTTAAACACACATATATATATTCTGTCCATCAAAACAGTCAGATATCTAGTATGTTATGTTATTATTTAACGTCCAAGGTAAACAGCTTTGGTCATGTCCGGATGGTCAGTTAGCCTAACCACACTATTCCTGGGCAGGCTTAGACCTCCTAAGCCGTTAACCAGTACTAAGTGCACTTACTTTCACCAGTTGCCCTTCTTGAATCAGCGGAAGGGGAAATGAAAGTAAGTGGCCGGACAGGGTATCGAACCCAGGATCTCTGGCTTACAAGTCAGGTGCCCGACCGACTGCGCTACCCATCCCAGCTAGTATCTAGTATGTATAATGCAGGTGGGGCAGAAAATAATCTTTACATTATGTGCATGTAAAATGTAGGATTATCTTAATGGTGCAAATCTATATCAAAATACATTGAACTTCTGACATTTTTAGCTCGGCTGTTTTTAAAGAAGACAACAAGGTATTGTCTGTCATAGCCCTGTCGTCGTCATTGTCATGCAAAAACTTTGACATTTCGCAATATCTATTATTAATGAAAATACATGTATTTACTTCAAACTTGGACAAGTTGTTTACTATCAAAAGGAGAACCTATTAAAGTAGGGCAGGTAGCTTTCAAAATATTTTTGACAGAGTTATGCCCCTTTTTCGATTCAGATAATTAAAAAAAAAAATCAAGCAACTGCAGCCGAGCATTGGCACCTGCAGGCGGTGCTCCTTTTTTTTTTTTTTTTTTTTGTTATTTTTTGTGACCGGATAACAATGCGTCGGGGTAACCAATTGCTATTCATGACAAAAACATCTATTGTTAACCCATTGCATATTGTTAATCGTTTACAAAATGTGTTTCCACTTCAACGCAATTTGTTAAATTACATCCTTTGATGCTTGTCCATGGTGTAGGGATCATAGACGGAAGCACTGATGAACACTTTAAAAATGATCCACTTCAGAATGGATCCTCTTATCCCATAGTACTCTAATTTATACAATAGCCTCCTGTGTGGAACCTTGTCAAAGACCTTTGCGAAATCCATGATAATAAATCTGTCTGTGATGGCGATTAAAGGCCTTGTCCAGATTGCTAAGAATGTCATGGACAAACTGGACAAGCTAGGTTTCGCAAGACCTTTGACTTCGGAATCCATGTTGACAGTCAGCATGCATGCTTTCAAAGGCTAAGTGTTTATTGATGTTACTTACCAACATATGTTCTATGGTTTTGACGCAGATGCATTTGAGCGACACCGGTCTATAATGTGAAGCATCATACTTTTCACCTTTTTTAAAGACTGGAGAAACACTTGCTAGTCGCCAGTCATCTGGTACATACCCTTAAGCAAGTGACTCATTGGAGAAATTTCAGAACTATATACATTCTTTAAGTACCCTGGCATTCAGACCATCAGGCCCAGATGCCTTATGAACGGTCCACTGAAATGCCACAAGCCACCACAAACTACCGCAAATCACCCGAAACCACCACAAACCAGCCCCAAATTACCACAAACCATCTCAAAACTATTTCACTGTAGGTTTTATCAGTATATTTGATACTTTTGTACTATTAACTTTACCGTATTAAGAACCTTGGAATCCTTAATTTTACCCACGAGGGTTGTTCAGAAAGTTCTGATTCTTTAACAAATTTTTGGATTTTTTCCTTGCTAGTTGAAGCCTGACCAGGAGGGAAATGTTTTCTATGCATGGCTTGAGTGTGCCCTTCTGCTGGTTGCCTTAGGACAAAGTTCCGAGAAAGTTTTTCATTCTGCTATTCTGCAAGCAGAATGAGCAGAATGGGCAGAACAAAAAATCCAAGTTTATTTTTTACTAGATAAACTTGGGCGGCGATAAACATGATTTCCATGCATGCCATGAGTCTGCCCACCTGCTGGTTACACCAGGATTTGATGATGAATATTTTTTTCTCCAGCGACTTTGTGGATTTTTTCCTTACTAGTTGAAGCCTGACCAGGAGGGAAATGTTTTCTATGCATGGCTTGAGTGTGCCCTTCTGCTGGTTGCCTTAGAACAAAATTCCGAGAAAGTTTTTCATTCTGCTATTCTGCTAGCAGAATGAGCAGAATGGGCAGAACGAAAAATTCCAAGTTTATTTTTTACTAGATAAACTCGGGCGGCGATAAACATGATTTCCATGCACGCCCTGAGTCAGCCCACCTGCTGGTCACACCAGGATTCGATGATAAATTTTTTTTTTCTCCAGCGAATTTGTGGATTTTTTTCCTTACTAGTTGAAGCCTGTCCAGGAGGGAAATGTTTTCCATGCATGGCTTGAGTGTGCCCTTCTGCTGGTTGCCTTAGATGAAACTTTCGACAAACTTTTTCATTCTGCTGTTCTGCTAGCAGAATGAGCAGAATGGGCAGAACGAAAAATTCCAAGTTGATTTTTTACTAGATAAACTCGGGCGGCGATAAACATGATTTCCATGCATGCCATGAGTCTGCCCACCTGCTGGTTACACCAGGATTTGATGATAAATATTTTTTTCTCCAGCGAATTTGTGGATTATTTCCTTACTTGTTGAAGCCTGACCAAGAGGGAAATGTTTTCTATGCATGGCTTGAGTGTGCCCTTCTGCTGGTTGCCTTAGAACAATATTCCGAGAAAGTTTTTCATTCTGCTATTCTGCTAGCAGAATGAGCAGAATGGGCAGAACGAAAAATTCCAAGTTTATTTTTTACTAGATAAACTCGGGCGGCGATAAACATGATTTCCATGCATGCCATGAGTCTGCCCACCTGCTGGTCACACCAGGATTCGTTGATAAATATTTTTTCTCCAGCGAATTTGTGGATTTTTTCCTTACTAGTAGAGGCCTGACCAGGAGGGAAATGTTTTCTATGCATGGCTTGAGTGTGCCCTTCTGCTGGTTGCCTTAGAACAAAATTCCGAGAAAGTTTTTCATTCTGCTATTCTGCTAGCAAAATGAGCAGAATGGGCAGAACGAAAAATTCTAAGTTTATTTTTTACTAGATAATCTCGGGCGGCGATAAACATGATTTCCATGCATGCCATGAGTCTGCCCACCTGCTGGTCACACCAGGATTCGATGATAAATATTTTTTTTCTCCAGCGAATTTGTGGATTTTTTTCCTTACTAGTTGAAGCCTGTCCAGGAGGGAAATGTTTTCTATGCATGGCTTGAGTGTGCCCTTCTGCTGGTTGCCTTAGAACAAAATTCCGAGAAAGTTTTTCATTCTGCTATTCTGCTAGCAGAATGAGCAGAATGGGCAGAACGAAAAATTCCAAGTTTATTTTTTACTAGATAAACTCGGGCGGCGATAAACATGATTTCCATGCACGCCCTGAGTCAGCCCACCTGCTGGTCACACCAGGATTCGATGATAATTTTTTTTTCTCCAGCGAATTTGTGGATTTTTTTCCTTGCTAGTTGAAGCCTGTCCAGGAGGGAAATGTTTTCCATGCATGGCTTGAGTGTGCCCTTCTGCTGGTTGCCTTAGATGAAACTTTCGACAAACCTTTTCATTCTGCTGTTCTGCTAGCAGAATGAGCAGAATGGGCAGAACGAAAAATTCCAAGTTTATTTTTTACTAGATAAACTCGGGCGGCGATAAACATGATTTCCATGCATGCCATGAGTCTGCCCACCTGCTGGTTACACCAGGATTTGATGATAAATATTTTTTTCTCCAGCGACTTTGTGGATTTTTTCCTTACTAGTTGAAGCCTGACCAGGAGGGAAATGTTTTCTATGCATGGCTTGAGTGTGCCCTTCTGCTGGTTGCCTTAGAACAAAATTCCGAGAAAGTTTTTCATTCTGCTATTCTGCTAGCAAAATGAGCAGAATGGGCAGAACGAAAAATTCTAAGTTTATTTTTTACTAGATAATCTCGGGCGGCGATAAACATGATTTCCATGCATGCCATGAGTCTGCCCACCTGCTGGTCACACCAGGATTCGTTGATAAATATTTTTTCTCCAGCGAATTTGTGGATTTTTTCCTTACTAGTAGAGGCCTGACCAGGAGGGAAATGTTTTCTATGCATGGCTTGAGTGTGCCCTTCTGCTGGTTGCCTTAGAACAAAATTCCGAGAAAGTTTTTCATTCTGCTATTCTGCTAGCAGAATGAGCAGAATGGGCAGAACGAAAAATTCCAAGTTTATTTTTTACTAGATAAACTCGGGCGGCGATAAACATGATTTCCATGCACGCCCTGAGTCAGCCCACCTGCTGGTCACACCAGGATTCGATGATAATTTTTTTTCTCCAGCGAATTTGTGGATTTTTTTCCTTGCTAGTTGAAGCCTGTCCAGGAGGGAAATGTTTTCCATGCATGGCTTGAGTGTGCCCTTCTGCTGGTTGCCTTAGATGAAACTTTCGACAAACCTTTTCATTCTGCTGTTCTGCTAGCAGAATGAGCAGAATGGGCAGAACGAAAAATTCCAAGTTTATTTTTTACTAGATAAACTCGGGCGGCGATAAACATGATTTCCATGCATGCCATGAGTCTGCCCACCTGCTGGTTACACCAGGATTTGATGATAAATATTTTTTTCTCCAGCGACTTTGTGGATTTTTTCCTTACTAGTTGAAGCCTGACCAGGAGGGAAATGTTTTCTATGCATGGCTTGAGTGTGCCCTTCTGCTGGTTGCCTTAGAACAAAATTCCGAGAAAGTTTTTCATTCTGCTATTCTGCTAGCAAAATGAGCAGAATGGGCAGAACGAAAAATTCTAAGTTTATTTTTTACTAGATAATCTCGGGCGGCGATAAACATGATTTCCATGCATGCCATGAGTCTGCCCACCTGCTGGTCACACCAGGATTCGTTGATAAATATTTTTTCTCCAGCGAATTTGTGGATTTTTTCCTTACTAGTAGAGGCCTGACCAGGAGGGAAATGTTTTCTATGCATGGCTTGAGTGTGCCCTTCTGCTGGTTGCCTTAGAACAAAATTCCGAGAAAGTTTTTCATTCTGCTATTCTGCTAGCAGAATGAGCAGAATGGGCAGAACGAAAAATTCCAAGTTTATTTTTTACTAGATAAACTCGGGCGGCGATAAACATGATTTCCATGCACGCCCTGAGTCAGCCCACCTGCTGGTCACACCAGGATTCGATGATAATTTTTTTTTCTCCAGCGAATTTGTGGATTTTTTTCCTTGCTAGTTGAAGCCTGTCCAGGAGGGAAATGTTTTCCATGCATGGCTTGAGTGTGCCCTTCTGCTGGTTGCCTTAGATGAAACTTTCGACAAACCTTTTCATTCTGCTGTTCTGCTAGCAGAATGAGCAGAATGGGCAGAACGAAAAATTCCAAGTTTATTTTTTACTAGATAAACTCGGGCGGCGATAAACATGATTTCCATGCATGCCATGAGTCTGCCCACCTGCTGGTTACACCAGGATTTGATGATAAATATTTTTTTCTCCAGCGACTTTGTGGATTTTTTCCTTACTAGTTGAAGCCTGACCAGGAGGGAAATGTTTTCTATGCATGGCTTGAGTGTGCCCTTCTGCTGGTTGCCTTAGAACAAAATTCCGAGAAAGTTTTTCATTCTGCTATTCTGCTAGCAAAATGAGCAGAATGGGCAGAACGAAAAATTCTAAGTTTATTTTTTACTAGATAATCTCGGGCGGCGATAAACATGATTTCCATGCATGCCATGAGTCTGCCCACCTGCTGGTTACACCAGGATTTGATGATAAATATTTTTTTTCTCCAGCGAATTTGTGGATTTTTTTCCTTACTAGTTGAAGCCTGTCCAGGAGGGAAATGTTTTCTATGCATGGCTTAAGTGTGCCCTTGTGCTGGTTGCCTTAGAACAAAATTCCGAGAAAGTTTTTCATTCTGCTGTTCTGCTAGCAGAATGAGCAGAATGGGCAGAACGAAAAATTCCAAGTTGATTTTTTACTAGATAAACTCGGGCGGCGATAAACATGATTTCCATGCATGCCATGAGTCTGCCCACCTGCTGGTTACACCAGGATTTGATGATAAATATTTTTTTCTCCAGCGAATTTGTGGATTATTTCCTTACTTGTTGAAGCCTGACCAAGAGGGAAATGTTTTCTATGCATGGCTTGAGTGTGCCCTTCTGCTGGTTGCCTTAGAACAATATTCCGAGAAAGTTTTTCATTCTGCTATTCTGCTAGCAGAATGAGCAGAATGGGCAGAACGAAAAATTCCAAGTTTATTTTTTACTAGATAAACTCGGGCGGCGATAAACATGATTTCCATGCATGCCATGAGTCTGCCCACCTGCTGGTCACACCAGGATTCGTTGATAAATATTTTTTCTCCAGCGAATTTGTGGATTTTTTCCTTACTAGTAGAGGCCTGACCAGGAGGGAAATGTTTTCTATGCATGGCTTGAGTGTGCCCTGCTGCTGGTTGCCTTAGAACAAAATTCCGAGAAAGTTTTTCATTCTGCTATTCTGCTAGCAGAATGAGCAGAATGGGCAGAACGAAAAATTCCAAGTTTATTTTTTACTAGATAAACTCGGGCGGCGATAAACATGATTTCCATGCATGCCATGAGTCTGCCCACCTGCTGGTTACACCAGGATTTGATGATAAATATTTTTTTCTCCAGCGAATTTGTGGATTTTTCCTTACTAGTTGAAGCCTGACCATGAGGGAAATGTTTTCTATGCATGGCTTAAGTGTGCCCTTGTGCTGGTTGCCTTAGAACAAAATTCCGAGAAAGTTTTTCATTCTGCTATTCTGCTAGCAGAATGAGCAGAATGGGCAGAACGAAAAATTCCAAGTTTATTTTTTACTAGATAAACTCGGGCGGCGATAAACATGATTTCCATGCATGCCCTGAGTCTGCCCACCTGCTGGTCACACCAGGATTCGATGATAATTTTTTTTTCTCCAGCGAATTTGTGGATTTTTATCCTTGCTAGTTGAAGCCTGTCCAGGAGGGAAATGTTTTCCATGCATGGCTTGAGTGTGCCCTTCTGCTGGTTGCCTTAGATGAAACTTTCGACAAACTTTTTCATTCTGCTGTTCTGCTAGCAGAATGAGCAGAATGGGCAGAACGAAAAATTCCAAGTTTATTTTTTACTAGATAAACTCGGGCGGCGATAAACATGATATCTATGCATGCCATGAGTCTGCCCACCTGCTGGTTACACCAGGATTTGATGATAAATATTTTTTTCTCCAGCGAATTTGTGGATTTTTTCCTTACTAGTTGAAGCCTGACCAGGAGGGAAATGTTTTCTATGCATGGCTTGAGTGTGCCCTTCTGCTGGTTGCCTTAGAACAAAATTCCGAGAAAGTTTTTCATTCTGCTATTCTGCTAGCAGAATGAGCAGAATGGGCAGAACGAAAAATTCCAAGTTTATTTTTACTAGATAAACTCGGGCGGCGATAAACATGATTTCCATGCATGCCATGAGTCTGCCCACCTGCTGGTCACACCAGGATTCGATGATAAATATTTTTTTCTCCAGCGAATTTGTGGATTTTTTTCCTTACTAGTTGAAGCCTGTCCAAGAGGGAAATGTTTGTCATGCATGGCTTGAGTGTGCCCTTCTGCTGGTTGACTTTTATGAAACTTTCGACAAACTTTTTCATTCTGCTGTTCTGCTAGCAGAATGAGCAGAATGGGCAGAACGAAAAATTCCAAGTTTATTTTTTACTAGATAAACTCGGGCGGCGATAAACATGATTTCCATGCATGCCATGAGTCTGCCCACCTGCTGGTTACACTAGGATTTGATGATAAATATTTTTTTATCCAGCGAATTTGTGGATTATTTCCTTACTTGTTGAAGCCTGACCATGAGGGAAATGTTTTCTATGCATGGCTTGAGTGTGCCCTTCCGCTGGTTGCCTTAGAACAAAATTCCGAGAAAGTTTTTCATTCTGCTATTCTGCTAGCAGAATGAGCAGAATGGGCAGAACGAAAAATTCCAAGTTTATTTTTTACTAGATAAACTCGGGCGGCGATAAACATGATTTCCATGCATGCCATGAGTCTGCCCACCTGCTGGTCACACCAGGATTCGTTGATAAATATTTTTTTTTTCTCCAGCGAATTGGTAAATTTTTTCCTTACTAGTAGAGGCCTGACCAGGAGGGAAATGTTTTCTATGCATGGCTTGAGTGTGCCCTTCTGCTGGTTGCCTTAGAACAAAATTCCGAGAAAGTTTTTCATTCTGCTATTCTGCTAGCAGAATGAGCAGAATGGGCAGAACGAAAAATTCTAAGTTTATTTTTTACTAGATAAACTCGGGCGGCGATAAACATGATTTCCATGCATGCCATGAGACTGCCCACCTGCTGGTTACACCAGGATTTGATGATAAATATTTTTTTCTCCAGCGAATTTGTAGATTTTTTCCTTACTAGTAGAAGCCTGACCAGGAGGGAAATGTTTTCTATGCATGGCTTGAGTGTGCCCTTCTGCTGTGTGCCTTAGAACAAAATTCCGAGAAATTTTTTCATTCTGCTATTCTGCTAGCAGAATGAGCAGAATGGGCATAACGAAAAATTTCGTTCTGCTATTCCAATCTGCCAACTTTACCATTTCGTTCTGCTATTCTGCTAGCAGAATGAGCAGAATGGGCAGGACGAAAAATTTCGTTCTGCTATTCTGCTATTTTGCTATTTTTACCATTTCGTTCTGCTATTCTGCTAGCAGAATGAGCTGAATGGGCAGAACAAAAAAAATTCGTTCTGCTATTCTGCTATTTTGCTAACTTTACCATTTCGTTCTGCTAACTTTACCATTTCATTCTGCTATTCTGCTATTCTGCTAACTTTACCATTTCGTTCTGCTATTCTGCCATTCTGCTAACTTTACCATTTCATCCTGCTATTCTGCTATTCTGCTAACTTTACCGAGTTGAAGAAGAGTAGAAAATTTACTGACATACAATACCTACGTGGAATTGTTTTACTGTGAAATCAGACTTCGGAATGTATGATCCGATTTAAAGAAATACCAAATTTTCCAAATCTAGCGGTTTTGTCCACAACGCCAGATTTCTTTATTTTGCATACTGGGTGGTATTTTCTGAGTATAAAAATCATATCAAAATTTAAAGTAAATAAGATTTAAATCAGGCGCACATGAAATACCTGTTCCGAATAGTTCTTTACTAGGAATGTTTTTGGAATGTATTTCTGAGAGCCGATGTAAAATACGAATAAGCAAATCTAGCGGTTTTGTCCGCAACTGTATTTGTACGTTGGTAACGTTTTATTGAAATCAATGAATGGATGGATGACTTGCCATTTTACATCCTTTTCAACAGTATTTCAGTCATATCAGGACGACGAGAGGTTGAATATGGAAGGCTGCGTGCAATGGAACCCCGTTTACATTTGAAAAGATTCTCGCCTCAAGCGGGGATCGCACCCGGGACGGCCAGGTCAGCAGGCCAGAGCTTAACATACTGAGCTACCGGGGCCCCCTATTGAAATCGAGCAAAATCGCAAGTTGTCGCGAAAATTAATGTCTTCCGAATATATTCTGCTAGCAGTTGCAGTTGGCTATTCAATTCACATTTAATGAGTATTTATTTAGGAAAATATTTGAAGAAATGCGCTGTGGCCGTTGCAGTGAACTGGCAACAGAACCCAAAATCTAACGTTTTCTGACGTTACGCTTATTGTCACCAACATGTGACGTTACGTCCCAGTCCTTCGGGTGAGACTTTAAACCGAGCTTCCGTCTCCGTATGGCCTAAATGTTGGTGAGTTCACTCACACCCAGCGTTTAGCACCGAGACTGCAATATAGCTGCAACTGGTATACATAACGTCAAAACCAACAACGTGGCATGTGCGGCCAGCAAAGACTCAGATCAAACGTCCTAATAACGAGTGAGAATCCCTTCAAGTTTCTGGTTAATTTCAAAGAAAATGTTGGGTCATCCCTGTCTAGAACGTTGATGCTATCCAAAAGCACTGGGAAGCGGTTTATCCGACTTGTCCATTGTTTTTCACCAAAAACTTCTTGGCACTCAAAAACGTGTCATCCATTTTCGACGGTTATCCGGGTTCCCACTCTAACTACAACTAAGTGTTAATACCTGGCCCCGAGTACAGTCAGTTTTGAAATTTCTGTCGTATCAGCAGCTTTTGTCTGTAAGGAGCTACATGCAATCATTCGTATCGAATTAACTGATTTAGAAGCTGTTACATTTTTTTAAAAATTTCAGGACGCGTCAGTTAAGTAATTTTGAAAAAGAACATACTCTCTTTTGGTCTATTTATTTTGGTTTCTTGCTTTCAGCGGAGATGGCGTTATATTAGAGGGTACTATACAGTCAAGATCTCATATCGCAGTGTCAGATCCAAGTAAAAACAAGGTAATTCATGTGAAATTAAGCATTCTGTATATGCCGTGTGAGCAAAGAAAACTAGTTGTAGACATCACATTAAAGTCTCCATAGTCCTATGACTGGTAAAAAATGTATAAACGCAAATTGTTATGTAAAACGCTTCAACCTTCATGTTTGGTGATAAAATGTGTGTTGATGTGCACATATTGAGCCATATACCTGGCAAAAAGCATGTGGAACGTGTTTTTTGAAATAGACAAATCGTTCCACAAAATGGTTTTCCTTTCCTGGTTCCCCGTGGGGCGATGCAATATAAAATGGGACAGTGAATGTGGCCCCATGCTTGTACATAGTATTTTTACCATTGTATTCATTATGAAATCGAAAGCAGGGTCATTTTAATTAGCCACTAAAATGATGTGGTGTTTTATGTGTTTGCAGATATAGCTTAGACAATTTTTTTCATACCGATAGAGCAATGGATCGAGGTACATTGCAATAATTAGTTTCTGAGGGCTAACTCAGGCCCAGTTCTTAAAACTGAACAGTGCTACTTCAGTTGCACTTGTTCTTCCTCAGCACAGTTGTACAGAGAACAAGGTGATGGTCGGGTCGGGCGATGACCTTGGGTAACCTTCAGTGCCGGGGTGTCCTACTGGTTTGGAACATAGTAGGGCATGGACCTACTGCGCTTGCAGTAGGTGCGGGTGGGATTTGTTTAAATATTTTCTCTCTCGCCTATCATACCCGTTTCTTTCTACCTCTCTTTGGGATACAGACTGAAATATTGTCTAAAAGAGCCGTTAAACCCAAACAACCAACAAATCAACCGAGAATGAATTTTTACCATTGGCACAGAGCTTAAAATGGCTTTACCATTTACTACTCGGCCTTTTGACCATAATAACGCTATATACTCACTGGGTTAACACAAGCATAGGAGAATAGATTGCATGAAGTGGTGTCAGCTTTGATAATTTTGTTAAATTACGTATTATTTTTATAAATATCTACTTTGTTCTTGGTTAAAATCTGCCTCCCATTTTCATTTTCAGGCATTTTATTACATTTTCCATGTCAAAATAATTCGTGCTCACAAGAGAAAGTTTGACAGCAAAGGTCAAGAAATAGAGCCCAATTTCAGTGAAACCAAGAAAGTGAACACAGGATATCTGAATACCTACAGTAAGTAACGGACTGACAAACTGAAAATGGTAGAAATGTACATGTATGTGTATATTTCGTCAACCAACCCTTCACCTGTATGGACATGGCTTATCAAAACACTAGTATTCTCCTAATTTAAACACTAGTATACTCCTAATTTGAAAAAAAAAGAAAAGAAAAAAAAGACTTCCTGTAGTTGAGATTATTTTCATTTTGATTATAATTCCCTTACAATGTGTCCATGTTTTTTTTCACCATTTTTACAAAAGGAAACTTTCAAGACTTCTGTTTTGCTTCCATGGGTGACGAAACCATTCCATCCAAAATAGGGTCTACCCATAATGGAGATAAGTTACTCCTGGAAGTTATGTAAATTAATTCTTATTTGAAGAGTTAACCACCCGCTTTAAAAAGAGGCAAAAAAGAAATGGCAGAGTTGTTTCCCCTGAACATGTAGTCATTCACTTTTAGATGACTTAACTATTCGTTGATGTTCCAAAAATCCCTATTGGAATCCTGGCAAACAGACACACCTTGATCTGAATCCAGTTGGGAGCCCCGGTAGCTCAGTGGGTTAAGCGCTGGCCTACTGATCTAGCAGACCTGGGTTCGAGTCCCGCTTGAGGCGAGAATCTTTCCTATCGTAAACAGGGTTCCACTGCACACAGCCTTGTCACCACGCAAAATGTTATAACAACGCAAAATGTAATAAAGTTATAACATTTTGCGTCGATCAAAATTTTTCACCTAACGCAATTTGTAATAAATTTCTACATACGAAGATACACTCTCGGTTTGAGGAAATATGATAAAACCCAGTGTTTTTAAGCATGATAAGCACATAACAAGTTCAGAAAAGACGATATCAAGTATCACTGTTCGATTTTATTTTCATATAATACATCTTAAAAGTTATAAAAAAAATTTTCCCTAACGCAATTTGTAATAAATTTTTACAAACGAAGATATTCTCTCGGTTTAAAGAAATATGATAAAGCCCAGTGTTTATAAACATGATAAGCACATAACAAGTTCAGAAAAGACGATATCAAATATCACTGTTCGGTTTAATTTTCATATAATACATCTTAAAAGTTATAACATTTTGCGTCGATCAAAATTTTTCCCCTAACGCAATTTGTAATTAATTTCTACATACGAATATACACTCTCGGTCTGAAGAAATATGATAAAACCCAGTGTTTATAAGAATGAAAAGCACATAACAAGTTCAGAAAAGACGATATCAAGTATCACTGTTCGATTTTATTTTGCATATAATACATCTTAAAAGTTATAACATAATGCGTCGATCAAAATTTTTCCCCTAACGCAATTTGTAATAAATTTCTACATACGAATATACACTCTCGGTTTGAAGAAATATGATAAAACCCAGTGTTTTTAAGCATGATAAGCACATAACAAGTTCAGAAAAGACGATATCAAGTATCACTGTTCGATTTTATTTTCATATAATACATTTTAAAAGTTATAACATTTTGCGTCGATCAAAATTTTTTCCCTAACGCAATTTGTAATAAATTTTTACATACGAAGATATTCTCTCGGTTTAAAGAAATATGATAAAGCCCAGTGTTTATAAGCATGATAAGCACATAACAAGTTCAGAAAAGACGATATCAAGTATCACTGTTCGGTTTAATTTTCATATAATACATCTTAAAAGTTATAACATTTTGCGTCGATCAAAATTTTTCCCCTAACTCAATTTGTAATAAATTTCTACATACGAATATACACTCTCGGTCTGAAGAAATATGGTAAAACCCAGTGTTTATAAGCATGATAAGCACATAACAAAGTCAGAAAAGACGATATCAAGTATCACTGTTCGATTTTATTTTGCATATAATACATCTTAAAAGTTATAACATTTTGCGTCGATCAAAATTTTTCCCCTAACGCAATTTGTAATAAACTTCTACATACAAATATACACTCTCAGTTTGAAGAAATATGATAAAACCCAGTGTTTTTAAGCATGATAAGCACATAACAAGTTCAGAAAAGACGATATCAAGTATCACTGTTCGATTTTATTTTGCATATAATACATCTTAAAAGTTATAACATTTTGCGTCGATCAAAATTTTTCTCCTAACGCAATTTGTAATAAATTTCTACATACGAAGATATACTCTCGGTTGAAGAAATATGATAAACCCCAGTGTTTTTAAGCAAGGTAAGCACATAACAAGTTCAGAAAAGACGATATCAAGTATCACTGTTCGATTTTATTTTCATATAATACATCTTAAAAGTTATAACATTTTGCGTCGATCAAAATTTTTTCCCTAACGCAATTTGTAAAAAATTTCTACATACAAAGATACACTCTCGGTTTGAAGAAATATGATAAAACCCAGTGTTTTTAAGCATGATAAGCACATAACAAGTTCAGAAAAGACGATATCAATTATCACTGTTCGATTTTATTTTGCATATAATACATCTAAAAAGTTATAACATTTTGCGTCGATCAAAATTTTTCCCCTAACGCAATTTGTAATAAATTTCTACATACGAAGATACACTCTGGGTTTGAAGAAATATGATAAAACCCAGTGTTTTTAAGCATGATAAGCACATAACAAGTTCAGAAAAGACGATATCAAGTATCACTGTTCGATTTTATTTTCATATAATACATCTTAAAAGTTATAACATTTTGCGTCGATCAAAATTTTTTCCCTAACGCAATTTGTAATAAATTTTTACATACGAAGATATTCTCTCGGTTTAAAGAAATATGATAAAGCCCAGTGTTTATAAGCATGATAAGCACATAACAAGTTCAGAAAAGACGATATCAAGTATCACTGTTCGATTTTATTTTCATATAATACATCTTAAAAGTTATAACATTTTGCGTCGATCAAAATTTTTTCCCTAACGCAATTTGTGAAAAATTTCTACATACAAAGATACACTCTCGGTTTGAAGAAATATGATAAAACCCAGTATTTTTAAGCATGATAAGCACATACCAAGTTCAGAAAAGACGATATCAAGTATCACTGTTCGGTTTAATTTTCATATAATACATCTCAAAAGTTATAACATTTTGCGTCGATCAAAATTTTTCCCCTAACGCAATTTGTAATAAATTTCTACATTCGAAGAAATACTCTCGGTTGAAGAAATATGATAAAACCCAGTGTTTTTAAGCATGATAAGCACATAACAAGTTCAGAAAAGACCGATATCAAGTATCACTGTTCGATTTTATTTTGCATATAATACATCTAAAAAGTTATAACATTTTGCGTCGATCAAAATTTTTCCCCT
The DNA here is from genome assembly GCA_963989385.1 of Ctena decussata. Classification (NCBI taxonomy): domain Eukaryota; kingdom Metazoa; phylum Mollusca; class Bivalvia; order Lucinida; family Lucinidae; genus Ctena; species Ctena decussata. The sequence goes on along the minus strand of OZ022499.1, from coordinate 88,815,581 downwards.
AACGCAATTTGTAATAAATTTCTACATACGAAGATACACTCTCGGTTTGAAGAATGACAATGTTACGTGTTAATTGCGACAATGTAATATCACAGACAACGTGCACTGTTTACAAGACGCTCAAAAGACCGTCAGAAAAGCACCTAACCGAGATTAAAACCAGAGGTCATGACGTTAACTAACGTTGACGCCGTCTCCGTAATAGGCTTTGCGCAACAGCATCATCCGCTATGATATGTGACAGTGCCTGCGATTTTGAGCCTTGTGGAGGTGCAACGTTGACGTCACGAAACGTGAAATGAAAGTGACGTCATAAAATTTGCACGTTAAGTTAATTGGATTTCAGCGCATTGACTTATAAATTTTAAAAGCGTCACATGAAAAGAGTGATTCAACATATCTATAGGAGTCTTTAATTTTCCTCATCTACACTCTTTTAAGAATGTTCGCATAATAGCTCTTTGAAAAGCGATGTCAGGAACCTGAGTTATAAAAGTTTATCCAGCTAGTATGTAGATTGTATCCAATAAGTGAAACGAAAACAAAAATTCGGGTTGGTGTGAATTCCGTTTGCTTTTGCAGTAAACCTTAGCGCTAAGTTTTGTGCTTCTCGAAATCTATTCTGGAAGCACTGATAAATATGAAAATGTTAAAAACAAAATTTCGGATTTTCGCTCCATAAGGTTCAAAATGCCAGACACTGTCACATATTTGCAAATCAACGTGGATGACGTCACAATATTAAGACAGTAAGAAATGGTCGAAAAGAGTGTTGCATAAGATAACGCCGGCATCGCCTTGTGCATTTCAGTGACGTAACGCTCTTTTACTGACGTCATTTAAGTAAATGGTACCAATTAACTGCGTAATCTTTAAATTTGACAAGTTTCAAGCAATTTATCGTTAAATATTCAACACTGTCATGAGTGAACAGTTCAGCAGCCAGAAATAAAAGTGGAAGCTTTTAAATCCTTTCAGTATATGTGATAAACTGATCATAACATGAGTTTTTCGTTATAACCCGATTTATCAGCCCTCGACCAATATCGAACCTCGGGCAAACTCTCGGTCCGATATTGGAGTCTCGGGCAGATAAATCGGGTGATAACGAAAGACATATGTAATAATCTCTATTACCGCCCCAAGGCACTACTTTCATTGCGGTTCCATTTGTTTTATTATCGGTGCTGTTTTAACTTTAAAATGTTTTTATTTTAGCATTTCTGTAAATCCAAATTATCTGGTTCAGTAAAGGTAATTGAGTTGCCACATGTTTGTAAAAGAGCTGCTAACACAGAACTCATCTGTGATTTCATTGTTTATAAAGATGTATTTTCTCAGCTTTCCCTTTGATGTTTGGGATAAGGTTTTGGTTCTTCTTCGGTCAGTTTCCGAAGTTTCATTACTCATTTAATTTTTATGGGTTGTGTTTTTTTTTTATTGTGGCATTTGTAATTGTCTTATATCTTCTTTTCGCTAAGGCTTTATTGTCACTCACAAGAAAGACAGGACGGTCCCATTTGGGCTGTGTGAAAGACTAAAATAAAAATTATTGCGGTGTACAAGAGAATATTTGAATTTCATTTCCTGAGCTTTTGAACTTCCGGGGTAATTCTCCTTTGTAATTCAAAGATGTAAAAATCGTCTTTTTGGCTTATAAAGGATCCAATGGTCTTCTTGCGCATAGTATATAGCATGAAAGAAATGCGTGAAAATAATCAAAGCAAGAACGGGTTAGAAATGCAATACAATGCATAATTTCAGTTCCATGTCAATATCAAAGCACTTAATATAGATAACCAAATACACGTATTACTTACAATGCCTTGTAACAGTCACATTGTACATGGCTGGTTGTGTGTGAGGTGGTGTTGCTCCTAAATATGGTGTCTGGTTTGTGCCGTTTCTTCTTTTCGCAGCAAAAAGACGCTAGGCGAAAAGACGTAAATACGAAAAGACTTCATGCGAAAAGACACCATGCGAAAAGACGAAATAACGCCATTCGAAAAGACGAAAAAACAAAACGCGCCACGTAAAAAGACGAAAAAAAAAAAAAAAAAAAAGGAATTATTCAAACTGATAGTTAAACATCGGATGTAGAAAATAATTACGAATTGATCGACGCAAAATGTTATAACTTTTTAGATGTATTATATGCAAAATAAAATCGAACAGTGATACTTGATATCGTCTTTTCTGAACTTGCTATGTGCTTACCATGCTTAAAAACACTGGGGTTTATCATATTTCTTCAACCGAGAGTATATCTTCGAATGTAGAAATTTATTACAAATTGCGTTAGGAGAAAAATTTTGATCGCCGCAAAATGTTATAACTTTTAAGATGTATTATATGCAAAATAAAATCGAACAGTGATACTTGATATCGTCTTTTCTGAACTTGTTATGTGCTTATCATGCTTAAAAACACTGGGTTTTATCATATTTCTTCAACCGAGAGTATATCTTCGAATGTAGAAATTTATTACAAATTGCGTTAGGAGAAAAATTTTGATCGACGCAAAATGTTATAACTTTTAAGATGTATTATATGCAAAATAAAATCGAACAGTGATACTTGATATCGTCTTTCCTGAACTTGTTATGTGCTTATCATGCTTATAAACACTGGGCTTTATCATATTTCTTTAAACCGAGAGAATATCTTCGTATGTAAAAATTTATTACAAATTGCGTTAGGGAAAAAAATTTGATCGACGCAAAATGTTATAACTTTTAAAATGTATTATATGAAAATAAAATCGAACAGTGATACTTGATATCGTCTTTTCTGAACTTGTTATGTGCTTATCATGCTTAAAAACACTGGGTATTATCATATTTCTTCAAACCGAGAGTGTATATTCGTATGTAGAAATTTATTACAAATTGCGTTAGGGAAAAAATTTTGATCGACGCAAAATGTTATAACTTTTAAGATGTATTATATGCAAAATAAAATCGAACAGTGATACTTGATATCGTCTTTTCTGAACTTGTTATGTGCTTATCATGCTTAAAAACACTGGGTTTTATCATATTTCTTCAGACCGAGAGTGTATATTCGTATGTAGAAATTTATTACAAATTGCGTTAGGGGAAAAATTTTGATCGACGCAAAATGTTATAACTTTTAAGATGTATTATATGAAAATCAAACCGAACAGTGATATTTGATATCGTCTTTTCTGAACTTGGTATGTGCTTATCATGCTTATAAACACTGGGCTTTATCATATTTCTTTAAACCGAGAGAATATCTTCGTATGTAAAAATGTATTACAAATTGCGTTAGGGAAAATTTTTTGATCGACGCAAAATGTTATAACTTTTAAGATGTATTATATGAAAATAAAATCGAACAGTGATACTTGATATCGTCTTTTCTGAACTTGTTATGTGCTTATCATGCTTAAAAACACTGGGTTTTATCATATTTCCTCAAACCGAGAGTGTATCTTCGTATGTAGAAATTTATTACAAATTGCGTTAGGTGAAAAATTTTGATCGACGCAAAATGTTATAACTTTATTACATTTTGCGTTGTTATAACATTTTGCGTGGTGACACAGCCTTCCATTATCATCCTCCCATCATCTTGATATGACTGAAATACTGTTGAAAAGGACGTAAAATTGCAAGTCATCCATCCATCCATCCATCTGCCTCCAGTTATATGAGATTTTGGTATGATTTTAGAGGTTGAAGCCAAGGGTATAACAGACAGATTGAGTGAAGACCAAGCTACAACTCTTATAAACAAACCAGAACTTACATCATACACTGCAAAAGACGCGCCGCGTAATGCAGTTTCATTATGGATTCAAGAACAGAAATGTGAAGGACTCGAGTTCGATGCGGGAGATTCTGTTCGAGTGAAGACACGTGGAGACAGTCCTTTTATTTGTGAGTACAGCATATTGATGTTACACAGCATCATCCGGCTGTTTAACTGAAAGATTTTCAAATGCAACTACAGTAAACTCTTAATATCTCGACCCCTCTTCGAACTTCAGCCCAAACTACTGATACCTCAAAGTAAGAAAATTTACTTTAAGATATCAGTTGTTTGAGATAACAAGAGTTGAAATGTAAATAAAAATAGGAAATACATTCTTTGAAAAAAGAAGATATTTTGAGATATCAGTGTTCGAGATATCGGGAGCTGACTGTACTTGTATCAGATGATAGGCGCTTGATTAATCCTGTATTTCAGACAGGACCAATTTATGCCTAGCATCCAATAAAAACGACATGGGCAAACAGTGTTGCACAAATCAGATACCACAGAACACAGGGGCATCTGATCAAGGTCTACACTTTGGATGAAATTTACTGCAGTTTCCATTCAGCTGGTAACAAATTAATTGCCTCTAAATGATGAATCAACTCGTCCATTTTATAAGTACAGATGAGTCAACTAAGCACAGACTGATTAAGAAAGTTGGCTTTACACAAAAAAGCAAAAGAAAACTGGATTGAAAAATGCATAAAGATAATAATCACTAACACGGAGCACAGTTCTTTCTTAGCCAGCCTGATCCGACTTTCACCATGAAAGGGGAAATGTCTTCTTGTGCAGTTGTAAAATCTAACACTTAAAATGGTCTGGCATTATGTCTATCTGTTCTTGCATTTTACTGATTTCCTAACATTGCATGGTTTAATGTAATATTTTTGGTTTCTCACATAGTCAGCATAGCTCAGATGGATACCCAGTCCAGCACAGTATCTAATTATGCAGGCGGTGGAGCGGTAGGAGGATCCTGGACGGATAAAATCATGGATGTTAAGTCGTCTGCTGCCAGTAAAACAGATGAGGGGAATGGAGCAGATGATGATGAATGGGTAAATAATCCAAACATTTGATTAGTTTGTAAATCTTGTCTGATATTATGAACTTTTCAATTCAAATAATAGTACTTAAAACTGCCAAAAACAAAATACAGTAGAACTTCATTGGCTCGAACAGGCTTGGGACCATGAAAATTAGTTCTAGCCAAGGGTAGTTCAAGCCATCCAGGGTTAGTTTCTAGATAAAGTGACCTCTAGGGACCATGGACAGAGTTCTAGCCAGGCAGTGCTAACGAGCATTGACGGTTCGAGCCATTGAAGTTCTGCTGTAATTGAAATTGAAAATGGTGTAGATCTGAGGCAGCTCATAACAAGTTGCATCATCTGGATCTAGTGGAGTTTGCCCTAGAGGGAAACTCTGGATCTATGGAGTTTGCGCTAGAGGGAAACACTGGATCTATTGAGTTTGCCCTAGAGGGAAACACTGGATCTATGGAGTTTGTCCTAGAGAGAAACACTGGATCTATTGAGTTTGCCCTAGAGGGAAACACTGGATCTATTGAGTTTGCCCTAGAGGGAAACTCTGGATCTATGGAGTTTGCCCTAGAGGGAAACTCTGGATCTATTGAGTTTGCCCTAGAGGGAAACTCTGGATCTATTGAGTTTGCCCTAGAGAGAAACTCTGGATCTATTGAGTTTGCCCTAGAGGGAAACTCTGGATCTATTGAGTTTGCCCTAGAGGGTAACACTGGATCTATTGAGTTTGCCCTAGAGGGAAACACTGGATCTATGGAGTTTGTCCTAGAGAGAAACACTGGATCTACTGAGTTTGCCCTAGAGGGAAACACTGGATCTATTGAGTTTGCCCTAGAGGGAAACTCTGGATCTATGGAGTTTGCCCTAGAGGGAAACACTGGATCTATTGAGTTTGCCCTAGAGGGAAACACTGGATCTATTGAGTTTGCCCTAGAGGGAAACTCTGGATCTATGGAGTTTGCCCTAGAGGGAAACTCTGGATCTATTGAGTTTGCCCAAGAGGGAAACACGGGATCTATTGAGTTTGCCCTAGAGGGAAACTCTGGATCTATGGAGTTTGCCCTAGAGGGAAATACTGGATCTATTGAGTTTGCCCAAGAGGGAAACACTGGATCTGTGGAGTTTGCCCTAGAGGGAAACGCTGGATCTATTGAGTTTGCCCTAGAGGGAAACTCTGGATCTGTGGAGTTTGCCCTAGAGGGAAACACTGGATCTATTGAGTTTGCCCTAGAGGGAAACACTGGATCTATGGAGTTCGCCCTAGAGGGAAACACTGGATCTATTGAGTTTGCCCTAGAGGGAAACACTGGATCTATGGAGTTCGCCCTAGAGGGAAACTCTGGGTGTATGGAGTTTGCCCTAGGGGGAAACTCTGAATCTACGGAGAAACCCTGGATCTATGGAGTTTGCTCTACAGTCTTTGAACTCTCAGTATGATATAGCTTGGATGAAACTTTGAAAAGGTACATTTTGTTGTCTGCTTTTTGGCGCTATCATGGTGAGGATTTATGATTCTATCAAGTTTTGTCTTGCTGATGCACAAGAAGTTGTATTGGTAATTTAATGTAAGGTTGATTCTTTTTTTGAGTTCATTTTCATGATTACAAAAAAAAGTAAGAATTCCCCTAAGGACCATGTTTGTTATACTCTTGTCAGAGATTCTCCTATTAGGGTTCTTGTTCTTCTTTTCAGTGAAAAATTTGCTTGATACTTGGTTGATGTTAATTTCAGTGGTATGTTTAACAGTTATGCTTCTTAGATATAACTGCTGTTGATGTTGACCATATATTTTATGCTTACTTGCTTATAAGTAAACTGTAAGTTATTTCTATATATAGTGGTTTCTTTCTTGCAGGATGACTAGTGGCTATAGTGAATAGGATTTGCAATAGGGATCAAGTTGACAGACTTCCGCCTAGTCAGAGCATTAAAACAGTGCTGTATTAGCTGTGTTTCAATGTCCTTACATTGACTCATGGTTGATGTAGATTTGTTTCAACATTATGTGCCTCATTTTACTGCATTCTATTTAGGCAATGCCATGAAGTTGTATGTACCCTCTGAGATCAATACCTGGTATTGCAAAAATTGTTCTACATTGAACGAGGAAAGTGGTAACAGGCAAAATACGAGAATGCAAAATACATGTATATAGAAAACAAGGTCTTTTTTTTATCAGCTACCATTCTATGTGGAGTTGCACGTTACCATGTGTGGTCTGTGTGGACTAAACAGTTTCCACTCCATAAAATTACAGATCTGTACAACATGAATTTCAGTGAGCACACAGCATTAAAACTTCCGCATCTTGACGTCAAAACAATGTTGTTTCAGTGTTATGTGCCCTCTGGAATTACTGTTGTTGGTTTAATTTTCTAAATATTTCCATTCTAGTGCATAGACTTGGTGCAATACAATTTTGTCTTCCAATAAATGTAAAAATATATTTTTTGTTGTTTTATTGTATTTCATATATACCTTTACCAGATTTTTCTGTTGCATCCAAACAGCCTACACACGGATGAAATGTTTTGTCTTACCTACATGTCATTTCTTATTAAAACAAGAACTGTCAGTGGGACAGGATAACTTGCCTGACAGTGCCTTGCCCATCACCTAAAAAACCTTAATGTAAAACTTTAACATTTTGCTAAATCCGAGGGTAGTACAATAGCTCTTTCTGTTCATTTGTACAGGCGAGCTAAAAATGATGTGCTAGCAGCAAATGCTTCACGGTAAGAATTAACCCCTTTTGAAAAGACTTCCTCATCCAAGGAAGCAAAAAGTAAGACATAAGTTGTTACCCTGTGTGAAAATAGCAGAAAACATTGAGGCCTACCAATATATACTTCAGGACAAAAGTTCTGCACAGATGTTAATTTAAAGATCCATGCAGAACTTTTGTCCTTAAGTACATGTATACTTTTAGGAAACAAAAACATACCATTACAAGGTGTGAATTTTAATTGTAATACTATATATATTTTATAAACTCAAAATCACAGAATTTTATCTCTAAATATACACAATATACAATATTTTTTTCTTGAATAAACAATATGTAAAAAACATGTATGCACTGTAGTGCAGCTCAAACAAAAAGACACTGAAAAGTAGTGCTGTTGATGTTCATCTGACTTTTAATCACAGAAACTGTGCTTCATGGTTCTCATCAAGAACAAGTCATCCTAGGTCCTATGGTACAATTTTTAGTTAAACACATTTTATTTCAACAAATCATGTGTACACAGATCTAATAGCCTACACATATTTGGTCCTCCTCTTTTAAATACGTGGACACTTTTGCTGGTTTGATCTGTTTAAACTTGTACGTATTAAAGTAAATGTTTGGTAGTTTTTCTGCAGCCAATTAACGTAATGACCCTAAAATTTCGAACATGCAAGAGTCTGACAATTATTATTTGAAAATTCTTAGAAAGTGGATTTTACATGTGTCAATGCATCCAAATGATGCTTTGTGAATGGCATACATTGATCTGGGTCTACAATGTTTGCTCACGCCTATTCGGTACATGTATGTGTATAGCCAAGCTAAAACCGTTCACTGTAGAGTGACCTCAATTTTTTTAATAAATTCTCATACCATCAGATCAAATTAGAAAGTATTTGAGCGAAGACCAAGAGGTGTTATGGTCAGTTTACTGTTTTTGTTGACACCTTGCAGATAAACACAATGTTTAAACTGTTCTAGTTCTGGATAGATCCACAATGAATATTTGCTTGTAACTACAATTGAATCTTGTTATCTCAAACACTGATATCTCAAAGTACCCTCTAATATCACAGACTGTAGTTTGGGCACGTTTCGTATTTTCTTAACATTTCAACTCCTGTTGTCTCAAACTACTAGAATCTCATAGTAACTTTTCTGGGACCAGAAAATTTATAATGAGATATTGGTAGTTTGAGACTAACTTCAACTTAAAGCTTTCAAGAGTTGACTTCTGTATGCAAACATTTACTGCACTTCCTTGTAGACTTGAAACAAAAATTGTCTTCTAAGCTTTTTCTACCATCATAACCCCACCAGGCACACAATCTCAGAATAATGCTGTGCCAAGAAATTGCACCAACACTGACAGGACATCATTTTGGAGTTGTGTGCCTAGTGGAACAAAAGATAGTAGTAGAAATATAAGCCACATCAAAGTGGCATGTGCCCCTAGCGAAGACTCCGATCAGCCTGGGCATGTGCCCAGTCTGATCACTGATCAGAGTCTTCATTGTCTGCATGGAGCAAGCTTAGACCCATAGTTACCCTTAAAGTGCAAAGCGAAGTCTCTGATCATATTGGGCGGATGCTCAGGCTGATCCGAGTTTTTGCTGGGTGCACATGCCACTTTGTTGGTTTGCTCGTGTCACAGCTCAATTATGTAATTCATTACAAAAAGTCTATGATGACATCTCTTCCCCAGAGAACAGCACAAACCTCAGGCTTTTTAAAGAAAATCATACACATACAAACTGATACAGCCTTCTTTTACATAAAAAAGAATGACTGTTTCAGACAATGGTTTATGGCTTTTGTGACTAGCAGAGTATAATGACAGTATACAGATGGTAGCAAAAAACCAAGATGAAATTAAAAGTCATGACAATTTATGTAATAAACTGGTGTGCTTGGATTTTCTGATTTCAAAAACACCTCTCTGGACTATGACACAAGAAGTCTATTAAATAGTCATTCATACAAAGCACTTTTCGTTATATATAACCTTTCTATGGTCTACAGTGAGATTTTTTTGAAAGACCACAAAAGAGCAGTATCCCAGCTTTTAGACAAACCAATAAGTCCATTTCCTTACCATATTAATGGACAAATCACAGAATGCTATGTCTGACCCATCTGCACACTGTCCAGAACAGGGCCAAACTAGAAAACTTGATGCGGAGTTAATGCTGCTGACACCAACATAATAATACATGTACCTATGTTTCAGTTCTGTTACTCACAGGTGAGACAAATGCTGTCAAAAACAATTGTCCAAACTAAACAAAACTTCATACACCAAAGTGCCTGATGGTCAATACCTATGTAACTAACTCTTATTTTTATGGCGTCTCTACAATCTGATCAAGGCCTACATTATTTGAATTATTTACAGGAGTTTATATACTTAAACTCCAATCAGATCCCTCTCACTGGAAATGACCAGTCTGAACTGGTGGGCTGAAAATTCCAAAATGCATTAAAATTAAACATATTTTATTGTACTAGCATAATTGATAGCTGGTAAGAATTTTATACAAGAAAATACAATTGAAATTAGAAAGACATTACTACTATCACACACATAAACCTCCTACCACATATGACTCCAAAATGTTCTCAATGAAATGATCCAATGTTATACACTTTACCTGGCAACTTTTCCAGACCCACAGCAGCCAATATTTCATGTCTGCACACCCACTTGCAATATGTACACAGTGATTGATTGATTTGTGTTTAACGGCCCTTTGAGACAGTATTTCAGTCTATATCGGGCCGTCTCCCAGAGAGAGGGAGAAAGAAAAGAGAAATGATAGATGAGAGAAAAAGAGAAAAAAATGTCCAATCAACCCGCTCCCGCACGTACTGCAAGCACAGTAGGCCCTTGCCCTACATGTTCCAAATCAGTAGGATGCCCCGGCACTGGAAGTTACACACAGCGCCATCGCACCACCCGACCACCCCCATGTCTACAGTGAACAGAAAGAGGTAAAAGAAGAGGCAGACAAAAGAAATATAAAAGAGTAAACAGAGATGGACTTTGCCAGCACAACTAGGCTGACAGACCAGGTGGAAAGAAATTGTTGTAATGTATCTGTTGTGCCCAAGATCTTGCAAGATCATAGGTAGACTGGACTAACTGATGTCTGGAATGTATGCACTTTTGTATGTATGTATAAAACCTTTGTTTGATCATATCAACACTTTATAATGTGACAAAGAGAAACCGAGCAAAACTTATATATCAAGGTGAATGGGTATACTTTCAGGGGAAAACTCTGTCAACATCTTTTTTACCTCCCTTCTCAATGGGGTACAACTCTTACAGAAAAGAATTTGCTCCTCTAGAAGCAAATTCTTTCCTTTAAGAGTAGACCCCATTTTGGAAGGGCTACCACACTTGGGGAAGCAAAAGAGGAAGTCACATAAGTTATTCCCCTTCGCAAAAAGGTGGAAAACATTGAGGCATAGCCATGCACCTTAAACCTTGGAGGTATAGCCATGCATCTTTTAAACCACTGTTCATGACATATAACATTCAATGTGAGCAGTAGGAATTTGTGCTGTGGGCCGATGACGCAGTAACGAAAACCTTTGAGACCACTATGCTAATATTATACTATTTATCTTAAATTATACAGAGCTCAAGATTCGGCAGGGATCAGAGAATAATCCTGAGATCATTTCTGTTCATTCCATACCAATTCTGATTTTGTGTAAAAAGGGACATTAAGCCTTGTGTTTACCATATATACTCAATTAAGCCTGTCCTTTTGCACAAACCAGGCACAGTCTTTGGTTTTTATTTATGAATTCTTTTGGATTTATTCAATATTACATGTATATGCTGAAAAGGGAAGGCTCTGATCAGACTGTGCATCATGTGCTGATGCACAGTCTGATCGAAATCTTTTACTTTCACAGATGCCACAACATACCTTTTCATGCAACACCAATCATTTGTTGTGCCCCCGAGTCAGAATAGCTTGGCCAAGGCAAATCTGATGAGGGGGAACTTTTTCTTCTGAAGTGGCTTTTGATAACTGTTCTAACATGATACATGTACCCACTCTCCACAATCAAAACAGATGCTGTAACCACTCATTAGAACAGCCTCACTGAGGAGAGGTCATAAAGGGTCATACCATCTGTTTTATTTGGAAGTTAAAACAAGCATGACAAAATTATTCTCAAAGCTGAACCAAATCCAGAACTCTGTTATAGTCAATGCTAGTTAGCAAATAATAGATCTTCATCATGATCGTCTTCTATCAAGTTCCGTGTGTGCTCCACCAGCTGACCTGCAGCTTTTAGTTCTTCTGCAATCTTCTCTTTCTCAGCACGTATCTTCTTCTTCTTCTCTTGAATCTTTTTTAACCTAAAAATTTAAGTCACATCATGTGATTTCAAACAATGTAGCATTGGTAACAAGCCAGGCTCTGGTCAGACTGCACTCAAGTGCAGTCTGATCAGAGCCTTTGCTTGTCACATCAGCCATCTATGTAATTGGCCCAAACCATACAGCCAAAATGAGGACTCTATAGAGCATATGTAAACAGTGAGAATGATCTGAATATCACATGACAAAACTGACACATTGATGTGGCTCAGTTATTCAAATGATCGATGGAATTACCTTAAATACTTAGACAGATTAACCAAGCACTGTAATAATTCGAAAGCTGCACAGGCTGATTCTACCAGACTGCGCTTTTTTGTCCAATGTGCTGACTGGCACTGAGTGCATACAATGATCAGACTGCTACTTTAGAGGCTTTCTGGTGTTAGTATGCTGGGTGCTGAGGCAACTATGTCATAAGCTTTTGAGTAATTATAGGCAATGGTTAACTATTATAATGGTAAATGCTATGAAAGGTAACAATAATTCCTCCAGTATCACTACACAGCTGAATTTCCTTACAAAGTCAGGACTACCGGGTGCCTCAAAGATGAACCCTTGTTACTACATAAAAAGCAGTGCCGTAGGGTATTTACAGTCGTGCATCAACCGGCAAATAGCATTGTTTCAACAAGGGATTTCACGTGCTGTTGATGCACGGCTATGCAACTTGCAATATGCTCTTCCCAGGGCCCCTAAAAAATTCCGCAATGCAACCTTGTCTCTCCCCTTTCGGTCAGATTACAAAAATTGGTGGTGCGCTACCTATGTATGCTTGTATGACTTCATCATACCTTTGTACTATTACGTCACCAAGACGTGACTCAGGGTTTAAAGACATGTTCTTACGATGCCAAATGGTTAAAAAAAAAAACATGCAGAACAAGCTTTCAGCATCAAAAACAGCAGGATGGTACATGAATGGATCAGGCTTGTTCTGCTCAAGGTATCTGCTTCTTGTTGATTAATTTGCAATCTACTTTGCATCACAAGGTTGGCAAAGTGCCGGCAAATATGAGTATTTTCCATGCCGGTGGTATTTACGGGTAAATACCGGCAAATACTGGTTGATTGAACTGACTGGAATTTATACAATAACCTAAACTCAAAATCTATATTGGCTATTCAGTTATAGTGGTTGAATGACTTAATATTAATACTGAAGTTTAACAATTGTATCTACTTATTATTTAATAGTTTAAACTGTTTATCTAGTCAGTGAAATTTTTAACTTAATTTTAGGGGAAAAAAATAGCCTGTATTGTAGCTGGACATTTCTCTCTGTGGGCCTGGAGTCATGGAGCTTTGGCACTAGCTACTGTTTTGCAGTCAATACATCTGGCACTGGTCTTGTTGTCTTGGTCAACACCAGCGTAGAATTTTGGCTTATGGTGATCAGTAGTTTGGTAGTGATGTGTGATGGTTCAGCTTTAGGCCTTATTATGACAAATTATTATCTGACTGCTATAAATGTATTCGAGAGTTGAAGCCATACTTTTGCTCAAGCTATACCAATAACACCTCTGTGTACTTCATCTAACCTTAGTATAAAACAGATAACCATTCTGACAACTTATTGTTTCCACCCTTGCCCCAAGCGGTCTAGGAGGAGTTGCGATAACAAACTTTTTTTTACGAAAAAATATAAAGGGGCATAACTCAGCAGGAAAACACTTCCGGGAAAAACTGGAAAACACGTGTCAACTATTTTCTTATGACGCATCAATGAACCAAATTTGAATAAAATCAAAGAAAAAAAAGACTAAAAACCCCAAAAACTAGGGCCAAAAATATCAAAAAGGGGCATAACTCAAGAAATAGGGGTCAGATTTCAAAATGGAAACCTTAATGCACATCTTCATACCAATATGTGTTCACATACTTAATTTCAAGAAAATCGGTCAAGCGGTCTAGGAGAAGTTGCGATAACAAACTTTTTTACGAAAAATATAAAGGGGCATAACTCAGCAGGAAAACACTTCCCGGAAAAACTGAAAAATACGTATCAACTCTTTTCATATGCTGCATCCATGGACAAAATTTGAAACAAATCGGAGCAAATGTTGCGGACGGACGACCGGACGGACAACGTGAAAACAGTATACCCCCCTCAAACAAGTTTGCGGGGGGTATAAAGAGGTAAAATATTTATAAATGGAGTATTACCTGAAAAACTCTTCTCTTTCTCTCTCATCTAACTCAGTGGTAATATATGACAGGGTATTTTCTATTCTAGGAATGATAACTGTAAAAGAGAAAATACAGTTGACTTTTGTTATCTCATATTACCCATGAACATTAAAGAAAATGGTTTAGACATTTTTCATATATTTTTCTTACGTTTCATCTCAAGTTATCTCAAACTGTTTGTATCTCAAACTAAATTTTCTGGGACCAGAAAATTTACTTTCAGATATCAGTAGTTTGAAATACACTGCAACTCTGAGATATTGAGAGTTGACTGTAGTACAGTAAAAGAGTATTTGGTGATAATTACAGATATTTTCTCATTAAATCTGCAATGAAGCATTTCAGCATATGTTGTTTTTTTCAAGAAATAAGAAAAAATAATGATAATTATCATCAAAAATATAGAAACACCCCTTATCTGGAGCTCAGGGGCTGTATTCATAAAGCCACTTAAGATGTTGCTATGCTGTTGCTAAGGCTAAATGTCTATAAAGGAGATTCCCTTTAACTATGAAATTTGGTCTGGAAAACAGTCTTTGTAAGACTGTTCCTCCAGACCAAATTTCATAGTTGTAGGGAATCTCCTTCATAGAAATTCAGCCCTAGCAACAGCATAGCAACCACTTAAGTTGCTTTAAGTACGGCCCCAGCTGTACAATCAAACTTGTCCTGTACAATCAAACTTGTCAAGCAAGTGTAAGCCAAAGAAATGGTAGCTTAAGACTGTTCATTGCTTAATACAGGTAGATTTTCACTTATTTACCATTGGTAGCATTAACAAGAGGGCTATATTGACCTCACTTACTCACCTGAAAGGACAATTTGGTTCAGGGGGAACAGCCAGGTCATTTTCATTTTTGCCACCCTCCTAAACTGGGTTCAATTCTTAAGAATGGAACATGCTCTCCAAGCAGCAAATCCTTCCCTTTAAGGGTAGATACCTTTTTGGAAGGGCTAAGATGTCCTTGGGAGCAATTTAGATATTCATAAAGGTGTTTGCTTTGCAAAAATGGTGATAAAAAACATGGTGATGTACATATATGCCTAAGAAACCCATTTCAATTCATGTCTCGTGTACAGCCACTTACCATGTTCAATAGCATTAACTCTTCTATTAGTTATTTTAATAACTTCATCTAGTGTAACAAATGAGGTCTGTAGTGAAGCTAGTTGTACAAGTAATTCCACAGCCTTTGCATAGTTCTTTTTCAATCTGTCAATCTGCTGACCTCCTCTTGACAACCCTGTCAACTCATAACCTGGAAAATGGAAAAAGAATTTAAAAATATCTATTCCAGTAAGCAAAATATGTCAGAAACATATGCTATTTTATCATACCAAACAAAACAATCTTCAGAAGTAATTATCTTATATTATTAAAGAAACTACTTTTTTTTATTATATCGTCATGATCTTACACATTTGTGAGATATTTTTAATACAGTATTTTGACAACAACAGGATTGTTAAAACCTTACTGGTATACTGCTGAGGTGAAATTGCTATCAGTTCTTAAATCAGGATAAATTTGCATGACATTTGCGCAAACCTGCTTTAATAGGACTCGCTATTTCTGAACTGACAAATTTGCAATTCTCTGATCGTCATGAAATATTCAAAAGAGGTAAACTGTACGATGGAAACATTTATGCTTTACACAACTTGCAAAAATCCACAAATATATAACACATAACACTTAAAAAAATATATTTATGATGATTTACATTATGTCTTTAGAACCCCTAATATGAGAAACTGTACTTACTGTCCACACCGTCTTGGTAGTGCTCAAATATTGGAAGCTGTACTCCTGTAGACAGAAAACAGATTATCAGGCTGGAACAAAAATTCAAATCAGTCAATACAGCGCTCTGGACAGATAAGAAGGGGTGACAGATAATTTAGGGGTAATTTTCTGTATTTCTCCATAAAAACATAAGTTTTGACCCTCTTTAGAGACAGTTCTAATGAGGGTCACAACTTATGTTTCCATTGAGAAAAAAGAAGAATTCTCTCAGAATTAAACTCAAAACCCCACCTGATCCGAAGCTCTGAAGATACCAATATCATACAATCAAAAGGATGCACAGAGATTCTCAGATTCTTAAGTCTACTAATTACTGCATTTCAAGCTTCACTGACTAAATGGCATTTTCTCGTGAAAAAGCTTGTGCAGTCCATTTTCTGCCCAACATATCTTATCATTTATACCACCATTACCAGAAAACGCCAACTTAAGCACGAAATATTTTGCAATAAACAAGCTCTAAACTGGCAAGGGTCATAAAAAATAGTTATACCATGGTTTGTTCGCCTGTATGGGAGATAAACCACTAGCTAAAGCTTGTGGATTATCTCATCGTACAGCCGGACAAACCATGGTATAACTATAACTTATTGAAAACATGAAAATGGGTTCATCACAACCTATTTAAAATACAATCCTACAACAACCATATCACAAGTTACTGTAGCGACACAAGGTAATTAATAAAACCATATTTTTTTCTGTAAGAAGACTGCTAGACCCAAACATTGTCCCATTAGCTAAAAATTACACATTCTTGTTATTGCCCTGCAAACAAATGAAAAGCTCTGCTTTTATATGGAAAGTCAGGTGGCTTTGGTCTTGGGCTCCTTTTCGCTTAACAATCAGTTCGACATATTAATTTATTAAGTGCAATATTCTTGAAAGGGCTATAAAACCCATTACAAAAAAAAAAATTTTTTGATTTCCCACATGACCAAAAATACATGTACAGTAGAACTTTAATGGCTCGAACCCTGATGGCTCATTCACCCTGCTTGGCTAGAACTTTTTTCTTGGTCCCTAGACTAGAGGTCACTTTATATGGAAACTAACCCTGGATGGCTAGAACTACCCTTGGCTGGAACTAATTTTCATGGTCCCAAGCCTGTTCGAGCCAATAAAGTTGTACTGTATTATGGTTAAAAAGAAAGAAAGCTAAAATAGTATCCATCAACTGCTATACCTGCCACATTATCTTTCTTTGACCTGACCTTCAGCTGTGCCTTACTAACATTCTGGAGCACCATATGGTTGAAGTCTCCTGTAGTAAACTTGGCCTCGGCTAGTGAGAACACTGACTCCTTCATTACATCTCCCATCTTCATCTTCGTCTGTTGTGAAATAAATTTAAAGCATAAGCAAATCTTAACCAAAATGGGGAAAAAATGAATTCTCAAACTAAATTCTACACTTTGAATAAACTGTACAGTGCTTCGGATAAGAAGGGGTTCAGGGGTAAGCCTAGAGCTTTCAGACAGAGACAAGTTTTACGCCTTTTTCTGCACTTCAGGGAGAAGTTTTGGTCCAAATTTTGTATTTCCCTATATGTTCTATACATTTTCATTTCTCTCTCTGCTCAAAGCAGTGAGATGTCAGCCAGCTTAGGGAGACTATTTTTCCCAAATCGCCCTCTAGGCTGAGCCCTGGGTTACGGGGATAATTTAAGGACAATTTTCTAAATTTCTTCTTAAAAAACAAATTTTGTGACCCTCCCATAATGCCATTGGAACTGTCCTGACATGACAGTTCTAATGAGGGATCACAACATAGGTTTTTGCTACAAACTAAGATATTGTTTTTAAACTATCTCTGTTATTCATTATTATCTGGAGTGCTGACTGTAACCAGTCTATCTCAAACAAATTCAGCAACTTTGAACTAACTCCAAGCCTTATTATTGTGCCCTTCTATGCAATACACAATTATATACACAACAAAGTTTCACGTTTCAAA
Source organism: Ctena decussata (assembly GCA_963989385.1). NCBI lineage: Eukaryota > Metazoa > Mollusca > Bivalvia > Lucinida > Lucinidae > Ctena > Ctena decussata. Next base: position 88,797,666 of record OZ022499.1, on the reverse strand, counting down.
AGATTTGGTGCACATATTAGGGCCCCACTGTTCAAAGCATCATCAGGTTAATGAAGTCATTAGTCACGGATTTGATAAATCAGAACTCTTGAGAAGAGGGAGTATCTGATGATAATTAAGGATAATTTTTCTTATTTCTTGTTGAAACCATATGTTGTGGCCCCTCATCTGAACCGTCTCATCAAGACAGTTCAGATGAGGGGTCACAACATACGTTTTCATGCAGAAGTGACAAAAATCATCCCTAATTATCACTAAATACTCCCTTGTATCTAGATTGGTTAAATCTTCTAGCATACACAAAATCAAGTGTGCTTAATCTCCTCACATTTTTTCAACAAAAAATGGCAGTGCATGTGTATATAATACATTTGAAAATTTAACATGCCTTTAACTAACGATGTCCTCAGGCCCACAGTTCCAGATAAGGTGGGTTTGCTTTCTGATATAATTCTGAGCTCAATCTTTTTATTTTTCACCCAACCAACATTAGAATTGCTACATCCGAGTCAGTTCTAATGACAGAGACTCAGATAATGTATTTATTTGAAGATATTTCTAAAATAAGTTTTGTTAATGCTAATCCAAAGTTTTACATTACGAACGCTCATTAAAACCCACTCTGCAAGCTGCTTCTAATATGGGGTCACAACAGATCTTTTAATGGAGAAGTTAGAAAATTTATTTGGTCATTCTCTCCAAATACTCATCGTAATATTCTTATCTGGGCGTCTGAACTATGAGGAGTCACAATGCATGACTTGTGGAGAATGAAGAGAATGAAGTTACATTCAGAAGTTATTATTATCTTCAAATCCTACCGCTACCTACTGATTTTTTTTTTCTTCTGAAAAACGGTAACATGCTGTGTGTGTGTGTGATTTTTTTTCCTCTATATCAGTGGTTATTACAAAACCACACATTCCAATCTCAAATAGCTTTTTTCCCCAATAGCAAGCTAAAAATTCCCATGAAGAAATTTGCTTGGAAAGTCCAAGTAAGTATCTTCATGATTTTAGAAACACATAATCATTTATGTGTATCGGATCTGCAAAAGCAAAGCACACATATCACTAATAGCAATCACAACTCTTCTAAACCCTCTTGAGACTAGAAAAATAGGTCTTTATACAATTCCCAGTCACTGGTAGCATCATCTAATCAAGAAGATTCTAATGGTATCTCATAAAATTATGGATGCTTACAAAAATTATGACAATTTATCCTGGGCTTGTTCGTTCAAAGCATCGTTCCGATTATGATTAGCATAATAATTAGTCAAAGATTTGTTAAATCTTCTATTACATATGAAATCAAGAATGCTAATATTTTTTTGCAAAAAATGAGAAGAAATGTTTTTGCACTGCAGAAACTCCTCATAGCTTTGGACAAAAAAATGTCAGTTTTTTGCGTATAATATGTTTGAAAATTTAACGTCACGGTATTAACAAACCATCTCGTTAGTTTTGAACAGCTGGAACCTGATGTACAGTATTATGGTTTAACTAAAACTATCATGGGAGTTTAACATACCTCAATAATTTTCTTCAAGATTAACCTAAACCTCATCGTTAAAGCATCTGACTTCTTCTTTAACAAACTGTGCCCCTTTTGAGCTCCCTTTAGGCGAGCCTTCATGATGGCCATGGCCCTGAAAGAGAACAGTAATTCATTTCTGTGGCAAGTTTTCACATGCTAGGTATTAACTGTAAAAATTCTAATAAGAATTGTCAGAGGACAATAAAACGAGACTTACAGTACTGGAGCTTGACTTTAACAAGCACAAGTTTGATATGGACAACACCGCCCGGCCAAGCGAAGTGAGATCAACTGCAGTGTCAGAATAAACAGTTCCCCTAAGAATAAGTTAAACCTCTAACATATTGCCAGAGACAAGACAATATCAATTAAATGTGAAATATAGGTCACAGTGACCTAGAAGTGACATGATGTCAATCACTGTATCTGAATGTACCATTACACCAGGTATAATGCAGGCCAATGAAATAGTTTGAGATATTGGCTTAAACCATGAATCACATTAATCACACTGACCTACAATTAGTATGAGGTCACTAATACTGTCAGCCCAATGCTTCATCATAGTTCCTTCACATATCAAAATGGAGAAAAAAGTTTAGGGTACTGTAGGGATAAAAATTAGTGAAGCTAGGGTAACCTGAACCACATATTTTTTTTTTTTTTTTTGTTGGCCAGATTTTGGCCAGATTGAATAAAGGTTTATCATTTTTTTGTGTGTATGGTATCTGATAGATGCAGCTTTGACCTATCTGACATTAGGAGGTTTCTTGAGATGTGCCAACATGACATGATGACAAGATTTGAGACAGTAAGAAAAATAAGATAAGATAAGATAAGATAAGATAAGATTTATTTAAAGTCGGCAAGTTTCATAACAATACAACATAAGCTCTTGATGAGCTTTTGAACCGACTGCTAAAACAAGAGTATATGATCAACAAGTGTAAAAGAGCTGGAAGAATGAATAATCAGTTACAATTGCATCTGGCCTGGCTGTCTGCATGTCATCAGACCCAAGTGTCTGCACACCATGCAAACAACCATGTCAGACCCAACTACATTTATAAGAAATATATTATTAATCATACTCACCAGCACTATAAGGAAAGAAACTGCCCTATTAGCACATTAAAACATGTATAAGCACATAGGATATTAAAATAGCTTACATACTATTCCGCTTAGCAAGATCATAAATTCAGAGACCCTCGACATTGTACTGGACGGTGGGGCTTCGCAGGTGGCAGCTCAATCGCTAAACAGCAAGCTTCACTCCACCGTCAAGTCAATGTGCCGTGTCTTACCCCCACCAAAAGCAGATAGTAACTAACTAAACAAGGTAACTATAAAACTAGCAAATTAAAGCAACATTCCGAAATAGCAACAATGCAGTATGACTCACTTAGCAAGGGCAAGATAGACAAAGATTTGGACATTGCACTGGATGGTGGTGTTTCGCAAGTGGCAGCTCAATTGCTAAATAACAAGCTCCGCTCCACCATCCAATCAATGTACCCCATCGTACCCCCACCAATTGAGCATCTTTAGAAGTTAAAGAAGCATAAGAACTACTACGACACAATAAGCATATATAGTTGGCTAACTAAGAAAACATTTAAAGCGTTAAAGCAGCTGAACAGTAAAACAACATAAAAGGTGCATATTGTGTGTGTCTCAGATGTAACATTATCTCAAATGAGCTTTTGAACCATCTGCTTTTTATGAAAGAACAAGTAGGTCTGGAATAGGGGATCAATTAATTTTAGTTCAGTACCATGTTTACATATGTACGTGATGACACATTTGTGTTGTTAATGTTCAAATGAATTTCTAGGACAACAGGGTTTTTTTTTTGGCGTATCAGAGTCAGAGCAGATTCTTTTTCTGTTTTCATCATTTTCAAAAAAGATAAATCTTACAAAAGGTATTTTCTTGCTGAAATATGACATTTCAAAAAGTGATTTTAGCAATCAGCTGTTTAAGTAAGTGCCCACACTGTTGAGACTCAAGACTTCAAGTGCCAGTGAAAGTTCCATACATTGGACACAGAAACCAGAGTGCTTCGTTGGAAATTTAAGGCCTTATCAGCGTATGCGGCAAGATCGAGACACACAACATAATGAGGAAAAATGTTAAATCTATTGCAAATACTTACATTCGAGAGGGAAACACGTTTATTTTGTCTTTTCCTGACATTTTTTATTAAATTTTCATAACGGAAGTGAAAGTCATATGAACGTTTCTATGTACCTCCTATCAAAGAGTTCCAATTGTGGTGTAACACATCACCGAAAACCGAAAAAGGTACCGCCTTTTCTCGGCACCAGGGTACAGCTGTTTGTGGCGACGGTTGCAAAAAAGGACGCAGCTTGAAAGTTTAGTTGATTTTTTTCCGAAGTATAAACTACATTGGGTCGCGTGCAAAGTAAGATGGTAAGTGTCAGCATGCAAGGGACTGGTGAGTCCAGTCTGAAGTATAGTAGTTCAGGTTGGGAACCCCAAGAAGTATTCTTCTTTAAGACGGACTTCAGAAGGTGCAGATTAAGGGGTTGTGATTTGGCAATTACAACTATGAATCTGGGAGTATATGACTTGCATTTTAGAGAAACTTTAGTGGGAATCTCTGGAAAAAAATAAAAAAGAGGAGGAAATATAGCAGACTCATAATGTTTTACAGATTGGAGCTTCCTGGCAGTTTCACTTATTTTTTCTGCTCAGTGTACAGAAGATTCAGTTTAAATACTAAATTTCTTTACTTGTGAGGGCTAGCTTCCACGATCACAGGTCCTACTGACTGATTGTCTTTGGTCGTATCACCAGTAAACAATTCTGATTCTGATTCTGTCAGTCATTGATACTGAAACTAAAACTCCCTGAGTAGACTCCGAAACTGTAAAGGCTGTTATGAGTATTCACTGAAAAAGAACACCAATCCAGCATTATGATTGTGTAAACATGCATAACAAACTATGAAAAGACTCGACGTAAATTAAAATCTTAAAAAGAGTTCTTTCAAGGACAGAGAATACATTCAGAAGAAGGAACATGGGTCAGACTACGTAGTTTCGGCTAATAAAGCCTCATCAGTGACCCTGACAATATCTGGTAACGAAACCAGAGAAAAACATACCGAAATTTCTTGATTTTAATTGGGCAGTCGATTCAAAGACTGACTAGTATCAAAAAAGGTCCAATTAATATAAAAGACGATGATAAAGAATTAGAGTCTAAACCAATCTAAAATTTCAGAGTTCTCAGCACATATCCTCTGATCTCAAAGGACGAAAATAAAATAAAGTCTGCACTATGGATGAAAAAGCAGACTTAAAGTATTTGAATCTTTCTGCATTGAAACTCAGATGACATCGAGGTGATCATAATGAAACTTTTAAAATTGAAGCAGGTAAAAAACAGGTAGCAAATGAACAGGGAATAGCAAGTTGCATTTTGGCCTATACATACATGCTTCTACCAGTAGAGGCTATTAGTATCTATGACGTTCCAATGTTAAAACCATCATTTATGTCAAAAAGTGTTAAACTGGCATCTTAATGGATTTACAAAACAATTAAGAGCCTGTCCCGAGTAAAGGCAGTGTGGCATTTCATATATAAGATGAAACTTGAGCAGTCTTGCTGCATGTCTGTCTCTATCTATCAACCTTGGGTAATGTATTAGGGCAGAGGCTTATAACTACTCACAGGGCTAACAGCTTCCTAGTATAAACCATATAACATCAACTGTGCGGGTTGGGTCTGAAATACTCTACAGATATTGGCTTTTGACTTGAGAGCTTATCAGTAATCTTATTTCAACCTCTGTAGAGAAAGCTGTTAGAATAATGACTTTGGTCCCAGCCGCACATCATTAAAATGTTTATACAAATAATAAATACACAGGCTAGCTAACACTATGTAATTATCATAAAAATTTGGACACACATGTTACAGCAGACTGTCTAGACACAGATCAGGTTTATGCAGATTTCTTAGTGATGTTTTATTATTTTTATAGTCATATAAAAATTGACTGTCATTCTAAAAAAGTTATGCCAAACAGATAATAAAATTCATTACAAGATCTCTAAAATATGAAGTGGTACTAATATCAAGTAGAGTCTTATCTAGATCTGATGTTCTAAGTGATGGGTGAAATTGCAACGGCCTGCAAAGCAAACATATTAATGCCAATCACTGCTGGGATCAGGCAGCCAATGATCATAGATGATTATGGCTCTCCCACCTTCAATGATGTTTTCATCCTCATAGCCCCATGAGTAATTCATAAGCCTCTGATTAGGGATATAGGGTCTTGCTTTAGATACTGTGAAGTAAAATTAGCAAATTTCGAAAAAACATTTGCACACTTCTGTATGTTTATACATTTTCTCTTTGTACGTATGCAGATTCTTTACCCCAAGGTAAATTTTCTGCAAGAGGCAATTTGACCCTAGGTCCCTCCCCAAGACTGTTATCATATTACAGAGGCATCAGTTATCGTTACAGAAATCTTTACCAATCAGAACTCTTGTTCTGGTAGAAACTATCTCTCAGTTTGCTAGCCCCAGTTCATTAGCTACCTGAAAGAAAGTATTCCCATGAAAAGTCTTTTCTTACTTAATAAATCTGTAACAAGAGGAAACTCCCTGAAGCTAAATAACCCTTGTTCAAGATTAAATAGCAGGCAGAACTTTTTCAGTCACCGAGTAATACATGCGTGTAATCAACTTCCAGAGCAAGTTACAACAAATGCTTCAGTTAGTCAGGCTACAGACCCTATGTTCAATATATCACCTGCAAAGGAACATAGAGTCTGGTAACTTACATCTGAGATTTTTCCTAAACCTTCCCCAGCAAACTTGATTGACCTTGTGTCCAGCCCTTTATGATGCTGCAGTGGCAGATTTTCATCTAACGGCAATTTGAAGATGTAAACACAGGTGGTCTAATAAAGCTAATGTTTTGTGGCAACTTATTTTTTATAACTCTGCAGGTTTTGAAAATAGGAAACTAAAAACAAATGAACCTAAACCTACTGATTTTCTGTAATGGATTATTTTGCCTTTTGAATTTGGACTGGTCCTTTTATAGCTGAGGGGGTGAGGGGATAAAAGGTAAAGGTTTCCCATAGCCTAATAGCCGTAGGGGCAGTGGGGGTTAGAGACCCACTGTATCTTGGGCACAGCTGATGAAAGACGGAGCCCATCCCCCTCCTTTCGCTGCCTTATCCTTCCCTTATTCGAAAAAGGTACCCATTTACTGCTGGGTTGACGGAGAGAGTTTTCCAGTCATCGCATGGCGACAGTGAGCCGCGAACTCACGACTTCACGATGACTTTCTGCACAATAGCCGAGCCACTCTAACCACTCGACTACGGCGCCTCTCTTAGGGGGTGAGGGGGTGTTTTACAGGAAAAAAGAAGAAGCAAAAGAGGGTTCATACTTCTCCGGAGCAAAATCATTGGAGTCTACACTGTTTGCAGAAACAGGTCTGTCCGATTTAAGAGTGATGTATATTACATACGCATGTTGACATAATGAAACTGCATCACTTTTAAAATAGTCAATATAGGCTGTATATAATTAGAATACTGTAGTGTATGGAGTAAGATTCCATTGCACCTACATAGATGATGTTCAAAGAGTTTTAGGATATATGTAAAACAATTCAATTCTGTGTTAAGCATAGACCACTAGAGAAAGCAAACAAAGTCTTTAAGAACAGATAAACTGGCCTATCAATGCACATACTGTACCTTCGAAAGTAATGAAACATATCTGATCTGATCAGTAACAGTCAACATCCAATGCATACTAGTCTGTTTTAAGAGCACTTCTTTTTATGCTCAATGCCAGTCCAGGGATTGGACTTGAATGCCAGTCCAGGGATTGGACTGGCACTGATCACACTTATTGTATAATGGATTGCTCCACAGGGGCTTGTATCACATTTTTTCAGGCTGCAGTCATAGGTTAGTGTATGTATACATACACTAACCTATGACTGCAGCCTGAAAAAGTGTGATACAAGCCTCTGTGGATTGCTCATGTAAAGGCTGTCATGATGTTGAACCATATAATAACTGATGAAAATAGGATCTGTTTTAATTCAAATGAAAAATGTGATGCATCTCAATAAATTTTAATGAAAAATTAAATCTGATTTGCAACATTTTATATATACACCACCAGAACTCTGCACTGGGCATAGTTTCAAATATGAAATGGAATGATCTCATCCACTTCTCTCCTTTATATTTGAAATGTAACTCTCACAGAAAAAGGATTTTCTCCCTCTGAGCAAGCAATTTTTTTCGGTATGAGAACCACCATCCCACAGTCTGGAAGCAAATCGTATCAAATGCACTGTAGATTAGCTCATCGATTCCATTCCAGGTTTTAAACTATGCCCTTAAATTCACAGACAGGTAGGGGTTATTTGCAGAAATCCGAAACAAATTGATTTCAGAGAGTGATGGAGATAAAGAACTTTAAGTCTAATTGGACACTTTATGGCATTTGTAATGTTATTTTGATTCACTCAAGAATTTGTAGGAAGACTATCACATTGAAAAGTCCACTTTGTAAGTTACCAGGCGAGTCTGACCAGCAGAGTAATATACAGATTCGTCTGGCGCCAGAATCAGAATCAGAATCAGAATTTTTTACTGATGATAAGTCCAAGGACAATCATTCACCAGGATCTGTGATCAGGGAAGCTAGTCCCTAGCCCTTACAGATGAAGTAAGCGTAGTTATTGAATCCTCTGCATACTCAGCAGCAGAAATAAGGGAATCTTCCAGGGAATTCCAATCTCTAATAGTCTGGGGGGGGGGAGAAACTGGACTTGTAAATGTCAGTCCCAGCCAATGGGGTTTGAAATGCCAGGGAAAGATGATTCCTGGTATGTCTACTTTGGGGGTATGCTGGCTGCACTCTTCAGAACTTTGGAGAGCTTTATGAGTCTACTATTTTTCCTCCTCTTTTTCAGAGATTTCCACTTAAATTTCTCCAGAATGTCAGTCACACTTCCAGTTCATATGTGTAATTTCCCGTTACAAATCCAGCTGTTCTTTTCTGGACCTTCTCATGTTCATCTTGAAGACGTATACTTTGGGGGTCCCAAACTAAACTACCATACTCCAGGACTAGACGTTGCAGTCCCTTGTATGCTGACTCTATAACGTCTTCTGGACATGCTGGCAAGTTGAAGTTACGTTTGAGGAAGCCAAGGGTCCTATTAGTCTTTGTGCAAATATTGCTGACGTGTATTCCATTTCAAATCATTGGTAATGGTTATGCCGGGATACTTGATAGTTTCTACGTTAATTATTGAGGACTTTTGCCTCTAAGATATAGGAAACACTGATCTGCTTGTAACTTGTAACTTGTACTAAGGAGTTCCACCCTTGTTAGGGTCACCGTAGTTATACGTATTCTTCTGGAGTGAAAAGCTGACTAAAACCTTTTACAGTACGAGGCAGCATGCACCAGTCTGTAACTACCACTGAATGTCTTTAAGAATCGAAGGGCAGTTGAAATACCCCGGGCAGCATTCACGCGGCATTTTATCACAAAAATTTAGCCTTCATAAGTATAGTCGCTCCATCCACCAGAATAATTGAATATGTGTAGTATTGGATGTTATACTGTTATGAGTAGCATAGGCGGAAGCACAAATCTGTACCACAAGAGATGAGTCCAGCACCGCAGGATGAAAAAAGAGAAGAGAAGAAAATCCTTTCCAATGATGATAGCAGCATCATGTAGGCCCTCACTCTATAGTCCCCCTTGACAACTGTGATCCGTATGCACTACCTCGACCAACAAAGTCCCAGCCATAATGGGTTACCCATCACCATATTTACATTAAACCCTCAACAGCTAAGAAGTTATAGCTCGACGTACGCATAAAATCCTCAAAAAAAAAAAAAAAAAAAAAAAAAAAAAAGATTGATGTATTAGTAATCTAGTATTATTATTTATTGCAACACATGGTAAACGGTTGTATATACTGGTTTGAATATCCTATCATCAGGGCTCCAGCCAGGTGCAAATTCTGGGGTAAACAGACACCCCAATCCATTCAAACTACCACATATCCCGTAGCCCCTCGTCAAAGCTGCCTCATAGAGAATGCCCAGAAGAGGGGCCACAATATATGTATCCCCATAAACATCAAACCGCCATATCTCCTGAACATCTTGAACCCTACCTAAGGCTGGACCCCTGAACCACAGAACATCTTATTTCATTAAACACTGAGACTCCATCCAAGAGGAGAGCAAGGCACTAAACTTAATCGATTTGTACAAGAATTTAACTAATGTTCAACTTTACAAGCAGACAGCGCAGCTGTACACTGATATAAATAACATCAGCATTCCAGCCATCCGCAAGTCATGGGTAAGGTATTCAGCGCACCTCCCTAACAGAATCCATGATAAGGCTACCCATCAGTGTACCCTCGGTGAGGATGCCCTGATCAGGGGCCACAACACGAGCACATACCTCACTCAATCGCACAGCGTCCAAACCAGTGCTACTCGATAAACATCCCCATGACCCACCCATGGCAGGAATCCTGATACAGCCTCTAATTTATTTCATTCATTAATGTGGTTCTTTTCAAGTGGAGCGCAAAGCATAGGTTCCTACTCAGGGTCTCCATTTCACTCTGGAACCCGTCCAGAAGCTCCTCACCAACAAGAGCATCCAACACCGTGCAGTCCATTTGCTTGATCTGCTTGATCCGTTTCCTTGTCAGGCTAGTGCTTCAGTGAACGGATTCCATAAAAACACCAGTGACAGACATTTTCAGGAAATATAAGGGGTTAATGATGACTCAGTAGCTTATCCCCTACGCTGCACTAAAGGGTGTGGTCGCAGGTATAACACTGGTAAAACAGGTATAACCACAGGGGATTGTATCACACTTTTTTCAGGCTGCAGTCATAGGTGAGATCTAGTGTGTGTGAGTGTGTGTGTGTGTGTGTGGGTGGGTGGGGGGGGGGGGGGGGGGGGGGGGTATAACAAAGCTTCAGCAGAGGGTTGTTTGAAAAGCCAATGCTTGTTTCGGTGTTGTCCCAACGTTATCCGAGTTGTTTCCCGTGTAACAGAGGTGTACGCGAAAGTCATGGTACAAAAAAAAAAATTATTTCATAAATTTTAGTCTCATGTAGAATTGTATACAGATTTAAAGCAACGTATTGATACAATCGGTGTTAGTTATTGACTGTAATGCTTACTTCCATACATGACATTCTGTTTTGAAGGCTTAAATACAAAACATCTGTGAAGGTTACTATGTGTTTCGCCACCGGGTCAGTTCGGCCTCCATTAGTTTGACAAGTTCAGTTCAGAATTGTTTGCTGGTGATACGTCCAAGGACAATCATTCACCAGTTGCATATGTTCTAACTTCATATGACTATTCAATTATGTTTGACCATTATGCCAATGTATGCGGTACTAAACTAATAATTTAACATGAAGTAAAAAAAAAAAAAAGGAAAGAAAAGAAAGAAAAGAAATGGTCATTAAAACCTTTTTTTAAGAAACAAATCAGAGGCATGCTTTAACACATACCTTTGATACAGGGCTTTAATAACTTTCAAAAGGTCTGTGGTCTCCGCCGGAGAACACACAAGTGAGAAGATAATCCCTCAGAGAAATGGTATCCTGAAAAAAATGAAGGCTTGAAAGTGTTAAATTATATGCCAGGTTCCTGTATATTACAAGTTATGTGACAGTGACATCATAATGCAGCTTCCTTCCCAGCAGGCTCACAATGTCAAAATGACGTTGATGCGACGTCATTACGTCCCATCCAGGTCAGTATGACGTCATTTCGACGTTGTGTGCCCGCTGGGTTGGCTTCTGTGGGTGCCAGTGTCTGAGTGCCAGCGCAAAGTTCTGGCAAAGAAATCAAAGGGACTGTATTGATTTAGTCGCTGTTATAAATACATTTTATGTTTCATTGTTTTCTTCTTTCCAAGAAAAAAGATCCATAGAATAAATATTCACCTTAGCAATTTTTACCAAAAAAATGATAAAAATTGGGACACTCAATAATAATAGTCAAAAATAATTACAGTGCGACTATGTCAATATTGGCCATGCACTTAATTGGTAGATGTAGATGTAATTACCGTGTCTTAAATGGAACCATTTGTTTTCGCAGCAATGCCTCCAAAAGATGCAGATAGAATGGCAAACAGTCTAAACTCTGAACAGACTGCTCCAGTCTGTCCCAACACTTATAATTTTTACAGTACATGAATCATGTCTAGGTTCCAACTGCTTAACCAACATTGTTGGATTGCTTGATGTCTCCACTAATGGTTGGAGTATGTATGATCAACAAGACATATTTTGTACATGTATATATCGTTATAAAATTTTAAGACATTTTTACAGCATTTTTTTTTTCATTTTCAGAACTGACATGGCTGTTGTATTTTGGTTAAACTGTTTTTAGAATATTGGTCCTCTGACAGTCTGACTTGCTATTCAGTCAGGGGATTTTCTGTATGTTCATAGGGGCCAAATATGGGCCCCATTCCCTAATGTAATTTCTTTATAAGATCATGCAGAATTCCCAAATTTTTCAGCTTACACTTCGAGTTTTCATTTGCAAATGGCCAAATTTTTTGGAAAAAGGTCCCATTCTCAAAATACCTGGTTAAAGCTCTGTCATTTCTAGACTTTTAGTTGCATCTTTTACTATTTGCAGGCATCTGAGAAGTTCAGAGTCGAGACAGATACTTTTGGTGAAATCAAAGTTCCAGCTGACAAGTACTATGGAGCATGTACAGCCAGATCCCTATCCAACTTTGATATTGGAGGACCCATGGAACTTATGCCAGTAATGTTATTTTTGCTTTAAAACAAATCATCTAATTCCTTTTTTTTGTGTGTTTCTCTGTGTGTGTGTGTGTGTTGGGGGGAGGTGGGGGGGTGGGGGGGGCGCTATTTTTACATCCAGTATTGTCATCACAAACTGTAGTGAGCAACGAAAATAGGATGCCTGCTGACTTTTAGGGAGATACGTTAGATTTTTATGGTTTTATTCATATTTTTGTGTTTACCACAAATCACCACCTTAACAAAGTATTCACTTTCTGCTATTCTGCTATATACATGTAGAATGAATCTTGTGGAACCTACCTGTATATAGCAGAAGGTGATTCTCAGTGCATATTAGACTTTGATCAGACTGTGCAGATACATAGGCAAGTCCCATTCTAACTCTTTGCTGATCGGACATATCGTCACATATATTTTAATTTAGTATGGTACAGATCAGGTATTACCAGTTATCTGTATCTGGTAAGTATAATTTCAGTTGCCTGTGATCAAATCTTAGGCTATCTTGAAGTGCTTGTCTGCCTGGTGCCAGTGTTAATAAGGACTATGATCCATTGTAACTGGATGTTGCCATAATATCAGTTCCTGTTATTGAGGCCTTGGCTATCTTGAAGTACTGTGCTGCTAGTACATCTGTTGTGACTTGATATTGGTCTTATTTCAGTTGCCTGTGATTTAAGCCCAGGCTATTGTTCAATGTTGCTGTCAGTACATCTGTTGTGACTTGATATTGATATTATTTCAGTTGCCTGTGATTTAAGCCCTGGCTATTGTTAAGTACTGTGCTGCCAGTACATCTGTAGTGATTTGATATTGGTATTATTTTAGTTGCCTGTGATTAAAGCCCTGGCTATTGTTAAGTACTGTGCTGCCAGTACATCTGTTGTGACTTGATGTTGGTATTATTTCAGTTGCCTGTGATTTAAGCCCTGGCTATCTTTAAGTACTTGCTGCCAGTACATCTGTAGTGATTTGATATTGGTATTATTTCAGTTGCCTGTGATTTAAGCCCTGGCTATCCTGAAGTACTGTGTTGCAATTCCGTTGTAGCTTAATGTTAGTATAATTTCAGTTACCTATGATTAAAGCCCTGGCTATCCTGAAGTACTGTATTGCAATTCTGTTGTAGCTTCATGTTAGTATAATTTCAGTTGTCCGTGATTAAAGCCCTGGCAATCCTAAGTACTGTGCTGCCAGTGTTAATTAGGACTCTGGTCTGATCTAACTTGATATTGATATAATTTCAGTTGCCTGTGATCAAAGCCCTGGCTATCTTGAAGTTCTGTGCTGCCAGTGTTAATGAGGACTATGGGCTGAAGACTGATGTTGGAGAGGCAATCAAGAAAGCTGCTGAAGAGGTTTTCATCTTCATATGAGCTGCAACATGACAAAACCAACAAAGTGGCGTATTTGCCTAGCGAAGAATCAGATCAGCCTCAGTCTGATCAGAGTCTTTGCTGTTCATGTGGAGCAAGCCTAGACCCTTAGCTACCCTTTAGCCACACAGTGAAGACTCTGGTCAGACTGAGCAGATGCCAAGGCTGATCTGAGTCTTTGCTGGGCACTCATGCCATTTTGTTGTTTTTGTCATGTTGCGGCACATATCTGTATCTTTTTAGCTTTGATGCATACAACTCATTTTTTCAAGCCAAGGGTAATAAGTCCACTTCATTCACAAGGAACAAAGTGGACTTAATATCATCCGCTTGCAAAAATGCATACATCTATGAAACAGGTCCTTCTTAGGCCAATGGAACAGCTTGAAAGATAGACCGAAAATAGCTTACAATAACTCAAACGCCGGGCCGCGTAGCGCATTTGGTAGGGCACCTGACTCATAAGTCAGATGTCCTGGGTTAGAAACCCGGTCTGGCCGCATACTTTTGTTTCTCCTTCTGCTGATTCAAGAAGGGCAGGTGTCAGTTACTGGCGAAAGTATGTGCACTTAGTACTGGTTAACCTCTTAGGAGGTCTAAGCCTGCCCAGGAATAGTGTGGTTAGGTTAACTGACCATCCCGACATGACCATAGCTGTTTACCGTGGACGTTAAGCATCAAATCAATCAATTAATCAATAACTCCAGCAGGCCAAAAATAGTTGATCAAAAGATACACTGAAATTTAAGGGACACTGTGAAGTCAAGCATCATTTTTCTGCCCTCTCTCCTCATTGGGGATCAGCTTCAAAAGGTAACAGTTTCTCTGTTCTAGGAGCAAATTCTTTGCTCAGATAGTTATCATTTTATAGTGATTTATCCTCCAGCGAAGCAAACAGGAAATTGCAAGTTCACAGGGTATAATTGATTCCGCCAATTTTCACTTCCTGCAGAGACTGTCCGTCATATTTGGCTTCCATCGAGACTGTCCGCAAACTCTTGCTTCCTGCAGAGACTACTGTCCTCAAAAAATGGCTTCCTGCTGAGACTGTCCGCGTGACTCTGCTTCCTGCCGAGAGCCTCAGCAGGAAGCAGTATTGCGCGGACAGTCTCTGCAGGAGATCGCGGACAGTGTCGGCAGAAGCCAAATATGATGTACAGTCTCTGCAGGAAGCGAAAATTAGCGGAATCGATTATACCCTGTGAAGTTGTTTCCCTTTGTGAAAGTGGCTGAAGAACATATTACAAAGTGTATTGATTTGCTTTAACCCATTGCATTCTGGGTATTTTTTGTTGTCTGCTGAAACTGTCGTCTGCATCAAAAATCAAGAATATTTTGACAATATTGGTCTAACTAACTCTTGTAGAAATGATGTCTAGGCAGCAAACAGTTTGGATCTCAGATCAGGCCCCACGTTTGTGGGGCCTGATCTGAGTCCAAACTGTTTGCCCAGATACCCCTAAAGGGGTATCCCGAATGGAATGGGTTAAGCACTTGACCGCAGGGAAACTTTAGACCAAACCAGTCAGTTACCATACATGCAAAAATTGACTGTTAGCTAGATAATTGACTGCGGTATCAGCTCTGTCAACAGTCAATAACAATAGCATTTACAGTTATTATGTCTCCCCCCTTCAGGGTCGGGAGACATATTGTTTTTCCCCGGGCGTCTGTCCGGCTGTCCATCCGTCCGTCTGTCACAAATCGTGTCCCTTCTATAACTTGAAAACCGCTCAAGCTATATACGCGAAACTTCATATAAATATCAATCAACATAAGATGACGTGCAGAGTGCAAGAATGGTAACTCTGACATTTATACTTTTTGAGTTATTTCCCTTGGAACTTAGTCCATCACAAAATTGTGTTTCAATCGTGTCCGTTCTATAACTTGAAAACCGCTCAAGCTATATTCGCGAAACTTCATATAAATATCAATCAACATGAGACAACGTGCAGAGTGCAAGAATGGTAACTCTGACATTTATACTTTTTGTCCATCACAAGACATATTGTTTTTCCCCGGGCGTCTGTCCGTCTGTCCATCCGTCCGTCTGTCACAAATCGTGTCCGTTCTATAACTTGAAAACCGCTCAAGTTATATTCGTGAAACTTCATATAAATATCAATCAACATGAGACGACGTGCAGAGTGCAAGAATGGTAACTCTGGCATTTATACTTTTTGAGTTATTTCCCTTGGAACTTAGTCCATCACAAAATTGTGTTTCAATTGTGTCCGCTCTATAACTTGAAAACTGCTCAAGCTTTATTCACAAAACTTCATACAAATATCAATCAACATGATGCGATGTGCAGAGTGCACAAATGGTAACTCTGGCATTTATTTGAGTTATTTCCCTTGGAACTTTGTCCATCACAAAATTGCGTCTCAGTCGAGTCCATCTATAACTTTAAAACCATTCAAGCTATATTCATGAAAGTTCATACAAATATCAATCAACATCAGACGACGTGCAGAATGCACTCTGGCATTTATACTTTTTGAGTTATTTCCCTTGGAACTTTGTCCATCACAAAATTGCATCTCAGTCGAGTCCGTCTATAACTTTAAAACCATTCAAGCTATATTCATGAAAGTTCATACAAATATCAATCAACATCAGACGACATGCAGAATGCAAGGACCATAACTTTAGCATTTATACTATTTGAATTATTTCCCTTAGAACTTTGTCAGTCACAAAATCGTGTCTCAGTCGTGTCTGCTCTATAACTTGAAAACCATTCAAGCTATTTTCACGAAACTTCATACAAATATCAATCAACATTAGAAAAATTGCATAGTGCAAGAACCATAACTCTTGCATTTATACTTCTTGAGTTATTTCCCTTGGACCTTTGTCAGTCACAAAATCGTGTCTCAATCGCTTTATTACTTGAAAACCGAACAAGCTATATTCACGAAACTTCATACAAATGTCAGTCAACACTAGACAACCTGCAGAGCACAGCATTTATACTATTTGAGTTATTTCCCTTGGAACTTTGTCATTCACAAAATCGTGTCTCAATCGTCTAAGCTCTATAACTTGAAAACCGTTTAAGCTATATTCATGAAACTTCATACAAATATCAGTCAACATATAAATAGACGACGTGCAGAGCACTGTAACTCTTGCATTTATATTTTTTGACAAAAACTAAATATGAATATCAGTCAACATTACATGACATGCAGAGCATAACAACTATAACTCTTGCATTTATACTTTTTACTTATTATGAATCCCTGCTTCAGGATAGAGAAACATATTGTTTTTCCCTTGGCGTCTTAATGACTGATCCTTTTGACATCAAAAAGGGGGGAGACATTCTGTTTTTTCGTAGAAAAACAATTCTAGTTGATATTGCTTACAACCGAAACTTGGTAGATATCCTTTTTGCATTGGACCAGTTTGGTCAACAGCCCAAAATGGTATTACCTCATGTTGACTATGGAGAAAAGGGAAAGGTATCCGATAGTATCTGGATCAGTGGCTTGATCTTGAGGATCTCCATTCAGAAATAAATTAATAAGTTTTCGTTTGACTGATATAAGATTATAGCAGACTGCTCCTCAATTTGCTATCAATTTTATACACACTTCTGCTGAGACATAGGAGCCGTGAAACGACCAAACCAGCAAAGTGGCATGTATGCCCAGCAAAGACTCAGATCTGCCCATTCTAATCAGTCTTTGCTGTTCACGTGACAGGGCAAACAGGAAGTTACAAAAGTTGTTCCCCTTTCTTAAAATGGCAGTATCCAATAACCTTAAAAAATGATTGTACCAGCCAAAATATGTGAAAAGATGGTGTTTGAATTGCAATAGTGCAGACACTGATAAGAATGCTCCTTCTAGTGGAATCTTATCTTGGTCAACACTGTTTGAAATCAGTTTTCTGTCCTATTAGTTGATAGCTATTGTTCTGTATTTCTTTCATTTATTTTTATAGGTTATCTCTGGTAAGCTGAACGATCATTTTCCCCTAGTGATATGGCAGACTGGCTCTGGTACCCAGAGTAACATGAACATGAATGAAGTGCTCAGTAACAGGGCAATAGAGATTCTGGGAGGACAGCTGGGAACCAAGACTCCAGTACATCCAAATGACCACTGCAACATGTGCCAGGTACCATATTTCTTTGGTCATAAGACTGTTTTTTCCCTTTGAAAACAATTCCAAAAATCTCGATCTGTGTTATAGATGGTATCCAGTAATAAATTCACTGGCCCTGATAGCTCAGTGGTAGAGCATCCACTTTGGGAATGGATGAGTTCAAATTCCTGCCGCGCCATACCAAAGGCGTAAAAGTGGTACTAGGAGCTCCCTTGGCTGATGCTCACCTATGAAGGGTGGTCCTAGGAAGATAAAGTAAGCATATTAGAAACAGACAACATAAGCTCTATAGAGCTTATGAATTTATCTGTTTCTAATATGTGACCTTAAAATAAAGCTTCTTTATCTTTATCTTTTATCTTTATTGATGGATCTCGACTTTCGGGATTGTTTTAGAAGGGAAAAAGTTAATCTCATGACAGAATATAACAATCCATCATGAGTGTCTATGTAGGATATGGAAATCTCACCTGAGGGGTTGGAATTTTAACCAGGGACGAGGCTTGCTGAGTCCCTTGTTGAAATTCCAACCCCGAGGGTGAGATTTACCTATCTTACATGGATCGACTCATGATGGATTATTTTTCTCCCTTTTTTAGCGGGTTTTAAACCTCAAGTCGGATTAGGCTTCAAAACAGGAAAATTTTAACTTTTTAACCAGTGTTCTGAAGTAAATTTTGAGCAGCCCAGTGTGTTTATTGGATCTTAAAATGGGTGCAAACTGTGTGCACTTAAAAATAGACTGAAAACACAATATGTTGACTATTTTATC
The DNA here is from genome assembly GCA_963989385.1 of Ctena decussata. Lineage (NCBI taxonomy): Eukaryota > Metazoa > Mollusca > Bivalvia > Lucinida > Lucinidae > Ctena > Ctena decussata. Next base: position 88,778,988 of record OZ022499.1, on the reverse strand, counting down.
TTCCAGACGGTGAAAACAAAATGCAACTTAGCCTCTCACGTCACACGCCTCAAGTTTGGTAGCGCCGTTTTATAAATGGTTTAAGTGAGGTATTAAAACTGAGTGACGTCACAAACATATGATCTGCTATCAAATGTCATCGGACATGCTTGCATGTCCAATTTGTACATTTAAAATTAAAATATTTGTCAAATATTGAAAAAGTCTGGTTGCTAATTTAAGAAAGATGTTGCCAGGTGAAAGATTATAACAATCTATCATGAGTGTCCATGTAGGATAGGGAAATCTCACCCGAGGGGTCGGAATTTCAACCAGGGACGAGGCTTGCCAAGTCCCTGGTTGAAATTCCGACCCCAGGGGTGAAATTTACCTATCCTACATGGATTGGCTTATGATGGATCATTTTTAGACGCTCGTTTTGAAAAAATGGACGTATTATGTCGTGGCGTTGTCTGTCCGTAAACATTCTTTACACGCCATAACTTAGTAACCATTTGGGATATCTTCATGAAATTTGATAGGCATATGTATTAGGGTGGGGGAACGTGTCGCGTACAAGAATGGTTGCTCCCCCTTTCTTACTTTTGAAGTTATGCCCCTTTGATTAATTTTTTCCCTGTAAGTCTTGTACATGCCATAACTAGATAACTGTTTGGGATATCTTTATAAAACTTCATAGCAATGTGTATGAAGTCCTAACGATGTGTTGCATACACTAATGGCAGCTCTCCCTTTCTTCGTTTTAGAGTTAATCCCTTTCATTAGTTCTTATAGGCTACTTTTGTGTATACTTTTCTTGTACAATATATTGTCAAGGCAAAAAAGTAGAACTAAAAATGGTATATCTAGTATATTTAGGTTATCTCCCTTGTTCCACTTACCTTGGAAGCTGAATTTTGGTACACTAACAGTATTTCATGTGTCAAATATTTAGATGATGTTGCAGTCATTATACCCCAACTTGGAAAAAGTGGGGGGTATACTGGTTTTACATCTGTCCATCCGTCCATCCTTCCGTCTGTCCTTCTGTCCCCATTTAATCAAATTTTTCATCAAAGATTTCTTCGCAACCATACAAGCTAGACTGGTCATATTTGGCATACAAGTTGATGACGGCATGTTGTATTGTGGGATTGAGAACCAGCCTTCTCCTGCTTATTCTTCCCTGTATTTGTTTGATTTTCTTTCTTTCCATACTTTGAATAATGAATTTTTTCGTCAAAGAAATCTACGCAACCATGCAAGCTAGAGTAGTTCGATTTGGTATGCAGGTTGATTACAACATGTTGTATTGTGGGATCGAGAACCAGCCTTCTCCTGCTTAGTCTTCCCTGTATTTGTCCGATTTTCTTTCTTTCCATACTTTGAATAATGAAATCTTTCGTCAAAGATTTCTCCACAACCATGCAAGCTAGAGTAGTCATATTTGGTATGCAGGTTGATGATGATATGTTGTATGGTTGGATTGAGAACCAGCCTTTTTCTGCTTATTCTTCCCTGTATTTGTCCAATATTCTTTCTTTCCATACTTTTAATAATAAAATTTTTCGTCAAAGATTTCTCCACAACCAAGCATGCTAGAGTAGTCCCATTTGGTATGCAGGTTGATGATGTTATGTTGTATGTTGGAATTGAGAACCAGCCTTTTTCTGCTTATTCTTCCCTGTATTTGTCCAGTATTCTTTCTTTCCATACTTTGAATAATGAACTTTTTCATCAAAGATTTCTCCACAACCAAGCAAGCTAGATTACTAGTAGTCATATTTGGTATACAGGTTAATGATGACTTACTGTATTGTGGGATTGAGAACCAGACTTCTCCTCTTTTTATTCCCTGTATTTGTCCACTTTTCTTTCTCTCTTTACTTTGAATAATGCTTTTTTTTTCGCAAAAGATTTCTATGCATCTGTAAGTTAGAGTATGGATGTTTGTATGCCGGTTGATGATAACTTGTTTTATTGTGGGATTGAGAACCAGTCTTCTCCTGCTTATTCTTCTCTATATTTTTCCAATTTTCTTTCTCTCATGACTTTGAATAATATAATTTTTTAGCTCGCCTGAACAAAAGTTCAGGAAGAGCTATTGTCACCACGGCGTCCGCGTCTACGTCGGCGTTGGATGTTTTGGTTAAAGTTTTTTAAAGACCTGTATCTCCTTAACCCATGGATGTATTCTTTTGATACTTACTCTGTAGTTAGATATTGGTCCAAAGTTTAACAGGGTACCACCCCTACCCCACTCGGTAACCTTGATGTCAAGGTCATGGACTTAGAAAATTGGGAGTTTTTTGGACTGGATGTTTTGGTTAAAGTTTTATAAAGCCCAATATCTCCCTAACCCATGGATGGATTTCTTTGATACTTGCACTGTAGTTAGATATTGGTCCAAAGTTTTCCAAGGTACTACCCCCACTCCCCTCAGTGACCTTGATGTCAAGGTCATGAACTTAGAAAATTGTCTTTTTATTGATTGGATGTTTTGGTTAAAGTTTTTTAAAGACACATATCTCCTGATGAATTTCTTTTTATATTTGCACTGTAGTTAGATATTAGTCCAAAGTTTTACATAGTACTTCCCCGACCCCCGCTAAATGACTTTGATGTCAAGGTCAGGGACTTAGGAAATTTAGTCTTTATTAAAGTTTTCTAATTGCGTACTGATTCATAATGCTTGGCAGAGATTTAATTTACACTTGAAATGATGTTAGACATTGTTTTGAGTTTTTACAAAACACCATATACTTACCCCACTGGATGACCTTGAAGTCAAGGTCATCAACTTTGAATTTTGTCTTAAAGATTTGGTAAAGTTTTATATTCATGAAGACATAATTTCACAGTGCCACGATGGACTCAGTTGATACTATTACTTGGACTGATGTTAGATAATGGTTCAAGGTTTTCATACATCCTAGCCCCTGCATCCCCCCACCCCCACCCCTTAGTTCTTTGACCTCAAGCTCATGGACTTTGACATTTCATGTGGATTTTTTATTTTAATTTTATTTTAAGACTTATTTCTGAGATAGCTTTTGTTTTTAAATGTGTTGTCATTATGGACATGCTTGTCTGAAGTTTTATGCTTAGTAGTCCACACCACCATAGCAACTGTGTGATGGGCAAGCACCTATTCAGGCGAGCTATGCTGTCAGGCGACAGCTCTTGTTGTAACAGATTTCACAGCAACCATTCATATTTGGTATACATGGTAACAATGATTTCTCTCTCTCTTTACGTTTTTTGTTACGAAAATAACACCATTTGATTTAAGCAATTAAGCGGGGGTATAGTCAGATTCGCTGACAGTTCTAGTTAATTATAGAGTGGTTGCCCCTGTTTGTCTGCCTGTCTATCCTTTTGTAAACAATCTTGTTCATTCTGTAACTCCTTTAGGACATTGAAGCGAGCGTATTATGCGCTGCTTGCGAAACCCTTGTTCTCCCACTGTTAGCGGATTTTAAACTTCAAGTCGGATTAGGCTTCAGAACAGGAAAATTCTAACTTTTTAACCAGTGATCTGAAGTAAATTTTGAGCAGCCCAGTGTGTTTATCGGGTCCTGAAATGGGTGTTAACACAATTTGCACCTTAAAATTAGAAGGAAAACACAATATATGGACTATTTTATCTTCCAGAGGGTGAAAACGAAATGCAGCTTAGCCTCTCACGTCACACACGTCAAGTTTACTAGCAACGTTTGAAACCGGTTTAAGTGACGTCATTAAAATTGAGTGACGTCACAAACCTATGATCTGCTATCAAACATCATCCGACATGCCTGCGTGTCCATTTTATTCATTTAAATGAAACTTTTAGTCAAAAATTGAAAAAGTCTCGTTGCTAATATAAGAAAGATGTTGCCAGGTGTAAGATTATAACAATCCATCATGAGTGTCCATGTAGGATAGGGAAATCTTACCCGAGGGGTCGGAATTTCAACCAGGGACGAGACCTCGCCTCGTCCCTGGTTGAAATTCCGACCCAGAGGGTGAGATTTCCCTGTCCTACATGGACTGCCTCATGATGGATTATTTTTCTCCCACTTTCAGCAAGTTTTAAGCCTAAAGTCGGATAAGGCTTCAAAACAGGAAAATTTTAACTTTATAACCATTGATCTGAAGTAAATTTTTAGCAGCCCAATGTATTTATTGGGTCCTAAAAAGGGTGGAAAACACTGTTTGCACCTTAAAAATAGACGGAAAACATGATATGTTGACTATTTTATTTTCCAGAGGGCAAAACAAAATGCAACTTAGCCTCTCACGTCACGCGTGTCAAGTTTGCTAGCGATGTTTCATAACCGGTTTAAGTGACGTCATTAAAATTTAGTGACATCACAAACATATGATCCGTTATGAAACGTCCGAGATGCTTGCGTGTCCGTTTTGTTCATTTAAAATTAAGATATTACCAGTTGTCGAAAATTGAAAAAGTATGGTTGCTAATATAAGAAAGATGTTGCCAGGTGTAAGATAGAGTTTTCTTATATGAGCTGAGCACCTATTTTGTATATGCAAAGGTGGGAGAAAGAAGTTTCTTATATGAGCTGAGGGCCTATCTTATATATGCAAAGGTGGGGGAAAGAAGTTTCTTATATGAGCTGAGGGCCTATCTTATATATGCAAAGGTGGGAGAAATTTGTATATATCTGTTGGAAGCTGAAGATATGGAGATATAAGTATCTGAGAGGGCGGAAATTTAAAGTGAATTATTTTTTGGGGGGAGGGGGGGTGGTGGGGGGGGGGGAGACTGATTCTAGTCTATGCTAAACCTTACATATACAAACAAGTCTCGTCTTTCTTTAATAGAGTTCTAATGATACATTCCCAACTGCCATGCACATAGCTGTTGCCATGGAGATACGAGACAGGCTGTTTCCAGGGCTGGAAGCATTACACAATGCTCTCAAAGAGAAGACAGATGAGTTTAAAGATATTGTGAAGATAGGAAGAACACATACCCAGGTAAGACACTATTTTTGAGTCAGGTGTAAAATTTTATTAAGGCTGACAAATGCATCTCTTATATTGGTCACAGAATACCATTTTAGAGTACATCTCTTTTTGAGGTCTATAGAAAGGCTTAATGTTGTAAGTAAGTAGCAGTGTGTTGTGACTAAACTACAAAAGGTTGTGTAGATGAAACATCAAAGTAATGTGAAGGAGCATTTGATTCTCATTAGGGCCCCTGCAGACGAAGTCTGCGGAGGCCCTATAGTAATCACCTTGTCCCTCCGTCTGTCTGTCCGTCCGTCTGTCCGTCCGTCATCATTTCGTGTCCGCTCAAAACTCTAAAACCGTTAGAGATATTTTCACGAGTCTTTGTACAAATGTAAAGCACCATCAGATGATGTGCAGAGAACAAGAACCATAACTCTGCCTACAATTTTTACTGAATTATGCCCCTTTGAAATTTTGAGTACAGAAATCGTGTCCACTCCATAACTCTGAAACCATTAAAGATACCGTCTATCCATCAGTCATCATTTCGTGTCCGCTCAATAACTCTAAAACCGTTAGAGATATTTTTCACGAGACTTGGAACAAATGTAAAACACCATCAGACAATGTGCAGAAAACAAGAACCATAACTCTGCCTACAATTTTTACTGAATTATGCCCCTTTGAAATTTTGAGTACAGAAATCGTGTCCTCTCCATAACTCTGAAACCATTAAAGATATTTTAAGGAGACTTGGTACAAATGAAAAGCATCAACAGATGATGTGCAGAGAACAAGAACCATAACTTTGCCTACATTTTTAGCTCACATGAGCCGAAGGCTCAGAGGTGAGCTTATAGGATGGGAGTCGAGCCGTTGTCCGTCCGTGCGTGGGTGCTTCAACAATTTCAAACATAAATATCTCAGAGACCAGTGGGTCGATCGCAATCAAATTTTATCTGAAGCATCATTTGGGTAGGGGAAAGGCTGCATTAGGTTTTGGTGCCGATCAGCTCAGAACTCTGGTTTCCATGGCAACAGATAGCCCCCATAGGGTTATAATGGGGAAAATGGCGTCATCACGTTTTCTCAACTGTTTTTGATTAGATCCTTATCATACTTGCAGGTAATGATGACATACACAAGAGCTTGGATGAGTTCGAAATTTGGCCGGATTCGAGCACAGACTACGGAGTTAGCTGCCCTTGAGCGTTTGAAATAAATCCCATAGGGTTATAATGGGGAAAACAACGTCATCACCTTTTCTCAACTGTTTTTGCTTAGATCCTTATCATACTTTCAGGTAATGATGACATACATAAGAGCTTGGATGACTTCGAAATTTGGCGGGATCTGAGCACAGACTACGGAGTTAGCTGCCCTTGAGCGTTTGAAAAAAATCCCATAGTGTTATAATGGAGAAAACAACGTCATCACATATTTTTAGAAAAACTTTGTCATCGCTCTATTGCCTACATTTCTCAACGGATTTTAAAGTAATTTCACACAAATGTAGGGCATGACAATATCTCGAGCAAGTTCGACTTTCAGGATGCTGCGCCCAAGGTCAAGGTCACTGTGGCTATTTTTAGAAAAACTTTGTCAGCGCTCTAGCACCTACATTTCTCAGCAGATTTTAAAATAACTTCACACAAATGTAGGGCATGACAATATCTCAAGCAAGTTTGACTTTCAGGGTGCTGCACCCAAGGTCAAGGTCACTGTGGCTATTTTTAGAAAAACTTGGTCATCACTCTAGCGCCTACATTTCTCAAGGGATTTTAAATCAACTTCACACAAATGTAGGGCATGACAATATCTCAAACAAGTTTGACTTCCAGGGTGCTGCACCCAAGGTCAAGGTCACTGTGGCTATTTTTAGAAAAACTTTGTCAGCACTCTAGCACCTACATTTTTCAATAGATTTTAAAATAAATTCACTCAGATGTAGGGCATGACAATATCTCGAGCAAGTTTGACTTTCAGGGTGCTGTGCCCAAGGTCAAGGTCACTGTGGCTATTATTAGAAAACTTTGTCATCGCCCTAGCACCTTCATTTCTCCATGGATTTTGAAATAACTTGACACAAATGTAGGGTATGACAATATCTCAAGCAAGTTTGCCTTGCAGGATGCTGTGCCCAAGGTCAAGGTCACTGTGGCTATTTTTAGAAAAACTTTGTCATCGCTCTAGCACCTACATTTCTCAACGGATTCTAAAATAAATTCACACAAATGTAGGGCATGACAATATCTCGAGCAAGTTGCAATCAAGGTTTTTGATTAGATCCTTATCATACTTGCAGATAATGATGACATACATAAGAGCTTGGATGAGTTCGAAATTTGGCCGGATTCGAGCACAGACTATGGAGTTAGCTGCCATTGAGCGTTTGAAAAAAATCCCATAGTCTTATAATGGAGAAAACAAGGTCATCACATTTTCATTTTTCATCGGATCCTCTTCATACTTGCAGTTAATGAGGATATGCATAAAAGCTTGGATTAGTTAGCATTTCGGCTAGATCCCACCACTGAATATGGAGTACCTGCCCTGAGCATCCAAAAAATCAATGTCGCCACTCTTGGTTTCTACTGATCCGATCCTTTTCAAACTTGCAGGTAATGAGGAAATGCATAATATCTTAAACAAGTTCAAATTTTGGCCAGATCAGGCCAACCACTACGAAGTTAGCTGCCCTTGACAGCTCTGTCTATTGTGCTCTTGATCGGATACTTTTTAAACTTGCATATATTAAATGAGAGCATACATAATGTTTTGGATGAGTTTAATTTTCAGCCTGATTGGACCACTGACTGTGGAGTTAGCTGCCCTTGAGCATCTTAAATATCCCTATAGGTTTACAATGTCTCTCAGGTGAACAATTTTTGCCCTTTGGGCTACTTGTTTACAGAATTATGCCCCTTTGTATTTTTGAGTACAGAAATCGTGTCCGCTCCATAACTCTGAAACCCTTAAAGATATTTGCATGAGACTTGGTACAAATGTAAAGCATCAACAGACAATGTGCAGAGAACAAGAACCATAACTCTGCCTACATTATTTACTGAATTATGTCCCTTTGTATTTTTGAGTACAGAAATTGTGTCTGCTCCATAACTCTGAAATCGTTAGAGATATTTTCATGAGACTTGGTACAAATGTAAAGCATCATCAGATGATGTGTAGAGAACAATAACCATAACTCTGTCTACATTATTTACAGAATTATGCCCCTTTGTATTTTTGAGTACAGAAATTGTGTCAGCTCCATAACTCTGAAATCGTTAGAGATATTTTCACGAGACTTGGTACAAATGTAAAGCATTATCAGATGATGTGTAGAGAACAAGAACCATAACTCTGTCTACATTATTTACAGAATTATGCTCCTTTGAAATTTTGAGTGCAGAAATTGTGTTCCCTCCATAACTCTGAAACCGTTGAAGATATTTTCACGAGACTTGGTACAAATGCAAAGCATCATCAGACAATGTGCAGAGACCAAGAACCATATTTCTGCCTACAATTTTTACTGAATTATGCCCCTTTGTAATTTTGAGTACAGAAATCGTGTTTGCTTCATAACTCTGAAATCATTAGAGATATCATCAGTCGATGTGCAGAGAACAAGAACCATAATTCTGCCAGCATTATGTACCAAATTATGCCCATTTGTAATTTTGAGTCCATAAAATCGTGTCTGCTCTTTAACTCTCTTTAACTCTGAAAGTGTTAGAGATATTTTCACAAGCCCTGTTACAAATGTAAAGCATCATCAGGCAATGCGCAGAGAACAAGAATCCTAACTCTGCATACATTTTTTACTGAATTATGCCCCTTTGTAATTTTAAATATAGAAATCATATCCGCTCTATAGCTTTAAACCCATCAAAGATATTTTCATAAAACTTGTACATAATATAAAGCATCATCAGACAATGAGCAGAGAATAAGAACTGTAACTTCATCTACATTTTTTACAGAATTTTACCCTTTTGTAGTTTACAGTCTAGAAAACGTGTTTGCTCTCTAACTTTAAAACTGTTTAAGATATTTTCACAAAACTTGATACAAATATAAACATCATCAGACAATGTGCAGAGACCAAGAACCATATTTCTGCCTACAATTTTTACTGAATTATGCCCCTTTGTAATTTTGAGTACAGAAATCGTGTTTGCTTCATAACTCTGAAATCATTAGAGATATCATCAGTCGATGTGCAGAGAACAAGAACCATAATTCTGCCAGCATTATGTACCAAATTATGCCCATTTGTAATTTTGAGTCCATAAAATCGTGTCTGCTCTTTAACTCTCTTTAACTCTGAAAGTGTTAGAGATATTTTCACAAGCCCTGTTACAAATGTAAAGCATCATCAGGCAATGCGCAGAGAACAAGAATCCTAACTCTGCATACATTTTTTACTGAATTATGCCCCTTTGTAATTTTAAATATAGAAATCATATCCGCTCTATAGCTTTAAACCCATCAAAGATATTTTCATAAAACTTGTACATAATATAAAGCATCATCAGACAATGAGCAGAGAATAAGAACTGTAACTTCATCTACATTTTTTACAGAATTTTACCCTTTTGTAGTTTACAGTCTAGAAAACGTGTTTGCTCTCTAACTTTAAAACTGTTTAAGATATTTTCACAAAACTTGATACAAATATAAACATCATCAGACAATGTGCAGAGACCAAGAACCATATTTCTGCCTACAATTTTTACTGAATTATGCCCCTTTGTAATTTTGAGTACAGAAATCGTGTTTGCTTCATAACTCTGAAATCATTAGAGATATCATCAGTCGATGTGCAGAGAACAAGAACCATAATTCTGCCAGCATTATGTACCAAATTATGCCCATTTGTAATTTTGAGTCCATAAAATCGTGTCTGCTCTTTAACTCTCTTTAACTCTGAAAGTGTTAGAGATATTTTCACAAGCCCTGTTACAAATGTAAAGCATCATCAGGCAATGCGCAGAGAACAAGAATCCTAACTCTGCATACATTTTTTACTGAATTATGCCCCTTTGTAATTTTAAATATAGAAATCATATCCGCTCTATAGCTTTAAACCCATCAAAGATATTTTCATAAAACTTGTACATAATATAAAGCATCATCAGACAATGAGCAGAGAATAAGAACTGTAACTTCATCTACATTTTTTACAGAATTTTACCCTTTTGTAGTTTACAGTCTAGAAAACGTGTTTGCTCTCTAACTTTAAAACTGTTTAAGATATTTTCACAAAACTTGATACAAATATAAACATCATCAGACAATGTGCAGAGACCAAGAACCATATTTCTGCCTACAATTTTTACTGAATTATGCCCCTTTGTAATTTTGAGTACAGAAATCGTGTTTGCTTCATAACTCTGAAATCATTAGAGATATCATCAGTCGATGTGCAGACAACAAGAACCATAATTCTGCCAGCATTATGTACCAAATTATGCCCATTTGTAATTTTGAGTCCATAAAATCGTGTCTGCTCTTTAACTCTCTTTAACTCTGAAAGTGTTAGAGATATTTTCACAAGCCCTGTTACAAATGTAAAGCATCATCAGGCAATGCGCAGAGAACAAGAATCCTAACTCTGCATACATTTTTTACTGAATTATGCCCCTTTGTAATTTTAAATATAGAAATCATATCCGCTCTATAGCTTTAAACCCATCAAAGATATTTTCATAAAACTTGTACATAATATAAAGCATCATCAGACAATGAGCAGAGAATAAGAACTGTAACTTCATCTACATTTTTTACAGAATTTTACCCTTTTGTAGTTTACAGTCTAGAAAACGTGTTTGCTCTCTAACTTTAAAACTGTTTAAGATATTTTCACAAAACTTGATACAAATATAAACATCATCAGACAATGTGCAGAGAAAAAGAACCATAACTACACCTTCCCTTCTTTATTTTAGGTATGGCGATCTTGTCCGCTAAATAACTTTAAAGCCTTTAAAGATATTTTTATAAAACTTTGTACAAATATAAATCATCATTAGATCATCTGAAGATGTGCAGAATGCAAGTATGGTAACATCAGTTTCCTTCTTCAAATGGTTGTTGCCCATGTTTTAATCAGTTATGATTGTGTATTTTGCTCATATCTTAATGACACTACCAGAGGCTTAATTTCAAACAACATATTGAATATGAAGGAACAACATGATATTAGAAAGCTGGTATTGTTATTTCTGGTTGGGCACAAAAATTATGACTTAAATGTCGTCAACAGTTTCATAAAGGCAGGGCCCTATTAGTTACCACGTTTCTAGTTTCTCTTGTATTTCTTTGAAACTTTGTCTTTATTTTAGCAATGCCATTACTGTTATATACCCAGAAATATTTACATTTAAGATTAACCTTATAGCACTCAGAACGGCCAAAACTCTTTTGATTTGCAGAAGATACATGATCAAGGAGGAATTAAGACATCAAGGAGGAATTAAGACATCCGCAACTGAACATCAACCACCAGTGACATTCTGCATTTACTGATGGTTTGAGCATAGTGCAAATCATGTTAGTTACAGTCACCATGTTGCCTTCTAGCTGTTTGAAAATCAAAAGCAGTCTTTAAGCCCTGATAGTGGGAAAATAGCATGGTTTTAGATAATAGCAGGGGTCAGCCAAGGGCTTTCAGACAGGGAGAAGTTTTTCTACATTTTCTGAATTGTAGGGAGAAGTTTAATCCTAAATTTTGGATTTTAAGTATGTTTTATACATTTTGACTTCTCCCTCAGCTTAAAATAAGGAGAAGTCAGTCACTTTAGGGAGACTACTTCTCCCACTTCTCCCTCTAGGCTGGCCTCTGTAACAGGTATGCAAATATTACCTGAATAGAAATAAAATGTAAATATAAGCATTGAAGTCACTGTTTTGAGACGTTGAAAACATGTCCTAGTTTGATGTTCATCAGAATCCTTTTGGGCTTCACAGCCATTAAAATAAGCAAATTTTTTCATGACATATTTTGGTTTACAGTTTAGTCTCAGTGGAAGCCATGACAGGATAACAACATTATAAAATGTAGTGTGTTTATGAGGCTTTACCATGTATTGAGACAATATACAACCCTTCTTGGCATTGACTGTTCATGTAAGCTTGTTGAATCAGATAAAAGTTTTGTGTCTGTTCTTATAGGATGCCACCCCTCTCACTCTTGGACAGGAGTTTGGTGGATATGACCAGCAAATATTGAATGGTATTGACAGGGTAAAGACCACTCTTCCTAGGCTATATGAGTTAGCAGCAGGTAACAATTTGTCTTTAAGACAGGGCTTTTCTACATCCCCAGTCTTTATATCTAAATCTGTCATGCTATAAGATCCCTTTTCCCCCCTATGAAGCCTTCACCCCACTCCGACCCCCCAAAACTCTAGATCTGTCTTCCCCTTTAAAATAACCACAAAATTCTAGATCCATCTTACCAGTATAAGACAAAATTAGATTCGGTTATAGGATGGTGTTTTCCCTCTCCAAAACAACCCAAAATCTACTTCCATCTTAACTTTAAGATGGAAGTAGATTTTGGGTTGTTTTGGAGAGGAAAACACCATCCCATAACCGAATAAACTCTGTAAGACTTTGACTCAGACATTAATATTCTGGATAAGTGACAGGTAGAAACTATTTGAAAACCTTAAATAATGTCGAATTCATAAGTTCTTTGATTGTGTAGAGAGAGCTGGCAGCAGATGGATGTTTTCAGAACTTTCATGCATTGTTGGTATATTTCATGGTTTGTTTTCATTTTATCTTCCTTAATTTCAGGTGGGACGGCAGTTGGAACAGGCTTGAACACTAGAATAGGCTTTGCAGAGAAAATAGCTCAACATATTGCCAACTATACAGGTATGAAGAAGAAATTCCAGTATTGTCAGGCTTTATTTTTTCTAATATTTCTTGATGTCACAATGTAATACAATAGGAAACTTAAAATCAGGTAGAAACTTTACTTAGCATAAAAAATGTTTCTTGAATTGGAGCCAGAAATATGAATGATTGATACAATATTGTTTAAACCAAGATTGAGTTTTCCTTATGGGCATCGGTACACCAGTTTTACAAAGGGAAACAACATTTGTGACTTCCTGTTCGCTACCCTGGATGATGCACCTTCCAACATGAGATATACTCTTTTATCATATGACGTCAATGTTATTCAGTGGATAATGTCATGTCATAAAAGTCGTACGATAGCACATGTAATAACACTTTGGCGCGTACACATAATGTCATTGACAACTTCCATGTCAACAATGCGTTTTCTTATTGAAGTAATGTTCAGTATGAAGACATTAAAATCCCATTTTAAAGGGTCATATAATAAACAGAATCTTACACTTGTGGTCATTATGTCCCCCCACCAAAGGTGAGGGGGGACATATTGTTTTCAGTGCGGTTCCCGGGCGTCGGCGTCAGCGTCGGCGTGACAGTTTCTTGCGTGCGCGATATCTCTTGAACCCATGGATGGAATTTCACCAAACTTGCATGGATACATCATTGGGACAAGTTTAAGAGCTGATTAGATTTTGGTGACCTTGACCTCATTTTCAAGGTCACTGGAGGACTTAGATGACAATTTCTTGTACCCACTTTGCGTGCGCAATATCTCTTGAACCAATGAATTGAATTTCACCAAACTTGCATGGATACATCATTGGGACAAGATTAAGAGCTGAATACATTTTGGTGACCTTGACCTAATTTTCAAGGTCACTGGAGGAATTAGATGACAATTTCTTGTACCCACTATATCTCCTGAACCAATTGATGGAATTTCATCAAACTTGCATGGATACATCATTGGGACAAGTTTAAGAGCTAAGTAGATTTTGGTGACCTTGACCTAATTTTCAAGGTCACTGGAGGAATTAGATGACAATTTCTTGTACCCACTATATCTCCTGAACCAATGGATGGAATTTCATCACACTTTCATGGATACATCATTGGGACATGTTTAAAAGCTGATCAGATTTTGATGACCTTGACCTCATTTTCAAGGTCACAGGAGGACTGAAAAGACAATTTCCTAGTACCACAATATCTCCTGAACCAATGGATGGAATTTCACCAAACTTGCATGGATACATCATTGGGACAAGATTAAGAGTTGATTACATTTTGGTGACCTTGACCTAATTTTCAAGGTCACTGGAGGAATTAGATGACAATTTCTTGTACCCACTATATCTCCTGAACCAATGGATGGAATTTCACCAAACTTGCATGGATACATCATTGGGACATGTTTAAAAGCTGATCAGATTTTGATGACCTTGATCTTATTTTCAAGGTCACAGGAGGACTGAGAAGACAGTTTCCTATTACCACAATATCTCATGAACCAATCGATGGAATTTCACCAAACTTGCTTGGATACATCACTAGGACTAGCTTAAGAGCTGATTAGATTTTGGTGACATTGACCTCATTTTCAAGGTCACTGGAGGACTTTGATAGCAGTTTCTTGTACCCATGATATCTCATGAACCAATAGATGGAATTTCACCAAACTTGCATGGATACATCACTGGGACTAGCTTAAGAGCTGATCAGATTCTGGTGACCTTGACCTCATTTTCAAGGTCACAGGAGGACTTAGATATGTGAAAATTTCACTGAAGTTGATATATATCATTAGCCTTTGGCTTGATTTCCACTTTACTTTCATAGATATACTTTTGGGATAATCTCAAGAGTTTACTGTGTTTTGATTACCTTGACCCCATTTTCAAGGCCAAAAGCTGACTTAAAAATGCTTATTTTTTTCTCTTAAAAATTTGTTATATCTTGATCCAATTGACAGATGTTCATCAGACTTGCATGAATATATTTTTGTGACGACATGTTTGGTATTTGGTGACCTTTACCCATTTTTCAAGGACATAGTCATATATGTAGGATATCTTTAGAAGCAGTGGATGGATTTTCTCCAAACTTGCCTAGATATTTTATTTGTACAGGCTTTATATTCATTATAGGGGATGGGAAATGGGCTGGTGGGGGGACATCAGTTTTTCTCTGAAAAACATTTCTAGTTTTATATGAAATTTATGAAACTAGCCGAAGGCTCGTTTCATAGATTTCATATAAAATGACCACTCATGTGAGATCCTCTATATAGGAAAGAATTTGCTGCTGGAAAATGACTAACTTTGAAATTGGAGACAAAGATGAAAATGGCAGAGTTACTTCTCCTGGACCTGTGTTCCCAAAAGTCAGCATGCATGCTCTAGTCTGTTAATTATTCAAATGTCTCATGACTGAATACAGTAATTGAACTTACACAATTTACCATTGTGTTGCTGATACATAATATTTATTCGAAATAGAAATCACAGATAACAAAACAATGCCACAGAGAAATTTTATTTTTCAGTTCCCAGTAAAAGACGAAAGACAAACAGTATAACCACTTCATTTA
Organism: Ctena decussata; assembly: GCA_963989385.1. Classification (NCBI taxonomy): domain Eukaryota; kingdom Metazoa; phylum Mollusca; class Bivalvia; order Lucinida; family Lucinidae; genus Ctena; species Ctena decussata. The sequence continues at coordinate 88,763,582 of OZ022499.1, read as the reverse complement.
AGTATGACACAAAAACAAAGATGCACAGTGCATGCAGTATGTTCTTTGCAGTCCTGTTTCCTAATACAAACATATTTCAGGCTCAATCAGGTTCCAGAGCTCTAGATAAGAAGGGGTAACTGGGATAATTTAGGGATAATTTTTCTTATTTTTCCAAAGAAACATACGTTATGACCCATCATTAGAATTGTCTTGACAAGACAGTTCTAATGAGGGGTCACAATGTATGTTTTTATTGAGAAATAAGAAAAATTATCTCTGAATTATCCCTGTTACCCCTCCTACCTGGAGCTCTGAAGTTCATATTCTTATAGACCACATTCATGATAGATATGGTCCAAGGTAGTACAGCTCAAAGATTTAGTTTATTTACTTCCCAATTAATGATAAACTTAAATTTAATTGTATCTTCAGGTTTGCCATTTGTGACAGCCCCCAACAAGTTTGAGGCCCTGGCAGCCAGAGATGCTATGGTGGAGGTTCATGGTGCCTTAAATGTCTTAGCCGCCAGTATAATGAAGATAGCCAATGATATAAGATTCCTTGGCTCAGGTCCTCGTTGTGGACTGGGTGAGCTTAGTCTACCAGAGAATGAGCCGGGTAGTAGCATTATGCCAGGTTTGTGTGTTCAGTTATTGTTTTGTTTTAACAGAGTACAGTTGGCTATGGTGTTTTGGAGAAATCAAAAAGCATTTCATAGTCACTTTATATACTATTATTGAAGAATTGTTCAAGAATTTAAAGTACTATAATTTTTCTAAACAGCATTGTAAAGCATATAGAAATATGTATGAACATTCTTTCACACATACCAGTTTCAAAGTTTGACAGTATTTTACCTCTTTAAAGTATGCTTTACCCTGGTTTGGTGATTTTGGTCATTTGTTTCAAATTGTGACAGTTACCATGTACAGGATACTCTTGCATTTCATTAATGAGATCAGTTATTGTGATATTATTAGCTAAAATTAGACCACATACCATACATATACTTATTCAGTTAGATTTTATTTTCAGGTAAAGTCAACCCCACACAATCAGAAGCCATCACCATGGTAGCAGCTCAGGTCATGGGTAATCATGTTGCCATAACGATAGGTGGTAGCAATGGACATTTTGAATTGAATGTATTTAAACCCCTGATAGTGAGCAACGTGTTACAGTCAGTACGTCTCTTGGGCGATGCCTGTCTCTCCTTCGCCAAGAACTGTATAGTAGGTATAAAGGCTAATGAAGGTGCTATTACAAAGTTACTTAATGAATCTCTTATGTTAGTGACAGCTTTAAATCCTCATATAGGATATGACAAGGCTGCACAGATAGCAAAGACTGCCCATAAGGAAGGAAGCACCTTGAAAGCCGTAGCTGTGAAACTTGGATATCTCACAGAAAAACAGTTTGATGAGTGGGTCAGACCAGAACTGATGCTGGGACCAAAGTGAGAGTCATAGGTTAGACAGGGGCTAATAAAGGGACCAGTTTGAATATGAGGATAGACCAAAACCACTCATTGCCTAATATTCATTGGAAAATAAACTTGGTTCTGCGTTAACATGTTTTCTTTTGAGTCAGGATGAATTTGGACAAATGTTAACAAATTGATTCAAATACAGATGTGTTATTTCTGTAATGTGGGAGTATTTAGCATTTAGGACATTTAGGTCTTCTTTATCATAAATCTTCAGAATAGTTGGTAGAACTTCAGTGTCCAAATAACTATGACTTACACAGAGCTCTAGATAAGAGGGAGTATTTGATGATGATTGAGGATAATTTTTCTGATTTCTCACTGAAGCCATATGTTGTGATCCCTCAGCTGAACCGTCTCGTCGAGACGGTTCAGATGAGAGGTCATTACACATGTTTTTATTCAGAATTAACAAAAATTATCCCTAATTATCACTAAATACTCCCTCTTATCTAGAGCTCTGTTACAGCAGAAAATAGTTGGCAAAACTAGATCTGTGAAGTAATTTAAACTTTAGCATGTTAGCTAAGAAATAACAATCAGGGTCCAAATTGATAAGTATGAGTCATGCTAGTCAATATTACAAGTTACTTTTGAGATTATGCAGAAAAACACCATAATATCAGGATTTTTTTTTCTTGAAGTTTGTTTATTGCAATGCTTTAATGAATCTGATATATTTAGACAGTGCATTTCCCAAGCAGGTCTGACAGGGTGGCAGATTTTGGGGAACTTAATGATAATTTTTGGATAATATTTGTAGTTTGTCCCATGAAATATTTTGTGGCCCCATTTTATTTATCAAATCCACCTTGCTAAGTTGGTTTCAGTGAGAGGCCTGAATAAACGTGTCTGCTGAGAAGTACCAGAAAGAATTAAATTATCTTAGAATTTTAATTAAATATTCCCTTAGCTGGCATCCTAGACTGATGCACATACCTTGATGTACAACTCTTGTGCTTGCATAATCTTCCTTCTAATGCACTTACAAATAAAACACGATCCCTGATTGGATAACATCAAAAGTTAGTGACAGTATATGCTTTGTTATACTGTCGCAAACCTGACGTCATTATAAAACATTGCTTTTCATTGGCTGACGTCACTTCTTATTGGCTGAAAGCGCTTGCTATGGATGCAAAAAAAGTACAGTTTGGAAGGTGAAAAATTGGAAAAAAATGCAATAGAATGAGGATAACTATATTGAAAATTATTACCAAAAGTTAGTGACAGTATATGCTTCGTTATACTGTCGCAAACCTGACGTCATTATAAAACATTGCTTTCATTGGCTGACGTCACTTCTTATTGGCTGAAAGCGCTTGCTATGGATGCAAAACAAGTACAGTTTGAAAGGTGAAAAATTGAAAAAAAATGCATTAGAATGAGGATAACTATATTGAAAATTATCATTTGGGACGTAAATCATCGGTTTTATGGTCCCAAATTGCGTTTTTACTGCTCCGCTGACGCATCCCCATAAAACGAAATTTCCAACCAGAAAACCAATGATTTGCCTCCCCAAATGACAATTTTCAATATAGTTATCCCCTAACTGACATGATCTGAAGGTGTAAGAGTATACCATGTTTCCACCATTTTGACATAAGGAAACAAGTTTTTTTACTTCTTTTTGCTTTCTAGGATGAAGAAGTCCTTCTAAATTGCGGGGTATGATTAAAGGAAAGAATTTGCTCATGAGCTCAACTCTGAAAGAAAAGAATTTGCTCCTATCTATGGGAGCAAATTCTTTTCTTTAAGAGTTGACCTTGGTTGAATAGAGAAACAAAAATGAAAGGGAAGAGTTGCTTCCCTTGAAAGTGTACTCAATCGCCTTAAAAGAGTCTTGTCATACAAAAAGATACCCTATGACTTTTGATAATACAAAACTAAGATCAGCCTGTTTTGTGTCTTCCTTGTTAGCTCATGCATTTAGGTCCCTTTATTTATGGCGTGGCTTATTAACCTTACAGGGTCATGGTTGTGATTCCCAAGACATTTTATATTGTGACAATCTCATGTGTATAAATTTACTACTGTTAAGTGCATATATATCATATGGACCAATGCTACCTTCTGCAATTTTTGCATAATACATATATATATATATACAGTTCATATATCTCATAATTGACTATGTCCCCACACAAACCCTTCTTCTGGGGAGACATGTTGTTTTTCCCATAGTTGTTTGTCCCTCTATCTGTCCATCCATCCATCTGTCCATCACTAAAGACAAAAACATACATCTAGTTTTTGTGTAAATTCTAATGTTTTATGAATCTCAGCAATTTACTGTATTTAAGTACTTTTAAAGGTCTCCATTTAAGAGGTTATGTACTTAAAAATGTCTCTGGCTTTTGTCTGATGAGACAAAACTCTCATACCATTATGCTGCAATTTTGTATGACTTGTCAGTAGCACAGTAGGAATTTTATTTTACACAGTGGACCAAGAATTACGAGAAACGATAGGAAAGGTTTTAACGTGTAGTCAGGTTTTTAACATGAAATTGATTATTGTGATCTTTTATTGAGAATTGAATGTGTTGGTATAATAGAAGTTTGGAGGCTGAACCATTCCAGACCTGTAATTTATAATCAGATGTCATGGAGAGATATGAGCCGCGACACGACAAAACCAACAAAGTGGCATGTGTGCCCAGAGAAGACTCAGATCAGCCTAGGCATCCATCAAGTCTTCTCAGAATCTTTGCTGTTGGCATGGAGGCAGCTTAGACCCTCAGCTACCCTATAAGTGCACAGCAAAGACTGGTCAGATTCAGCGGATGCCTAGGCTGATCTGAGTCTTCGCTGGTTGCACATGCCACTTTGTTGGTTTTGTTGTGTCGCGGGTCATATCAGTATGCTACTGAGCGGTATCAGTAATGCCCATTGGTGAATGTGTCAGAAAAGTATTTTCGTAACGCATTCCATTGCAAAGTTTTGCAGTATATGAACGATATTTTGAAATTTATGAAGCTTTAAATGTCCCTGTTGATTTTATTTCTATAGCATAATCATCGAAATGGATGTTCAATAGTGTAACTATATGCTTTGTATAGAGGACCTCAGGGAAGACAGAACTTGTCTAGCTGAGGTATCCTCTTGAAAGGAAATCATTTTTATTCTTAATATTACATTCCAGAGGATATCAGTCATTTTTGTGTATCTCTTAGACTTATTTCATTCTGATTTGAGCCGCGACACGAAAAAAACAACAATGTGGTTGTGGGCCGAGCGCAGACTCAGATCAGCCTGGGCATCTGCCCAGTCTGATCAGAGTCTTCGCTGTCCGCATGAAGGTAGCTTAGAAACTAAACTACCCTTTAAGCGCTTAGCGAAGAGTCTGATCAGACTGGGCGGATTCCCAGGCTGATCTGAGTCTGTTCTGAGCGCACAACCACATTGTTGGTTTTCTCGTGTTTCATCTCAAATTGCTTCTGATGAATGCCAAAGGGTACTGGAACGAGGCTGCTTTGGAAGCATCTTTGCATCAAGGGCTATCAAGTTTGCTTTATTGCTCATATTTACATAAAGTTATACAAGGGATTCTTTAACTATTTTTAGTAAAATAGCTGTAGAGAAAGCAGGGGAGGGGAGTTGAGGATATTATTCTGGAATAATTTATATTCATATGATAGAAACAAGTTTCAACCCTGCATCAGTGAGATGATCTTAAGGCAAATGAATGCACACTTCCAGAGAAAACATCCCTTCATGTATTTATTTTTTGCCTCGCAATTCTGAAAGTAGACCCCATTCCATTATGGAAGGCCTTTGTCCTCCAGGGAAGCAGAAAATTTGTTTTCCATTGTAAAATTATGAAAAAAAAAAACAACAAAAAAAAAACCCTGTTGTGATATACACCATAATCTTATTGAGGGCAACACTATTTTATGGAGAAGCAAAAATATTATTCCAGAATTATATTGAAACAGCTCTTTTCTGGCATACTTGGTTTATTATTGATTAGAATATACTTTCGAAAGTGTGTTGAAAAATTTAGGATCAAATGTATTTTGTTAAGTATAGTGATTATACTGGTTGAGGTATGATGTTAAATATATGGTGGTGTATGCTCTTATTTGTCAAATTTTATCTTGTTGTAACAATGTTTGACCAAAGATGTCTATCAGGCTATAGGTTGATCAAAATTGTTTTGTTTTGCTTGTGTTGAAGATATCAATAACAAATTTAATAACAATCATGTATAAAACTTAACATATGGCTTTTGTTTTGCCTCTACATTACCCATTGCAAACCAGGTCTAACCTTACACCCACTTTGGTCGCAGGCTTTTGCTAGGCAGGGCCCAGTTGTTCAAAACTAATGATGTCATTAGTTAGCTTTTCGTTAAAATTTCAAATGTTAATATCTCAAAATTAATATGCAAATATTGTTGAAAAAAATGTGAGAAGCAAAAGCTTCACACATTTTTTCAACAAAAAATATTGGTGTATTGATTATAAAGTTGTAAAACACTTAACAAGTTGACCTCTTAATGAGCTTGTTAGGCTAACAATGCTTTGAACAACTCACCCCAGGTTTGCATTTCCTGCCACAGTAGCCACATGTGACTGCCAGTCAGCTCTAAATTTACCCCCACAGCAACCACATTTCCATCTATGCAAGCTAAGGGTACTAAGTCCACTTTGTTCCTTACATAAGTAAGGAACAAAGTAAACTTAGCATTCTTTCCTAATGAAGATGCCACATTCCAGCCAGGCCTGGCTGGAATGTGGCATCTTCATTAGGCAAGCACCACAGGCAGAAGAAACTGTCAGCTTTGCCCTTATTGCGCCCAATAGCCACATGCCACTAGCTAGGTCTCCCCTTATGCCCGCATCATCCATATGCCACTGTCAGCATGGTGTTCTTGTACACCCACTAAAGCAACATGCTGCTGTCAGTACCTGCAACTGCAGACATTGTTGCCAGTCCCATTTGCCTGTGGGGCTGGTAGACTAATTAGACTAACTTTAGTCTTAGTGGGCATACAGGCAGATCTGGCTGGCAGAAGTATAAGGGAGTGCCTGGATGATGACATGCCTTTCCGTGAGTGTACCTGGCTGGTGGAAGCATTTAGCTTTAATGGTGGAAAGGGCAAACCTGGCTGACAATGCCATGAGGCTGTAGTGCCACATACCACTACTAGCCAAAACTTTTTTATACCCCCGACATACTTCCCCCGACATAAGAAGTATGTCAGGGGTATATAGTTTTTGTCATAATGTCCGTTCATCTGTGCATTCATTCATTTGTTAGTTTGTTTGTGGGTCCATCCGTTAGTTAACTTTTACGTCAAAGTTTTGCATTAAACCTTTTTTAATTGCTCATAACTCTGAAACCACTTGTCAGATTCTTTTCATATTTGGTCAGTGATATCTCTAAAGCATTGCCTTTGATATTAAATATCTGAGCTTCTGGGTCAGGCTTCTGGGTGGGGCCAGGGGTCAATAATTAGGACTTAGTAGACATCAAAGTTTTGTGTTAAACCTTTTTCAGATTGCTCATAACTCTGAAACTACATATCAGATTCTTTTCTTATTTGGTGAATGATATTTCTATAGCATTATCTTTGGTATGATGTATCTGAACTCCTGGGTCAGGGCCCTGGGTGGGGCCAGGGGTCAATAAATAGGACTTAGTATATGTCATAGTTTTGTGTTATTACCTTTTTAGCTCGCCTGAACGAAAGTTCAGGAAGAGCTATTGTTGTCACCACGGCGTCTGCGTCCGCGTCCGGATTGGATGTTTTGGTTAAAGTTTTTAAAGACCTATATCTCCTTAACCCATGGATGGATTCTTTTGATACTTGCACTGTAGTTAGATATTGGTCTAAAGTTAAACAGGGTACCACCCCCATCCCACTCTGTGACCTTCATGTCAAGGTCATGGACTTAGAAAATTTGGATGTTTTTTGGACTGGATGTTTTGGTTAAAGTTTTATAAAGCCCAATATCTCCTTAACCCATGAATGGATTCCTTTGATACTTGCACTGAAGTTAGATATTGGTCTAAAGTTTTCGAAGGTACTGCCTCCATCCCCCTCAGTGACCTTGATGTCAAGGTCATGGACTTAGAAAATTGTCTTTCTATTGATTGGATGTTTCGGTTTAAGTTTTTTAAAGACACATATCTCCTGAACCCATAGATGAATTCTTTTTATATTTGCACTGTAGTTAGATCTACAGAGTACTACCCCAACCCGGCTCAGTGACCTTGATGTCAAGGTCAGGGACTTAGGAAATTTTGGTCTATATTAAAGTTTTGTAATTCATACTGATTCATAGTGCTTTGCAGAGATTTAGTTTATAAATGAACTGATGTTAGACACTTTTTTTAGTTTTTACAAAACACCTATACATACCCCAACTGGATGACCTTGAAGTCAAGGTCATCAACTTAGAATTTTGTCTTAAAGATTTTGGTTAAAGTTTTATATTTATGAAGACATAATTTCTCAGTGCCACGATGATGGACTCAGTTGATACTAATACTTGGACTGATACTGATGTTAGATAATTGTTCAGGGTTTTGATACATCCTAGCCCCCCACCCCTCAGTTTTTTTACCTCAAGCTCATGGACTTTGAAATTTCATTTCATTTTTTTTTTTATTATTTTGATATTATTTTAAGACTTATTTCTGAGATAGCTTTTGTTTATAAATGTGTTTTCATTATGGACATGCTTGCCTGAAGTTTTATGCATAGCAGTCCACTCCACCATAGCGGCTGTGTGATGGGCAAGCACCAATTCAGGCGAGCTATGCTGTCAGGTGACAGCTCTTGTTGATTACTGAAATGTCTGTTACCACATATCATATTCTTTTCATATTTAGTTCATAACATCTCTGTAGCATTACCTTGGATATCGGATGCTAAGCATTGGGGTCCGGCTGTAGGGTGGGGCTAAGGGTCTATAATTTGGACTTGGTTTATGTCAAAGTGTTGTGTTTAACCTTTTTGATTGCTCATATCTCTGCAATTAAATTGTATTTGGTACATGATATCTGCATAACTTGCCTTTGATATGAAATATTCAGGCAATGGGATCATGCCTCTTGGTGGATTCAGGGTTCAATAATTAGGATTTACTTGGGTGGTGGCACTGGTTGGGGGTATACGTGAGCCTCCGCTCACTTTCTCTAGTTATTTTCTATAAACAGCAGGCATATGCCAATGTAAGCCAAGTTAATTTTTACCTCTAACGGCCACATGCCATTGCCAGTCAAGTGTATGGACTTGTTAACAGTAGCCGCTTATCACCTTATCACTGCCTTAGCCACTTATCACTGCTGTACCTCAATTCAGCCAAACAGTCCTGCTATCCAGGTCTACTTTACACCCCCCCCCCCTCCCCCACTCTACCACTACTATCCAGCTGTCACCAAGGCCATGTCTACCTCCTCTGCCATCTAAAGTCATTTGCCATGGAGACAGAATCCCTTCTCACTCGCAGCTGCCTGCCATATTACCCTTTATTTGCCTGTTGCTACGTACTGCCAGCCAAGAATTTACTTGCGATCAAAATGCACCCGTTGAAAATGAATGTTTGGCATCGTAATTTTGTTTTAGTAACTCTGACTGGAATAACTTTTGAGAGAAAGGAGTATTGCTTCCCTTACTGCGTTTCTGATTTGCTACCTGTGCCTGGAACTGCAGGATAACCTATGCAAAACATGATTTCCGTTCTATGAAAAGGTGGCTTATGAAGTTTGAAAAGGAAAGACTCAGATGAGCCTGCACATCCTGCAAGTAAATGCCAAAAGGGAAGATTCTGGTCAAACTGCGTGGTTCTTCCAGGCAGTTTGACCAGAGTCTTCCCTTTTGGCATCATCCACGCAGTTTGACCAGAATCTTCCCTTTTGGCATCATCCACGCAGTTTGACCAGAATCTTCCCTTTTGGCATCATCCACGCAGTTTGACCAGAATCTTCCCTTTTGGCATCATCCACGCAGTTTGACCAGAATCTTCCCTTTTGGCATCATCCACACAGTTTGACCAGAATCTTCCCTTTTGGCATTATCCACGCAGTTTGACCAGAATCTTCCCTTTTGGCATCATCCACGCAGTTTGACCAGAATCTTCCCTTTTGGCATCATCCACACAGTTTGACCAGAATCTTCCCTTTTGGCATCATCCACGCAGTTTGACCAGAATCTTCCCTTTTGGCATTTACTTGCTATAAATCCGGATGAAGCCAAGAAGTGGGGATTATGACAGAAAATGTCGGATTGTTAAATTTTCTTTTGTTTTCTATTTTCAATCAGCTCACCTGAGCACAAAGTGCTAATAAGTGAGATATTGTTTTCAGTCATAGAGCCACTGACCACCAAAAATCAGTAAAGGGATTGCCTTCATAATTCAAAATGGCTGTCATGCTTAAATATGGTAAACGTCCTTTTAATGACTTCTTTTCCAGAACAAATGGATCTAAATTTGAGTGATAAATTGTAGAAAGCATATTGGTCGCCATTATATTTGAATGAGAAGAACCAAATAAGCGCATGCTATTTAACATGTATACTTGATCTATGTTCACATGAGATTTGTTGAAATACTATGTTTAAACTAAGAGAATATTTTAGATTGCTCAGTCAACATGTAGGCTTGAACCTGGAAAACAAGTTAAAACTATTATTACGTTTTTAAAAGCCAATTATACTGCCCTTGTTGTGTGTTTTTCTGGATGCAACATGTTACCGTAACACCCCGAAATGCTAGGATAGACGTGTCTGGAGAAACAGCGATTACCCAGATCAGACTGCTTCGATCAGAGTCTGCACTGACACTCCGACCGAGCAATGATTAGATGCAATGCGGAGCAGCAAGTAGCATAGGGTGTGTGACACCCTTTACTGCTAATGTCTCACATAATCTCAATATTTTGGTGGGTTACGGTAACGTAGAAAACAGACCTATCGGAAAGATCACAAGCGTTTAATTTTGTACACTCAAATTCTATTTTCTTATTCTTTGCGTCATTTAACTTTACGACATGTAAACTTACGACTGTTTTTAAATAGTAACAGTTCCTTTGAAAATTATAACTGGAATGAAGCTGCCTCGTTTCTCATTCGTTTCTATTCTGTTTGCTTTTGTGACCTCATGCTGTCGAACTCAAATGTTTACCTGGAACCAAAATAGTAAGTCATCCAGTTACGTGATGCGTCTTAGCCTGGCTTCCAGGTTAAATGGTTATATGTATTCAAATGGTACAAGTTTAATATGGCTCTTTTTATTCTAAAGGCCCAACCATCTGCAATCGGAGCACAGCTCGGCCAATTCCGTGATTAACGGAATTGGCCGAGCTGTGCTCCGATTGCAACCATCTGGTCAGAACTAAAACTAAAGCACAGGGACTTGGGCCAATCTAGATGCATCTATGCAACAGCCAAGACTATGAAAATAGGCACGCTTCGCCAAGCACATAAGTTTAAAATCGTTGCTTTCTGTGAAATAAATCATATCTTTGCTTCATGTATTGTAAGCGAATTTGTACGAGGGTTTGACAGATTTCAACACCATTGCCAGAACAAGCGGAACCAGGGCGTGTCTAGTGAGTAACCTGTCAGACATCAGTCTGGTCGCCAGAACAGATTGAAGTGGTGTGTAAAACTTTTCCTGAACCGTAAAGGTTGCACTACTAAGTGCGACTGGTTATTGACTTCTAACTTTTGACAGCTAGCAAACTTAGAACCAGTTTCTCCATCTGATGCCGATTTTGTCAGAACTTTGTTTTCTACTAGAAAAAGAAAGCTGTACCACAAATGTAACATTGAAAGTCGGATGCGCATTAGACCAAAAGCAGATTTTGTCTATTTCGAGACCTTTACTGGTCAGTAAAAGTGTTTTGCTCGAAGTTTCTAAAACCATATTTTTAGATGAACTATGAGAAATTTTAAAATTGAAACGAAAGATCTCGTCTTTAACCCTAAATGACCTTAATTCAATTTCCTAATTTAAATCGTGAAAATTATCTATAGGAATACTTCGCTCACTCATACTACTTGTTTTTCAGCTGGAGGAAACTTCTGCATAGTACTAATGCATAATATGGAAAAGTGTTTTATGCCAGACTCAAATACAGATAGGTCTGGTTTTCTGGTGTTGGACACGCATAATTAGTTGACCATTAACGCTCAGTTGGGAATCAGTGTTCTGTTACTTACTTGTTGTGTTTCAGATCCCGCCGTTCGCGGCACCACCCGCTGTACGGTATAGATTACAAAGGTACTGTTGACAGCAGATACACTGAAGGCACACCAAGGTGCCAGAGAGAACACGAGGTTTATCAATTTTCTGTTAATGAAAGTGAGGAACTTACCACTTCCATGCCTTTGGTAATTGTTTTCTGCCTTTGGTAATTGCTGTCTGCCTCGCGTTTCGCTACGTTCTTACGTTTCGATTCATGATAATAATAAATTTGAGCTGCGACATGACAAAACCAACAAAGTGGCTGTGCGCCCAGCGCAGACTCAGATCAGCCTGGGCATCCGCCCAGTCTGATAAGAGTCTTCGCTGCCCGCATGGAGGTAGCTTCGACCCTTAGCTCGCGGCCCTTTAAGCGCATAGAGAAGAGTATAGGTAACTATGGTTGCGTACCGCTGGGCCACTTTCGGAACGGGTTTAGAAGAATTGAAACATAACAGAACAGAGTGCTGAGAGTCGGATTAAACGAACAGGTAAACGGAAGTATGGGACTTGTCACGAAGAATGTCTAGATATTCGGGTATATGGAACATAACCTACATTCTTTACATGCACACGCACAACCCGGGAGAAGGGTAGGTAGATATATAAATAGATAAATATATTAATTCAGAGTCAAACATTTTTTTTAACTTATCACAAATGATCAAACAAATAAAAGCTTCCTTTGATAGCAAAAGTTTTTCCCAAGGGAGTTATCTGCCCCTGCCTACGGCTATACACCTGTATGAAATCGAAAAAAAAATCAAGAGAGAGAGAGAGAGAGTGGCGGTATAACGCAGTCGTTTAGTGACAGATATTACAATCTGGGTTCTACAAGAACAAAAACCTAAGGTTTCTGTTTGCGCGGAAAGTAAAAAAAAAATAATAATAATAATAAGGTTAATTAAAAAAAAGATCCTTCCGCCACTATTTATCAACGATATACTAGCACTTCCGTTTTCTATTATGTAATAATAAAGTTCAATTGACACGGTCTGAGGGTCTTTGAATCTGAAAATTAGCCATGCCAGATTTGCCATTTTGAGCCTTTCCGGTCTTCATAAGCCGAGAAACAACGCGAAGGAGGGTGTGACTTTACAGATTGTTGTACTAAAAACGCTGAGATCAGCAAGTATGTCCTTGAAACCGCATCGGATGTTAACTTTTCGACTAAAGCGGTGCTTTGGGTAGCTAGCAGCCGCCATGATTAAATCTAGACTGCATGTTGTGCAGGATGAGCATGATATTCAAAGAGCAATGTTCACCTTTTCTCGTGGTACCTCTTTATCTTCTAGCATGACCGAATTTTCGTTTAATGTTTGCGGCCGGAAGAGTTTGGCAAGATGAATAGTTATTACGGAACAATCAAAGCACTTCTAAACATTATTATCATTTCAAGCGGCCTTACAACCTTTTTACGACTACTCGGCTAGTTACTGTACGGCCCGGGGACGGAGGGTTCGGGCGAAGGTAGCTTAGCAGATTTCATATTGGGCTGTACCACAGGTGCCACAGAAGTCTTTGAAGCATGACCTATCCTTACCTCAGCAAAATTAGATCCATATCCTGAGCCGCGACTCGGCGCGAAATAGCCCTTTTGGTGCTGATGTGCCGTAAAATTCATATCACTCACTCACTGAGCCGCGACACGAGAAAAACAACAAAGTGGTTGTGCGCCCAGCGCAGACAGATCGGCCTGGGCATCCACCTAGTCTGATCAGAGTATTCCCTAAGCGCTTAAATGGTAGCTAAGGGTCTAAGCTACCTCCATGCGTACAGCGAAGACTCTGCACTGGACGCACAACCACTTTGTCGGTTTTCTCGTGTCGCGGCTCATTTTTACTTTCTAATTTTTAGACCAATTGCATACAGCAGAATGAGTCAAAATCAGGTTGATTTCAGTGTTATACTAATACACTCCGTGAGACAAACTTTTGATATGGCAGGAAGCTGAAATTTATTCCGGTTTTTCTAGTAAAAGCATTAAATCTGACTGTATTTTCGTATTGATTTTTACATGCATATAGCCCCAGGACAGGGGCAGATAGCCCAGCGCGGGATGGCAAGAGGCTTGTGTGTTAGGAGTTACAGAAAAATCCTGCTGTCAATTCTGATTTGTGAATATTATTATTATTATTACTATTATTATTGTTTTTAACTTTTTGTACATATACAATAAAACTTATCTTAGTGGCCACCTCTATTAAACAAGTAACCTGTATTAAGCATGTATTCAGTTCCCAAAACAGGCATATACATGGAGATGTACCTGTATTAAGTAAGCACCTATCTTAAAGCAAGCAGACCTTGGTTATCCCTTAGATGCTTGCCTTTTGCAGCTTGGACCGTATATAAAAGTAAGAAGGAAAATTCTCAGGAACTGACACGATTCAGTCCCAGATTTTTATTCCTAAGGTTTGCATATTTTGCATTATTTTATAATATTATTATTCAATGGACGAAAGCTTGGAAGCCAGTAGGGTCGAGTCGGGTAACCGGACAGCGGGTAAATTCGGACATACCATTGCAAACAGTGAAAATCCTGATGAGGCGGCTCATACATGTAAGGAGTTATTTTTTTTTCAAACAACTGACATATAAAGGAAACAATGTCACTGTCCGAATTTACCTGCTGTCCGAATTTACCCGACTCGACCCTATAGATACCTATCCTGATGACTGATTAAATGAAAAGGGGATGTACCAAATAACCTTGGTAGGCAGCATAAACACTCGGAAGACCTCCTGTTGGCATGGGTTTGTGTTTCCGACACCCTACTGGCTGATTTATGTATATTGACTACAATAACAGTGGCTCAAGCAGTGGCTATCTTTGCGGTATATTCCGGATTACTTACGGCTAATTAGTGTGGTCTATCAGTCATAATTAGTCACGTGTGATCCAAATTTCCGGAAAATTTGATTGTACATATCAATCAACACAGTTTACAAGAAGGCGCCTAGTAAAACAAACTGAAAAACAAACAGAAAATCATGATATTGTATCTGAAGATCCTAGTTTGTTTACCTAAAGAACATGTCAAAATAAAACCCTGTTTGAAACTGTGAAAAAAATACCAGTATCCGCTGATTTAGGATAATATAGCCCGCATGAAAATATATAACACGTTCATTTTTCTTTTTTCCAAAGACTTACAGTCAGTCCATATTCCATTCATTTATCCATCTTTCATTCTTTTATTCGTCTTTTCACCCATCTACCAATCTAATGGGCGACCCTTCAATATTTTCCTTTCGGTCAGTAAAAACTTCAAAACAGTCTCAACTGTGTAGGTTCCGTTTTCTATGAAGCGACCGTGGTCATGAGCTACGGAACTACATTGTATCACTTTTTTTCTAAGAGAATCTGATGACAAGAGACTTTCCAAACCTGTATTTGATTTCATTATATTCGATTTTCAATATATTCGATTTTTAACATATCAGAAACGACAAAAAGTCATTTCTGATATCTTGAAAATCAAATTGAAACTTTAATGACACCGGTACCAGGACAAGAATATTTGTATGAAATTAAAGCAAAAGCAGAAAAGGTCTTTGATGCCAGTTCCTACGAATAGAAGTGAGCTATATAAAGCTGGTAAAGATATGCGGAATTGAAAAAGTACTAATGAAGTAAGAGTAAGAAAGAAACCTATCCCTTCCAGATTTAAGACTTTCGAAAATCCAATAATGAGCACCGAAAACATAAGGCGACAGCAGCTGAGTACAGAAATAGTGGGATCATTGAAAGACACGCTAGACATGGGAAAACACGCAAAACGGCTTAATTCTCTTTCTGCGGACTGGCAAAATCTGGATTTAACACTGACCGGTCCGATGTTTTCTTTATATTATCTATAAGGTACAAAAATTAAAGAAACCAGGGGAGGCATTGCTCAGACTGCATGGACACGCAGACTAGTCTGGGGCTTTTCTGTTTGCTTGGGCCGCCTAGCCAACTGGTTGATTTTCCCCTGTTCAGTCGCAGTTATTTTGAGAGCAGCCAGGCTGAGCCGGATTACAAGCGTGAAGCAACTGCAACAGCAGGAAACTGAACTAGTTTTTATCCTGATAATTCTGAGTTTAATCTTATCTTAGTTCCATCTGAAGGATTTCATTTGGAAAATTTGGGCTTTCAGCCAGAAAAAGGGTACTTGGGCCTTGTGCGCCCAGCGAAGACCCAGATGAACCTGCGCATGGGCAGTTGATCAGGATTTTCACTGTGCGTTTTTTTCGGTTCTAAATAGTCAAAGGATTGTTTAAAATGATCAGCAAAGACTCAGATCAGACTGTGCAGATGCCTAATCTGAGCTTAAAATACTCTACGTTCACAAATGCCATAAGGTCAATTCTTTCTGGCCGTCGGCCCGAATACAAACGTCAGCAAGATAGATTATCCAACTAAAATATTACCTTTCAGTTTATAAAGTTAATCTTTTCGAAAAGAAGACATGTTTATGATCTTGATCGAATCTAATCGAAGACTGGAGCCAAAATCTCGATTACTGATTCCAAAACATCTTGTTATGCCATAAAATGATTGCCACCGACTCTGTTTTATAGGGCCAAATGTTAAGTTCAGACCAATCTAACTTGTTTCTTACTATTCAGAACGGTTAAGCGTTCTCTATGTACTTTACATTTTCTGCAATCCAACTCACACAAATAGCAATTTTTACCCTGTACCATATCAATATTAAAGGTAGACGGGCTATACTGAACATTGCCCGAAAAGGCAACTGATATTGTCAGATGTCAAAGATGAAAGTTGACAGATAAGTGCATTACAAGAGAGCGATGAAAATATCTCAGTCCAGGAAGTACCACAGGCCCGGGGGCCGTATTCATAAAACCTCTTAAGTCGTTGCTATGCGGTTGCTAAGGCTAAATATCTATAAAGAAGATTCCCTACAACTATGAAATTTGGTCTGGAGGAACAGTCTTTGTAAGACTGTTCCTCCAGAGCAAATATCATAGTTGTAGCGAATCTCCTTCAAAGAAATTTAGCCTTAGCAACAGCATAGCAACCACTTAAGTCGTTTTATGAATACGGCCCCAGATCCGTACCACCTTATTATACTGGTGGGGCTCTGGATAATTGGTGGGACTTGTAGGAGCTGAGGCTGAGATGTATGTGTGTGTGGGGGTGGGGATGAGGGGGGGGGGGAGTGGGGCTTTTTAATGGTAATTTTTAATAATGTCCATTTTGCCCTAAAATATGCTGTGATATCTCATTCGAATCGTCTCGCCAAGGCGACTCTAGTAAGATGTCTCAATATATATTTTACAAACCAGGCCGACATGAAAGGGCATCCGCTCTTGGTAGATCCTCATCATATGAACCTATACGTAGGTTTGCAGTAGGTGCGATATAGCAATGTTTTTGCGTTTGTAGCGGTGTGTTTATCAGCGCACCTTTTCGCCAGCAAAGGCAACTGGCTTATGTCGTAAAGTCAACGTTAAGCACTTGCAAACCTTTATTCAGTTAATACTTGAAGTTTCTGACATTTTCATTTCGTATTTAGAATTTATTTTATTTTTTTTTTTTCATTTTATTTTTTCTTCTAAAGTGTATTGAAGGTGAAAGCGAAAACTGCGCTTTGTTTGATTTTTTGGTGCACCATTCATATACAGACCATGAAGCAGGCGCAGATGAGTTCGCCTAGAGAATTACTGGTCAAGCCCTGAGAAGGCGGCAGTTCAATCAAGATGCCCGAAGGAATCTTTTTTTATTCACCGCGCGGTTTACTTTAAACGTATGTTATTAACTTTTTTAAAAAACAAAAAATACACATTTATTTTAAAACCGTGCTGATGGAGCGTGCAAATGATTTTATCTTATCTTTGACTGCGGTAAGTAATGGCACCGCGCATGCGCAGTTACAACCAACAGATATTCCAGCTACTGTTAAAGAGATAACGGTTCTTATATTACTGGCTTCTGTTACAACCTTTCCCTCGTAGATTGCCGTAATTCCGCAAATGTTGAAACACTCAACCAATCGGTATAGTTCATTGTGTAATTTTAAAAATTAAATTATCAAGTTTTATTTGTCAGTGTTGTGCTGTAAATTGTTGAAAAATGAGAAACAGCGCAGACGCTGATCAGACTGCTCCTGAGGAGCAGTCTAAGCAGGGTCTACACTGTTTGTTCAAGAACAGTTTCCAAATATTGAGGGTGATTGAGGTAGTTTGCTAATTTCCTCCTCCAGTAGAATACTACCGGTACTAGTACTATGGTTGTACTACAAGCTTCTTGAACGAGAGTAGGCATAACACCAATTAGTGTACTGCAACTAGTTTGGCATATATTGAGTTCTGATCATTATGCGAAGAGTTTATTATATCGTTGGAGTATACAAAGTTCTTTTGAGTTAGGCTTTTGTTTCTCTCTGTGTGTTATTAAATTCGAATTATTGTTTAAGTATATTTTTAATGGAACAGGTGTCGTTTTATGAGAGAGTCTCGGTATTTAGTTAACAAAGATTCGATTGTTTCAATATTTTTTTAAATTGTGTTGAACTTTAATTTAGGGAAATGTGATATAACTGAGAAAAAGAAAGAGAAAACAGAGAATTTGAGAAAGAAATACGATTATAATTTGGAATTTCTGACAGTTGGAAATAAAAACAGTTCCGTGGCTTCAACCTAATATGGAATAATTCAGTAAAAGTTACGTGATAGTTTGTCCAGTTTATTGCGGACACAGCCAGGTAAGATGACAATATGCAAAATGAAGATGTAATTCCTAAAAAGGACTGCAAGTTATCTAAATTAAAAGATTCGCGACAATATTAAGGGTTTGACTTAGGTTAGGTCTATATAACCCTTTCCTTAGAGAAATATATGTCTTTGTAATTTTCAGATTAATTCATTTCCAGGTTTATACCAATTTGATAATTCATTCATTTACCTTTTATTTTATATATTTACTTAGTTTTATAGATTTTTATTTAATCAATTGTTATTATTTTGTTTTACTGGTTCTTAAATGAGCATCGGGAGACATACTGTAAAACATTTAATATCTGCGGTATCAAAATTTGGCGGTTTAAAGAAAATGACATATTGGCGCATGTTAATTTTGGCAGTCTTGATGTTCCAAGGCTCCAGAGAATCCGATGTAAATTTGTGACAATTTTTCTCACTTTTCTATCTAACTATGCATTGTGGCATCTATTAGAATCGCCTCTTCGAGGCGATTCTAATAGGATGCCACAATGTATAGTTTAATGAGAAGTTATTAAAAATCTAAAATACTCATCAAAAACTCCTTCTTATCTGAACCTCCGTTATGCTGTGCCTGTGTATATACATAAAATATATGTTATATAGGCGGACTTATATTTTAGCGCTCTTTTCCTTATCCCCCAATATCGCCAAAATTCAGTAACCGCTAAAAATAAGTGTTCTACAGTAAATGATGTCAATCAAATTGCAAAGCATAATGATACTTGAAATACCAATCTTTATTAATTTCGATCCATCATTGTCTCATACCTGCGGAATTGAAACAGAACAGAACAGAATACCTGCTTTTATCTGAGCCTCATGTCTTTAACAACCGCTGAAAGTGGCCAAAATAAGTTACAGACACATCGGGCGCAAAAACGGTTATAAATAACGTTAAAGGTCCCAAGAAAGTTGCAAGAAAGTTGGCCCGGACAAGAGCTTATCATGTGATGTGCTACTTGGCCCGGAGAATTAAGTATTGAACAAAACTTTTCATATTGTGGCAGACTTAAGACTTGAACCATTTATTTTTTGTTTGACTTGTCCGAACATAATTGGGCCGCGACACGAGAAAACCAACAATGTGGTTGTGCGCATAGCGCAGACTCAAATCAGCCTGAGCATCCGCCCAGTCTGATCTGAGGCTCGATTTGCGCTTAAAGGGTAGCTAAGAGTCTAAAATCCTCCATGCGGACAGCGAAGACTCTGACCAGACTGTGCGGATGCCCAGGCTGATCTGAGTCTGCGCTGGGCGCACAACCACTTTGTTGGTTTTGTCGTGTCGCGGCTCATATAGCTTGTACTGTCTGAGCCCTTATGGTACTTTTAGCGTTTGGTCTGTAGTTGGTATTGAATAGTTGCTTTTTATTCAGTGTCTTTTATTTTGTCGTGCTCTTTTATACAAAACAAACAAATATACAAACAGAAAATAAAACTGATGTGCTGTTTCTTGAGAAGTTACCTTATATAATATGTCGCAGAGGATCGTGTGATAATCGCTTTTTTATTCTTTTACATATAAAACATCTCCCAATTTTGACTGGCCAGGTTATGAAAAAAATTTCATGCTCAACTCAGCTGAGCATGAAATGTTACCTACTAATAATGGCAAATTACTGATAAGTACAGTTTTTTCTTGCTCAGTTTAGCTGAGTATGTAATTATCTCTGGTTATCAATGTGAAAATGCCACATTAGTTGGCATTTTCATATTTATCAGCAGAGAAAATTTCATACTCAGCTGAGTTGAGCACGAAAAAAGTTTTATAACTTGGGCCCCCCGCGTCACAGGCCTTAGCGGACGTTGCCATATTCATATATGACCCATCTTGCACTAAAAACGTAATGTACTGGATTACTTAATTCTTTGATTTACTGTTGAATTCCCAAGGGTATAAGGCTTTATAGTTTTTTCTAGGAAATATTTTTCTAGGAAATATAGAATTACGCATTTATTTTGTACATTGTTAGCATGATCAAGTAAGAATTCTGACAACCCATTTCGTTAAAAGAAAGTCTGTTCTGTTCACTGTGAATGAGTTATTCATTCATTCTTCCTCATCTAATTATCAGAAAATCTAAATTTGAATCTTAAGATTCAGACTTTTCATCTTTAAATGATGATTGTAATTGAATGATGTAAGCACCAGATAGCCGCCAGATAAAACATGAATCGGGCCGTAAGCATCAGTGCAGTCTGATCAGTCTTTATCCTTCGCAGAAACAATCTGTTGAAACTGTAGAGTAAGATGCGTTGATTCTGATCATGCTGCGTGGATAACAGTCTCACTATACACAAAATGAGCCGTGACACGACAAAACCAACAAGTAACATGTGCACCTAGCGAAGCCTCAGGTCAGTCTGACCAGAGCTCATTCTGTCCGAATGGAGCTAGCTTATAACTTAAACTACCCTTTAAGCGCACAGCGAAGACTCTAATTAGACTGGGCGTATGCCCAGGCTAATCTGAGTCTTCGCTGGG
The DNA here is from genome assembly GCA_963989385.1 of Ctena decussata. NCBI lineage: Eukaryota > Metazoa > Mollusca > Bivalvia > Lucinida > Lucinidae > Ctena > Ctena decussata. The sequence continues at coordinate 88,742,696 of OZ022499.1, read as the reverse complement.
CGCACATCCCACTTTGTTGGTTTTGTCGTATCGCGGCTCATACAGTTTTATGCAATATGTGTCACCGTGTTAACCTACCTTTAATTAATTCAGGCGATTTTCTTAAGATCCCATGGCAGAAGTTTTATCAAGAAATAAGTATAATATATGTATTGTAAAATATATGTATTTATTTCATAATGTCCATTGAATGTGTGTTTGTTATACGAAAGAAATAAAGTTTAAACCAAGAAATAAGGCAACGTGAGATTTTTATCCTTAAAAAATGATTTAAAATAATAAGTATTCTCGAATTTATCTGGCAAACTTAATATACAATTTTAGAAAAGGCAGCACAATCAGTTAAGATATTTCACTCATATATTTTTCTTCTTCTTTGTTCGTAATTTCAGAACTATTACTGGGTTTAACTCTCAATTTAGAACTGTTCAGTAATAATCATATATTACATATACATTAATAACAGTTTCAATATGAGGTGTTTGGCTTAAACTCCATTAGTCTAATACTTTTACGTGACTTAATGATAAAACCCGTCTCCAATGAGGCTGAATTTGTCATAAAGACAACGAAGAAAGGTATGAAAAAATATATTAAATATACATGTGCCCCAACTGTTTGGACACAACTAGTTTTGCGATGAGATTTTCGTGGGTGGACAATTCTGTTCTGAAAACTAAGGTAAACGGGTACACTTTCACGGGAAGCAACTCTTCCGTTTTCATTGTTTTACCTTCCTTCTAAATTGGGGACAGCTCAGAAAGGAAAGAATTTGCTCCGTTAGAAGCTGTTTCATTGGTTTATGAGTAGACCACATTTACTGGAGGGCTACGTCGTCCAAGCAAGCAGATAGGAAATCACAAAAATTGTTCCATTGTTAAACCTCACTCGTAGTTCAAGGAGGTGTGCCTACAATGGCAGAATTCATACGAACAAGAATAAGAACATTGAGCGAAAAACATGGAGGTGTACCCAATGCACCTTAAATCCTTTGAAAGCAGTAAAAAAAAAAAAAAAAAAAAAAAAAAAAAACAGACTCGGTTCGATTGACTGTGTTCATCACCAGGAATAAGATGTAATTTGGAATGAGTTTCAAAATAGAGTTCCTATGCTTAGAGCGTGGGCGACCCACGCTCTAAGCATAAGAACTCTAGTTTGAAACTCAATCCAAATGAACTGTGATCCTGAAGAGCAGAATGTACATAACATGCAGTGTTTATTTAATCCAACAAATGTTTTGTTTCAAAACACAAAATTGCAAATAGTGCTGACCCTGTAGGAGCTTTCTGATCGGGTCTACACAGTTTGCTCAATCGAGGGTGGTCTAAACTTTAGAGAAAAGCGGTAACTCGCGACTTAACATTTCCATGACAGTGGTTATTGGCTATAAATTCTTTGTTTTTTATATGAATTGTGTGAAAAAAAGCAATCACTTCGATTCTTACTAATATTACTCTTTTCGCGATGCTGAAAAAGTGAAATATTCATATTGGTAAACCATGAAATATTTTAGATCTTAATTTAGACGTCTAAAACGTTCTTCTTTAAACTGAACTAAAATACCAGAAAATCATCAAAAAAACGTATTTTAATTTTTGCAGCATTTTCAAATCTGTGCTCTTTCAATTAAGCCATAAAGTCGACAGTCAGTTGGCCCAGATCAGGGTTTGTACTATTTGCAGTCGAAGTGGGCCCTAACTACAGAAAAATATTAACTTCTGCACTTCCATTCCAACTTAAGAATGAAAGCTCAAGCTTCTGCAATGGGATTGTCATGAGTCTGGTAACTTCGGACAGAGGGTAAATTCGGACATGCCATTGCAAACAGTGAAAATCCAGATGAGACGGCTCATCATGAGCCGTCTCATCAGCATTTTCACAGTTTGCCCAGTCATTTTTTGTTTTAATTCCAAACAACTGATATATAAAGGAAACAATGCCACTGTCCGAATTTACCTGCAGTCCGAATTTACCTGACTTGACTGGTACTATAAAATTACAGCTTTGTGAAAGATAACCTGGCGGAGTTTTCGTAAAACTCCTAAAAGTTTCCAAATTTGGTCATTTTCAGGAATACTATGATAACATGTTCTTATATTACGCACAGATAACTCTGCTGTACAGGGGCTTCCTTAACTCCATTCTTTCATAGGTGAAACGATATAAGAAATAGCAATGGCTGACTAGTAAGCATAAAATTTGATTTTTTTATAAGCACGAGCATTTGTGTTATATTTTGGGCACCTTTCTTTTAGAATCTTGAATTTTTAATTTCCCCATGGGAATAGAATTGCGCGGTTACAAGGCGTGTTTAAGAAATATGGGCACGATATCCTTAATTTAAAGTCTATGAAGTTTCAATTAAGAGATCTGTCCCGTTCCCAGAACGTTCATATTTTCCGCTTAATAAATTTTACCAGCATCTTTGATTTCTGGACTGTTTCAGGCTCGCAAGTATCCAGCCCCTTTAGCAGACGGACCAGAAGACCCTGAAAGACTACAGATTGGTAAAACGTAGAGCATTTTAATTGAGCGCCAGAGTAGTTTAGCTCAGCCGTGACAACAACATGGCAAGGCAGCGAAGAAAACAAGAGATTCCATAGATAAGTGGATTAATTCATTAATGATAATGGAATTAAATCAAGTGATTCTGTGTATAGTGTTATTTTGTGAATTCAAATTGACGTGGTGTTCGAACTCAAGAACGTCTTCTCAGAACACAGGAGTTATACCGATTGCCAGATGCAGGGTCCGCTGTTTAACCAAGGTGAGTAGGTAGATTTAGGCCCAATGTCTCGAAACATTATTAGCGTTACGAAGTCATATTATTTGAATTTAAACAAAGAATTTGTTGTCTTCTAGTGCGCATGTGTGCTAATGCTAATGTTTTTGCCAAAAAGTGAGCTCCTCACATTTTTGGAAAAAAAAATGCAAAGCTCCTGAAAGTTTTTCGGCAAAAAATGGGCAGTGTTTTTGCTTGTAAGACATCTGAAAATGTGACGTCTTGTTAAGTAACGAAGTGGTTAGTATTGAACACGCCAGTCCTAGCCCGGAGGTTATAAAACCTGAGAACATTCTCAAACTCAAAATAAAGCACACTGTTTGGCTGCTTCCGAGCACATGCTCGGAAGCAGCCAATCAGTGTGCTTTTTCCGAGCACATGCTCGGAAGCAGCCAATCAGTGTGCTTTTTTTTTGAGTTTGAGATTATACTCAAGTTTTATAACCTCGGATCCAGATTTGAATTTAGAATCAAAACTTAACTTTGTAAGGCGCTGTTCGTTTTGCTAATCCCTCTTATGGTCTTACTGCTGTTGTTTGTACTTCTTATTACTATTATCTGTTTGGTGCTGTGGGTGGAATGTGGAGTTTATTTCTATAATTTCCTGATCATTGTCCTTTTTTTGCGTTATAAAACCAATGTTTTGTTGCTTGTATAATAGTCACTAATTACAAAAAATATGGTTGCATTATAGTACGTAGCCATGATGAAGTGTTTACTTTTATTGTCCTAACAATTTGGATTTTCCGTATACTTATTCATTTGAGGGGGTGTTCGGGTGGTGCGGTGGTGCCGTGTATAACTTGCTGTGCCGGGGCGTCCTACTGATTTGGAACATTGTAGGGCAAGGGCCTACTGTGCTTGTAGTAGGTGCGGGTGGGGGTTGTTTGGACATTTTTCTCCCATCTATCATTTCTCTTTCTCCCTCTCTCTGGTAGACGGCCCGATATAGACTGAAATAATGTCTCAAAGGGCCTCTAAACCCAAAACAAGCAATCAATCAAAATTCATTTGAGCACAAAGTTAATACAACTTAATTATGTTTTAGCCTAGTTTTACACTAAAGAAACAAAGTCTCCAAAATTGGATATATCGAAATACGTAAAGGAGTCGTTCAAAACTGTATGCTTTATTCAATTATGAGTCCCCAAATTTCCTTTTTGGCTTGTTTACCTGAAATACAGACATTATTAGCATGCAAATTAGTAAATTATGTAAATTATTCAAACGAAATGTTTAATTTGACAAATATTTGGCAGTATTCGTAGCACTTGCGAAGAACGTCATGGAGTGATTTTCTGTATTCCCAGTGTCCCATAAACAGGAATTGGCAAACAGTGCTGACCCGGATCAGACGCCGCATAACGCAGCGTCTGATCATGGTCTACACTATTTGCATATGACAAATGGGTATTTTCTCTGACAGTAAAATAAAGAATAAAAAATGGTAGTTTCACTTACAATAAAATAAAGAATTAGATAAACAAACTAAACCAGACACCCTTTGCTGACAAATGGACTCATCCAATATGTAAGGATAGAAGCTCCCATTGGGCATGAAAATAAGTAAGAGATTGGCTAAGATCAGCACAACCTTACCCCAGAAATTGTTGGTAGGTAAAAGATTGGCTAAGATCAGCACAACCTTACCCTGAAACATTTGTAAGAAATTTTTGGTCGAGGTGATATCTATAAACGTTTACTCAATAGATGTAGTTTCAGTATCCGCTTTCCTATTGGCGATGAATTCGTTCTGTAGGACGGGGAGGGATGTGTGTTTAGGGCAGGATGTGAAGGTCGATTTTGTCGAGTCCTGATCATTGCCTTATCAACTACTTGACTTAGCGTATTTGTATAGAATCAGCTCAACAGATACCCAGTGTTGACTCAACGTCGAATAAACGTTGATTCAACGTCATGACGTTGAATCAACCTTTATTCAATGTTGAGTCAACGTTGTATGCCCTGTGGGATAGAAAACTAAGACAGATACATCTGCAGAAAGAGATAAAATAATATGCAAAGGCGTCCTAGAATACGATTCGATATTGCCCCGTTTTTGCAGTTTACGGGCCGAAACTGTTATGTTTCTGTTACAAAGCTGTTGTTCATGATTTTGAAGCTATACAGGAAAGCAATATAGGCAGAAATCTCGTACAAAACTGAAACAGTAAGAGTACCTTTTTCCAAATGCATTACAAGAAAATATGACGCCAAACATAATTACATATCACTTAATTTATGAGAAAGTAAAATTCACGCGTAAGACGCTGATTTGAAAATGTCTGCAATATATTTCCTGAAAATCCTCCTTTCAACTTCAAAGCTTCGAGCATTCCAACTTCCACTGTTGGCACAGCTTGTGAGTTTATCAGGGAAGCTTATAAATTATTAAGTCTGAATATTTTCGAAATATCAGGGGTCAGATATGCACTGATATGAAGCGTGCCATAAGGGAAATGTAGTCTTATAGCATTAGCCAACAGTTCGGGCTCAAATCGGCCCGTACATATGTGAAGAACAATTATGACCGTTGCCTTTCTCGGGATTCATTTATTATCCATGTGAATAGTGATGACTCTGATCAGACTGCGCGGATGCGCAGGCTGATCTGAGTCTTCGCTGTTTACATATACCATAAGGTAATATTTTCCATGGCAACGACTGAAATATGCACTAATATGATATTTGGATAAAGATAAATTTTGGACATGACTCAAGCCAATTTGGAGGAAATAGAACTGACCATCCTATAACTAAGTAGATTCCGGTGTAATTCTATTTATTTTAAGTATAAAATATATTATTGGATTCAGGCCATCCTGTTATTGCTATAGGGTGTCGCTTTCTGAGACTACCAAGGTCAAGTCGGGGAACTTCGGACAGCGGGTAAATTCGGACATACCACTGCAAACAGTGAAAATCCAGATGAGACGACTCATAAAGAGCCGTCTCATCTGGATTTTCACTGTTTGCCCTCCTGTTAATTTTGTTTTAAAATCAAAATAACTGGCATATAAAGGAAACAATGTCACTGTCCGAATTTACCCGCTGTCCAAATTTACCCGACTCTACCCTAAAGCACTTCCTGGAGAATCAAACAGTAGACCAATTTGCACCAGTTAGTCTTAGGTTAAGGGCAGTTGGGAAATCATCATAGTTTGAGTTTTATTTTCAAGTCTGACAGTGCACAAACATGAAGGCCAATCATTTTCCGTGGAGCATTTGCTTTCCAATGTACCTATAGCATTGACATCCAGACAAATTTTCATATTAATTACTTTTTTCTCTCAAGTCACATTTGCAATATTCAGAGAAGCCCTGTAATCGAGTATTAAGAGCGCTTGGCTATGGCTCTGAATGTTGCGGGTTCGAATCCCAACTGGCGAAAGACTGAAAATTGCTCTCTGTCAACCCAGCAGTAAAGGGTACCTGATTAAAAAAAGGAAGATTGAATGGATTTGACTCGATATGCTATGCCTGTGATACGATGGACCTGCGACAACCTTTTGCTCCTACGGGCACAGGCTATGGGAAACCTTTACCTTTCTATACAGATTCATGAAAGTCTGACTGCAAATATTCTGGCTCACATATCAAATGAAGAGGATTATTTATTTACATCAGTATGCTTGTATATTATGCATAAATTGAATAGACTCCGCTTTGGAACAAATCAGTTAGGGATAACTATTTACGGACGTACTATTAAAGCCTAGATTCTATGATAGGAGGTACAGAATACAGAAACAACTGGTACCTAGAGAAAAATCAGCAATTCTGCATTATAATAGTTGTGTATTATTATCAAGATTCTTGTCTTATCTTGATTATGATTAGCATTGTTAGGTTATGTAACGATAATAGGTAGCACTATTATCATGTTAAGTTAATTAGCTTTCTCTCACTATAAACGTCTTCGACACTTAATGTCAGGCGAGAGAAAGAACCTTTATTCTTTTGACTACAGCATACAAATTCAATTTCTGGTGAAATTTACGGCATGATGCATAGATGGCAGTTTAACATAGATGCCTGATATGCAGCTGTAACTGTTGATTAAGTGGCATCCTGCTGTGAAATAGTGGTCAAAGTTTTGATATGAAATGTTTTACAAGCTATATAAGACTTTTACTGTTAGAAGCAATAACCATAACACATCAGAACATTGGGCCATGGGACATTTCAGAGTTTGTACCATCAAGTATGCATTCCCAGATTAATGCATTTGAGCCCCGACACGACAAAACCAACAATGTGGTTGTGCGCCCAGCGCAGACTCAGATCAGCCTGGGCATCCGCCCAGTCTGATCAGAGTCTTTCCTGTCCGCATAGAGGTAGCTTTAACCCTTAGCTACCCTTTGAGCACTTAACGTAGTTCTGGTCAAACGGGACGGATGCCCAGGCTGAGCTGAGTCTTCGCAGGGCCCACAACCACATTGTTGGTTTTGTCGTGTCGTGGCTCATTTATTCTAAGAGTGTCTCGTAAAACGGACACAGGCAAACACTGTAAATCCAAATAAGGGTAAACAGGCAAAGTTAGACGTATTGTTTACAGTTTACGAGTATATCAAAACGAAATGGCGAAAAGAAAGTAAACAGTCCTCACTTCCACGTCGAGGTGATCACATGGTTAGATATGAGGCACACAACGTTGAATCAGCATTGAATCAACGTTGATTTAACGAATCAACGTTGATTCAGTGTTGATTCAACGGTATATGGCCACTGGGGAGTAATAACCACAACATGGTCAGATACATTTAAGAAGCATTATAAACATAAATCAACAAGTATTATTAGTATTAAACTTTTCAAATTCACTAAATTATATATTCATAAATTCAAGCCTACAAGGGATATGATAGCCTGTTGAAAGATTTCAATTAGGTGGGGTTGTTGAAGAAATTAACAGGAAACGGAGCTTTTTGTTTCAGACATCAATCAGTGTGTCAAGGTTTGTGTAATAATTTAATTGTTTTAACAGCGTAAGTAAGGAGAAAAAATGAGTTAGAGCGTTCTTTTTTTCTTTTTCCTGTAATGCATCGCCTATTTTAAGTGTATTCAAAATATTATTGGGCATATTATATGTGTGAATCAAAACACGAAAACCAAATGCATTTATTCTGTTGCATTACAAGCGTTACTCGATGCATTCTTTGCAGAGTAGGGTTGTTGGGTTGGCGAAGATGTCTTGAAATGTCTTTGCCTTGAAATTTTCTGCATAGAAGCGTCCCACTAGTATGGGCTTTATTGCCATAACATTGGTAGGACAAAGGCTTACTGTGTTTTCAGTAGGTGTGGGATGAGGTTTATTCTGGGTACAGACCATCCTCTGCAAAGGAACATAGACCGGCAGAGTAATATACAGATTCGACTGGAGCCAGGCTGGATGAGGTTGTTTGGATTTTATTTACTCTTTCCCTCTCCTTTTAGAAGACGGCTCGATATAAACTGAAATAGTGCTTCAAAGGGCCGTTCAACCTAAATTACCCAGTCAACCAACTTTTCAGAATCTGGCATTATTACTGTCAAGTAATCCTATAGGACCATCGATGAGGCCTAATTGCCACAGAGAAGGTGGATGACCTGGCCTATCGCATGCAGAATCCGCCTCTGAAACTGCTGTTTTTGTTTCTGTGCGCGCTTGCATTCTACCCATAGCACAATCCTATAAGAATCTCTTGATAAAACAAATTCTGAAAGAGGATCAGCTGAAAGCAAGGACTACACCAGAGAAACGGTTGTAGGAGACAGTTAAATTCAGTATTTTCATATGTAGTAATGTAACGTTCAACACTGCCCACGCCACAAACAATGGCACCGGCTCAATGGAACTCTATTTTCAAACGGACTCGGAAAGAGCCCAGTGATCCCCTACAACTTTCATCTAGGCCTATATCATCTAGAAACCATTTTATTTATCTCTCTAAGTTATGCTTTGTTCGAGTTTAGTATGCACTTTCCAGCACACAATTGATGCCCTGTATATATTTTCTATGACGTCCAGGTTGATCTGAGTCTTCGCTGGGCGACATGCCGCCTTGTTGTTTTTGTCGTGTTGCGGCCCAAATTTTTGGTTGCTTCAATGCTGTATGCCTCATGGAGTCTCGTTTGTCAGGTGCTGACCCAGCAGGCACACAAGGTTGAATCAGCCTTGAATCAAGGTTGATTCAATGCTGATTCAACCTTATGTGCCCCGTGGGGAGGTCCAAAGAATTTACGATCTCACAGTTACATGTAAAGCATGCTCAAACAAACAACCTATATCTTAAACTTTCTTCTGTGGCAAAACAAATCGAACACACACATGGGTTTTCCATTTACGCATGTTTCATATGGCGTTCTAATTTGACATTTCAGCAAATTATCGCTTTGTTGCACGTGAGTTTCTTTGCAAAGATGAAGGTTAATCCAACAAAGAACAGACTTAAACACCCATTACGTATGAAACCAAAGCTGTATATTTTACGAATTTACTGTGTTTCTGGGTAAAATACAATACTGAAGCTATTATGAAAGAACGAGTGTGGAAAGGCCGGAAGAAATAGCGATCGGCCCAGCTTCCACTGATGTATAGAACACTGCTTTCTTTTATTCTTTTCAATGAAATGCAGATTTTTCTCGATGACAGTTTCAAACAGTGAACTTACTTTCAATTTTCGTTGTTTGAGACTACTTTTTTTTTTCTAATGAAATTGCACATGTCGAGAAATGTTCTTTTACATATTATCTATGATTGAGTCAAATTCTTTTATGTTGAGAAAAGAAACACAAAATTTGATTATTTAACAGTAATACATCGAATTTTATTCCATCGAATGAACACCGAAAGTGGCATTTTCACTCGAATTTCGGTGTACATTCAATGAAATAAAATTCGACGTTACACTGTAAAAATTCTTCTGAAACTTGACTTTCCACGACATTTACCAAAACCTTCACGAGTTTCTCCCTTTGCAGATGAAACGTTTTGTAGTTTGCGTTTTTTTCTCTTTGGTGGCTTGTTTTATGATTGTTACGTTTCTTGGGTATACCCATTTATATTTTTAACAACCAATCATTGTAGATGGTTTTACTTACCGTGTAAATGCAGAAAAGAAAGAAAACGACCATAATTGACGTTATCTATATAGTTATCTCATATTCGTTCTTTGCTCAGCATTGAAAGAAGTAGACAGTTGATTAATATGAATAGTCTACGGGTTAATGCCTTATGATTTCAGATAGTGCTTAATGATGAGTGATCAACAGTTAACCCATTACACTGATAATAGCCTAGATATAGATAATACAAACAAAATAAAATCATTTTCTGAATTCATTCTAGGTGTAGTCCTATTACTGATGACAACCAGTGAACTTCAGGCCGACATTGATAAAAAAAATGCTGGACAGTGTACACCACAAAAAATAAGCCTTTACATACGCATCAATATGGCACTGCATCAGAGTATGAGTGACCACTCCTGATATTTCCACATTGTACCAATAACTTTACATGTATTTGAGTCAAGCAGCATTGTCATATACACCCCTGGTTATCTATGTATATAGAAGGGTAACTATGACTATTTTTCGTTTCGTAACAGCTCTTTTTCGTTTCGTAATATCCTTGAAATTATAGTTATACATGCGTAAATACCAAAATGTGGGTCTGAAGTTATCCCGTTATCGCGGTTCCTCTTCTTTAGACTACTTGTAACCGCTAACTACAGATATCTCAAAGAAAATTTTCTGCCGGCGGAAAAGTTACTTTGATATACCAATAGTTTGAAATATCCAGAGCTGAACTATACTATGCACAATAAATATAGCAATTAGTTTGTATGTGTTAGATCCACCATATTAGGATTTTCTTGTCAGTTTACTGCATAAAGATATAAAGGCCGATCATTCTAGATGGACTGGCAGGTAAAAGATTCAAGATTGCTCAGTTGTAGCGTTTGAACTATCGTGACGTCAGTTTTTATGACCATTGTATCTGAACGACATTTATGATCATGTACAAAAGCCACAACCATGATGAGGCGGCTGGTTGGCTGTTAAAATAAAGGAAAACGATCTAAAACATTTGAATATGTTACGAGTATGAGGTTTACAAAGTTCGAAAATTTGACGTTTTTCCTTGTTTTTACGTTATCGTCTTAAAAACTTGTTTCTGATCGATATTTCTTGAATCCCTTTTGAGTGTATGAGTGTTTGGTAGCTACCAATATGATAATGTAAACCATTCAGAAAGAAAATTCTTCCCAGTTACTTAGCATAAGTCAAAAGTCTTAGACTAACGTCATCATTTTCTCACAGTTACGTTACACTTCAATGAAGAAACTTCACAGTTAAATTAATCATGGTGTGACCTTAAATTCTACCCTATTGTTTTTCTCGGGTTTTGATTCTGTATTGAACTTCAGCACCCGCGAATCATTGCACATTGGACCGAATGAATACGTTTTAACGTCAATGGCGCATGCCAAGATTCGTCAGCTGTTAAGCTTAACCATATCTTTTACACAATCAATAGCTTTGACAAGAAAACTGAGCATGAAAATGTTGCGAAATACCGTACAAAAAATAACATGCTTACCAGTTTTATGTTGCTTTTCAATGGGTGCGAATTTCGGCTAATGACCCCTTCCGTGCTTATCGCTTTTCCCCCATATCGTTTTTAAAGATGGCTTCTGTAATCCCATGGCATCTTAAGCCCCAAATATGGTTCCTTTCAATTCAATTTAATTTTACTCAATGTTTCACTTCAGTAATGAAAAAAATTGCAAAATATAAAAATTTGCTAAATATATTTTGCATAGTATATAAAGAAAGACAGGAATATAGAAAGATAGGAAATGTGTCAAAACTATATTTTTTATATAAAAGGGTACATTGAGATATCACTGTTTGAGTTAACGAGTCAACTGTATATTTTGCCAGAACTTTACCAAACACGGCACTGTCCTTTCCACCAATGTATATGTAATACTGTATAGACGCTGATGGCTGAGATAAGGGTATGTTCAGATAACAAGAGTGAAATGACTTTGTCTTGCCTACATATACATAAGACACAGCTATGCAGTAATAAAACTTTTTGCAGAATTATCTGACATCAAATCAAAATCTATAAGAGTTCCTTGAAGAGCAGAGAACACATTCAAAATAAGGAACATGGGCCATACTTTGAAGTTTCGGCTATTCAAGCCTCATCAAGGACCCTGACATGGTCTGGCGACGAAAGCAAGAGACAAACATACGGCAATTTCTGTTTTGATAAGGCAATCGATACAAAGACTGATTGGTATAAAAAAAAAAAGGTCCAAATTAATAAGAAAAAACGATGGTCTAGAGTAGGAGTTTTATTTCTAAACCAATAAAAGAAAAATCTGATTTTTCAGAATATGTCCTCAGATTTTAAATCATACAGTCTGCACTATGGATGATGAACGGGGAGACGTTTTACCGCCGCTACACGGCACAACACAGTGAAGTCAAATTCAAATCTATAAGAGTTTCTTCAAGAGCCGAGAACACATACATAAGAAGGGACATAGACCAACTTCGAAGCTTCGGCTCTTCCGTGGCCCTGAAATGGTCTGGCGTCAAAAGCTAGAAAAAAAAACAACAAACAACAAAAAAAAACATACGGTAATTTCTTAATTTTGATCAACATGTCTTTGTTTTAAGCTCTGGATCGTTAGGTTCTCCACATGTTTATAAGGTTTTCAATGTAACACTTCAATTCAAAACTACAATATGTAAACTTCAAAGTCGAAATCTAGAATAAACAACGAGGATTAATGCCAATTGCAAAATCAAAATTCTTCTCTAAATTCGAGAAAGAGGATGTAATAGTATGAATGGAAAGGCAGAAATAAACAAACTATAACCAGTGACTTATTGGCTGCCAAAAAAAAAAAAAAATAAATAAATAAATAAAGAAGAAATTTGTCGAGTTACTTAGGTCGGAAATTTCTATTTGGCATACCGTTGTGGTTCCCATGTTCTTCTTCTTAGACAACTGCAATGCAAAAACTGAAAACTGACATTGGAAGAACAGGAAGTATAAAGGAATAGACAAGATAAGTGTGATAGCTATTATCATTACATAACAGAACATTGATAACAAGCAGCAGACGATAAGAATCCTGAGAACAATACACTTAGTCGTTATGTAATAGGTACAACATCATTACAGATTGCAATAATTACATTTTTGCTCTCTTAACCTAAATAGCAGCGAATAGTATAATTTCATTCAGTTATGCTAAAACATACACAAGGTTATGAATAGGGTTGCCAGTTCTTTCTGAAATATTAACTTCTAGGTTGCTTCACTATCCGCATGCGCTACTGTCTATCGTTCCGCTTATGCTTCACTGTCCGCATGCGCTACTGTCTATCGTTCCGCCTATTCTTCACTGTCCGCATGCGCTACTGTCTATCGTTCGCTTATGCTTCACTGTACGCATGTGCTACTGTCTATCGTTCCGCTTATGCTTCACTGTCCGCATGCGCTACTGTCTATCGTTCTGCTTATGCTACACTGTACGCATGCGCTACTGTCTATCGTTCCGCTTATTCTTCACTGTCCGCATGCGCTACTGTCTATCGTTCCGCTTATGCTTCACTGTCCGCATGCGCTACTGTCTATCATCTGCTTATGCTTCACTGTACGCATGCGCTACTGTCTATCGTTCCGCTTATTCTTCACTGTCCGCATGCGCTACTGTCTATCGTTCCGCTTATTCTTCACTGTCCGCATGAGCTACAGTCTATCGTTTGCTTACGCTTCACTGTCCGCATGCGTTACTGTCTATCGTTCCGCTTATGCAGCGGAACGATAGACAGTAGCGCTTGCGGACAGTGAAGCAGTCTATGAGCTTGGAAGGACTGACGCATGTGCAGCAGTCTTCATTAATGTTTTGCAATTCAAAGAGTAAATGTTTTCTTTTACGAGTAGCGCCCTTTTGGAAGAGTCCATCCAAGGAAGCAAACAGAAAAGCACAAACATTTCATCTGAAAAAAAATGAAGGAGAAACAAAGAGGTGTACCCTTACTCCATAAGATACCTGTTTTTTGCAAACCTAAATGGGAAAGCTCATATTGTTGACCAATACGCTGTGCTTTATTTTATGTGAATCAAAGGGGTAACTGGAGAGAATTTTGTGAATCAAAATTATATTTTATGTCTTTAGGTGGGTCCAGGGTGTTCATTAAAGAAAGTTGTGATCACTCTCTGGGAGCCTAAAATCACGTCTGGGATATTATTTTGAGGAGTCAATATAAATAAGGCCCATGTTCCTTCTTCTGAATGTGTTCTCTGCTCTTGAAATTTTAATTTTACCCCACTGCAGCTGGTGCTGTACAGTGAGGCGGCCGTAAAACGTCTCCCCGTACATCATCCATAGTGCAGATTATATTCTGTTTTCGTCCTTTGAGATCAGAGGACATATTCTGAGAAATCTGAAATTTTATATTGGTTTAGACTTTTATTCTAGATCATTGTCTTTTATATTATTTGGACCCTTTTTGATACTAATCAGTCATTGAATCGACTGCCCAAATAAGATTAAGAAATTACAGCAGGCTTTCCTTTGGTTTCGTCTCCAGATATTGTAAGGGTCACTGATGAGGCTTTATTAGCCGAAACATTACGTAGTCTGGCCCATGTTCCTTCTTCTGAATGTGTTCTCTGCTCTTGAAGGAACTCTTTTAAGATTTTAATTTTATATGACTATATAATTTTGGATTGCACTCTGATTTTTTATGTAAAAGTTGTAATATGGGATGAACGAAATAAACCTATAACATTTCTGACATTGTCATCATGTCATTGTCATCATGTCAAATTTGTCATTCTGACAGGTTTCAGCACGCATCTACGTATATGCACTTATGTTTCCGACGATTCCATTTCAGATTTAGCCATAAAAAGATTTAAATGTTGATACATGTCTCAAGTTAATCAGATTACTACTGAAGCATTTAGTGAAGAATATTAATCGATAAACTTAATTTTTGAATTTCCGGCATTAAAAGGGTTTCTTAATTTCTTATCATTTTTAATTGAGCTAGAAATATAGACGATAGGACCTTTGCCAGCTAAAAAAGTTAAAACGTTCAATAAAAAGTAAAACAGCTTAGTTAAATTACCGTTCTACCAGAACATCTTGCACTCTCTCAGATTCGAATGAGGGCAAAAGAAGGTAGGAAAATTTACAGGAACTGATACAATTAAGTCTAGATCCCACCCTAGACACCATGTGAGAAAAGACAATACAAAATTAGACCACCAAAGCCATCACCAGTGGCAACCAGGTGAACAGCCATTTCCCATATAGATGGTCATCGGACTGGCCATTACAATGATATATCAATAACCAACAACGCAACAAGCAACACATAAAACAACCAAGAAGAACCAAAACAGAAGTGCCGCCTTTGAAATGAAATTACTGTCGGGCTCAACTAGTTTGCGGACGGCCAACCCTCGCCTTTGGTCTGTTAACCCTGTCAAGTAGACTTTTGTCATTCAAAGATGTTAGAAATTTACAGTCATTAAACCTCACTTGCCTCTCTGATACCTTTATGTCCGCCTCTGACATCTTCGGAGTCCGGTGTGTGATATAATAAAGATTTAAGAGAGAAGTTGAATTTTTTAAATAAATAATATGGCAAAGAAAATTCATATTATTGATATATTGTTTGTAATGTTAAGGCTAGCCCGGTGACCACCTACATGCAGCTTATTATGTCTGGTGGTGACTAATTTTGTGTTGTCTTTTCCCACATGGTGTCTTGGGTGTTCTCTGGGATTGAATTGTGTCAGTTCCAGAGAATTTTCCTACTCATTGTTCTAATACATATATCTTCAACTGAAATCAGTCTACATGTTGAAAGCAAACACACTCACTGTAATAAAGTGGAATGGCATAAGAAGAACAACTTTGGAACGGTCAGTGTTAGCTACTTGCAATTCAAGTTGTATGTTTTTCAATTATTTTTGCAAAGAGAGGTAACTTACTTCCTTTTTGCTTCCTTGGATGACAAAGCCCTTCCATAAAGGGTTTTACTCTTTCAATTAAAAGAATTGGCCTCCATCGAGAATGGAAGCAAAACTAAATATAGCAATGTTGCTTCCTCCGAAAGTGTACCAATTCGCCTAAATTTGATATATTCCTATACAAACTCACTTAACAATGCGGCGCACCCGCCCCCCTCCCCCACTTCCCCCTCCACCCCCCTGACTGGTCAAAGAGGAATTACAGCAACACATGTAAAATTAAAAAACAAAAAACAAACTAACAACGTGAAAGAGCTTACTGTGGGCCCGATTAAAAACATGGAAAGTAAAACATATCTGATCAATGTGTTTTTGTTGTACCTGCGCATGTCTACGTCAAGCTTATATCTATCAGTCTAAATAATGAGTTTTAGCAAGACATGATTGATATATTGTTACTACTGTCTGTCTGAGTCAAAACAGAATGCTGTAAATGTGTAGCACCATTTTATTTGTGTAATAAACTGTTGATTACTCTTTGCCTGATTATTCCAGATTACCAGAAACACGCACGTGGAAGTAACAAAAAGGGCGAACATTTCTGATTCTTCGGTAGCTTGAATATGAGCCGCGACACGACAAAAGCAACAAAGTGGCATGTGCGCACACCGAAGACTCAGCTCAGCCTGGGCATCCGCCCAGTCTGATCAGAGTCTTCGCTGTGCGCTTAAAGGGTAGGGTCTCAGCTACCTCAATGTCGACAGCGAAGCCTCTGATTAGACTAGGCTAATGCCCAAGCTGATCTGACTCTTCGCTGGGAACACATGCCACTTTGTTGGTTTTGTGGTGTCGCTGCTCATATAAACCTTAACCAGTGGGAACATATTGCTGAATCAAAATTAACTCAACGTTGCGTCAACGTCATGCAATATTCTTGCCTAGATACCAATGAGCCAAGCTGGTTGAGGCCATGGTCGAATGGAACAAAATCCATGTTCAAATCATGGATTCTCGTGCTGGTTGAACATCGTTTAGGGCTTGCTTATTCATATTTCGGGACTTTTCATGACGATACATTCCTTTTCTGGTATAAACAATTTGCTTTTAACTTTATTAGCGACAAAGCCAGTTTGCTTTTTGTGGAATGACCTCATGAGATAAACAAGGCACAATGAACAACGATTTATAAGAGAAAAATTGTTGGATTTACAAACAGCGTAGATCCAGACGAGGCGGCTCATAATAACAAGATGCCTTATCTGGATGTAGACCCTTTATTCTCACCCATTGGACAAGGATATCCCTTTCTAGTGGTGTCTGAGATTTTCTATCTCGGCCTGCTATCTCGGCCTAGGCTCAGAAAGCTGTCTCAAAATGTCAATCATTGCTATAGAGTACAGCCCAATAAATTACACACTTTAAATCAGCAAATCAACTTACAACCTGTCATGTAAATTGCATGCAGAATATGAAATTGACACCCAGTGATGTACAGGAAGTGTCACTGTAGATTTCTGATTAGCTGCCAATTATGAAAAAAGCATGCATAAGGTGAAATTAACACACATGTCAAACAATTAATAGAAAATTAGCTTCAAGTTTATAGGAATGGACAACAAGAACTTTAGAATCCAATAAATATTCTGTTTTATAAAACATGGGTGAGAAAAATAATCAATGATGGGGTTGAGGCCTTGACAAGGAAATCTCAGGCTCGTTTTCAGATTATTTAAGTCTTATGCTCGGTAAGCCTCGCATAAGACTAAATAATCTGAAAACAAGCCTGAGATTTCCTTGTCTCGGCCTCAACCCCATCATATATTCTATTAGTCTTCGAGTCATGGAATTTTCAATATGATATACAGTATACGAGATAATTTTCGCGGGTTCAAATTTTCGCGGTTAAGGGTCATAAACATAAACATTAATTTTAGCGATTTTTAATTTTCGCGGCTAGCAACATGCTTGAAAAGCAAAGCTACTTCTTTTTCACTTGAGCTAGTTCGTTCATATCTACAGAAGATACTTTGTAAGAAACAGAAAAATATCTCGCGATTCTAATATTCGCGGTTTCTAACTGACCGCGAAATACCGCGAAAAATGGAACACCGCGAAAATTATCTTGTATACGGTAGCTTAGGCGAAACATTTTTTTAATTTTGCAGACGTTAAGTTTATCGTCTGCATTCTAGCGCTTTTAATGGTAAGACTGTTTTAGGTAAAACAGCTTGAGCAGCTGCCAAGCAATGGATATAAGCTGACCATATTACTAATTATATCATTAAAGAATTAAGGCTCTCTTATCATTTCTAATCCTGTATAATAAAATATGAAAGTTGAAATGGTCAACTTGATACCTTCTAATTTCTGTCGTCTTTTATTGTCTTGCTTCATAAATATACGCCCACTGTTTTCGAAATGATACCTGCTAATTTCTGTTGTGCTTCTTTAGTGCTTTTAAAAACGTTACAAGACTTCTTAACGTTTCATAACTTTTCTCCTGCAGTACTCGAGGTAGATTCAGAGTTCGGCCTTGAGTCTAACACTTTTTGTATTGCCTTGCACCTATAGCCCCTGGCTATTGACCCACACCATGTTTGAGTGATGCAACAGCTAGCGCAGCTTTCCAGGCACCAAAAAGCTGCAACATTTTAGCCATAATTCGTGAAATAAGGGAATAACAAGGGGTTATATCCACCTACCCAAATTAGCCCTTAAGTCGGGACAGACTTCCCCCTGACTCTAACAGATGTACAGATCCAGCCATAATAAGACAGCCTCATGAAGGGTGTGTGTTTCCAGAAAAAAAAACGCATTTTTTAAATTACATATTTTTAAATCATTTTTGTTTGATGTCAAATAAAAACACTCTTTTGGCGATAATGAGATACAAAGCAATGTACGTAAAAGCAGATAAATCCACCCTGTGACTCCTGGTGCATGTAGAAAAACATTCGTTTAAGGGGCTTTGTTACCATGTGTACTATTTCAATTATGATAATCGTAGACCCTTATTGCGTGCATAAAACAAAAGAGGAAGATGTTTGTGCATTTAGTCTGTGACTGAATGTATTTGCTAGTGATACAGTGAGGAAACCGTCTCTGAAACTGTATGCCCGTGTTCGACTTCAGGGCGAATCGGTGTTCGACTCAATGACAAAGCATGGATGAGTGTTAATTGATAAAAATTCTGTTGAATTTACTTATTTTGACCATTAAATAGTTATCTTTTCGAGCATTGAGAAGCCATAGATTAGTTTAACAAAATATTAGATTTCGTAAACTAGGAACCTTTTTTTCTACATAATATTAATTATTTTACAAAATTTATAAAATTCAAAATTATGAAATTTAGAAACAGCTCGAGAGGGATGCGGTGCGACGACAGCTAGTCGTATAATAATGCATGTTTTATATTTGGGAAGGCTTTTATGCATATTGTTCATAGATTAAGGTAACGTCTGGTATTTTAACAGGTAATGACCCACCAAGTTGAAATGTTATCAGTTTAATTTGTTCGACTTAAGGGCAAGTTCGACTTAAGCGCGAGTTACCCTAACGTCGAAATGACGTCGGACTGTCGTCGATGCGACGTAATGACGTCGCATGGACGTCCGTACAATGTCATGTGCCTGCTGGGTTAATGTATCTCGTATTGAAGCAAAACATTTGAGGAGATGAAGTAGATCCCTGTGCCCTACTGGAATTTGTTTTCAGCTCGACGGACATTTTGTATACATTGGCCATTTATTGACGTGTAAAGTATGCATAAAGACTGCATTTATAGCTGAACAACTAAATTTTATAACAATTTTATGAATATATAAACATATGTTTTAGGAGATAGGTCCTAGTACAATGCCATCATGGGAATTTAAACAGTTTAACGCTTAATTGCCATGAGCATGCGCAGAGACACGTAGCAGAAGGTACACTGGTACATCATGATAATAGACTTAGATTTGGCATTGAACTGTCTACATTATACTTCAGTAGTTGCGCAACAGCAAAGAAAATAAGATGCTTCAAAGCAGTGCTCCAGATAAGTAGGGGTAACAGGGATAATTACGGGATTATTTTCCTTACTTTCCATAAAAAACATATGTTGTGACCCCTCATTAGAACCGTCTCGTCGAGACGTTTTTAATGAGGGATAACAACATATGTTTTCATTGAGAAATAAGACAAAAATATTCTTGAATTATCTCTGTTAACCCTTCTGATCTGGAGCTCTGTCAAATTCCTTACATTGCTGTCTTTCCCAAGAGGCTCTGTGGAATATGTTAATATTGTAATTGAACTATTTTATATCATTAATAACTTAAACAGACTGTTTACCGTACTAAAGACTCGTAAGTGTAAGGAAGATCTCAAGCATGAACAGAGCTTCTTGAATTTTCAAAACAGACAAACAAATGCACAACCAGACACAGAAAAAACGAATGACGGAGGTTCTCTTTTAAGCAAGAAGTTGTTATACGTTCATGTTCTTGTCTGAACCAGAACGACGACTCTGTATTTTGAATTAAATAGTAACTTCACCAAATTAAGTGCGACAGACGCGCGTTTCTGTATCTAACTTTTACAATGTCACTAAACCCCAAAAGTTTAACGAAAAAAAATGTGATAGGCAGGTCTCGACAAGAAACAAGTATCCTTGTCCGAGTCAGACTTCCTTACGCATTCCGCGAAGCACACAGTAGCTGCAGACATCAAGTACTCCGCTAAAATTCATGACAAGCCAATTTTGCATATAGAATAGTTTAGAAATTTTACCGGATATATGTCAGTAAGGTTATTTTAAATCTGATGGGCCCGATCAAGGACATTGTTGGTCAGACACATTAAGAGGGACTCAGAGCTCCAGATAAGAAAGGGTAACTTGGATAATCTATGGATAATTTTCCATATTTCTGTCTAAAACATACGTTGTGACCCATATTAGAACCGTCTCATTGAGACGGTCCTAATGAAAGGTCACAACATATGTTTTCTTCGAGAAATAAGAAAAATCATTTCTGAATTACCCTCAAAACCCCATATTGTCTGGAGCTCTGGGGATGGGGGTGGGTACTAAATAGAGATTTTCGTTTAGAAATGACTGGACGTTGATACTTCAGGTCGTGTTCATTTGTTGCATGCTACAAACCGCTCCCCGTATCTGTTAGAACTCTAATATACATATTTGGCACCTTGAATCTGATTCTTTGTCAGCTATTTATCATGACAACGTAGGCGGAAAGCTGATATGCCTTGTAACATTATTCAGATGTCATGGCGAAAAGTTATATGATGTTGACGAAAATGACAACTTCCAAGAGGTGATACATGTAAGTTTACACACAGGCTCATATGAAATATTTGGATTCGCCAATTCACAGGCAAGCTAAAGCCTTAGTGTCTGCATTTTGGGTTATATAACACATGAAAATGGTCTGTTCTGATATGGGTGCTACCCATAAAGAAAATAAAATCACATTTTTTTCCTGAAGTATGAGGGTCGTTAGCTAAATTCGGACAGCAGGTAAATTTGGACAGTGAATTTGTTTCCTTTATATGTCAGCTGTTTGGAATTAAAACAAAAAAATAATGACTGGGCAAATAGTGAAAATCCTGATGAGACGGCTCATTACCATCTGAAGTATAACTGTTTGCAATAGTATGTCCGAATTTACCTGCTGTCTGAACTTACCTCATTGCTGATCCCAAGCTCATCACTACAAGTGCAAAGCATTCAGTTTCAACAATAACCGTGAGTACATGTATATACATCTTTTCAAAAAGGACATCCCTCCATTGTTGATTTTAGGCTTGCGTGTGCCTTTCTCGATAAAAGCTCCTTGCTTCACTTTAATTGTAAAGATCCACCATAGCCTGTATATACAGGGAAGACTGTGGTCTATGGCCATCTTGATGGTATATGTCGTTTCAAGGCTTCCAAGCTCTTTGATTTTATTTTTTTTGATTTTTTTTATTTTTTTTTAATTTTTTTTTTTATTTTTTTTGCTGGTTTTGAAACTTGGTACCGAATTTATTCTGTTATACGACGGAGTTTTCCCGTTCTGAAACAAACCCAAATATCTAGATCCGTCTTGAAAGACGGATCTAGATATTTAGGATTGTTTTCAAATTTTCAAAGAGGAAAAAACCCTCTTAAAGCTGAATTACACTAACCCTGTTTTCACGTTTGAGGTAAATGTTCGTCTTAAAACGAACAAATTGATAGCAGTTTTAGAGGCATAGGTCTTTGTCTGTATTCTTTTACTACAGGTAGGAAGAAGTATCTCGTCCATCAGCAGACGCAGGTTTGATTAAAAAGACATTGCCAAGATGATTCTGTGTATTGGTACAGAAATTCTTCAGCATGCAGAGTAGATCAAAATATGACTGCTCCTAATCTGATCGTTGTCTGCACTGCGTGGCATTTCGCAAGGGGTTGACATCTTCTGCAAACGTTTACCCTTAAAAAGCGCTTGAAAGCAGACGATAAAGTTTTTCGTCTGCAAAATTTGAAAACAAAAAAAAAATTGATCCAAGCTTTATCAGACTGGAAACTCAGACTAGAAGGCAAACAGTGTAGACCAAGATGAGGCGGCTCATAATGAGCCGCCTCAGCTGGATCTACGCCGTTTGCAAATTCAACTATTTTCGCTTTGGGCGTTTTAAGGGTTTTTAAGGTAATTGCAATAATAGATTAAGATGTGACAATACTTAGGCTGAACACGGTATTTTATAGATGAGATCTACCGTACTTCAGTAATGCAGAAGATTTACATTGGGCTTATCAGTGGAATTTAATTCCTAATACCAGACAGATAGCAAATGGAAGCCAAGATATTGCAGAGAATATCGCATAATGCTCAGTCGTAATTAATTTGCTCTAATTAACTACAACTCTTGAGTTTGTTCAAGATTTCTTAGTTGAAGATGAATATTTTCTGCTGAATATATTTAGTGACGAATACACAGAAATAAAAATGATAAATAAAATAAAGAAATAAAACCATCGCCATTGCCATCATGGTTAGTCTTTTCCATGAAAATATCTTGTGCCGGGTTTATTACATGCTAGGCTGACGTACTCGTATTTGGGAAACCATTACTATCATTTTTGACTACCTTGTTTTTGTATGCAGTATGTATTTCTGTTTAGTGTATAGTTTCTGGCTTGTGGACAAGTCATGCTACTACTCTTACCTTAGATTTTGAAGAAAAACAAAAGAGTCCTCCAGCTCCTTTCAAAAAGACTGAGCCGTCTAACAGTAATTGTTGCTGTTATTATTAAAACATTCTCGGATTGTGTTACACGTTATTTTATTCCCATTTCCAAAGATAAATTCATAATTGAGCATGCTGTGATGAAAAGAGCTGTAAAATTTTTTGTTTCACATAAGCAAGTCTCGAATCACTTATAAACATTATTTGTACCGCGACACGACAAAACCAACAAAGTGGCATGCGTGTCTGGCGAAGACTCAGATCAGCCTTGGCAGCCGCTCAGTCTGATCAGATAGAACTAGCTTAGAACCTTAGGTACCTTTAAGCGCACAGAGAAGACTCTGATCAGACTGGGCGGACGCCCAGGCTGATCTGTCTTCGCTGGGCGCACATGCCACTTTGTTGGTTTTGACATGTCGTGGCTCAATTTTCTTTCACATAGACTTATTGTTTTATAAAGTCAGATTTTCTAACTTGGTGCTGCTAACAAAAATGTTTTAATGCAGTTCATGTTAGTGAATGGCATAGATATTAAAATGGAATATAATGGAGTGAAATAGAATGGAATGGACTGCCATGGGTGATTACCTTCACTTCATTCCATTCGTATGAGCGGACACTCTTACAAGATGGTTGGTTGATTGGATGTTTTGGATTTAATGTCTCTTTGAGACAGTATTTAGTCTATATCGAGCCGTCTTCCAGAGAGAGGGAGCAAGGAAAGAGAAACGATGGGCGAGAGAAAAAGTATCCAAACAAACCCCACCCGCACTTTCTGCAAGCACAGAAGGTCCGTGCCCTACTATTATCCAAATTAGTAGCACGCCCGTTACTGAAAGTTATACTCGGCACCATCGCCCGACCCGCCGCCCCTACAAAATAGAATTCGCTCTCTTATAGGAAGCAAATTAGTTCCTGTACGGGTACGAAAATAAGCTCTAGTAGCAATTGTGGTCAATGAAATGTAGATGATCTCATCCGTTCCAGTCAATTTCAATCCATACCATTTCAGGTTTTAACCTGTGCCAGTTGAAGGCCCCTCGTACAATGTTCTTTCGTGCCTGCTCTACTTTGTGTTCGTTTTGATCCGAGATAGGTATCTTTTAATCAAGAAAGCAGCACATATCATCGGGAGCAGTTATAAGGTTTCTTACCAGGGCTTATCAACTGATATTGTTGAGAGACGTGTATGACTTTACAGAACTTTAATTTTACTGCTCTAAATCTGTTTCAAAATTATCAGCCCTTATCACCAAAGTGTGTCAGCATGCTGTCAGATTTCATTTGGTTTAAAAAGATTTGGTTCAAAGATGTCACTCCAGCCAAATACATGTAAACTTATTGACATTCTCACTTTGTCTTTCAACTGGGTCGCGTAACTGCTCACAGAGGGGTTCTTTGATAGATTTTAGACAAGTGAAAACGAGTCCCGGGCAAAATCTAACACCCACCCCTTTCAAATGAAACCTTTTAAGCATTACCTAAATGCCTACCCTCTTTGGTAACTCTTTAGGTTTCACGTGACTTGTGTGCAATGGTAACAGTATTGCAATTGTACTATTTAGTACATAGGCTTCCCTATTGGTTTTGAGAGCGGAATGTGGGATTTGATTATATTAATTCCTGATCATTGCCCATCTTTTTACTTTGTTTGGAAGCAAATGGAGAAGATGCACGTGCACAATCTGTTTAGAACCGATGCGGTTTTTCTGTTACAGTACGTTCAAAGTTTTATACAACTGAGTGTGTCTGGTTTCGAATTTTGTTACTTGTGTTTCTTATATCTTCAATGTTTCTTATGCCTCGAGTAGCTTGTCTTTTTGCGGCTGTGGCTATCCTTGGATATATCTTATATTTTGTATTGACAGTTCGTCAGCGATCGTAAAGTTGGGGATGACTTTTCACACGTCCTGCCGCATTTTCTTCTTACAGAATAATGTATATTATATTCTAGGATGGGTTGCATACCGAACACCCATTTAGTTTGGAGCTGCATCACAAGGGAGTGTGAGATTGAGCGCATAACAATAGTTCTAAGGCGGAAACCTCTTATTCGGATCTCCTTTCTTGTATCTGTAGCACTGAAGTCACCTGAGTAGCTGTCCACTTTGTTTCTTATTTTGTTTTGTGGACAGGTAAACGCAAAAATGCTTCATATGGCATCATGTATTATGACTTTTAATGCTGTTTTTTTTTTTTTTTGTTGTTGTTAACTTTCTCTGTGATAGCCTGGTGGAGTGCCTGTTTTCGAAAGCGAACTGTTCAGTATACCGTTTGCGTTTCTGTAATCTTTCGATTCTTGAGTGGACTCCCACTGGGCACACAAAGTTTCCTTGAAGCAACATTAAATTAACCTTGATTCAACGTCATGACGTTGAATCAAGATTGATTCAATGTTGATTCAACGGTGTGTGCCTGATAGGTTGTGTTTTGGGGTTGTGGCCTTTCCTCGATATTTAGCAAGGCTAATAAAAGATAGTACACCTTTGGCTCTGTTTCTTTCAGATGAAACAGAGAAGAATGTAGGCTGAACTGTATCTGTCAGTTGGAAGAATTAATGAGTGTAAACAATGGTCACGTCCAACCCAAACATATTTTGTTTTGTTTGCAAACATCGTTGTAATATCTTACCGGCCATTATAAGGTCATAAATTAAACCATATGTTCTGGCCAGTGAAACTAGGGGAAAATACTTATTTTGAAATGCTCATAGTGAGCAAAGACTTCTAGTTTAAGGTGAGGTGGGAGTAATTCAGCGCCGCCGTGCGGCAGTTTCCGTCACTACGCTACGTAATGACGTCGAACGTTCCATTTGATAAAAACAAGATGGCGTCAACGTTAGCCGCTTCTGTGATCACTTCATGGTCTGCTCACAAAATGCAAGGAGGCTGAGCTCTGGGCGAAATTTAAAGGAAGTAGAAAGTGCCGTGTAGGAGAAACTGAAAAAGAAAGTTAGTTATCCGTGCGGAAGACTACTTGTGGGATAGCTGACGGTTTCTTAACAGTTTATGGGGCGAAGTTCGCAGCTTTTGAGTTAGAAAGTGCCGTAGAGAAGAAACTGAAAATATATAGCTAGTTTTCCAAGGGGAGAAAGCTGTTCTCTGACAGTTCCTCATTAGTTTGTTAGATGGAGTTCGCAGCTGTTGAGTTGCAATAACAATGCCTCGTGAAATTGAATCTAGAATCGTACAATGAATAGTCTGATCACTGTCTACACTTCCACAACGTAGGCCTACTTAGCAGTTAACATGGTAGCAACCATAGACAGTCGTTATCATATCACCCACACTTTAAATACTAATCAGCAAAAGCTATGACAAATTTCAGTTATATCAAAAATTCTTAGACTGTCCCTAGCATTTGAACACCGCCAGGCAGGCTTATCAACGTCGACGCAATGTCGACAGAATCTTTTATCGACGTTGATACGATAATTCAACATCTATTCTGTCAATAAGCTAAAAACAATGCGGCGTTTCTTTTTCCTTGCCTTTCTTTCACTTTTCTGTTTTTCATTTCTTATTTCTGTTTCAAGTGTATATCAAAGTATCTGGACGCTAAGTGAATCAAAGCTGCCTATCATTTTTACAGAGAGAGAGAGAGAGAGAGAGAGAGAGAGAGAGAAACAGAGAGAGTCGACGAAGTCCAGTCGTTGGACCGCTAGGTTACCGTGCAGAATATATTAGGCTCTTTCTTGGGTCGGGTCAGGAACTGGAAAACTTGACTCGCTTACACTGTACAAAAGCCAAGTGGACAAGGGAGTTGTTCAAATGTCATAACACGTGGAAGCCCGCCCGAACTCGGGTGCCCGTCAACTGTCTCGGGTGCCCGTCAGCTGTATGGGAGGGCATAATGGCAATGATTTCGATTTTTTGAATTAAAAATACTTAGTTAAGACGGATTATGCAGAGATTTAGAGAAACGTATTACAGCTGCCTTCATCCTGCACTTTCCAGACAATGACAATCATGAGTGATGAAAGTCCCAGACAAATTTGCCGGTAGTCTACAAAAAGCGATAGTTGATATGTGGCGCGAAAAGTTAAGTAACGTAAACGTCACCATGCGCAACGTCAACATTTCAGTCTAAAGAAACGGCAGGCCGGACATTTAATGCACTTTAACTCAAAAGTTAAGTCGGCGACCTACTATTTTTATTGCTTTAATGCGAACTTCTATCATTGGGTGATACTGTGTTAGTTTTTGAAGAAAAAAATGTGTTTTGTTTTCTCAGAATGAAGGTTTTTATCCAAGAGGTACGAGCAAAAAAGTGCATTTTCCATAGAACGCCATTATAACGTCGGGTCGAAAAAGTGGAAATATTGACGTTTTCGAGGTCAGATATCTTAAAAACGACATCGGCGACCCCCCTTTTTTATTACATTTTCTGAAAGAGGGACTGAAAATGTACAATATAAGGAAGTATGAATAAAATCATGTGTTTTGTCAATTACTCCCACCTCACCTTAATTAAACAGTATTTTATTCAATGAATAACTACAAATGTAGTAACATAATAAACATACAGCGGGATTAAAGACATAAAGACTTTTAACAAGGCAAACAACGTCATTTCGATGTTATGTGCCCGCTGTGATGGCTTTTTGGATAATAGTAGGGCAAGGGCCTACTGTGCTTGGTTTGGACATTTTTTCTCTCGTCTATCATTTCTCTCTTAGTTGTTCCTTTCTTTGGGAGAAGGCCCGATGTAGACTGAAATACTGTCAAAGGGCCGTTAAACCCAAAACAACCTACCAACTAACCGGATTTATGCTGAGACCAGTTAGCTTGTTGAGTGGCCTGGCTTCCAGGTTAAATGGTTAAACACTACTCAAAAACATATATTTTCTGATACATAATGCTAAATCAACTTATTTCCAAGAGGTATACGAGAAAGGCATACTTCTGGTTTGCTTTATGGTTTCTCTAACTCACACACTTATGTCTTTGTAAACACTTGACAAAATTCAGGACAAAACTGACTCCCGTCGGAGTAGAAAACAAAGTTTCTGACTACCTATGGTATTGGCTCTTAACAAACCATATAGTAAATCATGCTGAATTAGGCTTTTCAGGTAGCAAATAAACTTGTTGTTTGCTACCTGAGCTTTTGTAACATGTCTACCAAGATGGACAGAATTGAAGACGTTGTTTTCACATTTACAATACCGAAACATAGGAATGTTTATCATACAAAATAAGCATCTGTTTCATTGCTATGACTTTTTCACAAATGAAATATGACTGGCCAACCGACTTGTGTTTCTCAGATAACTTTACAATAGTGATATATAAAATTTATTCCTGATTTCTTGACTTGTGAAATCTAAAACTTGATTTCTGCCAACAGTGCGAACTTTTATATTTGCAAAGCATGCGTGGGGTATGCAGCTGATAGAAGTTTAGAAATAACGATATACCGAGTATACATGGTATATGCACAGTGCGGACACAGTAAATATGCACACAGGAGTTTCTTTTCTATTTCTTGAAACTGACCGTATTGACCTTATTTTATTTCTTTTAGACAGATGGTTGTAAACACACAAATATTTTGTCTGGACAGATATATGATTAAGTTTTCTTTGAACTCAGAACTGACCTCAGAACATAGTGGGTCAATTTAACACCTTCTCGAGGTTAACCGCTACATTTAATTAGTGCTGGAACTTTTAGCATATGGTTTCAATGTACTTTCATGGAGAAGCCAGCAAAAGCGACGCTTATATCAGCTTGCGCATCCACGCTGTCTGATCAAAGTCTTCGCTTTTCAATGCAACTAACAGTGAAAACTGTGATGGGACTGCGTGGTCTTCGCATATATACAATTTGTTTAATGAGTTGAATTATGCAAAAAATATGTTCTACAATACAGAAAAAATTATAATGAAAACACATACAGTACATGTACAGAATGTCTTTACACGTTCATTTTTCTCGGAACATGTATATACATTAATGTAATGACTGTGATTAACTGATTTTAATCATGTTTTTGTTTCTCAGTAGTGAAGTTTATTCTGAGATAGTGTCATTAGGTCTTTAGATATGGCTAGTTTTGGATTAAGTCTTTCTCTATCTCGCTGACTTTTCCATTTGTGAATGTCTAATTACAGATAAGAGGGTGCTTAGTTTTCTGTTTTTGTACAGAACAAAAACTGTTAACAGGTCCAAAAGAATAAAAAATGCTGATCTAGAATACGAGTCTAAACCAATAAAAAAACGCTTGTTTCTCATAATATATCGGCTACTCCTGTTTAAATCTGTTTACAAAATCTTAAATGGATTTTTTCTTTCGCAAGAGCAAAAAATAAAATAAAATATAATCTGGATTATGCTGTCTATCACTCTCCACAGATTTACTTCCAAATTGTGGAAGTAGTTATATTTATCTGATATGTGTTCTTATCAGATTTTAACAGCTGTTTGCTGGGGAAAGTGAAGTACTGTATGTACGGGGAGACGCTTTACGGCCGCCACACGGCACAACAACAGCTCCAGTGAAATCTAATTAAAACCTAAAAGAGTCCCTTCAGCAGACAACAGACAAAGTAGCATAACAACAAACTAATGAGCTCTTGATTCAGAAGAATGAACACGGGCCATCTTCGAAGTTTCGGCTACTCTTGTTTAAACCTGTTTTCAAAATCTTAAATGAATTCTTTCCAGTTCCTTAGATATTAAAAACCTCATGGATACTCACAGTATCATCCCTGTCTTCTCTTTTACAGTTCTTGGACACAACTATCAATGACGACGGATGCCGACGAAACGAACAATGCCGCTTAGTAAGTATTTATTTCATTATAACTATACGTAGCCTTAGGTTCATTGTTGCTAAAGAATATGGGTTGCCCTTCAGGGAACCAATTCTGTTATTTTCATTTGTGCCTCTCTTCTCAATAGAGGTCAACTCTTGAAGGTAAGAATTTTCTCCTGTAGGAGAAAATTCTTACCTTTAAGAGTTGACCCTGTTTTAAACGTGAAAACCATACTGGAAAGCAAACTGGAAGTCACAAGAAATGCTTCCTTTAAATAAATGTCGCTAAAATATGGCAGTGTACTAAAACGCCTTAATGTGTATGGGTAAATCTCCATGTTTATTACACCATTGTTATAAAGGGGGACAACTTTTATGAGTGCCAGGTCTGCTTATTTGTATCACAAAACCCTTCCAAGATGGAATGTACAATTCAAAGACAGAATTTTCACCTAGAGGAGCATTCTTTTTTTCTTTTGAAAGCTGATCCCCGTTAAGGAGGAGGCAAAAAGGAAATGGGAGAGTTGCATTTTTTGCAAGTATACCCAGATTGCCTTCATAAACGTCATAAATATTTTTTTATTATTTTTTTTGTATTGGTATATTTTATTTCCACTTTATTTCCAATTTTGTATCATTTTTACATGTGGCATTGTACAAGTAATAACTATAGTTGTTTTTTTGTGATATTTTAATCTTTGAGAAATCTGGCATTCTCGAAGTTGCAAAAAAACGAAACTTTTGCAATAAATTTAGGCAGTTGCTCATCAAGGTGTTTTAGTTCACTTCTATTAGACAAATGGGAAGAATCTTTATGGCTTCCTTTTTCTTTCCTTGGGTGACAAAACCTTGTCAAAAGGGTTCCACTCTTAATGCTAATATACTCTTAAAGGAGTAAATTCATTTCTTTAATAGCTGGCCCCCGTTGAGAAGGAAGGCAAAATGAAAATGACAGAGTTGCGTGGCCTGGAAGTTTACCCATTTGCCTTAATAAAGGCCATAACTCCGTGATAATTTTATCTTACTAAAACTTGGCATTCGCAAACTTCCACAACAGTAAAACTCCTGACTTACAGTAATTGATACTTTATCAGATTCAAGAAAAAGTCTTAAATAAACGCATATTGGCCTTCAAATGGGTTCAAAAGGACTGAAAAAAAAAACTGTTGCGATGACCGTAAGCTCTGCTGACTCTAATAATTTCTCACTTGCATTTTTACAGTGTTGGAGTATGTGTGAGAATTTGTTCAATGATTATGATATCTGGATAGAAACTTGCTCAAGAAAACAAATCTGTGTAAGTATATTATCTGTAGTCATACAACGTTAGACACAACGTTTTGACAGCGTCAGTACTGATTAGAAAATAAGTGGCGGCCATATTCGTTTTGCACGCGCATTTTTGAATTTGTTGCGTCATAGATTAGAAACTTAAAAGGAAAACCTACAAAAAGGATCGGCACAAATCGCAACCTAGGAAGCAGAAGATAAAAAATTCCCTTTTGTACCCTCATACCAACGTCATTTCTTTTGTTGGGGACTATGACCCTTAACCCTCACATAGTAGAGTCACTTGGGTTTGTATACCAAACGCGCTCACACTGTAACAATGTGACACAGACCGCAGTCTTTCAACAACAAAAGAGCGCTTAAAGTTTAAACTAATGTAAAGGTTTTGGAAAATGCATCATTCAGCTTACGGCAACCGTGATGGCCGCCACTGTTACAGTACGTGCGTGTTTTGGCAGCTTCTTTGTGATCTATTTCACAGTGATCTATTTCGAGGACATGCCACAGGACATATCACAGCTTATTTCAAAATGTAAATAAGTCTAATAACGACATTTCCCCAAAATATATTCAATCAAAATAAAAAGTGTTACAAAAATGGCCGCCACTGCTTGCACGCCAGTACAGCCATTCACACAACAACATAGAAACAACGTCAACGCTATATTGATATAGTCAACTGTATTATCACCGTTAATGGAACCTTATTGTTTTACCCATTTTACGCCTTGCTGGTTTGGAACAACAATGACCCACCATTCTTACTTATTCCATATTTTTGTGCAAGGTAAAATAAAATATTTTCAGATATGTTTGTTTTTGTATGTACAGAAAAGGGACATGGCTTCGCACAGGGCATGGCTTTGCACACCCCATGATTTCCTTGCCTGGTCATTCATCATTTGTTTGAACATCATAATGGTCAGCAAATGTTTCATAGCTGATGAGGCACGTGAATTTAGGCGCCAAAATGTATAAAGAAAATCAGATCAAAAATAGGCAGAGATAAATATTATATTAGAGGCAAAAATCACTGCTCGCGCATGTCAAATGGTATGGCATATCATTAAAGGTATAGTCTCACTGACCATATTTTTGTTCTTCACGCGCTTATTGAAGTGCTCAAGTCTAAAAAGACAAAACTTTTCTGTTCATTCATTGACTTTAGTAAGGCGTTTGATTCTGTTTGGCGAGTTGGTTTATGGACAAAAATTCTAAAACATGACATTAAAGGAAATTTCTTTCGTATAATTTACAATATGTATCAAGAAATAAAGTCGTGTGTTTCTTTTAATGGATCCGAGTCTAGTTTCTTTCAAAGCTATAGAGGAGTACGACAAGGTGAAAATCTTTCACCGGTTTTATTCGCTTTGTTTCTGAATGATTTAGAAAATTTTCTCTTAGAGAATAACTGTAGTGGTATAAATCTGAAAATGTCGGATGATGACCTTAACACTTATATTAAAATATTTGTTTTGCTTTACGCTGATGACACTGTAATTTTCGGAACTGATGAAGTGAGCTTTCAAAATAATTTGAACACCTTCTTTGAGTATTCGCAAATTTGGAAGCTTGACATAAATTTCGATAAAACTAAAGTACTGGTTTTTGGAACACGTAATGATGATAGATTTACCTTCAAACTTGGAGAAAACACCATTGCTACATGTAATGAATTTAAATACCTAGGAGTAGTTTTTACAAAAAGCAGAAGTTTTTATAACGCTAGGAAACATAATCTTGACCAGGCTAGAAAGGCATTACACGTTTTATACAAAAGAGCAAGAAATCTTAATCTTCCCATCGATTTGCAGTTGCAACTTTTCGATCACACTATTTTACCTATTGCTTTATACTCATGTGAAATCTGGGGATTTGAAAATGCCCAGCTAATTGAAAATCTTCATAATGAGTTTTTAAGACGAATAACAAACCTTAGGAAAAGTACGCCTGTTTACATGTTACATGCCGAACTAGGACGTAGGCCAATTGAAATTAACATAAAAAGCCGAATGATTGGCTTTTGGTTATCACTTGTAAACGGAAAAGAGTCTAAACTGTCTAAGGTATTATACACAAAGATGCTACATGATTACAATGCAGGAATTTATGAACATAAATGGATACGTTGTATCAGAGACATCCTTGTTTCTGTCGGTCGTTTAGATCTTCTCCATAAAAGTGTAATTGATAATCCTAGATCTGTCAAGATGTCAATAACCCGCGTCTTATTTGATTTACACATACAAGAGTGCAAGAGTGGGTTCAGAAAAGTGATGTGTCTTCAAAAGGTAAATTTTATATCAGTTTTAAGCAAGATCTTACTTTTCAAAGCTATTTATCAAAACTTGATTCAAAGCACTATTTGCCGATCATCAAGTTTCGAACCAGTAACCATAAATTACCCGTTGAGACGGGTCGATGGGAAAATATTCCCCTAGATGAAAGGCTATGTCAACTATGTACAAAAAGAGAAATAGGCGATGAGTTTCACTATCTTTTATGTTGTGAATTCTTTGAATCAGAACGTAAGCGTCTCCTGGAGCCTTATTTTTATACAAGACCTAACATGTTGAAATTTAAAGATTTACTTTGCTCTGACAATATAGGGATATTAAAGAAGCTTTCTGGCTTTATCAAAGTAATTATGAGCAAGTTTACATCATGATTGTTTTAAGTAATTCTTGTAATCAGTTTTGTTGTGTATTTCTTGTTTATACTGTGTGCTCTTACGCCACCTGTGTGTGGCCTGAGTTTTAACTAAATAAAGTTTGTGTTCTGTTCTGTTCAGTATCTTTAACTCTTTAAGCACCAAAAAGCAAACGACAAAATTTACGTCTGCAAAATTAAAAAAAAATGCCTTGTTCAAGACATTTCATATTGAGAATTCAAAGAGTAGAGGGCAAAGAGTGTAGATGTAGCTGAGGCGGCTCATCATGAGCAGCCTCATCAAGATCTACGCTGTTTGCAAAAAGTGTTAAAATCAGGAGTTTTATTTCTTTTGACATTCCAAGGAAAAATAATCCTGATTAAAAAGGTATCACTGAGAATATAGAACCGCTAGTAAACAGACATGGTTATATCATTGCCCCATTTCTCGTGCATATCTTGAAGATAAGTATCAACCTGGGAATAGTCTGCCTTATCTCTGCAAGTAAAACGCATCTTTTCTCCGCAGCGATTCCAACAAGTGGTTCCTGCTTCACATTCCGAGTAGTACATACATTAGCCGTGCCACGGGACATGTACAAATAGCCAAAACTCAAATAGACAGAACAATCGACATTTTTGTGTTTGTTTAAGTTATAAATTCCTCCGAGTGAATAAAATGCTGCTAATAATACGAATAGAGAGTCTCTGCTCACGCCGTGCGGGTGCACAATCTCATCTAAGTTGTCTGTGTTTGTATATATCCTATTTAAGGAACCCTTAGTTCTTGGCGCGGCCCACATTGAAACAGCTGAATTAAAAATCAAGGGAAAAAAGAAAGCCTGATTCTTATCTGAGAGATATGCTCTTCGATACTTAGTGATATACGGCTTATCAATTCCCATTACGTCTAGGGTTATTTACTCTGTCTATCCTAATCATATTAAACATTTGGACCGTTTTATCAGAGCAAACAATGTAGATGCAGATCAGACTGCTCCTAGGAAGAGCAGTCTGATCAGTATCTGCATAGTTTGCCTGTCCGCTAGTAAAGTTTTGCATCATCGTCGGCTAGTTAAAGCAACTTGTACAATTTTTAGAATAATTAGGCCTAAAGTAATTGGCAAAGCTGTCCTGATATTAGATTAATTATAGTATGTTGTATTAAGGCACCAAAAAGCAGACGACAAAATTTACGTCTGCAAAAAATAAAAAAATGCCTTGTCCAAGACTTTTATATTGAGAATTCAAAGACTAGAGGGCAAACAGTTTAGATCTAGATGAGGCGGCTCATTATGAGCCGCCTCATCAGGATGTACGCTGTTTGCAGATTTTGCTAATTGGGTCACTGGGGCCTAAAGAGTTAATAGAGACAAAGTAAATAAGCATGTTTATTCATCTGAAAGTTCTTCGTTTCAAAGACATGTACCATCTGTCGGTAACTCTATGTAATCCGATTTTGAAAAAGAACGGCTTAGCAGTGCTAAGACGTTTTCGAAGTCATTGACGTCATCTAACTAACATGTCGTAGTAGGCTATTTCAATTTTGTTTTAATATTTTCAGACATCTGGGTGTAAAGTGGCCTGCAAATTTAGAGCCAGAGCACCACCAGGTAAGTGTAAGCCACCTGAAACGCCTCTTTTTCATGTATTTCTGTCAAGAAGTGATATGAATCATATCGCTGATCATTGAGTCAATGTAATTTCACTGGCATAAGTAAAGCACATCCGTAGTTCCATATTTAATCCAAAACGACCCGATTTAATTTCTTCATCGTATGCAAACTCTTGGTAAAGATCTCTAGCAGGGCAATAACAGTAGCGTCTAAATAACTTTACATTTGCATGACCTAATATATATGCAGTTGTTGTATAGGTAGATGCTCATAAAATATGGTAATGGCACTGCCCATGTTCTATGAGCAAACTTAGCTACTGAGCGCACAATAATAAGTCAAAAAGGCCCACAACTAGCAGCAACCATGGATCTGCTTTACCGACTAACTCTGTTAATCATTTGCTTTACTATCATCTTTTGACTGCGTTTACAAATTTTGTGTTGGAAGCGACTCGGTTATGATTTATTGTTATTATCTTAAATTGCATTTGTTTGGAACACATCTAAGAAAGTATGCGTTAATACGTTGGTGTTGCCAAAGACAATCATCATTGCCAAACTTAATTTGGCATTTGCACTTTGGCTGATTTTATTGGCATGCTGGTTAATTTCATCATTTCACCACCCTTGCAACAAAATTTGGAATATGAGAGAACCGTAAGAAAGCACAAAAGCTGCATTTTCTTGAAAGAGTATACGAATGTTGTCCGAACAATTTATCTACCGGCTTTAATGCACTTGCGGGAGCATGCGCAGATCGCCCAGACTGGACTTGGCATTTAGCACGTTGAGCAGAAAGACGCACTGTTGTTCTTGGAAGTAGACAAAAGCATTATTACCATATTTTTTAATGTTGGGATAGATAGTCAAAGCAAACAGTGCACTCCGAATCAGACTTCCCCTACTCATCCTGCGTCTTTGAGAAGCGTTACTGCATTGCAGAACTGAACTGTTGTAATTTTAGGATCATTAATCTAATTATTTTGGTTGTCTCAACTTTTAGAATTTTGTATACATGGACAGGTGAACAATGAATAGAAACCGAACCCAATTCAGAATTCGTTGCTTCTAAAAAACTAAATATGTATTGCAAATTGGTTTTGTGCTGAAAGGCTTATAGACTATTATTAGCGGTGATAATGGCTTCTTATGAAATAACGTGTGAATCAAATTTTGATTCCGTTTAAATCTGAGCACTATTACAACCCTTACTGCAAAGACAGGTGTTTTGAATTAGATTATGATAGTTTCTGGCTTTCTTTTCAGATCAAGTCATCAAAAACTGGAAATTTGCGGACCCACCTGCCGTCATTCCTGAACAGAAGCTCCGGAAAGCTTGGATGGCATGGTCAGCCCCTATCCCTATAAACAGCATTCCAGACACCGAATTCGGCAGTAGGGACCATCTTGTATATGTTTTACTGTCCAGGGATCTGACAAAACGAACTGAGAAAGCTTGGCAGCAAACTTTACAAGTAAGGCTTTAACTCTAATGTAGTTAGCCATAATCGTTCGAGGCTTAAGCTTTTGTAGACACTTCTCGCCTATCTCCGTGCGGGTACATTCAGGAAACGACTACGCGGATCATATACATTGAAACTTGCCGGGCCCGAAGAAATAGTTTGAACGCTAGGCGCCAGTCGAGTGTTCAAACGTCTTACGGGGGACCCTGCAAATATTTATTCGAGGTAACAAGCATATATGATCACTTGTTGCATTTTACAGTACCATTTCTGTGTAACCCCATCGAAGGGGCCTGAAAACTCATAAAAGAGTCGTTCATAATATTAAGTGTGCACCTTGATATTCCGACAGAAGTAGAAGAAACAAATTGCAATTAAAATGACAATAGAATGTTATTTCTACTGTGTAGAAGCAACATATCACCTCCAGAAATGTCATTAAAACAGTTATTTCTAGGAATGTGAATAAGCAAGCATAAGCACGAACATTCCATGATATGAACATGGATTCTAATCTATCGGACCATGAATATTAAGCAGCAAGGTGCATAGCTATTTATGCATGAATAGTGGTTAAATATTTTACATGTTAACTGTATCTCCCACAGCAAACTTTAATGATTCTAACGGCGAACAGTATTACCATTTTGGCGGACTAACGTTTCTTTATAGCCAGATGTACACATAAATTGAACATGAAATACTGTCTTAATTTTCCCGTCTAAAGTGTCGAATAAAGTTTCCACAAAAATACAAACAGTTTACCGTAGGATGAAACGATGAAAGCCAAGACTCCAATGAAACAAGCATGTATTATCACTTTTTTGCATTTTATAATGCAATTTCATTGAAAAAACAAAAAAACACTCATCGAAATGGACTAAAAATCATAAAAATCATCGCACATAGTGCATTGTTCAGCGTAACCTACTGTGACAGAATGCATGCTAAGTGGTCAACCAAAAAGTGACTGGCAACTTTGGTGCCCTCTTTTATTGTACTCCGGTGTGTAGGACATCAGCCTTAATGATGGTTCCAGGTTAGAAACCCCTTACCAAGGTGGTTGGGGAGTTGGTTGGGGCTTGTTAACCTGTTTTTGATCGGGCCTATTGGGGATCAAGTGTTGGTTCTCTTTTGCCTCACTGTTTCACTATTGTTCTTGCTGTTGAGTGCTCATCTTGTTTCATCTCATATTTAATGCTGATTTATATGTGAGGGTAGAGTCGGGTAACTTCGGACAGCGGATAAGTTCGGACATACCATTGCAAAAAAGTGAAAATTACAGCCGTCTCATCATGATTTTCACTTTTGGCCCAGTTAATTCTGTTTTGATTCCAATCAACTGACATATAAAGGAAACAGCGTCACTGTCCGAATTTACCCGCTGTCCAAATATGATTTTTAGACGGGTCAGAAGTCTTTTACGCGGACCGAATAACTATCATAATAGAATCCAGTTCGAGGTTGTGGCCATTTAACGTCGATTTAAGATACCAGTAATTTATTACTGACCGTTCTAAGGTGGTGTCTTCTTGGTGGTTTACCATCAGTCCCTGTTTATCGACTTTCTATTACATGTAGGGGAGAGTCGGGAAACTTCGGACAACGGATAAATTCGCACAGTGTCATTTTTTCCTTTATATGTCAGTTGTTTGGAACTAAAACAGAAATACTGGCCAAACAGTGAAAATCCTGATGAGAGCCGTCTCAGCTGAATTTTCACTGTTTGCAATGATATGTCCGAATTTACCCCCATGTCCGAGGTTACCCGACTTTCCCCTAGTGTTCATAACTTGAGTATTCCCGTGTCAATTTGTCTGGAAAGAACTGACGTCGGTTTTTCTCTGAGCGTTGCCTTTTCGTCTACTGCCAAGTAGTTTGAATGTTTATCTATGATATTTTGTGCTCTTCTTTCTCCTTAAAACATATGTTCAGAACCTTAATTGAAACTGCTTTGACGACACAGCTCGCGTTAAAGTAAACATATTGAGTTCTTTGTGAAGTTCTGTTACTAAGTACATTCATTTACAGGAGCATGCTTTATGTGGTTCGATAAAGAAAATGCATTAACCTTAAATTCTTCGTATAGAATGTACAGTATAACGCTTATGTAGGGTCTCTAGTGTGTTGCAGCGTTTCATGTTTACTCTGGGGCTTCATGAACCATCAAATTCCACAAAAACACCTAGACAAAATTATTAACATGCTCAGCCTAAGTGATTAATGGTACCTTGGAGACCATAGGTATGTCAGTGCAACAAACTGATAAAACAACAATTGCAGCTGGAACACACTGCTTTCTGGAGAAGCTGAAAAATCTCAAATATTTGCTAGACAATGCTGTTATTTATCCTATAAATGCCAACTATTCCGCGACAGATGTAGCTCATTCTGCTGCTGCACAAGAAACAGGTGATGCACCGTAGCATGCCATTTAATAGTGATTATAATCCAAACGTATTATCTTTAAAAAAACTACAACTGATTCAGCCGTGCCGCGAAAAAGCAACAGGCCATCATGTCTTTGCTTTTCACTACTTCCCACCGAGCAAACATAATAGAAAGGACGCGAAATCAGTGTTGATTCAAGTCATGACATAAAGTAAATGTTCATTCAAAGCTATGCAAACGGTGGGTGGCGGCTGTGGTGTATATTGATTTCCCGGCATCCCTGCATTGTATGTGCCTGAGCAGTTCCTATGAGTGCACAGGACGAAAGAAATCTTACAGTTCACACAAGTTTTAAGCAAAATGTTCCTATAGCGCGACTCACACGTCATATGTAACTATTGCTTTCAATTTTTAGATCAGAGTAGGAGCTTCCTTTTGCATAATTGAGCCGCGACACGAGAAAACCAACAAAGTGGTTGTGCGCCCAGCGCAGATACAGATCAGCCTTGGCATCCGCCCAGTCTTATCAGAGTCTTTGCTGTCCGTATGGAGCTAGCTTAGACCCTTGACTACCCTTTAAAGGCAAAGCGAAGGCTCTGATCAGACTGAGCGGATGCCCAGGCTGATCTGAGTCTGCGCTGGGTGCACGATCAGTTTGTTTGTTTTCTCGTGTCGCAGCTCGTATGTATTTTGAAATCGCTTTATTACGAGTTACCGTAAGCCAGTCATTTTCTGCAGCTTCTAGCCGCTAAATGCGTATTTTATGAAATATGGTAACCCAGCTTGCATACAAAATTA
The DNA here is from genome assembly GCA_963989385.1 of Ctena decussata. NCBI lineage: Eukaryota > Metazoa > Mollusca > Bivalvia > Lucinida > Lucinidae > Ctena > Ctena decussata. Next base: position 88,702,729 of record OZ022499.1, on the reverse strand, counting down.
GCACAACATTGTCAAAAAGTCATGTATTTTTTGTCTTGAAGGATAGTCATACAATCTCTATACAATAATAAACTATGATATTGCTTTGTTATGTAATTTCAATAAATTATCAAATAATATTGTATTATCACCACTTCAAAAATACATTTTAGTTGGCAAAATATTGTCGGTACTAAATATAAAAGCTGCTCACGTATATATCCCCTAATTATAGCGACTATGTCTCGGAGTCCACAAGTTTCTTTGCATACAGGATATGATAGCAGAGCCAAAATATTGTTACAATATTGTACCAATATAGTTGTGCTTGCTGGGTATTTTTTCAGAATGCACTCAACATGTTTAAGTTATGCAGCACTCTTGGTTGGTTTTCAAATCTTGTGAAAGGTAAATCTTAAGAAAATTGAATGCGGGACCTGAGAATAAATTCTCCGTGAAAAGATGGATTATTTTGAACCTAAGCCTAAGAAACGAAATTAGCAGACATGGTTTCTTTGATTCTATGAATTAATAGTTATCTCTTTGAACCGGCTTCAGCGAAATCCATAAATGATCTGAAAATATCGAAATGAGTTGTAACGCAAAAGTCTAAGTATTGGGAGAGAAAGATCTGTTCCATTAGTCTAGACCAAGATTGGACTGCTACTAAAGTCAGGATCTACGCTGTTTGCAATCCAATTTCCATCTTTTGGACACATTTTTGCATTATACTACCAAACCTTAACTTTAAAACATATACGGTAATTATTCGATCTTTCTAAATTTGAGCATATTCTAGAAGGATTGACCACCGATGCCCACAAGAATGATACAGCAATAAATGACATTCAAGCTAGTTTTGACTTCATTCCAAAGTTGAACTGGTACTATTTACTTACTTCTGATAGAGCAGTATCTAATAAGCTTCTACAGCAAGGAAATCGAGGCTAGCAAGTAAGATATATGCTTCATGGTGCCAAATCTTATCATTTTTCAACTTATTAGAGTGTTCGATTTGAGAAATTATTTCCGCTACTGACAAACTGCAGACAGTAAATAAATCATGTGAGGAAATATTTTGATATACTAGAGCCAACTATAATTAAAACAATGTTAATTTTTGATGGGGATGTTACTAGAGAAGTGAAAGTTTGTGCCAAAATTAAGTCTAGGCTTGCTATGAGGTCTAACAACAACACCATCTGATAAACAAAAATAGAACATATTCTCCACGAAAAGCTGTATAGAGATAATTTTCAAACGATCGGGAGCAAACAGAGACTGAATGAACACATATTGCAAGATAGGCAATATTGAACCTGGAAAATACCGTCCAAAAATATAAATACATGTATTGGGACAACTAAATCTGGGCAAACAGTGCAGACTGAGATCAGACGATAGAATAATAATAATAATAATAAAGACTTTATTTTCAGTCGGTAACACAATTAGCTACACGCCACTCTTCCTTGAGGTCCACTTAACGATGTACAAAACGCAGAAACTAAAAAATGAAAAACAAATCAAATTTATACAAAAACCTTACTAAACATATGTTCACAAACTCACACAGAAAATAATATGCACACGTACAAGTTGATAATTTCTTCATTTTTTACAAGACTGGAGAGCAAAAGATTGACACAATACTTACAAACATGACAAGACATGTAACCAAAATACAAACAAATAATACATATAGATACAAACAATTCGTTAGTGAACAAGAAATCCGATGTAAGCAGACACGAGATTTGCAGAAATGATCCGCAACGCTCTTTATAAAGGTGCTTTGGTGTTTGGACAAATGTCTCGTGCACTTGCACCGAGCATATCTAGTGATGGGTGGGTCGTATACATATTTAAATAGCAACGTTAATCGATTAATGCCAACGTAAATCGAAAATGAATAGTTTATATAGAAATCTAGTGTTTATACAGATAAGCTATCTGCAATTTTAATGTCAAACTAATGAAATTGTGAATGCTCTAATATGTAGATATGATCTATCAGATATAAGTTAGACAATGAACAGACTCATCATTAAATATTAATATGATGTGGCTGCGATTCTGTTGTACAAACGTACGTGCAGGCTTGATGGTTCGAAATGCCATTTAATGACTATATAAGAACTTGTGACTTCATAGAGAATAGCTTAGAGTTCCATATGTATTTTGGCTTGTTGGAGACTGTCGCAAAAATGAGTTGTCTCTTTTTACGACATTCTACAATAGGCAAAAAGTATACAGAAATCTGAGACACTTTGCAGTATGTAGTAATTATTCTACAACAAATAAGTAAAACTTATTTACACAAAAAGCGTTGAGACTGAATGAGTATCCTAGTAGTATGCTGTTGTTTTGAACAGTTATGATATACTTTTAGTGTTCCATTTTTGCAAACCTATACAATCTTCACTACATCTGGTGGTAAGTGCTATATGGTAGACATAAAAATCTCCCGTACTTCACTGTCGTGAACTTTATATTTTCTGCACCTTTGGGACCATTAAGTCTCTTTAGAGTCATCATGAAACTGAACGGTTCTGCTTAAACCGGCGCAAGAGGACGTTAGCAGAATTCCACATGTCATTGCTGGTAATGAAGAAAGTCAGTAAAGCAAAGCCTTTATTTTCATTTCTTATGTGCGTTCCTTGATTCCAAATGATTCACCCCCCCCCCACACACACACACACACTGAGAATTTATTTTACATAAAATGTAGTTCGAAATCCTTGATATAAATGGATTATTACTTCTCAAACTTCGTTTGGTCTACACGAGCAGACATGCCATAAAGAATTCACCACTCACTCTTAGAAAATCAGTACATGTAATATATACTGTACACACTAATTGCTTTATGTAAATTGAAATTTATTAACCCGGCCAATACATTATGATTAAAATTTAAAGATGTCTGACTGATAGATAGGAAGCCTGGGGAAAGAAAGTTTCAGGAAGAATTTTGTCTCGAGCCAATTTCTCTCATCAGAGCTCTAAGAAACCATGAAATATTCATAGAAAATTGTCTTCAGTTCCCTACATTCTATCAACTAGCGTAGCTATACATCAAAGCAGTTGGACTTCTGCTCACATTTGCTAATTGTTTCAAACACCAAGAGATAACATGTTTTGACACAAGAGTTACTGCTTGTCTTTCTCCATCTATCAGAAAAGACCGTGCAACCGCGAAAGATAAATAATTACCCATCTAAATCATGCTGACAGCAAAAGTTGTTGGCATCAAAACAGATATGCTGATCTTTGAAAAATATTTTGCAAGGAAAACTAAAAAATCAAGCATACAACGAAGTTTTAAAAAATGATCCATCTTTTCCATACGCAGGAATAAGTTTCCTGTCATTTGCAATTGTGATTCGCAATTTGCAATTGTGGTTTCTTTTAATATAAGGCTTTATTTGAAGCATGTATATTTATTACAAAATGTATAACATGTTGCAGAATGATACATAACCTCATCTAGGGCGATCAAAACGCCAGTAATATGCAAAATGATATCTCAAGTTGTTCGTGATTATATTTTAAAATCGAAACACGTTTTCATGTAATCAAAGATATAGTTCGTGAATACCTAAAGTATTTAAAGTTTTAATTGCATAGATGAACTTAATAGGTAATAAAATAGTATTATCTTACTACTTACTACTATTTCCACTCTTATGGATGTGGTTATTGAAGTTTTGATTTATTTTCATTATTTAAATTTCATCCGTTAGTTCTATATTCTGTAAAATAGTTTTGGTTTAAACTTTGTTTTATTTCCATAACAACATATGAAATAGAGCATTCATTTTTCAGATATACTGTGATATACAAAAACGGGATTGAAAAGATATTTCTTGCGGTACAAGAGTTTATTATAAAATCTAGACGATTCAAGTAATAAGGTTTTATCACATAGTCCATACTATAATGATATAGTCCAAACTATTGTATTTGTAATTTGCAAGTATTATTTCGAATGAAAAACCTAGCACGAATTATTATATCAAACTATTATACTCTTTTATTTCGTTACCTTCTTGTCGACTGTTGTATGCAAACATAACAACGTCCATGGCCAAGAAACGTTGCTTTTTCCTCTCTAAAAACGGTTTTGCGATTTTGAATATTCCCTTCCATATTGTCAGTCACAGATCTATTTGTCTAACAGTGGCCACTAACGAGACTTCTTCCTTCCATGTATTGGGGTGGTTGTGTTTATAGCCTTTCTTTGGCATCTTAATTTGTAGTTCAGTAACCAAAACTTGCTAATAGTTCATACACCAATACCGCTATTTTTGCTGTTAGCGATGTGCCACTAGTTCTCATTGATTAAACATTTTAATACCTATAAATGCTTCTCTGATATGATTGTGTCATTCTTGACGACAAATATTAGCAATTTGTAATTTTTGTTGATGTACAGTTCGTGTAAAAGTGATTAAGGTACACCAATTTTGAAAATATCTGCAGATGCTATTTCCGTTTAATGCAGCGGTTGAGATGTTGGTTAACGCAAAGGGCCCCGTGTTCTTATATTTTTGCATACAGGCATTGCGCCATCGTTTGGCCATTTGTATCATGCTTGAGGTTAATAACATATTATAAGAAGAAATTTATCTCGACCGCGACTAAGGAACGCTGGGCCGTCGTTTCACTGAAGCAAACGTATTACGAGATAGTCTATTCTCTGTGTAATACTCCCGTCTTTGATTGTTTTCTTCAGACGGCATCTACTGGAGCAGTTCTGGACCTGAATTTTATTCCATATCACCCGGAATTCTGGCTGCTGGCCGTAAGCCGAGATGGTACCATGGCAACGATTCGGTTCAACGCTTCCGTGTCAGAGGATGCCCCCTATATTCAAGGTATTAAAGCACTGAACAACTTGATACTGTTGAACTTTTTGTGTAGTTTCAATTTTTCCTGATAAGATAAGATATTGTTAGTTTGCTGAAACTTAAACTTTTATATAACTTTTCGGAGTGCCTACGTTCACAGCTGATGTTTATTTAGATTATTTCTTCTGCCAGCCATACGAACAGTTTAAGAATAGGCGTGGGTTCTTTAAAATGCATATTCATCCGATTAAGGATGCTACTAAAATCTTTATGGAATCAATCAGGTCATATTTCTAAACTGCTCTAGCAAACTGCTTACGTACATAAGCTATTGTAGGCACATCCACAGTTCTCTGATGCCTAAAGATAGGACACTCGACTTATAATTTGCTAAATTCTGGGCTATATACATTTATCGCAGGCGTTGATTAGATATGTCGACGCTAGGGCACGTATACATCCTTGCGAATGACATTACTGTCATAGGAAATGTCTCAAAGAACCGAGACTGCAGGTTTTGTTCTTTAATATGTTCTTATTTCCAAAGGATACGTTCTTTTCAAATTAGATCGAATCGAGTTTCCGGGAAAGTTTGAGAGTCGTTACGGAAACGGAGCTGTTATAGAGTTAGACAATGATTCCACACTCAACCTCACCATGGATCTGCAAGTCCGGAGCGGTTATGTATATCCGATCGTTATGTGGACGAACCCACCGGTGGTACCTCGTCGTGGAAGAAATTATTTGATGTACAGAATAGATTATTATCTTCAGAATTGCCGATGTGATCTCCCGTCAGACCATTTCAGTGAGGTTGAAAAGGTCGAAGTGGATAAAAAGGTTTGTTTTTTCACGTAAAAGTATCGTTCAAAAGCATTGCTTTGACACTATAGATATGCATGATATATCAATTTGCTTAAGCCGTAACTGTGTGTTTTAAAATCGTTTTCTTGAATGAGGTAGATACGCTACAAATTAAATGTTTTGATGCAGCCTTTCAGTCACATGGCACAATCTGGTACAACGCAACAAGTATATATTAATGCAGGGGAATGAAAGTATTGTTATAAATTTCAACTGTTTTAGCTCACCAGGACCGAAGGCTCCGGGGGAGCTTATAGGATAGGCAGTTGTCCATCGTCGTCGTCGTCTGTCGTCGTATGTCGTCTGTCATCCGTCAACACTTTCAAACAACATCTAATCTGCATCCACTGGGCCGATTGGGCCCAAATTTCATCTGCAGCATTCTTGGGCTGGGGGATTGAAACTTTGTGGGATTTTTTTTATGAAAATCGGCGCTTCAGTTTGGTTGCTATGGCAACTTTGAGTTCCCATAGACTTATAATGGGGAAAATCGAAAAATGGCATTTACTGTCAAGTTATTGCAGATATTTTGACAAAACTTTCATAGAAACGTTTCGTCAGAAGTCTTCTATCAGCCATATGTTTTTGACCCATTGCTCTTTTAATTGGTTACCAAAACGCGGAAAATACTTAAAATTTATCTACTCTGAAGCCAGTAGGCCAGTTGGGCCAAGATTTCATCTGTAGCATCTTTGGGCTGTGGGTTTGAAAGTTTGTATTTTTTGTATGAAAATCTGCTTTTTAGTTCGGTTGCTTTGACATCTTAGAGTTCCCATAGACTTATAATGGAGAAGTTTGAAAAAAAATGGCATTTACTGCTAAACCATTGCAAATTTTGATAAAACTTTCATGGAAATGTTCCATGAGAAGTCTTTGATCTTGTATATGTTTTTAGCCCACTGCCCTTTATACTGGTTGCCATAGAAATCAAAATGCAAAAACAGAAAAAAAAAAAAATTGAAAAAAAAATTTCCTCTGAAGGCACTGGGCCAATTGGCTCAGATTTTATCTGTAGCATCCTTGGGCTAGGGGATTGAAAGCTTATGATTTATGAAAATCAGCTTATTAGTTTGGTTGCTATGGCAACTTAGAGTTGCATTGAAAAATGGCATTTACTGCCAAGCCATTGCAGATATTTTCACAAAACTTTTATAGAAATGTTCCTTGAGGAGTCTTTATAAGCTATATGATTTTTGGCCCACTGCGTTTTTTATTGGTTGCCATGGAGAATGAAAAAAATACCTTATATTATCTCGTCAGAAACCTATGAGACTTCATAGACATACTAATCATATTAGCCTGTACAGATTTTATGTTTTCCATTGTCATTTTTTCAAAGGACATGGTTGGTATGGCAACTTATAATGGAAAATACAACAAGAATGGGATTTATTGCTAAGCCAGTGCAGATATTCTAAACTTACATTTTCAGAAATATTCATTGAGTGGTCTTCTATCAGCCCTATATTTTTTCTGCACAATGCTCATTTTGATCAGTTGCCATGGCAACCAAAAGGAAAAAAATAGCAAATAATCCTCAGAAAGTTATCCTTTTTTGTTGCCAGGGCAACCAAAATGTGGAAAATAGTTATATATTTTGTGATTAACCCAAGAGTCTGTCAGACTGAGACTCTGTAGTTGTATATTTTTTGCATAGGCCTGTACAAATGTGATAGCAATTTTGAGCTTATACAAATGTGATAGCAATTCTGAGGTAGATATCTGGTGAGCTTTATGGCCTGTGGGCCTCTTAGTTTTTAGTTTGTTTCAGTTTAACTAATGTAAGTGATTGCAAGTCACACCTTCCAAGCAACGCGTAGTTCTGTGAGTTTCACTTCGTTTCATTGTTTCAATTAACTGTATTTTGGAAGTTTTTGTGACTTTTCTTTTCAGGCAAAATTTAAATTGTCAGACATAGCGTTTAACGCGGAATATCTGGTCGAAGTGTCACTGATAGCTGATGACAAATGGCACGGTAAGATGACTTTCTGGACCCCTGACTGCTCTGACGTCAAACCTCTGGACCAAACACAGTGCCTGGAGGACATCAGTAATAAACCAAGACTTGTCACCAAGCTTGTCACCACTACTCAGAAAGTGAAACTGGACCCAGTAAACTTTCCAGGTAAAGAAATTCCTTGCTCTCTGCGTTTGTTGTGATCCTTGATTCGAACGGCCTTGGTGGTCTCAATTATTTTGTTCGGTAAAGATAGCTGAGTTGCCACCTATTTGGGAAAGAGCTGCTGACTCGGCTTATCACTTGTAATGTATTGTTTGTTGGGATGTCTTTGTCAATCTTTACCTTTGATGTTGGGATAGGGTTTGGGATCTGATTCAGTCAGTTGTGAAGTGTAGTTACTCTTTAAATGTGGTGATATGTTCCTAATGAGGAGCCTCACGATACATATATATTTATGAAGAAACAAGATAATCATTATCCAGGAATTACTTGTGAATCTCACTTTAGACCTTAAAACTATTTACACTATTCTTGAAATATGGTCCATGATTATAGGCTGTATTGCCAGACCTTGGTTACATTAACGCTATAAATTGACAGCTTAAAAATTATAAAAGAAGGCAATTAAGCATTTATCTTTCTAAAAATTGTAACTTCGAGTAAAATAGATTTGTACGAGCTCGTGGCTTGTGCCTAAAAGTATATGCAGGGGTGATAAAGTTAAGGAATAATCCTGATTTCAGGATTGAGCACGATTGAGCACACACGCATGATGCATATGATGTCATGTCTAATTATATTGAAATTTGGTTTTAACATAGTTAAACCAGCTTTTTACCATAAAAGAACCATCAACGTGCTGATTGCTATAAATATTTTGTGACTTTTAACCTATTCATTACTGATTTAAATTTTTTTGTCCTAATTAGGATTTATCTGACAGACTTTCAGGATTGACAATCGCTTATTGTTATCACCTCTGTATATGTTATGTTTTGAATTGTGACGACGTCATGCATGATATAGTACCAATGTGTTTATAAAATAAATCATCATGTTAGTCGTGCAATGATTTAACGAGATTTGCGTGTGCTACTGCAGTTGTTCTTTGTATCAATAATTAAGACAGACCGTATGAATGTCTCTTTGATATTTTCTTTTCCTTACAGATTCAGATTCAGTGAGCACTGAATTACCAGCATATGTTAACAGTAAGTAAGATGCCTATCCTTCTCAGTAAATGTGTCCTTTTATCAGGGGCGTAACTAGGTACAATTTCATTATACGCACAACCATGTTTTATTCTCTACTTCTTGAAGGGAAAGCTAGAATTTCAGCCACTTTGGCTATTGGTGTTGAAATCTTTTCTAATTTATAAATTTTCAGCATGCAAATATGCAGGTGCGTTTTGAAATTTTGTCAATTTTGACAAAATTTCAATACGCACCTGCGTATTTGCCGTATAGACAGCTACGCCCTTGTTTATGTCTGTTATTAATACAAGTGGCCACTTCACAGAAGATGGAATGAAGAAATAACTAAGCCATTCGATGAGTCAATGACAGAGTTTTGCAATTAAGAATAAGAATATAGATAGATCTACAGGATTATAAATTTTTTGTTGTTGTTTTTTAAATTAGACAAAATGTGACAAAAGGTACCCAGAGAAAGCCAGAGTCAGAAAGAGTGGGACAAGTGCTCCAGATAAGAAGAGGTAACAGGGACAATTTAAGGCTAATTTTCCCTATGTTTCCATAGAAACATATATTGTTGCCCCTCATCAGAACTGTCTTGGCGAGACAGTTCTAATGAGGGATCACAACACATGTTTTTGGTGGGAAAATAAGAACAGCTATCTCTGAAATATCCCTGTTTCCCCTTCTTATTTGGAGGTCTAAAAGACCACCCCATCCAACACACCGAAGGAAAAAGTGAGGAACATTACCGACAAAATACATGTAGAACAGCATCTTTTCGATAGATATTATTATATACATGTTATCGGTAAATAAAACTCATTTCATCGGCTCAGAGGCTAATCACGTGAGGCAGGCGTTACTTCCGGTCGCCAAGTTTGTAAAGTAATATCGTAATGTCGCATGGTTAGTGACACAACGTCTCGATGGCGCATGGTTTGTAAAGTAACGTTAATCTGAATATTTGATGTCAAGTTTGCTGAAACGGGAGCTTATCATTATTATATAATAATACAATTGTTGACTTTTGTTTCGGTGAACAAGAAGTTTTATTGAACAGTGATCATTTTATATTGACCTCCACTTCACGTCAGTCAATATGAAGTTAACTGTTCAGTGCTACCAGAATGGAACTTTTTTAAACCAATCACGCCATACATATTGAAAAATCCAGCTTACCAGATGTACAATGTGTTATCCCTGAATGTCCGTTAATGCGCAAGGTGTAAAACACTCTTTTATTTGTCCTTTATTTCTGTTTCCTTTTTATTTTAGATTCACATTCGATGAGCACAGATAGACCAAAAGAACTTAAAAGTAAGTGAGATGACTATTCCGTCGCGATGAGTGTGTAAGTACGAGAGTAAATGCTTTTATTTCTGTCTATATTAGCAATACTCGAAATGTTTTACTTGAATTATACATTAATCACTTTATCTAGATGTCGATATAAATGGAAAGTTTAATAATGAAATAAAAATCTTAAAGAGTTCCTTCAAAAGCAGAAAACACATTCAGAAAAAGGAACATTGACCAGACTACGTAGTTTCGGCTAATAAACCTCTTCAGTGACCCTTACACTAGAGAAAAGCATACTGTAATTTGTTGTTCTTAATTGGGCAGTCGATTCAAAGACTTATTCGTATCAAAAAGAGTCCAAATAATATAAAAGACGATGATCTAGAATAGGAGTCTAAACCAATCTAAAATTTCAGATTTCACAGAAGTTGCCTCATAATGGTTACTTATGGCCTATATCATTCATATTTGAAATTGTTCACGCAGCATGTGTATATATCAATCTAGTGTAATTTATGTATTTATTTGCAGATCAAACCAATGACGATATGATAGAAACACCAAAATCACAAACAAATACCAGAGTGCCATTAGGTATGTTGACCATCAACAACTTTTTTCATTTGGGCGCGACGGATTTTGAAACTTTCAAAACCTAGCAATCAGTTTACTGGGAATGTTATCGAATTCCTATTACCTCAGTAGTCAACTCGTTTTCAATATCTAATCCGGAGGGAATTTATCATTAAATCTATGGAAACCCACGGCAATTTATCATAAGATTCGGATCTGAGCTTCCGTGCAAAATTCGGACTTATACACTGTTTCTTTCTGGAAGAGTTTGAAACTAGTATGTGGTGATTCTCATAGATTTTATTCTTTTCAGGACTTCTGAAGTATCAATGCAAATTAGCATATGCTATGACAAATTATTGCAGATTCCATGCTTCTTTTTTAGTTCTGTTGTGGTTCTCTGTTGCCTGTTTTTGGTGTCAGAGTTTCTGTGATGTTTTACCTTATGTATGTTCTTATTCTTTTTGGTTCGGTTTGGGTTGCTGAGTGGCCACCTTTTGGGAACAAGCTGCTCACTCGGTTGGCCATATGTTCTCTGTATCTTGATTATTTGTAATCTTAGTTGTTTCCAACTATGGTTTGAGGGCTGGATTTGGATTTTGATTATTTCAGTTCCTGGTCTTTGCATACTTTTTACTTTTCTTCATGGTGTTGAAATTTGATTTATGTGTTTACCGTGATGATTCATTGACGATTAAAGGGTTATCATGCGAACCGAACAACCAACTAAATGTTTTGTACCACTTCAGAAACTGAGGGTGAGGTTGGGCCTGTAAAATCGATTTAAGCCCCCCAGTAATTCATTACTGACCGTTCCAAGGCGGTAGTTCTGTTGTGGTTCTCTGTTGCCTGTTTTTGGTGTCAGAGTTTCTGTGATGTTTTACCTTATGTATGTTCTTATTATTTTTGGTTCGGTGTGGGTTGCTGAGTGGCCACCTTTCGGGAACAAGCTGCTCACTCGGTTGGCCATATGTTTTCTGTATCTTGATTATTTGTAATCTTAGTTGTTTCCAACTATGGTTTGAGGGCTGAATTTGGATTTTGATTGTTTCAGTTCCTGGTCTTTGCATACTTTTTACTCCTTTTGCAGCAAATGTTCTAATATTTGGCATTGATATGTACTGATGAACTATAAAGAGGTTCCAATTATGATTTTAAAAAATAATCATGCACGATGGCTTTCTTTAACAGATTTTATCAAGCGGGCTAGGTGACATTTCGGTGTCGAAAATATGACCAGTTTTTCAATTTTCAAATATATTGGAACTTTGTTTAATAATTTTGCTTTTACTGATGTGACACAACTGCTGCTGAAAGTATACGACAGTTTTAAAAAGCAAAGACTAGAATCTAATTTATAGATATACATGTAAAGGGTGTAATTACCCCACCAACTTTTTTCAGTTTGTCGACTGTACACCTTCCCCCGCCCAAGACTCAGATCAGCTTGAACATCTGCCCAGTCTAATCAGAGTCTTTGCTGTGCACTTAATGGATAGCTAAGGGTCTAAACTACCTTCATGCGAATAGCGAAGACTCTGATCAGACTGGTTGAATGCCCAGGCTGACCTTAGTCTTCGCTGGGCGCACACACCACTTTGCTGGTTTTGTTGTGTCGCGGCTCATATAATGTGTATCATGATAACAGAAACGTACATGCAAGGTAGCTTGCTGAGGCACATGAGGAAAAGTACATGTAAAATAAGTTTCATATTTCCTTTACATTTAATTATAAAATGTTGCTTTTTGCACCAAGTATTGAAGTCTCTACGTCTTGAAATCAGAAAATTATTTTACAGCCAATAAAATGAAGTTAAGAGCAGCATAATTAAAAATACATTTTCGGGTATATAAAAAAGTTTATTTTTCCCCTGTGGGATGGGTAAATGTACATAATTACTGCCAGAGGTCCTTTGCTATTTTGATACTATGTGCCGTTTTAGCAATAGAAACGACTTTAAAAGGTTTATTTTTTTTGGATAACATAAAATGTCTGAATCGATGCGATCAGATAATGAAAACTTGCTTTTAATATATGTTTTCAGACTGGAACATTACCGTGATAGACAAACAATATGATCCCACAAGCCATCATGTTTTTGTGCATGTGAGATGGCAACTTCCGTTTAGTCACGTGGGGATCCGACAGATGCTTGTCTGGCACAATCTTGATCACTCGGAGCATGTGGATGCTGGGAGAACTGGGCATATATCGAAGGCAGCCGAGTCAACATCTGAAATTTTAAAACTCAAACCAAATAATGAATACAGCCTGAGGGTAAGTATAAAAGTTGAACTGATCGCTTATTCTAAAAGTGAATGAGCTCACTTTCAATACAAGCAACCCTATGTTTTCCTTTTGCCGACCAATTCTGATGGGGTTTATTCAGAAAGGAAATAATTTGTTCCTATGTGAGAAAACCTTTCCTTTTAGAATATACTCCAATTTGAAAGGGTTTTGTCGCCCACGAAAGCAAACAGGAGATCCAAAAAGTTGTTTTTCTTTGTAAAATGGTAAAAACATGGAGATGAACGCATACAGCGTCAGACAAGTTCTTGCGTTAAACGATTGCAAACGATTACTATATGCTTTATTGTAAAATTTTCATGATCTACGTAAGCGTATATTCGCGAATGAATTTATAAATTGAATCAATTTTGAGCCTACCGAGGAACAGTGTGGTTAGGTTAACTGACCGTCCCGACATGACCATAGCTGTTTACCGTGGACGTTAAGCATCAAATCAATCAATCAATTTTTAGTAAATAGTTGCGTTATTTTCTGTCAATTTTATTATGTATAATAAGAAATTCAAATGCCGAAACAGGCAAAGATAGCATTTTGTTATTCTAAACTCAGCTAAAAATCAAGCAAAACCAAAGCGTACAGGTTCACTCTTTATAAACAAATATATATTCTATTTCATAAGTGTCATAAAATGCGTTTTGTAGGTTGAAGCATGGTATAATAACAGTCGTGGCGTGGAGGATGTTGTTCTCAGTAAACCTCTCCTCATATATACTAACAGCACAGAGGAAATGTCTGAGGTCCAGGCCAGCAGACAACAAATAACTGGTAAGAAGATAAAACTTTAAGACATCATAATGTCTTTACGTCTTGAGATTTTTCCTTTTATTTATCACGATTACAGTAATCACTTTTTTTCACAATTTAAAATAGGTTTCCCCCAATAAATATGTACATGGGAGAATCGTGAGCTTGTGCCTAGAGGTATACCATTGATATTGCATTTTGATTCATTTGGCAAACATCCCAAGTAACTTTGCAGAGGTAAGATGTATTGTCTGTTGACACGTTTTGATATAATTTCCAGATCACGAAAAGGATATTCTTAACGGTATTATCTTGGGTGTCACCGTTGTTTCCAGCATCATTATCTTCGGCATCATTGTCCTCTTTATCTACAAGAAGAGACAGTCTTTCAGAGATATCATTATCACTAAGACAGCCGTTGCTAAGAGTAACAGTTACAAGTCAAATGTCGGATGTAAGTAACCTCTGTTTATTTTCGATGTTAGTTAGCCTGTTTGAAGAACAAATGTCCCATCGTCACTCCGGCGTCGGCGTCTACATATTTATTTTAGATCGTAGATAGCATTTGTCATTCGTGACTGTCATAAGCCAAAGTATTGTTACTGACTTTTACCGCTACTTAAGCATACCTCTGCGTTGATAAAGATGTGCTTAAAGTAGCATTATTTTTAATACATGTTTTCGCGCATATTGGTTATAGTTTTCAGTGAATGAGAGCCCATTCATCTATGCTTAATGCAGTGACAAGAGTAAAATGAATAAGTATAAATTCATTAACCTACACTGTTAGTATATCAATACGGAATTCACTGGCGATACTACTCAAAAATCCATGCCAACAAAAGTGGCGTATTGTTGAGTCTGTCTCGGACACCAGATAAGTTAACGTAATTCTAATAACATCTGTCATTTGAATTTATTTGTCATTTCATGATTTCATGGAAAGTGTTCCTGTTATACCCCGTACGGCTATAATGCATCTTATAACTAGACTTGACTGAAATTACCTGCAACAGAGAGTCGCCGTGGTCGAGTGGTTAGAGCGACCTGGTTATGATGCAAAAGGTCGCAGGTTTGAATCCAGGGTTGGGTCGTCTGGCGACTGGAAATCAGTCTTTCTGTCCACCCAACAGTAAATGGGTACCTTTTCCGACCAATGAAGGGTAAGGCAGCAAAAGGAGAGTGATGATCTCCGCATTTCAAATACTGTTCACAAGATACAGTGGGCCTATAACCCCATATGGCATTTCTTATTACTTATAGTCTTTCATATCACCTTCTCAGTGGGCACGTTTGGCATAATTACTTGGGTAAAGTCGAGCAATACCAAGGTTCTCCTCGTGCTATTTGAAGATATGTATTATACATATATAGCTGGAAATTGTTCGGGTTTACCCAAGTAATTATGCCGAACGTGCCCTTTTTGTGTCGATCATGGCTTGTTACATTGGAAAAAACTGGTTTAAGGAGCAGGCATACACGAGTTTGGCGTGCTGAGACCGAATTAGATAGTATCCGAAGTCTGATCAGCAGGTGTGTGACTACTGCATTTTGGTGGTCACAAGGTCTGATAATTTCTGTTGGGAAATGCGCTCGTCCAAATGAGCCTACTCATCTGCTCGTACACCATCTGCACAAATTCCACATACTTTAAATCAGGTTTTGTATAGACTCTGCACATTTAATAGACATTATTTCTGTGTAACTTTCAAACGCAAACTTCTTACGCTACGTCAGTGTTTATGACTCGGCTGTAGGAACTTGGATTTTCATCAAAACGTAGTATTTATGTTTCATTTTAGAGCAGACACATTTCTTTGATTGATTTTGTTTTGACAGAGCCTCAGAACCATGCCAAAGATGTGTTATAAGCTGCCAGTATTACATTTTATTTTATTCCTCATAAAATAAATAGGGTGCAAATTACAGAAGTGTTTGAAGTCAAAAGCCATAAGAACTTGTATGCATAAGATCACTTTCTTGCATATGCTTTGAACAGAGTCTCTAATTTGATGCCTTGAACTGACTGCAGAAGAACATATGGTGTTATAATGGTGTTATAATGCAGGTTGAATTCTATATATAAGATATTGTTCTTTCATATTTGTATTTTGATGTAGGCAAAATTTAAAACAAAAATAGAAAGGAGCGGGGTGGAATGGAATGGACTGGCAGGGCAACATTTCTCCACTCTGTTCCATTGATTTGGGATAACATTCTAAAACGAAAGAATCTGTTCCCTCTAAGGGAGCGATTTTTTCCTGTACGAGTACCATCTCATGTTCTTGAAGCAACTTGAAGCCAACGGAGGGTAGATAACATATTTCGCATCCATACCATTCAGTTCCATGTCATTCCGTTCCAGGTTTTGAACTATGCCTTTGATGAATAACCCAGCTGGCAGGGCTCCCAAGCTTATTGTCCAGATGCCAGTTATATGAGAACCTTAATAATAGGTTACTATTTTGCGAGGTTTAAAAAAAGTGACTCGTACATACTTAAATTGCCCGAAAAAATATCTAACACTAATCTACGGGTGGGACAGGCGCCATTATCGAGTAGTTAGAATGCTAGGCTTTGGTACAGATGGTTGCGGAAAAATCCCACCCGAGTCAAAAGCAGTTTTTTCGTACATTCTGTACGTGCATTTTGCAGGTAAAGTTGACTACTCCAACCAGATTTTGTTGACAAGCGATGATTGGGAGGTCGACTGTCGAAATCTCAAGTTCGCCAGTCATATCGGACAGGGTGCTTTTGGCAAAGTCGTCACTGGGTTTTACGAAGATCAAAGAGTGGCTATTAAACTTGTCAGAGGTAAGTCCATCGACTTCAGGGGCCCTATTTATAAAACGACTTAAGTCGTTGCTATGCTGTTGCTAAGGCTAAATCTGTATGAAGGAGATTCTCTACAACTATGAAATTTGCTCTGGAGGAACAGTCTGAAAAAGGCTGTTCCTCCATAGCAAATTTCATAGTTGTAGGGAATCTCCTTCATGTAATCTTAGTCTTAGCAACAGCTTAGCAACCACTTAAGTCGTTTTATGAATACTGCCCCAGTTCTTTTCACCAAGAGCAAGTATTAGGCGGTTTTGGGTGGTCTGCCTGAGTAGACCTTTAAAGCTCCTTCACGAATCGGTGTTTTACCATTTGCTCTTAAAACGAAACTCAGGTCAGCTAAGCCAGCTTAAGAAGCATTTTCTTCTCCTTTTGTAGCGAACTGGACTAGCCTTTTAAATCAGAAACCTTGTTAAAACCTCCTACACTAAAATAAGTGTTAAGTTGCTTAATAGAGTAAACCTATTATTTTAATAGGAAGAAGAGCAGAGGTTGGTCTGTGTTTCATCTAAAATATCTATTGCTGGTTCCTCAATGAAATCTTTATTACCAGACGATCCATCATGCCAGAATTAAGTTTTGTTGCTAATAATTGGGTGATGACCTCTTGGCAGCCATAAAACCGTTTTCCATTATAAGATTAAGGCTGAGGATACTTTTGTAATAAAAAGGGTGAAAAAGCTGCTCTCGAACCAAGACCAGAAAGCACCTAGAAACCACCGGTGCACGCTGTCTTAGGCGAAAACATCAAAGAATCAAGACGCGATGCCCAGTTTACCCAATTATTAAAATCTTCTGATAAACGTCTTATCTTGTTTTGTTGAAATAAATGATAAGCCTGTATCAGAAAAAATAATAATCTGATCTAGGAGCGCCTGATAAAACTACCGTAAAAATCTTAAAGTTGGGGCACCCCAACTAATTACTGTAATTATCCTAAAATTGGAGACGGTTTAGTTTAACCAAGCAGTAATGCGTCCCAAAGAAACAACTGTAATTAGGAGCAGTATGATCTGTGTCTGCAATGTTTGCTCAGACCTATCTGTCCCGGATAATTAGAATTTTATGGTAGAGTCTGACTTGAGCTGCATTAGAGAAATTGTGTTTCGGCATTCGCGAATTGCATCAGCTCAGGCCAGACCGCGCTCATGCGTGCATTGGTTTAGGTATACGCAATTTGTTGAAACAGTAAACCAGAACATGTTTAGTTTTGACATCCTATCTGCGCATGCTCTAGCAGACCTTGTAAGTATGCTGGTCACGGCATACGCTACTCGCCTTCGAACTGGCCCCAAGGTTATAAAACTTTTTTATGCTCAACTAAGCTGAGCATGTAATTATTTCTTACTAATAAATGGTAAATTATTGATAAGTACAGTTGTTTTCTTGCTCAGTTTAGCTGAGTATGAAATTTTCTCTGCTTATGAATATGAAAATGCCAACATTAGTTGGCATTTTCATACTTATCAGCAGAGAAAATTACAAGCTCAGCTAAGTTGAGCACGAAAAAAAAAGTTTTATTACCTCGGAGCCAGATTTTTTCTTACGTCATACTGATATAAATGGTTACGCTTTCCGTGAAAATGAGCCTCATTACGTTGTGCTAATCATAACTCTGGTTAATTAGAACCTTTTGTTTTCAAACGTTAGTTAACATGGCCATTTCTCTATTTCCGAAAGTGCTTTATTACTTATCCGATTCCTTTAACCTCGAACATTAAAACATCTCTTTTTTGTAATATCCTAGTTTGAGATGCGCTGTTCAATATTAAGTTAATGTTAAGAAGAAGCAGAGTTAGTGCAAAGATATGGTAACATAAATTTGAGATAACCCGATTATTGCAACCTGCTATGAGCTGTTGATAATATAGCTACTGCTCCCAGGAAACAACTGCTTTACGAGCTAAGATAGTATTTATTCATTAACTCAGTAACGTTACTGATATAAATCACTAAGATTCTTATTATTTTTGACAAACATTTTCAATCTGTCGATTTAAATGATTGCCCGAAAACGACCTCTGGTAGTTGTTAATACAGTCAACTCTCGATATCTCGAGTCAAAAGTCAGCCCAAACAACTGATATCTCAAAGTAATTTTTATGGTACCAGAAAAATTACTTTGAGATATCAGGAGTTTAAAAAAAAAACAGGAGTTCAAATGTAAACAAAAATAGAAAATATATTCTTTGATACAAAAAAGATATTTTGAGATATAAATGTTCGAGATATCGGGAGTTGACTTATGTGACTTAAATTGATAAAATGCTAAAATACAAAGTTCCGATGTACTCTTGATCCCAGTTGTTCAAAACTAACGATGTCGTTAGTTAATGAGACGTTGAAATTTCAAACGCATTGTACGTAAAGACACACCAACTTTTGCTGAAGAATAAGAGCTTTTGCACTCACAATTTTTCAGCAAAAAAGATATTAAGATTGAATTTATAGGCACTAGAAGGCCAAATTAATCCTCCGCTGAGGACTTCGGTAAAGCTAACGATGCTTTGAACAACTGGGTCCTGAAATTTTCTTGAAATATGGTGCTAGGTACTCGCCATTATTGATATTAGATTGAATTTCTATACTTACTTTTTTCCAAAAGCTGACATCATCGTATTGAATTTTGCAGATAGTGCCCCTATATCGTACAAGGAGGATCTTCTAGCGGAAATCAACCTCATGAAACGTATTGGTTCCCATCCTAACATTGTATCAATGATCGGTGCATGTACCTTAACAGAACCAATAGCCCTTATCATGGAATATGTACCCTATGGAAATCTGCAAAACTTTCTCAAGTAAGTAATTGCTTGTCAGTATATGTCAAATTGTCCTTTATTCCATGCATGCTTTCATAGTATATAGGCTGCTAACATTTTGTAACATTTTCTTCCATGACATCGCGTAATATTATCATCCTAGCTGGCACATAATGTTGATCAGAATTGAACCAGCCTTGATTCAACGCCATGACGTTGAATCAAGTCTGATTTAATGTTGATTAAACAATGTGGGCTTAGTGGGCATAATTCGCTGAAAAGAACATCCAGTGTCGTTGCTTTTTCGCAAAACGGAACTTGCATTTGGGGTTCATTTCTGTTTTGCATTATTAATATTTGGGTAGAAGATTTTGATTTCCATGTTTGTTTTGCGAATATGGGAATGCCATGTACTGAAGTATCAATGCTTTGGTCTATGGCATTCTCAGACGTGCCTGTATGCACGTGCAATGCAAAGGTAAAATCTGTGACAAATGGTTTAATGAAATATATCACAATGCGAGGAAGGAGTTATGCCATGAATCAGTACTTGCCATACAATGAGGAATGGTTTAACCTTTTTTTTCATGCAGAAATGTATACTGTTAGTAGCGATTTTTTCGATAAACAGCTTCCGGTTAAGTATTAGATTATGATCATTTTTTTCTCTTACAAATTATGCCGTTTATCGAGTAAGATAGCAAAGAACCAGTCTTTTCCATTTTTATTTTCTTCAGAAAAAGTTTGATACTTATCTAACATGATTTTGATTTAATCTCCACCGTACAGCAAAAGATAGAGTAAAGATACAATAGTTTGTAAAAGATGAACCGATTAACGATTGAAAATCAGTTTTAAACAGTCTGTAAAAATAACAACCAACCACTTGCTGAAACAAGCCTGTAAATGCTGTACGAGTTAGATATGAGTGCGAAGCAAATATGAATTATTCGGTAAAAAAGACTTCAATTTTATGAAATGTGTTATTGTCAGTGTGATAGAGGTCAACACTTGCATACAGAAACTAAATTGTAAACCCGACTTGATATGTGAATGGATTCATCTGAAAGCACAACCTGAAAGCTGTCAAAACGTAACTGCACCAGCAATGTTGATAGAGGGCTGCCAAACCTTGAGATTATGAGCTATTTCATAAAGGTGTGGTGGAATTAAAAGAGGATGTTACCTGTAATAATCTATCAGCGATTAGATTATGAACCCTGGGAAATGTGGTGAAAACTAGATAATGAAAATTTATGTCGATTATATTTTGAATTAGTTTTCTGGTGCTTTATAAGCCCTACTTTTCATGTTACCCAGCAGGCAAACAACACTGTAATGACGTCGAATCAACGTTGAGCAAACGTCATGACGTTGATTACGCAGATTCAATGTTGATTTAACGTTATGTGCCCAGCTGGTAGCTTTTCACATCTGGATAGCGTAGATTACATTCTAGTGGAATAATAACAACAACAACGTCGCATCGACGTTGATATGGCCCCGATGATTACATGAATAATGCAAGCATTATATTGTTTCATTTAAGCTGTTTGTCTAATACTTTTAAAAATAGCACGAATTTAAATTTTGCAACGCAACCATGAACGTCAATCCAAGCTTGTTGCTTTGTTTCAAAAATTTGCGGTATCTTAACATTGCGTGGAAAAGGAGGGCGGATTGCAGAGTTTAGTGCTGTAAGCAGTGTTGCACTGTTCACTGAATTTTTTGAATCATAGTATTTACATTCTGCTTGGATAACGCGCTGCACTCCAGTTCAAGGTTTGCAGGCCCGCTGCTCCAGTCTTTCGGATGAGACTTTAAAATGAGGTCCAACTCGGTCTGACCTATATATTGGTTGGACGTTAAACCCGAGTTCACTTACCCACTTTTATGATTGGTCCAGGAGTAACCGCCAAAATTAGTTTTCTTTTAAATATATACTAACATATAGAGAAAATATTTTTTCTGGAATTACTTTTGGCCCTTGTCTGAATAATATATTATTCTAATAACAAACTTTACTTTTAAAGCAAAGTTTCTGATTCCCGTGTATGTCACATTGACAGTAGTATCTCATAGCTGTTAGAATCTGGTGTAGCAGAGTGATACATACATTTCTTGTATCTATATAATGGCATTTTTAACCTGCATGGCATTTGTAATTTGACGTACATAACTTTGATATACATCACCCAGAATAAATATGTACGTCAAAACAATGTTACACAATATCCTGACCGAAATGAGTCTTTCATGATAAACTGATGCTTTTGCCGCTAAATTGAAATAATGTTCTAACCGGCGTCCACTCAGATGCGTTAACAGTATAGTAATATAAATGAGCCACGACATGGAAGAATTATGCTTTGGTGTAAAGGCCCCAAAGCTCTATCGTGGTAAATATCCATGAAACAATTTATCCTGAGGTAGCCAGTTTCGCATTACAGGTTCGTGATGTAAGCAAATAAAACAGCCTTGAGTTTCACATAAACCGATTTTGAAAATTGATTTTGGTATTAAAATGACCTACTTACCTGACTAAAATGGTAAAAAATATACAATGTACAGGCATGAAACCTCATCCATTGTCCAGCTTTTGTTGTTATTGCATGCTTTTCGGGCAACCAGAAACTGAAACAATATTTTTGGAGTAATTTGTCATTTTGTCAAAAAACAAAACAAAACAAAAAAAAACCTTTTTCTTTACTAGTTATATGACTCAATTAATGCTCAGTAACAAACCTCGTATTATCAAACTGAAGGTTGAATCGTTTTTCGTAATGATTTGTGATCAGACGGTTTTACCATTTGAAGGGCTTTTGAGACTTCAGTCAGTAGTTTATTCTAGGTATTTAACATGACATTTATATAAGTACATTGGTACAATGATCAGAAAATAAGCATAGCGCTTATAGATATCTTAACTTTAAGGAGATGATAAAACTAAACTGGTAATTACATAATTATTTTCATCTTGTTCAGGAAATGTCGACTGGAGGGAGAACTCAATGTACAAAATGGAAGATGTCGAGAACTGAACTATTCCTTTATGGATGAACATGGCGGTCTTAATGAAGGGATAGTTACGCCGGCTGATATGCTCAGCTTTGCCAGACAAGTCGCCATGGCAATGGTAAGCTTATTACTTAGGTAACTGCAAATTTGTTCCAATCCTTAGGGCATGGAAACTGAAGCGTCTTGAATCTGCTGTACATAGCACTCTTGATTGATAGTTATTAATACAAATACATTAGTCATTAAATATCTGGATAATTGCTATTTAACATATATATATATTTTAATTTACAAATCACTTCTCGTCAGTACGCCTGCTGGGAGAGTGAAGGCACTCCACATATTTTACTAATTGACATGATATCATCTTAAGTCTGTTAGAGATCGATAATGAATTCCCTACTCTGATTATTCTAGAGAGTTCGACGACGCATGCCGTCGTCGAACTCTTTAGAATAGTCAGAGTAGGGACAAGGCTTAGTCAAGATAACTGCAAATAAGATGGTCTGATTACTTGTTTGGGCAAGTCCCGATATCAAGACCAGACAGTGTATATAAGCAAGCATGTTTGCTCTTGCCCAGTCTGTTTATGCATTAAGGTGTTCGGATACACTTCCATGTCTTTTTCCGCCATTGGTACAAAGAGAAATGACTTTTGTCACATCGTATTTGATTATGTTTAGGCTGGAGACTTTCCTTCCGTAGGCTGAAAAGTCTCTCATTTTAGACCTTATGACAATTGACAAGACTTGCAAAAATAAAAACAAAATGCAGAGTTACCGTCTATGAAAGCGTACCCTTTTACCGTTAAACTTATTTTGCGGCAAGTATTTGTATATCAATCAAGTTTTTTTTCTGGTTTTCTTTAGGAATACTTAGTAGAGAAGAAATATGTCCATAGAGATCTTGCAGCCAGAAATGTTCTACTTGGATATGACAAAATTATCAAAGTTTGCGACTTTGGTCTGTCACGTGATATCTATAACGACAATCAGTACAAGAAACTGACCAATGGGAAGCTGCCGTTGAAGTGGATGGCAATAGAGTCGTTACGTGACAGAGTCTTTACAACTCACAGTGACGTTTGGTCCTTTGGAATTTTACTGTGGGAAATAGTGACAATGGGTAAGAAAATACTGTAGATTGGAAACTGGGTGGGCACACCGTCATGTTTTCCTCATTTTTTTCAATGACAAAACAACTGTTTTACTTACTGTTCGCCTTTTCCACCATGGCTCTAATGGAAAAGGGGCGAATTCTTTCCTATAAAAGTTGACCCAATGGGAAAAAGGGCAGAAATGAAAGTGACATTGCTGCTGCCACTGAAAGGGTATCAATATTTCTTATATAATCCCCTGATTGAACATGCATTTCTCATCTCCGTCAACATAAAAGAATCACATCAATACATATTATCTTTGCGGGAATAGATATTAGAAGACCTAGTATTTTAGGGAAAATATTATCTAAAAAGGCTGAGACATTATCTGAAGGGAACAAATACCTTAGCCCCAGAATATTAGACAATGTAAGTCTTATTCATGGGTATAAGGTGTGGACCTCATACCCATTATAGATGCTTTTCTTGCATACCTTTCTATTTACAGTGTCTGATTTCTTAAATTGTATAATTTTAGTGTTTTAGCTGATTATATTCAATTTTGAAAGAAGCCGGCGCTTTCAACGACCGACGTTCGGTTTCTTACACTAACGTCCGGAGGTCATTTTTGCAATTTTCAATACGTCTTCGTCTTAATTGCCAACGTGATTTGACGACGTATATATACGTAAGCTTCTATACAACAAATGGATTGAATACACGTCATTTTATTCCGTCCTGGGTGAGTCGATACAGGCAAAAATCACGAATATCCTTATCTGGTATGCAAGATACTCTCTTCTCATCAATTTACAGCAAAACTCCATATCCCGTCTTTGTTTTCTATGGGTAACTTTGCGAAATGTTATGTTAGTACACGAACTCATTAAAACCACCACCAACTGAAGATTGCCTATGAATAATAGTTGCCTATATCTAAACTACAAAGAAGACGGAAAGGTTATTCGAAGGAAACCCTCTTCGATCTTGACCATGCATCTGTAATTCTTTAAAAGCAGACCAGTAATATCTTTCATTAAACAAAGTGTTGAATACTTTTGGTGCTATTATTATGCTCAGTTGAGCGTATTATTAGACATTTGGCATTACACGTTTGTTCGTAAAATGTACTGCTGGAATAATACTCTGTTTGCGTAGATTTGGCTTTGGCATGGTTAATGCCGAATAAAAGCATTGCTGAATCGCTTTTGATCTGTTTGATCAACTTTGATTAAGGAATAGTCTATAATATGCTTTTTATATATAAAAATGAGCGGCATTGGAAGAAAAACTTTTCCAAAGCATATGCGAGCTGCAAATGCACGACCAGCTTCTGCATTTGCGCAGCCTTTTCTATTTCCACAAACAATATATCTGAAGTTTTAAATTAAAATATAAAAAGTGATGCAAAAAGTGGACATTTACAAACTGCGCATGATCGGAATGCTCAGTTTGAAAATGCCCGTTTTTGCCCACTGTGAGGCTAATGTGATTTTCTTTGTTACAGGGGCGTCACCATATCCTAACATAGCTTTGGCGGACCTTTATTATGTACTGTCAAACCATTATAGGATGGAGAAGCCGAGTAATTGTTCGGATGAATTGTAAGTTATTTAAGTCTTCTATATATTGTGAAAGGTCCCTATATGAAATAAACTGAATACAAATATATGCTTACTTACACTGTTCTTTAATTGTGTCTGTTCATTTGCAAAAATGCATTGATCGAACACTGCTCAGGCCCCCAAGCGTCGGGCCTAACCGAACTCTATTTTCAAGCTCACTCCATCTGCAGAATTATCCCAAATGACCAGAAAATATAAAATGTGCTCTTTGATGATGTACAACAGCAAAACAGCCACATGACCAGCTGCAGTGAAAACAAAATAACTCAGAAAGAAAAGTTATAATGAAAATATTTTACAGCAATTTTTGTGATATATTTCAGGGATTGCTTTTATGGCGACATAAGTCTTATCATAGAAACAAATGGATTTCATGTTTTTCGTGTAAAATTTGAGAAAATAAACCTTAATGTTCTCAACAGACGATTGATCAAAATGGTGTGATTCGGTCATTTTGTCACTTGCCGACTGACTAGTATTGTTTCCCTTGCAGCGTTATAAAGCTACGGATTTAAATGGATTTCTGTATAGCAATAATTCTTTTGTTTTCAGATATATTATAATGCGTCAGTGTTGGTACGATGATCCCAAAGATCGACCATCATTTACAGACCTCCGTGTGCAATTAGAAATGCTACTCACACGTGACAGGAATTACTTGGAACTTGACAATATAAACGTTCCGCTTTCAACGCCAGAAACCAGCAGTGGAAGTCCAGTTTCAGACGACACTGCGTCACTTCTGGCTGCGCAGGCGCTTCAGCCACAGCGAAAATTGTCTAAAGACGAACTAACTGTTAATGTGTGTATACATGAGAAATCTGTGGATAGATTATTAAAACGGAAAGGAGATTTAGACTCCCATAATATTACAATATTGTGAAATCCGAGCATAAACCATAAAAAGTGGAACAGAAACGTGTTTTGTTAATATTTGATGATGACACCTTCAAGGTATACAACATTTATCAATTTGTGATGTAGTATTAGTGCAGGGAATCGCTGAATAATCAGTTTGTTGAAACAGTACTTTGTTATTCAGTGCCGCTATATGTGATGAAGCTGAAAATGGCGACAAAACTATGTTGAGAACATAAATGAAGAATAGGAGGAAAATAGGGTGTTGCCAAGAGAAAGGGCTTCGTATTACATATCGAAAAGTGAAAATCCAGATGCTCCTCAGTAGTTTCATACATCAGGGTTTTTATGCGAATATAGAAAACTCAGCTAAGACTGCATAAGTTAAGGCGAAAAGGTATTCTCTCTAGAGATGGAGTCTATGATTTTCAAGGGAAGTAAAGAGGAAATCACAAAAGTTGTTTCTCGTTGTAAACTTTAACAGACTGAGCTGAATAATGCAGTTAGGCACCCATTTCTCGCGGTTATTCCAAGGTGTTTTGCATTCAGTTATAAACAAAGATTGTATCATCTTATGAGGATCGCCGCGGCAATACCCTTTCTTTTATGAGTCGCGACACGACAAAAGCAACAAAGGGGCGTGTGCGCCCAGCAAAGATTCAGATCAGCCTGGGCATCCGCCGAGTCTGATCAGAGTCTTCGCTGTGCGCTAAAGGTGTACCTTAGGATCTAAGCTACCTCCATGCTGAGAGCGAAGACTCTGATCAAACTGGGACGATGCCCAGGTTGATCTGAGTCTTCGCTGGGCGCAAGTGCCACTTTGTTGGTTTTGTCGTGTGGCGGCTCTTTATAGAGACTTGTGTTATTCCATGACACTGGTGGACAGACATTTGTGTTTCTTCGTTCTATGAATAATGTATGTCGGTGCCTTAAACGACTTTCGAAAAGTGGCTTAATTTTAAGAATATTTTGAATATATGATTTCCATATATGCCAGTTTCGAATAAGAATACAGTTATCTGATCATTAAGTGAATATCACCCAGCAACACTGATGTGAGGGATAATGAACGTTATTATACGGGTACAGTGGAGTCGGATGATGGATTTGTTATAGATGTATATTTCACGATTGATGCATTTAGCGTTGTTTCACCATTGCCATGGTGACGGTTGTTGTTAATTTGTTTCTGTTAAAATTGATACTTTTAAAAGTATGTGCATGCTTTCTAGAAAAAGTTTATAGGGCGTTACATGAATTGTAGTTTCTTGCATTTAGGACCAAATATGCTTGAGGAACAATAACTTTATCATTATTCATATTTCTTACCTGTACACAACTACAGTAATAGCTGTTGCATTCATTATTGCGTTGGCGTCCGCATAGGCGTTGTTGTCGGCGACGGCATCCAACCTTGCGTTAAAAATTGTAATATATAGAAGTTTTTTTCTGTGATGGACAAGGCACTCCCAGGCGAGCTATCCTGTATGCGGACAGATATTGTTATTCATTTCTTCAGCAGTTTCTTAGCATGTCTGGTTGTTTAAGATGCGGAAAAACAGACATTGAATATATCAGGGTTTCAGATAAAACAGTGAATAAAACTACTTGTGCTAGGATACAAAGAGTTCATCTTACGGCATCACTATCAATTCCAGGCTGATGCCCCTGAAGACATAAATGACTTCATGGCTTTTTTGTCATATTCATTGAAGTCGGGGGTTCGATGTTGCAGTTTGGTCTGATTCAACGTGACTCTCATAATGCTTTTTTGCAAATGTAGGCTAGGAAACAATTTCCACGTGTTAAAGTTAATTCACCTGTCAGTCATTTGAGGCGTGATACATGTACGCATGACTTCCAGCTAGCACAGGAGCCCCGGTAGCTCAGTAGGTTAAGAGCTGGCCTGCTGATCTAGCGGTCCCGGTTTCGAGACCTGGAGGCGGGAATCTTTCCAATCGTAAACAGGGTTCCATTGCACACAACCTTTCATAAGCACTCACCCATCGTCCTGATATGACTGAAATACTGTTGAAAATGACGTAAAAATGCAAGTCATTCATCCATTCATCCATCCAGCTAACACAAAACGTTGCGGAAAATGTCCTTAGAATGTCATCGACGTTGCCATAATTGTCCTTTAATTCTTGCGACGTCATGTGCTAGAGATGTCTCGAGGATATGGCCATTAGTATGGATTAAACAAAGTTATGCTTGCCTGACCGAGATGCCTTGTGTATAATAGGTAATGTTCGACAGCTTAATGTTTTGTCAATATCGCCAAAGTAATTAAACAAGTTCATCCTTGGTTCCCAAACTTGGCATGGTAATAAAACTGATATCTATGATATCACTTTTATCCCCAAAGACGTTTAGTGCATTTTCAATGGCATGCAGAACAGAACTGATGGTGAATTGGTTCTGCTATTCGAGTTTCCAAATTGGTAGTGTTCTGAAGATATATATATATTAATTGTTATTAGGGAGTGAAGTTGAAATTTCTGAGATAAGCATGTTAAACTTCTTTCCATTAATTCATATTCTGGGGCACTCATTCAAACCGCCGGGTCGTGGGTCTGTTCTTTTTATTTGAGAAGTCATTCAGTCATTTTTTCGACGTTCATCGGGAGATGAAGCAACTGGTTGACGCTACAATTCGATGAAGGGTGCAACACATTATAATGAATTTTAGCGAGGACTACTAACTTTAATACCTGATGCACGTCGAAAAGTAAAATATCAATTTTCATATTTACACTTTATTTCAATCAATATTTGCTTCTTATTACACCCTGTAAATCCAAAAAGACGCAACATTGTAAAAATAATGGCCGTGTTTTGTATTGAAGTCGAACAGCCATTACCGTAGCTAAACGTCATTCAAACGTTATGACATCCAGCCAAATCACCCACTCATTCAGACTCATAACACACACGTGACTTTTTTCGTTGTCAGATGAATGCAGTTGCTCTAAATAGGTGCACTAAATGAAAGTCAGTGGCAAGCAAGTGTTAATAAGAAGAAATAGACCAAAATATCGCAGAATTACTTGTATCAATGTCCTTACTCTTCTTGAGTTCTACTCCAACACCCCCCTCCCCTTTTTTACAGCGACAAGCAAAATACAGGCATGACAACGGAGCTTTGTTATGCCCTATTTCTTTTGTTCTGGTGGCCAACAAAATGTTTCAGTCTGCA
Source organism: Ctena decussata (assembly GCA_963989385.1). Classification (NCBI taxonomy): domain Eukaryota; kingdom Metazoa; phylum Mollusca; class Bivalvia; order Lucinida; family Lucinidae; genus Ctena; species Ctena decussata. Next base: position 88,673,554 of record OZ022499.1, on the reverse strand, counting down.
TTTTAATAAGACTGAACATCGACGTAGTTTGGACACAATCTAAACTGTTCTCTTTTCTGATTTTGCAAGATAGATCAATATATTTTATTGCGAATACTTGCTGCGCACTTCATTATATTTGTATTGTTAACGTTTTGGAAGCAAACTTTTTCCTTGTGTAAATTGTATCATACTTTCAAGTAGTACTTTGGAAAATACATTGTAAGGGGATAAAAATCGCAAGTGATGCATAATTTTGGCTGTTATATATTATTTTGTTGTTTAAGCAAAGAGCCAAACTCTTTCAGTACAGTCTACAGAATTAAACTAAAACACTAAGCAAACTTGTTTTATGCGTTTCTAAAAGAAAAGATATTTAAAAAGCAGGCACAGGAAACAATAAACACCTCTGCAAACTGCATAGAAAGTATTTGATACGGGTTTGAATTTTCATACTCAGCTGAGTTGAGCACGATTACCTAGCCCCGAGGTAATAAAACTTGAGTACATTCTCAAACTCAAAATAAAACACACTGATTGGCTGCTTCCGAGCACATGAAGCAGCCACTCAGTGCTTTATTTTGAGATTGAAACCTCGAACCAAGGTTTCATAACCTTAGGGCCAAGTCATCTCCGTTTGTAAAAAATTCAATATATATTGATTTCGTGTGGCTCATACTGATGCATGCGACGCTTATTAATTAGACACTGAAAACTTGACAAAAATGATCTGTGAAAACCATAGTATATCATGCTAGTATGTTTTTAAGAAAATGTTAACTCAATGACGCTCGTTTAAACATTAACTCCTCACCATTAACTGTATATTAGATGAAATATTGTACAAATAGTTTTGTAAATTATCTCATGGCATATGTTCTGAAAAACAATGTGCTCACAATAAAAATGTTAAACTAGAAACTGAAGTTGTTTTTGTTCTATTCTGTAGGGTAGTCTCATGTACATTCTTATTTCCCACGTGCTCCGAGGAGAGTAAATACTTTCGTTAAAGGGTTAACACCGCCGACTAGGAAGGCAAAAATAACATTTCCCTTTTTTTAACCAATTGTATCGCAGCAGGGTAAAGGTTTCGCTGATGATTCAGTGGCATAACTCAGACTTAAGGATCTATCCAGAACTTATAAAAACAAAACTTTACAGGACCACCCTGGCAGAAGGTTTTAGTAGAATTTATGCTTTGCGTCATTGTTTCTTCTTTGAAACCAGTAAACAAGTCTACAGACACATAGATTATACATTTGGTCACCATAGAAATGTTAATGCATTTTTATGTCCGTCTAAAGATCCATACCGATAGAAATGCTTTTTACGGATAAGGCAATGCATGAAAAGATTATACGAGTATACGACATAAAGGACAACTTTTGCACATAAGGAATTTTTTAATCGGATTACCTGACATTGCCCGTGAAAATGTCAAACAGCTAAATTCGTATGGCCTTTCGATATTCCGGATTTGCTGTGACCTAATGTTAGCATGATCTGGATTAGACCTGATTTAAATGAGTAAATGAAACTGCTTCAGATAAAGAAATCATCTTACACAATATTCAGAAAAAAATATTGATGCAAATTATCAATACCCCAGAAAAGTCGCCATATTTATCTTTTTCCACAAAGGACTCGACAGTATCAATGCAAATGCGCCTATTTTTCAACAAATTATTGCAGTCTCCTTGGGGAACAAATATTGAACTATATGACATTGATATGTAGACTTGTGCATTAGAAAGACGTTCTAACAATGATTTTGTGATATGATCATGCTTCAAGACCGATTTTATCAAGCGGGGTTGGTGAAAATTTCGGTCCGTCCGCAACTTTCTACGCAACCTGGAGTAATGTGTGAATTCTGTTGGATATTTTCGGCCAGCATAGAAAATAAGGGTGCTGATCGAAATATAAAAATGACCGCACTGTTTTACTTCCTATTTCAATAAAAATTGTATCAGTGAAATGCTGAATAATTGTAGTTTTCGGAATGAACACGGAAAATTATCATTTTATGAAAAAAGAGACATATGCGGGTAAAAATTTTGATCAACGTTGTAAAAAAAGTCATGATTTACTATATATTCTATACATTTTGAGGGTAGTCAACTTCACCTAAAAAATGACCGCGGTATTTCTTACACAATCTTTTCAAAAATTATATCAGGCTGTTCGCAATTTAATGCAGTTTTCGAAATGAACACAGAAAAATGGATTTGAATATAAGGAACAATAAAATAAGAAGGAAAAGATGATTTGCCCATATCTCGTAGTGTATTTCATTACCTGCTCGATTCGCGAATATCGATTATCGATTTTTAAACAGTGGCGTGGAGAGTTGTCCATGCTCTGAAAATATGTCCAGTTTTGTTTTACTAACACATCGATAAATATGCTTACATTTGTGTGGACACTATCATGCAATATTTTCAAATAAAATAGCTTTATCCTTTTCTAGATATTCCAGTTTTGTAGCTATACCATATTCACCCCCCCCCCCCCCATCCCACCACACCCACCACCACCAACTTACACACACATACGTGTGCCGCCGTGCCTTAGCATGTCAATCACTTATAATGTGTCTTATTATAGCATATGCATACATGCACATTGGCTTGCTGAGGCACGAGGGTGGGGGGGGGGGGGGGGGGAGTGGTATCTTTAAACAATCTTTTTCCTATTTGCATACAATTATATGTGGCTCTTTGCACCAAAAAATTGAAGTCTCTCTGCTGAGAAATCATAAAATGGATTTTAATCCAGGTAAAGCAAGCTGAAAGCAACATATTTCAAGGCGAATTCTTGGGTTTATCAAACATTTATTTTTGCCTGGTTTTATAGGCAAAGTGACATCACAACAGTTAGAGGTCCTCTCCAGCAGGCATACAACGTCATAATGACGTCAGTACGACGTCATGACGTTGCATCGACATTGATACGACATCATTATGACGTTGTGTGCGTAGTGGGATAGTTTTGGATATTACCTTCACCTTCGTCTTCAAATTTCATATTGAATTTTTCATTTACACCAATAGTCTGGTTGCCAAATGGAGATTTCGGGTGCAACCCCAAAAAATAGTCCGCACAAAATGTTTTTGCACAAATGTATTCACCAACATGTTCGTACACTGAAACTGAATGATGACACCTTGGCATCATTGGGGGAATGAAAATATTCAAGATGGCGTCCAAGATGGCTGCCAAGGGATATAATCCTCAATATCTTCTAAAGTATGTGGGCTAGAAACATACTATTGGTGGCTACCTATAGGTTTTCGAGGTCGAGGAATCGATTAAGAATGTCAAACATTATTTCAGACAAATCAGTCACAAAATGGCGGACAAGATGGCCGCCAAAGCATAAAAATCTCCATATCTTCTTTAGTATACGGGCTAGAAACATGATTTTGGTGTCTGCATATAGGTTCTCGGGGTCAAGGAATCCATTAAGCATGTTAGAATTTACTTTAAGGCACCAACTTACACAAAATGGCGGACAAGATGGCGGACGAAGCATCGATTACGGAGCTGAATGTCTTAAGAAATGCACTTTTTGATAGCAGAATTCAGGCTTTAGAAAGTTTTTTAACCCGAAATTTTGATATTATAAGATCTATGAATTTTCTAAAAAGACGAAGTCATAAAGACCTCATTTTGCATCTGATAGTGTTACTACCAAGGAGACCATGAAGACCCGTAAGAGCCCAGTCCTGGTATGGGCAGACAGCCCCGTTTAGAAAATTTCAGTCGCAACCGAAAGACATTGACAGCTCGATAATTCATTATTATTTAAGAATATCGTTTTTAATGGCTTTTTTATGTTCATAATTCCATGCATGTACTTTTTGGTAAAGTAAAATGATAGACAGACTGATCAAGAACTAATACAATCAGACCCCACATTCCCTCTAAACCAAAATACAAAAATGACAATTATTCGCGAAAGACAAGCACAGTAAATCGAATGAACAGCCCTTTCTCAGACATTCAGTTACCCCAATTGAAAACAACAGTAACATTACCTATTTTATCAGTGTTTCAAATAGGACAAAACAGAAAGCAAACTGGGCAGCTATAAGGTAACCATATTGCTAGAAGACCACAGACAAATGGACACAAGAACACGTAAAATTGAGGAACCAAAAGGGAAGTTAACTGGATTTACTTGGTCCAAACCCATGCCTTCTGCTTCTGCAGTGGTTCAAAACATTTAAATAACATTTGGTCTGCATGAAGGGTACCCAACACATCAATGAATCATCACAGATAGCAAATCAATCACGGATAAAACCTGTGATGAATCAAAAATGAGGACTTGGCAGAAACAACTATTGCGACACCTGGAGATCCCTCCAAAACAACACCGATGAAACCCTGGAGCAAAAGAAAAACACCAGAAGAACCCCGAATGGCCAAGCAGTGGGGCAAAAATTTGATCTTGGCACAAAGGGATTTTATACTTTGATTGCTTAGCTGATTTCAGTTTTGTAAGAAAACTCCTTTTGTCCCCTGACTTTATAGATTTACTTCTTTTTCTGTATATTAGCCTGTAAGCAGAGGTAAATAACCCAGAAGGATAAAATTCCAGTCGTAACAGAAAAAAATATCTTTACTGTGATCTTTTGTCAGGAGCTTAATAAAAATCACTTTCAGATCTTTGATTTTATGCTGACATTATCTCAGTGTTACGCTTATAGCATATGGTTAGTTAGCGTATGGGCTAGAAGCAGGAATAAACAACTTTTGGCGACAGAGCTTTAATCTGCCAGGAAACTGTATTGTAGTTTAAGAAAATCCCTTTTAGAGATGGGCCTAACTCTACTTGTAGATCTACCGTTTCTTTTCCAGATGCAAAGTCATTTATTCAGTTTCTATAAAGTACGTGCCCCGAGTTTGGGGGCATACGTGACCCAACGTTTACATATTTAAAACTTGTGAGGAATGTGAAATATTACATGAAAATACCAACATATGTGTACTTCAGTTGTTCAGGAGAAGGGGCTTTTTGTAGATGAAACGGTGGCATCTTGGGCCGCAGGCATTCATACCAATTTTCGTTCTCTCAAACAAATGGAAGTATAGCTATATATCAAATTATCCCAGTAGCCTTTGCGCCGCTGGAGCAATGGGTTGTTAGACTCTCACTGTGTCTCTGGCATAGCGCTTTTATGAAAGGTCGGGCTAAATCTATCCTTTTGACCATCCTTGATTCTAGTCCGATACGAGTACATATTTTTTGCTAAGTCGACAGATAGCCTTTTTCAGTTGTTGTCAGAGATAGGATTCAACCCCCCTGTTTTCTGTACTTAAGCCAACTACTCTAGTAACTCAAAAAGTGATTTTGATCGGCCTAGCAGCTTTGGAGAAGAATCTTTTTGAATGTTATGGTGATCTAAGCTGACGGGTCTATGAAGCCAGTTTATGCTATTAACTTTCCCGTAGCATTGCTCGGTCTATGAAGTCAGTTTATGCTATTAACTTTCTCGTAGCATTGCCCGGACGATTTAGTCAGGTAAGAATACTTGCACAAACTGGCATGGCAATTATGCACTTTTGAAGCTAAACCATTTTAAATATGCATATGCAATTTGTAGCCAACTGTCTATAATCATGGGTAGTACTGTCTCCTTTATACTTGAAAGAACTGGGTAAATACGAAAAGAATCAAAAGCTGTTTACAAAATTCGTTACTGCTTTGAAGTAAGTATGATCTTTTCTGACTTGTAAATTTTCCATACCGGCCAGATGCTAAAAATCTGACTGGGGCATGGCACGAACCTGCGACACTCACACCACTAGTGCCGACCATGAGCTATAATTTTGAACGACGCAAGCAACCAACAAATTTTCCATACCGCCCAGATGCTAAAAATCTGGCTGTGCCATGGCACGAACCTCCGACACTCACACCACTCATTGATCGCCGACCATGAGCTGTAATTTTAAACGACGCAAGCAACCAACAAATATATCAGAGTTTCTTAACCTGATTTTTAATTGAAGAAAGTAAAATAGATAATAGAATATAACACATTTCTTGTAACCTTTAGATTGTTACTCGTAACAATAGCTTTCTGTAATGATTTGCTTTGTCAACGGGTTAGCTGCCCTTGCCTGCACTAGGTTCTTGTGAATCATCTTGGCCCTCTTGTTAAAATACTGTTAGAATGGGGCTTTCATAACTTCATTTTTATATTTAACAATCTTATACATACGAAATCCGGGTTTCTAATACAAAAACCAGAATTCTGCTATCGAAAAGTGCATTTCTCCGACAATTAGTGCCGTGACCGTTGCTGTGTCCGCCATCTTGTCCGCCATTTTGTGAAACCGGTTTGCTTTCAAGTCAATTTTAACATGTTAAACCAATTCCTTGGCCCCAAAAACCCATATGTAGACACCAAAATTATGTTTCTAGCCCGTATACTAAAGAAGATATTGAGATTTTTTATGTTTTGGCGGCCATCTTGTCCGCCATTTTGCAAATGATATGTCTGAAATACTTTTTTTACATGCTTAATCGACTCCTCGACCTAAAAAACCTATAGGTAGCCACCAAAAGTATGTTTCTAGCCCTTATACTAAAGAAGATATTATGAATTTTATCCGTTGGCGGCCATCTTGGACGCCATCTTGAATATTTTAATTTCCCCAAGGATGCCAAGGTGGCATTATTTTGTTTCCTAAAAAATAAGAATCTGCATCAAACATTTGTGCGGACTTTTTTGGGGGGTTCTCGTCCCGGCACCCAGACTACAACGGTAAATCTTGTCCGAATTTTCAATGTACGATCAGCATATCAAGGTCAAAGACGTAACAAAATGGGATTCGTAATGGGAAATCGAAACTAAAATCATGGTGCATGATCCCGTGGTTTTTCACGTCACGGGAAATACCGAGTAATTCAATACAAGGATCTGCATCGTAATTACTTTTATCAAGACAATTCTTTAGTTCCGAATGCATTTTCATAGAATATAGCAGAGAGAATGCAAATTAGAAGTACTTTAAGCTTGTATTCTTGTATCTCCTGAGAGTTTACAAGTTTTCAAGCTTTAATCTCCCCCAGTTTCGAAGCAACAGCAACATTCACGGAGATCTAGAAAGCCAAAGCCGACTTTCCGTTTCGGGTAGAGGGGAACGATTGAATGCAAAAATATAATCGCGAATATCGCCTGAAAGCACTTATGACTGCTCACTCTCTGTGCTTAATTTTAAAAGAATGCAAACAGAAACAATAAAATTCTTACGCAAAACATGAAGAATTCCAGGGGTTTTCTCGTTCAAAATGACGTAAGAAAATGACATAAGAAAACACGTGATCATCCACCCCTGAAGATGATAATACACGTATTTATCAGCTGAACAAGGTTTTTCATATTCCTCACAATTTCAGCATTTATTGTCTTAAGCTGCAAAACTATAGTAACCATAAAACTGATATTACTGGACCCTCTTGTAGCCTCAAAAACATAGAAAAAGACAAAATAAAAAGATACGCAAGGATCAGGAATCATATACCACATCCCGCTCTCAAAAGCAAAAGGGAAAGAAGCACACACACACTACAATTGACAAAAGTTCATGAAGGACACGCACGGTAAACACCGTATGAACAGCTCTTTCCCAAACAGGTGGTCATTCAGGTACCCTAATTAAAAACATTAGCAACATCTATCTTCCCCCCCCCCCTCCCCCACACACACACACAATTTTTTATTGTTTGTTTTAAAGTACAAAACAAAAGAAAGGAGAATTGGCTGCTATTCAGGTAACCAGACTTCAGGAGACCATAGACAAGAGGACATACAACATGTAACACTGAGGAACCATAACCGAATTACCGCCTTGGAACTGTCAACAAAAGATTACTGGGGTCGGGACGGTGGTGGGGGAAGCTTAAAGACAGGACTTCTCTGCCGGAGGATCTGGTTCCAAACATATAATATCTTACTTGCATAGCTGAAGGTGTGAAAATTGATTTTAACTAATTATTGGACCAGTTCATCGGCTAACTGGAGATGTTGCCTCAATGAGATAAATAGACACAATGACACTGTAGTAGTTAATCCTCTTTATACAATCCCATCCCTGTCTTTAAACTAGTTTTAATGGATCCAAACCTCGCCCTCTGCTTCTGCGATGGTTTGAAACATTTAGTAAGCCGTTTGGTCCGCATGAAGGTTTCTTAATCCAACAATGAATCATCACAGGAAACAAACAAATCACGGATAAGACCTATGATGAATCAAAGTCTTCGGAACATATCGACAACTCACAAACTCATCATCAAATAACACGGGGCTCCAAACCGACCGGCTTTTATAAAATAGAAACGGATAAAGGAAGAAATAATAGGCTAGGACTAACAATTCTACTTGGTCGTATTGGTCGTATACTACTTTGCAATGGAGTGGAAAAGAAATATTTTAGCGCCTAATATAAACGTGTCCATACCATTTAGTGCGACAGACGCGCGTTTCTGTATTTATCTTCTTCAGTGTCGCTAAACCCCAAAAGTTTGACAGAAAAGAGATGATTCGCAGGTCTCGACAGGCAATGAGCATCCCTCTCCGAGCCACACTTACTGCCACATTCCGCGGGACATATTAGCGTCAGACATCAGGTAAGAGACGCCTACGTATTAATCCGCGAACTCAGGCGTCCCCCATCGAGCCACCTCAACCCCTGCGTTTCGAAAAGGCGACAGACAAGGGCACCAGGAAAGAGGTGTCCGATGCAGCAAGAGCCCGCAAAAAGCCATAACAACTCAAAAGAATGGAAGCCAAACTCCGCTAAGATTCATGTCGCTATGACAAGTCAGTCAAAGTTTTAGAAAAAAAAAATAGAAATTTAACCAGAGATTTTTTAATATAAAGTCGGTTCCGGGTGGAGACCTAATTATGTGCCAGGCATTGCAAAAATAGGTTATTGAGTGCTAAAACTTAAGAAAGTGATGCATATATGAAAACTATGCTGTGAGTTATGATTTGTACTTCTGGCATTACAATGTTGGCATCAAAATCATGTTCAATGCCAAAGTACTAAATAATGGTGTTAGACCTGGAAGAAAACACACTTGCCGACAAGTTAAGTAAGTACAGTCTGACGCGTAATTTAGCAGCAAAACATCTGTGCCAAACAATTTTGTATACATCCGCTCTCTTGACAATGGTGAATTGAGTCCCATAAGTAATCTTGAGACATGGATTTTAAAATCAAAGTTTTAACTATACTTAAGGACAAAAGTTCTGCACGGATGTTCCTTTAACATCCGTGCAGAACTTTTGTCCTTAAGTATATTAATGACACGATATAAAACAATTAATGACGCAAAATAAGCAAATGCTTCATATGATCTCATATGCATCGGACTCAATTATTGACCCAACAGAAAGCTATTTGTGTTAATTTGTTTGGGCCGGAGGTTTTCCTGTCTCGTGCTTGGCCAGTCGGGGCTGAACTGGTTGTTTTCTTTTGCTCCAATATTCGAGTGATGTTGTTTGACACCCAAGGGATCCTAAAGTTTTCTGTCGAGTCCTCACCTTTGATTCCTCATGGGTCACTTATTCACTTATCCGTGATGAGATTTTATTGTTTCCTGTGATGTTACATTTATGAGTTACGAAAGCTTCATGCGGACCAAACGACTAACTAAACGTTTTGAACCACTGCGGCAGCAGAGGACGGGGATTTGGATCCAGTAAAATTAGTGTTAGCACCCCCTCCCCCCCCCCCCCCCTCCCTCACCGCAGTACTCAATTACTGACCGTTCCAAGGCGGTACTTCTATGTGTGATTCTTCAGTGTTTCATGTTCTTATCAGATTGTCTATGGTCTTCAAGTAATATAGTCACCTGCAAAAACTATAGGAAATAGGTAAGAATAGCAGTTACTGCTGTTTCCTTTTGGGGTAGCTGGATGACAACCTGTTTGGGAAAGAACTGTTCATTCAGCATATCGAGCGTGTGTTTCGTGAACTTTTGTCAGTTTTTCTGTTTTGGTTTTCAGCGTGGGATATTGGATCTGACTGTATAATTACTGATCATTGCCTTTCTTTTAACTTTATGTAGATTATCTTGTCCATTTCATTTGATTGTAGCCCATTTCAATCTTTTGAACTTTGAGAAAGAAGAAGGAAGTTTGAAGTTGCTTATAAAACTAGTTTTAGGCCTCAATACTTAAAGCTATCGCTGTCCTTTCCAAAGGGGAAACGTCTGATAGTGGTCCCATTTTAGTACGTTCATTCCTGCTTTGTTCTGTGGTTTTAAAATAGCCGATGCATGTTTTATAAAATATAAAACATGAAACATTATTATTATGATTCATGTATTTCGTATGTACGACTCCTTAGTGGGCTTCATGCGTTTTCTTTAGATTTTCACATTTCGGAAGTAAATGAAATTATGAGCTCCTGAATGACCTTACTTGGATGTTTGCACCTACCACGCATCCTGTTGTATAATAGGTGGTTTTGTAGGTGTGTAAATCACACTAATTTTCTGTTTTCTTATCGTCTGTTATTTGTCAGAACCGGAAATGATTTTCTGATACAGAATCCATGATATGCAATAAAACGGCAAAAGCTTGGCACCAAAAAAAGAATTTATTTTTTGGTAAGATGGTTTTACAATAATTTATGAAACAGTAACTCGTTTACTTTTGTTGCTTTCTATCTGTTTCCTTATATTATGACAAAACTTGTGTAAAGAACCTCTGGCAAAGTCGTAGATTTTCCCTATTCAAAATTAATGTATTCAGTTTATTTGAACAGTTTGAATGAAGCGTTGTTCCGCCAAGTACATGCAATTTTTTCAAGATCATATGTGGTAAAAATGAGGGCTTAAAACCCACCCCTATAGGTTGAGAAAGCGATGACCTTCTTTTCTACATCGTCCTTGCAATTACACGGGTACCTGAACTCTTTTCCTTTTGTCTCTGTCCGTCAAAAGCTGCGGCCCCATCTTTCGCTCACATTTTTATCCCACCGTCAGCGAAAGGGGGAGACGGTAACAATAGGGATCCGTCCGTCCGTCATTCCGTAATTTTGTCAATAGTCCTAACTACTAAACACTTCTAAATAAAGCCATGAAACTTTATGGACATATTCGTCTAGAGTAGCAGACGGAAGCATATAAAATGATAACTCTGATATCATGAGTTATCTACCTTGCTAAAGTTTCGTGTATGGGCTGTAACTTTTCACTTATTAATAGAAATTCACGAAACTTCACTGGTGCATTTTATATGAATAGAGATTTTAGTTTAACTATTGCATGACCAGCTAATAATTAAGCCTTAAAATGTTGAAGTTCTTGTCTGGACTATCACTCCGCATTCATTTGGGATACTTCTATGAATCTTCAAGCTGTAATCAATTTAATTCAACTTAATGAGACAAATACCTCGAACAAGACAGAAGTTTATTTTAGTTGTTTTGTCCTTGGCAAAATTACTTGTTATAGCTGAGGCTCCTTTGCTTTATGAAATATTTTAAAAAAAGCTTTACACCTACATTTATCTTTATAAAGCTAAGCTTAAAGTAACCAAACCTATTTCTACTACACCTAAATCTTATACCGATCACTCACAATACAGAACGTAATCCAGACTTTCAATTCTTTTACAAACGAGAAGGGGGCAGATTCTTGTATTATCAATTGTGCGAACAGCATCGATAGTGACGAGAAACACCGATTTTCTCAGTCAGCAGACTTTGTTTGAACACATGATGATACAGGTTCACTTTATTCTTACTTTTATAAAGTCTTTGAAAAATGTTGAAACTTATCGAAATATCATTGCATTGACATTTGGTTAAGAGAAGAGTTTGTACAAATTTACTATACTTTAACCTGCTCTTTCAAAAGCGAGTCTGAAGGATGACTGACAGGCCGTTGAAATCATAGTAGGTTCAGATTTTATGGACTTTTCGATGTAGCCTAATATTAAACATCAGTTACAGTGGCAAACGTTTAACAAACTATGTAGCTCATGAACAGAAGTGACTGAAGGTTACATATTTACATACGTGATAGACAACTGGAACTCTTAAAGATTGATCGAGTATTTGAAAGTGAGTGTTACAGGTTGAATGTCGAGATTTCGTGTTTTACAAGTCATTCGTGTTCTTAAATTCCAACTGTTAAAGCGATTAAAGTAAAAAATGAGAGAAGAGCTTGCGCTGATGATAAGCACATGCTTATGTAATAGAAATGGGTCAAAACAATAGACTTAGATATAGGCAAATCCCTACGGAGAGATCATAGCATATCGCACAGAACGAATATAAATGAATAATAAAAATAAAACAAATGACAAAATATTGAAACTCAGTGTGAAATGATAGGGGTTGTTCTTGTCATGGCTGCATGAAAAGAAAGTTATCTCTTTTTTGTTTCGGATTTGTGTCCCTTTAAGTGTTTGAAGCTATTTTGTGTAAACTAATCTTGTGCATGCCATAACTTGGTAACCGTTTGATATATATTGATGAAACTTAATATTGCAAGATGGTCTAGGATTGTGTTTTGACCCAGAGTTCGGCGTAAAGATTCGGAGTTCAGAATAAAGAAATGGTTCTTTCATGAGTTCGGCAGGTTCGGAGTTCGGACTAAGAATGGGTTGTTTGTCGGTTCAGTAGGTTCGTAGTTCGGACTAACTGTGGGTCCATGTTGGGTTCGGCAGGTTCGGAGTTCGGGGAAAAAAGTGGGTCCAGTACGAGTTCGGCAGGTTCGGAGTTCGGACTAAGAATGGGTTGTGTGTCGGTTCGGTAGGTTCGGAGTTCGGACTTACTGTGGGTCCATGTTGGGTTCGGCAGGTTCGGACTAACTGTGGGTCCATGTTGGGGTCGGCAGGTTCGGAGTTCGTACTAACTGTGAGTCCATGTTGGGTTCGGCAGGTTCGGAGTTCGGACTAAAAATGAGCCCTTTATGGGTTTGATAGGGTCTCGGAGTTCAGACTAACAATAGGACCATGTTGGGTTTCGGCAGGTTCGGACTAAGTCACATACAATGATTGTGGCATGGGGCACTTTTCATACTTGGATGGGTCGTAGTCCGGAGTTGACCTATATTGTTGCCAGTCTTTAGTCCAAACTCCAACTTTGCCAATCCCAGGTTGGACTTGGTCATTAGTCTGAACTCCGAGTCTGCTGAACTCATGTTGGACCCAATCTCAAGTCCGAACTCCCAGTTTGCAGAACTCAAGTTGGAACCAATCTTAAGTTCGGACTCCAGGTTTGCCAAACTCAGGTTTCACTCGGTCTTTAGTCCAAGCTCTGAGACTGCTAACCCTATAGAGATTATTACATGGTTGTTTGATCCCAGCCCTGATCTCAGCCCGGGTTGACCAGATTGGCCCGAGCCCGAAGGGCGAGGACTGCGCCAATAAGCAGGCTGTTTAAAATGATTTATTGCTTGAAAACTGTATCGACAGTCTGTAGAAATCAGCCAAAACAGAGGAGAGAGAAAAAATTGGCAAAACGTAACTCTGAACACACTAAATCAACTATCACTGCAACTGCAAATTTATAAACATATAAGACAAGACATGACAAACAACACAATATCGTTCTCTGGCGCTGATAGTGTCAGAGGGCTGAGATCAGAGCTGGGATCGAAACAAGTGTGTTATGATAATTTTATCATGCACTTATGTGTATGAAAATGAATGCTCAGTTCTAGCACCGAGGGAAACTCTCCGGTATTCCGCTGGACCTGTGATGTGAAAGTTGCAGTTGCAGATATCCTAGGAGTCTAATACGGTAACAAGACGTTTCGCCCCCAAACCATTTCCCCCCTAGTCGTTTCGCCCCTGGTCGTTTCGCCTCTAAAATTGAGCCTGGTCGTTTCGCCCCTAAACCCTGGTCGTTTCGCCCCCATTATATAAAAATGTCCGTTTTCTAATGTTATCTTATAATTCATCTCAATTAAATAAATAAAAAATGCATTGTTACATTAATTATTAGTATTCTTGTTATGTTTTATTATTAAATTTTATGAGACAAAAAAGAAAAAGAAAATACGTTTTTGTCAACTAGCCGGCCGAGAGATTAAATATAAAACGAATCTAACAATCAATTAATCTGAAATGACACCTTGTGATAATCACCTTGTTTATTGCTCTTTTTATTGACCATTTAATCGCGTGCTGTTAACAGGATTGGTGGACAGGTGTGAAAAGACATCTTTAATTCTGGCCGCATTGTCACCTTAATTGGATCTTTGACTTTGTCGGTGAACAGCGGTTTTCAGCAGACGGCGCAGAACGCGGTGTCCGATCAGAGCCCGCACTGTTCACATTAACTTTCGGAAATTTTGACAAAAACATGTAATTAAAATGTCTGAAATGCGTGGTAGAAGAGTTCATTAGGCATTAATGGGTTATTTCGTGTTTGTTTGTAAATCTATTAAACTTGAAAAAGAAGAGAGAGAAAAGGAAGAGATAAAAAAGAGAAAGATAAAAAAAACGCATAAAGGTGACCATAAAAAAAAGAAATAGAATAGAAAAGAAAGGAAAAGACAAAGAGAAATACATTAACAAAATAAATAAATAAATAAATAAATAACATGGCTGGTAAATGGTTACACTGAAATTTGTGAGGATATAAATCCACAAGTGTTTAATTGTAACAAGTCCTAGTCACGCCTCCCCGCGGTGCCAGTTTTGAAACTAAGGCTAATATATCCTTAGGCTGACGTGACAGGGCGATAAAATGAATGCATATTCCTACTCAGGCAAAATTTAGACTTGAGCTACACAGCTGCTGTAAATCATTAACTTCTTTTACAAATGCTACTATGGTCGTAAGCGAAAATCATGATTTATACCCCATTCTATCTTTGTATATATGGTCTAATATCGATTTGGAGGAAATGACTGGTGTGGTTTACAATCATAGATCTGTATATAACCTGATGCTGCTAAATCTAGATCTGTATATAACCTGATGCTGCTAAATTTAAAGTATATAAGTATTAATTTCTACATTTCTGCCGACTTTCTCCCTCCCCCGAAAATTTGGGGGCGAAACGTACAGGGGGCGAAACATCTAGTAGGGGCGAAACGACCAGGGGCGAAACGACCAGAGGCGAAACGTCCTGGGGGCGAAACGTCTAGGGGAGGAAACGGATTTGGGGCGAAACGTCTCGGAACCGTCTAATACAGCCAGAGTCGTCTTTAATTTCCCAGCGTCCATTCACAAGTGAAAGAAATTAGAGAAACGAGGCTGTTTTCATGACAGGTGTTTACAGAAAACTGTTTCGACACGATTGACTGTGACAAAACTCCACAGAAATCTTTTCTGGATGGAGAAGAATTACAAGGTATTGGCAGAACCGGGAAAATGTGCGTGTTTTGTTTCTTTTATGCTCGTCTGAACGAAAGTTCAGGAAGAGCGATTGCACTACCCCTGGCGGCGGCGTCGCCGATAGTGAAATGTTAAAGTTTTACATTAAAGTTTTCTGTGTAATGGGCAAGGCACTGTCAGGCGAGCTATCCTGTCCTGCTGACAGTCTTGTTATTCAACTACACTAGCTTTTATTGACTGCATTTAGGGTCAAGAATGATGGTTTTCTTAAGCTTTCCATGTATGATTTTAGGGTAACAATGCTGTCAATACACATTTGTTGTGTTAAAGTAGTGAGAGATGCTTAGTCCGAACTCCCAAGTCTGCAGAATTCATGTTGGACCCGATCTTTAGTCGGAACTCTGGGTCTGCCAAAGGTCCTTACTCCGAACTCTGAGTCCGCCACACTCATGTTGGACCCAATCTTGAGTCCGAACTCAGAGTTTGCCGAACCTAGGTTGGAATCGGTCTTTAGTCCGAACTCCGAGTCTGCTGAACCTAGGTTGGACTCGGCTTTTAGTCCGAACTCCGAGTCTGCCGAACCTAGGTTGGACTCGGTCTTTAGTCCGAACTCCGAGCCTGCCGAACTCATGTTGGACCCAGTCTTAAGTCCGAACTCCGAGTCTGCCGAACCGAAGTTTGACTCGGTCCTTAGTCCGAACTCCGAGTCTGCCGAACTCATGTTGGACCCAGTCTTAAGTCCGAACTCCGAGTCTGTCGAACCTAAGTTTGACTCGCTCCTTAGTCCGAACTCCGAGTCTACCGAACCTAGGTTTTACTCGGTCTTTAGTCCGAACTCCGAGTCTGCCGAACCAAGCTTGGACTCGGTCTTTTCCGAACTCCGAGTCAGCCGAACTCATGTTGGACCATCCTTAGTCCGAACTCCGAGTCTGCCGAACTCATGTTGGACCCAATTTTAAGTCCGAACTCCGAGTCTACCGAACCTAGGTTGCACTTTCTTTCTCTCGGTACTGCTCTCGGTCAGTAACTGACCATGATGGCAGGCACGGGGTGTGGCGCATAAGTTTCAAAAAAAAAATAAAAAAAAAATAGTATTTTCCTATGACAAGGCCACACAGAGTTAAAACTATTTACAAGAAGTCCTCAGGGATAGGCATTACATGCTCTATCCCTGCCCAACTCGAGGTTTACACTATTTTGGACTTAAACTCCTCAACTGTCTCCGCAGAGACAGCTTCAGTTGTAAGCCCATTCCAAGCTGCAATTGACCTGGGGAAGAAGGAATGTTTCAAACCGTCAGAATAAGCAACTGGACGGTGATACTGAAAGGGGTGGGATCTTGTTCTCATCTTCCCTCTACCGGACTCAGACAGATACTTATCCTTATTAACTATTGCCTGGTTATTATGAATTTTGTAGAACAGAGATAGAGAAGCCTGTTGCCGCCGTTCCTGCAGATCTGGCCATTCAAGTTCCTCTAGCATGTCGCTTACATGGCTCTGGTTGCGCCAGCGTCTGCAGGTCCAGCGTGCAGCAGTCCTCTGTACTTTCTCTATTCTACCAATCTCAGTCTGATGATGGGGGGTCCAAACAGGTGCCGCGTACTCTAATTGGGGCCGGACCACAGCTTTGTATGCAGCAGCCTTAATGTCCTTAGGAGCAAAAGCCAGGTTTCGGCGAAGGAAACCAAGAGTCTTCGTGGCTTTGCTAGTGATGTTGTTAATATGTTGACCCCATTCGAGGTCATCAGTGATCGTGACTCCCAAGTATTTGGCAGAAGGAACGTTCTCCAAAACTTGGTTGTGCAGAACATAGTTATGAATGATCTGCTTGGAAGGGGGATGCTTAGTCACCCTCATGGTGTGACATTTAGCAACATTAAACTTCATGAGCCATGCCTCTTCCCAACGGGCCAGTTTATCCAAATCTTCCTGAAGTAATTGTTGGTCTTCAGACCTTCTAATGTTTCTATAAAGGACACAGTCGTCAGCAAAAAGACGGACTGTTGAACTGATGTTGTCTGGCAGGTCATTAATAAATATCAAGAAGAGTATGGGTCCAAGAACGGAACCCTGGGGGACACCAGACAAAACAGGGGCAGGGTCTGAACAGGCTCCATCAAGTACTACTCTTTGAGTCCGTCCAGATAGCCAAGCAGTTATCCACTGGAGGATATGGTTTCTGATGCACTCGGTCTTTAGTCCGAACTCCGAGTCTTTATTCCGAACTCCGAGTCAAAACACAATCCTGGACCAACCTGTAATATTAATGTGCATGATCTTAAGACTAAAGTTAAATTTCACATTCCAATTATATAATATTTGTATCCGGTCTGTTCTATGAATAAACGTTGTAAATGGCGTTCGAGATCCTGATCCAATTGTTTAAAGCTAAGGACGAAGTGAATAACGAAAGGTTAAAATATTCATCACTTAATTTGGCAAATACACTGAATGTGTTTCCTAAAAAATGCATCGATGAATATATTCTTGACCCGTTACACAGGGAATAATCTAATTAGACTGTGAGGAGATGGAAGCTGATCTCAATCTCTATTGTTCGCTCAAGTTTTTATGTACTTTTTCTTATTAGACTTATTTTTGGCACGCTATAGAGCAGCAGCCAGCTGTTTCTTTGAATGCTACAAGTTACTACAGCTAAGTAGCTTTATACTTGAATCAAGGTTTCTTATTTTAGCATCAGTGCAATAATAATTCTAATTTTCGTCACAAGTGCTCACCTCAAAAATGTAGATATGAGCCGCGACACGAGAAAACCAACAATGTGGTTGTGCGCCCACCCTGGGCATATGTCCTTTGGTTTTAATGTAATACTTGTTATTAATGGTTTTTCAGTGTTTGTCTTTTGTGTCATCGCTGCTAAGACAGGTATTGTTTTAGTACTATTAACATGCCAACAGAAATCCCTCGCTGTGAGGTGTTTCCATTAGCTAGTAACACAGAAAGGTAAATAAACATTTTTGTACAGTCTTGTACAGCCTTTTCCTAAATATTTGATCAAACTTGCATCAATTTTATCATTGTGACACATTTTATAACGATACCTTCTTTGATTTGAAGCAGGGGCTGGTACAGGTGTTATATGACAACAGCTGAAAACAGGACTAGATGGAAATGGATTGTTGTAAAGTCATCTTTGATGCCCCAACGACCTCACATGCTTATGGGGTAAACTAGACTGACTAGCTTGTGAAATCAGCAATTTAGATATATATATTACTTTTTGCACCGGGTGCTTTTTCTTAAAACACCGTTCACGTGGCCAAAAATACACCCAGGGTGCCAATTTGCACCCCGGGTGTATTTTTGCACCCGGGTGCAAAAAGTGCAAAGAACATGGCTTATGTATTTTTCATTTTAATGTTTTTAGCCAGTGTCACTGAAAACGCTGTGCGTATCTTTTGATTATAAAATATATTCAAAATATATAACAAATACGCTTCATATTTTCAATTTGAAATTCTGTGAGAAGCCTCAGCGTTGTTTTTGACTTTGAAGTGCGTTGTAAAGAAAATTCAGGATTTTTTTTTATCTGTAGGGATGTGACATCATTTGGGTGAGTGCCTTTCGACTTCATTATCTTGGCTTACAAGCATCTGAGCATTAAATGAGCTTCAATCGCGTATTTAAGAGGGAAATCGGGAAACTATGGGCAATTTACAGCAAAACACCCTTTACGTCAATAATTCAGATTTGGGTCTATTTTTTTCAGTTTGAAATCTGGGGACTTAAACTTGCTGGCGTTGTAAGGACAAATAGTTAGGGCATACTTTAAGGTATGTGTCACATTTTACGATCGGTGAACAACTGTAAAACAAATAGAAAATATGTCCTATACCTTTTTTTACCTGTCACTAATCCGCCATTTTTCTTTGAAGCATGTGCGTCCTCAGCGTTTGTCACGAAGCCTGTGTGTTTCCATTGACCAGTGTGTTACACGTGTGAAAAAAGCGTACGTGTAAACAGGTGTGACGAATACGTACAAATTCTTCACACGTCAAAAATAATAAAAATGTGAAAAAAGAGCACAACTTTTACCGCTCCCCCCTCCCTTCCCCCCCCCCCCCCCCCTCCCCCCGCCTCCGCAAAAAAATTATCGAAATTGACCGTATGTATATGTCACATTTGCCAAATGTCTCGTATTGTTACCAATTCTTCACATGGGTGTGACAAATATGAAGTGTGAAATTTACGGCTCCACAGACGTTTCGTAAAGGTGTTGATTGAACCGGAAGACAGTGTATATAGAAATAAGATAGATGCATCAGTCTGATCTACGTATAGAGATAATTTAGCCGCGATACGACAAAACTAACAAAGTGGCATGTGCTCCCAGCGAAGAACCAGATCAGCCTGGACATCCGCCCAATCTGATCAGAGTCTTTGCTGTGCGCTTACAGGATAGCTAAGGGACTAAGCTACGTCCATGCGGACAGCGAAGACTCTGATCAGACTGGGTGGACGCCCAGGCTGATCAGTCTTTGCTGGGTGCACATGCCACTTTGTTGGTTTTGTTGCGTCGCAGCTCAATAAGTAATACAAAAAAGTCATTACTACGATCATGTAATTCTGATTATTTTTGTCCATATTCAGTTGCTTTTCACATATTAACACTATTCTGTATATTTAAAAATGTCAACATGTATAATAACTGTTACCCGCAAAAGTAAAAACGAGTAGAATATCGTATGTCTCTATTTTAAGCCATTTTCGTGACACGAAAACCATAGAATGCATATCTCTGGTGATATGCAAAGGATCCCATTTCGAGTCCTTTCCTCACTAAACTGGTAATAGATGTACAGTACCTTGCATGACAGGCTAAATGTTGTAACTTTCTTCAATGAAGTTAACGTTGAAATCAAAGGTATTAAGGCTGAACAACAGTGAAACAAAAGCAAACAGAACGTAGCTGGCAGAAAATAAAAATAAAGTAGAAATAAAGAAACAAGAGCGCCAAGAGGCCCTGAATCGCTCACCTGCGCAAAAATGACAATCGTCAAACTAGGGTCATCATTTGAACAAATCTCATAGTTTGAAACTGTCAAAATATGAGAGACATTGGTCAAAGCTCAAAATCTTCTATAATTTCAATTAACTCTTATGTTTAAGCATTTCCCATATAAAAACACCAGAAAGCAAATTTGATCTTGCCTTTAAAAAAATCAGGGTCAACCCATGGTCATCATTCTTGGTAGAACTTCAGTACTCAATGCTAAAATACCAAGTTTCAAGGCAATCGGTTATTTGGTTCTGGAGAAGAGGATTTTGAATAAGTTTTTATCATATATGGGTGTGGCCACTATTTGGTCATGGGACCTGGACCGCTTGAGCAAATTTTCCTTTGCTCAACCAATTTCAAGCATCTGAGCCAAGTGGTTTAGAAGAAAAAGATTTTTGAATATGTTCCTATGAATTTCTATGGTTCAAACCACGGACCCCCTGGGGTGGGGCCACCGTTTGAATAAACTTGGTAAATGACCGTTAGGCTAGAACCTAGCAGTTCTAGAGAAGAAGATTTTTAAGTATATTTTATTTTCGAACCCACACCCCCTGGATCAGGGCCCTTTTGGACCCTGGGACCTCCATTTGAACAAGTTTGGTAAAGGTCCACCGGGCAATGCTTCATACTAAATTTCAAGCATCTGAGCCTAGTGGTTCTGAAGAAGAAAATTTTGAATATTTTCCTAAGTATTTCTATGGTTCAAATCCAGCAATTCCTGCTGTGGGGCCATTTTGGACCCTGGGACCTACATTTGAACAAACGTAGTTAATGACCACTAGGCAATGCTAAATACCAAATTTCCAGAATCTGAGCCATGCAGTTCTAAAGAAAAAGATATTTCAATATTTTTTTCTATGTATTTCTAAGGCTCAAACCACGGACCGCCTTCGGCAGGGCCATTGTGAACCCTGGGCCGCCATTTGAACAAACATTGTAGAGGCCCACCAGACAATGCTTCATACCAAATTTCAAGCACCTGAGCCTTGCAGTTCTGAAGAAGAAGATTTTTTAATATTTTTCTTTGTATTTCTATGGTTCAAACAACGGACTCCCTGTCGTGAGGCCATTTTGGACCCTGGAGTCACCATTTGAACACAAATAGTAAAAGACTACTAGGCAGTGCTACATACCAATTTCAACCATCTGAGCCCTGCGGTTCTGAAGAAGAAGATTTTTGAATATTTTTCAATGTATTTCTATGGTTCAAACATAGCCTGCTGTGGAGCCAGTTTGGAACCTGGGGCCACCATTTGAACAAACTTGGTAAAAGACCATTAAGCAATGCTACATACCAAATATTAAGCATCTGAGCCTTGCGGTTCTGAAGAAGAAAATTTTTGAATATCTTTCTATGTTTTTCTATGGTTCAAACCTGAGACTCCTTACCGTTGGACCACTTTGGACCCTGGATTGACTATTTGAACAAACTTGATAAAGGACTACTAGGCAATGCTACATACCAAATTTCACGCCTCAAAATGAAGTGGTTCTGAAGAACATTTTTGAACTTTTTCTGTGTGTTTCTTTGGTTCAAAACTAGGACTCCCCGCCCCGGGGCCATTCTGGACACTGGGGCCTCCATTTGAACAAACTTGGTCAAGACTACTATGCAATTCTACTTACCAAATTTCAAGCATCTGAATGAAGTGGTTCTGAAGAAGGAGATTTCTCCCTGGGGTCACCTTTGAACAAACTTTGTAAAGGACTAATAGGCAAAGCTACATACCAAATTTCAAGCATCTGAGCCAAGTGGTTCTAAACAAAAAGATTTTTGAATATTTCATTATGTGTTTCTATGGTTCAAACCCCAGACTCCCTGCCACTATTTGAACAAACTTGGTAAAGGATCACTCGGCAATGTTTCATACAAAATTTCAAGCATCTGAGCCAAGCAGTTCTAGAGAAGAAGATTTTTAAGTATATTTTATTTTCGAACACCCCGACCCCCTTTTGGGCCATTTTGGACCCCAGGGGCCACTGTTTGAACAAACTTGGTAGAGGTCCACTAGACAATGCTTCGTACCAAATATCACAACCCTAGGCCTAGCGGTCTCAGAGAAGATGTCATTTAAAGCAAATTGTTGACGCCGCACGACCCACGACGGACACTGAGTGATCACAATAGCTCACCCTGAGCCTATGGCCCAGGTGAGCTAAAAAGAGCATCAAAAATAATTACCGTAATTGCCCTAAAAGGAAGCGATTACAAAGCAGTAGTAATGCGTCCAAAAATGCAGATGGAATGGCAAACAGTCTGAATTTGTTTTTATCATACTACTCCTTTGAGAGCAGTCTGATATGGGCATGCGCTGTCATCGTTGACCTATTTGTCCCAATATTTAGATTTTTACGGTAGGCAGAAAACCTCTCATGCACGCATATGACGTCAAATGGTGTCGTTTTTACGTTCGACGTCATTTGACGTCATGTGCCTTCTGGGTGTGATCCGGAGGAAGAACAAGTTAGTCTCTTTGTTTTAGGAGTTCTTGTTTCCTGAACGTCAACAATTTGGCAGAACCGGAAACGATTTTCTGAAAGACAGACCTGTAATCAGCTGTAAAATTCTAAAGATTTGGCACCAAAATCTTAGGATTATATTTTGGTAGATCATCAGTTGATACGCTGGTGCATCCGATTGCAACATAAAGCAAAACTATACAAATGTTTATAGTCATCTCAGTTCGAACTGTCTAAGTTAGTAATGCCCCCTCCCACAGCCCCACGTCCCAGCCCATGAAATGGTGATGGAGGCGATGAAGACAGAAGTACATATGCGTTTACCTATTTGTAAATGCATTTGCTAGAGCTGTACATGCATACTTCGTAGCATTTGTTTTAACAAATTATAACTGTACGTAACTCCAATCCTGATGTTGATGTATGTAAATATTGTTTTCTATACTGAACAAAAAAAGAAACGTTACATAGATTATTCACGAATTTAAGGTAAAGAACAATATTTCCAAATATTGCTACATTATTTTCACACATGCCCAACTTCAGACAAGCTTATGATTTGATCGGTTTTGGATTCGCATCAGTTGTTACAGAATTATTCCACTTTGACTGAAAACACCACAGACAATGTGAATAGCTTAATGCGCATGTGCAAGCACTTATTTTTTTTCACTTTTGGATTTGCCTTGTAACCACAAATAAGAAACCCTATGAAACTTATGACATTTAAGCAGCAGTTCAAAGAAATAGGAAGTTAAAATATTGTGTCTTTGAAATTGTCTCCCTTGCAATTAAAAGTATAGCAAATCAACTACTCCGATTAACAAGTACGTTTCAATAAAAGTTTCAAGTTTAATTCGTGGATCAATTTCCAGCTTATCCAGACAATGGTTCATGATGAAAATGTTTGATCAAACTGGTTAATTATCCGTGGTATATCACCTTGCATTGTCTAAGGGATTTTCAGTGTAAAGCATGAAAATCAGAGACAATTGTCCTGAACAGCGATATTACAAGCCTTGTGCTTCACTGATCAACCTTTTGGAAGCGGCGATTGGACCGCTTTCGTAACAACTAGTGCCTGATACAAGTCTCAGAAATGACTTGCTCACTTGGCTGACAACCTGAATGAAATACGGGCCTTTAAAAAGCACCTCAAAATTGCAATTTTGAATTCTGACCCCTCATTAAAACAAACTAATCTGGAGACATTAATTTCGCCGTTTTTGTTGTGATGTTTAATTTCTGAACTTCGAATACATTTTGTCAGTAAGACATAAAATACAATTGGTAAAAACTTAATTCACTTCAAAGAAAACATGCATTGAAAGTACATTTAACGTTTCTTTTTTTGTTCAGTATATATATGAGAGTCATAAATATAATAATACTTTTTAAACCAATTTTATACCACCCTTACCAGAAAACTTCAACTTTAGAACGAACAATTTCGCAATGTGCATGGTCTACACTGAAAAGGGTGGTATAAATTAGTCATAACATGATTTGTCTGTCTGTACTAGCGCACAGGTATTACTTTTTAATGTTCATGAGACGAGATTAAATGCTCTTGATCTGGTGACGTGTGTGGCATCTGATTGGGGTCTGCACTGTTTGCCTGTGTTATTTTTTTATGGGACGCTAGGCAATAACTGGTTAAGAAAAGCCGGTATAAGTAAAGGCAAAAAATTGTATGTGGCGGAACACTAGGTCTATGTATGAAAAATATGCTATCGGTTATGATTTATTTCTCCAATATTGCATTGTTGGCATCGAGAGCATGTTCGGCGCTAAAATACTAAATAATGGTTTTGCAGCTGGAAAGAAACAGACTCGTCCCTGGGTTGATGTAAGTACAATCTTATGCAAGATTAAGCAAGTATGTTTTGTGCCAAATAATCTAGAACACAATCAACTCTCCTGACAAATCTCTAAGAATCTGAAAATCTATATCAGTGTTTAATTATTATCATTATTATTTTTGTCATTAGTATTATTATTATTAGCATTATTTATCATCATCAATATTATTTTTGCCAAGAAAATGTCCAAATTATATACGGAACATTGACAATTTAGAAAGAAGGCATTCACAAGACTGTATTATTTCATATTTGAGGCGCGACACGACAAAACCAACAAAGTGGTTGTGCGCCCAGCGCAGACTCAGATCAGCCTGGATATCCGCCCAGTCTGATCAGAGTCTTCGCTGTCCGCATGGAGGTAGCTTAGATCTATAGCTACCCTTTACGCTTAGCGAAGAGTTTGCGCTGGGTGCATAGCTACTTTGTTGGTTTTCTCGTGTCGCGGCTCAATTTAGATCGTGAGACTATCGAAGATCGAAGCCTAATTTCTAACTCTAATAAGAACTGAGTCTAACATAGAAACCCAGATGCAGAAATAGAAGCAAAGAAACTGACAATTTGGAAGACATGTTTTAGGTGTATGGATACATGTTTTCCGCCAGTTTACAAAATGGAGCAGCTTTTGGGGCATCCCTAGGCGATGAAACCCTACACAGCGTAATATATATATAACGACGCGATTTTCCCAATTGCCCCTGGTCTGGGGGATGGGTTCGGATTGAGCGTTGTTGGTTTAAACAATATTTTATTTCTTGTTTCGTACAAAATATATTCACAAATACATAATGTTAGGATCGGAAAACAAGTTCCAAGAACTTATAGGTATCCTCTCCTTGAGCGTTGTTGGGTGGACAGTGTCTGGAGCAGAGCTGATAAAGGATGCACTGCTCTAGACACTGTCTTGACTTCCTTTCTTTCATATCTAACCCGGCCGACCAGGGTATATGGCCAGAACATCCCAGCCCTTAATTCCAGCGGGCACAGGGCGTCTTTTGGCCTCGTACTGGCGTCAATGGGACGTCAGTGAGACGTCACTACGATGTCATGTGCCTGCTGGGAAGGTAGATGTGATTTGATCATTGTCTTGTGTGTTTGATGTGTTGTAGATGGCAATCTGAATAAAGAATTGAATTGAATTACTCAGTGGGTACCGGCACCATTCCTAAAAAGTGAAAAAAAAATCACTGACTTCAAAAAGGAGCCTACTCTTAAAAACAATTTTCTCCTGGAGAAGCAAATTCTTTCCTTTAAGAGTTGACTGCCATAAAGCAGAAAGGCAAAAATGAAAGTAGACGAGAGCTGCTTCCCCTGATAATGGACCTTTACCTTACACGATTTTTGTAAGTTATTGGAAAGATTAATAAGAAGGATCGGAGTAGATTTGTGGAATATTGCAGGAAACAATTTGTCTATTGTCTAATTGAAAGCGACTGGGAATGATCAAAACATGTTATTTATGTTGATCCAACAACATTATGAAGCACGATTATCTAGAGGTGTCTGTTACAATACAATGTAATTACCCTAAATATTAGCGCTTCTTAATCAGTTGCCGTTATAATTAGTAAATCTATTCCACGTGATTTTCTTAGTAGTTAATTTTTCAGTAAAATTGCTAGCAGCCTGATAAACAGCATAGCCCCAGAAAAACAGGAGCAGATTGCTCCTGTTTTTCTGAGGCTTCTTGGGCTATGCTCGTTGCCTGGGAATTTCTGTCTTAATTTTAGAATTATTACGGCAATCAGTGTGAGACTAATCAGGTCCGCTGCCAAGCGTGTTATAACTACCAAAACAATGATCTATACTAATTAGGTCAAGCCTAACTGTGCAATCCTCGTAACAGATAGCAGACACCAGTAAACATTCTGCTGCCAATTTATTTCTTATTATGACCGAATTACAGCAGCAACTGTAATAATAGCAATAATAATAATAATAATTTTATTATTATTATTAATGATGATAATTTAAAAAAAAATACATTTACACCGGTGATAATAATAATGATGATGATAATATCTAAAAAAAAATTACACCGATATCCCTTTCTTGCTTCGATTTAGGGGTCTATTTCTGTGTATCTAAATATTTCGGATATGTCGGTGTTTCAATGGTTCGTCACTTCGGACTTATGATTTTTGGAACTTTGAGCGTTTTACTTCGTACAAACTGCGTAGGCCTTTTTGTTCTGCATAATTATTAACGACGTTTCTTAACAATCTCGGCGAAAACAAAAATCAACAACAACAACAAAAAAAAAAAAAGACTGGTGTAGCCTTAGCTGGTGTTTCATTAGCCTATGTTATTAACTGAAAAGCGACGATTCAAGCCTACACGGCAACCACACCCCAGACTTACTATACACGTAATTAGATATTGTCCTACCTACTACATCAAACACTGTCATGTTGCAGATTTAGTTTGTGCAGAAGATACAAGTGTAACGGGTGTACTTCTACAGCCTTTGCTGTTGCTGTATGACGACGCAGGTTGAGTGGTTGGCTCTTGCACGAGCAAAAAAGATCGCGATTAGTACCTGGATAGGTGACCGGTTGCATGACTTCATGGACAAAGTTCTTCTTGTATTCTAAAGTTACTATTTGAAGACTGGGCGGAGCTGTTAGAAGTTTGTCATTCAATGTCGAAACCGAGCAGTCCACATGAAAATCGGTAAAGTAGCATGCGCGTGAGTTGTAATGCATAATTGTGATATAAAAATGCTCAGTAAACGCTATTGGTCAACACAAATGATGAGACAGTTTATACGGACACACTACGTCGAAACAACGTCGATGCAACTTTATGACGCTTTATTGCCATCGATACAAGGTTGTTCCGACATCATAATGTTGCATCGATGTCGTCACAACGTTGTTTAGACGAAGTATGTATGCTGGGTTGAAAGAAAAAAAAAAGAAAATTGTTGTGCGATATCCGATCATTTCATACATGCCTTTTGTAAAGGCGAGCTTTGTTCTCCGCGAGTGAGCATAAAATCATTATCCCATTATACCTTTTAAGAAAATATACTCGTCGAAGGTGAGGCCAAAAATAAGCACTGCCCAGTCAAGGAAAGGAAATCGAGGAATAAGGGCTAGGGACTAGCTTCCCTGATCACAGGTCCTGGTAAATAATTTTCATTCGACGTATCACCAGTAAACAATTCTGACGATCCGACAACGCTACATGTTCATTAGAGACAAGGATACATGCTTGACTGTCAAAAAGATTGCAGATTTTCCAACTCTTTACAACGATATTCCTATACTGTCCCAAGATGCCCTACTTTCATCAAGCTTTAGAAAGCCCGACTTGCGCAGGTTTTACAATGAAAAAAAAAGTGATATTTCAAAAGTACATAGTTTTTACTTCTCATAGTACATAGTGAACAAAAAATAAAAAAGTGACATTTTAATAGTACAAAGTTCTTTAATTTTGCTCATACACAATATGGCAATAATGTCAATAATGGCACAGCTGAAAAATATACGACCTTTGCAAGTATATTAAATCTTAAAAGAAGCAATGTCCAAGAAACAATCTTGGCTTTCCTACAACGGCTCTGTAACGGCAAAAAGATTATAAAAATCTGGGCTCGACCAAGAAACCCATCCTTCCCAATAAAACCAAATGGTTGGTCCCTTAAGATGTGTGGGTACACGCTTGTGTTTTTCTGTCTTTTTTTAGGAGAACAGCTTTTGTGAGTTTCCGTTTACTCTGCTTGACGAAAAAAGCCTTTTGAAATGCTATCTTATCTTACGGAAAAAAATTGCTTCGTGCGGAGTAAATTCTTTCTGTTAACATTTTATCCTAATTGAGAAATTACGCAAAATGAAAATGCTATAGTTGCTATCCCTGAAAGTGAACCCATTCCTCTTACATCCAGGCAACCTTGGTCTGTATTCTTACTACTGTCCTTCCAATGCAGTTACTCTGGGTCTAGATGTTCAAAACAAACAACTTATTTAGTTAACGAGACGTTAAATTTTCAAACGTATTGTACGCAAAAACAGAACCATTTTAGACGAAATAATGTGAGGAGCTTTTGCAAAAGCTTTTGCAAAAGCTCCTACCATTTTTTCCGCAAAAAATATTACCGGAATTATTTTGGTAGGCACTGTAAGATTTAACGACTCCTCGACTCCTCTTTTTAAGCTAACGGCGATATGAACAACTGGGCCAAGATGTCTTTGTTAATCTGTCTGATTATACCTCTGCAGTTCAATTTTGTCATACTTGTCTCACTTCTTCTTCTGTATCTGCGGTGGGTGTGCTTTCTGATCGTAAGATTATGACTCTTGTACACACATAACTTCATCATTAATGTGTGATTATTTTGAAAGTGTTCACTTGGTTCTTTACCTATTTATGCCCAGTGGACCATTTTAGACTTGTTCAACGGACAAGTTCATGTTTTGGTTTAAACCTGAATATTTTATTCAAATAAGTTGCTATACAATTATTGTACATAATATTATATGGTACAGGATCTGATAGAAAACTGAAGCTTATTTAAATCATCTCCTGATGATCATGTTTTAACTAAGGGGTATCCGGTTTGGTAATTATTCTTATCATTTTCAATCTATTTTATTGAGTAACATCCTCTTTTCTTTTGAAAACAATGTAGTCCTTGATCAGACGCCGCGTTCTGCGGCATCTGATCAGGGTCTGCACTGGTTACCTATGACATTTGGCATAAATGGGCTAAGAATTGTAACTAATATCTTACTGACTTGTTTGCTGACACATTGCTTCCGATTTTGTAGGATGTGGAGTGTACTTTATCAGAAGTAATATCCTGATATATTTATTTGCTTAATAGGAATTCATGCCAAATGAAAAAAAACTAACTAATAATTACTTGGGCTGTGTCTTCCTGGCAACAACTGTATCTGAATTTATTAAAACAAATGCTTACACACCCACAAATGTTGAATTATTTCGAGAAAACCTAGCACAATGTTTTGCATGTTCGTTGTGTTTGCCAAATTAGGCTGTGTTATTGAAGCGTGCTTTATTATTTATAGTCATTATGAGAGCAGAGGTCACACCTTACAGCCGTGCTTTACTTGTAAAAGTTATTACTTTTCATTTCTAGTTTTTAGTAAACATGTCACATACTGGATCAAAATATTGGTAAACAAATAGTTAAAATAGATTTTTATATGCTTGGTGAGAAGAGCTGTTTACTTTGCTTGTTATTGCCCTTTTACACTACTATACGTTTCTATAGCTCTAGTCATCCTGGCTCAAGGCCGTCGTCGCCGGTCCGGCAGGTCCGGCGAGCGCCGGACCACTTTTTTGGCCGAGTATGGTATGTTATTATAATGACACCTGCTTGATTAATTTCATGATCGTTAAAGGATTATTTTCAGTAGACGATTTATCAAAGACATGATAAACTCTTTGATCCAGAATGTTAAAAAAACTTTTTCGTTTTGAGTTTGTATGCCAACAATGTTATGAAAACAAAATACAGCGGCATATTTTTTCTCGGCGCAACAGAAGCAAGTTTTAATCCCTCATTGTATTTTTCTAATTATTCTAACTCAAAGAATATGTCGGGCGGCAAAGTATATAAAACATTTTGAATCATGTCTGAGCATTCTAAGTCCTGAGACTGTACCGAAAGTTCCATGTCAATGTTGTTATTCCATTATGGATATACAAGTGCCGCCTGTTCCAAATCAGCCCAAGACTTTTCGGTTCCCACAACGTACATTTGGTGTAAAAAGCCGGAGTAGAGAAGTTTTCAGCCGTCGTGGTTTGACAGTAGGCCGTGGCTAGCCAATAACAAACAGAACAAACAAAATAAAACAACTATAGTGGGGATTATATCTGTATCAGGCTTAATTTTGCTTGAACGCAGACATTGATGCCAGCGCCTGATGAGACTCGCAGAAGGGTCGAAATTTCTTGAGTCTTACGCTCGTTCTTTTTCGTATTTAAGTAGCAAAATTTCGTGACCAAAACGACTGAAATTTGGCCCCAAACGCATCCAAAAATGCATTTAAAACGCACATAGAGACGCCCATAAATCAAAAATTGATATGTTCTCTGTTAAGAACTACAAAAGTACAATAGACATTTTATTTTAAAACAATTTATTTACACGCCCTCTGAAAATATATTCATGAAATTTCTTACAAATTGACTTTGGTTCGTTTCAATTTATCACTTGTCTTCACTGAACGTCAGAATAATCCAGTTGCTTTCACGCTTGTCTAATTTACTCAAACACCTTAAGATAATATGTTTTGACGTCTTGTATATTACTCCGTCTGACATAATGGTAAATGATGCAACCACAAGCATCATAAATAACCGAGCCAGATATTGTTTAAGCGATGTAAGAAATACACAAGTATGTAAATATGCATTTTGGCGTATGGATTTTAAGAAAAATCGTAACTCTTGAATGATATTTTATGAACTAAACCGATGAACAAGCTTTAACATAATTGTTAAGAACGTTATCACAGTCATACATGTACAAGTATTTTTTCTTGTCTGCTCTCCTTCAACCTTTAATTGAATGTTCCATTTATAATTACAGATTATCCATAAACCCCACAGGATGCATTTTCAAGTCTTTTTAAATTGTTTGCTCATTTATCTTTATTTTAATATATATTGTGAAAATATTCATGAAGTCATCCAGGAAAGACTGCAGTCACAAAGGGTACACGAAGAGTCAAAATCTAGATTCCGATTTTCTCCTTTTCTTTCTTATATATGTTTGTTTTTTGTTTTTTTTGTTTCCTGGGGCAAGCTAGGGTAAAAAGAGTAACTGATATTAGCCGTACTGGACAGCATCTAAAAGACGTGTATTACTATATTTGGTCAGACATGTAATACAATTGTAGAAACAATCCTACGTTTATTTTTAGAACTTGTTATAATTTAAGCTTTTTGACACACACATACACACACACACACACACACACACACACACACACATCGCAACTGTAGGAAACTGGCTAAAGCAAAAACAATTTTATCTCTTGAAACGGCTAAGTTTCTGCCCATTCTGCAGTAGCGTAAACGCCCGAGACTTTTTTTATTTAGCAGGCGAATAGCATAATATTCGCTATTCTAATATTAGTACCATCTACATCACAGACGTACGGGCCAACGTAACAGCCAAAGTATCAACATTAGAGACACACGCAGATGCTGTTTCAGTTACCTTTGCATTACCAATAGTACAGTGAGTATCTGGATTGCATTCTATGGCGTCACTGCCTCCAATTATGATTACACAAATCATCAGAGGTGTAATAGCAAGATCCTACTAATTGGCCTGCATATTTCCTGTCACAAGAGCACTGCTGTTGCTGAAAATGATGATTAAATGTGAAAGGCATTACATAGGTTATTTTGCTTCGTGCGATTAATTCAGATAACGATGGATGAGTTGCGGCTTTACTCCCTTTTAACAGATTTTTTTGTTATTTAAGACTGTTTAGGAAATCCAGAGCAAAATAATCAAAATATTTTTGAAGATCTTACCATCTGAGCTAGACTGGCTCCGGGCGAATCTGTAAATATAAGCTTATCTCTCACCCGATGATTAGTAGTAGAGAATTTTTAAATATAGTGTCTGGGGCCAGACTAGATCTGAACCAAACTCGAGCTACACAATTTTCGGTGTTAGTAAGGGCACTGCAAATTCTTTAAGGTGTTCTTCACCTTTTCATCCGAAGGACTTATAGGGGCGTATATAAGAATTATATTTGATACGCAAAACTTTTCATGCCTCTGACTCAGACGCCCTAGGATTCACACTTTTCGAAATTAGTCGTCATGACTACAAGCAGTTTTGTGTCGAAATGTCTAACAAAAGTACCAAAGAGTACCAACTATGAATATCGGAATTTATATTTTCTGTTGACACAATCATTCATACTCACATTCGGCCTTACTCTCTAGTCATCTGTTATACCGAGTCTTATTCGTAGGATGCTGTAGCGTACCAGCTGTAAGTTCTTAGACCGCAGCAAAAATAAACGGTAGATTTTACGGTAAAATAACTTGCAACCAGCTGCCAGTCCTTTTACCGTTGTTTTTACGGGCGCCCGTAAAAATTGCAGGAATCATCAAGCAGAGTGGGACAGAAAAAGCAGATGTCGTTTTGGTTAGATAGCCCCTCAACAATACAAAGTTATTTTCGAGTGCGCCAAGTTAACATAAAACTTCTATTTCGTGATTTCCAACAATGTCTTACAGGCAAAAACCCGTAAAAATAACGGCGAAAGGACTGGCAGCCGGTTTCCAGTTATTCTACCGTAAAATCTACAGTATTTTTTACAGTGTAGATGTATATCTGCATATAGTTCAGAAGAGTGCAGTAACTTGGGGAACCATAAATTTCACCTCTTACTTACCATCACTCCACACAGTAGCAATTAGG
Source organism: Ctena decussata (assembly GCA_963989385.1). Taxonomy (NCBI): domain Eukaryota; kingdom Metazoa; phylum Mollusca; class Bivalvia; order Lucinida; family Lucinidae; genus Ctena; species Ctena decussata. The sequence continues at coordinate 88,640,488 of OZ022499.1, read as the reverse complement.
GTGGGTATTACTGTCATACGGCACATTATGCATATTATGCTATTCAGCTGACGTGACAACTATTTAAATAGGATACTAAGTAAGATTTTGTTAAAACTAACCCATAAAAATTGATGAGGTGCTTATAATGATAAAATTTGCTGAATAACAATATTTTAAATCCTTTTTTGCTTTTATTTCACTTTCAGTATTTAAAAGTCCTTTTGAATGCATGGTGCTTCGGCTGCTACTTTCACAATTGTTTTATTATGATATTTATGGAGATGAAGACCAAGTCGTATTGTTTCTAATTCCTTATTATTTTTTCACGTCAAGGCAGTATTGAACTTTTTAAGTGCACCACGAAGAAGGTATATTATAATGTTTTAATTTTAACCAGCGCAGGGGCACAGTTCGAGACCCCTGGAGGCGGAAATCTTTCAACCATAACGGGGTTGTGGCTTACATATTGTTATTTCTTGCACACCGGATAGAAAATGCCATTCTTTTCACCTGGGATAGAAAATCTCATTTTACCCTGGGGTTCTGACCCAGGACCGGAAAAAAATCACGAGCTGTCAATGCATAGGTTGTATAGGAGCTCACGTACCTGCGTCGTCAAGTGACGTTGGCATTTAAGATGATGACGTCACGAAGACGGTAAAAATGACGTCAGTTTATGCACGCCAGTCGTTGACGTAAAGAGCCGAATGGCGGTCGTTGAAAGCGGCACCTTCTTTCAAAATCAAATTTAAACCTCTCAAGCACTAGAATTACGCATTTTAAGAGTCATTCTCTGTAAGCACCAAAAAATTGCAATAGGGGGTGAAAATGACATATCTCAGATTTTCATGAAACTTAGTGTCTTTTTTGCTTATGTCAAGTGATGAACAAAAATACAATTTTTCTCCAATCAAACTGTCCGTTTCCATGGCAACGAGGATTTTCTGTTTTTTGGCCTAATTTGATGATTTTTCATATAAAAAATGCCAGGGTTGACGCCAGTTGTATTGACAGTATTTCTCAACATATGAGCCCGTCCAGATAGAAATCGACCTTATGACATAAAAATTCGATTTTTAGGTTTTCTGTTAAATGAGTGCAAATGCCATTATAGAACAAAAAGCTAAAAACCGTATGAAGTTATCTAGATTATTAAGGATGTTATGGCAGTTTTAAACATACTGGTATCTAATGAAATTTGCCAGAATTATTAACGTTACGTGACGTCACGTTACACCGTTATGGATTACGCCATTATCAATGTTTTCATTTGGAATGCATATCATTATAATTATTAACGTTAACACAGCAACCGCATGTAATCAGTATGAGTAAATTTTCCCGTAACAAAGCTCTAGACTTTGGTCCCACCCTGGGACACGCCTCTTGGGAAGGGTAAGATGGAAAGGCTTTGATTCAGGTAAATGTCATACCAATTATGGTCCATTTACCTCGAACGGTTATCAAAAAATATATTTTCCGAAGCAGCTATAACAAGAAACTTAATATTCGGACTGACCGACATGCTTATGTACTGCCGTTCGCACGTACTGACGATCCGGAAACTTCATACCTCCGGTGCTCCTTTGGCTTCAAAAGCATAAAGCAAAAAATAAACAAAACATACCTTTAGATATTTTGAAATACTTCAACTGTTTCTAAAGATGAGTAAGCAATTAAGTTTAAGTTTGTCATTTCTTTTTAATAAAGCAAAGAAATTGTTTCTGTGCAAGAGTCCTTCAGCAGCATTTTTGGGTATCCCCTCGGGGATAACCATATTAAGATAGGAATATGTACTCGATTTGTACGCCGTTTCCTTTTGCTAAAATACAGGTCCCACTATTCCCCGGTACTTCTACATTTGGCACACCCTGCTATAGGGTTCTCGCCAGCATCGCTAATGCATGATCTTTATTACGGAGCCCGGGAGGGGACATAGCAATACATATACTGATTTTGTTCCTACGAAATACATTTCGTTCCCACGCATTACTTTTTCGTTCCCTCAATTTAATATTTCGTTCACTCAAAATAATATTCCGTTCCCACGTTTTACTTTTTCGTTCCTTCAGTTTAATATTTCGTTCCCTCATAGTAATATTCCGTTCTCACGCTTTACTTTTTCGTTTCCTCAAAATAGCATTTCGGTCCCTCAAAATAATATTCCGTTCCCCCACTTTACTATTTCGTTCCCTCAAAATAGCATTTCGTTCCCTCAAAATAATATACCGTTCCCCCACTTTACTATTTCGTTCCATCAAAATAGCATTTCGTTCCCTCAAAATAATATTCCGTTCCCACGCTTTACAATTTTGTTCGCTCAAAATAACATTTCAATCCCTCAAAATAATATTTCGTTTCCACGCATTACTTTGTCGTTCCCTCAGATTGAAATTTCGTTCCCTCAAAGTAATATTCCGTTTCCACGGGTTACCATTTCTTTCCCACACAATAATATTTCATTTCCTTACCATGATATTTCGTTCACTCAAATTAACATTTCGTTCCTATGAAATAGCTTTTCGTTTTCTCGCAAAAATATTCAGTGATGGTAAAAGCAAAACCATAGTATATTTTAGCAGCCTGGTTTCCAAGCTAAATGCTTTATTTTAAATGTTACAAGTCTTAATTTGATTCCGTTTGTTCTGAAGGCCAACCATATTTTATTATCTTATTATTTTATATTCAACATTGTCATTATTTTTATTATTATAATTATCGTAATTTTTATTATTATAATTATTGTTATTTTATTTATATTCTTAACTGGAGCCAGTCTAGTACTTTCAGTCATCCCAGTCTCTGTGCCCCCTTTAATTCGGGGCCAACTCCTAAGAAACGAATTTGCCCCCATCAAAGCAAATGCTCTCGCTCCATAGCAGGCCTAGAAAAGGCACTGCCACCTAGGGAAGCAAGAAGGAAGTCATACCAGTTGTCTCGCTGTGGAAACCTGGCAGAAAGATATGGAGATACACTCACACACCACAGCTTTACCATAGCTCAAATGTTATTATGCCAACTGTCACGTTTAAATAACTGGGGTATTTCCGGGCCCTGAGTTTAGCTGGCTTACCAAGTACCTAAATGATAATGTGAATGAGTACACCTTCAAGGGAAGCAATTCAGCCATCCCAGCCTCTGCAAATCCAAAACTGGGGCAAAATCGCAAAGGAAAGAATTTGCTCCCCTTGGAGAAAATTCCTTCCGCGAGAGCAGACCCCCTCGATATGGTCTCACTTCCAAAGGAAACAAACAGGACACAAAGGCAGACTCCCGTTCACTGGAAGCAACTCAGCAATCATTATCACCATCTCTGCGCCCCTCCAGACACCTCCAGTGGACAAAATCGTGGCTCTACTGATCACGAACCCAGAGCCCCTCGTGAACCATACATATAAGTACACCGCCAACTGATGGTCGACGCCGCCGAGTGAGCACGCGATACTCGGACAACGCTGACCCAACGTTCAGAAACGCCAATGATGTTTGTCCAACGTTGGGTAGACGTTTTACCAGCGTTAAGTTTTCCTATTATAATTATAATGATGATATGTTTTCTCAGTTTCTTATTTTTAAATTGTTAGTAGAATATGTAATTCGATTGTCATGTTCAAAAGTTTTAATATATAATGTTGACCAAATTGATTATCATTATGAAATGCCTTATTCAAGGCAGAACTGTTTATACTGATCTGTGTGAAGCTAAAAATAGATGAGCCTAATAATAGTAAATCGTGGGAACGAAATATCTTTTCGTGCGAACGGAATAGTAATCTGTGCGCTCAAAATACTACTGTGATAGAACAAAATATTATTGCGAGGTAACAAAATACTATATTAAGGATACGAATTTATTTTGCAAGAGAAAGAAATATTAGAACGTGCAAACGAAATAGAGATGCGTGGAAACAAAATGTTGTTTTGGAGGAACCAAATATTATTTTGAGGGAACGAGTTATTATTTTGAGGCAACGAAAAAGTAATGCATGGGAATGGTATATTATTTTGAGGCAACGAAAAAGTAATGCATTGGAACAGATGTTATTTTGAGGGAAAGAAATGCTATTTGGAGGGAACGGAAAAGTAAAGCGTGGGAACGGAAAACTATTTTGAGGAAACGAAATACTAAATTGAGGGAACGAAAAAGGAATGCGTGGAAACGAAAAAAGTAAAGCGTGGGAACGGAATATAACTTTGAGTGAACGAAATACTAAACTGAGGGAACGAAAAAGTAATGCGTGGGAACGAAATGTACTTCGTAGGAACGAAGTCTGTATATGTATTGCCATGTCCCCTCCCGGGCTCCGTACTTTATAGCTTATATCTTAAAACACTTTATCTCACCCTATACATACAGTTACCTGAAAGTTTAGTTATCACTGCTTGATTAAAGCTAAATACAGGTACCACTGTTTACCGGTATTTGCTCCCATAGTTTGGCGCACCCAGCTGCAGGGTTCCAGCATTGCTAAGACACGTGCTGTAAAAACACTTCATCTCGTCTAATACAAGAATCTCACCTAATACAAGCACTTACCAGAGAGTACAGTCCACTTACGAAGAGCATTTACTAAACAGTACAGGTCATCTAACAAAAGTTAATAGCACTGAAGGTCACCTGATACAAGCAATCACTAGACAAAAAGAAAAAGCAGTCAAACTCGCCACTTACCTACAGCTTCAACAAATCTATGAATACAATAAAATTAACTTGTATTGCTGCCAATTTTCTGCTTTACCACTTGCATTCTATATATTCATTTGCTAAGGGATAACCTGTCAAGCTTTTTCAAAAGCTAAACTTGTATCTTTAAGAGTAGATCGCATTTTTGAAGAGCTACGTCCGAGGAAGCATAAAAAAGTCACAAAAGTTGTTTCCCTTTGTAAAAGTGGTGGATATGCCACGTCACAAGAAATATCACTTCTGCTTTAAAGCATCTATTCACCATACAATTTACAAGGCCCAAAGGCCTAGTGGACTCAAAGACACTGATGCAAAGCCTGAGTTTATTTGAGCCTCGACACGAGAAAACAAACAAAGTGGTTGTGCGCCCAGTGCAGACTCAGATCAGCCTGAGCATCCACCATGTCTGATCAGACCCTTCACCAAGCGCTTAAAGGGTAGCTAAGGGTCTAAGCTACCCCCATGCGGACAGCGAAGACTCTGATCAGACTGGGCGGATGCCCAGGCTGATCTGAGTCTGTGCTGGGCGCAAAATCACTTTGTTGGTTTTGTCACGTCACGGCTAATTTGCATACAAATACAAATAATTGCATGCATGTTCTATTAAAGTCTCCATATTCCTATCAGTTGTAAAATTGCCTAAACAAAAATCGTTTTGAAAAGCAGCTCAACCTTCATGACTGGTGACAAAATGTGGGTTGATAAGCATATACTGTGCCAGATAACTGGCAAAAAGTAGAGAACATAATTTTGAAAAACTGTCTAACTGCTCAGCAAAACACAATTTCTTGTTCTAGTCTCTCGCCCAGCAATGCAATATTATTAAAGGTAAGACAATAAATGGGGTTCCAGGCTTGTACGTTGTATTTTTACCATTTTGTTCAAGCTAAAAAAAAACTCACTCGAAAGGAGGTAATTTTAGTTGCCAACTTAAAAAACTCTTTTTTTTATGTAGAAATCAGTTACGTTTTATTACGAGTTCCTCCCCTCCCGCTTTTCCACATCGCTACCTATGCCAGCTTTTGGTTAAAATGGATTTCTTGATCATATAGGCGTCTCTTTATAGAAAGGAGATGTAATCTTATATTTTCTGTGTCCGTAACAAAAGTAAAATCGTCACTATGATATCAGGTATGGACTTTGAGTTACCAAATCGCGGAAAAGCAAACAAATCACAATTTTAAACGAAAGCAAAACATCTTGTGTGCTTTTTTTTTTGTGTGTGTGTGTGTGTGTGTGTGTGTGTGTGTGTGTGTGTGTGTGTGTGTTTTAATTTGTTAATTTAATTTACAAATGTAATCCGCCAACCACCAGCAATATAAACAGGGGAAAAAAGAAATAAAACATTAATACTATATAAGCTTAAGGAAAAAACACACAAAACAACCAGACGGACTTTTGACTTAAACTCGCAATTTTCATCTCATTGGACAGGGAATTGTAAGTAAATCAAAATGGTTTAGGATCTCCGAAAACTGTGTTAAAATTGGAAAGCGTTTTGTCTTCCTCCATTTAGAGACATTTAGGTTCAGAGACGCTTCTTTATGTCGCCTTTTGCCGTCTGTCACCCGGAATTCGTCAGCGCTGACAGGCAGGAGAGGATTGACTGATAGATTGCTTTGGGTTTACTGGCCCTTTGAGACAGTATTTCAGTCTATATCGGGCAGTCTCCCAGAGAGAAGGAGAAAGAAGAGAAATGATAGACCAGAGAAAAAATGTCCAAACAACGCTCACCCGCACCTACTGCAGGCACAGTAGGTCCTTGCCCTGCAATGTTCCACCCGGCACTGGAGGAGAGGAAAAAATCGTATTGCAAATTTACCTTCGATCTAGCAGTCTGTGATATAGAAAACAAGCAATGCATGAAAACTTCAAATTGCTTTTACACAACATTTTATCTACATTTTGTTTTCTGTCTCGCAGTTTAAACTGAAAAATTGAAAACAATGTCAGTGAATGCATGAAAATGCTGACGCTGTTTGTATACATGTACCTACACAAAGCTATAGGCTTGGATTTTTTTCGGTTCGGGATTTTACTTTCGATATTAATAATATAGTTATTATTATTATCATTATTATTGTTGTTTTGTCCGAGATTGAAAATTATTTTCGCTAGATCAAAGCTGAAAATTTATGAACATGAACTAAAACGGGACCAGAACTGCCGCCAGTATCAAGCTTTTTTACGCATCTGCGAATAAAATATTTTTTCAATTTATTAAATTCGGTAATAAACGCAAACTGCAATTTTGGTGATGTATAAGGCTCCAAAGAATCATATTTCTGGATCCCTGGCAACACATATGCGGCTACGGTGGTTTCCCACAGTATTAATATTCATATTAAAGTTGAATCATATGCCGTGTAGAACAGCGGGAAAATCGTCTGACGTAACGTCAAACTTTGACGTCACTTATCTCAGTTTCACGTCGCGTGTCATAAGGTCGATTTCTATCTGGACGGGCTCATATGTTATTGACACTCATGTCTTTTAAGAGACCCATGTAAGTGCTGTGTACGGATAGAAAAAATTCTTTATATTTCTATGGTCAAGGAGATGGTGACCTTGACTTCTATCTAGGAAAGCATCTCTTTAAAAATATCAAAAATTGGCCAATTTTGAAAGCACTTTGTTAGAAAATGCGGCTATAGATTTTTTTCATTCTCTTGGTACAGAGAGTATAACACCTAGCTATTAATATATCAAAAAATTGGAGATGGTATAGTTTTTTAACTTGAAAATAATTTTCTTTGAATTTGGTCACCGTCAGGGAAATCAGAAGAAACTGTTATTGCAGAAAATCTGTTATAAGAGATAATATCTGGAGAATAATAAGCAAATATTAGCAGAAATACAAATAAATACATTGAATACAATGGAGGGAAGTTACATAAATACTTTTCTCATTCAGAAGTATGTTTAAAGTTTACAGTTTGGGGTGCAATTACCCCACCCACTTCCACTGAATATGAAATGAATGCAAAAGTTACATGCCATGGATAATATATCTCAAGTTTCCATAATTGTGACTTAACTGAAACATTTTTAAAAGATCACCACATGTTTGCTGTCACTGTTTTTACATTGTTTATCATTTGGTAACCATGGTAACCGTTATTCTATTATAGGTCAGTGTTCATTTACACGGATATTTACAGGAAATCGTTTCTATGTTGATGAAACATATTGTTTGTTATTTACTTTTTACATATGCATACGCATTCTAAGTGTTGATTTTGTTAAATAATATACGATAAATCAGTTTTTTTAAAGTTGCTATGACAAAACCACCCATTCCTTCCACAAAGAAATTAGGCAATCTGAGTGTATGTAGTACAATGTAGAGAAAGAACAGTAACTGAGCATAAATAGAGATAGATACACGCATTGGAGAAGAAATAAACCACACATACAATGTTTATATTTTTTCATTCATTAATATGTTTAATCTGTATATCTAGGGGGTGAGCTACCCCACCCACCTCATTTAGTTATACAACGAATTCATTAGTTACATACTATAAGTTTTGATGATAAAATAGCACCAGGTACACTTGTTTTAAAGTTGCTCATCACATTTCTGGTCTGCATAAGCTTTCTTCCCTACTGTCCTTTGTCTTTTTAAAAGTTCTGAATGGATGCACGCATGCATATATACCAAACTGAAGTTTTGTCGACTGCCTCGCTTACTGCAAGCGGGTTCGACAAAATACTCCTGTGACCTTGAAAATGGCATCAAGGTCGCCAAATTCTAAGTCTTTGTCTTGCCTAAAAGGTTGATCTTTGCCAGTTTGGTAAAAATGAATCTACTGGATCAAGATACATCTTCATTTTTCAGGTCAAATCAACAAATGACCCTTAAAAATCGGATCAAAGTCACCAAAACCTAACTAGAAACATGATAACTTATAGGGCCCCGCCTTTATGAGACTATTGGTGGAATTTTAGTCGTATGTCCCCGACCAGAAAATACAATAACAGCTTTCTGTTACCATGTTGTTGTTTCATGTTGTTTGGAATTAAGCCTCAGGTAGAATAATTAAGATATGGGCAAAAAAAATCATGACTGATTGAAACAAAGGCAACAACTCTGTAAAGCAGGAAACTGGAGTTACCATTCTTGCACTCTGAACACCTTCAGATATTCTGATGATGCTTTATATCTGTACCAAGTTTTGTGAAAATATCTTCAAAGGCTTAAAAGTTATAGATTGGACAAGGTCTCAATACCCAAAATTACAAAGGGATATAATTCTGTTTAACATAAATGAAGGTGCAGTTATGGTTCTTTTTCTCTACAAATTGTTTGATGATGCTTTACATTTGTATCAATTTATAAGAAAATATCTTCTACAGTTTTAAAGATAGAGAGTGGAATGATTTGTATACTGAAAATTACAAAAGGGCATAATTCTGTAGAAAATGTAGATGAAGTTACAGTTCTAATTCTCTTCACATCGTCTGATAATGCTTTATATTTGTACAAAATTCCAAGAAAATATCTTTGATGGTTTAAAAGCTGAATAGCAGACAAAATTTCTATACTTTAAATTTCAAAGGGAAATAATTCAGTACAAAAGTAGATGGAGTTGTGGTTCTTATTCTCTGCACATTGTCTAACAATGTTTTGTATTTGTACATAGTTCCATGAAAATATCTTTGAGAGTTTTAAAGTTAGACAGCGGACAAGATTTCCGTACTTAAAATTATAAAGGGGCATCATTCAGTAAAAAACATAGGTAGAGTTATGTTTTTTATTGTCTGTAAAATTTAATGGTCTGATGATGTTTTACTTTCATACAAAATTTTGTGAAAATATCTAGAACGGCTTAAGAGTTACGGAGCAGACACAATTTCCGTACTGAAATTACAAAGGGGCATAATTCAGTGAAAAATGTAGAAAGAGTTACACTTATTGTTCTCTGCTCATTGTCTGATAATGCTTTAAATTTGTACCAAGTTTCGTGAAAATATCTCAAAGAATTTCAAAGTTATGGAGCGGACACGATTTCCGTACCAAAAAATTACAAAGGGGCATATTTCAGTAAACAATGTAGGTGGAGTTGTAGTGCTTTCTCTCCGCATACATGTATTGTCTGATGCTGTTTTACATTTGCACCAATCGTCAATCCCGAATACTAACTTCTTTTCGCACAAGAAACCATAAATTTCCAATTGAAACCGGCAGATGGACTGGAAAACCAGTGAATGAACGATATTGTAATATTTGTAAAAGTAATATTGGAGACGAGTTCCATTATTTAATGGAATGCAATTACTTTAATGACCAAAGAAAATTATACATAAAACCATTTTATACAAGGCGCCCAAATACATATAAATTAAATATTCTCATGAATAGTTCAAATCGAATGACAATTCGAAATCTTTGTACCTTCATTGAAATAATAATGAAAACAGTGCCTACATATCATACAAATGAACCAGACACTTGAGTTTATTCCGTAGTTACTATTTGAGTTATATTTGTCTATGCATTAACAGGAAGCCGGGTCGTGACGAACCGTGCCTTTTTGCTACCGGTCACTTCTAAATAGGGCATGTATCACTAGCTGTTGTTCGGAAATGCGCATGCCCCGACCAATCAGTGTTCGTGTACATGATGGTCGGAGTAGGCGCATTTGTCGCATGCCTTTGGACGGGTCTCGTCACCACGTGGCTAATCTGTACTAAATTATATTTGTTACATATGTTACATATGTTACACTTTTTTTCCTTGATAACAAAAGCCCCTTTTTGTAAGAATGGCTGTAATCCGTGAACAGATGGACATGACATTACTTTTCATATACTAGAGATGTCGCGTGGGAGGTGACTGAGTTAAGTGTGTGCCGCTCCAATACGCCTGTGCGGCCGCTCAGGTGTTTTGGAGTTTTCATTCTCTGCTACTTTGTTTCTTTTGCTAGTTTGACTCCTTGGGATTTGCGAACAATACATGCAAGAAAAGGAAGACCCTGATCAGGTTTCGCTAGTGCGCGGGCTGGACAGGGTGTTCCTTTTTGTGCGCGTGGTAATGTACCCTCTCACGCGGTATCAATAGTATAAAATTATATACATGTATATGTAGTTTGGCGTGAATGAAAGAGTATGTATGTGCATCTGCAATTTATCAATCCTTTTCTTGCATATTTTACTATTGTGCAATCATATTTAAAACTGGGCCGTTTCTGTCCTGAAATTTTGGACATGGTTGGGTGAACCGTGTGGACCTAGATGGGAGTGCTGAAAAGCAGTCCGATCGGGGTCAGCCGTGTTCGCATCTATATTTTGTTTTACAGACCAGGCCCGGCGGTCATATGACGTCGAAATGACGTCGTACTGACATCGAGGCGACGTGATGACGTCGCATAGACGTCAGTGCGACGTCATTCCGACGTTGTGTGCCCGCTGGGGGTGGACTTAGCCAAGTCGGAAGCTGGAAAGGTCCACTTGAAAGTATCGCAGATGTCCGAAGATTTAGGACAGAAATGGTACATTGTAGTAAGGGAAACGAATGTAACTAAACTTACCATGTAATACTGTTAAATATCCAAATTGATGTAAATTGGAAGTTCTATTAGAAATTTACTCTATCCTCACAACTGGAATACATTCCATTCACAAAACTTCAAATTTTACAAAACACGCCTTTTCCTTGTTATTCATGAAATGCACGGACCGAACCAGCCCAAACCAGTTAAGGCGTTTCGGCCCACTGCATTTTGTGAATGACAGCAATGAAAGCGTCTAAGCGTCTGTAAAAACTACAAGTAAAGTAAAGATGTCTTGATTTCATATGACGAATAATTCAAAATCCCTTTCTCTCTCTCCCTCTCTCTCTCTCTCTCTCTCTCTCTGAATAATCGAGTCTTACTCTCAGCTCCTTTAACCAATTGCTTATGTTAAATTTACGATGTTGCCCTCAAGTATGTGAGTATGAATTTTTGTGTGAGCAAGTGTGCGCCATAGAGTTGTTTTGAATTGCATAGTATATGTTTGAGCCTTATGTTGTTGCATTTTTATGCAAACTAAGTGTAATAAAGAATTGAATTGAATACCAAGTTTCATGAAAATATCAGAAAGAGTTTCAGAGTTATGGAGCGGACACGATTACCGTACCAAAAAAATACAAAATTACAAATTACTTCGTCTGGCGGGGCCCTAATATCCAGTTATGAATCTTCTCCAAATGATGATTTAGGGCCAGTTTAGCATAATTCCAACAACTGCTTCGTAATATAGGGTATAGTTAAGCCATTTTTTTTTTAATTTTAGGACCACCTCTGACCTCCAAAACAGAATAAAGGTCAAACAATCCATTTAGCAGCTTTCTATGACTTCCTGGGACCTTTAAAACTTCTATATTTATGGATAGATTTCAAAATAATTGTGCACAGTTGTTCTCCTTGATAAGCAGAAATGCCGTTTGAAACATTCGTTCAGGTAGGTCCAAGGTCAAGGTCACACTTAAAGGTCAAATGGTAAAATGGTCATATATTGAGCTTGTCCGAGCCATTACTTCTACATTTATAGATGGATTTCAAAATAATTTGACACGATTGTTCTCCTTTATGAGTGAAAGTGCCATTTGGAACATTTGGCCAGGTAGTGCCAAGGTCAAGGTCACATTCGAAGGTCAAATGATAAAAATTGACATAAATTGAGCTTGTCCGGGCCATAACAGCTACATTTATGCATGGATTAAAAAAACGGCACAGTTGTTCTCCTTGATGAGTTTAAGTACCATTTGAAACATCTGCAGGTATATCCAAGGTCAATGTTACACTTGAAGGTCAAATGATAAAAATAGTCATAAATAGGGCTTGTCCTGGCCATTACTTCTACATGGATGGATGAATTTCAAGACAGATTGGCACAATTGTTCTCCTTGATGAGTAGAAGTGGTACGTGGAATTTATCAAGGTAGGTCCAAGGTCAAGGTCACACTTGAAGGTAAAATGATAAAAAAATGTCATAAACTGAGCTTGTCCAGGCCATATAATTTATACAGTTATGCATGAATTTCAAAATAATTTTGGCACAATTGTTCTCCTTGACGAGTAGAAATGTTTGTTCTGGTTGGTCCAAGGTCAAGGTCACACTCCAAGGTCAAATAATAAAATGGTAATAATGTGTGCTTGTCATGGCCATAGTTCCACTTGTTTTCCTTCATAAGAAAAAAAAATATGCTATATCATGATATATGATTGTTTGGCTTCGTTCTAATAAGTAAAAAAGAAGCAGCTAGTCTTGACAAACTTATAGGTCACTAAAGCAAACAGTGGGCTCGACAAGTTGTCCCTGGACAACCATCTAATTCTTTCCTTTGTTCCAATGGTGTGTCTGTGCAAGTTTGGTCACACTCAATCTGTTGATTCCGGAGATATGGTGCAAGCAAGCCATTTTTAACACTGTAAGTCCTCATGTGACCTTGAATATAAGGTCAATGTCACCAAAGTCTAACAGTGTTTCCCCACCTCCTTATAATATACCTGTGCAAGTTTGATCAAAATTCATAAATCCCTTCAGAAGATATGTCGCATACAAACCATTTTCACTGTTTTTGACCTCCTGTGACCCGAAAATATGGTCAAGGTCACCAACTTTTTTCAGTTCTTTTCCACTTTCCTGTGGTATATTTGTGCAAGTTTGATCTAAATCTATCCACCCCTTCAATACATATGGCGCCAACAAGCCATTGAGATACATCCTATGACATTGAAATGGGAGCCAACGTCACCAAAATCTAATCAGCTCTTTTCCCCCTCCCAAAGATGTATTCACCGACACCAATGCAGGCGGGATCTGCACCAAAACAACATACCTGCCTTCCCTTTCCTCCTTCCTCCCCCCTCCCCCCCCCCACCCCCCAATGGTGGGGGACATGAATATTTTTATCAATATGATAAATATATACGCAAATTTTCTTCTCCATTATGAAATATTTAAATGTATTTCTGCTAATTTTATGTCCTTTACTTGCTTGCTGCCAGATGCACTCAGATTGTCAATTGCTGTTTTGATGGAACATCGGATTGTATCCATAGCAACTAAAATATACCAAATTATTGTCCAAGATGAGACTTATTTGGCCAATAGAAAGTGTATACGTAAAAAATCACAATCAACACTTTTCAACTAAATTTGAATGTTTTTAAATATCCAGGAGCCCCGGTAGCTCAGTGGGTTAAGCGCTGGCCAACTAAAGTAGCGGACTGGGTTCGAAACCCGCTTGAGGCGAGAATTTTTCCTACCGTAAACGGGGATCCATTGCACACAGCCTTTCATTATCACCGTCCCATCGTTCTGATATGACCGAAATACTGTTGAAAAGGACGTAAAATTGCAAGTCACCCATCCATCCTTTTTAAATTTTCGTTTCCAACAAAAACAGACTAGTGATAGAGTATTGGTTGCCATGGTTACTACGTGATAAAGAAAATAAACTAGAAATGTTTCTTTTACAAAAACGGATGAACCCCCTCCTATCCTTTCTCAGCTGTATCATTTTCCCTAAATATTGCAAAGTAAGGATCTCTTGTAAATCTTGAAATTTGGGTCCAGGTCACCACCATCTAATCAGTACTTTTCCACCTCCCGATTATAAACTTATCTATGTTTCGTCATAATCCATCAATCCCGTTAGGAGTTGTCATGCATACAAGCCATATTTCAACACACTACAACCTCCTGTGACCTCGAAAATGAGGTCAAAGTAACCAAAATCTTACAGTGGGAACGCGTATCCATGGCGGAGTGATATTTTTATACAGATAGCAACGAAAAAACGTTCGAAATTCCTCAGATTCAGATTCAATCGACGAACGGGTCGCAATTTCACTGCTGCTTTGTCGGCGAAACAAACTACACACAGCTGAAAATAATACACGGTTTTATTCCTTACATCTTAGTTTAATTTCCTAGTTCTCTGAGATCCGAACTGAACACCGAGATACTCGACATTCGAGCAATTGACACGATCGTCGAAAGACGACTTTTTAAGTCAACTTCAAAAGCAATTTTCAAAGCAATTCGACTTTCTCCCGCCGGCGGACATATGCCATGAAAAACCATGGTATTCGCCCTTTCCCTGTGACCAAAAATCAAGTAATTCGGTGTTTGGGACAATTTTCTTTGCAAAATAATCTTCGGGTACTCTACGCAATTTGTTGTTGTTGTTTTCAACAAAATGGCGGACAACAGTGTTTACATCACTGGCCCGGCTATGCATTTCAACGTTTGCGACAAAATCGAGAGAATCATTATTCCATGTATTGCTAGAATACCAAGCGCGATTAAATTTAATATGTTTATTAAAAATACAATGCATGACAGAAGTCTATCTTTATATTTTATTCACAAATAACCACAATTCCATACCCACCCGCAGAGTTTGTAAACAAGGAAGCTAGCTCAGTAGTGGTGGTTACGTCATGAAATTGTGACGTAAACAGTAAATTGATTGTATTACTGATATTAACTTGTGAGTTGGCTGACAGCCAGTGTGCCAATATTTCAAATGCTATATCGCGCGACCCTGTTTGAAAAATTAAAGCAAGACAAATATCGCTACACCACTAAACAACTATTCAATTAAGACAACACATGAAATTTCACTTTGGGAGAGAAAACTTAATGGGTCCTACATCTGAAGGATCAAATGGAATGGTTGTGCAGGCCCGTACACATACTTTTGCCAAGGGATTAGGGGCGGAGGGTAAGAAGGTGTGGCTGGAACGAATTTCAGTGTGAGTGGGGAGGTGGCGGGAGGGGTGCCCTAGGGTGGTGGGGGTTGGGGTGGGTTAAAGGGGGTAAGAAAGTTAAGAAAATCCAGATTTCAAGGACACTTTTAGAGCTTTAGTTTAGGGGTGTAAACTCGCTTTCTGGCAGAAAACTGCATGTTTTTATGTTATTTGCTCGGTTATGGGAGGTGCACCCTCCGCTCTCCGTCGTACAGGCCCGGTGTGCTGGTTGGTGAGAGGAACGGGGAGGCGGGGTGGGTGGTGGGGGGGGGGGGAATCGACTCTGTCGCCTGGCAGCTTTGACAAGTCTGCACCTTTTCTCAGGTCAAATATAAAGTATGTGTATGTGTGTTTTTGGTGTGATGTCATCAGCGACAACACGCGGAACAGACACGATTACAAGGATCTACAAATTTGTAATTTCCTCATTCTAGAAATCGTATGAAAACTCAACCCATTCTAGAGTCTGAATCTACAAACCAAACATTGTTTGCAACTCTTGTTCGGCTCATACCGACTCCCAGTCCAAAGAGTCTCGGTAGCGCAGCTGCCAAGTGGAGTCTCGCCGGCAAAAAATTTACTTGATCAGTCGACTTTCTCTTTAATAAATGTCGACTCAAAATAGGTTAGGCCCTATAGCATTCATGGGGTGATAGCCAATGGACTGACATGGAATACAGAAGTATTAAAGGCCCAGCAGACATTCAATGCTGAATCAATGTTGGGAGTCAGTGTTGAATCAATGTTGAATTATACATTGAATTGAACTGAAGCCTCAATACTCCATTAACAAATTCGCAAAAGTTTTAGCCTATTTCTAGCGTTTTCGTGAGTTCATTTGGGCAGTTCGATACAAAGTAATATAATATAGAGACAAACACTTCAGATCTTGGTCGGACTGAACCCGAAGCAGGATCTACGCTGTTTGTCATTCCATCTGCATCTTTAGACGCATTACTGCAGTGAAAAACCAAACATCAGTTTTAAGACAGTTATGCTTAATTCCAATCTTTAGACTTCGGACTACCCATCCAGGGGTCGCAAGATCGATCCCCCGCCTCTCCGGTCTTTCGTATACTTTAAACCGAGGTCCCGTCTCCATATGACCTCGTTGTTGGTGGGACGTTCAACCCGAGTTCACTCACTCCAATATTTAGAGACTTTATGGTACGTCAGCCAGTTCAATATAAGGGAAGTTACTTCTCAAATCACTATTATAATTCTTTCTGCACGAGTTTCTTCCCATGTGTTGCCAAACACGGTCTCCTTTTTTCCCCTTACTGAAGAGATTGAAAGTGGGGGCTGAAGAGATATACAGCATACTGTAAGTGAAATTTTCACATATGTAGACTAAATCCTCCGAAGACCTTGAAAATAAGGTCAACGTGATCAAAATCTATTATGCCCTTATGTTTGTCCTAATGATATATCCATGCAAGTTTGGTGAAATTGGTTCAAGAAATATTGTGGGTACAAGAAATTGTCATGCTGACGCAGACCACAGAAGGTCAAGTCTAAGGCCTCTTGTGACCTTGAAAATGGGGTCAAAGTCACCAAAACCTAATCAACTTTTTAGACATCTTTACAAACCAAGGGTACTAAGACCACTATGCAATCCAAGGGTACTAAGACCACTTTGTTCCTTACATACATAAGAAACAAAGTGGCCTTAGTACCCTTGACTTGCACAGATGCTATTTGGCTTGTCCAAACGATATATCCATGGAAGTTTGGTAAAATTTGACCCACTTATTCAAAAATATGGCAGATACTTACTGCCTTGTGCACAGAAACTGACTTCCCTTGGGTAAACCTGTTATAGCAAAATGTTGAGAGTCAGTGTTGAATCAATGTTAAATTATACATTGAATTGAAATGAATTGAATTGAAGCCTCCATATTCCTTCAAGGAAAATTACCGAATTTGATGAAAAAAGTGATTAAAGTGCGATGAAAGTGCGATAGATCCCGAAGCAGGATCTACGCTGTTTGTCATTACAACTGCATCTTTTAGAAGACAACTTGTCCCACTTTCAGAAGACAACTCGTCCCATATTCTCAGACACTCACCTTACTAGAATATCTACGTTCTTGTCCCCGATGCAGAACACATCTCGCCCCCTCCCCCCACCCCTGTGCCCCCCCCCCCCCAAAAAAAAAGGAAGAGCTTCGCCGTGACCCTGGTTGTGAATGGGTGGACCTTGGTAAATACATTAAAAACTCAAAGCACTTCAACGATAACCTGGTACACCCAGGGGCTGAGCAGCGAGGTTTTGAGGGTTCTGCAGCTGCAGAGTAATTATCAAACTGTGGCTGGGAGGCATGCTAAAATCATGCATTAATGCTTATTAGTATTTGTTGTCCCCTTTAGGGACCGATCATAAGAGTAAGGGCATGGGTTAGCTTGCATTTGCAAACCAGTGCCTGGAGCATGTTACCCTGTTCATCTATGGTACAGATGCAAACATCCCTGTATGCTTTTATTCGCACTTTTGAAAGTTTGATAAATACCAAGAGCCTATCACACAAGTGTGATGTGCTACTTGTAAATACTTATTGATAGAGTCACATTATAAATGAATGCAAGTTAATAAATGGCTAAAAGTTCTTTGCTAAGAAGTTAACAAAGGAGGTCTAGGGGGCAACGCCCCCCAGAAGCCAAAGCAATTTCCCAATTTTAATGGCAATTTTAAGATTGGAAAAAAATAGAGCAAAACTAGGAATGATTATAAAAGAAATAAAGGTTTTTTTTTGTTTTGTTTTTTAGGAATTTTGCCTCCTTTTAGAGTGTTTATTTTGCCATAATGGCTTTGTGTCCCACATGCTAGTGACTCTTTTGCAATTCAGTTTTATTTAGTAGAAACATTTACTTCGTTATGCGGCTGATCAATAATACTAGTACATGTATGTGAATGTTGTATGGGATTTTTTTTGGTAAAATGTATGAACATATGATATGTGTATTGGGGGTGTATTGGGGGGGGGGGGGGGGGGGGTTGGGGGTGCTGCTGGTGTAAAAAATAAATTGTAGATATTAAAACATTACTATAAATATGGGGAGTCTGCGCCCCCAGAAGTCAGTGACATTTTAAAAACTCAATTCAAATGGAATTATCTGCAGACTTTTCTTAAGAAATTTTGGGTGGAGCCAGGTTTTTTTTTCTCATTGTTTTTCGATGTCTGATTTTTTTTTAAATCCCCTTATGAGCTAATTTATTTTTTTTCTTGCATATCCAAAGCCCCCCTCCGCCCCCCCCCCCCCCCACCCCCCCCCCCCCCCCCAGAATATCAAATGGTCGGTCCCTTAGCGCCTAACGGGACAGGGTTTTGACAGATTTATGAGTAAGAGCAAGCTGTCTCTTGTATTTTTTGTGGGATGCCTTCTGAAAGGGTACGTGTGTGTTGGGGGAGGGGCGGGGGGGCGTCGTCCGGGATAGAATTCTTTAGAAGGGCGAGTGGTCTCAGAATGTGGGGCGCGTTGTCTTGGGGGAAGTTGTCTGGGGGAGTTGTCTCAGAATATGAGGCGAGTTGTCACCTGAAGGAGGGGCGACTTGTCTTGGGGCGAGATTTTTGTGGGGCGAGTTGTCTTGGGGCGATTTGTCCGTAATTCGACTAAAGCATGTAGGTTTCACTTGAAATATTTATTATCATTCCGCTTGCTCTTTCTTGTTCCACTATTAAAAAAACAGCCGGCCAATCACTCAATGTTTTTCGTTTGTCAAACTTTGTGGTTTACTCGAGTACCAGTGTGTTTGTTTTGCTTTCTCTCGTTCGTTCTCGGCGTGTAGCCTAAATTCAGAAGCCCAAAAAATCACAGGCAGGCAGACTTACGCAAAATCTTAATAAATGCACAGTATGCTAAATGATTACAAACTTTACAGTACCATAAATGAAGAAACAGTTGGTCTCCTCAACTGGCTCAAGTCGATCCAGCAGAAAAATGTCCGTGTGTTGACAAACGCACGTGCTGTAAAAATGACCAACTTCATTATCGATTTTCAACGTAAATAGACTTTCTCCCGTAGATATACCTCGCTGAAAGACGGTCGAATGTATGAACTACGGTTCAGTTATAATGGCATCTAATTTGGTTTTTGGGACAATTTTCTTTGCAAAATAACTTTGGGGTACTGTCTTAGGGTTTTAATTTTCTGAAAAACGGTTGTCAAATTGTGATCGTTGTTTTGGGTGTGCAAACTGCATTGAGGTACCGATATGCATCTGATTTCAATAATAAAACATAAAATTTCATTGTGATCTGGTCCGTCAGAAAACCACGACTGCATATCTTTTCAAATGAGCATTATTTTGGGGCTGTTTCTGACAAAAATTTCCCGCCATTTTTCTCCGGCGAAAAAAAGGGATT
Source organism: Ctena decussata (assembly GCA_963989385.1). NCBI lineage: Eukaryota > Metazoa > Mollusca > Bivalvia > Lucinida > Lucinidae > Ctena > Ctena decussata. The sequence goes on along the minus strand of OZ022499.1, from coordinate 88,620,712 downwards.
ACTTTTTTGTGCGTAGACGACCGTTCAGAAAATGAATTACTCAAATGTGATGAGTCTGCGTTCCCACTGTTATCAGTTTCTTTTCCATCTCCCAGTGATATGTTTAGGCAAGTTTGGTTAAAATCAATCCATCCATTCAGGAGATATGGTTCAGACAAGCCTTTTTCAACATTTCTGACCTCCTGTGACCTTGAAAGTAGGGTCAAGGTCACCAAAATAAAATCAGTTCTTTTTCATTTCAGAGTGATATATATGTGCAGGTTTGCTTTAAATCCATCCATCCATTCAAAAGATATCGTGCTGACAAGCCATTTTTTCCAGCACTCAATGACCTCCCGTGACCTTGAATATAAGGTCAAGGTCAGCAAAATCTAGCCAGTTCTTTTCCATTTCACAATGATATATTTGTGCGAGTCTGATAAAAATCAATTTATCCATTTAGGAGATACAGTGCAGAAAAGCCATTTTCATCATTCTTTGACCTTCTGTGACCTTGAAAATAGTGTCAAGGTCAACAAAATCTAATCAGTTCTTTACCCCTAAACAATTATGTATGCATGCAAGTATGGTCATAATTCATTTATTCCTACAGGACATATAGTGCAGGCAAGGGCTATGCAGACGCTGATGGGATCTGCACCCCCCAAAAAATATGTCCCCCATCCAGCCCCCCACCCACCAACCACTGTGGGAACATTATGAAAAAAATAAAGACGACAGAAATAATGAGCTTGTAGAAGCCCCCTAGACCATTCAAAATCAGCGAAGACTGAGATATATTCATTGAAGCATGCAACTTTTAATTTGGTTTTGCATTGAAAGAAAGTGGGTGGGGTAATTTAATCCCAAATTGTAAGGTACTGACGTATTTTTTGAGGGTGATAACTCTCTATGTAGTTTTCTTCAGTTGTTAATCATGCATTAACTTGTATTTTGGCTCATATTTCTTGAAAATATTCAAGATATTGTATTTTATCTCAGAATTTCAATTATGGAAGTTCCTACTGATTTCTCTGACGGTGACTAAATTCAACGAAAAATATTTTCAATTTGAAAAATATACCATCTCCAATTTTTTGATATATCAACAACTAGGCTTTGTACTCTCTGCACCAAGAGAAAGAAAAAAATCTATAGCCGCATTTTTTAGTAAAACGTCTTAAAAATTTGCTGATTTTTGATGTTTTGAAATAGACGCCTTACAAGGTGGAAGTCAAGGTCACTGACTGCTTGACCATAGCAATATGAAGAAACTTTTCTGTATTTGTAAGCAGCACTTACATGGTCTTCTTGTAAAATGTACTGAGTATCAATACCATTTGTTGTGAATTACTACCAGAACAATTGCAGTCAAATCTTGCAATTTTCATTTGAAAAATCACCAGATTAGGATGAAAAACAGAAAATCCTGGTTGCCATGGCACGGATAGTTTGATCGAAGAAAGACTTATATTTTTGTTCATCACTTGACATAGGCAAAAAAGACACTGAGTTTCGTGAAAATCTGAGACATGTCATTTTCACCTGATTTTGGTGCTTACAGAGAATGACTCTTAAGAAGTTCTGAAGTTAAAACAAAAGGTGGTGTGCAAGAAAAAGTATCTATCATTGGTGTGAGGTGCGGATAGAAAAATCCGTCACTCGGGATCACTGTTCGGCATCACTCGGCAAGCCTCGTGATGCCGAACAGTGACCCTCGTGACGGATTTTTCTATCCACACCTCACACCCAAGACAGATCCTTATAGTCTGCTTGTTTATGGTCTCTAGCAATATGGGCACCTGAATAGCTGCCCGGTTTGCTGTTCAAATAGAAAATAGCTAAAATAGATGCTCCTGTGGTTTTCAGTCAGGGTAGCTGAATGACCACCTGTTTGGGAAAATGCTGTTGAATTCAGTTTACCTTTCGCGTTTTTCGTGACATATTGTCAATTTGTGTGTGTGCTTCTTTTCCTTTAGGGTTTTGAGGGCCCGATATGGGATTTGACTGTATTTCTGATCTTTGCCTATCTTTTCACTTTCCTTTGCATACAGACTTTCATTATCGCCCTCCCATCGACTTCCATCCATCCATTGTACATATCTGCTGTATGGTTGAAGGTGCGATAGAGACTGGTATACAATATATAGAACAATTATAACGACGGTTTCGACGATATGACTCAAAGCTAGTTCAATTGGTGCAGACAAATGCCACTGAATTGAATTGAATTGAATTGTTTTCATTCGATGCGGTAAAACAACGACGATTTCGATAGAGCTATCACCAATAAGAAATTAGTTTTAAAAAAATCACAATGTTTCTTTTTATACAACAGAAAAAGACAGCCCGGAAGGGGTGCATTTGTCTCCATAGTAATATGTCAGAATAGGAACTGCATGTGTGACATAGAAAACGTATAATTCTAGATGCAAGATATTTTTTGAAAATGGCATAAATTGGACAATAGTACATGTATTTTAAGATGAATTCCGTGTATTATGTCAGAAGTATACCCAATTACATGAGTAAAACTTGAAAAATGGATCATTTCAATCAAAGCAACGTAAACGACGAAAACACTTTTTAATAAATCGCAAAGTAGCATATTTGTTTCTGGCTCATACGACATATATATATATATTTGAGAAAGAAGACAAATACAATTATGAACCCATTGTTAACTGCATTACTGTCTACATTCAACTCAAAATATCTCAAAGTAAAAATTTACCCAAACTACTGATATCGAAAAGTAATTTTTCTAGTACCAGAAAATTTATTTGAGATATCAGTAGTTTTAGATAACAGGAGTTGAAATATAAATAAAAAGTGAAAATTAGTCTTAACTTCATTGTTTGATATAAGCTGATACTTTGAGATATGCGTGTTCGAGTTATCGAGAGCTGACTGCACTAGTATTATAGATCAGGAAAGATTGGTTTTACGTTAAGATTATGAGATAACTGGGTGCACACATAAGACAAGAAGTTTCTGACATGTTCAACAGAACAGCATAGATCTTGTCAGTTGTAAGTATTGCCTCGTTCCCAGGCGACTAAATAGACGCCTAGTGCAAATGATGTTGGTTTACCTATAAATAGTTCAGATATTCCCATACTGACGTACTACATATCTATTTATATCTCGGCCGTGTATATTAGTTATTTATCGCTCTCTTTGAATGTTTATGTTGAGATCATTTTTCTCACCAGCTTCCAAGAAAATAATTGCGCCTTGTTTTTGTTTTTTATTGCTTGTTAGTAGGCCTACAAGATATAAGAAGTTTATTACGAATTACTTGATATTTACCCATTCATGCCTAACGTCATAGGCGAACAGTGCAGACCCACAGATGTGGCGTCTCATCCAGAGCCGACTCGTCAGGATCTACACTGTTTGAAAATGCAGCTACTTTCGTTAAGACTGTTAAGTAAACAGCTATTAGATCTATCTAATGCGGTTTTAAAATAATTTGCTTTTAAAGGTAGGTTCCTGTACTAGCGATAACAATTATGTCCACAAAATAGTTTTGTCTTTTTCTGAGCAATATTGAATTCTCATATTTTTCTGAATTTGTTGCTACTGAGAAACTCGTCAGATGTTGAAGAAAATAGTCGTTTTCCCTTTTGGTTTATTTTCTTTCGTTGGAATTCCAGTTCTAAAAATAACTATGTTTATTACGTCTATAAGTGCGCGATTTCTGATGCCATTCTCCAAAGGTCAATTTTCCCTTGTCGTGAGCTCTCCTAGAGGTCCTGGCATGGTGGATGGGTTAAAACTATCCCAAAATGCAATGCAGCATGACCTCAGCTGCGTTATCTATTTTTGGCGCGAACTAAAAATAGCGCTTACTGGTGTGCGAAGGAGAGTTATGAAATCCCTTTCAAAACAACTTTTCTAATATTATTTTGATATACACTTTTTAGTGAAGCTTATTCATTCCCTTTAATAAGTGCTTTCCAACAACTTGGATGAAAGATCATCAAAATTATGATGCATTCCAAAGTACAGGAACCTACCTTTAAGACAAAGCACCTGCTGTAACCTTTACTGCCAGTAGGAAGATATTTATAGATAAGAAATTTCTCTAACATGATTCCCGGCGCTGTTAAAAGTTTAGGTAGTGTATTGAGAACCAGATCTACCAGTCAAGTTTCTGCCGCCTGAGTCCAGTGGTTTACGCTTGTCTCTACTGTAGTGAGTCACACGAAACGGAAGTTGTGCAAGGAACTGGTCTATTGTAAGTATAGAGCAATCTGGATGTTAAGATAAGAGATTAATTAGAGGATGAGCCATACTGCTTGTTCCTCCTGAAACTTACAAGATACAACCATAAAAAATCCAAAAATTGAGACACCTAAAATACCGTATACAAGGTAATTTTCGCGGTGTTCCATTTTACGCGGTATTTCGCGGTCACTCAGAAACCGCGAATATTAAAATCGCGAATAGTTTCCAGTTTCCTACAAAATGTCTTCTATAGACACAGTGTTCATATAAATTGTTTCTGTTTGCTTCGGTAGTTGTCGGTATTTTTCCACTTGAGCCAGTTCTTTCATTTACCTGCTGCGGTCCTGCCGCAGGCTAATGAACGAACTGACTCAAGTGAAAAAGAAATAGTTTTGCTTTTCGTGAATGTTGCTAACCGCGAAAATTAAAAATCGCTAAAAGTTTTGTTTATGTTTTCGACCCTTAACCGCGAAAATTTGAACCCGCGAAAATTACCGCGTATACGGTAATTGCTGTTATTGTCATAAAACTGAACACTATGGTTTTATATTGAAGTAACGCATATAAAAGATGCAGATGGAATGGCAGACAGTGTAGATACTGATCAGTCGGCTCCTTTAGGAGCAACTGTCTATTGTTTCGCACTGTTTAAGTTCAGTCTATCTGCTCCAATACCTAATTTTTAAGACATATTGATAACGAGTAATACGGAATACAGCATTTACCCTATAGATATTTGAGAATCTTAATCAATTCCTGTTACTTATTATTCTAAAAATTTAAACAAGCACAACGTAACATTGGCGAACGATTGAGACATTCAGCAGCTCATTCTGATTTGGCTATAACGTCTTGGATCTCGTATTAGGAAAATGAGGTTGCTTTCGCCGGAAACAAATATGCCGTTTAAATTGACCTCGCTTCTAAAACTGGGGATCAACTTTGTAGGAAAGAATATGCTCCAAACTCGTAAACCATAGAAAAATTGAAACATTAATAAGCGGCGACACGACAAAACCAACAAAGTGGTATTTGCACCCAGCGAAGACTCAGAGCAGTTTAGGCATCCGCCCAGTCCGATCAGAGTCTTAGCTTGCGCTTAAAGGATAGCTAGGGATCTAAGCTAGCTCCATGCACACAGCGAAGTGTCTGATCAAACTGGGTGGATGCCAAGGCTGATCTGAGTCTTCGCAGGGCGCACATGCCACTTTGTTGGTTTTGTCGTGTCGCGGCTCATTATTACTTTAAATGCTACCTTAATTTCAATTGAAATGACTGATTCGCGATCATTATTGAGCGTAACTTGATATCCAGAGACCTGAAGCTTTACTTTGGTACCATTGTAAGACTATGATCTGTAGTTGTTTAAGGTAAATTAGTACTCCGCCATTATTGCGATGGTAGACAATATTTGTGACTGCCTGTGTACTTCGTTGAAAAACGAGGCCTTCCAAATAAAGGTCTACTCTGAAAGGGGGAAATTTAATTTTATTTATCACCCGAACTTGGCGGAGGAGGACTATAGAAATGAACCTTGTCCGCCAGTATGTGCGTCCGTCCGTCCTTCCGAAATCTTATCCCCGCAACTCCTCCTACGTCTTTTATCCGGTTGATTAGAATTTTCCAGATTGACTTTTTATGATATGAAGATGTGCATGTGTTTTTTTTATGTTTTGTTTCGGCTACCTTTGATGCCCTTACTGCCCTTGCTGACTCGGACGTTGTCCCCGCAATATATGCCAGGGGCCGTATTCATAAAACGACTTAAGTGGTTGCTATGCTGTTGCTAAGGCTAAATTTCTTTGAAGGAGATTCCCTACAACTATGAAATTTGGTCTGGAGGAACAGTCTTTGTCAGACTTTTCCTCCAGACTAAATTTCATAGTTGTAGGGAATCTCCTTTATAGATATTTAGCTTTAGCAACCGCATAGCAACGACTTAAGTGGCTTTATGAATACGGCCCCTGGTCTTTGATCGAACTGACTTGAAACTATGCAGAATGTTTCGTCATGATCTCTCTCTGTGTGTGTGTGTGTGTGTGTGTGTGTGTGTGTGTGTGTTTTCAGTTGTCGGATTGTTTGACAAAGTTATGGCCTTTTGTCCTTTTGGCATTTTCCAAGTTTTGATCCGTTTGACCGAGAGAGCTGGGTTTTGGTATGCTATTATTTTTTAGCATGTTGATTATTCTGGTTATGGTTGGAGCGTGTTAGACTGGTTATAGACAGAGTTAATCCCCTTTTGTAAATAGCATGTTGGAATATTTCGTTAATGTATTTACAAAGAGTTATATTTTAACAATTCATCTATCTATTCTATTCTAACCCCGATAATCTTACTACGTCGTTGGGGCACCACAGATGACTTTGAAACAATCCCTTTCCACCTTGTCCCGTTTTCAGCTGCCCCAGTTGAGCTGGCAAAATCCATCCCTGTCCACTATTTAATATTGTCTTCCCACCTCTTCTTCTGTCTACCTATTCTTCTTTTCCCTTTCACTGTGCCATGTAGAATCGTCTTTGCTAAACCAGAAGTCATTGAGACGTGGCGAAACCACCCTAGTTTCCGTTTCTGGATCAGCGTCAGGAGCTCATCATATTCTCCAATGGCTGCTTGGACATTTCTGTGAACCTCCTCATTGATTGTATGGTCCTTGTACGAAATGTTCAGTAACCTTCGGTAGCATCTCATCTCAAAGGCATGCGTTCTTTTCTCAATCTCTGCTGTCAAGGTCCACGATTCACAGGCATACAGACATATGGAAATGACAAGGGAGAGCATAAGTTTTACCTTGATCCAAGAGATATGTTGTTGTCTTTCCAAATTGGTTTCAGCTTGGCAAGAGCTTGTGCAATCCTAGAGAGAACCTCCTGTTTTGAGTCGTCATCTGAGACAACGGTTCCAAGGTATTTGAAGCGTGTTACTTTACGCAACTTGTGCCCTTTAACCTTGATCTCCCTCTGGATGTCATCTGCGCTGTTTGCCATCAGCTTGGTCTTCTCAGCACTGATCTCCATCTTATACATTGTGTAGGTTTGGTCGAGACTTTCAACTAGAGCTTCTAGTTCCTGCTCTTCCTCAGCTAGAATGTCTATGTCATCGGTAAACCGCAGATTGGTAATGTTTCTGCCGTCTATGCTTACCTTTCCGTCATGTTCTTCCACGGCATCAGGAATGATCCATTCGAGAAAATGTTGAAGAGGGTGGGTGACAGAAGATATCTTTGTCTTACTCCAACTGTTGTTTTGAACCATTTTCCTGTGCTGCCATTCATCAGGACTGCACTTGTAGCCTTGTCACATAGCTGCTCAATGGTGCAAACTAGATATGCACTGGTACTGTACTTTCGCATGGTGGCCCATAAGGCTTTATGCCATACCCTGTCAAAGGCTTTTTTAAAAATCAATGAAGACATGGTACAGATTCTGCTGATGTTGGAGATACTTTTCACACAGGATTCTAAGGTTGAAGATCTGTTCTGTGGTGCTCTTTCCTGCTCGGTATCCAGCCTGTTCCTCAACGATTACCTCTTCGGCTTGTGGTTTAAGCCTTTTCAAGATGACTTTCAGCATGACTTTGCTTGAATGACTGATGAGGCTGATGGTTCTGTAGATCTGACAGAGCTGTAGGCTGCCCTTTTTAGGGAATGTAATAATCAGCGACTGAGTCCATGGGGTAGGCCATTCTCCAATTCTCCAGATCCTGTTAAAGATATCTGTTAAAACATCAATCATGGTCTCCCCGCCCGCTTGAAGAAGTTCTGCTGTTATATTATCAACTCCTGCAGACTTCCCTTTCTTTACTGCTGCTACTACAATCTCAACTTCCTCACGAAGGATCGTTGTTGATCTTCTTCTGCGGGCTGATTGCAGTCCAGAACCGCATTGTCATTGTATGTCTCGTGGTTTTTAGGTCTGAGCAATATTCTGTCCATTTGCTGAGAATCTCTTGTTCCTCTGTGAGGCATTTCCCCGACCTGTCCTGGATAGTTATGGATATACCCTTTCTTTTAAGTTAGATCCTTCACCAGCTGGTATGCTTTCTTGCTGTTGTTTTTGTTCGGGCAAGTTTCGATCTCCTCGCACTGACTAGTTATTCAATCCTCCTTTGCTTTCTTCACTGCCTTCTGAATCCTCTTGTTTGCTTCCCTGTATTCTTTTGCTCCTCCTGCTTCATATCGCTTCTTCTTTAAATTTTATCATCACAAAGATCGAGAATATCTCTGGTAGCCCAGGGTTTTTTCCTGCGACGTTCCTTTCCCAGTATCTCACTGGCTGCATCAGTCACTACTGTATTGTAGGTGTTATCATGGTATCTATGTCCATGTCATCATCCCTCAGACCAATGAGTGGTGCAAATTTCCCAACTGTTGTTGCTTGAAAAGTGCATGCCACATCTGGGTACCTTAATTTCTCAAGAACAACCTTCAGCCTTGGCTTGGTTGGCTTTCTAGCCTTCTTCAGGCGAACTCGGAAGGTCATCATCACCAGATCATGGTCAGTACAATTCATAGTTAGCCAATAATCTGTATATGTAGTTGGTTATGCTTTATCTATTAATTTTATAACATGTTCTGTAATATAATTTATTTCAAGTTAGGGCCATACAGTGAACCGTTGCAGTTTGTGTAACATTTGAAACGCCGGGTGACACTTGGCTCATGGACTTTCATTTATTTCAAAAGCTCAAAACTAGTCACTGGATTGGGAACCACGATATTTGGCTTCTTTCGTACAAAAAAGTTAATGAAACAAAGTGAAATGCACGTTCTTTTGCAATATGTGAATAGCTACATGACTGGCTTGTTCAATTTTCATTACAGCCATTTAATTTCATTCTTTGAGTTCAAACATTACAACAAGTAATTCTAACCATTGTCTGTTGCCAGAGCAGACAAATTCAATTACTGGTAAATTGAAACTTACGTGACAACTTGTAATATTAGCTTAATAATGCGAAACGCTTTGGCATGAAAAACGTGTATAATGTATTTTGTGGTGAGTTTGTGGATTATTTCACATCTTTTTAGGCAAATCGCTACATCTCAGTGTTTCACATAGGAAGATGACTTGTAACATCCTATGTGGTTCCCCTTCAATATTCGGGTAAACTCTTGAAGGAAAGAATTTTTCAGCAAATCCTTTCCCTGATTTTAGAAGATGATGTAGCTTATAAAGTATGTATATGTATTCGTAATACAATATGTATGAATATAGAAATCTGTACCAAATGTGGTGGGACAGACACGCGTTTTTTTTTTGTTTTTTTTTAACTTCATCAGTGTCACTTTACCCCAAACGTTTGAAATAAAGTATGATGTCAGGTCTCGACAGGCAACGAACATCCCTTTCCGAGCCGCACTCGCTGAAGCATTCCGCGAGGAACGGTAGCGACAGACATCAGGTAAGTGACGCATACATATTTTTCCCCTAGCCTGGCTTCCAGGTTAAACAATTATATGTTTTTAGGGTAACTCTGCAATTTCTTGATGAAAAAAATTGTCCTTGTAGAGTTAGCTTTCTTGCAAATACGCATTTCAGAAACACAAGGATTGGAGCCAGTCTGATTTTGCCCCGCCACACCCATCCACCTACAACTCTGAGAAAGGCGACAGAAGACAATGGCAGAATACCTGTAAATTAAGGTAAGCTGTAAAATGTTTTACTGTAGTGCCACCTGAACCCAGAATTTGCTTGTGTATGTTTTCTTTGAGATAACCCTGATTTCATAACATTGATAAAAAGAACCGGGGCTCTAAGTAGATAATTAATCTTGGATTTTCATTCTTTTTCCTAAGTAGGTAGATAAAGGTGTTGTCTATTCAATGACATGCCTCAATTTGGAAAGTTTAGACCAGGAGAAAATTGGCAATGCATTGACTTTGACCCATTTTGAACTGTGAGCTATGGGAATTGTTTGACTGTAGTGCCACCTTCAGGGGAAGCAGCTCCGCCATTCTCATTTTGCCACCCTTCTTCTTAGGAGTCAGTTTGAAAAAGAACATATGAGATTAGGGATCAAGCTAGCTCCAAGCGGAGAGTTAAGATTCTGAACAGACTGGGCGGACGCCCAGGCTGATCTGGGTCTGACCTGGGCGCACAACCACTTTGTTGGTTTTCTTGTGTCGCGGCTCATGTGTATCTTGCTAGGAGCAAATTGTATCATTTAAGAGTAGGCCCCGTTTACCCAGCAGGCACATGACGTCAAAATGACGTCGTTCCGACGTCGATGCGACGTAATTACGTCGCATCGACGTCAGAACGACATCATTTTAACGCCATGTGCCTGCTGGGTTAGAAAAAGCCACGTTGTCAAGGAAAGCAAATAGGAAGTCAGCAAAGTTGTTTCCCTTTGCAAAACTGGTGGGAAAGCATGGACATAAACCCACATACTTTAAGTTATATCAAAATATGCGTACAGTTTTAAACACTGGGTTATTTGCTACGGTTGAACAGGGCCTTATACTTCAATGAAGACAATGCAGGTGGGCAATCATGTAAGTCTTCTATCTTAACGATAGTTATATTTGTTGTTGTTGTCACTCCTAGTCTAGAAGGCAGCATTTTTGGAATGAAAATATCGTAAGTCTGTCATAAATCAGGCTTACAGTCAATACACTGATTTGCTTGTTGCATGGTAATCCGTGATTTATACTATCAATGACGTAAACGCATTGTATGTTGAACATGGATAACTGGACACCATTCTTGTAATACATGCCTGTTTAGACTGTTGGATTGATGCTGATTTAAAAGCTTGTAGCAGTATTAAACAATGATGAGGTTAATTTGTCTTTTGTCTATATCCCCATTTCTCATGGATTCATGCTTCTCTCGGATTCGAGCCTTTTAAACTCGAGTGAAATTCACGAGCATGCGTCATCTTTCGCGTGTCCAGATTCCATGCTAGTTCTGAAGCAGTGTCCGGTTTCTAACTTCGGATCAAAGAATGCGGAAAAACAGGTAAGACTGTCCTCAACACTGAATTATGCAGATATACTAACTGAGAATCAGATAATTCTCCCCTATAAATCCTGTTTCTTTTTTAATTTGTCCTCATTTTTCTCTACGTTTTACTGTTTTCTGAACGCCCGCTTCCGATGCAAACGACATAGTTTAAGGACACTTGATCTGAATCATTCCAGACGCTTGACTATACTGTTTATAATTTGTTAAGCACCCACACAGCCAATTAAACTCCAATTAAGACTTTACGTTCTAAATTTTCTCAGCATATCGTCTGTTCAATAAGCTCTTTATTATTTCCAAAGACTTAATTGTAATATTTAATTTATCGAAGGCTCAAACACGAATTTATACATGGAAATACATTTATCTTTCTTCATTCTTGACTTCCATAATTAATTACATCAATAAATAAATAAGTAAATGTCTTTTTTGATATCAAATATTAGTTTTAGTGGTGGATTGGGGTCGAAGATATGTTTTTGGTTGTTTTTTAATCTTTATTTTTTGTTGTTGTTTTTTTGTATGTTTCAGAACAAACCCAGGCGTTTTGAAAGAAAGTATAAAAATTATCTGCAGAGTCTCTCAATACTGCCTATCAATCAGTGGTGAAGGATGGCACCCCCGTCAAAAGAGCAGCAAAACAGTTTGGTGTGCCTGTGCAAACACTAAGAGACAGAGTCAAAGGTTATGTTGACAGTGAAAATTTTCAAACTGGTGGTGAGACTATATTTACACAAGAAGAAGAACAGACCATTGTAGAGAATGTAGAAACGGGTGCTCAGTTAGGCTATGGCTATAGCAATGATCAGCTCCAACATATTGCTGGGGAATTAGCTTTTGACATGGGCAAAAAAGAAACAAAGAAAGCCCTTAGCAACAGTTGGCTGTATGGTTTCTTGAGACGCTGGAATAACAGACTAGTCTCACTAAATCATAGAAAACTATAGCCAAACAGAGCCAAGTCTTCAACTCCTGAAACTGTCAACAGATATTTTGACAACCTGTCAGAGATAAACAAGAAATTCAACTTGAATGACAAGCCACCAATTATTTACAATGTTGACGAAACTGGCCTCCAACCTGATCGCAGATCCCTTAATGTAATTGCCAAACTTAACAGTTAGCCACAGTCAGTTACCCTCTCCAAGGTCAACAACAACAATCCTCATAGGATGCGTAAACACTTGAGGGAACGCATTGCCTCCATTTTTATGTTCAAAGGAAAAAGATATAATCCAGAGCTAATGAAAGGGGATTCAGTGGGAGCTAAAGGTGTTATATCAGAGACAGGATGGTCCAACTCTGGAATATTTAAGCAATATTTAGAAGACCATTTTCTGTCATACGTGAGAGGTCAAGCAGCTGAGAAGGAATCGATTCTCTTAATATATGATGGCCATGCTTCCCATGTATCCTCTGGTCTCATTGAATCGACAAACAACCAGAACATAATATTATTTGTAGTACCTGCTCACACCTCCCATCTCCTCCAGTCATTAGATGTAGCCATCTTTGGTTCATTTGAATCTTTCTACTTTTCAGAATGTGCTACATTTAAGTGGAAAAAACCTAGGACAATGCATTACCAAGTGTGATATGTGTAGTAGAGTATATCTGAAAGCAATGGTGCCAATAAATATTCAGTCGATATTTCAAAAAACGGGGATTTTTCCATTTTCCAAGGATGCAATTGACGAGGAAAAACGTTTTCCTAGTGAGTGTTTTCGAGAAGATCAGCCGTTGCAAAAAGTTAAAGCAATATAGTCATGGAAAGAAGTTGTAGATGAATTCCTAAAATTAAAGACAGAAAAGCTGCAGCCTGTGTCAAAATGTCAAGAATGTGAGAAAAGTAAGAAAACCAAATCTGAAACAAATTTGATGAAACCTAAACCTGGAGGAACAGCCATCACAGAAACTGTCTTTACTGAGCAGCTGAAAGTATATGAAGATAAAAGAGAAGAGCAAAAATCATCAGGCAAAAGAAAATGCTCAAAGAAACAAACACAAAACAGGAAAAAGCTACAAAAATCTCCTACCTGTAGTCCAAAGCCTTCTACAAGTGGCCTAAATGTGAATGCTGATGAAGCCAAGACAAATGATTCAGCCGATTCTGAAAATTCTAGGGATGAAGTTAGCACTGATTACTGCTGTGTCTGTAAAAGAAACTCCCCACCTGAATTAAGTGCACTTTCCTACCTTAGAATAGTCAACTGGGCTAAGTGTGATAGATGTGATCATTGGATTCACTTAGCATTCTGTACAAAACTGCATGTTATTAGAAGGCACTGTGAGTTCCTGTGCCCTCACTGTGAACAATAAATACCCAAAACCATGAAAAAATAATCATTTGTAAATATGTTAACACTTATTTTAAGACATTGATTTGTTCATTTCAAAACTAATCATTTTAGAAAAAAACAATTGCAGTTTGTTTGTTTAACATTAGGAATGAGTTTTTGGAATTTTTTAGAGTCGTGAAACTCGTGAAACTCTTATTATAAAGAATGCTGCTATGACACACATAATATTCAATTATATCTGTTGAAAGTGCACAAGGATATTTTTAACTAATGGGAAGTATAGAAAAAACGAGCGATAGTCAAATGGAAGTAGTCAAATTAGACTTTTAAGCGTAGGGCACGAACTCGATGGAAAGCCTCCAGATGATGCTGCTTATCATTGATGACTTGATACGGTATGTTTGAAACATAAAACAATAGGCTTGAGTGAAATTAAATGCAATTCAATTTTTATTTTATTCCGCTGATGATGAGTATGGGTAATCTGTAATATTAAGGGGTACGAATCGACGGAAAAGCGGCATAATGTTATATAATGGCTATATAGCGTATCAAAATATTTCTGGCGTTAAAAGTAGTAATTTTAAATATGCAAGCAAAACTGCGACATTAATTATGTTTCTTGATCTTTTTGTTCTTTTTTTTTAATTTGTCATGAAGCGGCTAACCCTAAAAACCGTTGCCTTCTTGCATTGGCAACGCAGGAAGACATTCTCAAAAATACAATTTCGATGAAATTCAATTAATATGTTATTTCATAGTTTACTTGCTTTATTTTTCCACATTCAGCAAAATATAATGGCTACTGACTGATCTGTCTTCAGAATTTTGCTAGTTTTCCGTCAGGGTCTGTTGTATAACCTTTATTTGATAAGTGGACCTGTCCGTCTATATCATTTGAATAAGTCCATTTCAAGGTTGAGGGGAAAATGATGGATATTTACTTTAAAACTGTATTTTGCATAAAAATTCCGGTAAGCCAACACTGTAGATGCTGTAGCTTCTGAACAGGGTCACCACTCTTTGCATAAGTCCCAAAAACAATTGTATTGTAAGGTTTTTGGTTAATCGACATATTCCTATGTTGCAATCCATTTTGTTTCAGGAAACAATGTCACTGTCCGAATTTACCCGCTGTCCGAATGTACCCGACTTTACCCTAAAGCAATTGCTTTTTATCAAGCAGGTAAATTTGTTAATATAAGAACTGGAACTTGTGGAAATACTTTTAAATGCATTTAAATGTATTTCCACAAGTTCCAGTTCTTATATTAACAAATTTACCTGCTTGATTCTCGATAAAGATGCTGGAAAATGAGCGATTGTCAAATAAAGACGGTGTTTTGTTTAGATTAATTCTGCATAAAAAGCAATTGCTTTAGGGTAAAGTCGGATACATTCGGACAGCGGGTAAATTCGGACAGTGACATTGTTTCCTTTATATGTCAGTTGTTTGGAATTAAAACAAAATTAACTAGGCAAACAGTAAAAGTTCTGATGAGACGGCTCGATTTTACTGTTTGCAATGGTATTTTCAAATTTACCCGCTCTACGAAGTTACCCGACTTGACCCTTGTGTTTTACGTCGACAAGGAGAGGAGTAACATTTTTAGAAATTGAGTAATTTAGAGGAATAGAAATGCTATGTGAACGACGATATAATAATGTATGGAACAAAAACTTTATATTGTAAATACTATCAGGCCCTATCTGATTCTGATGCTGAAGCTCTGTATCAGAGGGACGAAGAGTCCATTAGTAGCCTGCAGAAATACACAACGAACAGAACTTCTGTTTCATTTTTTTTTTTTTTTTTTTTTTTTTGTTATTGTTGTTGTTTTGATTTGGCGCTTACATTACTCGATATTCTATACTTTAGAGAACTCAGGAAGGGAAAACAATCTTGATGACATTGATACTAAATACTTATGAGTGTTTCAGCAAAACCTGGAAAACGATGTACAAAATTGTTGGTTTAAACATCAATATTTATTTAGGTAACCAGGCCCCGGGACTTAAAATAATTTCTCATCGTAACTCTAAGGAGGTTATTTTGTCTGACCAAAAAATCTCATTTAATAAAAAATTTTCGGACAAGCTTTGTGTTGAGTATATCCCAAACGGGTTTACAGCCTTAACCTTTCATTATTATCATCAGTATACAAAAATAAAACAAGATTGCAAAGTTAAGATCTTAAAGTTAACTTTAACTTTTAGAAACGATTGCATTTGCCAATGTACTTCATGATCACGTGATTATAACCGTGAAGAGCTCAGATTTTGAAGAAAATATTTTAGAATAAGATAACCAAATTAGTAAGAGAGGTGATCATTAAATAATGGAAAGTACCATTTATCTCATTTGCTATGTGTCAGAACAGTATTCCACATATATAATATCTAAGAAGCAAGGATATGACATATAATTAAGTTACAAAGTACTGTTAAGGAATATCGTTGCCATGGCAACGATGCCTTAAATCTATAAGGGTTTAATTTCTAATTTGTTGCATATTTCCGTGTATATTTGCTTCTGATAAGTAACAAAGAATGGATAAAATTTTGTGATGGTATGATGCAAGTCTCAGATACTTAAAGAAATATATAGTTATTCACGACTTGCTCTCCAACCTGGCAGAAATACAAAAATTAAAAGAAGATCCGTTTTATTAACAGTGATTATATGTGTGTTTCTAAAGCCAAAACCTAACTTAAACGGAAAGTGTTCCTCAATTTTCATATTCTCTTTACATATTGTACATAATAAGCATTATCCTCGTATAAGCGCCACTGAAATATATATTTGTTTACTCTTGAAATTTCTGTTTGAGTAATCGTGGTAGTACGAGAGTTTATTAGAGGGTATACGGCATAATATATAGTCTGCATACTGCTTAAATTGCGCAAACTGGTTTTGTCTGGGTATTTAATCATATGATGGCAATATTCAGGTGGAAAATAAGGTTGAATTATGATATCGAATCATTCAAGCCAAAGCCAGTGACAACGAAACACATACATGCAAAAAACTGGGTGAGTTCTGAAGAAAATACCCAAGAAACTGAGAATGCACAATTATATTGAGCATTTTAAGTGTGTTCGATTGCAGAATCAATTCATTCGAATTTCATGTTTATCTTATTTTATAACATTAATTGATTCACATTAAGAATTTCCGGTTAAGATATCAGTTGAAAGGCAAAAACATTTGAGCCGCGACGCGAGAAAACCAACAAAGTGGTTGTGCGCCCAGCGCAGACTCAGATCAGCCTGGGCATCCGCTCAGTCTGATCAGAGTCTTCGCCGACCGCATGAAGGTAGCTACGACCCTTAGCTACCCTTTAAGCGCTTAGGGAAGACTGTGCTCAGACTAGGCGGATGCCCAGGCTGATATGAGTCTTCGCTGGGCACACAACCACATTGTTGGTTTTGTCGTGTCGCGGCTCATTTGTAAACTCATTAAATACTGTTTTCTTATTAATATCTCGTAACAATATATTTCCGTTAAATGTTAATATTTTAATATTTATAGCAGAGAGAAGACATAGTATCTATAATATGTTATGGCTACAGGAGGAGAATATCCAGATTTGTACAAACATGGTAATTACTACAGACAGAAGTTTCTGTGCTACTGTCCATAAACAGGAGGGTAATAATTGAGCCGCAACGCGACAAAACCAACAATGTGGTTGTGCGCCCAGCATAGACTCAGATCAGCCTGGGCATCCGCCCAGTTTGATCTGACTATTCGTTAAGTGCTCAAAGGGTAGGTAAGGGTCTAAGCTACCAACATGCGGACAGAAAAGGCTCTGATCAGACTGGGCGGATGCCCAGGCTGATCTGAGTCTTTGCTGGGCGCACTACCACATTGTTGGTTTTGTCGCGTCGCGGCTCATATTTTGATTTTATAGTGCAAGGAATTCAAAACATTTTTACATATAAAATGTTTACGAAAATAGAAGTTTTATTTCTTCTACTATTATTAACGATAGAGGTAATAAATATAGAACAAATAAGTAGTGTTTAAAATTCGAATTTCGCGGTTATAATGCAGGTTTCCGGCATATAATTTAAAATGTAATCTTTAGGAAAAGGACCAACCTTGTATGCATGATTCTTACGTAGATTAAGTCTGTTTCAGAGTTTAGTGTTGCCACACTGTTTCGCCATTTAGGTGTTGCACAAGTTAACGAGATGCTTGGACGATTCATTGGGATAGCAGAATGTTCTATGGGCAGAGCTTTCCTTTCAACATCAACGTTTCTGTTGCCAATTTCATATCATTTTTATGTAATATTTAGAGAATTGAACTGTACGAGTAATTGATATAACCGTCGAGGGGGCGGAGCCCCCGAGATGGTTATATCAATTACAAGTACAGTCAATTTTCTAAATGTTTTGTATCATGGTCCAATCTCTTCTGTGGCTGTCTCTTCCAGAATGTTTATTGCTGCAGGTGACATTTTTTAAATTACTTCCCATAATCAAATCTGACATATTTTATGCTTTTGTAGCCCACTTCTTCACTTGGCTGATAAGCTTATTACCTCAGCCAAAAATTGCAGGAAACTTTGACTTCAAATATAATGGTTTGGTGCATTCTACTTTGTTTGAAAACTTTTATTAAGTAACGAATTCTAAGTCATAGCTAGTGCTTTAACAGTTTACATAATGTCTGATTGTGCATTTTATAATGGTAAATAAAACTATATTTACCCAACTTAGTTTCTTTTTTGTAGCGTGTCTTAAAATTAAATCAAGTTTGACAGCTTCTTTTGTCTTTAGTAGAATGAACTTGTATGAACTGTGCGGTATTTTTAATACTGCACGATAGTTAGAGCATGGTTTTGAATAAATCTCAGTGCAACTGAATGGGAATCTAAAGCTCCGCCTTCTTGATAAGATGCTGGTGTCTGGTGGTAATTCAAATATTGCACACAAAACATCAAAGGAAAAAATATAGGCCATGATACAATGAGTCAATACACTAGTCCAGCAGCTGGCTGTTGGCACATCCTATACTTGTGTTTTGTTGTCATTGATTAGGAAGTTTCCAGGCTTGTGCAGTTACAACAAAATGGTTGCTGTTATAAGTCTTGGATGCTTCTTTATAAGAGAGGGGAGGTGAGGGGCTCTCAAGGCAATAATATATGAATGATTTATGTTCGGATGAGACGGAATCAAAGGAGAACATAAAAAAATTCACACGCGGTACCTGGCATGAACGTGATGTCAAATGTTGCTATGGTAACACACTAAAATTTCAGTTTCAAACGTGAATTCGAAAGCTAAAAAGAGACTCTTTTGTATTACATGAAGGGTACTTATTTCTGTATAAAATCAACCAGCTTGCAAAAGTGTTTCCATAATGTAATGATCACCCCAAATTCAAATTATACTGTCGAGTAGTATAGGGGTTTCTTTCGTGCCAACCCTCTCCACGACACTTGTGTCAACATGGATGACGTAATGACGGATTATGTGTCACCTAGAGGCCATCGACTTTTGTGTCAACAGGGATGACGTAATTACGGATCACATGTTTCTACGCCAAAGACAGCTAAACTTGTCTGGGAATGGTCGGGTGATGTGATGGTGCTGCGTGTAACTTCCAGTGTCGGGGTTGGTGGGGTGGTGCTGGGTATAACTTCCAGTGCCGGGGCGTCCTACTGATTTGGATAATAGTAGGGTAAGAGCCTACTGTGCTTGCAGTAGGTGCGGGTGGGGTTGTTTGGACATTTTTTCTCCCTCTCTTTGGGAGACGACCTGATATAGACTGAAATACTGTCTCAAAGGGCCGTTAAACCCAAAACAACCAAATCCAGTGTAGGGGAATCCTACTGATTTGGATAATAATAATAGGGATAGGGTGCACCGTGTTTGCAGTAGGTGCGGGTTGGGGAGGCTTGGGCATTTTTTCTCCCTCAGCTTGGGAGACGGACCGATATAGACCGAAAAACTGCCTCAAAGGTTAAACCCAAAACAATCAATCAATCAGCTAAACCTAACTAATAAAAGTCTTGTGAGCCGTTAAAGTAGCAATACATAAATATTTGAAATGTCACAAATACATTTCGGGTCGTTACCCTACAATTTGGTAAGTCTTTCGATGCCTCGTTTTTCTATTACATTCACTCCCCTGACGCTTACAGCGAAATTGTGATAGGGATGAGTTTTTGTGTGTCAAGGCGCAGTCTGATCGGGTCTGCACTGTTTGCTCTGAACAATGTTTAGAATTTTTAACGGTAACGACATCGTTATGTTGACTCGATCGCTTTATTCAAATATCGGCTTTTCATCGCCATTGTACCTTCTATTATCAGTTATAGGTAAATAGACTTGGATACGGATTAAAATCCCTTTCTATAGACCCCTGGCCAATATTTACATAAGTTTTTAGTAACGGATTAAAATGTTACAAAATATAGAGAAAAAAGAGTCTATGATTATATTTCTATACCAAGATACCCATATACTTTCATCGTAATTAAAAGCTCCATGGGCATCAGTTTTTCGACTTTTATGCTGACACTTTTCTAGGTTATCATCTGAACCCTTATAAAAATTTCAGCCCTTTCCAAGTAATAGTCCTCTACTGCCTTTAAACCCAATATAGTGACACCTTTGTAAAGGTTCGGTCGCGCTGCTACAGATCATGGTGTCCACTCGAACAGCTATGTTATAGCACGCGCCTACCAAAGTACTGAATAACTGCAAGAAATACATCTTCGCAATGGATACAGAACAACATTTCTGGGTCTTTAAATACACATCAGGACCTAGAAAAAATTTACCGCGACAATGAAATTCCATGATTAATCTTTAACACCCTTTCCAGGATTATAAAGTCTGCTCACCTACGGTTACGTTTATTTTCTTAATCCCCTCACTTTCCGATTATGTTGAATGTCTTCTAGCAATCGGCATCTCCTTTTACATGAAAGGGGACCGCCTTTTGCGTGTTTAACACGAGTAAATATTTTTCTGAATTTGTTTTTCCACTCTGCATCTCTGTTATTGACATTGACAATTTAAATAAAAATATTGCGCAAAATTTCATCACAGAATTTTAACCCGATTATGCTGAATATCCTCTAGCAGTCGGCATCTCCTTTTTACATTAAAGGGGACCGACTTCCGTGTGTTAGACGAGTAAATATTTTTCTTAGTTCGTTTTTCCACGCTGCATCTCTGTTATTGACATTGGCAATTTAAATAAAAATATTACGCAAAATTTCTTCACCGAATTCCAATTAACGGCCAGATCAATCGGTTCCAACCTTGGTATCGAGAAATCGTGTGAAACCTTTTAACATGGATTAAATAGCCAATGTTTATTTAGCACCTGTCCCATAGTACGATGAATAATCTTCTTCACATTTCGACTTGAGGTGCAAACTTAACACAGATAAACATTTTTAAAACATTCTAAAAGTCTTCAGTGCTGTAGGGAAAAAAAAGCGGAGACTGAATCTCAAAAGAATGTTATTCTAGTCCAGCGCATTTTTTTTTACTTTACCCCCGGTCTTTTCGGACCAGGCTTTTTCCACCCGGGATCCGACCTAGGCATATACATACATACAAATACATACATAACCACTTTTAGAATTTAAACGCCTCGTGCTTTGTCAATATGACTGGAAATCAGCGATCTGGATTTTTTACCAGCGTAAACATGAATATTTATATCATTGGAGAAATTGAATACCTATGGTCACCTTGATAGCGCAAATTTTCCCCATATTCATTTATAGCATGGCGCTGTACGCCTATTTTGTGTTTGTTTATACCAGTAAAATGGGTTATGTATTATTCGATAAAGAGTCTATATGACGTAATGTGACGCCATTCTTTTCAAAAACAGGTGAATGTTAATGGACAGGCATTGTTAACACCTCGAGTTATTCGATATAGTCTTTATGACGTAATGTGACGTCATTGTTACAATACAGGGGAAGGTTATGAATGCGAGATATTAAGACAGGCGTTTCAAGGCGTAATGTGACGTCATTCTTTTCAAAACAGGTGAATGTTAATAGACAGGCATTGTTAACACCTCGAGTTATTCGATATAGTCTATATGACGTAATGTGACGTCATTGTTACAATACAAGGGAAGGTTTCGAATGCGAGATATTAGGACAGGCATTTCAAGGCGTAATGTGACGCCATTCTTTTCAAAACAGGTGACTGTTAATGGACAGGCATTGTAAACACCTCGAGTTATTCGATAAAGTCTATATGACGTAATGTGACGTCATTAACAACCTCGTTTTGAGATCCATTGCAAAATATGTAAGAATTTGCTGTTTTTCCGTCATTTCAAAAATAACATTCGAGCTGAGAAGATGGAGAAAGAACTAATGGATTCTTTTAGTGTGTTCATTACATGTAAAAGAATGCAATACGATATGACAGAATCACAAAGAATCACAATGCTGCAAAACTCTGGGCTTTTTCGAAGGATCTCCAAGCCACTATTCAAGATCAAATACGTTCCAAGAATCCTAGAAGTTTGCGTATCGACCATTCCACCACCACTACCACCACCACCGCCACCACCACCACCACCATCGCCACCGCCACCACCACTACCACCACCACCGCCACCACTACCACCACCATCGCCACCGCCACCGCCACCACCACCGCCACCACCACCACCATCGCCACCAGCACCGCCACCACCACCGCCACCACCACCACCACCGCCACCACCACCGCCACCATCGCCACCACCACCGCCACCACCACCACCACCGCCACCACCACCGCCACCATCGCCACCACCACCGCCGCCACCACCACCGCCATCATCGCCACCATCACCATCGCCATTACCACCACCATCGCCAATATATCGTAAGAAGGATGAATATTTCTGTTCATAAAGACAAAATGAACCCCTGTCCAATTTGTGGCCAGTCCTTCAGCAGGCGTGACGCTATGCTTAGACATAAGAGCAATATGCACGAAAATATTAATGATGCCGATTCATCAACCGAATCCACAACGATGACCTTTCAACATCCATTTTCTATGGTGATCACGGGACCCAGTGGAAGCGGGAAAACGGAATGGACTAGAAAATTGTTATTTTCCTCGCTGATACAGCCACCATCTGAACGCATATTATGGTGTTTCGGACAATGGCAATCTCTGTACAATGACATTCAGAAGAAAAATCCCCGAATAGAATTTGTGCAAGGGATCCCGGACTATCTAAACAGTTCTCAGAACATCAACGCCAGTAAAAGGAACCTGCTGATCTTTGACGATTTAATGACAGAGGCCAAATGCGACCAGAGGATAGCCGATCTCTTCACCAAAGGCAGTCACCACAGAAACATATCCGTCGTGTATATGACCCAAAATTTATTTCCTCAAGGAAAGGCTTGCAGGGATATCGCTTTGAACACGCAGTATCTTGTGCTTTTTAATAATCCCATCGACAGACAGCAAGTGGCGACTTTGGCCAGAAGAATTTATCCGTCAAACAGCGCCACCTTTATGAAACGGTTTGAACAAGCGACATCTCGTCCATATGGTTACTTAGTGGTAGACCTGAAATCGAGTACACCAGAACAAGACCGGTTACGCAGCGACATATTGGAAACCATTAGAAAGTTTGATGAACAAAGCCTGCCTGAGATCGACTACGCAAGTAGTGAAGATGAGAACGAAGACACTGTGGGTTTTATAAATAATCTCGGACCTCCCGGTAAACGCAGAAAAGTGGAACTTAAAGAAGAACGTTTTCGGCGTGATATATGGAACAGGAGATTTCAGGATCCTCTCAGACAGGCCAATGCAGAACAGTTTAAAGCTAAAGTGAACGATTATCTAGAAAACGGATTCGCTTTGGACCAAGCCATTCATCACGCTGCCAACGATACTTTGCCGTATCTCAGAACAAGACTCAGACAAGAGTACGCCCGGTTTCTGATCGACTTTTACGAGTTACAAGGGGATTCTATTCAGCAGCAAGTCCTGGAATCGGCGAGAACGTTTAGACAACAGCACGATATGAGTCGAGGAGAATCTATCAGACAGGCCGTCAAACTCAGAAAAAGCTTATTTGACGATGTCTGGCCAGATCATAGTATCGAGAAAGTAGCTCTCAAACGGGACGAGGGGTCAGAAGAGGACTGAAGAACGTAAGAAGGATGAGTTATTACATGTTCACAAGAAAGATGGGTTCGATAGAAGTATATGATGTTAATCAACAGAAATGGGTCCCTTATGTATCGGACCCAGAAACATGGTACCAGCATTTCAAAGACTTGAGCGACGGGTACGTTCAGCCCGATCACATGGGACGGTATATCGTCGGTAGCGGGAGAAGAAACAGACAGCTGAAAGAAATGGAAGCTCGACAAAAAGATATTCAGGAACAACAAAGGCCCGTGTTGAAACAGGTCACGCCCGTGGCTCAAGCCTTAGAGATAGCCAAATCCGAAATAGAACGAGCACGAAAAGAGAATAGTATGGATGCGAGTACAAAGAGCGGTTGCCAGCCTAAGAAAACCCACGGGGTAGACTGGAAATCATTCAGATATTAAAAGATGAACAGTCGACAACTAAACGATATACTCGTCGGATATCCTGTCACTATATATGTTCTGCGGATCAAATTAATACACGCAAAGGTAGATTCGTCATTTCCAATACGGACACAAGTGATGAACCGGGACAACACTGGGTGGCATTTTCCGAAAGGTGGATTATACGAAGTTTTCGACTCCTTTGGAAACAGACCTTAAGATTATGGCATTGGATTTGAGAAGATACTCAACAAGAAATAACTCATGTACACTGGACAGTTACAACAATCTTCGTCTTATGTGTGTGTGGCTTGTACTGCGCCTACTACGTCATGAAGCGACATCAGGGGAAAACAATGAGAGACATAGTGAACGACTTTAATCCACAACAAAAGAAGCACAATGATCGCTCAATAGTGACTAGAATTATGACATTGTTTAAACGAAACCGTCGAACACCATAATAAGACTGTATTTTCTTATAAATAAATATTAAACCGAATATTAGTGTTGTGTTTTCTTTACGCTATTTGTCATTCTCCCCTTGTACCTCAGCAATACTCCATTCTTATATAGTTTTGTCTCCAAATGGAGGTCTTCAATAATTATTCTGAGTGGTAGTTAAAAATAGCCATCGATCTGATGGAAAGACTATGCTGGGCGTCAGTTGGGTCATTGTCCGTTAAGATAGTGAGGAATTAGGATCTGGTAAGCCGTTTTAAATATATCTTAATGATTTATCAAGACATTGTCACCTGATAGCGGTCTTTCATTGAAACAAAATTATGAAAATCGGTGCAAAACTAATGGGCGTAGACTATCTTAGTAATTGCTTTTGACATGGGAAGTACAGCCATTAGTTACCCGCTTGACCTTCATGCAACTGTTCGCATATGTGGCGTTAGCACTATTCGTAAAGATATCGTGAGCGGCCATAAGCTGTTTGCATATCTGTCGTGAGCACTTTTCGCTTAGATGTCGTTAGCGGTCATACGAAATACCGCACATATGGTATTACAAGGTAGCAGAATGTATCACACATAAATTACAGATGAATGACATGTGATTTTTACGGCCTTTTAAACTGTCTGTGGAATACTATGACACCTACCACTCGCACACGTGCTTGAAGAAATCCACCAGTGAAGACTTTAGGTCGGCTTTTGAGATCTAAACAAAATATTATTCTAGATTTTTGTGGTTGCAATGGTTTATTTGATAAACATCAAGTCTTAATGGTTGCTAAGCGTAGACCGAGCTTTTCTCTGTTAAAGCTTTACTGGTGTTGAATAGACACAGAGATCACCCAAAATCGGCCGAGAAGTTGCGGCTAGCAGCGAACTTCTTGCGAATAACATCGCTGCTAGCTGCAAAGTCGCAACAGGTTCACCAGAGACTATCATATTACATACACTTTGCTGCAAGGTTACAAGAAACTTGTATTTTTACCACTTGTTTGCTGCAACTTCGCAGCAAACTTAGACTTATTGCATTGCATTGCCAAAGCATCACAGGAAACTTTGTAAAATTCAGCTCATCGCCAAA
Source organism: Ctena decussata (assembly GCA_963989385.1). Classification (NCBI taxonomy): domain Eukaryota; kingdom Metazoa; phylum Mollusca; class Bivalvia; order Lucinida; family Lucinidae; genus Ctena; species Ctena decussata. Next base: position 88,595,142 of record OZ022499.1, on the reverse strand, counting down.
ACATTGCAAGAAACTTTGTCAAATTTACCTCATGGCCAAAACATTGGGGAAATCATAAACAAATTCCATACTTTGCCTTATCATTGCAGGAAACTTCAACATAATTTTGTGGCAGGGAAGAGTACAATATTTTCTTTTGCTCTCAGCTACTGCATTTACTGAAGCAAATATTAAAACAAAGATTAATGTGGAATTGACTTTGAATCCAGAGTTAGAATCCCACTGAATATAAGTCTACAGTTGTGCTTTCTTACTGAATAATTATTGTTCTAAAATGACTGGACAGGATGATAAAAAATAACTGCTTCATTAAACTTTAAACTTCTGATTCAGTTCCTGTAACCCTGAAATTTGAAAACAAAACGTTATTACCAAATTTAAAAAAGTACGAATGTACCCCAGGAATTTGAAAACAAAACCCTATTACATGAAAAATTTTATAGAGTCAAAGGTCTGATATTATTCAATTATCAATGCATAATTAGTAACAGATAAGAACAGAGGAATAAATCACCAGGAAGTCTACAGTTTATTAGATATTGATAAGTGTGACCTGTAAAGATACCATACTTCAAAGACTCCCTGTAGGGAAAGACAACCTGGAACATTAAAACAATTATAGCCTGTGCATATCTTTGTCCATTTTGTCTGTAGACACTCACTGATAGAGGTCAACATGGGTGTTATATAAAAGGATAATCTAACTTTTTGTATCAAAATGGTTGGTAAATTCAAATGTTTGGTCATAAATATTAAAAGAAAGCTTCAGGTAAGACTTATTTTTATATCATTTTAAGACACCCAGCATGGAAAAGAACAGATTTAGTATAGATCTGTAATTGGGGCTGCTGATATATTTGTATAATATTTTGGAACAATGCTAGGAAAAATGCCTTAATGACCTGGTATTTTCTGAAAAAAAAAATTTCAAAGTAGCAATAATTTATTTATGTGATTTACAAATAACTGTTACAAAAAATGACTTAATCACTATTAGTTTTAAGAAACCTGGTGCAAAAGTCTCTAGTATATATAACAGTTCCTATGTTAAGCTGACAAATTTTATCTAAACAGACTTAAAGCCATTTGTTATGTAAAACTGCAGAATATATGGAAAATGGTCTATTGCAGTATTTGGAGCTTTTTCTTATGTTTATTGTTTCTTTGATGTATTTACTTCTAGAGACAACTGAGTATGCATTAATTTATAGTAATGTTGTCAGTTTCTTTGAAGGACAAATCTTTTTTACCGTAAAAATTCTAAACATTGGATCAGATAGGTCTGAGCAAACAGTGCAGTGCTCCTGAAGGAGCAGTCTGATCAGACCCTGCAGTGTTAGCAATTCCATCTGCATCTTTTAGATGCATTACTGCACTGAAATAACAAAAAGTTACTGTTAATGTTTTAGCAGTAACTAGCTGTTACAGTTATAATTTTAGGTGTCCTAATTTTCAGGATTTTTATGGTACACTGGTTCCAAATAAAGATAAGTGTGTGTTTGTATTTCAATTCTCATAGCCAGTCCCCCTCCCCCCTCACCCCCCAAAACCCCACACGTAACATATCCATGGCCGCAGTATGGGGCATTATTCGTCTGTCCGTCCATTTCCCCCATGGAAGCCTTTTGGGAGGGCCTCATATATGAGCCGCGACACGAGAAAACCAACAAAGTGGTTGTGCGCCCAGCACAGACTCAGATCAGTCTGGGCATCGACCCAGCCTGATCAGACTCTTTGCTAAGCGCTTACAGGGTAGCTAAGAGCCTAATTATAAGCTACCTCCATGCGGACAGTGAAGACCGTATGATCAGACTGGGCGGATGCCCATGCTGATCTGAGTCTGCGTTTGAAGCACAACCACTTTGTTGGTTTTCTTGTGTCGTGGCTCATATGGAGCTGCTCATGAATATTCATGATGCTACTCAATTCTTAGAACCCATATTTGGAAAAGGGGCGTTGCCACAGCAGCACCACAGAATTATAATGAATAAATTACTTTGCTGCAACCTTGCAGCAAACTTCATTTGCATAGCAAAACATGCTGCAACCTTGCAGCAAACTTTATTTGCATAGTAAAACATTGCTGCAACCTTGCAGCAAACCTCATTTGCATGGTAAAACATCGCTGCAACCTTGCGGCAAAATTTGCAGTAAACTTGCAGCAACCTTACGGTAGCTTTGCAGCTTTGTTCGCAGGAGACCATCCATTGGAGTTAAGTATTCATGACGTCACGGATCACGTGAACTGCTATAGCTACAGAAATGATAGCTTCGGAATCAACTTGATGGGACATTTTCCTGAAATCAACAGGGTTTGAAGAGAATGAATCTAAGTGCCGTTAAGGCTTAAACTAGTCACACAATTTACAAGTTGAAAGCGTGTACAGTTCCCTTTGTCTTTATGTCAATACTTTTATCGATAAAATCAATAACTGGCCTTAAATAAGCACACGCCAGCCCTTTAAAGTGATTAAGTTTACTTTTTTATTATCCGACCTTATATAAACACTAAAGAGCTAAAATAGACGCGGTATTGTTCGCATTTCTGTCCTTGAATCAACGCACGCCAGACCTTAAAAGGGGATTAACTTTGACATGTTTACTTTGTACTAAATCAACACATATGGCGATCGGGTTTGATGCCCATTATCTAGTTCATTCTAAAAATAAGGGTGAATGTCAGTGAGACGCCGAGGAGAAAACATCGAGTAAGTTATTTTTATACGATTGACTTATTTCGTGAAGGTGATTGACTGGATAAAATTACGATAAACGAAATGGCCGCCATGCATCATATGCCTTATAAGCTACTACATATAGAAACTAGGTCATCCAATATGGCTGCCGCGCATGCGCAGGGCTTGGCACTCAACGGAACCTTTACAAAGGTGTCACTATATTGGGTTTAAAGACAGTAGAGGACTATTACTCGGAAAGGGCTGAAATTTTTATTAAGGTTCAGATGATAACCTAGAAAAGTGTCAGCATAAAAGTCGAAAAACTGATGCCCATGTAACTTTTAATTACGATGAAATTATATGGGTATCTTGGTATAGAAATATGACCATAGACTCTTTTTTCTCTATATTTTGTAACATTTTAATCCGTTACTAAAATCTTATGTAAACATTGGCCAGGGTTCTATAGGAAGGGATTTTAATCCGTATCCAAGTCTATTTACCTATAACTGATAATAGAAGGTACAATGGCGATGAAAAATCGATATTTGAATAAAGCGATCGAGTCAACATAACGATGTCGTTACCGTTAAAAATTCTAAACATTGTTCAGAGCAAACAGTGCAGACCCGATCAGACTGCGCCTTGACACACAAAAACTCATACTATCACAATTTTGCTGTTAGCGCCAAGGAGTAAATATAATAGAAACGAGACATCGAAAGACTTATCAAATTGTAGGGTAACGACATATGTGACATTGCAAATAAAATATTTATATTATCAGTTGGTTGTTGTTTTATACAGAAAGAACTATTTGAGAAAGTGTAGATTTTTAAGGTTCTAAAGATCTATTACCTACACTGTAAAAAAGATCCGTAGATTCTACGGTAGAATACCTGGCACCCAGCCGCCATTCCTTTTCCTTTATTTTTACGGGCGTTTGCTTGTAGAATACGTTTTTGCAATATGGTAGAGTTGTCTTAACTGACCACTCTCGAAAACATCTTTATCATGTTGAAGAGGCTATATGACCAAAACAATGCATGTCTTATTTTACTCTCAGATGGCTGCCAGGTATTCTACCGTAGAATCTACGGCAATTTTTTACCGTGAATAAAATGTTTCATTTCTCGTTGCTACTTTAACGGCTCACAAGTCTTTTATTAGTTAGGTTTAGCTGATTGACTGATTGTTACGGGTTTAACCTTTGAGGCAGTTTTTCGGTCTATATCGGTCCGTCTCCCAGGGTGAGGGAGAAAAAATGCCCAAACCTGCCCAACCCGCACCTACTGCAAACACGGTACACCCTATCCCTATTATTATTATCCAAATCCGTAGGATTCCCCTACACTGGATTTGGTTGTTTTGGGTTTAACGGCCCTTTGAGACAGTATTTCAGTCTATATCAGGTCGTCTCCCAAAGAGAGGGAGAAAAAAATGTCCAAACAACCCCACCCGCACCTACTGCAAGCACAGTAGGCTCTTACCCTACTATTATCCAAATCAGTAGGACGCCCCGGCACTGGAAGTTATACCCAGCACCACCCCACCAATCCCCGACACTGGAAGTTACACGCAGCACCATCACATCACCCGACCATTCCCAGACAAGTTTAGCTGTCTTTGGCGTAGAAACATGTGATCCGTAATTACGTCATCCCTGTTGACACAAAAGTCGATGGCCTCTAGGTGACACATAATCCGTCATTACGTCATCCATGTTGACACAAGTGTCGTGAAGAGGGTTGGCACGAAAGAAACCCCTATACTACTCTGTCGTAAAGTGCATTTGAGCCGCGACACGACAAAACCAACAATGTGGTTGTGCGCCCAGTGCAGACTCAGGTCAGCCTGTGCATCCGCGCAGCGCGATCAGACTCTTTGTTAGGTGCTCAAAGGGTAGCTAATGGTCTAAGCTGCCTCCATGCGGACAGCGAATACTCTGATCAGACTGGGCGGATGCCCAGGCTGATCTGAGTCTGCGCTGGGCGCATAACCACATTGTTGGTTTTCTCGTGTCGTGGCTCATTTCATTCGGTTTACTGTACGAGCCTCTGATTAACTTTTTTACTTCTTTACCTATTGGTTGAAACGGCAGAATATGGGATCTGGGCCAAGGTTCGCAATAATTTCTTAAACTTAAGCACGACCTTAAATTTAAAGTCGAAAATTTCTTGTATAAATAAAAACTATATAAATAAAGATTATTAGAGATTTTTTTTCTCATTGTATCCCCATGAACATTGTGGGTATTAGACAATATCACGCGAATATATCTCAATATTATGGTGGCTGGTTTGTGCCATTTCGTCTTTTCGTCTTGTCGCCGCGAAAAGACGCCAGGCGAAAAGACGAAAAGACGAAAAGACGCCATGCGAAAAGACGAAAAGACGAAAAAACGCCATGCAAAAAGACGAAAAGACGAAATAACGCCATGCGAAAAGACGAAAAGACGAAACCCGCCACGCGAAAAGACGAAATTTCAGCGCGAAAAGACGAAAAAACGCCATGCGAAAAGACGCCATTTGAATCTCTTAATTTGTCGTCTTTTCGCGTGGCGTCTTTTCGTCTTTTCGTCTTTTCGCCTGGCGTCTTTTCGTCTTTTCGCATGGCGTTATTTCGTCTTTTCGTCTTTTCGCGTGGCGTTATTTCGTCTTTTCGTCTTTTCACATGGCGTTATTTCGTCTTTTCGTCTTTTCGCGTGGCGTTATTTCGTCTTTTCGTCTTTTCGCATGGCGTTATTTCGTCTTTTCGCCGCGAAAAGACGAAAAGACGCCATGCGAAAAGACGAAAAGACGAAATAACGCCACGCGAAAAGACGAAAAGAAGCCATGCGAAAAGACGAAAAGACGAAATAACGACACATAGATACCCTGTTATTGATAAGTGTATTGATATCATATACTTAGACAGTTTGTCTGAGTAAACTGTGAAGACTCATATCACACTACTGCAAACACAGATCCTGATGTAGTCTGATCATGTTCGCACTGAAATGTTATTTGATGTTCATTTTCGACGTATAAGAATTATAAGGATAGACTATAAAAGTAATGTGGAGTCGGCAATATTTTCGGTCAGTATGGTACCGTTTTGCAATCAAGCTGTATAAATATCCTATTCTTATTACAGTTAAGACACTTATACTTAGACAAGTGTTTTTGATTAAACTGTGTAGACCCTGATCAGAATGCAATCTGTAGAGAAGTGGACTAATCACGGTTTGCAGTTTTTGCCTCTAATTTTTTTTTTTTTTTTTTTTGATACATCACCAAAAATATGAGGAAGGTCATTATGGTATTTCTACTGAACGGACAGACAAGAAAATGAGCTGTCCTAATGTTTTGGAGAAAAATACTCATAATTATATCTTCATATATCTTTTGATCTTAAACTTCCAAAAAGATTAAGTACCTTGTTGACAATCTAATCTCCCACAAATTATGGAGGAAAAGTTACAAGTGTTTATATTAACACTGAAACATGATATGAATATGGCATACTTTAACCTGCTGATAACCCAAAATTTGAACAAATTTATAGTTTTCTAAAGACGTGCCGATCGCAGACAGAGCAGAGCCTGATCAGACTGCTCTTTTGGCTAATGCTCCTTCCGCCATCTTTACAAAGGGGAACAACTTCTGCGACTTCCTCTTCAAGTTTTCCCTAGTTAGAAATCGTTTCTTAAAGAGGTTTGCTCTTAAACGAAGGAATTTGCTCCAAAAGTAGCAACGTCTTTCCTTTAGGTGTTGTCCCTTACAGAGAATGAAGGAAAAAATGGAGTGTCGTTATTTCGTCTTTTCGTCTTTTCGCGTGGCGTTATTTCGTCTTTTCGTCTTTTCGCGTGGCGTCTTTTCGTCTTTTCGCGTGGCGTCTTTTCGCGGCGAAAACACGAAATAACGCCATGCGAAAAGACGAAAAGACGAAATAACGCCACGCGAAAAGACGAAAAGACGAAATAACGCCATGCGAAAAGACGAAAAGACGAAAAGACGCCAGGCGAAAAGACGAAAAGACGAAAAGACGCCACGCGAAAAGACGACAAAATAAGAGTTTCAAATGGCGTCTTTTCGCATGGCGTTTTTTCGTCTTTTCGCGCTGAAATTTCGTCTTTTCGCGTGGCGGGTTTCGTCTTTTCGTCTTTTCGCATGGCGTTATTTCGTCTTTTCGTCTTTTCGCATGGCGTTTTTTCGTCTTTTCGTCTTTTCGCATGGCGTCTTTTCGTCTTTTCGCCTGGCGTCTTTTCGCGGCGACAAGACGAAAAGACGAAATGGCACAAACCAGCCACCATACAATATGACGTGAATATAGAGTTTCTTAGAATGAAATTTTCGACTTTAAATTTAAGGTTCTCATTAAATTTGAGAATATATTGTGAACCTGGCCCTGATTGTATCTGTTCTTAACAGTTGCTTTTCTTTTAACTGTCTGATACTAAAGTACAGACTACTATGGAACACAATTTGTTCATAATTCCTCTCTCTTCAATGTTTATTTCTTTAAGGCTTACCGAGCACCTGTAAAGCAGAAAATAATAGTAAACCTTTCTTATTACATAAGGGTAATTATTTTACGGCTGATAAAAGATCCTGCAAAGTGCATGACTCATTAATTACGAGCATTTTATATTTAAAGCACACAAATTTTACTTATTAACTGAAACCGCAGAAGTGTTGGTACACTTTCTTTAATGTCTTATTGCATCAAACGTGCCAAAAGCATGAAAAGTGGAATAAAACAGAATTGCTTCCAGAACTGTTAACCGACCCTAGCAAGCGCTTCTGACAGCTAATTATAAATATTTGTTGCATTAACTTTTTATTAAACGGCATAGTTTAAAACAAGGAGTAGAACAGAATTGAATAGATGATACTGATAATCTACATCCCATAGGCTAAAGTTTGCTTCCAGAAAAGAATGAAACACAAGACACCCAGGAATATATGCTTTGTTATGGTGAAAGTTATTAAAGAAAGATTTGCATATGAAACAAATGCATACATACCTTATTTTTCCGATTTTACTCCAGTTTTATCATTTGTTTACACAGTTTCTAATGACGCTTTCCCACAATTCTTTGTAAAACCGGCGAAAAGCATAACGTTAACATACGCATGCAGAATACCGCAATAACACATTGTAGGTATTGGTCACTATGTACGAGTAAATATTACCTTTAACGGACTTAAATACTTTAGTTGGTTGGGGCCGGATGTTTGTCTGTTTCTTGGCCCAACGGGGTTCAACTGGTGGTCTTCTTTTGCTCCAGTGCTCCAGTGGTGTTGCTGACGCCCCAGGGATCTCCTGGTGTCTCAACACGTTTTGGCTGTCGAGTCCGCATCCTTGCTTCATCGCGGTCTTTTCTTGATCTTAATTGTTGACCGTGATGACTCTCTGATGAGTTGGGGGACCTCCACACGAACCGAACTACCAACTAATTGTGTGCACCGCAGCGGAGGGTGAGGGTGAAGGTTTGGGCCCAGTAAAACCGGTTTAAACCCCCCAGTAGTTATTACTGACCGTCCCAAGGCGGTACTTTCGTTGTGGTTGCATTTGTTTTATGTTCGGTGCTGTTTAATTTATTGTGTTCTCATTTAAACCCTTCTATAATAAAAATAGAAAATAGGTAAAAATAATTGTTAAATGGTTTTCATATAATTTGCTTAGTCTGTTGTAACCCTTCTGTTGGTCTAAATTATTTAGTTCAATAAAGATAGCTGAGTTGCCACCTATTTGGGAAAGAGCTGCTGACTCGGCTATCACTTGTAATTTATTGTTTGTTGGGATGTCTTTGTCAATCTTTCCCTTTGATGTTGGGGATAGGGTTTGGGATCTGATTCAGTCAGTTCCTGAAGTGTAGTTACTCTTTAAATTTAAACACATGGTTACATATCGTTTTGCTTCAAGAAAGGCCGAGATAAAACCAATCAAATCAAGATTTAGGGGTTTTAATCAGTGGTTTTAATGGCACACAGATCTGAGCAGTTTTCACGGGGAAATACTAGATTCTATTAACACGACTTTGGAAATATTACCTTTAACGCGACTTTGGAAAGATTACCTTTAACACGACTATGGAAATATTACCTTAACACGACTATGGAAAATTAGCCTTTAACACAACCACGGAAACATTATCTTTAAGCCGACTATGGAAATATTACCTATAGCACGTGTATGTAAAATATTTCAATAAACACGACTATGGAAATAGTACCTTAAACATATTTAAACTTTCTTGCAAGTAAAATGAGTGTTCTTTTTTAAACATGTCGGAACTGGAAACGCATTCACAAAATAACTAGTAAAATTGGCAGAAAACAAGGAAGTGTACAACCCTATTCCCGGTATTCCCAGAGGGCACACAAGGTTGAATCCACCTTGAATAAACCTTGATTCAACGTCGTTATCAAAAATTACGGTATATGCACAGTTTCATTGTGACCCTGACCTCTGTTTTAACATATGATTTCTTTTTATACAGCCGTATATCTTTCTGAATAATAAAAGGAAACCATCTTCGGTGAACAATGCTTTGCTGTGGCAATAACACAGAAATACATCTGTTGCCACTTGTTTAGAAAGCTGCATATGAGCCGCGACACGAGAAAACCAATAATGTGGTCGTGCGCCCAGCGCAGACTCAGATCAGCCTGGGCATCCGCCCAGTCTGATCAGAGTCTCCACTGTCCGCATGAAGGTAGCTTGGACCCTTAGCTACCCTTTAAGCGCTTAGCGAAGAGTCTAATCAGACTGGGTGGATGCCCAGGCTGATCTGAGTCTGCACTGGGCGCACAACCACATTGTTGGTTTTTTCGTGTCGCAGCTCATATTTCTTTTAGGAATTTATAGCAGTTGCATATGTAAGACAGTTTTATTAGTAGATCTATGTTTTGTTAAATGTAGGTTACTGTGTCGAAAATACTAGACCGGTTGTCTTACGATAGTCTACTGCCAAACTAGATCTGTTTTTCACACAGTATCAGCTGGACTCATACAATGTTTTAGCATATACATGGTCGGTACATCAAAATATGTGATGCATATTTAGTTCCGTAGCAATGGATTTTGTGGCTCAATCACATTGCTCCTTATTATGCAGAAAAAAATATGTTCAAACTAAACTAGTTAAAGCAACACTATTGAGATGCTATCTGTTTTAAAGAAATAGTGGTAATTAATGTAGATAGATATTATGTAATTATGAAGTAGTGCAATTGATAGCAAACAGCAGCAGTTCAGTGAAACACCTGGCGTACTATCACATGCCAAGAATAAGTCAAAATGATCCAAGCTGCATTGCACAAAATACATAGTGCAGTAGACGCTAAGCATATGGGGTCGTATTCATAAAAGGACTTAAGTGGTTGCTATGCGGTTGCTAAGGCTAAATTTCTTTGAAGGAGATTCCCTACAACTATGAAATTTGCTCTGGAGGAACAGTCTTAAGAAGACTGTTCCTCCAGAGCAAATTTCATAGTTGTAGGGAATCACCTTTATAGAAATTTAGCCTTAGCAACCGCATAGCAACGACTTAAGTGGCTTTATGAATATGGCCCATGGTGTTAAGATGGCTTTAGAATACATGTACATGTAGTTTAGTCACGCCCACTTTCGGTCTTTACAAACGCGTGCCTGTGTAACTTAATCGTTATTTATTTTAAGATTATCTTATCCAAGATCGGACAAAATTCACATATGGACGCTTTGCCAACCGTAGTACATATGCAGAGGGAAGACAAATCGAAATTGTACCAGAATCAGTGAAAACGTAAAAATATAAAACAAATTGCTATCGTTTTTCTAAGGATTATAACTCCTCAAACCCTAATTTGCTTGAAAATGTCTTCAACATTCGAAAGTAAAATCGTTAGGTTATTTTTAGAACGCCAAGTGTTGATTTTGTGAATTTTCAGTCGAAATTTTCATTTTATATAAAAAAAAAACTCTTTACTGGTACTGAACAATTAAGATGATAAATATTTCTTGACTCACGATAGAAGAAAATATTTGTTTTCTAACGTTACTGAATATTTTTTTGTTTCACGACATTGAAAGTAGTTCATTCCAATATCCCTATAGGCGACAGGTCGGTATCGAAGGTACGGAAAATGTCAACTGTTGGCGACAATGCCGAATGAACAGCTCTTTTACAGACAGGTGTTCATTCATGTACTCAAACTGAATACACCACTCACACAACAGGCCCCAAGGTTATAAAACTTTTTTCATGCTCAACTCATCTGAGCATGAAATTTTCTCTGCTGATAAATATAAAAATGCCAACTAATGTTGGCATTTTCATATTCATAAGCAGAGAAAATTTCATACTCAGCTAAACTGAGCAGGAAAACAAATATCCTTATCAGTACTTTGCTATTTATTAGCAGGTAAAATTTCATGCTCAGCTGAGTTGAGCAGGAAAAAAGTGACCTTGGGACCTGGGACCGTATTCATAAAGCCACTTAAGCCGTTGCTATGCTGTTGCTAAGGCTAAATATCTATAAAGGAGATTCCCTACAACTATGAAATTTGGTCTGGAGGAACAGTCTATGTAAGACTGTTCCTCCAGAGCAAATTTCATAGTTGTAGGGAATCTCCTCCTAAGAAATTTAGCCTTAGCAACAGCATAGCAACGACTTAAGTCGTTTTATGAATACGGCCTCTGGTGGTCGAAAGCATCGACACTGACGACAAGAACAAGTAAAGTGAGTTTACAAGATGTCAACTCCTCAGTAGAAATAATGGTTAGAAATTTGCGCACATGTTCTCAATATAGGCCTTGATTTGTTTTTCGGAACTTAAGTTGTCTTGGGAATTTAAAGTTATGTTGTCTTTTAATGGATGAATTTAAAAGTATTTAATGTAGGTATTTTGTATCGCAGTGCATATATTTTGGCATCTAGTTATTTACAAACCCAAATTCTAAATTTGAATCAGTTTGAGCATGCATCTAAAGTAGCTGTTATTGAGCTGCGTGCGACACCTTTTAGTCCTTTTGTTAGTGGAAATTTGTCAATGTTCTTACCGTTTTAAAACTTTGCCAGTCATTAAGCTGAGAATAAAGTAGAAGCAGACTAATCCATGATATACTCGTGTTTACCATATTCATATGACGTTGGTAGAAATGATTGTAAGAAGATAATACATCAGTATGTTTACATATAGTCAGAAACGTCGTTAGAACAATCAATAAATCATGAAAAGGCACATTCTTTGAATGCAAGTATAACCACGGAAATGAATTGAAAACGCCTTTAAACTAGCTTGGGACATGCTAAACAGGAAAACCGATAATTTTCAAGGCATATAAATACATGTGATATCCAGTTTGTACTTCTGATACTCCTGTAAGAAAGAGTTTTCATTACGTCAGGAGACGTGATTACAACATATCAACACAAGTTATCTTAAGGTGTCAAACAAGTGTGAAAGCAATTACAAATGGTCTGATCCGTATGGAAAGCCAGAGGGGACCCCAGATTATTATTATTATTTTCCATATGTACGCTACACAAATTATAATAATGTTTAGAATTTTAATAATAATCTCCGGGGGTCCCATACGGCAAAATGTGAGATTCTTCTTTAGACTCAATTATTATTATTATTATTATACACCCACCACTCTATATAGTTAGGTTTACTACGGGCTAAAGATTATCCTCCGAAATAAAAATCGTCGGTAGGAATAATTATCATCATATTGTCAATATCATGATCATTCACAAACACGTGGTTGCTGATTATTATTTTGCCGCAGATTATATTTTACAATAATAATCTATAACATCCGGGCACTCCAAATATAATAATGTTCTGTTTCCAAAAATAATAATCGTTAACATCCGGGCACCCCAAATATAATAATAATGTGGTGTTTCTAAAATTAGAAACAGCAGATTATTATTTTTGGAGTGCCCGGATGCTATATAGATTATTATTTTTCAGAACCAGAACATTATTATTTTTGGAGTAGTCCGAGTTGCCTCCCTTGTAATTTGATACATGTATGTAGAAACTGCTGTTGACATTCTGTCCGTCTGTCCGTTATTAAGACTGTGTTTATATAACTGTATCAAGCTAAGTATAAATTTCATCTACAGAATTTTTCTGGATCCAGAAGTCTTAATGTTTAGTTTGGTACATTTATTTAGTAATAAAACTTGATGACTTTCTATTGAAAATAGTCTACCTAAAAATATTTAAACAAATCATTTTTTAAATATAAAGTATCTAACGAACAGGTCACACAACATCAGTGCGCTCTCGTCCCATATCGGGGCTACATAAAAGGAAAAGTCTCTTTCCTACGAAACTGGCATTCTCAATCCAACCCAGAATGACCGACCGCAGGAAGGGTGCTGTCGACCGGGGAAGAAAATAGGAATGGAAGGCACAAAAGTGTGGAGGTGCACCCACATACCATGTCTAGAAGTTCTCGTTCTATGTATACTGTCTCGAGGATTAAGAGCAGGTGTTCGATGTACACTCCAGTTTTTGCAGAATGAACCTCCTCGTAGCAATGTGTATACGAAAGGTATCTTTCAACTGCACAGGGGATGCCTCACCCTGCAGAGGGTCCGGTTTAATGTCTCGATCCAAAAGACGGCACACTTTTTTCTAATGTCATCCCTGCAAGTTAATGAAGTGTGTTCAGATGCCGAATTTTTAACGCCACTACCCGGGTTCGCGCTGACTACTGAACTACGCCACTACCCGGGTTCGCGCTGACTACTGAACTACCACTTAAACACGCCAACTGTCACCTGAAATGTTAGGTACATACAATTTCCAGATCCTGACATCTGCTCGCTTACCAAGCATACATGTTAAAGTATATAAATGATAAGGTGACTGGGAAGTGACTCAGCCGTCCCAATCTCTGGGCACCTAAGCCGGAGCCAACTCCTTAATGAAAGAATTTGCTCGAGAGCAGACCCCCTGCGAAAGCGTTACAACCCAGGGAACCAAACAGGAAGTCACAAGACTTGCCTCCTTTTGTGAGTAGGAAAGAGTCTGCTCCCACTGGAGCAAACTCATCTCAGGTTCAGAAGAGGGAAGCAAATACCACATACAAACACTTCTCTTTACAGTGTCCTGAGTGTTCTCTTTAGGGGAATGGAAGGTGTTCTTTGTAAAGCGGAGCGCCATGCGTTCACCTTTCTAGTAGGGAGTCGTGGGTTAGACTCCCACCGGCGACTCATGGCCGACCACTTTCTTCAATCCAATAGGCCATGAAATCCGCACCCAGTGTGCCCTAAACTGGAATAAGAGAACTCGGTAAATTTTTATCTCTCCCTTCCCCCCACCCCACCCAACTCCCACAAAACGAAGTGGCTCTGATTTGTTTACGGTTAAGATTTCCTTAACCTTAGTGACTGTCATTTTAGTGACGACTAAACTTGTGGATTTTTATATAATACATGGGCAATAACTCATGCATTAGTGACGCTATTCTGGCAAATCTGTGAGTGTATCAACCTAATATTGCAATACATTATTTTCTTCAGATTCATTAAATTTCATTCACGGGTACCTAAGTTATGGGCAATTTGCAGGTTTTAAATCAATGCAAGGGCAATAACTCTTGCATTAATGATGCAATTCTGACAAAACTTGACACGCGTCACCATGTTATGATGGTACATATTGTTACCGAAGTTCAATTCCATTTATTGGTTCGTTAGTTATGCCTCAAATTGTGACTTTAAATCGATTAAAGGACAGGAGAGTAAAGGACTTCTATGCTTAAGTCGAGGATTTTCCCATTTGACCGGCACGGCAGATTCGAATTTTCAAAGGTATAAAGTGTGCCTATTTTTTTCTTAGCGGCAATGCTTCCACAAATATGTAAACTGTGTGAAATCAGATCATTTGTGATTCAGACCCAAAAACATGGGGAGATAATCCAAGCCGACCATTCCTACCCTAATTACCTCATTTTTTGAGGTAATAAAATACTGAAATCGGTCATTCATTCCATAAGTTTTTGTCATAAATGCATGCTAAATACATGCATATCACAATACAAAGCAATGATTTTCTTCTTGTTACGCCCGATTGGCATTTAAACTTGCAAAGCCATAGTTACACTTCCGGTCAAAACAGCCAAAAGGGAACGCTTCACTATAATTAAGATACAAGTACTTTCCCCCTCGAGACCCAGCATTTCCTCTATGCAGCAGACTTATGCATGGCAGGTTCGCAATATATATGAGTGGGAAGCTGGGTCAAGGGGGGGGGGGGAGGTCGATACTCAGTAAGCCAAAAAAGAAGAATTGTCAAAAGCAGCACTGTGATCTTAAAGGATTAGATAGAGAACAATAACCTTGAAATGCGTTCAAGGTCACATACATAAAGTCAAAACTATTCAGTGTTGTCTGTTATGTAAGTAATGTAAGCCTAAAAGGTGTAAAATGTATACGATTAATCATTATTTTAACTATCGTTTGAGGATAATTTACAATTAATCTCAACAATGACGTCAACGTATGTTTAACGTACTATTCTAACACAGTGCGCCTATAGAAGCAACGGAAAGTTTCCGTGTTTTATTCTGCAACAATTCACTGTCTCGGAGCGCATGAGTCTAATTGCTGACGTCACTTGCATTACTGACGTAATTTTGTCACGTTTTGAGACGTTAGACGGTGTAACGTCTCTTTTCTTTCTAAAATCGCCATAAAAACGTACATTTACCTTAGATACAGTTAAGAGTAATGGCGGGCGCATGAACGCGCTGGCAGGAAGGTTAGGAGAGTTTGAAAGAAAATAACACTTTTTCTCAGCGTTTTTAAGCGTTAGAATCGAAATAGTTCAGCTCTAGCATTGAATTGTTGAGTAATAATGCACTGTTTGTCGGTCAGTTGTAAGTAGATATATCACTCGCGCTCCGCGCTCGTGATATGATGTACTTTACAACTGACCTCCAAACAGTGAATTATTACTCAACAATTCACTGCTAGAGCTGATCTATTTCTTAAACATAAACAGAAACACTTGAAAACTCGTTTGTCATGCAAGTTACTCGTCAAAGACATAAATGCAAAGCAAAAATCAGTGATCCGTATAACTTTTTGATTATGGGGAAAATTCACACCTTAATCTTAGTTTTACATTAACTTCCCAGGTGAGCAAACTCATTGTAAAGTACACCATCAGGTGAGCAGACGAGGACTAAATGGAGCTCTAGCAAATGCAAGGGAGATAATGAACTTTTTTTTATAGTTTGTAATCGGTTTTATCATTTATTTTGTTTGACCGACATCGTAAAAGTAGTTTTTGTATGATACGTAGACTATTTCAATCATTACTTACTATCTCTTTGGATATCTAAGTAATATGCATCAGAATATGTTTTACTGAAGGTGTGATATACTTCTTTACTACTGCCATTCGCTCATGAAAACTTACAGATTTATTTACTTGAGGAACGGCAAGAATTGAAATGTGATGATGAAGAACAAAATCAGATCTGTTCTGTTCAGTTCAATTCAGTTGGAAGAATTGAACGGAACTGAACAGAACAGATCTGATTTTGCTGACATTCTGTCATTTGGAATTTGTTTGGTTGCTCATTCTGTATCACTATGTGTGCACCTATGAGGGCCGAAAATTCGTAATAAAGAGCTTGTATTTTGTATTTTGATCAGAACTTTTTATTATGTGCTTAACACAAGCAATCTGAGGTCTTACCAGTCTTCCATCACGCACATTTGTGATGGACTACCATAACCCGAGCATTTTTCCATTCAGCTACCCGATAATAAACGCCAATGTAACCCGCTAGCAATGCTCATTGTGACCGTCCGCTATATACGTTTAATATTGATATTTGTTAAGTCCGTAGCTCTTCTCTGTTAAACATGACTATTTAAGCGCTGACCTACTGGTATGGCGGTCCCAGATTCGAGCCCCGCTGGAGGCGGGAATCTTTTCAACCGTAAATGGTGTTCCATTGCACACAGCCCTTGATTATCATCCTCCCATCGTCCTGATATGACTGAAACACTGTTGAAACGGACGTAAAGTCGCAAGTCATCCATCCATCATCAATTTTATAAACGGATGCTACTGCGCGCTATACGAGTTACTCAAGGTTTTGAACCAAAGTATTTGGGGTTTTGCCTTTGTCATGGTCAGCCATAACACCAAAAGAAACTAATGTTATGGCTTTCCATCTCGCTTCGTCCTTCGGACGTGTGGTGACATCTTGTGTTAAGAATTTAAGTAAGTACCTTATGGTAAGACATCTTGTCAGTTCATCTGAATCGCATGGCAAACCATCACAAATGTGCGTGACGAAAATCCATAAGTCCCCCGACTGATGACTGAACTCGGGTTGAAACGTCCCAGCAACAACTAGGTCCTACGTAGACGGTACTCATTTAGAGGACCGGAGAAGCCGGGGAACGATCCTGCGACCCCTAGAATGGTTGGCCAGCGTGTTATCCACTATACTACTGCCGCTCCTAAATTTCCATGAGTGATAGGATACTAAAAAATCGGGAACCTTGACAGTAGGGTTAGAGTAAAGAACGCAGGCCTTTGATTTGAGAAGTATAAATTGGACTGGGGGGAAATTAAGTGAAAGATATTTTCACCCTATGATCGATCCATCCATCCATCCATCGGTGAATAAGTAAGCTAGAGTTAAACAATCCACCAGCATATAGGTCATATGGAGATGGGACTTCGGTTTAAAGTACCTAATTTCGGAAAGTCGGAGAAGCCGGCCATATGGGGATCGAACCTGCATCATGGATTGGCAATCCAGCGCGTAATCCACTCTACTACCGCCGCTCCTGTTCCTGAATGAACGCCTGGCGCGCAGAGAACACTTTCCAGTCCCACTGATAATGTATTTGAGAGGTCATTTGCAGGAATATAGTATTTCCTTCTTTAGGGCCGGGGTTTGTGTTGTTATCCTTCATATGGAGAATCTCCTTCTGAGAAAGGGAACTGCTCTAGCGAGTGCATTTTTGCCTTCTTATGAAGGGAAGCAACTCTTGAAACCTTGGGCAGTATGACCATTTCAAAAACTTCGGTGGATCTGCTCCAGGGCATTTTTTTCATGTCGGAAGTTTGCCCAGATTCAATTTTTCATTTGAAAAGTTAGCCATGGTTTTCGGGGGCTTAGAGATTTGAGTGGCTGAGATTCTTCGCCTGGGATGTAGAGCCCCGGTTGCTCAGTAGGTTGAGCGCTGGGTTTGAGACCCCTCGGAGACGGAAACTTTTCCAATCGTAAACAGGGTTCCATTGCCTTTCATTATCAACCTCCCGTCATCGCCCCCCCCCCCCCCCCGCCCCTCCCTCCCCAAAAAAAAAAAGAAATACGGCTAAAAGGACGTTCAGTCGCAAAGCATCTATCCCTGCAGGTGTATCCATTTATGTATGTTTAAGATGCAGCTAAAGCGGGGTCTGTAGTCTGTATGTTAAAAATTATAAGGGAGGGAAATCGAACTACTCTACAATAATATTGCCAATACACGCTCTAAAACTAAAAATAATAATAATCAGCAACAAAAATAATAATCGATAATATCCGGGCACTGCTACAATAATAATGTTTCAGTGACAAAATAATCTCCGGCAAAATAATAATGTTGAACCACGTGCTCACGAATGATTATTATTATTAAGAAATTATAAATAATCATTCTCGAGCACGTGGTTCTACATTATTATTTTACCGCAGATTATTTTTTCACTGAAACATTATTATCTTTGGAACAATATAATAATAATATCGCGGGCGTAAAATAATAATAATAATAATAATAATATGCTGACATTTAGCCGTATGGGACCCCCGGAGATTATTATCAAAATTTGAAACATTATTATAATTTGTATAGCATTCAGGTGCAAAATAATAATAATAATATGGGGTCCACTCCGGCTTTCCATAGATCCGCTAGCAAAGCTGATGACGAATATGAACAAACGAATTGCAATTTGTTAGACGCTACACGAATATAGTTTGGGAGGAGTTACAATACAAGCATTGTCGGTAAACTCAAATTACGTCACAATTGACTTAACCAAGTTATTATACTAATTTCTTTTTCTTTTCCAAGCCACTTATTTTCTTAGTTGTCTTTGTAGTTTCCACGCCAGAATACGTCTTCTCCTGTACCACATAACATTTTGCGAGAAACAAACGACAATGGTTCGGAGCGTACTTGTAAGTACTTTCAAAATACCAACAAGTATATTCCGAACCATTGTCGGTTGTTTCTCGCTTCTTCATTTGTTTTTCTTTCGATGTCTATGGTGGGCTGTTGCCTTCCTGGGTATCGGTATCTTTATTTATATGTTTAAATACATTGACAGAGGCAGAATGTCAACGAAGAAGTCAGTGAAATTAAGAAAGAGGCTTTAGAAGGAGACAATTTTAGATATATAGAGGATATTTACTTTTTTAAGGTGAATACCAAATATGTTTCATCGAATGTGTTAAAAGATCAGCAATTTCAATCGTGCTACGCACTCGTGAAATTGCTGATATTTTCAACACATGAGATGAAATATGTTTGGTATTCACCTTAAAAAAAAGTAAATTTTCTGATTATTTTTAAAAATACTGGTAACTTTTTCCCTAGTCATTTCTTGTTTATTTTGCTTGTCTCAGCGCGATAAGTGGGTATAATATTGGGTGGAAACAAAGTTTACACTAAGAAAATGGTTTAGAATGTAATTTTTTATGAATGCATGAAAAGAAATCGGCGATTAAAGAAAGCGGCTTGAAGCTTCCATTGGACTGACGTCGCGTGCAAATTAGCGCTACCCAAACTCAAAAGTTACGTCAAAGTGTGACGTAAATTGCTTGCTTTGACGTGCTAACGTCCGAAGCATAATGTCAGACAAGAACGCTTCATTTCAGACCTTTTTGGAAAGAAATTAAGTCCAAAGATGTCTTAAACAGCCGCGGTTTGCTACAGTGAAAAAATATAAATCGCCTCAGTCACTAGTGAATTGATACGATATTTTTTCATTGTTGACGATATCACTTTTATTTGTTCTAGATGTGCATTGAATTCACTGCTTAGTATAAAAAAAGGTCTTCGTTTCCGTGCAGTTCCAAAGCTGGCATTGTAAGCGATACTTCGGTTTTGTCCTAATTGCAAAGCTTTCATCGTGTACATGTTACTCTAAACTGAGCCGGGCCAGCCATAAAACCGAATCACACAAACGGACCGATCCCGCAAAAGGCCTGAAGATTTGACGTAATCGCACATTCTGACGTCACATCACAACGCATGGAAGCTGTCGCTAACATTGTCGTTCACATTAACTGAGACTAAATTTACAACAATTAAGAGCCAGTGGATGGCTAATAGATATTTTATGGACACCTGGTCATACAGATATACAGGGAAACAATGTAGCCGACAAGTTGAGAGGGGTCCAAATCACGAGCTGCCGCTGCTGTCCCCAACAGCAGCTGCTGATCTCCCAACAGCAGCTGCTACTGCAACAATAGCTGCTGCTGAGGATTTCTCTGTAAATTATAGTTTTTGACTAAAATTCATGCAGGAAAGTATGTGTGAAGCCGTCATACTCTAATATATTGCAAATTCTACCTAATGAACGATTGCTACATGCCTGGATTTGAAACAAAAACAAAAATGCCAATCTATTGATATTTGAGAGTGCAGCTGCATGTATAGAAAGTGTGAGACATTAGCAGTTCTCGTTCATTTTACAAGTATTTGCTTTAAAAAAATGCCAACGCTCATTGGGCATACCGTTTAAAAGACAAATTTATGTGTAGGGAAAGAGTTTTTTGTGTGTTTTTAATCAGCTAAGTGCTTGGGTGAAGCATTAATGCTAAACAGTATCTTGCAATGATTTATGGTATTTATACACAAGAAAATTCTGAAAAAATACGGAGAGTCAAACGTCATGTAACATTTTCAGTAGTGTAGTCATTGGGTTATTGCAAATTTCAAACTGTAAATTCTTCAGTGAAAAGGGTTTATCCTACCATCGGTTGTCTCCTCACAGCAGGCACACAGAGTTGAATCAACACTGACTCAACGTTGATTCCACGTCGTGACGTTGAATCAAGGTTGTGTCAATGTTGATTTAACGCGAGGTGCCCAGCTAACGCTTTTCTGTCCAGTCGCAACGTATAGGGAAGCTAAATGCAGCGAGTTGGATTCACGGCATATATTTCATTTATTTTTTTTTCTTTCTTTTTGCGATAAATACACGTAACACAGACCAAGGATTGATTCGGAGACAAGTCTTAGAATGTTCGAATGGGTCATCTGCTTAAGAAATGACATTTTCAGGTTATATTTTTCATTCTTTTCCCACTTTTTTTCTCAGAAAAGACCTGCGATTTTACGATCTGTTCAACAGGTTTCAGTCATACATGTACATGTATCCGGTCGATGGGAGGGTAATGATGATAGGTTGTGGGCTATGGAACCCCGTTTACGATTAAAAAAGATTTTTGCGAGACCTTAGACGTTGAAACTATGTCGCCTGATCATGTCCAACTGGCCAGAGCTCACAGTTGTAAGAGTTTGATTTTGAGAGAGTCTTTATTTAAAGATTGACAATTATAAGCAATTCCAGCAATGCACCATGTCAACTAGACTATGAAGCTTGCTTAAGGGTTCTTGAAGTATATGATAATATATTCCGCAACGCCTTTTGTCCATCCGCCAGTCTATGCGTCCGTCTGTCACCAGCGGATTTCCTACATCTTACGTAAGTAATATAAGATAGATATCACCGAAATTCTATGGGGTGCCGGTTAACTATTCATTATCGTTTTATGATATCGATAAGTGAAAAAGTGCTATCCACTATACAAATAAGCGACATCCATAATTATTCATGAATATCCGTGATTCGACTTATAGATGTACAGTATTCGAAGTATGAATATCAACTAGTCTAACTACTTTATGGATATCACCGATTCGATTGATGAATATCCATAAATCGATTTATAGATATCAACAAATTTGCCCATTTATGGATATCACTAAGTCAAATTATTGATGTCAATAAATCGAAATTGTGATATTTATAATTCGAATTAGTGCTATCCATTTCTCATTTAGATTATTGATATCCATAATTTGTGGACTGCCTGCTGTTGAAGTTAGGTAGTGATAGTGGTATCTGCTGCTACTACTGTAATGATATCTGTGTTTGGCATCTATTGGTAGACTGCTTGCTGTTAAAGATAGGTAATGCGAGTGACAGCTGTTGATACTGCTGGAGTGATATCTGTATCTGCCATCTGTTGGTGGACGGCCTGCTGTTAAAATATAGGTAATTAGAGTGACTTTAGTTTTATTGCTGAAATGATATCTGTATCTGGTGATGGTAATGATAACAGGGGCTGCTACTGGAACAAAACTTACCGTTGATAGTGCTACTGATCACCATCAGCAGCTGCCAAAGACCCACCAGCAGCTGTTGCTTTCATCAAATGATGCAGCAAAAACTATTCTTACTACTTACAGTAGCCGATGATGCCCCTCTGTTCTTCCATATCGTCAGATGATGCGGTAACTTATGATAACAGCAGGAGCTGCTAATGCCACCACCATCAGCAGCTGCCAAACCACCATCAGCAGCTGTAAAACCACCATCAGCAGCTGATGCTTTTATCAGACGCAGCTGCAGCAGCAGCTGCCATACCGCCATCAGCAGCTGATGCTTTCCTCTAAAGCAGCATCAAAAGTTTTTCCTACTACTAATGGCAGCAGCTTATGTCCTTTTTGTTCTCCGATATCGGCAGATGATGGTGTCATTAACAGTAAGAGCAAAGCTGCTTATGTCACCACCGTCAGCAGCTGCAAAACCACCATCAGCAGCTGCAAAACAACCATCAGCAGCTGTTGCTTTTATCAGACACAGCTGCAGCAGCAGCTGCCATACCGCCATCAGCAGCTGATGCTTTCCTCCAAAGCAGCATCAAAAGTTTTTCCTACTACTAATGGCAGCAGCTTATGTCATTTTTGTTCTCCGATATCAGCAGATGATGGTGTCATTAAAAGTAACAGCAGCAGCTGCCAAAGAGCCACCTCCATCAGCTCCTGCCAAACTACCATCAGCAGCTGCTTAACCAACATCAGCAGCTGATGCTTTTATCAGACGCAGCTGCAGCAGCAGCTGCCATACCGCCATCAGCAGCTGATGCTGATTAACAGTAACATCAGAAGCTGCTTATTGTACCACTGATAATAACAGCAGCACCTGCTTATGCCACCAGCATCAGCAGCTGCCAAACTACCATCTGCAGCTGCTCAACTACCATCAGCAGCTGATGCATTTTTCAAAAGCAGCTGCCATACCGCCATCAGCAGGTGATGCTTTCCTCAAAAGCAGCATCAAAAGTTTTTCCTACTACTGATGGCAGCAGCTTATGTCGCTTTTCTTCTCAGATATCGGCAGATGATGGTGACATTTACAGTAACATCAGCAGCTGCTTACGTTACCACTATCAGCAGCTGCCAAAGAACCATAAGCAGCTGTTGCTTTCATCAAACGATGCAGCAAAAACTATTTTTACTACTTATAGAAGCAGTTGATGCCCCTCTGTTCTTCCATATCGGCAGATGTTGTAGTCACTGATGATAACAGCAGCAGTTGCTTATGCCACCACCATCAGCAGCTGCCAAACCACCATACAGCAGCTGCTAAACCACCATCAGCAGCTGATGCTTTTATCAGATGCGGCTGCAGCAGCAGCTGCCATACCGCCATCAGCAGGTGATGCTTTCTTCAAAGCAGCATCAAAAGTTTTTCCTACTACTGATGGCAGCAGCTTATGCTCCTTTTGTTCTCAGATATCGTCAGATGATGGTGTCATTAACAGTAACATCAGCAGCTGCTTACGTTACCACCATCAGCAGCTGCCAAAAAAATTATTAGCAGCTGTTGTTTTCATCAAAAGGTGCAGCAAAAGAAAGTCTTACTACTTATAGAAGCAGTTGATGCCCCTCTGTTCTTCCATATCAGCAGATGATGTGGTCGCTGATGATAACAGCAGCAGCAGCTTATGCCACCACCATCAGCAGCTGCCAACCACAATCAGCAACTACAAAACCACCATCAGCAGCTGATGCTTTTATCAGACGCAGCTGCAGAAGCTGAGCAGCATCAAAAGTTTTTCCTACTTCTGATGACAGCAGCTTATGTTCCTTTTGTTCTCCGATAGATGGTGTCATTAACAGAAACATCAGCAGCTGCTTATGATACTACCATCAGTAGCTGCCAAAGAACCATTAGCAGCTGTTGCGTTCATCAAAAGGTGCAGCAAAAACTATTCTTTATATTTATAGTAGCAGCTGATGCCCCTCTGTCTTCCTTATCGGCAGATGATGTGGTTACTGATGATAACAACAGCAGCTGCTTATGTCACCACCATCAGCAGCTGCCAAACAACCTTCAGCAGCTGATGTTTTTATCAAACGCAGCTGCAGAAGCTATTCTAACTACTAATAGCAGCAGTTGATGCCCCTCTGTTCTTCCATATCGGCAGGTGATGTGGTCACTGATGATAACAGCAGCAGCTGCTTATGTCACCAACATCAGCAGCTGCCAAACCACCATCAGCAGCTGATGATTTCATCAAAAGCAGCAGAAAAAACGATTCTTACTCATGATGGCAGCAGGTGATGTCCCTCTGTTCTCTGATTACGGCAGATGATGTTGTCAATAAAACTATCATCAGCAGTTGCTTTGTACACCAATATCAGCAGCTGCCAAACCATCAGCAGCAGCTGATGTTTCCATCAGCAGAAGCGGCAAAAGATATTCTAACTTCTAATGGCAGCAGCTGCTGTCCCTCTATTCTTCGACATCGGCAGACGATGTGGTCACTTATATTAACATCAGCAGCTGCTTATGACACATCCATCTGCAGCTGCCAAACCACCATCAGCAGCTGATGCTTTCATCATAAGCAGCATCAAAAGATTTTTCTTACTACTGATGGCAGCAGCCCCAAAAATGTAACGGGACGAGCCCTTTAATAATTCAAAGGGAAAAAAACGCAATAGGTTAGCTCTCAACTTAAGTATTAAACTGTCCTGAAATAGTATATCGCACTATTTCTTCTATCATATTGGCTCTCTTATGCTTTGTACAAGTTTATACACATAAGTATTTGTCCGTTTAGCCCCAATCAGCATCCCCGGGCAGGTCAATAGCCCTGTCTAACACTAAACACGAACAATAGTGTTGTATGGACTAACGAACAAATACTGTCCTACAGACAGACAGACAGACGAACAGACCCAGATAAGGACAGACAGACGGACGACCAGTCCAAGTCGGGTCAGTCAGACAGACGAACAATAGCAAACCTCCCCACGGGTTCTTCTTTTGAGCTTGTCTGAGAATATGAAAAAAAAAAGTAATTTGTATTCAATGATTTTATTTACATTAATGAAAAATGGCATGATTTCAGATAATGTTTCCTCTATAACATAACACTAACTAGTAAGCTTATTTTAGTTTAAGTGAACGTATTTTGCAGCCCAACCCCAGAGTTAGGGGGTGAGGAAATTTAGCAAAGATCAGATTTCAGAAATTTGAGATCAAGTAAAACATGGTAGGCCTTCTTGTGTTCCTGAGAACGACTTCTTAGGCAAAACTTGGTATCTATTAGAAAACTTATTAATTGTATGAGAATATACAATCACACTTTACCGTAGCATATAAATTATTATAAGTATAAACCAGATATTATAGACAAATACCAACTTCATTAGCATAATTTCCAATTCTCGGCCGTTTTAACTAAATTTTACTAACAATACAAAATGAAAGCACATGAGATAATACATAATTCAGGCAGATTATATTGCTAATTGAAGAACGGCTTTTGAACCTGTAGACTGCACAATAAATAGCATTTTCCGGACATAATTTTCTGAGTAGGCCTATTCCGCTTCAAGGGAGACTATAGATTCACACCTAATTTATGTGATAATTCTCTTCCAACCGAGAATTCTGCTTGCCAAGTATATACTACCCTTACAACTGATATTAAAATCAGCAGTTGCTTATGACACCAGCACCAGCAGCTGCAAAAACCACCATCAGTAGCTGCTGATGCTTTTATCAAGATCAGCAGCAAAAGCTATTCTTACTCATGATGGCATCAGCTGATGTCCCTCTGTTCCGATATCAGCAAATGATCAGCAAATTAGTCATTAATACTGAGATGAGCTGTTGCTTATGATACCACCATCAGCTACTGCTAAACCACCATTAGCAGCTGATGCTTTTATCAAACGCAGCTGCAGAAGCCATTCTTACTAATAATAGCAACAGAAGCTATTCTTACTAATAATAGCAGCGGGTGATGCCCCTCTGTTCTTCCATATTGGCAGAGTATGTGGTCACTGATAATAACAGCAGCAGCTGCTTATGCCACCATCACCAGCTGCCAAACCGCCATCAGCAGCTGATGCTTTCATCAAAATCAGCAGCAAAAGTTTTTCCTATTACTGATCGCAGCAGCTAATGTCCCTTTGTTCTCCGATATCGGCAGATGACGGTGTAATTAACAGTAACATCAGCAGCTGCTTAGGTTACCGCCATCATCAGCTGCCAAAGAACCATCAGCAGCTGATGCTTTCGTCAAAAGATGCAGCAAAAGCTATTTTTACTTCTAATAGGTAGCAAGTGTCCTTTTGTTCTTTCATATCGGCAAATAATGTGGTCGCAGATATTAACATCAGCAGCTGCTTATCACATCACCACCACATCACCACCAATTGCTGCCAAACCACCAACAGTAGCTGCTGATGTTTTCATAAAAAAGCAGCAAAAGCTATTCTCTCTGTGGTTTGCAGCAGCTGATATCCCATTGTTCTCCAATATCGTCAAATGATGTTGTCATTAATACGAAAATGAGCACCTGCTTACGACACAACCATCAGCAACTGCTAAACCACCGTCAGCAACTGATGCTTTTATCAAATGCATCTGCAGAAGCTATTCTTACTACTAATAGCAGCAGCTGAATGTCAGCTGTTGCTGCTGTTGGATTAAATATCTGTATCTACCATCTGTTGGTGGACTGCCTGCTGTTGAAGATAGGTAGTGAGAGTGTCAGCTGTTGCTGCTGCTTGATTGAATATCTGTATCAGCAAGCAGCTTGTGGATTGCCTGCTATTGAAGATAGGTGGTGACAGTGACAGCTGTTGCCGCTGCTGGATTAAATATCTGTATCTGCCATCTGTTTGTGGACTGCCTGCTGTTGAAGTAGGGTAGTGAGGGTGACAACTGTTGCTGCTGCTGGATTGAATATCTGTATCTGCAAGCAGTTGGTGGACTGCCTGCTGTTGAAGATAGATAGTGAGAGTGACAGCTGTTGCTGCTGCTGGATTAAATATTTGTTCATGCAATCTGTTGGTGGACTGCCTGCTGTTGAAGATAGATAGTGAGAGTGACAGCTGTTGCTGCTGCTGGATTAAATTTCTATATCTGCCATCTGCTTGCTGTTGACGATAGGTAGTGAGGGTGACAGCTGTTGCTGCTGCTGTACTAGATATCTGTATCTACCTTCTGTTTATGGACTGCCTGCTGTTGAAGACAGGTGGTCAGAGTTTCAGCTGTTGCTCCTGCTGTATTAAATATATGTATCCGCCATCTGTTGGTGGACTGCCTGCTGTTCAAGAAAGGTAGTGAGAGCGACAGCTGTTGCTGCTGCAGGATTAAATATCTGTATCTACCATCTGTAGGTGGACTGCCTGCTGTTGAAGATAGGTAGTGAGAGTGACAGCTGTTGCTGCTGCTGGATTAAATATCTGTATCTACCATCTGTAGGTGGACTGCCTGCTGTTGAAGATAGGTAGTGAAAGTGACAGCTGTTGCTGTGCTGGACTAAATATCAGTATCTACCTTCTGTTGGTGGGCTGCCTGCTGTTGAAGATATGTAATGAGAGTGACAGCTGTTGCTGCTGCTGGATTAAATATCTGTATCTGCCATCTGTTTGTGCACTGCCCGTTTTGAAGATAGGTATTGAGTTACAGCTGTTGCTGCTGCTGGACAAATTATCTGTATCTGCCATCTGTTTGTGGACTACCTGCTTTTGAAGAAGGGTAGTGAGAGAGACAGCTGTTGCTGCTGCTGGATTAAATATCTGTATCTGCCATCTGTTGATGAACTGCCTGCTGTTGAAGATAGGTAGTGAGAATGGCAGGTGTTGCTTCTGCTGGATTAAATATCTGTATATGTCATCTGTTTGTGGACTGCCTGCTGTTGAAGGAAAGTAGTGAGAGTGACTTCAGTTGCTGCTGCTTGAATTATATCTTTTTTCTACCATCTGTTGGTGGTTATACTCATGATACCAGGAGCTGCTTCTGGAGACGAAACTAACCTTTGCTGCTGCCTTCTGTTACGAGGGTGATAGCTGCTGCTGACAGTGGACGGAATGATATCTGCAGTAAGTTTTAGTGAGAGTTACTACTTCTTGTGGTGTACGTGACTAGAGTGATATATTGTGCTGTTGTTTATCAACGAGTGAAAACTGATGCTGATGGTTTCTGTGATATTTGCTGTGACAACAGCAGCAGCTGTTGTATCTTCTAATTAACAGCAGTAGAAGTTATTTCATTCCTCCCCTTAGACAACAACAGCAAATCTTACTCTCCACCTAGGTTGCAGGATGTGGCTCTTTTACATCCAGCTGCAGCAGCGTGTGAATTAAACCCCACCCCCCATAAAATCTGCTACTTCTATCATCAGAAAAGAATAAGACAAAAGCGATAAGCCGTACTAACTGCAACTGCGGCATTAGCAATTGTACCAATTGAAAACCACCATCAACAGCTAATGCTTTCGACAGATGGTGGTGCCACTAAAAACAACACCAGCAGCTGCTTATGATACCACCATCAGTAACTGACGCCACCATCAGCAGCCTATGCTTTTACTTACAGCAGCAGCAAAATGTACTCTTAACACTAGTGGCAACAGCTGACAGCCCTCTGATCTCCGATATAGGCAGATGATAGTGTCATTTACTAAAAGCAGCGGCTGCTTATGACACCACCATCAGCAACTGACATCACCATTAGCAGCTAATACTTAATCAACAGCATCCGTAATGGTTATTCTCAATACTAATGACAGTAGCTGATATCCATCTGTTCTCCGATATCGGCAGATGGTAGGGTCACTGTCACTAATAATAACATCAGCAGCTCATTCTGACTCCACCATTTGCAACTGACATCACCATCAGCAGCTGATGCTTTCATCAACAGCAGTAGTTATTCTAAATACTTATGGCAGCAGCTAATGTCCCGCTGTTCTCCAATATCAAAAGATGGTGGTGTCACTATCACTAATAAACAACATCAGGAGCTGCTTATGACACTACCATCAGCAACTGACTACATTATCAGCAGCTGAAGATTTCATCAACAACAGCAGCAAAAGTTATCCTGAATACATTATGGCAGCAGCTGATGTCCTTCTATTCTCCGATATCGGCAGATGGTGGTGTAACTATAAAAAAAACACTAGCAGCTGCTTATGACACCAGCATCAGGAACTGACTTCTCCATCAGCAGCTATTGCTTTTACTTACAGCAGCAGCAAAAGTTATTCTCAGTACTAATGGCAGCACCTGATGTCCCTCTGATCTTCAATATCGACAGATGATGTGGTCTCTGGTACAAACATCAGCATCTGCTTATGAAAACTGGCGGAGCAGCAGATGTTACTCCTGTCAAACCACCAACATTAGTGTCTGCAAATACTACACACGGCAAAAACAGTAATACAAGCCTAAATCCTTACTATAAACAGTGGCTGACACTTTTAATAACACCATTATCACAGGCAGCATATATCAATCTTAAAAAAAGAAAAGAATATTGAAAACATCAGCATCAGTTGTCACTATCATACCACGAACAGAAGCAGCAGTGTAACAGCAACAAAGTAGAAAAAGTTGCAACACTCTCTATCAACAACTAGAAACAACAAATATTAGGCCCCAGCACAAAATATCAAAAGATGTCAGTCTTGCAATAAAAAGAGTGTCAGGAAGTGTCTCTCTCACCACCAAATGTTGCATCTCAAATTCTTTTCACACCCGTAGCATTTATATATATATATATGAAGAAGAATGTTTATTCAAGTGCTATATAGGTTATGTAGCCCTTGAGCATATACATGTACATACATGCAATACAAATATAAACGGTGTGACAGGTAGTATACAATAAGTGCATAATATCACCTTAATAAATACAGAATAATATGTGAGTCAAGAATCATTAATACTTAAAGCTATTAATTTCTTTCCTCTGAGCTATATCCTAACCTATCCCACTTAGACCTTATCTTTGCTTGGTGAAAACTGTGTGACTCTTCTTGTAATATCCCTTCGGGCACTATGCCTAACCTGCATTGAACCAACGTCGATTCGACATCATGACGTCGAATCGTCTTCGGTTCAAAGCTGATCAAACCCCATGTGCCCGACGGGTTATTTGTAAGGTAACTTAATTCGTTGCGACCCCTAAACTACATATAAGGCACATCTGTCATGCGAATTGGAGAGAACTGTGTGACTCTTCTTGTAATATCCCTTCGAGCACTATGCTTAGCCAGCATCGGACCAACGTCGATTCGATATCATGACGTCGAATCGACGTTGGTCCAAAGCTGATCAAGCCCCATGTGCCCGACGGGTTATTTGTAAGGTAACTTAATTCGTTGCGAGCCCTAAACTACATATAAGGCACATCTGTCATGCGAATTGGAGAGAACTGTGTGACTCTTCTTGTAATATCCCTTCGGGCACTATGCTTAGCCAGCATTTGACCAACGTCGATTCGATATCATGACGTCGAATCGACGCTGGTCCAAACTTGATCAAACCCCATGTGTCCGACGGGATATTTGTAAGGTAACTTAATTCGTTGCGAGCCCTAAACTACATATAACGCACATCTCTTATGCAAAATGGAGAGAACTGTGTGACGCTTCTTCTTGTAATATCCCTTCGGGCACTATGTTTAGCCAGCATTGAACCAACGTCGATTCGATATCATGAAGTCGAACCGACGCTGGTTCAAAGCTGATCAAACCCCCATGTGCCCGACGGGATATTTGTTAGGTAACTTAACTCGTTGCGAGCCCTAAACTACATATAAGGCACATCTGTTATGCAAATTAAAGAGAACTGTGTGACGCTTCTTCTTGTAATATCCCTTCGGGCACTATGATTAGCCAGCATTGAACCAACGCCGATTCGATATCATGACGTCGAATCGACGTTGGTCCAAAGCTGATCAGAAGGGATATTTGAAAGGTAACTTAATTCGTTGCGAGCCCTTAACTACATATAACGCATATCTGTCATGCAAAACACCCAAAGTGGCTATGTGAAAAAGCAAACACCAGTTTGAGTACCTAAACAAACAAAACAGTTTTGTGTCTACACTGAAAACACATATTTGAAGGAAAAAAGAGAAAATAAACCTTACGTAAATATATGGCAGCAGAGGGACATCAGCTGCTATATAATTTTTTTTCGTTGATGCTGACAATGGCTTTCTGAACAACCCTAACGACCTTGCATATTCAAGGATTCTGTTGTTTTTATTTCTCTGTTTATACCAGTACCATGGTCTTGCATGCTCTTAGTATTAGTCCTCAAACACATACATTGAGATGACACTAGAAGCTCTAAATGCAGGAAAAAATAAATAAACTTGAAAAATTAACTTCTGAAAATTAACTTTGACCTTGTCTTTTTTTCAAACATCTTGCTGATCTTACCCAACAAGTAGAGCCAAACTAAAAACAGGGGATAAATGAGCAATAAAAAGGCAACTAAGAAGAGAGGGGAAAAGAGTGGCCAAGATCTGTAGGAAAATTTAAAAACGATGAGAAAACATAAATGTCATGTTGAAAAGCTAATTATAGTATCTTCTGCGGGAGTCTCAGCTGAAGTTGCGGACCTGGTGTTGTCTCAGAGGCAGCAGCAGTTGTTTCTTTCTGTACAGCTGCAGTTGATAGTTGATGCCAGAGGTACTATTGACCTACCTTAAATTAACTTGCAAGCTGAGCGAAAACGGATTTGCGATATATCGGTATTACGGTATTGTGAGACAACTTTATCATGTTTTTTTTTTAAGATACGTTTTCTGTAATAAGTACTTTAACTCTGAATTTCAACGCTGTTTAAGATGTTAATGGTCATATTTAACTCAGAGTTTATTTCATTTATAATAATTAATAACATTAAATAATACGCGGACTCTCAAACACTGTACACGTATCCTAGTCATAATTCGAATTATGAACATCAATATTTTTATAGATATCCATAATTCGAATTATCGATATCCATAATTCGAACTCAGGATATCCGAAAATCATTATTATTAATAGATATAATTTGTATCATGTATATCACAAATCCGATTTTTTGGATATTCATAATTTGATTTATGGATGGTCATAAATCGAATTATGGATATCGGATATCACTGATTACTAATGGATATCAATAAATCAAATAGGTGATACCAATGTCGAATTAGTGATATCCATTAATCATTAAGATTATTAGATATCCATAATTCAAATATTAAGTAAAATCTATAATTCGGGTTACGGATATCAATATTTGGGCCCGTTTATGTATAACACTAATTAGAATTATGGATATCATATATTCTCCGTTACAAATAATAAGTTTAAATAACGACTGCTCTGCGATTATTTATGGATATTTACTATTCAAATTATGGATATCAATTATTCAACCCGATTTCTTGATATAACTTATTTAAAATATGGATATCCCTACTTCGAATTACATATATGAGCCGCGACACGGGAAAACCAACAATCTGGTTGTGCACCCAGCGCAGACTCAGATCAGCCTGGGCATCCGCCCAGTCTGATCAGAGTCTTCGCTGTCCGCATGGAGGTAGCTAAGACCCTTAGCTACCCTTTTGGCACTAAACGAAGAGTCTGATCAAACTTGGCGAATGTCCAGGCTGATCTGAATCTGCACTGGGTGCACAACCACATTGTTGGTTTTCTCGTGTCGCGGCTCTTATGTATTTCCATAATACTGCCCATAGCTATCAATAACTCTAATTATGGCTATCCATCAATCGAATTAGTGATATCATAATTCGAATTGGTGATATCCATAAAATCGGATATTCGGCATCCATAATTCGAAGTTGTGATATCCATTCTTTGAATAAGTGATATCAATAAATGGGCTGACCAAGACCTGACAAATGTAACAATTTTTTACTTGCTCACTGCGCACTGGGAAAGCAAATACTTTTATTTGACCAGCAAAATTTCTTGCTTCTCCAGAATTATTGTTGTAACACAAATTTCCGATGAAAGAGATTACAGGTGTGATCTACGAGACAGGGCTGAGATATATGATAAACTTTATTTTTCAGCATTTTTTACATGTATCAACCAAATAAAAGAGTGCTGAAAATGTCTCCTTCCCCACCCCAACCTGCATTCGCACTGCTGAATTTTTTTTTTTCATCTCTCGTAACGATGTTCCCGAAGTGGCTCAGCGGTTTCCATTTGTTGGATTTTATTGTATGTGTATTTCAATTCTCGTAACGACATTGGATTTTATGTACTGTTCTGTTTCAGTTCTCCTAACGACGTTCGCCAAGTGCGTACGTAACTATAGTTGCACACCCCTGGCGCCGAGTGTTCGTCCAAGTCCTATGTATATTGTTTTGTTCTCTTCTCTTCTCCTAACGACGTTCCCCATGTGGTCAGCGATACGTAACTATGACTATAGTTGCACACAGCCGTCCAAATTTATATTTTGTAATCGACCCTATTAGCGCACGTGACCCAATAAGCGAAGATCATGCATATGATTTTTAGCGCACATATTTTTACTGGTTTATCCCTTTGATTGCTTGTTACAAGTGCTGAAAACACTATAAAATCTTACAGTTTTCACTTACAAAGCATCTCCATCCTGCATGACTATATGCAGCTTTTCTCTAATGATTCAGTTTGATTGCTTGTTACAAGTGCTGAAAACACTATAAAATCTTACAGTTTTCACTTACAAAGCATCTCCATCCTGCATGACTATATGCAGCTTTTCTCTAATGATTCAGTTTATTTCTATATATAATAATTCTTTGAAATGTGCGTTTATTAGGAAGAATGTCTACTGAAAGTATTTAATGTTACAGTGCGCTAAACGGGTCGAATACGGTACACCTTTATTTTTTTATTTATAATTTAGAAGCTTATTATATTTTGTTGGTATGTAAGGGAAGCAAACTATTCCAATTCAGTCTCTTATATGTACCATACTTTAATCTTTGCCAAGGAAATAGATTTATTTATTTATTTTTTGTATTTATTTATTTTTTTTAAATTTATTTTTGTAGCTATTCCATTCTAGTATATATCATTCTCGCAAAGGAAATAAGTTAACATGTCTGTAAACTATATATAGGCACAAGGGAGAAGCCTGCGAAAGATAAATCCTATTATTGTATAACTGCAACTACAGTTATTCATTTTAAACACAGACGTTATTATTATTATTATTATTATTATTATCATCATTTGTCATTATTATTTTGGGCTTTACAACCCTTAAAAGAACACTTACCTATATCGAGCCGATCGTTCCTAGAAAGTGGACTAAAACCAAACTTACTGGGGTAAAACTTCATCAGCTGCTGCGAGGCTACCAGCAGCTGCTGCGAGGCTATCAGCAGCTGCTGCTGAGGCTAGCAGCGGCAGCTCGTGATTTGGATGTTACTGGACAAGTTGGCAAAAGAGGCGGCATTAGAGGCACAAGAACTGGACATAGGCACAAGTGTGATTACACACCAAGATATAAAGAAGGCTGCAAGGTCAAGCATTTTGGAGAAGAGGCAGAACAAGTGGGAAATATCAAGTAGAGGTACAGAACTTTTCCAGTACAAGCCGCAGATAGAGCCGAAACCTAAACATGACTTCCCAAACCATAGATTATATTCAGTGTCACTACAATTAAGAACAGAATACTCACAGTTAAATGACTACAGGAGTACAATAAGACACATATCTTCAAACCAGTGTCTTTGTGGACAAGTGGAGACAGTTGAACATTATCTTCTTGAATGTGAACTATATGAGGAAGAAAGATTGGAACTTATTCATAACTTGCATACCCGAGTGGGAGAATCACACCTAGATATGAATGTACTCCTTGGTTATGAGCAAAAAGAAAATTTCCCAGAGTGGCGAGAAACAGTTATCAGGAATGTGTGCCAATTCATAGAGAAAACAAACAGATTCTCAACTCAGAATTAAGTCACAAGATCTCAAAAAATTAAATTTTACATCCAAATCTATACAAAATTAACCATCTAAGACAAATTACCAAGAGAAAATTACCAGTGCGCAAAGACATACAGAGTGAACATTTACCAAGAGTAACGGCTGAAGATTCAAGATTCAAGATTACGTTTCTGTTGTTGTGCATGCGTGTTTGTACGGGCGCATGTGTGTTAAGTCCCTTTCAAAAAGACTATATGCCTCCGGATATATGTGTCATGCATTTAACTTAATGCAAATCGGTCTCCGAGGTCCTTGATTTTCCAACTGTACCCCAGTCGCGCCTGCTACAGTCATGAAGATAATGTTATCTATGATTAGGAAAAACTGATACGGTTGCTGACTCATCATCGTGCAGCTGAAGGGAGGTGAAAAGACGTCAATCATGATTGGGTTAACCATCAAACATGCAGTTTCATATAAAGTAGATGAGAAGGCAGTTATCCGAAACCGACAAAATCAATTTCCACATCCTGTCTCAAACACTAAATGGAAATGGAAAGCAGTAAAGACGGCAGACAATACAAAACAAGACAAGCGATAAGCAATGAGGTTAGATCCAACCCAGTAGATGGTCGCGAGGCTATCGTAAATAGGGTCATGTCAGGTAAGTTTGGACAGCAGGTAAATTCGGACATACCATTGCAAACAGTAAAAATCCAGATGAGACGGCTCATCATGAGCCGTCTCATCCGGATTTTTACTGTTTGCCCAGTTATATTTGTTTTAATTACAAACAACTGACATATTAAGGAAACAAAGTCACTGTCCGAATTTACCTGTTGTCCGAATTTAGCTGGCTTCATCCTAATGTACAAAGAATCAAAGATAAACAGAAAGCCGACAACGACAATAATAGTAAACGACAACAGAAGCCCCGCATTGGAACGGTCAGTAGAAACTCTCTAGGGCCGGGTTCGCTGAAAGCAGTTTTACATGCGCATAACCCTCATTCTTTATTCTGTTGTGGTTCATAAACAGACAAGTTATTCGGTCCGAGTGAAGGACTTCTATCCCATCTATGGATCGAAACAGCAAATATGTAAATCAGACTTCAGTACTGAGATGAAAAAAGTTGAGAACTCGACAGCAAGAACAACACTGAAACGGTGGGGCAAAAGGTAAATTCCGATGGGTACTACCAAAGAACTTCCCAGACAATTTAGTAGAAAGTTGTTAGGTCGGAGCCTCTGTTAAGTCTGAGGCCTGACTAACCGGCATACAATTAAAGAGGGCAGCGAAGTTTCCAACAGTGATTAACCATGCGGTCCGGCTCATTATATTTATGTCGTATCTGGTTCTTTTTTAAGGGGAGATTATTTTCCTAAACCGGCCAGAAAAAATGCCAACCAACAATTTATTTGAATTTAATTACTGAGTCACCATAGAGCGCAGGTTCCCACAGGCCTTGTTCAAGAAGACGTTGAGTCCCGTATTAATTTAGATACCAGGTGGTAGTGGCATCGACAAAATTTTGACCAGCTTTAGAGTTTGTGATAACAATAGCCTTGTTTAATAAGTTTCTGATCGTGAGTATTTTGAAGACGGATTTTCTTCACATTTAGCATGTACATTGTTCTATGAAACATCTCAGTTTTCATTTCTTTCTAACAGAGTTATTGCTCTTATAATTAAATATAATAGAAGAAATACATTCATATTGGCGAAGTGCGATTTTGGACAACTTGCGGACTCATGGCCATTTCATTAAGAATCAATGTGTTTAATAAATGTAACTTAAATTAACCAATGGGGCTTCCGTATCTGAAGACTTTGCCTTTCTTAGCCAGATTTCTTTTGGACACAAATTCATAACACATTACTGTTTCAAGGTTTTCAGTGTTTTCGACTCGAAAAAACAAACAATTTCCTTACTATCTGAATTGAAAGAGAATATCACGTCGGTTTGGGTCATTCAATTAGTTCGGCCCGCTTGAGTAAAAGAGTACAAAGCAATACAGAAATTGGTGTGGTTTGGAATCCTAGTTCTTGCACGGTTGCCACATATGTTCACTACAAGGGGTCCATTTTCGAAAGTACTATGTGCTTTTGATCTTTTCAACACTGAACTGAGATTCAATATAAAATCGCATATATACTATATTCTTTTGTAGCTTGTTTGCCTCAGGATTAAATGAGCGTCGACACGAGAAAAACACCAAAATGGTTGTGCGCCCAGCCCAGACTGTGATCAGCCTGGGCATTCACCCAGTCTGATCAGACGCTTTGCTAAGCGCTTAAAAGGTAGCTAAGAGTCAAAGCTACCTCCATGCGGACAACGAAGACTCTGATCAGACTGGGCAGATGCGCTGGGCGCACAACCACTTTG
Source organism: Ctena decussata (assembly GCA_963989385.1). NCBI lineage: Eukaryota > Metazoa > Mollusca > Bivalvia > Lucinida > Lucinidae > Ctena > Ctena decussata. The sequence continues at coordinate 88,557,776 of OZ022499.1, read as the reverse complement.
TTAGTTTTGTCGTGTCGCGGCTCAAATTTGAAAATTTTACTAAATGAGAATAACGAAAAAACTGTACGTAAATTTTGAAATGACAGGCATAACTTAGAATTGTGCACGGTTTTCGGGGTCTAAGCTGTTCAAAGATATGCTTTGCAACCTTTTTCTTTTGTTATATAATAGGCACTATCACACACCTGCAAGATTAACTCTGTTCTTTTCGTTTGCTTATTAAGTTCCTTTTGTGCAAAGAAACGATAAATTACAACTGAAATAACAAAACCTTTTATTGAAAAATAAACCTTAGCACATTAGTTTCATCAAAGACTATAAATAAGTTGAAGTAAAATTCCGACGCAAGTCCAAGCTTTTTATATTAATGGTGCAGACTTTCAATCCACCAACAGAAATGCAAAGAAATGCGACGTCAGTACGGCGTCATTTCGACATCAATTGTCCGCATTCATTACTTCGCATTGACGTCAGTACGACGTAATTTCAACGTCATGTGGCCGCTGGGGATGTTTCTCATGCTTAAGATACGTGTTCGGTTAAGTCTAATTTGTGACCACCTACCTGGAACCCTAGTATAGAGATGATAATTTTGATATCTGCTTGTATTGTTTCACTTCTTTTTTTTGTGCGGCTTCATGTAATCATATCCCGTGTTGTGTCGTGGGTGAGAAGTGGCTTTTGATTGCGTGGCTTTTTATGCATCTTTAACATTGCCCTTTACACTCCTTTACACTACTTTGTTTTTCGTTCTTGTAGGTTTTTTGGGGTAGGCAGCCTTTTCACTTTTTCCACTGTCTAGTGGTTTGATTATTTGTATATCGCGTATGCCATTTGTTTTCAGAACAATGATCATCTCGTTTGGAAAGGAGAGCTTGTTGTTTTGATTTTTGTTATACTGTATCGTTTTTACTCTTACTGTTAGTGCCAACGGTAGACTATGATCGTGCGCGGCACTGGCACTTTCTTGACATCTTCAAAGTTTGTTTTCTCATATGACAGGCCCAGATATGCGGACAGAGTTCAGATTTGTGCTATACAATGTATATTAGAACTGATGCTAATAACACTACAGCTGTAGTTATTTCTTACAAAGGAATTATAATATACTCAAAAAAATATTAAAGGGTCGAACTTTTACCCTGCGATTTCTGGAACATTTCAAACATTTGGTAAAATAAATCATTTCTACCTTACATTTTATTTATTTTACAAGTTTTATACACATGAAGCTTGAACCTATAGCCTTTGTCTTGACCAATGTCAAGCTTTAAGTCAAACTACCCCTAAAATGAAAGCTGTTTGAATTCCCATAGAGAATTGATAGTGTGTCAGTTTGGTTGGGAATAACTTCTAAAATTGCTATGAGTTTTAAACTTCTTATAGCTTGCTGACCTTAAAAATGATTGAACTTGATGACTTTCGAGCAATTTTTAAAAAAATCCATGAATTGGCGAAATCGAAAATTTTGGTGAATTTGTTCCCTATGGACTTCAAACAACTCTGATTTTGAGGGTAGTGTGAATTGAAGTTTGGACTTGGTCAAGATATAGGCTATATTTTCAAACTATACATGTACAAAACTTGTAAAATGAATGAAATGAAAGGTGGAAATGATTTTTTTACCAAATGTTTGAAATGTTCCAGAAATCGCGGGGTAAAAGTTTGACCCTTTAATATTTTTTTCGAGTATATATATTAAATATTGATAATTGTTATAGGACGAAATAAAGGCAGTAGTGCGTGTTCGTTTAAGTATGCATGACCCAAATTACACTGGCATTATTGTAGTTACCTTGCCTTAAGATCTTTGTGTCCGCGCAGTCTGAGCGTCTTTGATATTTAGAGGTTATTACATGTATAGTGTCGCGTTGCCAGGCATATCGGCCCGGATAGCTCCATATTGGCCCGAGGGCCTTTAGGCCCGAGGGCCAATATAGAGCTACTGGGCCAGGCATATCGGCCCGGATAGCTCCATATTGGCCCGAGGGCCTTTAGGCCCGAGGGCCAATATGGAGCTACCGGGCCGATATGCCTGGCAATGCGACACTAGGCATGTCGTAACCATTTTATTACATGTATTCTGCGTTTCCCCTAAAATTATTATACTGATTGAAACAAACGAAACTATTAGGGGCGACACGTCAACTCGAATGTTTTTGACGTTATGTTATGTTGAAAAGTACGCACGCACACATCGCCGCCGTGCTGATGTCCTTCAATAAACATGACATCATTATGCAATCATTTTCAAACACAGTTAGAAATACAAAGATTTACAGAGAATTTCAGAGTCAGCAAATTCTTAGAAAGCGAGACAGAGAAAAAACTTACAATATGCATTTCAAATTCATTGCGGAGGATTGTTCCTACTGTCTGAGTCTGTAAAGACTGTCACATTGTGTTTTACGATTCTGTTTGAGATTTTCGGTTTCTCTAGAAACTTTCTCAGCCGTTTAGCAGTTGCCTGTCGGTCTTTTCTCCTCCTCCCCCCTCCCCCGCCCACGCCATATCAATAAATCCAGTCGCTCAAGCCATAAACTTGCAGCTGTTCCAGTTGCGTTCCGCCATCTTGTTTTTGAATGAGCGGGCTGATATGGCTGCACGAGCGGGCCGATATGGCTCTGCACGAGCGGGCTGATATGAGGAAAGGAACCACGAGCCATATTGGACTGCGTATCCAAGATATTTGTTACTATATTTAGTAATACATGTAATAATCACTGGTAGTTCGCTTTTTGCTAGGAGCCTTCAGTGTTTTCATCCAACAACATTATGACCAGTTATGCACAGCTCGATGCATCGTTTTGATAGACAGGACACCAAAACCGCATTGATCGACCAACGAAGGGAACGTGTTCATTTTATTTGGATCTCGGTTACATGATTTTCAAACAGATATATGGATTTTTACTGAGTAAGAGCATTTGATTGCCCTTTTTTTATTTGTAACGTAACATCATCACATGCAGAGGATTATCGGTAAGTTCTAATCTGGCATATGTACCAGATTATGCAAAGCATCCTTTATATCACAACTTACCTGCCGTTTGCACGTATATTTAAAGAAATCGAGAGAGTTGTGCGGTTTGCTTTATTTGAAGAGATAACAACATTGATTTATTACAGCTGATGATATGAAACTTAATAAACTTAATTCACTGAAAAAAAAGTTTAATTCATATTGACAGAGCCTAATCTGTCTTGATAATATTTATCTTTTGAAAATGCTGTTGGTTCTCCGCCATAATAGTTTACCCATAACAGACATGCAACCTTGTATGCACTTTTATATGCTGTATCTTTTGTTGTAGAAAGTGTTGTGGCATAAGCACATTCAATCGCATGATCACGTTCCGTATGACTTGGACCGTCGTTATAGGAACTGGAACAACAATAATGCTGATGAAAATAGCTGCAATGAAGTAAGTGTTCAACTCTAGAATAAATTATTACACTCCAACAGGCACAGAAAATTGAAATTATAACATCGAAATAAAGTTAATTTAACACCATGGCGTTGAATCAGCTATATTTCGATTATGTTTGAATGGTGTGTGCCCACAGAGAGTGCAAATCTAGTTCCGTTCTTTGGGCTTCTCTACGACAAGGCTACAAGTGCAGTCCAGATGAATGGCAGCACGGAAGAATGGTTCAGAACAGCAGCTGGAGTATGGCAAGGATGTCTGTCACCCACCCTCTTCAACATTTTTGTAGAACGGATCATGTTTGATGCGTGGAAGAACGTGATGGAAAGGTTAGCCAAGGTGACAGAAATATTACTAATCTGCGGTTTGCCGATTGCATAGATGCTCTAGCTGAGAAAGAAAGGAGCTAGAAGCCTTAGTTGAAAGTCTCGACAAAACCTGCTCAATGTATCAAATGGAGATCCGTGCTAAGAAGACCAAACTGATGACAAACACCGACAATGGCATCCAGAGGGAATTCAGTGTGAAAGGGCAGAAGCTGGGTACCATAACAAGCTTCAAACACCTTCGAACAGTTGTCTTAGATGATGGCTCAAAACCGGAATTTCTCTAAATGATTGTACAAGAAAATTCAGCTCTTACAAAGCTGAAGCCAATGTGGAGAGATAACAAAATATCTCTTACTGATGCGCTCCTTCGCCACTTCCATATGAGCCGCGACACGACAAAACCAACAATGTGGTTGTGCGCCCAGCGCAGACTCAGATCAGCCTGGGCATCCGCCCAGTCTGATCAGAGTCTTCGCTGTCCGCATGGAGGTAGTTTAGACCCATAGCTACCATTTATATACTTAGTGAAGAGTCTAAACGGACTAGGCAGATGTCCAGGTTGATCTGAGTCTGCGCTGGTCGCACAACCACAATGTTGGTTTTGTGGTGTCGCGGCTCATATTTCTTTACACCTGTGAATCGCAGGCATTTCAGATGAGATGCTACCGAAGGTTATTGAACAATTTGTACAAGGACCATATAACCAATGAAGAGGTTCACGGAAAGATCCAAGCAGCCATTGGAAAATATGTTGAACTCCCGGTCATGGTCATGAAAAGGAAACTAAGGTAGTTTGGCCACGTTTCAAGGTCTTCGATTTATCAAAGACAATTCTACAGTGCACAGTGAAATGAAAAAGAAGAGGTAGACAGAAGAAGAGGTGGGAAGACAATATTAGAGAGTGGACGGGGATGGATTGTGCCAGCTCAACCAGGACAGCTGAAAACAGTACAAGGTGGAAAGGGATTGTCGCGAAGTCATGTGTGGTGCCCCAACGGGATAGAATAGGATAGAATAGATTTGCAAAGACGATCGCACAGTACCCAGTAAAAGGAAAAAAGAAGAAGAGGTGGACAGAAGAAGAGGTGGGAAGACAATATTTAAGAGTGGACACATGTGGACAGGGATATACTTTACCAGCTCAGCCAGGGCAACTATAATCAGGACAAGGGGGAAAGGGATAGTTGCGAAATAATCTTTCTTGCTCGAACGACCTTGCAAGGTTATCAAGTTGATAAAATAGATATCCCACAGAGATATGCAAAAAAAAAAAAAAAAATACTGTTGTTTTGTTAGCTTTATGTATTTTGCGTTGGTTTTATTTATCAAATGGATACAATGTTATATCAAGCATGTTCTTCTGTGTTCAAAACATAAGTTCAAAGTTTTCTATAGTTTCAATATTTCGTTGTGGAGAAAAGTCAAGCACTCACATTTCCTTATGCTTTTATTTACATGTTCCTTTATCGTCTATTCATGAAACTATTTAATATGAAACAATCCAGCTGCTTCTTGAGTTGCGACACGAGAAAACCAACAAAGTGACATGCGCCCAGCACAGACTCAGATCAGCCTCGGCATCCGCCAAGCCTGACCAGACTCTTCGGTAAGCGCTTAAAGGGTAGCCAAGGGTCTAAGCTTTCTCCATGCGGACAGCGAAGACTCGGATCAGATTGGGCGGATGCCCAGGCTGATCTGAGTCTTCGATGGGCGCACATACCACTTTGTTCGTTTTGTCGTGTCGCGGCTATTATTATAACCATATAATGCTAGTTTATTACAATAAAGTGTGTCGTATTTTCACAGCACACTAAACATTTATAAAAGTATTCTTGATACTACTAATATTTTGATTAGTTTCTTGGCTAACGATCAAACGAAATATTTAAATTTTAATGAATTTCATCAAAATTCTGCTGAAATATAGTTTTAATCTACTGTTTATGTTTAAGGTAAACGTTTCTTGTCTTCAAAATAAAGAATATGTTTAGATGATATTTAACATACGCTAGTTCTTAAGGCAATATAGGAAATAGCTGTTCATTCTGTTTACCGTGCTTTACCTTCTTGACCTGCCGTCAGTTATGGACAAAATGCTTTCGTTTTGGTTCTGAAGGCATGATATGGGGTCTGATTGCATTAGTTCCTGATCATTGCCTATCTTTTTCTTTCTTCACAAAGAGCAAAAATGTTCGCTTTTATCCTACTGATCTATAGATGGATGGATGGATGACTAGCGATTTTACGTCCACATCAACAGTATTTCAGTCATATCAGGACGAAAGGTGGGTGATAATGAAAGGTTGGGTGCAATAATCCTACTGATCTTCACTATCTGAATATGTCCATTATATTCACAGGAAGGCAACCCGAACACTAAAGTTTATTCACTCCTAAATTTAACCTTTACAAACAAAGTCACGTTTTCATTTTTTATATAAACATAAAGAATGCAGAATTATTTATAGTGCTTCCAGTTATTTTAGTACAAGATTTTGCTTGTAAGCAAATAGAATGAGCCCGCCATCAGTGATATCACGATGATGGATGTCTGATTTTCAGTTCTTTCTGAAGTCGCTGGAAGTAAGACATAAATGAGCCGCGACACGACAAAACAACCAAAAGCCCAGGCTGATCAGAGTCTTTGCTGTGAGCTTAGAGGATAGCTAAGGGTCTAAGCTAACTCCATGTGGACAGAGGTGACTCTGAACAGACTGGGTGAATGCCCAGGCTGATCTTAGTCTTTGCTGGGTATACATGCCACTGTGTTGGTTATGTCGTGTCGCGGCTCAAATGATTTAGATTTAGTGACGGCCTACAGTTAGCTTTCTATATCAGGACAATGCTTACTTGGCTTAGGAATTGCTTTCATGCAATAAACCCTTTTATTTATTCTACGTTCCTTGTTTTGTGTGTGTGCCAAATTAAAAGTGCAAGACAAATATATATGTATTTTATGGTATTTTACTACAATGTGTTTAAAATTTATTAGCCGTTATATGATTCTTTTTGTGTAAAGGCTGTTTTACAGATGCTTGATGAGAATGCTAGGAAGAAAATAAAAAAGTTTATTCTACTAAAATTGTGTTGAACATATGTTTCAAGCATATATGAGCCGCGACACGAGAAAACCAACATTGTGGTTGTGCGCCCAGCGCAGACTCAGCTCAGCCTGGGCATCCGCCCAGTCTGATCAGAGTCTTCGCTGTCCGCATGGAGATAGCTTAGTCCCTTAGCTACCCTTTAAGCGCTTAGGGAAGAGTCTGATCGGACTGGGCGGATGCCCAGGCTGACCTGAGTATGCGCAGGGCACACAACCACATTGTTGGTTTTCTCGTGTCGCGGATCATATATACTACCAATAAAGCAAATGGAGAGTAGTCTTCTGAAGGCATGGCAAAGGAAAGTATAATACTCCGCTGCAGCAAACTTGCTTCTGCAAAATTAAATCCTATTTTATCCACTGGAGCAACCAAAGCCCAAACTGATAGGAAGGTTTAGTTACTTTGATCATTTGTTGTAAAATTCGGCATACTGTAATATTCTAATTATATGCTGAAATAATCGTAAACTTACACAAATATGCTGCCACTTGGGCGCGGCAGATAGAAACTTAATAATTTGAGCTTTGAGACAGAAAAATAGGTAATAAAATTCAGTTTTCTGGCAAACAATATAATTTATGATATAAACGTTCCTATTTGTGAATGAATAAAATACTTTTCGGAGGATTAAAAAATAAAAACGTATTACTTCTGTAAATTCAACCCTAATTTTTATAGTTTTGTTACAATTTCAAAGATGTTAACAGCATCGAGGCAAGGGCACATAACTCCCGTTGTGCAGATATTTGACGATGACAAACTGATCATTTGTTGTAATTTTCACGGAGGTCTTTTCAACTCATACTTCATTTTATTTACTTTTAACTATTATTTTTCCATTTGTGTGTTGTTGATGTTTCTATTGTCATAACATTTTTGTGTGAATTTTATGAATGTATTTATTTATTCATATTATTTATTTACTTTTTTCTTTATTTTTTCATAATTTTCACTATTTAAAATAATTTAGGGTAGGTGCAGATAACCTTGGGTTCCAAACTGCAGACAATAAAAGAAAACTTCTGTCGGTTTAGTCATTTATGTTAACTTTCACAAATATATTCTAATCAGTTAAATAACTAAAATCGCTTTATGGACATTGACAAAGGGCCATAATTTTGTCAGAAATCATCGAAATGTGGCTATTAACAGTCACGTGCAAAAGAATTTTCCAATGTCAAGTTTGAAGAAAAGGGTAGGTGAAAAGTAGTCTAGTGGCCGTAGGGGCAGTGACGGTTAGAGGCCGATTGTATCTTGGGCACAGCATATGAAAGATGAAGCCCACCCTCTCCTTTTGCTGCCTCATCCTTCCCCAATTTGCAAAAGGTGCTCATTTACTACTGCTAGTAGTAGTATTTCAATTCTCCTATCGACGTTCTCCCCGCACCTCAGCGGAACGAATCCATAGCCGCAGTAACGGGGCGCCGAGCGTCCGTCCAAGTCTCATTTACTGCTGAGCGGTATACCTATTTAAGAAATAGATCAGCTCTAGCAGTGAATTGTTGAGTAATAATTCACTGTTTGGAGGTCAGTTGTAAAGTAGATCATATCACGAGCGCGGAGCGCGAGTGATATATCTACTTACAACTGACCGACAAACAGTGAATTATTACTCAACAATTCAATGCTAGAGCTGAACTATTTCGATTCTAACATTCAAAACCGCGAAAAAACTATTCCTTTCATTCAAACTCCCCCAACCTTCCTGCCAGCGCGTTCATGCTCCCGCCAATATTTTTAACTGTATCTAAGACAAATATACTTTTTTATGGCGATTTTAGAAAGAAAAAGAGACGTTACACCGTCTAACGTCTCAAAACGTCACAAAATTACGTCAGCAATTGCAGTGACGTCAGCAATTAGACTCACGCACTCCCAAACAGTGAATTGTTGCAGAATAAAACACGGTAAGTTTCCATTGCTTCTATAGGCGCGCTGTGTTAGAATTACGTATATAGTCCTTACTGTTTGCATTTGCATTACGGTATATGGATACACCCGGTACCATATTGTTATGTCATATTTAAAGGGGTAAGCGCAACTTTTGTTACTTCATGTTTGTTTCTCTTGGTCGCCAAATATTTCCAACAGTGGGCTTACCTTTAAAGGAAAAGGATTTGCTCCTACAGAAGAAATTCATTTCCTTTAAGGCTTGACTCCCGTTGAGAAATGAGACAAAAATGAAATGAGTTGAGTTAAACGTTAGTGGCCGGGGATTATTCTTTCTTGCAAGCCGTCCGTGAGATCGTCTGTCCCCTCCCTGAGCCACATTCGTCGTTGATATGCATGTGCTATCAAAAAAAGTCTATGAAATATCTTTGGTCAAAGCAAGTTGCATAAAAAAGGCAAGGGCATATTTTGCAGCAGATTGTTGTTTACTGCTCTCTATTTTTCAGAGAGCTCTGATTCTCTGGGCCACTGACCAGCAGGCACTGGACGTCTAAAACGACGTCGGATTAACTTCGATACGGCGTATACGCGTCACATCAACGTCAATACAACGTCATTTTCGACGTCATGTGCCCGCTTGATAAGATAACGAGTACATAAATATTGCATGGTTATGGTTACGTTATATGAACACAGTGTCGCAAAGTTTGTGGCTTTTTTTTCTAGGGCATCAGAGAAAGTTCCACGGATAAGAAGATTGGAAACATTTGTGTTGGCACATTTCAAAGCTTGTTTTTGCTCCCATATTTATGCTTGTTTATGGAGTAAAAAGACTGCAGTGCAGTTGAAAACTAAGCCACTGGTTTTGCTGATTGCAATCAACAAAAGAGATTTGAGCCGCGACACGAGAAAACCAACAATGTGGTTGTGCGCCCAGCGCAGACTCAGATTAGCCTGGTCATCCGCCAAGTCTGATCAGAGTCTTCGTTTTGCGCTTAAAGGGTAGCTAAGGGTCTAAGCTAGCTTCATGCGGACAGCGAAGACTCTGATCAGACTGGGCGGATGCCCAGGCTGATCTGAGTCTGCGCTGCCCGCACAACCACTTTGTTGGTTTTCTCGTGTCACGGCTCATTTCTTATCCTAATGGAAATCACGCAGGGGTAAATATAGCAACGAAAAACTGAAAGTGCGGTTCCCAAAAATAGAATATCAGTGAAATCTGTTGATATGAGACTAATCTTATTTTGTGGTAATGCTAAAATAACGTTGTTTCAAAACCGATGTTATCTGGTTAAGGAGCGTCAAACGGATGTGCTGATTTCCTGTACTTTAAAAACAGGAACACGCGCTGATACATCCAACAGAGTTGGCACCATCTTCTTCTACGCAACACTGCAGTACAACTCGCTGAGCAGACTTTGGAATGGTCACAATTCAAATCCTTCAGCTGCGAATTACGATTTATTTTGCGTGTCATCGTGTTACAATAATTGCATTTCCAAAGCCCGGGATAAAGCAGAATGTAGCTGGCCTAATGTAGCTGGATGTTTAGATGTAAATAAGGATTATGCCAGGAATAACGACTTCAGTTTCTCCTCTTCGATGCCAGCTAAGGAAAGCCAAAAAAAAAAAAAAAAAAAAAAGGAAGAGTTGCATTTCCTGAAGTTGTATCCATATATGTAAAATGTTTTTTTTTCTTACTGTATTCTTCTTTTTACTGTATCTAAGGCCTGGGATAGTCTCTCGACTCTTAGGCCTGTTCTTGTCTTCTTCCATAGAACTGCAAAAAATCTCTTCCATAGATCTGCAAAATATCCAGCAAAAACTGAAGTGAAATAAGAAGTCATCCTTTACTTGGCACATTAATTAGATTGGCGTCGCCTGAAACGATACCTTACATGACAAACTCAGGACAGACCGCGCATCTGCACACACAGCTCAGACTTTTCCTTTTTGATTCACAGTCTATGAATACTGGAGAATCTAAAACGTGTACAGTGGAGAATCTGGTCAGTATACTGATGCGCAATCTAATGTTAAAAAAAAGATGGCTTATGATTCCTGATCATAAAACGCCAATATTTTTTTATATATAAAATGTGTGTAACTGTTATTCTCTTCTAAGTCCAAGGAACTCAGAAGTACACAACCCGACCAACGAAAGAGGAACCGAACAACCAGACTACTGACATTAAAATGCATAAAGCACCGCATCTATGTTTTCGAATCTTAAACAAAAACAGCAATGGAAGTGGACAGCCATACAGCTAAATAAACATGATCCACATTAGAAGTTCCGAATAGGTACATGACGTCGTAACTCGTAATGACGTCCCAGTGACCATGAAACGAACAGCGCTGCACAGCCGAGATATCCGACAAAAAATGAAAGGATAGAAAATGAAAGCGTCATACACTCTGGAACTTCTGTTTAAGGTGTATGGATACACCTCCATGTTTTAGCAAAGGAAGACAACTTTGTCACTTCTAGCCTGTTTCCCTGGAGGACATAACCTCTACAAGCGGAGGTCTTCTGTTCACGAAGAATCTGGTTTAGGAGCATTTTTCCTTCAAGAGTAGACCTCCATAAAGAAGTGAGGTAAATACTGTCAATTTCCGATATCTCAAAGTCGAAATTTATCCCAAACTACTGATATCTCAAAGAAAATTTTCTGGTCCCAGAAAATTTACTTTGAGATATCAGTAGTTTGATATAACAGTTTAGAGGTAAATAAATATAGGAAATATGGGCAAACTATATTCTTTGAAATAAGAGGAATCTTTGAGTTATCACTGTTCCAGATATCGAGAGCTCACTTTCTATATATATAATAAATTTAGATTTCTACCACCGAAAGTGTACTTAATCACCTTAACTTCTTTCAAGTAGTCTGTTGTTTTCTCTTTCAGCAGCAAATCGAGACTGTTTTGTCAGTGTGCGTGTATGTATTTTCATTTAATTGGTTACCTTCAACAGCACGTAGTGAACTTTTTACATAAATAACTCACTTTTAATAAATCATATTTATTTAATCTGGACTTAATTTTCCACTTAAATCTGTTCGTGATAATTTGTTTCTTGCTATTACCTACAATTTAAGGCAGTTCTCTTATAAAATGTTCTGATGAAAACCGTTTAGATATGAAGGATCTTCAAGTATACCGATCTATGAGCCGAGACACGAGAAATTCAACAAAGTGGCATGTGCGCCCGGCGAAGACTCAGCTCAGCCTTGGCATCCGCCCAGACTGATCAGAGACTTCGCTATGCGCTTAAAGGGTAGCTAAGGGTCTAAGCTAGCTCCATGCGGACAGCAAAGAATCTGATTAGACTGGGCAGGTGCCCAGTCTGATCTGAGTCTTCGCTGGGCGCACATGCCACTTTGATGGTTTTCTCGTGTCGTGGCTCAATTATAACTGAAGATACCCCAAAAGGGCCACAATCACAAAGCCCAGCCCACCCAAGGCACCCAGTACAACAATCCAAGGCATTCAATACAACCCACCAAAGGCACTCAGTACCATCCATCCAAGGCACCAAAACAAGAAGAAGAGAGAAGCACGATCGACATTACGAAAAAGCACATTTCGACATACATGTATACCATGTTTAACAAAGAGGATACGCCTTCTCAACTGGATAATAGAACTGCATATATCTTCCGCTCCTTAATCATTTGGCTAGTGTAGTTTTTCTGTGTGGATGCCTACAAATGCTTCATCTTTCAAAATACAGTCAAACCTGTCTTAAAGGCGACCTGTACTAAGAAAAAACCTGTCTTAAGAGGCCAAAATCTGGTATCCCAAAGTAGCATTTTCACCATAAATTGACCTGTATGAAGCAAGCACCTGCCTCAAGCAAGCAGTTTTGGCCTTTTCTTGGGTGCTTGCTTAAGACAGTTTTGACTGTATTTTAGTTTGAAAATCAAAAGTTCTCTTTGAAAAGTAAATATAGATAGGCAGAAACGGGAACAAATACAATCAGAACCAATACCCCGCCCTAAAAACCAAAATGGAAAGAAGTATAGGGGAGAGTCGGGTAACTTCGGACAGCGGGTAATTTCGGACACTAACATTGTTTCCTTTATATGTCAGTTGTTTGGAACTAAAACAAGAATTAACTGGCCAAACAGAGAAAATTCTGATGAGACGGCTCATCATGAGCCGTCTCATCTGGATTTTCACAGTTTGCAATTGTATGTCCGAATTTACCCGCCTGTCCGAAGTTACCCGACTCTCCCCTACATTTTGCAACAGTTCACGAAAGACATGCACGGTAAACCGAAAGAACAGCTCTTTTAAAGACAGGTGGTCATTCAGCTACCCCAGCTGAAAACAAAAGTAACATTTTACCTATTTTCTATTTCAAATTTCAACATAACGTAATCAAATACGCATCATATCGGATCATGCAACATATAGCATTTCAAATCACATCAAAACATATGTATTTCCTATTACTCATATGTATCAAATCATATCGAATCATAAGCATTTCTAAAAACATTAATGGAGTTGGAGGCCAAGGAGGAGCTACAACATAGACCATAACTTACACATGACACCAATAGCAAGTGTAAACAGACGTATTCAGAATGTGTATAGAACAGCCAGTCACTCAGAGATTTCTACTCCAAATGAGGTTGTTCTTCCGTGGTTCAGCAGACACTTAGTTGTTCAACCCAAACTGACACAATTCAATTCCAATACCCACCCAAGACACTATGCGGGAAAAAGACAACACTAGATTGGTGACCTTTAAAGACAGCGGCAGTCATGTGAACAGCCATTAAACCCAGCAGGCAGCCCTGAATCAACATTGAATAAAAAATGTTGATTCAACGTTGTGTGTCTAGTGGGTATAGTGCACAACCCTGAAGTGGGTGACTACACTGGCTGGAACCGTGTTAGTAACGACCAACATCAGAACCACTGTCTTATAATAGTCAGATGTACTGTAAAACTTTTATATTTGGCGGTTATTGAATTTTGGCGATATTGGCGGCTAAGGCAAAGACCGCCAAAATATCAGTCTGCCAATATTTGATTTTCAATACACTTACGTACGTAGGCACGGCCCAACCGAGGCTCAGATAAAAAGGAGGACCTGATGAGTATTTGAGATATTTTATACCGTTCTATAATTCTGTAAAACTATACATTGTGGCATCCTATTGGAATCGCCTCTCTGAGGCGATTCCAATAGGATGCCACAATGTATAGTTAGAGAGGCGATTCCAATAGGATGCCACAATGTATAGTTTTACAGAAAAATAAGAAAAAAATCAATTTTACTTCAAATTTTCTACATATATGAAGCTATGGTATGATCATGAACGCCAAAATAAAAATGCGCCAATATGTCATTTTAACTAAACCGCGAAATTTTGATGCCGCAGATATTAAGTGTTTTACAGTACAAAAACCTCTGACAAGCTCAGACAGGGAGCACCATCGTAACTACTGTACTTCTACAGTTAAAACTGATTCTACTTTATTCTCATTACTGCTAAGCTAGTTATAAAACAACATGATTTATAAAGATTACAAAGCTATCTTAAACCTCTTCAGATTCATTGATAACGACAATTATTGAATAGATAGATAAATTATCGGATATATTGTATGACTTCCCGCTGATTTCATTAAAATCAGGTTTATTCTAAATTACTCCAAAACATCATAACATATCGATAGGAACAACTGTACTTGAAATTTTCAGCAAATTGCCAGCCGCAAGTCTAAACGTAACGACAATCAAGACAAAATATTAACTATAATTATTATCATTTATACTGGGTGTAAGATATAAAACATGTATAAAATACAAATTGCGATTCTAAAGGTTCTTAATTTCATATTGCTCTGCTCGTCACTCATGCTAAAAATAAAGCATAAGTCAGACTAAAACGGTTATTGACGACGGTTAATAAACTAATAAACTAACGCATTAATCCAAACAAACGCCCTTGCTCTTATAAAAGCCCCCCCCCCCCCCACTTGCCTCATTTTCGAATTTAATGGTTGAAATAACTTGCTAACGGCTAATGGCGAATATGTCAGATATTAACAACAAGAGTTAAAAAAAAACGCTTCCATCACGGTGGACCTGGCCAAAGACATAGCAGACTTTGAACAAGCAACTCTTTCATACAGTTTCATCCATCCACCAATTAAAATCTTAAAGAGTTCCTTCAAGAGCAGAGAATACGTTCACAAGAAGGAACATGGGCCAGACTACGTAGTTTCGGCTAATGAAGCCTCTTCAGTGACCCTGACAATATCTGGTGACGAAACCAGAGAAAAGCATACTGTAATTTTTTAATCTCAATTGGACAGTCAATTCAAAGACTGATTCGTATATTCTCATTTTGATACTAGAAAACCCATTATAATGTGTGCAATCTCATATAACGTAGCGGAAATCATTGTAAAAAATCAAAATAAAATAAAATTTAGATTAAATATAAAACGATTAAACCAAGAATGAAAATTAAAAAAGAAAGAAAGAAAGAAAACATGTTTTGTTTGAGTTCAATTAAATAAACTCCATAGAAATGAACTGTAATAAAACAGTGTTCAAAAGGCAACTGACATTTCAATTATGAATGACTATTTGTAAATAGCAAATTCTTAAATGGAAAATGGAAAGTAAAATTTGCTGCATGTAAAAAAGTATATGCTTAGATTTGTAGATATGTAAATAACTTACAGTAATTCTTAAAGTGAAAATGGAAAGTAAAATTTGTTGCACGTAAAAATACATGCTTAGATATGTTGGTCAACAATGCAACATTTTCTAATGCTTTGAAAAATTAGAATCTGAATATATTCATGTATCAAACTTTATTAGCTCACCTGAGCACGAAGTGCTCAATGTGAGCTTTTGTGATCGATATTTGTCCGTCGTCCGTCGTCCGTCCGTCAACAATTTCTTCAAACGACATCTCCTCCTAGACCAGTAGGCCAATTTCAAAATAATTTCACACAAATGTTTCTGTTATAGCCCTGAACCAAAATTGCTAAAATGGTTCTGCTCCGCTGAACAAAATGGCCGCCAGAGCTAAAAATAGAAAAACCTTTAATCGACATCTCCTCTGAAGCCAGTGGCTCGATTTCAAAAAAAAATCACAGAAATGTTTGACTCATGGCCCTGAACCAAAATTGCTAAAACGGTTCCACTCCGCTGAACAAAATGGCCGCCAGAGCTAAAAATAGAAATCTAAAAATAGAAAAACCTTTAAACAACATCTCCTCTGAAGCCAATGGCTCGATTTCAAAATAATTTCAAAGAAATGTTTGACTCATGGCTCTAAACAAAAATTGCTAAAACGGTTTCGCTCGGTTGAACAAAATGGCCGCCAGAGCTAAAAATAGAAATAAATCTTAGAATGACACAGAGGGCACAGTTTTGACCCAATCTTCATGAAACTTTGTCAGAATATTTATCTTAATAAAATCTAGACCAAGTTTGAAACTGGGTTATGTGGGGTCAAAAACTAGGTCACTAGGTCAAATCTTAGAAAAACCTTGTGTACACTCTAGAAGGCACAGTTTTTATTCAATCATCATGAAACTTTGTCAGAATGTTTATCTTAATAAAATCTAGACCAGGTTTGAAACTGGGTTATGTGGGGTCAAAAACTAGGTCACTAGGTCAAATCTTAGAAAAACCTTGTGTACACTCTAGAAGGCACAGTTTTGACCCAATCATCATGAAACTTTGTCAGAATGTTTATCTTAATGAAATCTAGATCAAGTATGAAACTGGGTCATGTGGGGTCAAAAACTAGGTCACTAGGTCAACTCTTAGAAAAACCTTGTGTACACTCTAGAAGGCACAGTTTTGACCCAATCATCATAAAACTTTGTCAGAATGTTTATCTTAATAAAATCTAGACCAAGTTTGAAACTGGGACATGTGGGGTCTAAAACTAGGTCACTAGGTCAAATCTTAGAAAAACCTTGTGTACACTCTATAGGGCACAGTTTTGATTCAATCTTCATTAAACTTTGTCAGAACGTTTATCCATATACAATCTAATCCAAGATTGAAACTGAGTCAACTAGGGTCAAAAACTAGGTCACTAGGTCAGATCTTAGAAAAACCATGTGTACTCTCTGGAGGGCACAGTTATGATTCAATCTTTATGAAACTTTGTCAGAATGCTTATCTTTATGTAATCTAGACCAAATTTGAAACTGGACCATGTCAGGTCAAAAACTAGGTCACTAGGTCACATCTTAGAAAAACCATGTGAATGCTCTAGAGGGCACAATTTTGTTCCAATCTTCATGAAACTTTGTCAAAATGTTTATCTCCAACAAATCTAGACCAAGGGTGCAACTGGGTCATGTTGGATCAAAACTAGGTCAGTAGGTCAAACCTTAGAAAAACATTGTGTATATTCTAGAGGGCACAGTATTGGTTCAATATTCATGAAACTTTGTCAGAATGATTATCTTAATGAAATGTAGGCCAAGATTGGAACTGGGTATTGTCGGGTCAAAAACTACCAGGTCAAAAACTACCGGTAGGTCACTAGGTCAAATCATAGAAAAACTTTGTGTACACAATTCTGTGTTTATTGTGCATTGAATCTTCATGAAAATGTCAGAATGTGTATCTTCATGAAATATAGGCCAAGTTTGAAACTGAATAATGTCTGATCAAAAACTAGATTGCTTGGTCAGATCTTAGAAAAACATTGTGTACACTTTAGAAGGCACAGTTTTGATCCAATCTAAATGAAACTTTGTTAGAATATAGATAAGAAAGTGCAAAACTGCTCCAATTGAACCATCATCAAATAGATGATCTTCCATGTTATTTCATCATAACTCAGGTGAGCGATTTAGGTCCATTATGGACCTCTTGTTTCTTAAACCTTCAGACATCTCGTTGAGTGCGAACATAGCAAGCAAAACAGTTATTCGATAAAAAGTTCTGCATACCTTATCTCTCGTCGATGTCTGACAATTCTTTTGCACATACATCTTCATTTTGTTTTTCTGATCAAATTTTATTCAAAGTCATTGATTAAACTCTAGATAATAACCATCGTTTTGTAAGTTAACTGTATAAAAACTGTAGGCTGCATTCCGCTTGCTATCAGCTGTAACAAGTGCAAGCTACATTTAGGGCATAGCTCTGTTCTTTCGAGACATGCATGATAGGAGGAAGGCTTATCAACCCTGCCTACTGTTGGGAACAAGGTAAGCAAACACCCTTCTGCCAAGGACGCCAAAAACAGCTTTATGGCACTTTCAGCTTTTATGTGCTAACTCATTCAGTTTTTCTATGTACTTTGTTTCTAGAAGGATGCCTAAAAGAATTATCTGAATCTAGGAATCACAACAAAGAGCGCAGAGTTTGGCACAATACTTGTAATAATGTCGATACAACGGCTTAACGGAAGTCGTATCGGCATTACTACGACTACTTCTTCAACCTTTTGATACGATGTTGGCTCGACAAAGTGTGTCTTCTGGGCAATTCCTGCCAGAAATTATCTAAAGATGTCCTTGTTGCACCGGAAGTTTATTTCTAGCGCCACCTGTTGACTGGTAAGATAAAAGAGAGGTCACATAATGTAACGAGAGAGAAACAATAGATAATGCTTCTGGAAACTATGCGGAATAACTGAGCAACGTCCTTAACAATGAAAACATTACAAAAATCAGTGTTTTTACTATTTAGAATAAACAAAAGAAGCAATGTTATCTGGCTTGAACACACGCAAAAGCAAACACAAACGTGACAACAGCACTGCAAATAGAATCAAATTTACAGAAAAACGGTTTACTTTATAATGTAGTTTTCAAAGCAATTGATCTAGTTTTCGAAGAAGGCTGAATTTTCTGTATTTCTCATATATTGATTCATAAACGGTATAATGAAATAACTATTGCTAATCATAATAAAACCATATTACGCTTAAAAAGTTGTATTAAGTTCGCATACATGTAATAATACAGACGGCGTGCCTTTAACAGATAAGTAGGCTAACAGAAAATGGTTAGTGTTGTGAAAGTTTAGTTATCGGTTTATATAACCACAGGCGCTTACGAAATGACCTATAGACTGCGTCAAGTATAATGGGTTTTGAGGGTCTTTTGAGCATAGAACTTCAAGCGCCTGTGATATAACCACAGGCGCTTGAAGTTCTATGCTATGAAACATATTTCAATGCCGCTAAATATCTAGGCTATGAGCCATTTTGAAGAAAGTCACTTTAATAATTGCACTTTCTTTTATGAACTACTAAAGGTATGGGTTGATTTCAAAAACACTCCAGGCTAATATGGGCGTCATTATTGCAAAACCCAAAACAAATACATAGCATAAGCCTCTCAAGAGACCGAAAGCAAATGAAGCATAAAACAGAGACGGCAAAGTGGGACTGCACATATATGACAACATAAACAGTCCAAGAAAGAAGGACTTCAAGAGGAATTGCAAGAACACTCTTATACAGTACCTTCCATCATTATACAGTGATGTTGTGTCTAGTGTCATCTAAATTGTACATGATACGCCTTTCGAGTTTAGTGCATACCTTTGCTTGCAAGGGGCGGTTATCTAAGCTGGTGAAAGCTCGCGTTTATAAATTTCACCTGATGATATTAGTATTGGCTACTTTATGCACCATTCTTTGAAGTAAGTTTAACATTTTAGTAGCACAAAAAATGTCATGTTTGGCGATAAGAAATTTCAACAAGTTTTACATTTAAACGAAGGAGACAAATTTATTTAAGCCTGATGGCTTCATTCTGAATCCTACTTGTATACTGTATGATTGTATTTACAAATAAACTATGTTTAATTAAACCAAGCCATGGCGCATCTTCTTTTCTTTTTTTTTCTTTTCTTTGCATCTGAGTAATTCAGTTAAGTGTTTAGTAATTATTGTTTCATTCTAAAATTATTTATGACGACTGACGATGTTTGCATTTTAATGTGTGTTGAAAATAATATACTTAGTGTGCATTGCGTTCCTTTTTAGTTGATACTAAATGCACTATAAACCACTTTCGGCGTAGAGATTATATAGCTATTTAGCTATTTTAAAACTATTACAGAGTCACTGGGACTGGCAAAATTATTAACTGAGTTAATATACCATTGGATATATTGTTGGAATTCCCGCTGGTTTCATTAAAAATCAAGTTTTTTACGTAATTACTTCAAAAGCTCCCAAGCTTTCCATTTGAACCGATGTATTACGAACTTCGGTGAATTGGCTTCTTCCAAAGCTCAGCTGTTTCAAGATACTAGGGTAAAGTCGGATAAATTCAAATAGCGGGTAAATTCGGACAGTGACATTGTTTCCTTTGTAAATCAGTTGTTTGGAATTAAAACAAAATTGTCTGGGCAAACAGTGAACATCCCGTCTCATCTGGATTTTTACTCTTTCCTATGGTATGTCCGAATTTACCCGTTGTCCGAAGTTACCCGACTCTACCCTACTAAGGTTCTTACTTTTTAGTTTTGTATATTTTTATTAGAATAAAAAATCAACTCTTAAAACTGATATCGGTACGCCTTTTCTTCTGTCTGTTTTTACGAAAATTAAATCAGGAAATACCTCTATATTGCAAACTTATTCATATTCTAGTAAGACCTTGCTTTTGTAAAAGGTAGACCCCATAAAGCCATCTGCTTTCGTTTTAAATCATGATGCCAAGCTTTAATCTTTGGATCTTTAATTCTTTATATCTAGGTCCTACTTCAGTTAATCCTATGTTTGAGTTTACTAATCTTAATCGATCTATAAAACAGCTTGCGACGCTTTCGAAGTCAGCATTTAATTCAGAAGGGAGTATGTTGTTAATATATTGTAGGTTAGACCGTTCTACAGATCGATTTTTATTTTTCTTCTTTTCATTTTAACTGGTGGCCACTGCTGAAAGATAGTATGGCTTTCATTTACATGTACCGGAAAGACTTGTCTATATAATACATAGATGTTTCAGACATGTGATGCATACTCTTCGCAAGCACCTGATCATACTTCATTCTGGGGGTCGATGTTTATGTATCTAAGTATTTCAGATTCGACATTGTTTTTTCTTTTCTTTTTTTTTTTTTCTTTTTTTGTTTATGAGTTCGAACTTACGATTTTGGTACTGTGACCGCCACTTTTAAAAATATATATTGCATGGTGGGGCATAACGCGGTTTTCAAGTCCCACAAATGGGGTTAATATCACAGAAGAAAACCCTTATCGTGATAAATTTTGTGAGGGCATTCCTGTAATTTCAAATGCATTCTTGTAGACTGTATCACAAAGAATGTGTCCTCATGAGTACTTGTAGTGTGTAGTCTTGTTTTTTTCGAAGGGTTTTGACATTTTTATGTTCATTTCTACCCCATTTTGAAGCAACAACAATATCCAGAGATATAGAACACAGAGGATTAAATACAAAATCTATAACTCTCACGATCGGCTTAAAGTGCTCATGATTTCGCATGTTCCAAGCTTCATTTGTAAGACTGCTTAAACAGTGTATAACAAACAAAAAAAACAAAAGTACCAAACAGACACATAACGCCGAATAAACATTGATTAAACGTTGATTCACTATTGAGCACTTTCAGCGAACGATATAATTTTGAATCAACGTTTATTCAATGATCAGCATTGTGTGCACAGCAGGTCCTGCAGGCACATAACGTTGAATTTAATACTGAATCATCATGACATAGAAAAAATGCTGATTCAATGTTGCTTCAACGCTGTATGTCTGCTTGGAAATTAGCAAACTGGAAGATTTTCCCGGAATTTGCTTATTCCTATTTCTAAATGGCACAAGCAAATAGCGCAAGAAAACACGAGATACCCATCCTATATGATTTTCTGACCTTCAAACTGCTTTCATGAAAATTTCTATATTTGAGCCGCAACATGACAAAACGAACAAAGTGGTTGTGCGCCCAGCGCAGACACAGATCAGCCTGGGCATCCACCCAATCTGATCAGAGTCTTCGCTGTCCGCATGAATGTAGCTTATACATTTAGCTACCGTTAAACCGCTTAATGAAGAGTCTGATCAGACTGGCGAATGCCCTGGCTGATCCGAAGATGCGCTGAGCGCACAACCACTTTGTTTTCTCTTGTATTATAAATCTGGTGTTTGCAGCCATGCCCAAGTCTTGGTAGGCAGTTTGAGGGCTGGATTTGGATTTTGATTGTTTCAGTTCCTGGTCTTTGCATACTTTTTACTTTTAAGAACTGTCAGTAATGAGTATTTTCTGTTGCGAGATGGAGTATTTTCTCAGTTATCTCATTGTCTTTAAAAAGAAGCTTCGAAACCAGTTGCAATAATGATCGACTGAATAATGCTGCTACGTCATACAATCTGCGGCAACGCCTACAAATTGATTTTTGCTTACGATCATCTCTACAAGTGCTAAAATTATTTTATACATCGCAAAGTCTCCTTCGTATAAAGCAAAAGATAAAGAGCTACTAAATACTCACATTTGCCCCATGTTAGAGAAGAAGTATCACTATTTTAGTTTCATTATTTGCAACAGCGGCATGAATCGGGGAGTCAATATAATCGTTAATATCTGAAGTTGTAAGGCTTGGATCAAAGTTTTTCTGTAACATATCCGAAACTTTAATGATTTCCATTTCAAGTACAAGAAATTTACGCCTCAAATCCATCATAGCAGTAGAGTATTTACTCGTATATTCATGTATATACAAGAAGTTTAAGGTATATCTCAGTCCTTTACACAGGTGATCTTGTTGAAGCTTTACAATTATTTTCTTTAGATAGTATCTATTTGATAATGCCAAAATCCAAATGCCTTTCTTCAGATCAAACACAGATAAGATTGAACTTCTGCATTATCAAGTTTTCTGCGTTGCACTAACGTAAACTGATGTTCGCTATAGGCAGCATAACAATAGGCCACACTCTTCCGCTGTTCAAATAACGGTAGCTTGCTGTTTGTACTCTTGCCTGTCGTGTTTTTTTGGATTACACCTTTCATTTTACACATTAAGCAAAACCGAGCATGGCTCATGCAGAGATTATATTTCCAGGGCCGAATTGGCTGTAACACCACTATGCCACGTGATTGCAGCTAACTGTACATGTTTGTAATCTTGTCTGCGCCATATAGGAATGACAAAGACGTTCCGAAAATAAGATATTAAAAACGAAAATATTAACTGACCTTTCGGGTTGAAAATCAAAGGACTTTTATGCTTAAGGTGTGACTTTTCCCCATAATTAAACATTTATACGGATTACTGACTTTTGCTTTGCATTTATGAATATGACATGTAACTTGCATGTCAAATGAATTTTCAAGCGTTTGTGTCACTGTTAGAACGTTAAACATACGTTGACGTAATTGTTGAGATTAATTCTAAATTATCCTCAAACTGATGGTTTAGATAATGATTTATTGTATACATTTCACACTTTTTTTACTTACATTTCAGACAATGCTGGATCGTTTTGACTATATGTATGTGACCTTGACCGCATTTCAAGGTCATTGTACACAATTTAATCCTTCAAAATCACAGTGCTACTCTTGACCGTTCTTCTTCTTTGGTTTACTGAGTATCGTCCCCCACCACATACCTGGACCCAGCTTCCCATTCATATATATTGCGTACTTCCTATGTATAAGTCTGCTGCATAAAGGAAATGCTGGGTCCCGGGGGGGAGGGGAGTACTTGTAATTTGATTATAGTGAAGCGTTCCCTTTTCGCCGTTTCAACCGGAAGTATAACTATGGTTTTGCAAGTTTAAATGCTAATCAGGCGTAATAAGAAGAAAATCATTGCTTTTTATTGTGATATGCATGCATTTAGCGTGCATTTATGGCAAAAATTTATGGAATGAATGACTGGTTTCAATATTTTTATTCCGTCAAAAATGAGGTATGCGAAAACCTTAAATTTAGGGTAGTTAAACCTGGATTATCTCCCCATGTCTTCGGTTCTGAATCACAAATGATCTGATTTCATACGGTTTACATATTTGCGGAAGCTCTACTATTAAAATTATGTAGACTTTAATTCCTGATCATTGCCCATCTTTTTACTTTATTCTTTTGAAATTTCGAACCTGTCGTGTCGGTCCAATGGGGAAAATCCTCGCCTTAAGCATAGAAATCCTTTTAAAATGTATCAGAGTAATATTTACTTCAACCACTTAATTTTGGACGTGTAACGTTTGTTCCTACCCAATGTCAATGTAAACGACCTCAACTTTGCGTCTATTTTTAATATTTTCACCGGGCTTTAACAAACGCTAGAACTCCAAAAGTAAAAAGATATTTAAGCAATGATCAGGAACTAATACAACCAGATCCTACATTCCGCCCTCAAAACCGAATTGAAAACAGACAGTTTTTATTTAAGTCAATGACTTACTTCTGTATCCCTTTCATCTTACAGTATATTGCTAAGTTAGATTGTTGTACACATATTTATCTGTACAGTATACTGAATAAAATATTGTTTAAACTAAATCAAAATAGATGTATAAATATAAATTGACAGCAGTTCACGTAAAACAAGCACGGTAAATCGAATGAACATCCCTTTCCCAATCAGGTTGTTATTCAGTATACAAAATGAAAAAGAAGGTCACACACAAACAAGCATACACACAAAATAAGTTAAAGATATAGTATAAAAAATAAAACATGACGAATTAACTTTGATGGTTTAAAATATAGTTCTAGTACGTCTGTAGATACACATTCCATATACTGGTCTTCTCGTCCAAACTTTTAAGAAATTATATGGAAAAACTATTCCAGCATTAGTTCTAAATGATCAGTTATTACGGGCATCCTGCTGCGGTGAAAATCTTCAAGACTACACATCAAGTAGTATCTAATGAACTTGCGAAATACAAAGAATTTCGAAAGATTAAAATGATATCAAGCGTAATTAAATACTGCAATTTGATTCCAACAAATGGTGTAAAAGATGTATTCGCCATACAAATTGATATAATACTCAGCGTGATTTTTGGCTTTCCCCTGGTTTCTATTTTTTTTTTTTTTTCATATAAATATTTAGACAGCTAATTCTGTACCATAAACAACAAAGACGAGAAGTACTGCATTAGCATTAACAAGCTAGTACAGTTCAGCCACCTTGTTTGGTTTTGTCACTTTCAAACTCAGCCGACACACGTCATCAAGTCACAGAGATATAGAGATAAATGATGGGCACCTCATAAAATATCATTGGTTTGAATTAACCGTTGTAGCCACCTGAAAGATGAAGATTGTCTCATATCAACTTTTTTTTCTTTTTCTTTTTTTTTTCGAATGCTGGAGAGAAACTAGTGAAAATGCCTTGAATTCGGCAGGATAGGCTGTCTGGATCCTTCTTAATATAAATATTTCAAAGACTAGTAAGATTAGTAAAGGACTTGTCCAGGAATGGAACAATTTGTTGACCAAAAGATATCGGTGAATGCGAGGAAAAGAGGGCCACAACGATATGATCTTGTGAGTTTTGATTTTAGGGGTAACCCTCTGTGGTCAACTGAAATTTTACAGAAATCCCATAACATGCCATAGAGTTTAGTAATACTGTCTGGATCCTTCTTAAATATTGCAAAGACGTAAGTAAAGGACTTGTCCAGAAATGGAACAATTTGTTGACCAAAATATATCGGTGAATGCGAGGAATAGAGGGCCATGAACAACGATATGATCTTGTGAGTTTTGATTTTAGGGGTAACCCTCTGTGGTCAACTGAAACTTTACAGAAATCCCATAAAATGCCATAGAGTTTAGTAATACAACAGAAAAGATATTTGTCTAAATATCGCATACGTGTCAAATGTGGATTTTAAAAACACAACAAAATTAATTGCTCTGTTTTAAAATGTACTTAGTATACTTGATATCAGTTTAATCAACTATGATCTTTTCGAATTTCTTTGCATTTCACAAGTTCATTAGGTACTCTTTGATATGTCTTGAAGATTTTCGCCACAGTATGATGTATGTAATAATTGTTCATTCTGAACCTTATGTTGACATAGTATTATGCAAAGGAAACTTTTCTCCTCACGATCGCCTACTTTTCCACACAATTCCTTAACATTATGGGTGAGAAGGGCAGTAAATATGGAAAGTCTATCAGACTTACTAGAAACCTTTTTTGGCATCAGTCATAAATATTTCACAAACCATCTAAGTTAACGCGTCATGTTTTATTGTTTGTTCTGCTCTTTAGATGTATTTACGAGCGTGCGTGTGTGTGTGTGTATTTATAAAGTCAGCTTCGCAGGAGAGCGACTTTTGTACTCATGAACTTTTCAGATATTGTTTAAACCGTCTCCTTTTGTCCTCACCAACAGAAACCTAAAGCGTGACCCTAGTACCTTACTGTGCGATATATGCAGTAAGATAAGGTACCAAAACCAGTTAGCAAGCAAACGGAGGAACGACACCAGCTGAAATGCTAACCGACTATATTCGTGCAATTATTTCGTAAAACGCCTTAAACGTATGACAGAGAAATGAAAGCATGCGCTTGAAAGCAGTCTAATTAAGATGGTGATGACAAGTTTCACAGCATGTTACCTGTCGTATTCCATCAACGATTAGATAAGTAACTAAAATAAAAAGTGTTGAATACCGGATAATTAGTTAACTTATTTTTAAACGTCTGAGTTTTAAGTTGGCATTTTGACATCAGACAAACAGTTACATACCGTACCTTGGCTGCAATATAATTGAGCCGCGACACAACAAAACCAACAATGTGGTTGTGCGCCCAGCGGAGACTCAGATCAGCCTGGACATTTGCCCAGTTTGATCGGACTCTTTGCTAAGAGCTTAAAGGGTAGCCGTAGTTAAGGGTCTAAGCTACTTCCATGCGGACAGCGAAGGCTCTGATCAGACTGGGCGGATGCCCAGGCTGATCTGAGTCTGCGCTGGACGCACGACCACATTGTTGGTTTTGTCGTGTCGCGGCTCAATTGTTTATCAGACATTGCTGTGTTCGGAAACAAACTTACATCCAACAAGTTGTCAAAGACAAACAGAACAGTAGATAAACCAAACCAAATAAAAAACATAGAAATGCCAAATCTCAAGTACAATTCGTAAAAAGATACCACACGAGGGCGTTCGAAAGAGTGATCTTAATAATTTAACGGAGAAAATGTATGCTCAAGCATGGTAGTATGACATAATTGAAATACACCGACTTAACGCCATTAGAACTGCAAGCTTTACAAACTGGCCCCGAGGTTATAAAACTTTTTTCATGCTCAACTCAGCTGAGATTTTCTCTGCTGATAATTATGAAAATGCCAACTAATGTTGGCATTTTCATATTCATAAGCAGAGAAAATGTCATACTCAGCTAAACTGAGCAAGAAAACAGCTGTACTTATCAATAATCTGCTTTTTATCGGCAGGTAAAATTTCATGCTCAGCTGAGTTGAGCATGAAAAAAGTTTTATAACCTCGGGCCCTGATTATTTCTTAATTTTCAGTAAGAGTGAATAAGTGGCATATAATGTGTTCAAATGTATCAGGGAACCTTGGGTGGTATATTTGTCACAGAAGATAATATAAAATTTTATTAAGTAAGGTTAACATTTGGTCTTTCTGGCAATACTGTACAGCTGTCAACTTGCAAAATCAATGGCCTTAAGCATGATGTAACCCGGTCCAAAGGAGGTCCCAAACAGTCGTCTTTACATAAGAGATTCAAGTCTGCTATTGTTCTGCATTTGCTTAGCTTTGGAGGTAATCTTCGCATACAACATGGCTCTATGGAGGTCTTTACGCTTTTAAAGAAAGTGTAGATTCGACTGTTTGTAAATACACCAGAAGTTTACTTCACTTTATTTTTATACTTGTTGAACTTCATAATTATTTCTTTGGATAATATCTCTGATAAAATCAAAATTTAAATGCCTTTCTTCAGATAAACAGTGATAAGATTCATCTTCAGCCCTATCAAGTTGAAAACCACTTTGCTTTATTGTGCAACGTTTTGGCTATATCAGGGTGCAAAGGTACGTCTCTAATTTCTGCCGATTTTACAAAGGGGGCAAATTTTCTAATCTCCCTATTCGCGTCCCTGGACAATGAAGCCCTTCCAAAACCAGGTCTACTCTTAGAGAAAAGGATTTGCTACCAGATAAATAAACATATCAAACAAAAACTGCATCTGAAGCAAACAACTGCATCTGAAGCGCCTCCTTTGATCGAACAGTAATAAGTTACTAATTATTGGCGTGGTCACAGTTGTAGGTACGGGGGAGACATTAACTCGATTTTTTGGAGCTACAACCATCGCGCTACCTTTCCAATGAAAATGCATTCATCCGTATAACAAATTAGTGTTTCTTTTAAGAAAGACAGCCTTGTATATTAATCTTCAGAATACTGTTTATAATAACAGATTTTTATATAAAATACTTTCATGGTTAAATTATACATTTGTCAATTCGTTTGGGGAACAATATTTGTCAAAAGTAACTTCAAGCCAAGAATACAGAACCGCGGACCAAGTTTGGATTGTCATAACCACGTTCGCATGTCAGCAAAGCGCCAACTTATGATCACATGAAATAAATCATAATTTCTATTTTTATTGACTGTGAGAAAAGAGGTGGGATTTATTCTTTACTTTTATTTATTTATTTATTTTATACATGATTATCGAAAAAGATTATTTTCTTTAAACTTTACAGATTATTTTAAAACTGTAACTTATTATATAAAGAAATTAAGATCAAGTGTTTACTTTGGAATCATGAAAAGTAAAGTAAATATGAAAGATGTTCAATGACTTATAAGATCAAATTGCACATTCCACCCAACAGAGAGAGACATTACAAATGAGCCGCGACGCGACAAAACCAACAATGTGGTAGTGCGCCCAGCAAAGACTCAGATCAGCCTGGGCATCGCCCAGTCTGATCAGAGCCTTTGCTGTCCGCATGTTGGTAGCTTAGACCCTTAGCTACCCTTTGAGCACTTAACGAATACTCAGATCAAACTGGGCGGATGCCTAGGCTGATCTGAGTCTGCGCTGGGCGCACGACCACATTGTTGGTTTTCTGGTGTCGTGGCTTAAATGAGCTACAAGAGGAACACAATCATAATACATCGAATACCAACAGCTTTTCTGCCTAACTAAACAACAAATCTTATGGAAAAAAGGTAAGCGCCCACATATTTTTGACAAAACGATATGTTGAAATTATATGTTCTTCAGAAAAGAAGAAAGTGTTAAAATGGTTTCGATACTAAATTCAGATGAAGATATACGTAGGAAAAGTGACATTCAAAAAGCACACCCCCAGCAGGCAAAACAATGTCTAAAAGACGTCGTACTGACGTCGATGCGACGTGATGATGTCACACAAGCGTCAATACGACTTCATTTTGACGCCATGGGCCTACTGCGACCCTACCCAAGACACCAAAATAAGAAGGGAGAACCATGAGAACAAAACGGTACAACGCATTTTCGATACAGACATTCGTTAAGCAGATGAATCGGGGAACCGCAGCTGAAGCATCGCTTTGTAACGGTCTTGCAAAATTTACAAAGTTACAGGTAATTTAGTACATTGTTCAGAGAAGGTTAAAGGCAGCGGAAGGAGAGGAATGGACTCCGTCTTTCATATGCTGTGCCAAAGTTACGATTGGTGTGGCCCCAATATTGCGGAAAACCTTTCCCTACAGGTGAAAATATGACACGTGCAAATAAAGAAAACTCAGAGCAGTCAGCGCATCTGCACAGAGTCTGTTATAATCTACAATGTTTGGATCATAATATACTTAGCAAAAATAAAAACTTGACAGTCGCTATTTTTCATCCTACGGTAGTCGGGAAAAAGTGAGACATAAAAATTCTTTTAGTTTAAGAAAATGTAATTATTCTGTCATATCATAATCACACAAGTTTCAAGATTCCATAGATACAGCAAACTTGAGGCTATTGTAAACGTCACAAGGGTACTTTTCTCTTTTCTATGCTCAAAACCAAAAAAAATACCAAATTTAAAATCGTCGAAGTCTGCTTAAATGAAAAAGATCTGTTGGCAACGCTTTGCCGTTATTAAATCCAATCTGTATGGACTCATAAGCTAAAATTATGCCGATGCACGGTCGACTAGGAGGCCGTAAGGACCAGACGAAAAACCTCAGTCCACGCCATTATGAAGTTAGAAATTCAGTTTCAACGGACTTCCCATTACACATTTGAGTCTTTATGGCAGTTTGAGAAATGGGTTTCAAATAAATTTAGTAATAAACTCATTGAGTTTGCAAGACAAGCAAACTAATCATGAAGAAAATAACGAAAAAGACGCATTGGTATAGAAGATACGGCATTTCATAAATCTCTATATGTCTAATTCAAAGGGAGGTAATCTGAAAGTTTTGAAACTTTAAACGTTATTTTCAGGTTGTGGTTACAATTACCATAAGCGTTTAAAGTGTTTTCTATGCATACTGGAACTACTGTTTATAGCGTACAAAAGAACTGTCTTCTGCGCATGCGCAACTTAAAGTTATTTTCCGAATTAATAAAATAGGAATAAGTTAGATAACTCCAGACAGGACAAACATTTACCTATAATTTTTCATGATTTAAGTAATCAGATGTCTGTCCAACTCGAAAACATCCATATATACATTACAAATTTGCTAGGTTGGCCGGAATTGAGAAATAAAAACCGTCAAGTTTTTATTTTTGTTCAGTATATATCTATCTGAGAACCATAGAAGGTAAAGATAAAGGTTTCCCATAGCCTAGTGGCGTAGAGGCAGTTGGGGGTTAGAGGCACACTGCATCTTGGGCACAGCATATGAAATGCGGAGCCCATCCCTCTTCTTTCGCTGATTTGAAAAAGGTACTGTGTGCTGCGGGGTTGGTAGAGAGAGTTTTCCAGTCGCCAGATGACTCAAGATGGGACACGAACTCATGACTTGCTGTACCATTACCGAGCGTCTCTAAACACTCGACGGGCACGGCGCCTCTCTTTTATCAGAACCATAACTTGCGAAAAAACAAAGTGAACCAGCTTAGGTAAAGTCAGGTGATAATGCCTGTGCCTACTAGTTCTTTCATCACTGTCTGACGATTCTTTTGCCCATACATCTTCATTTCATTTGGTTTTTGTGATCATATTTCATTAATGTCAGTGATTGATATTCATTTATTAACATCTTTTGGTAGATAAACCCGATAGTGTTGGCCACATACCGTCTTTGTGATATGTTCTCTATGCTGTGCCAACGAAAGTAATGTTCGATATTTTTCCTAGTAACTGGTTGCACGAGTGTATCAAAGAATGGCTGATATGTAGATCGCTCTTATTTATCACTACCAAGTTTAGGGGATAAGACCTTGCGAGAGACGTCTCAGTGCTGATAGGGTGGTTTGGTGGTGCGATGGTACTGGGTATAACTTCCAGTGTCGGGGCGTCGTACCGATTTAGATAATATATATATAGTACGGCAATGGCCTTCTGTGTTTGCAGTAGGTGCGGGTGGGGTCGTTTGGACATTTTTCTCTCGTCTATCATTTCTCTCTTCTTTCTCCCTCTTTTTGGGAGACGGCACACTATAGACTGAAATACTGTCTCAAAGGGCGGTTAAACCCGAAATAACCAACAGCTCATTGCTGATCAGTGTTTCAATATATTCATCAATTCATATGAATGTGATCAAAGAAATTCGTCTTAGGCGGTTGCTGACTGACTTTCGTAAAGATATCTAAGACTGTATCCTGAATGCTTGTTCTGTTTGTACAAAACCGTATAATTAACTATTTACAGAAAAGAAGGCCATATGATAAATGATCGTATTTGAAGACCAATTCTGATCAGATCTAAAATCTTTGTTTTAATTATATGGTTCATCATGCAAATAAAACCATTCTAAATCTGAAATCATATCCTCTTAATGCTCTTTTACAAGAAGAAACGATAATTCAGGCATTAGCTTTAAAATATTTCATTTTCTAATAACAAGGGCCTGCATATATTACGTGGCTAGATATTGAATTAACGGTATTCATTATCTGTCCAAAAGATTTATGCTACCTAAATACGCTTAAAGGTTCTTTCTGTAAATTTAAACCCGTTTTAACTACCCGGTAGTTTACCTATGCAGATTTCAAATGAATTCACTTGTCGATTATGTCGACGAGTTATTTACCGAAAACATTCGACGTATTTTATCTCAGCTGGTATCAGAATATTCCAATGTTGAGCAGACAGCCTGTACAGGCAGTTTCTCTTCTGCATAATGTAGATCTATCTGTGATTGTATGTTCATGTACGATTTAGATTAGATTAATTTGTATCCTGCCTAAAAACTCGTTCACTTTTGTGAACAAAAATACATGAAGATTTACAGCAAAGGCAACAATCACATAGCGCAACTACCCGAAGTCGTTAGAAAAAAAAAAACTGGCCCCAAGGTTATAAAACTTTTCGTGCTCAACTCATTTTCTCTGCTTATAGATATGAAAATGCCAACTTATATTGGCATTTTCATATTGATAAGCAGAGAAAATTTCAAACTCAGCTAAACTAAGCAAGAATAAAACTGTACTTGTCAATAATTTACTATTTATTAGCAGGTAAAATTTCATGCTCAGCTGAGTTGAGCATGAATAAAATTTCCTTTTAAAAGGAAGGCTTGCCCAGCTAAGCCAGTGAAATTTTCATGAGTTGTTATTGAAGTGAACCCAATTGTTGGTGCACTTTCCGTTGCTATCTTTTAATAAGCAAAGCATTTAATTTCTTAACTTTTTGAATGGTGGCATTATCCATAGGTGTGAGGTAAAAACAATGGTAGAATTTATTTGAAAAACAAACTGAGGAAATATTTAAACACACACACACACACACACACACACACACACAGAGAGAGAGAGAGAGAGAGAGAGAGAGAGTTTTCCAACTTTTTGGCCGTTAGGCATGTCTCAAGGAAAATTACCATATGAACCTATTTCAAGTCTTTTCTTTACGGCTGCTGAGTCACTTAGTTTGAATCAAATTTTAGGAAAGACTGTTTAAAACCCATGTCTGTGGAATTTTGGCATATCTGATTTTGGCATCAAAGAAGACAATAAATTTATATTTACTGAAGTTTATTTTTGGTTTTAGTGGCATCAGTGGCAATTTTGACACTCTGAGAAGAAAATGCATGCTGCTATTGTTCGAGACAATAACTTGCTTTACACCATTTGGGAGCAACAAAGCATGGAACCCATTGCGTTCATACTTCCATGAACTTCCGAGAAATGAAATTTATCTTTTATATTTATGCTATTTTTATACCCCCGAAGGAACTTCGGGTGGCATATTAAAATCGCACCGTCCGTCCGTCCGTCAGTCCGTCCGTCCATCCGTCCGTAACAAATCGTGTCTCAGCCATAACTTAAAAACTACTGAAGCAAATTTGATGAAACTTCACAGAAAGATAGAGCACATTAAGAAGGTGTGTCGCGCACAAGAGTTTGGTTCCTACGCCGAAGGTCAAGGTCACAATTGGGTCAAAGGTCAAATCATGTCTTAAATCGTGTCTCAGCTATAACTTATAAACTACTGAAGCAAATTTGATGAAACTTCACATATAGATAGAGCACAATGAGAAGGTGTGTCATGCGCAAGAGTTTGGTTCCCACGCCCAAGGTCAAAGTCACTGTCGGGGGTTAGAGGTCAAATAGTGTCTCTGCGATTACTTTAAAACTACATAACTGAATTTCATCAAAATTCACAGAAGCGTAAAGAGTAATGAGAAGATTTGTCACATATAATATCCATATTCCCAAACCCAATGTCAAGGTCACTGTCTGGGCTTAGAGGTCAAATAGTGTCTCTGCGATTACTTTAAAACTACATTACTGAATTTCATCAAATTTCACGGAAATACAAAGCATGATGAGAAGGTTTGTCACACATACCGGTAATATTTATATTCCCAAATCCTAGGTCAAGGTCACAATCTTGGGTCGCCCAAGGTCAAGGTCACTGTCGGGGGTTAGAGATCAAATAGTGTCTCTGCGATTACTTTAAAACTACATAACTGAATTTCATCAAATTTCACAGAAGCGTAAAGAGTAATGAGAAGATTTGTCACATATAATATCCATATTCCCAAACCCAAGGTCAAGGTCACTGTCTGGGCTTAGAGGTCAAATAGTGTCTCTGCGATTACTTTAAAACTACATTACTGAATTTCACCAAATTTCACGGAAATACAAAGCATGATGAGAAGGTTTGTCACACATACCGGTAATATTTATATTCCCAAATCCTAGGTCAATGTCACAATCTGGGGTCAGATGGCAAATCATGTCTCAACAATTGCTCATAAATTTACAAAAGCAAATTTCCTTAAACATCACAGAAAGATGAAGCTTAATGAGACGGTAAGACACACACAAGATATAGGCTTTCACACCCAAGTTCAAGCTCACAGTCTGAGGTCAAAGGTCGTTTCTCCCCAATTACTAAAAAGACTTCTTAAGCAAACTGTATTAAACTTACTTCCTGAAATGGTAATACATAATGAGATGGTATGTCACAAACAAAATTTAGGTTCCTGTACCAAAGGTCAGGGTCATAATCAGGGCACATAGGTCAGATTATATGTCCAAACTGACTGGAGGCTGCTGTAGTGAATTTCATCAAACTTCACAGAAAGGTAAAGCATGAAAAAATGCATCTCACTTGCAAGATCTTGGCTGCCTTGCCCAAGTTCAAGGTCACAATCAGGGTCAAAGGTCAGTTTAAGGGGCCTTCGGGGGCATCTGTTACATATTGTAACATTTCTTGTTTCACATCAATTTTGTTACTTATTCGTGAAGTTTTGACTAATTTAACGCCGAGGAAAGGACGAAGAATAGCTATAAACCAACGTGTTTTATAATGATGTACAACAGGCGCCACTATGACATGACGTATATCAAACGTTACATCGGCCAATCATCTATTTGAATTATCCGTGACGTCGCTTACGCTTGTATGAATGAGTGTTGTTCATGGATGTATGAACATCGTCAGCCCAGTATAGGTTCATCTAAGGAAAACGTCGACGAGTGTAAATATTTCTCTGTACATTTGTATAGGTGAAGTAAAAAAGCAACATAAGAGAGTGTTATAAAAGCAAGAAAAATGTCCACACAACCCCCACCCGCACCTACTGCAATCACAGTAGGCCCTTGCCCAACTGTAATCCAAATCAGTAGTACGTCCCGGTACTGGAAGTTATACCCAGCATCATCGCATCATCCAACCAACCACTCCATTGTCATAAAGCTGTCAATGATTCCCTAACAATCGGCCTCAACGAGATTCAAATGTTAACGGTTCTGAATTGTCCCCTTTTTCTGTACCTGTATCATTGTAAGAGGTTTCCAGTTCAGGCTATTCATGAACATGTTGATGGCGAATAGGAAATTTATCAGAAGCTAATAATGCGTACATTATATCGCTTATGCCTGTTGCAATGCGTATGCGTTAATATTACTCACCTACATTACCAGCTTTTACATACATAACACGGTCAGTTGTACATAAAAGCCACACACACGGATAGATGGGATACTTTTTTCAGTAAATGTGATTAGTGATCACGGGAAAAATCGTTAAAAGCGCATGTTTCTAAATTAAAACAATAAATTTGTTTACAGATACACAGATCAGCCAATTCCGGCATAAGCGCAGTCTGATCAGTCTATCCTCAGTATGAAAGATGTCTGCATCATGAAGAATATATATACCGAAAAAGACTGATCAGGCCCCAAGAATGCACCGGCTCTGGACAGTTTGCCGGCTGCTTTGACTAGTCAGATTATGCGATGCCCTAAGGCCTAATTTTCGAGGCGCCGCTGCATGATTTTGGAAAAAGCTAAGGCTTGTTAACTAAGCTGTAAATATACACTGTTTCTTACACAGGTTTTGATATATTTCTAAGGATGCAAAGCCAAATATTTTGCATTAAATTAAGAATTTCATTTTTATGCAATCAGTTTATAAAAAGCAAAATATATGTGGCCAAGTTCAAGGCACTTGTGAAAGAAAAACGTGCTTTTTAACGGAAATATCAAAACAAAGTACATGCACTATCAAAAATAGATTTTCCGTCTGTCATTTTTAGCAGATGAGGTAAATCGGATATGGATAAAAATAGACTCTCTTGGTATTTTTTTTTCGACTAAGCGTGACGTATCGTCTCTTCCGAAAATAACTCGGTATCACTAAACCACTTGAATACTGGCTTGCGACAGTCATCGCAAGCCAAAAAAGTTTTATAACCTAGGGTCTGATTTTGCTCCTGTGGAGAACGGTCCTTGCAGAAAACGGACTGACCGTTCCAAGGCAGTCACTGACTTTTGTTGTGGTTCCTTGATGTTGCATTGTGCTATGTCCGCTTGTCTGTGTTCTCTGGCGGTTTGGTCACCTGTTTTGCTACCCAATCTGCCTTTTGTTCTGTTTTGTTTTGTAAGTTAAAGATAAAATAGATAAAAATAGATGTTGATGCTGTTTTTGATTAAGGTAGCTGAATGACCACCTGTTTGGGAAAGAGCTGCTCATTCGGTTTACTGAGCGTGTCTTTCGTGAATTTGTGTCAATTTTTCCGTGTGTGTGTGTGTGTGTGTGTGTGTGTGTGTGTGTGTGTGCTTCTGTCCATATTGGTTTTGAGAGCGGGATGTTGGAGCTGATTAATAATTCCTGATCATTGCGTATCTTTTTACTTTGGTGCAAATTCAGGTAACATTTTTAGACAACCTCGCAAGAGCTTATGCGGCAGTAAAAATAAATCAGACTACTACTGCAGGGTCTTCAAACATTAAATAATATCCCCATAATGTATAAAAGTCAAATGCTTTCTTTTTTTTATTTTGAGCGGCACAATATCTTCACATACTCTTCTTCTGTTAAAGTACTCACATTTGTCGTCGCAATAGTCATCTGCCGTCAAAAGCGCCGGTTGTACGCTGTGTAAGAAGTTTTGCTTCTAGTATAATTATTGTTCTTTGTATGACTTGTTCCCTTTAGAAGCACTACGGTAACTCTACATTGCAAGCATAGTTTCGGGGATAAAATTAACAATTAGGGTACTACATATATATGTGCTATTTGAATAAAAGAGTAAAAAGACCGCTAACTGCAACTAATGTGTTTTACGACCATCCTAACTTTAGTGTCTGCGAGTTTAACTGTAACAATAAAATACGAAGCAGCTAGATTTCTTTATGCATAAAACAATATGTAAGTCATATCTATTTGTTTATTCTTTTCTCTCAGGTCATTGTCATGATAAGATATTCTAATATTCGAACATAAACTAAAGGAGAGAAAGCAATATTTCACGCTGAGTATCATATGAATGTATAATTCAGGGCTATATCTTACTGCATTGGATGCAATTAAATTATAGAAACTGTTCTTTCATAATATTATTTTAATCGACTAATATTCTTAGGTATCTTAGTTATCTCGGTGCATTATACAATTTTCTCCAGAAACAACTTTATGTTACATCTGTGACGTCTTGTCTCCATTGGACGTCCCTAACTAAGCTTAGGTGTAGCACAGTGCAAACGAACTTAAATTCGGACAGGTCGAACCCTCGAATCCTAGGTAGTCTTTAGCTATAGCATGACTGGGCTCGTTTTGCAGTTATTACGCTGAAGCCTGTGTCAGTTTTGGTTTGGTATTGACATTGCTAAATATGACATTATTCTTAATGAACGACTCTTTTCGTCTCTTTGGTATTTTCGTTGCTTCTAAAACATCCGTCTTTTCAGAATTTTCACAAAGGCCCGATGAGGCAAAAATGGCATTTGGTGCCCTTTGCATGCTGGGTATTTCATTCGGACCGTTCCAAGGTGGTTCTTCAGTTGCAGATCTTCTTTGTTACACTGAGACAATGTGTTGTTTTGCTTGGTCTTTCACGTCTTTTCTTTGAGTCAGGTGTTTTGGCTTGGCTGTGCGTTGTGCATGTAGCTTTTTGTGAGTAACTGAACCTATACTCCTCACCAAAAGTTAAGCATACTTTTAAAAGTAAATGCATCAGGATATAGTTTAGTTCTAAGTTTAAGTATGAAGATAAATGCATTCTGTTATCGGCACCAATGCTGAAGCATTGTAAACACACCTAGACTTAAATGACTCGAGTTACCAAATTTAAATAGGGTATGAACTTTGTTTTCAAACCGGTAGACTAAGAGATGTAATATATCTGTTCCAGCCGTGAGAGTGAATTCTGAGTATCAATTGGTCAAAAATGTTTCCTTGGTCTTTTCCTACGTTTCTGCTGTGTTTCTTTTGGTTTATGTCAGATATATCAATCTTGGCATGGCTTTTATATTCTATATCCATAAATGTCTTTATAAGTTGTTTTTATACTGCAACTCTTCTTTGTAAAACATTTAAAACTAAATGCTCTAAATGTCGACATTGAATCAAAATGTATTGAATGTACTGATATATTGACATAAACTCTCGCTCTCTCTCTCTCTCTCTCTCTCTCTCTCTCTCTCTCTCTAAATGTTGTTATTTGTATATATTGAAATCATTGGTTTTGTTAATCTGTAGCACATAGCCATTCACATATATTGTAACTTCTAATTCGTTTCAGGAGATGGCTTCTATATAAGCGTTAGGCTTACCGTCAGATCCTGTACCATGCTGTATAATACTTGATATATGTATTTTCTATGAATAAATATTGTTTAAACCAAATTTAAATTGATTCGAGTAAGCACTGCACTAATCTAGCACAGAAATAAATGTCCCAAATATTCAGATTTTCGAGAGAAAAAAAGCCCCGTTTAAATGATTATAATAGCAGTAAATTCGTATTCGCCAAAATATTTAGCATTAAAAACGTTATATTAGTGAAGCAGAAAAGTCACTCGAAGCGCATTAAAAGTAAAAAGTATGCAAAGACCAGGAACTGAAACAATCAAAATCCAAATCCAGCCCTCAAACCATAGTTGGAAACAACTAAGATTACAAATAATCAAGATACAGAGAACATATGGCCAACCGAGTGAGCAGCTTGTTCCCAAAAGGTGGCCACTCAGCAAACCAAACCGAACCAAAAATAATAATAACATACATAAGGTAAAACATCACAGAAACTCTGACACCAAAAACAGGCAACAAAGAACCACAACAGAACTACCGCCTTGGAACGGTCAGTAATGAATTACTGGGGGGCTTAAATCGATTTTACAGGCCCAACCTCACCCTCAGTTTCTGAAGTGGTACAAAACATTTAGTTGGTTGTTCGGTTCGCATGATAACCCTCTAACTCGTCAATGAATCATCATTGTAAACACATAAATCAAATTTCAACACCATGAAGAAGCAAAGACGAGGACTCAACAGATACAACGGGCCGTCTGGCAGGTGGAGATCCCTGTCCTGCCAAACAACCCCACTGGAAATCTGAAGCAAAAGAAGGTCACCAGTTGAGCCCCGGTATTAAACCGATATTTTTTTCTTCCCAAAATAAGTATATGGACATTATACGTCTGTGCTCGCTGAGTTTGCAGTTGTTAATCAAATTCAAATCAAGCTTGCTACTTCTACGTTGATGAATCTTTGGTGTTGATGATTATGATAGAAAGCCAAATAAAGGTAGAATTCAGCTGTTCGTATTGCTTATAATCTTGCCATATTTACTTTTTCTTTATGCTAAACTTTGGCGAGGATGATCTATTTTATCATAGTCTCTCTCTATCTCTCTCTCTCTCTCTCTCTCTCTCTCTGCTGTTATTGTGAGCGGTATAGCCAGTCTTGCCGCTGCTGAAATGTAGATGGCAGTACGTCACAGCCAACTTTTATCCAACAGTACGCATGCATATGTCACATATTTTCCCCTGCAGTCGCAAGTTAGCAATTAGCTCCGTAAACATTTTGAAGTTGCGTGATAGCTTTTTGCTATTTCTGATGATACACGACTATTCGGTTAAATCCCTCTGCAATGCTTAAGATGAAGCAACAGATAAGCCAAAGAAGCATCATCTCGAAAACATACAAACTTGTTTTGTCAAAAGTTTTCATCTGAGATAGTATCTTAACAGTTTGATGCTAAACAGAGGCACTTTAAACACGTGCTCGTCATCTGCATTATGTAATAGCGAGCGTATTTGTTTACCGCTTCCCTTCTTTTAACAATAACAAATCTTTTATGAAATTCACGAGAAATACGATACGAATATACAGGTCATCCATAAATACACTAAGAAACATTAGAATTGTGGTGCTAAAGTAGACTGAAAATGCTATATCGGGGATTCCATGTTTTATTGATGTTTTTCTTCACTACAACGGTTCTTAAGCTAGTGAAAACACTGTGTTTCACTGAATAGTTCAGTTTATATTTTCTAGTCCTTTGTAAATACTGAACCCATTTAGAGGTGTTTGGAAAACAATTTTCTAAAACTTGGACAGTGTTGTACTAAAGGTATTACCACTAATGAACAGTCAAACTCTCACTTTTACAGGAAGATCTATCGAAACCAGAAATTTATTTTGGCTTAGTCTATGAACTTCTCAGTACTTAAATCCCTCTGTTAGGCTCAGCACATACTTTTAATTTAAAGCCATTGGTAAAGGATACCACCGACAGACATGCTTTCTTAAAGAGGTAGTTTAATCAGGGGAGCCATTCTAATTTTCTGACTAGTTCAGAAAAAAAAATTATACATTGCAAACGTACTGGCTATACATAAATGTTTTGCTACTGTGGTTAACCCATTCATATGGTTAATAACTTTGCTTCCTCCTAATTGAACGCCGGTAGGTTGGGCATCATATTCAGTTATTGCCGCGACATAAAGCTATATATTCATTTTAGTTGTTTGGAGCTTTGGGCGTTGTTTGGGCATTCTGGGTTCAATCTGTGCATTTCCTTTACCACCTCATCCCACCCCCTTCCTTTATTTCTGTGGTGTTGTTTGACCGCCCAGCGACCTTTAAGTGTCGCAATATGGTGCTCCTGTCGAGTCCTCATCTTTGTTCTCCATAGTTTTTGTCCATTTTTTTCCACTTATCTGGGGAAGCACTGTTACCCTGCGTTCTATTCGTGAACTGTTGTCAATTTATGTATATATAGAGGATCTTACATGAGTGCTCATGTATTATTGAATTTATTAAACGAGTTGAGGAAAAAGATAAGATGCGAGGCTCTCTCTGCCGAGCATTTTATCGTTTTCACCAACGAGTTTAATAAATTCAGTAATATAGGAGCACGAATGCAAGATTCTATTTATCATATGACACTAAAATCGCATTTTTATTGGCAAATTTTGCACTAAAACTTCACGATTTCGCCATTAGAAAACGCGACGTTTTATGGACGTCAACGCATAACGTTACGGCGTAATTTGCATACCGGATATTTAATCCACTAGTGGATTATCGTTTTGAATGCATGGCTTTATTACACTCTCAGATGCGACGTCATTTGATAAACTTGTTTCTTAACTAAAAATGTCACAAAGTACATGTACTGACTAACATTATCTCCTGCTCACAGCATAACGACTTCAGTACCAGTTGTTGTTGTTTTCGTTTCATTAGCTGTAAGGCTAATCACGGACTTGTTGTGGGACATTGGGCACGTACGAATTTGTTTGTGGAACTCTGTCATGTGCTAAGTTGTCGCTGCATTGGTCAGTTATACACTATCAGGTGACCATTATAAAATACTGGTTTAAGATAATAAATGCAGACGACAGGAGATATATTAAACATATATATAAACAAATGCTAACAGATTTAAATCAAAATCCTAATATAAAAAATTGGGCTGGTCTCGTTAAGCACACTCTATCTAATTTTGGATTTTATCGTGTATGGGAGGCACAAGGAGTAGGTGATATAAAGATATTTTTGAAAATTTTTAAACAGAGGTTTCAGGATAATTTCGTACAGGACTGGCATCAAAGGCTGAATGAATCGAGTAGAGCAATATTTTATAGGGAAATTGCAAGTTTTGATTTTAAAAAGTATTTGGATGTAGTAAATATAAGAAAATTTAGGATAGCCTTAAGCAAACTTAGGACCTCCTCCCATAGATTAGAAATAGGAGTAGGTAGATGGGCAAAACCTCAAAGTATTCCACGAGAAAATAGGAAATGTAAAATATTTGATAGATTAGAGGATGAGTTCCATTTTATTATTGAATGTTCATTATATAGGGAGTTTAGAAGGAGATATATAAAACCGTATTATATAAGAGGTAATAGTATGTTTAAAACAATACAGTTGCTAAAATCTAACAATAAAACGGATATTAGGAATTTGGCATGTTATACGTTCAAAATTTTTTTAAAAGGCATAACGAAGTGGTACTAAATGACATGATAGATTAGTTTGATTTGAATATAGATATGTAATAAAGTTTATGGGTAATGTAATATCATATATGAAATACTGGATTTCTTTAAGAACTAAGCTATACCAAATAAAAGTCTGTATCTCACAGCCATTGTGAACTAATAATCTGTATTTGTGTACTGTAGCAATATGTATAATATATGCATATACATGTTCTTATTTATGTATATGTAAATACTTAGCTTGAACAGTTCCTTTATCAAGAACGTTCGTCACACTTTCCTTTTCCCATGCCTTTTATTTCGTTTCGGAAAGGCTTGGGATCGGAGAACGTGAGTACGTGTATTACAGATTTACAGGTGCTGTATGGTGACCTTAATTCAAGGTCACCATTCGACATCTGTAAGCTCTGTTTACATCTTTATATAATCAAATAATGGTTATCCTTGTATGCCACATAGTTACACTGTCCGCTTGACGTAATAAGTATTGTAATATGTTGTATTTGCTCAAGAGTCTTATGGTTTGCTGTAAATACATTATCACATGTTTTGTAAGGTTTATGGAGGATGGCCTCGAGTCTCCATGGACCTATTACGAGGCTAATAAATTTTCTTCTTCTTCTTCTTCTTCTTCTTCTTGACCTTTGAGTGACATATATTCTAGGTGTGGCTCTAAAAGGTCTATTGATTTTAGTCTTAGGAGATATAGCTGATGCATGCTATGGTGATGTTGCGGAAATTTTTACAGCTTTGTAACCAAAATATTTATTTACAAGAAAATTAGCAATTTTCCAACGTTGAAATAATAGCGAAAACATTAAAGGAAGAATCTGTTTAGCAACTAAAAGCCAAAGCATATAACTGTTTACAAAGAATAGTTTTATTTATCTTGTAACTAATAAAGTTAAATAACCATAAATTTACTTAGTTATTTAGCCTAAGCATACAAGCAACCTTGATAAGTTACTATGAATTATAAAGTCTTGATTCTCTTGTAAATGCCGAACTCCTGTTGCTCCTAAACAACAGTTCGAAACGAAACAAAAGCAATTAGATTTTTCTTGGAAATTATATTCAAATAATGAACAACTCTTCGAGAATACTGCATTTACTCTTTACTACTTAGAGTGTGAAATTCAATGCTTTGTACATTTAATCTAAAAGCACACCAGCATGGAAAATTTTCGTACCAGTGTAGTTTGTCCGTTTTGCGGTATAATACAAAAACTAATGTAGTAAATAGTCACGTTACCAATGTTATATAATGTGTTCGAAATGGCTAATTTGCCCATGCTGCCAGGCGTATTTCTTTTCTTGTTGAATTGTTTATTCGTATGATAGGTAGTTAATTGGAGAAACCAAATAGGAGATCAAGGGACAAGGGCAGAAGCTGGGTACCTAACAAGCGGCTTCAAATACCTTGGAGAAATTGTCTCAGATGATTGCTCTAAACAGAAGATTTTCTCAAGGATTGCCTAAACCACTTCAGCCCTTACAAAGGTGAAGCCAATTTGGAGAGATAACAACATATCCCTTGGATCAAAGTGAAACTTATGCGCCCCCTTGTCATTTCCATATTTTGTACGCCTCTGAATCGTGGACCTTGACAGCAGAGTTAGAGAAA
This sequence comes from Ctena decussata, assembly GCA_963989385.1. Classification (NCBI taxonomy): domain Eukaryota; kingdom Metazoa; phylum Mollusca; class Bivalvia; order Lucinida; family Lucinidae; genus Ctena; species Ctena decussata. The sequence continues at coordinate 88,514,051 of OZ022499.1, read as the reverse complement.
AGAACACAGGCCTTTGAGATCAGATGTTACAGAAGGTTATTGAACATTATGTACGAGGACCATATAACCAATGAGGAGGTTTGCAGAAAGATCCAAGCAGCCATTGCAGAATATGATGAACTCCTGACCCTGGTCAAGAAACGGAAACTAAGGTGGTTTGGCCATGTCTGAAGGGTTCCTGGATTAGCAAAGACGATTCTACAGGGCACAGTGAAAGGAAAAAGAAGAAGGAGTAGACAGAAGAAGAGATGGGAAGACCATGTAAAAATGGACAGAAATGGACTTTGCCAGCTCATCTAGGGCAGCTGAAAACAGGACAAGGTGGAAAGGAATCATTTCGAAGTCATCTGTGGTGCCCCAACGACCTTGTCAGGCTGTGGTATAGAATAGAAATAGAATGAAATTGGAACATATTAGTAGTGAGTGTATTTCGTCGGTTCTGTCCATGCTCAAACATTCATAGGAGATCTACTTTGACTTCTATGCACTCCAAGTATATAACCTAGACTATCGCTAAACGATATTGCTGCACCAACATTGTACAAAAAATCGCTTACGCAAAGAATCGTATTAAACTAATTCTGATTGTTTGCCAGATTGATATTATTTTATCAGCCAATTTAAATCAAAACGAATACTGTGCATTTTCCTGCCAGTCATTGATAAAAATATCCATCAAACCCTCGACGGGACTGAAGAGTTTCAGAATTAACAGATTAGGAGAAACACAGAATATGCATTTAATGATAAACTAATAGATCCTTACGTAATCCGATATGGTTGTGCATGCACTCAGGCGATTTCGAAATGTGGATGTTTGGTTCGATGGCTAAGGCGTTACGGTCCACCGAGAGGCTTTTAAGCATTTCGTAAGACTTTGTCATCAGAAACAAACCAAATTTTATGGTTTATTGTAAATTCTAAAGTAATGACATATATCTTGGCTTTATCATATAAAAATGTTAGTGCATAAATTTTACAACGGTAATACAGTGGAATAGTTGGGGTTTTTTTATTTTGTTTGTTTGTTTGTATGTTTCAGACAGTTTTACATCATATTGTACACACAACAAATAGATCAGCGTTTGATAGTAAGCTTGTGGCTTTTGTTTATGTTTCATCTCCTGGATAGCAATTTAAGCTAGAATGGTTGATGTTGCCCTGTTTCGATGAACCTAATTAGCAATATATCTTCGTTCGTTAGGACTATAGTATTTAAGAAAGCCCACTGCGTTATATTTAAACAAAACAGGACATTATCACATTGTAGAAAAAGTTCTGTAAAACATAATATATATAAATATTTGAACAAATTGGATTTTGAACGAATGGGTTTTTGTAAGCGAAGTTATACAAAAAATGCAGCAAATGTTGAAAAATCCATATTTTACAAACTCCTTTTCTATTTTGTTTCTCTTTCTTTTTTTTTTTTTTTTTTTCACTTTTATTATGTGATTGGTTTTAATTTACTAAACTCTAAACTCTGATAACTTGAATAGATGTGCGTAAAGAGTACATGTATATCCCGTCTAAAGCCAATGCTTAGAGGACTGGTATTCGAACAGCACATATAGTCGAACTTGTTTCTAATTAAAAAATTTCAAATACAACATGCTCATACGAACGGCAAATCTTACGACATGCTTTCAAGGTAATGCTGCATTTCCTCACTTCCACAGCAGTCTCTCAAAATCAAGAAAACCATAAAAGAAGGCAGTTTTCTTGAATACTGTTAAGAAAATCTCCATGATGATGAAACAATTCTCATTTATATCTGCGTCGTACCGGCAAAGTCAGTTCATAAACTCTTTATTTCTCGTAAGACTTAAAACGAATATAAATACTGTCCGAAGACTAGTCCTGTAAGCATAAGGCTGGACAGGTTGCTGTATAAGATACTTGAAAAGATTTAAGTATTGTTTTGCGAAATTAACAAATAAGAGAATGCCCCACGTCTTTGGCCTTATTACAACAAGAAACGGAAACAAACGCAGTTCTAACAAATCTAACATATCCGGGAAATATATACATCTTTCTTTTCCTTACATAAACAACAGATTATATTAGCAATCAAACCCTCAAGAATGGACGGAAACGCTGTTCAAAAATAAATTTATTGATATTTTTGTTTGATTCTCTTGTCTGATACTACATCTACTACGAATTTTACGAGAAAAATGTTTGGGGTTAATAATCTGGCTGGCCTACATCATTCACAAGTACGACACAGTTCTATGGCTTATATAACAGGCAATGGTCATGTGCTTTGCGCTGAAATAACACAACTGACCTTATTGTATCATTGTCATCGTGCTGCCAAAAGTGCTGTTTATAAGGGAATTATTCTAGTAAGTAAGCAACGCTGCATTCATTGCCGAGTGTATCCTTTATAATCGTTTCATCAGTCACATGCGCATGACTAAATCGTTTTGCGCAAGTTCCTTGTTGAGCAGGCGCTATTATCAGTCAGCGAACTGAGCAAGACTTGACCAGATTTTGCACAAGCACAGGCTAACTTGACTTGCTCAGTTTTAGTCTGCTTTTAAAAGCATGTATTTCTCTACGATGGCCCAATTGGCTCACTTTTAGCCAATTGGGCCATCGTAATTTCTCTTATAAAAGCCACTTTTTAGCTAAAAATTCTAAAATTTTTGAACACCTATAAACAATCGTAATTTAAAAAAAAAACTGTGCAGTGAAGCGTCTAAAATATGCAGATGTAAAGGCAAACAGTGTAGACTCTGATCAGACTGATCCTGCAGGATCAGGCTGAACTGGGTCTCACTGTTTTCTGAGACCTATATTTCCCAATATTAACTCTTTAAGTACCGAAAAGCAGACGACAAAATTTACGTCTGCAAAAATTAAAAATATGCCTTGTCCAAGACATTTCATATTGAGAATTCAAAGACTGGAGGGCAAACGGTGTAGATCTAGATGAGGCGGCTCATGATGTTTGCAAATTTTGCTATTTTCGTCACTGGGGCTTAAAGAGTTAAGAATTATTACAGTACCTGCATGTTGTGAAACTACAACCATGTAATTGCACCTGTGTCTGCTTCTGCTATTAACGCTATTCCCGAAATCCTCATAAAAAGCATATTAAGGGTAATTTACAGACAATTAAGAGCTGTTGTTTCACTTTGAATTAAAAACTGCCTAATTAAAATCCCATGCACAACTGAAGTCTGACAAATTGAAATGTAAACAAAAATATATAGAATTAATTTAGACTAATGCAAGCTTAACCTGGATTGCAAATTACAAATTCACCGGCATACTGTTGCAAGTCCAAATGACAATTGTTTGTCATTTGTCTCTTGCGTTGGATTGCACTGAATCCTCAACTTCGCTTCACCATAGTGTTTTTGGTGGTTTCACAGTCAGCTCTCGATATCTCAATGTCGAAGTTCATCCCAAGCTCCTGATATCTCAAAGTAAATTTTCTGATTCCAGAAAATTTACTTTGAGCTATCAGTAGTTTGACATAAAAACAGTTGAAATGTAAATAAAATAGGCATATTCTTTGATATATGAGGGTGCTCTGAGATATCATTGTTCGGTATATCAAGAGTTGACTGTATATGTTGTACTGTGACGTTTCGCCGTACGTTAAGAGGCTCCTACGCAGATCGAATACATATTTTAATTGCATTACATAAAATTGAACTGAGCTGCCAGAACATAATGCTACTTTCCGTTCCGAAGCGGAGACTTTCATGTGGATCTGTTTGTTGTGTTTCAAGCGGTTTTGAATCAAACAGGTCAAAAAAAGACATTTTATGGGTTTCCTTTTTTTTTTGTATGTGGATTCTTTTAGTGTACTATTGATGTGAAGTTCCTCACTGGTGGACTTGTGTCTATTATCTAAGATGTTCTGTTTTGTCTGTTGTGCTTCTCGCTCTTCTTTCCTTGTCTTGTGGAGTCTATCCCTAATTTTGCAAAGTCCTATGAATTTGCAACAATCTCTTTCCACCTGCCTGTTTTCAGCTGCCTTTTTAGCAATCATTGGCGATCTTGGACTGCCTAACACATTACTGAGTTATCAGATTAAAAGACTCAGAATTATAAGAACTGTGATAAAAAAGGTTGGTTAAAATAAAACTTATAGTAGAGCAAAAATTGGTCCGCCCTGAGACATTGGTGGTCAGGGGCCGTATTCATAAAACAACTTAAGTCGTTGCTATGCTGTTGCTAAGGCTAAATTTCTGTGAAGGAGATTCCCTACAACTATGGAATTTGCTCTGGAGGAACAGTCTTTTTCAGACTGTTCCTCCAGAGCAAATTTCAGAGTTGTAGGGAATCTCTTTAATAGAAATTCAGCCTTAGCAACAGCATAGCAACCACTTAAGTCATTTTATAAATACGGCCCCAGGCCGCAACCGGCTGAAACAGAATAAGGATGGAACAGTCACTCAGTCTAAGGTTGGACTCAACATCTACGTCATTAAAAAAGAAGAACGTTTTAAACCGTAGTTTTATTAACAGTTTACTTGCAGTTTGTCTCAAAACATCTACAATACAATATGTCTTTTTAGATCGTTTAGTTTATTTTTACCCGGAAAAAATGTATTTTTCTACAATATTTTCCAATCCATCGAGTTATATATTTTCAAAAAGGCCAACTTATAAAAGAAGAAAACAAGTGCACAACAAAGTACTGAGTTTGTAGAGACAGCACAATATGACTCATTGTGAACCGGAAGTTGCGTTCCCGGCTCATATCACACTTTCATTATCAGTCCATTCAGAAATTCTATGATCTGCTGACTCCCCACAGAAATGAGTGTTTAAGTTGTCATCACAACAGTCAAAATTACACCCTTACCTCAAAGAACGTACCAGGTGAAAATTGGTAAAACATCCCTTAGTGTACGGAACACTGATTTCCAACTGAGCGCTAATAATTAAGAAAATACGCGTGTAAGAAAATTAGAAAACCATACCCATTACAACATGGACTTTTGTTTCAGAAAAAGGTCGTCCCGATTTGAATATTCGTACAATTTTGCTTTCATACAAAGCGTAAATTTGCCCGATTCTACCCGTGTACATGCACATAATACAAAACGGAAATTAACCATTTGCCTTGGCAAGCTCAATTCAATACGTCTAAATACTAATAAATGAGCGTTAATTTATAAGCACCATCATTTTGTTCTTATAAAAGAAAATAAGGTTAAATGATCCAATTAAAAGTCAAACTGATCACCTTCAAATTAAAAAATTGCATTGATGAGGAACTTATACAAGCATAATTATACCGTACCCAGCCCTCGAAACAAAACGGGATACATAAATTGATAGCAGTTCTCGATAGGCACGCACGGTAAACCAAATGAACAACTCTTTCCCTGGCAAGTGGTCTTTCAGCTACCCCAACTAAAAACACCCCTCCCACAACAGGCGAACAAAAGCACGGACATTGACAACAAGGTAAAATACCCCCACTGGGCACACAAGGCTGAAACAATATTGAATCAACCTTGATTCAACGTCATGACGTTGAATCAAGGTTGAATCAATATTGATTCAACCTTGTGTGCCTGCTGGGATTAGTAAGGACGAATAGTATGCAAACTTAGTTTACCCAATTTGTATTTAATTACCCTTGGGTATTTGTCGGGATGGGTGGTGGGAGCGGGTGTGTGGTGTAAGCCAGTTTTACGGGATCCAAACTCTTGCCTTCAGCTTCTGCGATGGTTCGAAACATTTAGTTAGCTGTTCGGTCCGCACGAATGAATCACAGGAAACAAATAAATCACACACAGACAGATAAAAACTATGATGAACCAAAGATGAGTACTCGAAAGAATTGCGACACCTGGGTCCGAGGTTATAAAACTTGAGTATAATCTCAAACTCAAAATAAAGCACACTGATTGGCTGCTTCCGAGCATGTGCTCGGAAGCTGCCAATAAGTGTGCTTTATTTTGAGTTTGAGAATGTACTCAAGTTTTATAACCTCGGGGCCTGGATATGCCTGGGGTGTAAAGCAACACCACTGAAATACAGGAGTAAGAGAAAATCACCAGTTGATCCCCAAATACCTGGTACCTATTGTGAAAAGAGGCATGTTTTGATTTTTTCGTAAACCATTGGTAGACTTGTTCGACAAAATATTATGGTGAATACTCGTAACTTCTTAGTACTAATAACTTTTCCACTTGAATATTGTAATTTCTGTGAATCGCTGCTGAACGTCCGTAAAAATCTTGAAAACCTGTCGCCCTGTTTTTACTTCATTCCGTTTATATCCGGTGCATTTGATTTAGCCCGCCTGCGTCATCAGAGTGAAAGTGGCTTTCATGGTTCTACAAGTTCTGCGGTGTGGTGCCAAGAAAATAATTTCAACATCAGCTTGGATTTCCATTCAAACAGTACTAATTGATTCTGCAGCTTGAAGACCAGTCCGCTAAAATGTTTGCATCATACAAAACCACACAAAAGTAAAATGATTTACCAAACCTATCAGCACGATCACATCATATAATAATGACCAACATTGACGTCATTGCTTCAGCTTAGATCCATACCAGCCTGGGAATGTCATAATGCTGGTACATGCCTTCTATCGTACAATCAATGCTGTCAAGACTCGAAAATAAAATAGTGATAATAAAAGGTTGTGTGCAATGGAACCCCGTTTCCGATACGAAAGATTCTCGCCTTAAGTGAGGCTCGAACCCGGACCCGCTAGATCAGTAGGACTTAAATAAAAGTCTTATCAGTATACCATTAAATAAGTGAAAGATACAAGGACCCCCATTTCCGAAAATCACAGTATTTCAGCTGGTTGTCATGATTCGGACAGAATCACTTTTCGGAATCTTATCACTTGTGCGAATATGTAGAAAATGACTGACTGAACTTGAGAATGAATCATTACGCGTCATTCTAATAATTGAGCCGCGACACGACAAAACCAACAATGTGGTTGTGCGAACAGTGCAGACTAAAATCAGCCTTGGCATCCGCCCAGTCTGATCAGAGTCTTCGCTGTCCGCATGGAGATAGCTTAGACCCTTAGCTACCCTTTCAGCGCTAAGCGAAGAGTCTGAACTGACTGGGCGTACGTCCAGGCTAATCTGAGTCTGCGCTGAGCGCACAACTACTTTGTTGGTTTTCTCGTGTCACGGCTCAATTATTAAATTTACAATTCCAGTCACAATGTTAAGAACTTCCCCACCACAGTTCTAATCCTTGTGAGTTTTGAAAATGGGGGTACATCAAAACTATGGTTTCTTCAAACTTTGAAATATTATAATAATATGCTGGGTGGAAGTGGGGCAAGGGGGTTGGGGGACAGGCACAGCACGGGGCATCATCTTACAGACACATTTTTGCTTACGCCTCAAAACCTGTAACTGAAAAATAAAACAAATATTTTACCTTAATCATTAAATTATTTTGTCGAGTAACCCAGAGATGCCATGGATCGGTGAGCAGTTTTAAAATGTTTGCCTCCCAGATCTTTCCAAAGTAAAATAAACGGTGCTACGTAAACGGACAAAGAAATCACATAACTTTACTCTGGTGCAGATCTTCGAAAACCTGTTTTCATATTTAATAATGACATCAACTGAATGACACCCTCAGTAGGTATTGTAGTTTTCAGTGTCTACAATGCGGAAATCTCATTAACATGCATGAAAGAGTTTTGTGAAGATAAAGTAATCTACGGAATGTAAAAAAAGAAGGCTCAGATCAGACTTCTCAGCTGAGCCTGATCAGAGTCTTCTTAATACGCGTTTCCAGTATGCAAATGTTAAGGAATCTCTGTCACGCAAGGTCAAGACGATAATTCTGATCACTCTGTTCTAATACCCACTGGGCACAGAAGGTTGAATCAACCTTGAATCAACATTGATTCAACGTCACGACGTTGAATCAAGGTTGATTCAATGTTGATTCAACCTTGTGTGCATGCTGGGTAGTGTTGTTTGCACGTGACTGAAGGCACCGAAAGAACTAGGAAGATGCCTACGACATGTGTGGGCCATATTGACAATAAAGTCTGTTTTATTGCAAGTTAACACAGGTGTAGGCCACGTCGCTAGAAATATGTGGAACTTCAAGTGCGCAGCGAAACCAACGCAAATGTACAGTCTCGTCAGAGAATTTGCAGTAATTCCTTACAGTTGTTGGACCATGTAAGTTTTCAACAAGTGGTTTGCACAAGCTATATCCAAAATGCGCTTGTTGGTCTGGCCATGCGTAATTCGCAAATATCTGAAGAAAGGTTTTGCTATGACGTGGTTCATTTTTTTCTTCGTCATTTGAGAAAACAAAAACATGCTCGATTTTCATACTTTCCAAATATTCTAGACATGCTGTCTGATTTAAGTCAAGGCTAATGCTACAAATAAAACACTTTTGAACGAAATTTCCAAATTCAATAAAAGGTTGTTTTATTCTTTTGTAAATGTTAACACTTGAAACAAATCAATACGGTTTTTTAGATGAGTTTATGAAGCTGTTCAAAACTGCTCAAAGCCACAAATGTGCCATGCATCCGTTGAATATTATAATAAAATGCGGTTAATGGTTTGCATTTTGCATGAGGATTGCAGACTGAAACATATTCATATTATATCAGTATCGCCATTTAAAAGTGCGTTGTCGTAGGAAAGCAATATAAAAATATAACGTTCAAATGTCAGAATTAAACAACAATATCTTATTGAAATATTTGATACGAAACGATTGATGGACGTCGTGTAAGGTTTGTTAAAAAGGTGTCTGGAATAGAGAATATATGAGCCACGACACGAGAAAACCAACAATGTGGTTGTGCGCCCAGCGCAGACTCAGATCAGCCTGAGCATCCGCCCAGTCTGATCCGAGAGTCTTTACTGTCTGCATGGAGGCAGCTTAGACCTTTAGCTACCCTTCAAAAGCTTAGCAAAGAGTCTATTCCAACTTGGCGGATGCCCAGGCTGATCTGAGTCGGCACTGGTAACACAACCACTTTGTTGGTTTTCTCGTGTCGCGGCTCATATATTCCTTAAGTTTAGTAGAAGCCGCGGTAGACAGAAGAAGTGGTGAGAGGACAAGAGAATGGAAGAGACAGGCATAAGCGTGTAGGTGAGAACACGGTGTTGATGTCAACCAAGATGCCCCAGAGATAAGCATTTGTTCCTGTTTCAATGCGCATTTGGATAAGAAGATGTAGTTATGAATAACTTTCAGTAGAAGGTCAAACTAATGAATGTGTATCTCAGTAACTTATACTTAAGATAAAAGTTCTGCACGGATGTTTTTTTATTAAATTTCTGATCGGATGTTCAAAAACATTCGTGCATAACTTTTGTCCTTCAGTATATATATGATATCTACACAGGCGTAGGAAGGTTTGAAATATTGGGTGGGGGGTGGGGGGGGGCAATACTATATGGGACATTTTTAGAAGAAAGTAGAAAATTGTTCAAATATTGGGGGGGGGGGGGGGCAAAACAGTCTCTGTCCCCCCCCCCCGTGCAAAATTATTGGGGGCTGCCCCCCGGCCCCCGCCCCTCTTCCTACGCCACTGATCTAAATTAGTTGAGAAATCACCTGAAGTGACAGAAGGTATTCTTTTAACCATATATCTACTACAGATGTGCCTTCACTGCTCAAAAACACGAGCATTATGCACATATATCACATTTCACTGAATGTCAGCGGGTGGGGTAAGGAAACGTCATTACAGGAAAAATCTGCCAAACTTTTGATTCCGCCATCCACCCTTATTTGACTCTCTCTGGTAAAATTTAAGCCCTTGTTCCAACAGATTTTTCTACCTTATGGGTTGAAAAGGAATTGCGTTTCACGTCACCAGCCCCTAGAAAAGCTGTAGATGGAACTCATTTATACTTTTTTTTGCACTCGCTGCAGCTGGTGTTGTGCCGTGTGGCGGCCGTAAAACGTCTCCCCGTATATCTATCATAGTTCAGTTTATATTTTGCTTTTGGTCCTTTGAGGTATGAAGTAATATTCAGAGAAATCGGAATTAATAATCGGTTTAGACTCATATTCTAGACAAGTTTTCTATCGCTTGATTCCCTTTTTGGTATATACTAGTCTTTGAATCGACTGGGTATTTGAAATCTATAAAATTACAGTATAGTTTTCTCTGGCTTTCGTTGCCAGGCGGTTATATGGTCACTGATGAGACTTTATTAGCCGAAACTGATCCATATTCTTCCTTGTGAATGTGTTGGTCTTGAAGGAAGTCGTGATTTACATGTATATTTCTTCGTTCAGTGAAAAAGGAAGTCACTGAAGTTGTTTCCCTTTGTAAAATGACAGAAAAAGATAGAGGTGTACTCATACATCTTAAAAACGAAGTTAGTTCCCAGCAGGTTCATGACGTCGCACTGACGTCGATGCGACGTCATCACGTCGCATTGACGCCGACGTCAATTCGACGTCATTAAGACAGAATGCTTAGACAGAATGCTTAGTATGCCACAGACCTATTTCAAAGTTTTCTTGTTACTATGACGTTGAATTAGCAAGCCTCTACGCAGCTTGAAATAAATTCTTAAAGAAGATCCTGTGGAAGCTAGGAACGCATCGCCGTCAGTACGACGTCATTTCAACGTCATGTGCCTGCTGGGATGATGTTGCAACACTGCCCTCGTCAGTGACCATCTACTTGTTTTAGGGCTGCAATAGACTGTTCCACTGCTATATCTGTTAGGCAGAAATGCTTTAAACTTTCCTATAGTAAAATAGTTATATACTCAGCGTCAATGAAAACGCACCAGTCTTAAAATGTAAAATTTTTGCTTAAATTCAATGATCATACTATATCAACAGGATATAGCTATCATATCGGATCATCTTGCTACGCCCATGATGTCATTCTGCCTGAAGGTACGCTGTGAGTGTGTGACGTAACATAAGCTCTGAAATCAAGAAAAACGGAATTCTACCATAATTTCACATGGCGGCAATTCCTCAATGATGGATTTTGCTAGAGTATAGATACCCTATCAAAACGCCATAGAAACGAAATCCAGACCACCGAATGCAACAAAGTGATTTGGATTCGAACGTCGCTTTATTGTCACGTTCATCAAACAAGGGCAGACAAAAGTAACTATAGGTAAATTTGATACTTTTTGCAACCCAAACTTCTGAGATAAGTAGTAGAAACAAAATTTCAGAAGTTCTGTGGGGGCAAACGTCAACCGTTACCCAGCCTGAGCAAGACGTTACATGGATAACGTCATCCTTATTCGCCAAACCGCGTCGTAATTTAATGGAGGAAAAGTGGATTTTATGGGAAGAGACCTTCCAATTAAACGATTTATTTGCAATCAAGAGTTCGGCAGAGCACGAAATACGGATTTATTACGCTTTAAATGTGTCATTTGATATCGACTGTTTTCAAATACGTCAGTATTGACGTCACGCTTGATAGCACCCACTGATGAACGAAATTTAATTTGCAAACATTCTTTCTCAACACAAGAAAATAAAGATTAACCAAATTGTCTTTTACATAAAACCAAATATTAAACGAACATAATGTGCCATAAGTTCCAAACTGGTGCGTTTTCATTGACGCTGAGTATATCTCCTAAAATTTTATATTGAAAGGCTGTGAAAGAGTCTAGGGCTGCAACAGAGTGGAGTGCAAGGTTGCGGGTATAAAACTACAGTCCAACCTGTATAAAGCAAGCACCTAAGGGAGAATTAAAATCTGCTTGCTTAAGACATGTGCTTGCTTAATAAAGGCACAATTTGATGTATTTGCCTGTTTTGGGAACAGAGTACATGCTTGCTTAATACAGGTTGCTTGCTTAATAGAGATGGCCACTAAGACAGGTTTTGCTGTAGCTGAAGCACCAAGTAGCTTAAGCAACAGTCCTTTCCAAGGCTGAAACTTCTGAGGAGCGGATCCTGTTGTATTTCTAGCATTGTGGCCACCTGTATTGCTGTTCACTTTGCTTTCTGATTTGTTTTGTACATTGTTGTTTAAAATAAAAAAATAATGGTAAAATAGAAATAAAATGATTATGTTTTATGCATTTCGAATGGCTTTTGGTGTTTGTTGTATGGATGTCCTGGGCCGTATTTATAAAACGACTTAAGTCGTTGCTATGCTGTTGCTAAGGCTAATTTTCTATGAAGGACATTACCTACAACTATGAAATTTGCTCTGGAGGAACAATCTTTTTCAGACTGTTCCTCCAGAGCAAATTTCACAGTTGTAGGGAATCTCCTTCATAGAATTTCTGCCTTAGCAACAGCATAGCAACAACTTAAGTCGTTTTATAGATACGGCCAAAGTTCCGTCTTGTTGTTTGTGTTTCTCCCGTCTTTCATCGGTGTCTTGTGATACTATGCGTTGCCACCATCCCCTTTCCGCGGAGTCTGCATTGCCCAGATGCCCTTGATTGTACGATTATTCAAAGTTCCGATTTTTTTTTCCATAGGGAACTTAATGCTTCAATATGGCGGAAACTACCGATAGCCACTTACGGGTTTATCCGAGAGCTTACCTGTTCAAATAATGTCGAGTGTTATATGCAATTACATAGAAATATAATATAAAATGTGAAATTAAATACATATATGATACTACGACAATTTTTTATAAGTTATGATCATAAACTTCAGTCTTTGTCCGTTAATATGGTATAAAAATATACAAATTAACTTCATGTTTTGATACTTCCATAGGCTTTTGAAGTTTGAAGCTTCAGTCGCATGAAATTATATAAGAATAATGTCGAAAATGCCTAAGAAGCTATGTTCAGCCTAAAATTTGAAAATGATCGGATTTTCTATAAAACTTTTATAAGTTATCACCACTGAGAGATTTTTATAAGGTTTACATTGATGTAATTCATTATAAAATAAGTATACTATAAGTTTCTTCCATCGATCTCTAAACATACAGAAAATCGCGTTTCGAAACAACCTCGCTCATAACAGTTTCAAATAGTTTAAGTCCAAATCCGCCTATATTGCTCAAAGGCTCAACACTTCATTTCTTGGTATTCGTGTTTTGTTTATGTATTTATATATGTGCTTTTATGATCTAAGAAAGGAAGAATATTCATATTCTCTTATTAAGAAAAAAAGAAGGAAAGAAAGAATAAACGAATGAACACAAGAAAGGAAAAAAGAGAAAGATGTCACGTAACTTCTACACGTGACCATCAAAAATGAACAGTTAATCGACTACTTGTAGTTTTAAAAATCCCTTTTTAAGCTAAAAAAAAAACTTTGCAAACCAATTACATACTTTTTGGTAATGTTGGATCAGTCTATTAATTATTATCATAATTGCTAATGTTTGTTCTAACATTTTTGATTGAAATTTATTTGAGTGTGGTGGGGCGGTTTTATCAAAGAAACCGAAATATGTTTTGTGTATCCCAGGGTAGAATCTTAGATTCCATAGAATTATATTTTTGACTGGCAGATTTGCTCATTCATAATCAGAAGACACGAAGATACATACACTGTATTGCTCTCTTAAGATATTACTGCCGAAAAAAAAAATAATGTAAGAAACTAAATCATGGTGAAGATTTTCGTGTAACCGTGGTAGTGTAAGGATTAATCGCTATGGGAAAAAATTGCTATGCAACATTTTTCTTGCAAGGCTATAAATTAACTTTATTAGTAATATTTCTGTTCATAATGCAAGTTTGTCACTTTAATTTTATGACTGTTTTAGTGAAGCTAGCAAGGAATATTGAAAGACATTTTTGTGATTTTTTTTTTTGAATTTTTGCCATAATATGAGTACTTACGATAATAAACCTGTGCACCTGCGGACACTTATCAGCCTCTGATATGTGCAAACTGATAAGACTGAACAACGTCTGATCAGTTTGCGCAAGCTGATCGGAATTTGTTGACAATATACAGTACAATTAACATACTTATAATTACACGAGGATTAATCGATTATCGATCATAAAATCCGATATTACCTCTAAACTGTTTTCGTAATTGTCAAACCGTTAAAGTTTGTTAAAGTCATCATGACTTGAACAAAAATAAATGCAAAAAATATAAAGCTGCAATAGTCAATTTTAGGAAATTAATGATGTATGCAAACTGACTCAGACCAACTTTCAAATTCAAATCACTTACTCAGCACTCATATTATATTGGCATCTTGGTACAGTTTTAACCCATTGCACTCTGGGTATTTTTGTCGCCTGCTGAAATTGTCGTCTGCATCAAAAATCACAATATTTTGACAATATTGGTCTAACTCTTGTAGAAATGATGTCTAGGCAGTAAACAGTTTGGATCTCAGATCAGACCACACGTTTGTGTGGCCTGACCTGGATCCAGACTGTTTGCCCAGATACCCCTAAAGGGGTATCCCGAATGGAATGGGTTAAATAAGTTTGTTGACTTGCTGCTCTTTGTATTTAATTTATGTGGGTAAAATACTGTCAAACGGAATAGGAATCATATGAGCCGCTGCATGCGGTGAATAGGAAGGAATTATTTCTGTAATCGTTAAGTGACCTTGATACCTCGTTTGGCGAAGAATATAAGAAGGCAATGCTCAAGGACAACCGATTTTCACACGGTCTGCCCTTAAACACCAAATGGGAAAGGAAAACAATGAAGAGGCCTACTGACAAATCGGCAAATAGCGGTCGAGACTGGTAACTTTGGACAGCGGGTAAATTCGGACATACCATTGAAAACAGTGAAAATCCTGATGAGACGGCTCATAATTAGCCGTCTCATAAGGATTCTCACTGTCTGCCCAGTTATTTTTCTTTTAATACCAAACAACTGAGGAATACAGAGGAAACAATGTACTGTCCGTATTTACCTGCTGTCCAAATTTACCTGACGACCTTAGTTTCGAACATCGTGAGTCTATTCTGTCATTGCCGATGTTAAAGAAATGAACGACAGAATACGATGATTGCCGGTGCTAGCGAAACTGGCACCGGCAGGCTACGATGTAGTCGATCTAAAGATTTGAATAGATCTAAACTAACTTGAGTTTATTCCTTTGAAGACTGTTTAGCCTGCTGACCACCTGTAAATCATTTTACGAGCTAATTGATATTAATAGTTTATATGTCGAGTTTGGAGCTAGAAAAGATAGCCGAGAGATAAAAACGCCGACTTGCTGAGTTTCGGCTACTTACCTGACAAGATATCTCCCTTGGATAAGGATATGGTAATTATACAGACAGGAAAATAAGCCCCAGGTTAACACCCTTGAGTTTACACCACTCAAAAACTAGCATTTCTGAAAACATGCCAGAATCATGTTACTGTTTCTAGAATAAAATTATTTTATAGATTGTGGATATGCAATTTTACCTTTTAGGTTTAGACCAGCTGCACTCACTGATGAGTGAAAATAGGAGGTCGTTATGCAGATATAAATTGGCATTTAAGTAAAGCATGAGACTGCAGACTGACCGTTCTAAGCAGATCTTTCTGTTACAGACTGTTTTTGTTTATCTATTTGTTTCAGTGGTGTGTCTGGTATCACAAATGTGTTTGTCTGTCACTTATTGTGTGGTGTTTTGGTGGGCCATGTTTTGTGACTATACGGTGTTTGATTTCCAACTGTATTCATAGAGGTATGAATTATGCATCATCATGTCGTCGAGGTAGATTGGTTTGAGATTGAAACATTTTAACTGTAATGGACTGTATCCCAGTAGGCACACAACCTTGAATCAACCTTGATACAACGTCATGACGTTGAATCAAGGTTGATTCAAAGTTGTGTACCAAGTGGGTATCATTCCTATATTGAAACTGCAATAGTTTTAACTTGCCTAGCTCATTTCACAAATTTATATTAAACTTCGAAACGATACACCTTTTAACCATGACATATGTGGAAGCTAGGTTTTTTGGTACAAAATGATAATCTGCAAAACAAAATGCATCCACATGAAGGAATTAAATGTCTGTATTTATTTGTATTTACAGATTAATACCGTCCATTATGTAAAGTCATGTTCTCCAGAGAGTGCCAAACAAAAACCATTTTCTACAAATTTTGAAATCGTCAGACTGACCCACGCAAAGAGAAATTGTGTCTTTGAGCACTCGTAGACATTCATCACTCACATCAGCCTGTTTGTCTTCGAAGACCCATTGATTTAATCGCTATTTACAGAATGTTTAAGGTTCGTAGATAGTTGGTGCGACAAGCCAAGACTCTGCTCAGACTAATCTTGGTCTTGACTTTTTGAAACATATCTAAGGCTCAAAGTTCCGTGATAGGGTTTCAATTTATCTTAATGGTAGATGCGCCGCGGCTTTAAAATCCTGTCTCTGTAAGAAATGATTACGTCATGGTGGCAGATTCAAATATGAAGATACAAAATGTAATCCTGACTTGATTAAATAGATTAATGGCTAATCTGTTATGATCGCGCATGTGTTTTCAAACTTTCTTGCACTTTGCGAACTGTAAGAGGAAAGAGGTATATACTCAGGAGGAGGTGGCCCAACTAGAGCAGCTGAAAGCAAGACAATGTGGAAAGGATTGTTGCAAAGTCATCCGTGGTGCCCAAACGACCTTGCAAGGTTATGGATAGAACATAGTATAGTAGAATACAGCAGAAGTTATCTCTGCAAAAGTAAGGGGAAAGATAGGTATATGTATACTGAATTAAGAGGCAAGATGCACATTGCTCTCAAGTGTTATATCAACCGTCATGTACTCATCGTAAGGATCACAGACAGTCGCTTTATTAAAGATGGTCATTATATATACAAGTCCCGCGAGTCCGCCTTCTTGCTTCTTCTCAGAGGTCGGCGATTATATTCCAACCAACACGCACCCAACGTTTTTAAACAGCCTTGCATCAGCGTCATAGGGCTTTGTGAATATAATTCCTGGTTTTATAGTACATCGAACTGATAAAATATACGCTGTCAGTGCATAGTAAGCCAAGACTGAGTGCTTGCTTCCGAGCAAAAATCATATTGTACCAGGTTTTCTTGTTGCAAATCACTTTTTATGTGTCTGTCGGTGATAACGAGAATAAACTGCATTTGGGAGAGTTATATTTGAGCCGCGACACAAGAAAACCAACAATGTGGTTATGCGCCCAGCGCAGACTCAGATCAGCCTGGACATTCGCCCAGTCTGATCAGAGCCTTCGCTGTCCGCATGGAGGTAGCTTAGACCCTTAGCTAGCTTTTAAGCGCTTAGCGAAGAGTCTGATCAGACTGGGCGGTTGTCCAGGCTGATCTGAGTCTGCACTGGGCGCACAACCACATTGTTAGTTTTCTCGTGTCGCGGCTCATTTAATGTCAGTGAGATTAACGTTTAGTTACATGTACTTGATAATCTAATAATGTATCGCTTTGTACTTAATCCTGTGTTGTGGATGTTCATGCAGGTGTGCCCTTTATGATGTGAGCCGCGACACGACAAAACCAACAAAGAGGTATGTGCGCCAAGCGAAGACTCAGATCAGCCTGGGCATCCGCCCAGTCTGAACAGAGCCTTTGCTGTGCGCTTAAAGGGTAGACTGGGCGGATGCCTAGGCTAATCTGAGTCTTAGCTGGGTGCACATGCCACTTTGTTGTTTTTTGTCGTGTTGCGGCTCATTTGAAAATGCGACTTTCAGTACTTAGGCACTGAACTATCCGCTTTAGACTCCTCATGCTCTATGTGAAGTCGATGCGATGAGGTCCAAAGAACAACAAACTTGGATGGATGGCTTGCGATAACACTATTCCAGTCATATCAAGGTGATGGAAGGGTGATGATGACAGGTTATGTGCAATGGGACCCCGTTTAAGGTTTGACAGTATGCCTTCAACCGGAGTCCAATCCGGGACACAGTTCAGCAAGCCAGCTCTTAAACCACTGAGCTACAAATGTACCAAGGTCCAAACGACAAAACAGCTTTGGGAACTTCTAAAGATGTCAATCTTGTGTGTGCCAATGTTTTTGTGTCAAAGTTGCTGCGTGGATGCCGAATGGTCAGCCAACAAGACGTCTGTTTATAAAAATCTTCGTCCATCCATGGTTATTTTCGGCAGTACTATTACCAAGTGGTTAATAAGGCTATTATTCGTGTACAAAAAGTATTCTAGATTGTCAGTAGATTATCAGACTGCATGTAAGTCTTAAAAGAAATCATAAATCAAAATAAGTCTGGAAAAAATGTTTTACAAGAAAAACCTGCTCTATTTCTGTTCTTACTTTTTTACAAGTTCGCCACATTAAAGACGTAAGATGTATTTGTGAGTGATGAAAGAACTGTATGTTTATCCCATTAGCTCTGTGTTTGGTCTTGTACAGGCAGTGTAGCACGAAAACAAAAACAGAGCAATATAATGATATTTTACAAACAAATTGTATCGAAGCATAGAAGCGGAGATAAACGATTTCACAGAAAATTCCCTCAGTTCCAACTGAATTTGAAACTTTGTGAATGAGGCTAAAAGCAAAAAGTACAGATAAAAAGTTTCATTTATCAGATTTGCATTTACTGTTTGCATATAAATTTGTGTGGCAAGCATTTTAGCAAATGATATAGAAAATTCGATTTCCATGGACGCAAACTTTTTTTCCCCTTAGTATTTACTAACAGTCTGTGTTTGCAAACGCGATCTTTCGATCATTAGCAATGGCAATAAGCAGTGGATTCATAGCAAAAAAAAAAACATATTTCCTTATTTTTCTGTCGTTGAATCTAGTACTTTTTTTATTTGGTTTTTGCACGTGCGTAATGATATGTAATACGAAAATTGCAGTCAGAAATAACATTATAACCTAAACTTAACTTTCTATTTATACGTTCTTGCAAAAAAAGCTTTCGACAGGCAAACAAAACCATGAAAACTGGTGTCCAATGCTAAAAAATGTAATGATAATCGTATTTTATGAGCTGTACACGCATTACTCCTCCATATACACCATTCACCTAGGTCTGCAACAGAAATATAGCTTTCTGGTTGTGAAATTGCCTTTCGTATGTAAGAAAATGTTTATATATATGCGAAAATCTTAGTCATAAGGCTCACTGTAATAAGAGTTCACGGAAAATTTCAGACTTTCTCCAAAATGGCCAATAATTAGCCAATATTGTATATACTCAAACTGATAGTTCTGGGTTATATACAAGATATATAACATAGAATCAAATTGAGGAAACTATTTGTTAGAGAAAAATTCACTTTTGAATATAAAAGGATCCTAGCTGTTACCAGTTTACTATCAGTTCTGGTCTGCAAAGGTACCTAGCAGGCACATGACGTCGAAATGACGCGTTTCGACGTCGATGCGACGTAATCACGTCGCATCGACGTCAACACGCCATTTTGACGTTTTGTGCCCGCTAGGATATATATTACACTATATGCCCTTGCAGACAGGAAGTGGTAGTAAAATAATTAATAAATTAAATATGAGCCGCGACATGAGAAAACCAACAATGCGGTTGTGCGCCCAGCGCAGACTCAGATCAGTCTGGGCATCCGCCCAGTCTTAGCAGAGTCTTTCTTACGCCCTTAAAGGGTAGCTAAGGGACAAAGCTATCTTCATGCGGACAGCGAAAACTCTGATCAGATTGGGCGGATGCCCAGGCTGATCCGAGTCTGCGCTGGGCGCACAACCATATTGTTGGTTTTCTCTTGTCGCGGCTCTTATAACTCCTTTGCCCTAGCGCTAAAAATATTCAGACTGTTTTGCCTTAAAATTATCAATGAAACTCCAAGCCTGAGCCCCCTAGTTCCTCATTCGCTATGGCAATGAAGCTATGGCGTCACCAAATCTGAAAGGGCTTGCAGACTGGAGTCAATAATGTATATGGTAAAATTGATATGTGTGTATATAAAACTTAAGTTTTTTTAAGATCTTAAATATTTAAATGACTTAATTCATGAACTTTTAATGCAATTGCTTTTAAAACAACTATATTGCTCTTATTTGATTTTTTATCCCTCATACCTGAAAATATCGCACATGGACCATGCCACTAATGAGGAAGTTCGCAGAGAAAGATCCGAACAGCCATTGGAGCATATGACAAACTCCTGACCTTTGTCAAGAAACGAAAACTGAGGTAGTTTGGCCACGTCCGAAGGTCTTCTGGCTCAGCATAAACAATTATGCAGAGCAAGTGACAGGAAAAAGAAGGGGTAGACAGAAGAAAAGGTGGGAAGACAATATTAAGGAGCGGACAGGGATGGACTGCAAGCTCAACTAGGGCAGCTGAAGACAGGACTAGATGGAAAGGGAATTTTGTAAAGTCATCTGTAGTGCCCCCAACGACATCCCTAGGTTATGGGATAAACTAGACTAGACTAGACTAGACCTTATCTTTGATTCGTTATCAGGCAGTATTAATAATTTCACCTTAAGTGCCAGATCCCAGCAGGCACATGACGTCAAAATGACGTCGCACTGACGTCGATGCGACGTCATTACGTCGCATCGACGTCAGTACGACGTTATTTCAACGTCATGTGCCTGCTGAGATTATTGGCTTCTATATTGATATTAACAGTCCAGTATAAACTTCTTTGAAGTGGCTTCGCCTAATGACCACCTGGTACCAACTTTGGAAACAACTTGAGATAACACGAAATCATGGAAATGGTTAGTTGAAGTTCAAGGCGCTCAAAGCTTGCTGTTGCAGATTTTTATAGCTTCAAAAGGTCTTGCCATAGATCAGATCACCTCACAAAAATATAGACTACGACAGCCAAAATGGGTAAAAGACATTTCTGTGCGACAGACACGCTTTACAGAATTAAATCGGCATTTAAATGCATGCACTTGGCGTGATCATGTACAAAACTTGATTCTTTTTTGTATAACAAGCCAAGATTTGAAATAAAAGTTTACACACAAATTTTAAAAGGATAACGTGGCTCAAATTTCCGAAATCCTAATAAATAAATCAAAACAGCAACATTTTGCCATTTTAACTGGTGGAAATGAATGTAAGCATACAATATGAAGAGACTATTAAAATTTCATGAGTTATACCTTGTGTTGAGGTTGAACATTTGCTTTTTCTACAAAAAAAAAACACACACCAATTTTGACCAAAACAACGCCATTTTAACCCATTTAAGGCTGGTGTCCCATACAAGGGACAAAGACAATAGGTACAGGATCTATACTGTTTGTGAAAGAAAAATGGACACTTCTCTTGGAAATAAAATGAAATAGAAATAAACTTAAGCGGAAATCCCTCAATGACCAATGGGCTCATCAAATAAACGGCGATAGAAGAGTCCACTTGGCATAAATGGGCTGAGCCCTTGCAATCTGTCTTGTGCTGTTGATTTCAGTTACGAGTCGCGTGATCATGACATGTATTATCGAAAGTGATGATAGCATGTGTGAAAAAAGCGTAGATTCTGATATGCCATCGTTTATGCATCGCTACATTCCATGGTTTGTCCGCCGGTCATTCAAGGGAGATAATTTTATGAGACTGGTGTTTGCATCCTTTTTTAGTATAATCTCTCTTCTTAGGAGGGCTACCCTTAAACAAACGAATTTACTCTTTCTGATAACATTTTCCCTTTTAAATTCGTTCTCAAGGTGAAGAGAGGTAAGTATTTCTCACCCACTGGACAAGGATATCCCTTTCTAGAGGTGTCTGAGATTTTTCTATCTCGGCCTGCTATCTCGGCCTAGGCTCAGAAAGCTGTCTCGAAATGCCAATCATTGCTATAGAATTACACACTTTAAAGGTAGGTTCCTGTACTAGCGATAACAATTATGTCCACAAAATAATTTCGTCTTTTTCTGAGCAGTATTGAATTCTCTTGTTGCTACTGAGAAACTCGTCAGATGTTAAAGAAAATAGTCGTTTTCCCTCTTGGTTTATTTTCTTTCGTTTGAATTCCAGTTCTAAAAATAATTATGTTTATTATGTCTAAAAGTGCGCGATTTCTGATGCCATTCTCCAAAGGTCAATTTTCCCTTGTCGTGAGCTCTCCTAGAGGTCCTGGCGTGGTGGATGGGTTAAAACTATCCCAAAATGCAATGCAGCATGACCTCAGCTGCGTTATCTATTTTTGGCGCGAACTAAAAATAGCGCTAACTGGGGTGCGAAGCAGAGTTAGGAAATCCCTTGCTTTTCTAATATTTTTTTGATTTACACTTTTAGTGAAACTTATTCATTCCCTTTTATAAGTGCTTTCCAACAACTTGGATGAAAGATCATCAAGATTATGATGCATTCCAAAGTACAGGAACCTACCTTTAAATCAGCAAATCAACTTACAAGCTGTCATGTAAATTGCATGCAGAATATGAAATTGACACCCAGTGATGTACAAGAAGTGTCACTGTAGATTTCTGATTAGCTGCCAATCATGAAAAAAGCATGCACAAGGTGAAATTAACACAAATGTCAAACTATTAATAGAAAATTAGCTTCAAGTTTATAGGAATGAACAACAAAAAACTTAAAAATTCAAAAAATATTCTGTTTTATAAAATATAGGTGAGAAAAATAATCAATGATGGGGTTGAGGCCTTGACAAGGAAATCTCATGCTCTTTTTCAGACTATTTAAGAGTCATTCTCTGTAAGCACCAAAATCAGGTGAAAATGACATGTCTCAGATTTTCGCGAAACTCAGTGTCTTTTTTGCTTATGTCAAGTGATGAACAAAAATAAAAAGTTTTTCTTCGATCAAACTATCCGTTGCCATGGCAACCAGGATTTTGTGTTTTTCCGCTTAATCTGGTGATTTTTCAAATGAAAAATGCAAGATTTGACTCAAATTGTTCTGGTAGTAATTCAAAACAAATGGTATTGATACTTACATTTTACAAGAGAACCATGTAAGTGCTGCTTACAAATACAGAAAATTTTCTTCATATTGCTATGGTCAAGCAATCAGTGACCTTGACTTCCACCTAGTAAGGCGTCTATTTCAAAACATCAAAAATCAGCAAATTTTAAGACGATTTACTAAAAAATGCGGCTATAGATTTTTTTCTTTCTCTTGGTGCAGAGAGTACAAAGCCTAGTTGTTGATATATCAAAAAATTGGAGATGGCATATTTTTTAAATTGAAAATATTTTTCTTTGAATTTAGTCACCGTCAGAGAAATCAGAAGAAACTTTCATAGTTGAAATTCTGAGGTAAAATACAATACCTGGAACATTTTAAAAATATGTGAGCCAAAATACAAGTTGATGCATGATTAACAACTAAAGAAAACTACATAGAGAGTTTTCACCCTCAAAAATACGTTAGTACCTTACAATTTGGGGTTAAATTACCCCACCCACTTTCTTTCAATGCAAAACCAAATTAAAAGTTGCATTCTACAATGAATATATCTCAGTCTTTGCTGATTTTGAATGGTCTAGGGGGCTTCTACAAGCTCATTATTTCTGTCTTCTTTTTTTTCATAATATTCCCACAGTGGTTGGTGGGTGGGGGACGGGATGGGGGACATATTGGTTTTTTTTGTCGCGGATCCCATCAGCGTCTGTGTAGCCCTTGCTTGCACTCTATGTCCTGTAGGAATAAATGGATTATGACCATACTTGCATGCATACCTAATTGGGTAGGGGTAGAGAACTGACTAGACTTTGCTGACCTTGACCCTATTTTCAAGGTCACAGAAGGTCAAAGAATGATGAAAAATGGCTTTTCTGCACTATCTCCTAAATGGATAAATTGATTTTTACCAGACTTGCACAAATATATCATTGTGAAATGGAAAAGAACTGGCTAGATTTTGCTGACCTTGAACTTATTTTCAAGGTCACGGAAGGTCACTGAGTGCTGGAAAAAATGGCTTGTCAGCACGATATCTTCTGAACTGAATGGATGGATGGATTTAAAGCAAATCTGCACACATATATCACTCTGAAACGAAAAAGAATTGATTAGATTTTGGTGACCTTGACCCTCCAAGGTCACAGGAGGTCAGAAATGTTGAAAAATGGCTTGTCTGAACCATATCTTCTGAATGGATGGATGGATTTTAACCAAACTTGCATAAACATATCACTGGGAGATAGAAAAGAAACTAATAAGATATTGGTAACCTTGACCTCATTTTCGAGGTTACAGGAGGTTGTAGCGTGTTGAAATATGGCTTGTCTGCATGATAACTCCTAACAAGATTGATGGATTGCGACCAAACATAGATAAGTTTATAATCGGGAGGTGGAAAGTACTGATAAGATGGTGGTGACCTGGACCCAAATTTCAAGATTTACAAGAGATCCTAACTTTGCAATATTTAGGGAAAATGATACAGCTGAGAAAGGATAGGAAGGGGTTCATCTGTTTTTGTGAAAGAAACATTTCTAGTTTATTTTATTTATCACATAGTAACCATGGCAACCAATACTCTATCACTAGTCTGTTTTTGTTGGAAATGAATATTTAAAATGGATGGATGGATGACTTGCGATTTTATGTCCTTTTCAACAGTATTTCAGACATATCAGGACAATGGGACGGTGATAATGAAAGGCTGTGTGCAAAGGAACCCCGTTTACGGTAGGAAAAATTCTCACCTCAAGCTGGTTTCAAACCCAGTCCGCTACCTCAGTTGGCCAGCACTTAACCCACTGAACTACCGGGGCTCCTGGATGTTTAAAAAACATTCAATTTAGTTGAAAAGTGTTGATTGTGATTTTCTATCTATGTATACACTTTCTATTGGCCAAATAAGTCTCACCTTGGACAATAATTCGGTATATTTTAGTTGCTATGGATACAACCAAATGTTCCATCAAAACAGCAATTGAATATCTGAGTGCATCTGGTAGCAAGCAAATAAAGGACATAAACGAGCAGAAATACATTTAAATATTTCATAATGGAGAAGAAAAATTTGCTTATTGATTTATCATATTGATAAGCATATTTATGCCCCCCCCCCCCCCCCCCCCCCCACCATTGGGGGAAAGGAGTTGGGGAAGGAGGAAAGGGAAGGCGGGTATGTTGTTTTGATACAGATCCCGCCTGCATTGGTGTCAGTGTCTGTGTGTCAGCATAACTTCATGTCTGCACTCTATCTCTTGAAGGGATAAATGTATTTTTACCAAACTTGCAAAGATACATCTTTGGGTGGGGAAAAAGAGCTAATTACATTTTGGTGAAGTTGATCACATTTCTAGGTCATATGAGGTATCTGAATGGCTTGTTGGCGCCATATGTCCTGAAGGGGTGGATAGATTTAGATCAAACTTGCACAAATATATCACAGGGAAGTGGAAAAGAACTGAAAAAAGTTGGATACCTTGAAAATATTTTCAGGTCACAGGAGGTCAAAAACAGTGAAAATGGTTCGTATGCACCATATCTTCTGAAGGGATTTATAAATATTGATCAAACTTGCACAGGTATATTATAAGGAAGGAGGTGGGGAAACACTGTTAGACTTTGGTGACACTGACCTTATATTCAAGGTCACATGAGGACTTACAGTGTTAAAAATGGCTTGCTTGCACCATATCTCCGGAATGAACAGATTGAGTGTGACCAAACTTGCACAGACACACCATTGGAACATGGGAAAAAATTAATTAGATGGTTGTCTAGGGACATCTTGTTGAGCCCACTGTTTGCTTTAGTGACCTATAAGTATGTCAAGACTAACTGCTTCATTTTTTACCTATTAGAAAGAATCCAAACAGTATCATGATACAGCATATTTCTTTTTTTTTCTTATGGAGGAAAACAAGTGGAACTATGGCCATGACAAGCACACATTATGACAAGTTTATTATTTGACCTTGAAGTGTGACCTTGACCTTGGACCAACCTGAACAAACATTTCTACTCGTCAAGAAGAACAATTGTGCCAAATTATTTTGAAATTCATGCATAACTGTATAAATTATATGGCCCGGACAAGCTCGGTTTATGACATTTTTTTATCATTTGACCTTCAAATGTGACCTTGACCTTGGACAAACTTCAATAAATTCCACATGCCACTTCTACTCATCTAGGAGAACAATTGTGGCAAACTGTTTTGAAATTCATCCATAAATGTAGAAGTAATGGCCAGGACAAGCCCTATTTATGACTATTTTTATCATTTGACCTTCAAGTGTAATCTTGACCTTGGATATACCTGCAGATATTTCAAATGGTACTTGAAATCATCAAGGAAAACAACTGTGCCGTTTTCTTTTTTTTTTTTAATCCATGCATAAATGTAGCTGTTATGGCCCGGACAAACTCAATTTATGACAATTTTTATCATTTGACCTTCGGATGTGACCTTGATCTTAGCCTTACCTGACCAAATGTTCCAAATGGCACTTTTACTCATGAAAGAGAACAATTGTGCCAAATTACTTTGAAATCCATCTATAAATGTAGAAGTAATGGCTCGGACAAACTCAATATATGACCATTTTACTATTTGACCTTTAAGTGTGACCTTGACCTTGGACCTACCTGAAGGAATGTTTCAAGTGACACTTCTGCTCATCAAGGAGAACAGCTGTGCACAATTATTTTGAAATTTATTCATAAATATAGAAGTTTTAAAGGTCCCAGGAAGTCATAGAAAGCTGCTAAATGGATTGTTTGACCTTTATTCTGTTTTGAAGGTCAAAGATGGTCTTAAAATGTTTAAAAAATGGCTTATCTATAGCCTGTATTACGAAGCATTTGTTGGAATTTGGAGATGATTCATAACTGATTCTTAGGGCCCCGCCAGACGAAGTAATTTGTAATTTTGTAATTTTATTTGGTACGGTTATCGTGTCCACTCCATAACTCTGAAACTCTTTGTGATATTTTCATGAAACTTGGTACAAATATAGAACAGCATCAAACAATATGCGGAGAGAAATAACCACAACTCCACCTACATTGTTTTACTGAAATATGCCCCTTTGTAATTTTTTGGTACGGAAATCGTGTCCCCTCGATAACTTTGAAACTGTTTGAGATATCTTCATGAAACTTGGTACAAATGTAAAGCATTATCAGACGATGTGCAGAGAACAAGAAGTGTAACTCTTTCTACATTTTCACTGAATTATACCCCTGTGTAATTTCAGAACGGAAATCGTGTCCGCTCCATAACTCTAAACCCGTTTTAGATATTTTCACAAAACTTGGTACGAAAGTAAAACATCATCAGAAGATTTGCAGACAATAAAAAACCATAACTCTACCTATGTTTTTACTGAATGATGCCCCTTTGTTATTTTCAGTACAAAATCTTGTCCGCTCTATAACTTTAAAACTCTCAAAGATATTTCATGAAACTATGTACAAATACAAAACATTGTTAGACAATGTACAGAGAATAACCACAACTCCATCTACTTTTGTACTGAATTATTTCCCTTTGTAAATTAAAGTATAGAAATTTTGTCTGCTATTCAGCTTTTAAACAGTCAAAGATATTTTCTTGGAATCTTGTACAAATATAAAGCATTATCAGATGATGTGAAGAGAATTAAAACTGTAACTTCATCTACATTTTCTACAGAATTATGCCCTTTTGTAATTTTCAGTGTAGAAATCATTCCACGCTCTAACTTTAAAA
This sequence comes from Ctena decussata, assembly GCA_963989385.1. NCBI lineage: Eukaryota > Metazoa > Mollusca > Bivalvia > Lucinida > Lucinidae > Ctena > Ctena decussata. Next base: position 88,486,571 of record OZ022499.1, on the reverse strand, counting down.
CTGTAGAAGATATTTTCTTATAAATTGATACAAATGTAAAGCATCATCAAACAATTTTTGGAGAAAAATAACCATAACTGCACCTTCATTTATGTTAGGCAGAATTATATCCCTTTGTAATTTTGGGTATTGAGACCTTGTCCAATCTATAACTTTAAAGCCTTTGAAGATATTTTCACAAAACTTGGTACAAATATAAAACATCATCAGAATATCTGAAGGTGTGCAGAGGGCAAGAATGGTAACTCCAGTTTCCTGCTTTACAGAGTGGTTGCCTTTGTTTTAATCTGTCATAATTTTGTATTTTGCCCGTATCTTAATTACTCTACCAGAGGCTTAATTCCAAACAACATGAAGTCAAACAACATGGTAACAGAAAGCTGTTAATGTGTTTTCTGGTCGGGGACATACGACTAAAATTCCACCAGCAGTCTCATAAAGGCGGGGCCCTGTTAGTTACCATGTTTCTAGTTAGGTTTTAGTGACTTTGATCCTATTTTTAAGGGTCATTTGTTGATTTGTCCTGAAAAACGAAGATGTATCTTGAATCAGTAGATTCATTTTTACCAAACTTGCAAAGATCAACCTTTTAGGCAAGACAAAGACCTAGAACTTGGCGACCTTGGTGCCATTTTCAAGGTCACAGGAGTATTTTGTCGAACCCGCTTGCCGTAAGCGAGACAGTCGACAAAACTTCAGTTTGGTATATTTGCATGCATATAAGCATGCGTGCCTCGTCAAGAACTTTTACAAAAACAAAGGACAATAGACAAGAAAGCTTATGCAGACCAGACATGTGATGAGCAACTTTAAAACAAGTGTACCAGGTGCTATTTTATCATTAAAACTCATAGTATGTAACTTATGAATTTGTTGTATAACTGAATGAGGTGGGTGGGGTAACTCATCCCCTAGATATACAGATTAAACATATTAAGGAATGAAAAAATATAAACATTGTTTGTGTGGTTTATTTCTTCTCCAATGCATGTCTCTATTTATGCTCAGTTGCTGTTCTTTCTCTACATTGTACTACATACACTCAGACTGACTGATTTCTTTGTGGAAGGAATGAGTGGTTTTTGTCACAGCAACTATAAAAATACTGATTTATCGTACATTATTTAACAAAATCAACACTTAGACTGTGTATGCATATGTAAAAAGTAAATAACAAGGAATACATTTCATTAGCATTGAAACGATTTCTGTAAATATCCGTGTAAATGAACACTGACCCACAATAGAATAACAGTTACCATGGTTACCAAATGATAGACAATGTAAAAACAATGACAGCAAACATGTGGTGATCTTTTAAAAATGTTTCAGTTTACTCACAATTATGGAAATTTGAGATATATTATCCATGGCATGTAACTTTGCATTCGTTTCATATTCAGTGGAAGTGGGTGGGGTAATTGCACCCCAAATTGTAAATTTTAAGCATACTTCTGAATAAGAAAAGTATTTATGTAACTTCCCTCCACTGAATTCAATGTATATATTTATATTTCTGTTCATATTTGCTTAACATTCTCCAGATATTATCTCTTATAACAGATTTTCTGCTATCACAGTTTCTTGACGGTGACTTAATTCAAAGAAAATTATTTTCAATTTAAAAAATATACCATCTCCAATTTTTTGATATATTAAGAGCTAGGTGTTATACTCTCTGTACCAAGAGAATGAAAAAAATCTATAGCCGCATTTTCTAACAAAGTGCTTGCAAAATTGGCCAATTTTTGATATTTTTAAAGGGATGCTTTACTAGATAGAAGTCAAGGTCACCAACTCCTTGACCATAGCAATATAAAGAATTTTTTTCTATCCGTACACAGCATTTACATGGGTCTCTTAAAAGACATGAAAGTCAATAACATTTGTTGAAAAATATAATCAATACAACTGGTGTCAAATCTGGCATTTTTTATATGAAAAATCACCAAATTAGGCCAAAAAAAAACAGAAAATCCTCGTTGCCATGGAAACGGACAGTTTGATTGGAGAAAAAATTGTATTTTTGTTCATCAATTGACATAAGCAAAAAAGACACTAATTTTCATCAAAATCTGAGATATGTCATTTTCACCCCCTATTGCAATTTTTTGGTGCTTACAGAGAATGACTCTTAAGTCTTATGCTCGGCAAGCCTCGCATAAGACTAAATAATCTGAAAACAAGCCTGAGATTTCCTTGTCTCGGCCTCAACCCCCTTTGAGATGTAACCATACATGTTAAGGTGAAATGGTACACTTTCAGAGGAAGCAACTCCGCCATTTTTATTTTACCTCCCTTCTCAATGGGTGTCGAATTTTCTTCTCTAAGTTTAAGAGTAGACCCCATATCGGAAGTTATTTTCGTCCAGGGAAGTAAACAGGTCATACAAATTAGTTCCCTTAAAAACAGAAAGTAAACATGGATAGTTTATGCATTTTGTACTGATCAGATTGAATTAAAATCAATAGATCACATGGGAAACAAACTGGCATTTCTTCAAGCCATTAGAGAAAACATAGCAAATGTTTTAAATTATTCCAAAAGTTGCCAAAATATTTGAGTTTTCAGTAAACATTTTACGCAAACTGCTGAAAGCCCCCATAGATAAGTAGATATGATAATGATATATCATTCGTCAATCAAGACTTACATACGATAAGAAGAAGCAATAAATCTAGTTAAGTGAAATTTTATCATGAATTATTTTCTTTTTATTGTGGCATCAGCCTCGTGTTTCATGCTGCAGAAAGAGGAACAATAAGGTTACTTGTAGCTGTAAGGAAAGACGATTTAAAAATGATTTATTGGGTGCATGTTTAATCCGCATAAAAATATCTCTTTTTATGTTATTTTTTCGCCACATGTTCAACATTGTTCAAAGTTTATTCACCTAGAGCTGCTCTCGAAGAGTTTTTCAGTCTAAGAGAGATAACTCTTTCTATCAATAGTAATCTTGTTTGTCTTTGTTACAAGCATGATACAAAATACACTGTTTTTCTATTATTCCTTTGTCAGATTAGTGGTACCTAGTAGCAGTAGAAGTAGAAGTACTAGTAGTAGTAAAGCTCTGTGGTTTAAGCTCCGGCCTGCTAAGCTAGGAGAAGAACTAAATAAGCAAATCCTACTGATCATGTATATCATTTCTGTGTATACGTATGCACAGGGTATAATCGATTCCGCCAATTTTCGCTTCCTGTAGAGACTGTCCGTCATATTGGCTTCCGCCGAGACTGTCCGCGAACTCTTGCTTCCTGCAGAGACTACTGTCCTCGTAAAATGGCTTCCTGCCGAGACTGTCCGCGTGAATCTGCTTCCTGCCGAGAGCCTCGGCAGGAAGCAGATTCACGCGGACAGTCTCGGCAGGAAGCCATTTATCATGTACAGAAGTCTCGGCAGGAAGCAAAAGAACGCGGACAGTCTCGGCGGAAGCCAAATATGATGTACAGTCTCTGCAGGAAGCGAAAAATAGCGGAATCGATTATACCCTGTGTTTAAGCTCCGGCCTGCTAAGCTAGCGGTCTAGGTTCTATTCCTGCTGGAGGCAGAAACCTGTTTAACCGTAAACTGCGGGATTCCTATGCACGCAGCCTTTCATTATCATCCTTCCATCGTCATGAATTGACTGAAATACGGTTAAAAAGGACGTTAAATCGCGTCATCATTCCATCACTACTTTATTTGAAATTTTGGTCTAAGAGAGATAACTCCTCTAGAGAGATTAGGAAATACTGTGAGTCTTGAAGCATGCTGTCAGCAGAATGATATAGAGTTTAAACCATTACTTGAGGGAAAAAATTTGTCCCTCTTGGAGCATTTTTTCCTTTTAGAGTAGAACCCTTTTTGAAGGACTTCATCACTCAGGCAGGCAAGCAGGGAGCCATAAAAGTTGTCGCCTTTTGAAGAAATTGCGGGAAAACATGGCGTATCAAAACACGGTTTCATTTTCTTCATTTTACCAGATTACACTATACATGAGCTGGTCTGGGCATGCATAGTTCGCATGTGTTTCACTAGACTGTCTGCAGTCTGAAACATTTATTTGCCTATCCATTCATGTTTTTTATTTCAAAGACTATAATAAATCTCATGTCTCTAAACTGATTGCATGATTTGATGCTTAACGTCCACGGTAAACAGCTATGGTCATGTCGGGACGGTCAGTTAACCTAACCACACTATTCCTGGGCAGGCTTAGACCTCCTAAGGGGTTGACCAGTACTAAGTGCACATACTTTCGCCAGTAACTGACAACTGCCCTTCTTGAATCAGCGGAAGGAGAAACGAAAGTATGTGGCCAGACCGGGTATCGAACCCAGGACATCTGACTTATGAGTCAGGTGCTTTACCGATTGCGCTACGCGGCCCGGCAAATCCCACTTTTCTCTTGGGTAATGTTTATTAGACCAAAAGAAAATGGGATTTTAGACACATGAGATTCATATTATAAAATTAAATAATATATGAGCCGCGACACGAGAAAACCAACAATGTGGTTGTACGTCCAGCGCAGACTCAGATCAGCCTGGGCATCCGCTCAGTCTGATCAGACTCTTCGCTAAGCGCTTAAATAATAGCTAAGGGTCTAAGCTACCTCCTTGCGGACAGCGAAGACTCTGATCAGACTGGGCGGATGCCAAGGCTGATCTGAGTCTGCGCTGGGCGCACAACCACTTTGTTTGTTTTCTCGTGTCGCGGCTCATATCAATGTTTCAGGCTGCAGCCAGTCTAGTGTTTTACATGTTGTAGTTTTCGATATTTATTTATTTACTCACTGTTTACAAAGGCACGTTGCCTTTGTAAACAATAGATACATAAATTCCGAGATCTGCCGAAACTATAAGTATGGTCGTGTTGGCTGTGGGTTGAACGCTCTTGACATGTGGTAGGTCATAGTCCATCTCACCTATAGCGGCCCCATCGTCTAGAAATACCTTATGAGCTGTTAACAGGGCCGTAAAAACACCCGCCCATTCACCCAAAACGCTTAACTCTATACCAATATCCGCTCCTCATTAGAAAAACTTGCTTTTCTTCAGGAATCAATAAAGTGAAATAATAAGGTGTAGTTTACGTTTAATAATACAGTTATAATATTTTCAATTAAGACACAATGTAAAGGCGGAAATCTGGCAGAGACTGATCGAATATCAATATGAAAATAAGGATTTAACCTTTTAAGTGTAAGATTCGCCGTAAACCCCTGCATATTCGGACAGAAGAGCATATAAAACAATGTAGATCTACATGAACTTGTTCCCCTTGCAGTCTTATCAGGGTTTGTACTGTTTGCCATTTCGACATAATATCAACACTCCACAAATTTTAGGCTAAAAACAGTAATTAGTGTACGTGTCCTAATATTAATGGTAATTTCGGACTATCGTTACAAACAATCACTCCATATCTACCGTACTATTCGGACATCGTAAGTATTTGGACACTACGGCCATTCGTTTACCTTCGAATTTTGACAATTGCATTTACATTGCATTTGAATAAAAAAATCTTTGCAAACGATGCAGACCCAGATCCGACTGCTCCTTGGGAGCAGTCGGATCTGGGTCTGCGCTGTTTGCTTATCCATTCCCAAATTTGACTGTAAATCTGTAACTTTGGTGGTAATCGTTAGGCCATTGTTATGCCAATGGCATTGTATAGAAAATGAAACGAGATCAAATTATAATCCATTCGAAAATAATGATTAGCTAAAACTTAACCTGATACAATTTCTTTTCTACCATGTGTTAAATAGAGTTGAAAGAATATGGATATTGGATAATTGATTCATAATTATTAATTTGTAAAAGGTATGGTTCAGTTTTGGATGATTTACTGAGGAACTTAAGCATCTTTGGGAAAAAATGGGGGATGTAGAATTGTTCCTATAACGTTACTGACCTTGAGATTACAAGAAAATATTAATAATGATTAATATAGGCCTAATAGTAAAAGCAATGTACTGAGTTTGAACTTTTGAACTGAAACAAATTTTGCTGCAACTTAGCCCCCCCCCCCCCCCCCCCCCCCCCCCACCCCCACACACACACCTCCTTTTTTATGAGGGAGGCAGTTTTTATCCACAACGCAGGCCTGTCTGTCACGACGTTTAAAACATGCAAACAAAACGTAGCCTGCGCGCCTGATAAAGCTACCGATTACTGGTAAGTTGTGAAGCTGCAGTTCTACTATACTACCAAATTCAACAATGAATTGGCTTTCAGTCTAAAACTATGGTAGCCTTTGGGGACATACAGACTGTCCACGCCTACTTTGACCCTATATATCTAGCCGCTAATATATTTTTCTGCCCAAGTCAAATTTATACAGTCCTTCGCAAAATTGTTATTTCATCTTTATTTGACATAGTCAAAAATATGTTGTTGTTTAATTTTGTCGTAACGGAGCATCCAGATAGGTTCAACTGAACGAATCCATGGCCGCATCTCCCGACGTCCGAAATTTGTCCGCCGTCAATAGCCGTTTGGTTTTCCCTTCGTCCGTCGTCCAAAGTCAAAGAATAGTCGAACAGTTTCGTATTCATACAGATTGTTCCACCATTAATTTGGTCCACTGACTTTCATGCCAGCTGGTGCAGACTGATATACTTTACTATCGCCACTGATGTCTCTGTCTAGGAAAAGGAAAGTAAAACGGAATCTGTTCACCATGCATCACAGGGTATAATCGATTCCGCTAATTTTCGCTTCCTGCAGAGACTGTACATCATATTTGGCTTCCGCCGAGACTGTCCACGATCTCTTGCTTCCTGCCGAGACTTCTGTACATGATAAATGGCTTCCTGCAGAGACTGTCCGCGTGATTCTGCTTCCTGCCGAGGCTCTCGGCAGGAAGCAGAGTCACGCGGACAGTCTCGGCAGGAAGCCATTTTAGTCTCGGCAGGAAGCAGAATCACGCGGACAGTCTCTGCAGGAAGCCATTTTTCGAGGACAGTAGTCTCTGCAGGAAGCAAGAGATCGTGGACAGTCTCGGCGGAAGCCAAATATGATGTACAGTCTCTTCAGGAAGCGAAAATTAGCGGAATCGATTATACCATGTGTGCATTCACCACCATTTGTCCACGTGTGTTTCGAGGGTAACCAAATGCACTATCAAGGTTGTCAGTCTTTGGAACCCCTCGATGTTGTTTTATTTTCGTTCTGAAACCAAACGATATAAAACAACAACAAAAAATGAAATAGATCCATTCTCATTATGTTCAACATCATTGGTCATTGGTCTAGGGTTCCAGTCTCACCTGAAACAACCCAAACGATAGTGTCTCATATAATCCTCACATGACATACAGTCTAGAATCTTGTCTTTTTCTCAGCAACTACATGTACTTGACAAAAGCAACTTCTTCAGCTGCGACCATGACTCCATGATGTAAGCTATGAGCTAGAGTTTTTAGTGGGGATCTCAAACACATATACCTCAAAGTACCCTATATAAAAATTACAGTTTGGCATCATTTCCTATTAACATTTTTCTTGGCATTTTAACTCCTGTTTTTTTGTGTGTTTTTTGTTCTTGTTTTTTTCAAACTACTGATATCTTAAGTTTAATTTCTGGAACCAGAATATTTACTTTGAATCAGCGGAAGGAGAAACGAAAGTATGTGGCCAGACCAGGTATCGAACCCGGGACCTCTGATGTCACTAGTTTGGTATTCTTAGCACTTATATCCATTTTGTACCTTGTACAGGTCTTGCCGCGACTCTCAACTAGGGTTTCTAGTTCATGCTTTTCCTCAGCAAGAGCGTCATATTGCCATTCACGGGAAATCCGCAGTTTGGTATACAATACTTCTGCCGCCTATGCAAACTTTCCATCATGTTCTTCCAAAGCATTAGACAGAATCCTTTCGAGAAAAATGTCGAAGGGGGTGAGTGGAAGAAGGTGTCCTTGCCTAACTCCAACGGTTGCTCTGAACCATTCTCCTTAGTCTGGCTACAGACCCAATGTTCAATAAATTCTCTGCAAAGGAACACAGGAAACTGACCACCAGAGTAACATACAGATTCGACTGGGGCCAGGCTACATTCCCCTGTACTGCCATTCATCTAAACTGCGCGTATAACCTCGTCATAGAGGTGCTTAATTGCGCGAACCAGATTTACATCAATATTATACTTCTGCATGGTGGCCCATAGGGATGCATGCCATACCCTGTCACATGCTGTTTTGAAATGTATGAAGACATGGTACAGATTCTGCCGATGTTAGAAATACTTTTCATACAGGATTCTGGAGTTGAGGATATGGAGAGATAGCAACATATCTCTTGGATCAAAGGTGAAAATGATGCGCTTCCTTGTCATATCCATTGAGTCATGGACCTTGAAAGCAGAGTTAGAGAAAAGAACGCAGGCCTTTGAGATGAGATGCTACAAAGGTTACTGAACACTTCGTACATGGACCATATAACCAATGAGGAGTTTCGCACGAAGATCCAAGCAGCCATAGAAGATTATGACGAACTCCTGACCTTGGTCAAGAAACGGAAACTGATGTGGTTTGGCCACGTCTCTAGGTCTTCTGGTTTAGCAAAGACAATTCTACAGGGCACAGAGAAAGGAACGGGAAAGAGAGGTAGACAGAAAAAGAGGTGGGAAGACAATATTAAGGAATGGACAGGGTTGGATTTTGCTAGCTCCATTAGGGCAGCTGAAGACAGGACTAGGTGGAAAGGGATTGTTGTAGGGTCATCTGTGGTGCCCCAATGACCTCACAAGGTTATGGGATAGACTATACTACTCGGTTGAATGAAGAGGCTGATGGTTCTAAAGTTCTGGCAGAGCTGTAGGCTAACCTTTCTAGGGATGGTAACAATCAACGACTGAGTCCATGGGATCGGCCATTCTCCTGGTATCCAGACCTTGCTACAGCTCTTTATCAAAGCATAAATCATGGTCTCCCTGCCTGCTTGAACAAGTTCTGCTGGTATATTATCAGCACCGACAGGCTTCCCCTTTTTCAGTGGGGCTACTGCAATCTCAACTTCCTAAGGGTGCTGAGTGCAGTCCAGAACTGTAATGTCACCATAACTCTCATAATTTTATAGCCCTGAGCAATACTCTGTCCATCTGCTGAAAATCTGTTATTGTTGTTGTTGTTTTTTGTTTTATTTTTGTTTTGTTTTTTTCTGTTAGACGTTTCCCAGACTTGACCTGGGTAGTTGTGGATCTACGGGGTTCGATTTTCGCTGGAGGCAAACATCTTTTAAAGCGTAAATAGGGATCTGTTACTCTCAGCTTTCATAACCATCCTCCCATCGTCCTGATATACTGTTGAAAAGGGCGTAAGTGGCAAAAACACTTCAAGACAAGTCATTATGAAAAGCGGCTCAACTTTCACGGTCGGTGACAAAACTTGATGTGCATATATGGTCTGAGATAACTGACAGAAAGTAGTGAGAACATAATTTTGAAGAATGACAAATTGCTCCACAAAATGCAAGTTTCTTTTTCTGGTTTCCTGTCGAGCACCGCAATATAAACAAAGGGAAGACAGTGAACCACGCTTGTACATTGTACCATTTTGCTCAAGCTCATATCGAAAGTAGGTCATTTTAGTTGCCAACTAGACTAATGCAGTGATAAAGCAATAGGGCCTTCAAATATGCCTCCGTTACCCAGCCTAACCTAAAAAAGCGTCCACATCAACGAAAAGCAGCTATGGGTTCTGTAAAGGGTGGTAAGTCATCACAAGCAAATACGTTTAGCCGCATGATACACTTTTTCACGAAGCCAATCTGTACGGGTTTAAATTCAGTAAAAGGAATGGAAAAGATATCTGTGCTCATTGTTTGCTTAAATTGCAGCTATGCACTGACGTTTCGTAATTTGTAGATTTATTTCATTTTATTCCTATTTTTTTGTTATTATCATTATTTCAAATTAGTTATCTTTATGGACACAAAACTTAGTTTAGGATGTAACACTTTGTTACCGGTAATTATTCATTTATAGCAATCTAGGCTTGACCTTTATCCCGAGGTTAATATTCTTAATCACTAATCCGACGCTAGAACACATGTGCGCATTACCCGAAATTTTGTCTTGAGGCAGAAAAAGACATTGTTCAGAAGAACCTAGAGACCGGGTAGTCCTGTGAACACTTCCGAAAAGTTGTTGCTTCGCACCGTTTATATTATCTTAACACGTTTGGAGGTATTTAAATGAATTTGGTAAAGCATCAGTAGATGTCTAAACATGAACATTAAAATGTGAACAATAGAATCAGCGCCAATTCGGCAATTCATTATTGTACCCAAGCAGGCACATAACGTCGAAGTAACGTCGCACTGACTTCGATGCGACGTCATCACGTCGCATCGACGTCATTTCGACGTCATGTGCCCGCTGGGTTTGTTCAAAGGAGCTCCTGATGCGGCGTATGGGAACATACCCATAACTGGCACGGTATGGGATCCGTATCTGTACGTCGTCTCTTCGTTTATAAGTCCTAGCCAACGATAGTGCACAAGGCTACAAAAGAAAGGGAACAACAACAACAGACAAACTCGACGATTCTCTACAAAGTATTCAGATGCTCTCCCAAGGCCGCTTAAAAATCCGTCAAAAACGAAAGTAGAGGTCACATTTCTTTTTCCCTTTACATGGGTTGATGCCTTTTGTAGACTATATCTTTGTTTGCCAAGGAAAGCAGAATGTCCAAATTAGGCATGATCTATCCAAAGATCATAGTCTTCTAAACCGTGGTACCCGAAGGTGCCAGGTGTGTCCCATGGTGGGGTCAAATTTCAAAACTATACGTCAGCTCAAGCCGACCATTTTTTATTATTAGTTTTTGTGCCCCCAACTGCGGAGAAGTTGAGGGGGAATATTGGTTTGGGCAGCTGGGAAACTCAAGAACCGCTTGGTTCAAACAATATTTTATCCAGATAAGTTGCTATACAATTGTACATAATATGATATGGTACAGGATTTGATACAATTAAATCATATCCTATGCTAGGAGCATGTGGCATGTGCATGCAAAAATAAGCGGACCCGTATTTTTTTCCTCCGCCACTTTCGTCGTTCTAGGGGTTATGCCCCTTTTTCGACTTTGTCATTATATATAGGAACAACCTTGTGACCAAAATACCTTTGGACGGACACACGGCGCCAAGTGTGGGCAACTATGGCTACGTACCGTTGAGCCACTTGGGGAACGTCGATAGGAGAATTGAACTGAACTGAACCAAAATACCTGAAGAAATGCTTAAGCTAGCATGTTTATATTTGGCATATAGTTACAGATCTAAGTGTAGATGAAGTGATTAACTTTTGAGCATATTTCGTAAATATTTGGTTGAGTTATTTCCCATTTTTTAGGGAGATAGGCTTTTTATACAGGAATAACCTGACCAAAATGTCTGAAGAGCCGCTTAAGCTAGGATTCTGATATTTGGCATACACTTACAACCCAAGGTGTAAATGAACTGATTAACTTTTGAGCATGTAAAATTTTGGTTGAGTTATTCCTCTTTTTCAGACATGGGCATCTTATATAGGAATAACATTGTGACCAAAATATCTGATAAAATGCTTAAGCTAGCATGTTTATATTTGGCATACAGTTTAACTTTTGGGTATATGTTGTAAATTTTTGGTCGAGTTATTCCCCTTTTTCGGACATAGGCATTTTATATAGGAATAACCTTGTGACCAAAATGTCTGAAGAACCGCTAAAGCTAGGATACTGATATTTAACATTCAGTTACAGAGCAAGTTCTAGATGATCTGATTAACTTTTGAGCATATTTTGTAAATTTATAGTTGATTTATATCCCTTTTTGTGACCAAATTATCTGAAGAAACGCATAATCATATTTGGCATACAGATACAGGCCAAGGTGTAATTGACCTGATAAGCTTTTTAGCCAATTCTATTAGTTCTGGGTTGTGTTATATCCCTTTCTGACTTATACATTATGTAATGAACCTTCTTTGGAGGCAAGGGTGGGGGCAATGTGTTTCATAAACACATTAATTTTCTAGTTGTTTTTTGGTTGTTATACTGTCGCAGACTACACATTTATCTCGATTCCCTTCAGAGGTAGCAGATACAAATTTAGGGTCATGTTCCAGAACAAGATTGCAATAGACCTAATAAAGGACCTCTGATAGTTATGATGTTTTGCCTATAAAAGATCAGTATAACATTTCAGCTGACTTCAAATCACTACAAGTTACTATGGTCCAGTAATTTGACTTCTATCCCAGACAATACTTGATAGATTGGATTCACACTTAGGATGATGTTCTCTTGCTTTTTATCATACATGTACTTTGATTTGACTGTAATTCCTCGGTCGTTTTTTCTTTCTTTTTCGCATCAAACTTGGAATACAAGTACTGATTCAAAACAAAATTATTGTTGACTTTATATCATTTTCTGTACAGGAAGCTTGCAGGCTGATAAAGTTTGTCAAGTGTGCTTCGGACCTTATTTACGACGCGGCGGTTGTATAGTGAACAACTCGCTGGACTACAAATCCAATAGTCGCAAGTTCGATCTCCCGTTTTTCCGGTCTTTCGGATGAGACGAGGTTCCGTCTCCGTATGACCTATGTGTAGGTGGGATGTTACCTAAAAGTCTCTCTCTCTCTCTCTACTTTCGAAAAACGGTTTGATACGTTGGTCGCATGGTTGTTTTGTGTTTAAAGCCTTTTGAGACAGTATTTTGTCTATATTGAGCCAATTCCCAGAGAGGGGGGGAGGAAAATGATAGTGGGGAGAACAAATGTCAAAACACCTCCACCCGCACCTGCTGCAAGCACAGTAGGTCCTTGCTCTACTATTATCCTTAGTAGGGCGCCCTGGAACTGAAAGTTACCAGGCACCATCGCCCGACCACGACCACCCACTAGTTCGATACGGGATTAACTGGGTATTTCTTATCATGAATACATGTAGCAAATGTTGGTCTGCTGGGCCTAACTTGTAAGTTCTTTGAAAGCAACTGCTATGTTATAATCTAAGGGTGACTGAGTCAAAATCGCCTGACATTTTGATATATAGTTCGATACAGGGTGTGCGGATATTTTTTTTTATATGAATACAAAGCCAAAACTTGGTTTGGAACGCATTACATATAGTTGTGTAAGAATCTAGGCTCGACCTTAATCTTGCTATACTAAAGCTCTTAATCATTTAATCTAAGTTATTAACCTTAAAATTTAAACCCATCATTCAAACACACACGCTTGCTCCTCGTGGCTCATAAAACGTGTTGAAAACAAAATATAATGTAGATTACCAAGGAAAGGCCACAATTACAAAGTACAACCCACGCCATGGGGGATGGGGTGGGTGGCGGATGAAGTTTTAACAAGTTCTGGGGGATAGTATGATTTTAGGTACTTTGGACATACCCAGTCATTACGTCAGTGCTACCAACATCAAAAGCCACACGATTTAATCTGTACAGTATGAAATATTTTTCATTCTTCTTTGATATATGCAGCTCCGGATCCAGGGGGTGGGCTTTGGGGCTTCAGCCCCGCCACTTGGGTATGGTTAGATTAAAATTCATGTTGTGACATCTCATTAGAATCGCCTCGCCTCGGCGAGGCGATTCTGATGTGATATCACAACATATATTTCAAGGCAAAAAAAGACTATCAAAAAATCTCATCAAATTTATCCTTTATTATGTCATTTTCAACCCCTCCCCCCCCCCCCCCACCACTTCCTTCCCAAATACACATCGACGCCCCCAGCCCCACCAGTATGTGGTTTGGATCCGGGCCTGATATGAGCATCGGTAGCTGAGTGGGCTGAACTCCGGCCTTCAAGCTAGCGATCTGCGATCGCATCCCGCTGGAGGCGGAATTCTTTATGACGTGTACACCCAGCAGGCACATGACGTGAAAATGACGTCGTCCTGACGTCATTTTAAGTCATGTACCCGCTGGGATGCAAGGTTCTGTTCCACGGTCCGATAAGACTGAAATACCATTGTCTGAGCCGTGCAACAACAAGCAATCCATACATATATTTGCTGAGATAACTATTCAATATTTAAAATTTCAGATCATAAGCAATAAAGGTCACTATGAGCATATGTTGCTAAATTACAATGATATATCAAATCGGAGAAATATATGTTATTTTTATACGATTAAGCCCAATTTGAAGCTAGTAAATGCTGTGTTTTACCTATTTATCAGAACAGAACAGAAATTTATTAAGACTTAAGCATAATACAGCTCACCGTCTATAAACGAACATATTTATACAAATACAATTACATGAGATATGGACGAGCAATACAATGTATTTTTACCATCAAATTTTATGCATCATACTCAACTTTCTTAAATTATTTGAGAGTGAAAATATATCATTGCTATAGTTAAGAATAATAGTGTTTTATTTTATTTTTATTTTTTTTCTTCAGAAATTGGTGAATAAAAATTAAAATTAAGTGGAAATAATCTTTCTTTACAATGATTGATTTTCACACCTCTGTAGCGCACGTCTGATATTACTCATTGGCCAAACAATGACAGGTCTGACACGTGCTGTCTGATGATGCATAACAGTTTCACACCTTGGATGATAATACTATTTCTGTCGTGTGTCTGCTAATTAAAAGCTTCCGTCTCTGATAATTGGCATCTTTGGGTCGTCTTTCCATTGTTCTTGAAGAACAATACTTACATGTATTATATATTGCCAAAATTCGAATTTGACTTTACACTTTTGCGAGTTTTCTAACACGATTAAACGATACAGCTTTCCAACCCAAGAGAGAAAAATGTCTATCAACATGAACTCAGCACTACGAGATGATTTGTGCGTAGCAGAGCATCACTTCAGACGTGCGTGTGAACAAGTTCTGGTACTCAACAAAGAAGTTGAACAACTCACCATCAAGTACAACGAGGCTGACGCTGCCGAGAATAAGACCTTACGTTATCGGCTACGTCTGAGAATCTCTATCATTGAAGGTGTACGCAATATGTTCTACGAATTCGCCGCCATGAAAGCCAGTGTTATAACCCAGCTTCAGCAGTGTGTCCTCGCATCTGAAGAACCAGACGACAGCATGAGTGATGCTGAGTTTTCTGAGCTTGTCTATGGTTCAGATTCGGAAAATGGGGAGTCCGACGTCAGCTTTGGTTTATACTGACGTAGAATTGACGTAAATTCCGTCAAAAACAAACGGCTCTTTTCAGAGCCAACCAAATCTTCAAGAAAAAATAACCTTTATGTTGCAAAAAAAGTACTTGTTTTGTTTTTACTTACTCTACTTCCACCCGATTGGGCTGTTGCTGTTGTTGTAAGGTAGTTGACTGGCTGCAGTCTGTATAACATTGATTTGCATGTTTTTTTTCTCCAAATAGATCTCAAGTGCCTCTCTTCATGAACATTACACCAAAATAAAAAGTGCGATTTTAGAGTGTCAAAGATCTCGTTTCGATTTAAGAAAGAAAAAGAGAGAGAGAGAGAGAGAGAGAGAGAGAGAGAGAGAGAGAGAGAGAAATATATAATTGTCAGGGAAATCAATGTGACAAATTGCAGCCAGTTTATTTTAAGGTTATACTTCCATGGCTTGTCTGTCATTTTACAAGGGACAAAATGCAATAAACTAGAGCTTGCTTCCCTTGAAGATGACAGGCCCGGATCTAGACCACAACTAGCTGGCGGGGCTCTCCCTGGACAACTGGTGGGGCTTAGGGCCCAAAGAAAGAGGCCATAACCAGGGTCCCCGATAAAATAGAGTATTCCATGAAAAATCAAGATAATATCATGCTTACCTTTTAATATATGTTATGCCATCTCATCGGAATCGCCTCGGTGAGGCGATTCCGATGAGATGTCATAACATATATTTCAATCTAATCTTATGGAATATCATCTCAAATTATCATCAGGTGCTCCTAAATACCTACATTTCTGCATTATATTGGACACAGCGCCCCAGGTGGCGGGGCTTTAGCCCCCAAAGCCCACCCCTGGATCCGGGACTTCCAATGGACAGGATTTAAAGGAAAGATTTGCTGTCTTTCCTGGTAGGTCAGTTTCTTCTCCAAAGGAGACTACTTTTAAGGTCGTTAAGAGCAAATTCTTTCCTTAAGGATTAGCCTCCGGTGGGGAAAAAAGAGAGTGTTTTACCTCCAGACCAGGTATTTTCATGGAAATGTAATCACTGCCACAAGAAAAATATCTCGGTTCAAGTACAAAATACTTTAATCAGCTTGTGCGTTGGTGCATATATAAATATGTCAAAATCTGTAGAGTGTTCATGCGAACAGAGAAGACTTATAAGACTGTACGGTTGCGCATGCTTTTCAGAGGCTCGCTGTTCAGACCTGTTATACGGCACGTTTCCTCGCCGCAGATTCGGCCCAGTATCATTTACGGTCGTCTGAGTAAATTCATGATAGACAGACAATAGGTTTGTATCTACTGAATGAGGAAAGGTTTCTCAACTTGACCGAAACATTAAAAGAACACACAAAATAATCAGCTTCCTAGGCAAAATAATAAAAGAGATATAACACAGTCATATTTTAAAGAATATATTAGAAACTGCATGACTCGATGCTAACAAGCTGTGAAAAAAGAAAAGCTCTAATACGATTTGAGAAATCGCGGTAAAATCGAGGTGAAAAGATTACATCTAGGACAGAGAACTCTGAAAGTACAAATGGACTAACAGTGGCAATAACTCTGAAATAAATAATCCAGAATGACCTCACATTTACCAAAATGTTTGTTGTTGTTTTTTCATATTCTACAATTAAAAAAAGGGCTCGTATACAAATGGTATTAATATATAAATACGGTTTCATAGGAGGACCTATGCAGAAGTTAAAACAAGGGTAGATAACTCGTGAGTAAATCAAATTTACGAGTACTAATTTACAGATCGGTCTGCTTGCTTATTTTTTACCATGTCAGTGGCGGATCCAGAGGGGGTTCGGGGATTCAAACGAACCCCCTCTTCAGCCAAAATTATTTCATTTTTATGGGGAATTCCAGCAAAAATTGGTCGAACTGCGCAAATCGAACCCCCTCAGCTAATATGAACCCCCCTATCCAAAATTCCTGGATCCTCCCCTGCATGTCACGATTGACAACTGTTGTTCCTTCTTTGACTGCAAGCTGGTGAGTTGATCCGAAGGCTAAAACCCTTTTTTGACCAGTGGACTTGTCCATTCTTAACATTCAGATAATCCCATTTCTAGTTTTAGGGGTTCCTGGTGAATATTTTCACTTTTACTGTACTTTGCATAGAAATTCCTGTAAGCAAACAATGTAGACCCTGATCAGACGCCGCGTTTTGCGGCGTCTGAACTGGGTCTGCACTGTTTGCATAATGTCCCCAAAACGGGTATCCGGTCTAAAAAGGGTTAATGACGGCTTGAATTAGGTTTATAGACTATCTGTAGTCTTATGCTCTGGAGTTTCAGCGTTGGTCGATTGTGATTATTGTTTCATCACAATATTATTTTTCTTTATGTGTTTTTGAAGACGATTCACTTATGAGCTTGACAGTTTCCACGTGGACCAAACATTTACGTATGGCGGCATCTAGGGCGAGGACAAGTTTGTCTCATGGTGGAGCTTCTATTTTTTCTCTTTTGTGTCTTTAATAATTAATAATAATAATATTGACAATAATGATAATAACGGATGAACAATGATGTCATATGTAAATGTATTTGGTGTCCCGATCTTTATGTTTCGGCTAGCTTGGTGACCACTTATCTGGAGAAAAGCTGTTCACTGGCTAATGACATGTGTTGTGAGAAGTCTTACATCTCGTGCTGTTATGTGCAGTTTCTATAAATTTTCGGTTTGATATGTTGATGGGATGTTGAATTTGATGGTACGTGTGTGTATTTTAGTTCTCGTGACGACGCTACCCCCGCACCTCAGCGAAACGTCTTCCTAGCCGCAGTAACGGGGCGCCGTTCGTCCGTCCATTATTGTCTATCGTTCGTCTTATTCGTTCGTCAGTCTTGCTCTTAAATTCTCTACGGCTGCTTGCATGCGTGGACAAGGAGTACATTAGCACGGAATTTGATTGTCCAAGTTCCTGGGTGTTTTATACTGCACAGAAGAGTAGTTCGTGTGACGCCGTTAGCGTTAGTTTACGCCAGATTATGTCACATCTGTCGCAATACCATCCAAGTCGTTCGGTCTGTCTGCACCATGACGTTGAGTCAGTTCATGTGTGCAAATTCGTCGTACATGTTGCATGATGGACATCCTCCGATGCAACCTCCTTGAAAATGTCTGAAGTTTATTGATGCTGATATCCTCACGGTGGTTCATAGTGAGGTTGGCCATAGATAAACTTGTTCACTCGCCTTTCTAAAGCGATTGTCGGCTACATGCATGTCTTCTCGTAGAACAGTGCTCGTGTTGCTGGACAGTTCCCACCGGGCACACAACTTTGAATCACCATTGAATTAACATTGATTCAACGTCATGACGTTGAATCAACGATTATTCAATGCTGAATCAAAGGTTATAATGTTGTAAAAGCGAACTAGAAATGTAGAAGTAATGCTCACCAAACACAGGGACAATTTTGCAGATGACTCAAAGTTGCCAATTATTAGATTGCGGAAGCCTTTAATTAGCAGACACACGGCAAAAATAGTAGTACCTTCAAAGGTGTGAAGTTGTTACGCATCGACAGACAGCACGCGCCAGACCTCTCATTGTTTTACCAACGAGTAATCATGGTAATGTCACACATGTAAAAGTCAATGATTGTTAAAAAATGACTTCACTTTTTATCTAAATAATTATGAGATTTTTTGAAATGCTTTGGCAATTTCAACGAAACTGAAACTTTAAAATAGGCCATTGTTACGAGAATTGAAACAAGAAAATAAGTTACAATGATGTGGCCATTTAAACATAATGGCGACCTTAAATAATTCTCAAGTAGATAAATGATCAGTGTGATGCATGGGTGTAATACCAATTTCCCTATTTGTGCTGTCGACCGAGCCATTTTAATAACCATCTGTACAAAATTGGCTTTCGACCAAGACAATCGACAGCAGTATCAGCTCGGTCGACAGCCATAAACAATGTTTTTTTTTGTTTTGTTTTTTTTATAATGACCAGAAGAGTTGGTTATGACCTGCAGTTCCTTTACCATATAGAATACTTCAGAGGTTAAACTTAAAAGAAGTATTTGAAGTAACAGAAACTTTCTTGTGACTATCAAAGTTTTTACGGGGGCTTATGCCGCTCTTACATAGATGCATTTACATGTATATTTGACACCTGAGATGAAAACGATTAACACTTCTGAAACTCATAGGTAATTACTGTAAAAGAAGAAGATCTGTATGAAATAAAAATTTGAAAGGAATTCTTCTCAAACAAACAAACAATAATGAAAGTTCGAAAAACTATCATTTGATATTTTCACTTATCGAGGTTGTCTGCCCCTGTAACTATGCAAATTAAAAAATATGAAAAAGTCACTGAATAAAATAATGAAACTTTTTACTATAACGACTTAAGGAGGCATTCAGGGCTTTCATACCCCGCCTTTCATAGGTCCATCCATTGTAGGCAGGAAAGCAACTCAAGCCCATTTGGACAGAGTATAGTCCCCTTGATTGCCGAAAGCGCTCCTGGTTTGACAGTCTTCATGCCACTACCAAACAAGGTTATAGTTTATAAATCTATGATTTCGGGTAAGCGATGCAATGCTATCAATGCCCTTTTGTTTCTTATCTATGATTGTAGATGTCTGATCAAGAAAAAGATGAGGCGAACGACAGCGTGGATACATGCTGTGAAATGGACGGGCGAAGAAGTCGTCGAAGTAACGCCTCTTCTAGACGCAGTACGCCGCTGCTCTCCTCTACACCACAACGACGCACGCCATCCCTGAAAAACGGTGCTAGATTTATGGTAAGCTTATACCCCCGCCGTTTCGAAGTAAGGCAGAGACATAATTTTTGGCTTTCCATTGTACGGTGGCTCCGATTTCCGTGGGCATGTCCTCCCCTCCCTGCCCCCCCCCCCCCGCCTCTTTCCCCTAAAACAGCAGGTGTATGGAATGTGCAACTCCACTTTAAGATTTTACCAAACCGTTTTTGGTGTTTGTAGCTTCTGTTATACCTCGTTTATGGCTTAAATACACTTAAAGCTCATAGACAGCGGATGTCTAGTCTGTGGATTTTCCTGCAGGCACATCACGTCGTAATGGCTTCGCACTGACGTTGATGCGACATGCTGACGTCGCATGAACGTCATTACGATGTCATTTTGGCGTCATGCGCCTTTGGTAGCAAGGAATATACCAAAGAAAAAATAGCAGGCTCGGTTTAATTGAGTTGGTTCATGATCAGCAACCTGCCGGGTCCTCTAGTAGGTGCATTGTCTAATTACATAGTTCATATGTATTCAGCGGACCGGGTCATCGGCGAGTACAAATGATGATAATGCCACACAACAGTCATTCCGTGCAATGTTAAAAGAACGACTACTCATCACACAGCCTAATGATGAAATTGTTGATGATGATATTTACGACTACAGAGAAAACTGCATGTCACGTGATACAGACTATGAGACTGATTTGGAAATGGACTACGATGGTAGGTTAAATATGTCTCTGACAAAACTTCTCACCCAAGCTGGCTCCTGGCGTCGCATAGACGTTAGTGCTACGTCATTTCGGCGTCGTGTGCCTGTTGGGATATGTTGTAGAGATATAGGCCTGTGCGGGACTAATGCCAATCTATATTCTAATAATAGCAAGAATAGTCTTGACATATTTAAATACATTTTCCGAGAAAAGATCTTTTCATTTTGATGCATTTTTAAAAGTATAGATGACTAGCAGAACACCGTTTTTTCTGTCTATTTTCCGTTAATATACTATTTTAGAAGCTCTTGTAGTATATTATTTCAAAAGATCGTTTGCAGAGTTTAGTTTGCACTCCCACCCCACAAAAAAATAAAATAAAAAATAGCGACATATCTAATATGCATTACAATGTTTTAAAAACGTGACAATGTTTTAAAAACGTGTCTGAACACCGCTAAGTTTTTTGCCATTTTTAAAAAGGGGAACAACTTTCATGTCTTGCTTTTTGCTTCCCAGGATGGCAAAACCCTTCCAGAAGGGGGTCAAATCTTAAAGAAAAGAATTTGCTCCTAAAGGAGCAACTTATTTTCTTTAAGAGTTGATCTCCATTGGGAGGAAAAAAAAATAAAAATTGCTTCTCCTGAAAGTAGACCCATTCGTCTTAACACTGTATCTGCTTGAGTTGAAACATATAATTGAGCCACGACACGAGAAAACCAACAATGTGGTTGTGCGCCAAGCGCAGACTCAGATCAGCCTGGGCATCCGCCCAGTCTGGTCGGAGTCTTCGCTGTCCGCATGGAGGTAGCTCAGCCTTAGATACTCTTTAAGCACTAAATAAAGCGAAGAGACTTACCAGACTGGGCGGATGCCCAGGCTGATCTGAGTCTGCGCAAGGCGCACAACCACATTGTTGGTTTTCTCGTGTCGCGGCTCATATTTGCAAACAATGTAGACTTTCATAGACTTTGTCGAATCAGAAAGACACTTTTTACTTCACTGTGATAAATATGCTAATATAAGAGAATCTTATATTAATAAACATGTAAATTTAATGAGAAGCAGGCATCCTTCCCAGAATGACCTGACCACTATAATAAATTTGCTTAACCCAGAAAATTTTTCTTTAGCAAGAGATGTATCAAATTATATTGATAACTCTCTTACTATTAGAAAGAACAACATTTAATTGTTGTTGTTGAATTAGTTGAATACTGATTCAAACTTAATTTTGTTTCGATTGTTTTATGTAATCTTCGTTTTGCTTGTGTTTTGTCTGTTATATTGGAATACGCTATAATGTAATTGTATGGCTTTCTGAATAAAGTGAATCTGAATCTGAATCTGACTTTTTAAAATTCTAATAAGTAAAAAGTGATGTTGATGTTCTGGATTTGCCTGCCATTTGAGACAATATTTCAGTCTATATCGGGCCGTCTCCCAGAGAGAGGGGGAGAAAGAAAAGAAAAAGATAGACGAGAGAAAACTGTTTCCAAACCACCCCTTCTCGCACCTACTGCAAGCGCAGTAGGTCCTTGTCCTGCTATTATCCATATTAATAGGACGGGCCGACACTGAAAGCTACCTAGCCCCATCGCTCGGCCCTACCACCCCCAGTAATAAGTTATGTCAGTTTTCAAGTACATGTACTTATTTCAGCATGTTATTTCTCTCCTTTTGTCGCAGAATGGATTAACGAGGACAACAATGTACTGGACGAGAAAGCTCCACAGGACACCAAATATATTCACATATGTAACGAGACAGGAACTATTCCTGCCTCGTATTTCTTACGTCATATTACTGACACACACTTCAGAATGAGGTTCCATGGTTTAGGACCCCAAGGTGCTAAGGCATTAGCCATGCCTTTAAAGGTAAGCAGGAACAGAAATCAAACACAAGATAGATGGTGTTTAACGGCATGTTGCAGGACAAGACTGGAATTACAGTCAGCTCTCGATATCTCAAAGTCGAGGTTCATCCCAAACTACTGATATCTCAATGTAAAATTTCTGGTACCAGAAAGTTTACTTTGAGATATCATTAATTTGAGGTAACAGGCGTTTAAATGTGAAGAAAAGTAGGAAATGTGCCAAAGCTATATTCTTTGATATAAGAGGGTAGTTTTAGATGTGTTTATTCAAGATATCGAGAGTCGACAGTCGGAAGGCGTTATCAATCTACAGTTTGTTACTTTTAATAGTAGGACAATAGCTAGGTTTTGCACGACACAAACTCGTGTTAAATTGGTTGTTATGATGGAATAGGCTCATGAGTTCATGAAGAGAATGACCGCAAAAATTGTGAGTACTGGAGTAAACAGTGCAGACCCAAAAGGAGCGTAATCCAAATTCAATTTCTTTATAAATATTACACTTAGATTCACAATATGTAAACAGCAAAAAGCATTTTGTAAAGTATATAAAAGACATGACATAATGGTTTACAAGACAACATATTCATCAAGTACAGCGGGTGACAGTAACTTGAAATTGGCATAAAATACAACTGTTTCGCTCAGACAAGCATTGATTGCAGAATTTTACAAAGTGACCCATTATGTGTATGCTACTTATAAGTGATGTCTGTTACAAATTTTGCAGGAACTTCAAATTCAAACGACTGGATAACAGAATAAGAAGCGCTTTCATGGAAAATAATTTATATAAAACGCATTTACTAGTGATTGGTTATTTGTGGATGTGTTTGAAGTCCACGCAGCATCATTGTCCAAGATTTATACTTTTGCATTTCCATGTTTTAGCGACATTTAAAAACAACAGAATATACAAGAAAATCTATGTCAGACTCTTTTGATCTACATGAATTTATACCAGCTATCATTTTATGCGTTCTGAAACGTCCAGTTCGCCGAACTCATATATTAGTTAGAGATATATTAAGCCACTCGGTGGTTATAATATTTGACAATTATTCTTGTTGCCAGGACAACCATGACATAGAAACGTTAGATCTCGAAGGCAACTGGGTGGAGAAAGAAGGTGCAATATACTTAGCAGACATGCTCCGGGAAAATATTTATCTCACAGATGTGGTCAGTAAACTGCATGATCTCTCTCTCTCTCTCTCTCTCTCTCTCTTTCTTTCTATATTTACTGCTACACCCTCTTTTCAGAATATTATGAGCAGGTGTACTTTTGTATACTCCAGTGTTGCAGGATGAAAGCCTACATATAGATATGTAGCTATAGTAGGGATCTTTAACCTGCACAGGGGATGACTCTCCCTGCACAGGGCGGCCTCCAGTTAACGTCCCGATCCGAAGGACGGCACACTTGTTAGCATCATCCCTGCAAATGATGCTAGAAAAACGCGTTCGGACATAGGAAGACTTCACCCTTGGTTAGGCTTGAACCCACGACCTCTGGCTTCAGAGTCAAGTGCACTAACTACTGAGCTCTCTGTGTCTCTCTGAATTGAATCAAAATCTCCAATTTCTCTACATACACTAGCTGTTCTTTTCCTCTAAGCTAGAGTGTGAGAAATTTTTAGTATCTATTTGGATAAGAGAAAATGTCATGTGTGCCATACACTATAAAGTTCAGTATGCTTCTATCGGCGGAGCAATCTATCATACAAGTATCTCACTGCTGTCGGCCTAATGCGGTAAAAATGTCGACCAACATTTTCAGGTATTTTTCATTGTAAAAGCCAATGTGGAAATGTTTATTACTCTGCATGCAGTGGATGGACTAACTTAATTTAATCTAAATAAGTAAAAGAATAAAGCCCTGTGCCCGTTAGGTAATTATATGCAGTCCTAACTGATAAAGATTCTGAGTTTCCTATAAAAAGGAATTTGACAAACAGTGTACAGACAAAGATCTTATGCCACAGAAATACAGGAATTTCTGAAAAATTCAAATAATAATACTCTTCAAATCACACATCCCTTGTATCAGAAACGGATCTGTCTAAACTATGAGCTATAAGAGACCAACAGGCATTTGTATGTTGTTGTTTGTTCCAGAATTTGGCAGACAACCGTCTTGGGCGGGATGGAGCTGATACTCTCTGTGACATGTTATACAAGAATGAGTTCTTAAACTCACTTAATCTTTCAGGTATGTTCAGACAGTCTTGAATTCGCTTTTTAATTAACCCTTAATGCGCCAAAAAGCAGACGACAAAATTTACGTCTGCAGAATTTCAAAAAATGTTTCGTCTAAGTGATATCTTATTGAGAATTCGAACACTAGAGGGCAAACAGTGTAGATTCAGATGAGGTGGCTCATTATGAGCCACCTCATCTAGATCTACACTGTTTGCCAATTCAACAATTTTAGTTTTTGGCGCTTTAAGGGTTAAAATATAGAAATATGTTAACTTACCAAGATTTTTTTACTGAGCTAAAAAAGAATTTGTTCTGTTTCAATTCTCGTAAGGCAATGTTTCCGTTTAATATAGTATACTGCGCTCTCATGGTACCAAAGGGCTCCATGATAACAAGGCAAATTGCAAATGGCTTTGTTATGAAACTTAAGTCATTTGCTGAGTCTTGCTACGAGTATATTCATATTGATAAATTAGGCGGACGCTACTTTGCAATACCAAATATTTCAAATAAACTAATTATGATAGATATCTGGATTAATATCGAATAATAAAAGGTGGGTTCTCGCCTTTTCCATTCTCCACCAGGGCTATAAAATTGTCTATACACAATGTCAGCAATATTTCGTTTTTAGACAAGTGTACACAAATTATTGTAATAGGTATTCAGCAAACTGGCTGCAAGTTATCCAGTATTTCTTCCCCCGCCCCCTCCCCCTCCGAATACCTTTTAAGGTATGCTTATAAATAAGAGTACCCAATAAGCTGTCCACACAGTCACAGTAAGAATGTACAACACAGGTCAAAACGGGGGAAATTTTAAATATGCCATTTCCAGATTTCAAATATTCCAAAAACCCTTTATTATAAGTTTTTTTTATGATTTCAGTAAAGCTAATAATAACTATTAATATCTTGCTGCACTTAAGCATCAAATCAATCCGTCAATCAATGCACTGTGAAATATTAGTATTTTTGTCAAGTAAGCTTTAAACAGTCGACAGTTTTCTATTTGCCTTGGTATCATGGGAAAGTATTCTGACACGAAAAAACGTTAGCATAACTTTGTTCCAGCCGTACTTGTTAAAAGTAGCAAGAGTTGTATTTGCTTTGCTTTGTACTTTAGGGCGAGAAGCACTTTGTGTTAATGTCCAATAAAGTATTTTGACTTGACTTGACTTGTATTTGTAACTTAACTAATTAACAGCTTACTACAATCAAAAATTGTTTGTTGAAAATATGTTTGTACACCAGTCGATGCAGTGTTGCCTGCAGCTTGTGAAGACTCACTTGATACCTTAAATACTTTGGTATCATGGGAAACCTCGCTACACCATACTTATATTCTTATTTCGTTTAAGGCATTATTTTCTTTTCATTTGAAAAATTGTACAAGGTTTCATGGCGATGATATTGTGTAGCGGGTAGAACAATTTTAAATAGACTAATGATATATTTTCCTTTTTAGGCAATAATCTACAAGACTATGGTGCGGGGAAAATTTGTGAAATGCTACAGGTAACCTATAGTGCTGCTTTTTATTTTGTTGTCATTGTTTATATAGTATTAATATGAATGGGAAAATAATTGTCATTTAAACAGAATGTAGGCATTTAAAATATAATAAACGGCCACAGGCTTATATTTGTACTTCGTGGAGTGATGAACGATCATCCAGCAGACACACAGCATTAAACCTTTAAGCCTTTAAGCCATTAAACCTTTAAGCATAAAAAAGCAGACGACAAAATTTACGTCTGCGCGATTTTAAAAAATGCCTGGCCCAAGATATATCATATTGAGAATTCAAACTCTAGAGGGCAAACAGCGTAGATCTTAATGAGGCGGCTCATTATTAGCCGCCTCATCAGGAGCTACGCTGTTTGCAAATTCTGCTATTTTCGTCACTGGTGCTTGAAGAGTTAAAACAGCATCGTATCGTCGTTTCAACATTGTTTTTTGCCACTGACGAGCTTACCTGTCTGTTATAGCAATGCTTCCTAACGCCAATGTACCAAAATGTGCATTGATTTAAGTCCCATCAACAGTACGTCCACAGCTGGTCCTAAACAGCAAGCGGGACATGTTTCTTAAATAAGCACAGCAGAAACTATCCATCCGATTCAAAGCAAAAAGCCTTTCTAGCCATTTGTACATACCTCTTATCATCAGTCTTCTTGTACAATACTTAGACATGTATTGTCTTTGTACATTTTTGTCAGGCCCGGATCCAGACCACTACGTACTGGTGGGGCTCTGGATAACTGATGGGGCTGGGAGGTGCCGAGATGTATGTGTGTGTTTGTGTGTAGAGGGGAGGGGGCTTGAAAACATATAATATAGGGATCGACTTGATGAGAATTATTAGTAATATCTTTTAGCCTTGAAATATATGTTGTGATATCTCATTAGAATCGCCTCGGCGAGGCGATTCTAATGATATGTCACAACATATATTTTAATCTAACCACATGGATGGATTATCTGAAACTGTCATCAGATACTCCTTACTATCTGGAGGCCTACACATTATACATAGCACAGAAGCCCAGATGGCGGGGCTGAAGCCCCAAAGCCCACCCCCTGGATCCGGGGCTGTTTGTATTGTATTTCAGAAAAATTCAACACTGAAACGCCTCTATTTAAGTCGTAATATGTTTGAGGAGAAAGCAGCATTCCATTTCAAGGAAGCTCTTAGTCATAACGAGACCCTAGAATTGTTAGATATCAGCTGGAACCACTTTAGAACCCATGGAGCCGTAGCAATAGCAGAAGGAGTGCAAGTAAGTCATACAATCACATTTTCTTGCTCCACAGGGTATAATCGATTCCGCTAATTTTCGCTTCCTGCAGAGACTGTACTTCATATTTGGCTTCCGCCGAGACTGTCCACGATCACTTGCTTCCTGCCGAGACTTCTGTACATGATAAATGGCTTCCTGCAGAGACTGTCCGCGTGATTCTGCTTCCTGCCGAGTTTCTCGGCAGGAAGCAGAGTCACGCGGACAGTCTCGGCAAGAAGCCATTTTTCGAGGACAGTAGTCCCTGCAGGAAGCAAGATTTCGCGGACAGTCTCGGCGGAAGCCAAATATGACGGACAGTCTCTGCAGGAAGCGAAAATTAGCGGAATCGATTATACCCTGTGAGCTCTCTGTCTGTCTATTGTTTTTTGGATATTGGTATCTTCAATGATATTTTTGTTTGTTATTGCTTCATAAAATGATAAAATATGTTGATTCAATATTTACAGAATCTGTTAGGGTTTTGCTCTGCTGTTCCCTAACTATTATACTCTATTCTTAATAAATGACACTGGGAGCATGTCGCGGGAATATTTAGGCTATTTTTTTCACCAGGCACAGCATGATTTTTCGCTGCGATCAAATATCAAAATATCTTATAACTCTGTATACCGAATCTAATATCTAAACAGTTTCATCTGAACCTTCTTTAGAAGCCGACACCTTGAAGGAATTACATGTAGCGTTACACGGAACGAACCGTCAGAAATATGAATAAAGCCGTTTTAAATGTATTCGGTTGAAATATTTCTTATTGCTCCACATCTTGTAATTTTGCACAGAGGTAAGAATAATACAAATTCTGATGTGCTAGTCACCTTGCCCACTGATTTCTTGATGGAAACACTTCTCTCAAGGCCTGAATGGAGTCGGACAAAAACAGTTGTTTCGTGGGCCTTTGGAGAATATCAAAAACGTTTGTCTCTCGATGTTGTGGACGAAATGAATAATGCATCCAATCAGGTCTGCTACATTATATTTGGGCACTATTTCTGACTTCTCCGGACAGCCATGCAAAAAACTACATGTAGTTAAATAGTTACATGTACATTTGACTAAAGTTATCTCAAACACTGAAATCGAAGTACCCCCTAATATCAAATAAATTCCTGTTTTTCTTTACATTTCATGTCCGGATATCTCAAACTACTGATATCCAAAAGTAAATTTTCTGGGAAAAGAAAATTTACTTTGAGATATCAGTAGTTTGAAATGCACTTCGACTTTGAGATATCGAGAATTGACTGTATTTCAATGTTACCACGGGCGCAAGGAAGGATGAAAGATATGAAGTACTGACAAAGTTAACCCTTAATGCGCCAAAAAACAGACGACAAAATTTACGTCTGCAGAATTTCAAAAAATGTTTCATCTAAGTGATATCATATTGAGAAATCGAACCCAAGAGGGCAAACAGTGTAGATTCAGGAGAGGTGGCTCAGTCATCTGGATCTACACTGTTTGCCAATTCCACAATTTTAATTTTTGGCGCTTTAAGGGTTAACTACAAGTTTTCTACTGCAGGAAAACTATGGACTGAAGAGTATAAATGTATCAATGAATGGCTTTAGTGGGCCAGGTGCAGAAGCGTTTGGTAGGGCTCTGAAACACAACAGGGGCTTGACGGAGCTTGACCTTAGTCACAACAGAGTACCAGAGGAAGGAGCGGGTCATATAGCTCTTGGGTTACAGACAAACGATACTCTCCAAGTTCTTAAGGTAGAGTAAATTCTCTTGACTTTGAAATGTCAATAACAAAGAAACTGAGAGTCTAAGGCTAAAAGTGTAAGGAAAAAACATTACACGTCCAGTTATTGTTAAAATGTAAAGCCTGAAACAAGTTGCTGACATATCATAAGTGCATATGCATTCTGATGTGTTTACAATTATTACTAAGTTGCGAGAAATAAGATGATTAAATCAACGTGTTTTAAATGGGAATAAGCACAATTGCAAATATTGTAGCACATACCCGATGAGGGTGCATATACAACCAGCAGGCACATTACGTTGAAATGACGTCGTACTTTCGTCGGTGCGACGTCATTCGCATCGACGTCAGTACGACGTCATTTTGACGTCATGAGCCCGCTGGGCAGTATATTAAAAGTACGAAACTGCAAAGTTACCTACAGGGACTCATCTACAGGGTGTACACATGATTATTTTCGGGAATAAGTGAAATTACGCTGCACCACTACATTTGGAATTTTCTTTTATTGGGCATTACTACGTCTGTAGGCATTTACTGGTAACACGTGAAAAGGTACACAGCGGAATGCGCGAACAGGGAACTACGCAGTGTGTTCGTATCTATGAGGCCTGAGAAAGCTAGAATGTAATAACTAATGCGCAAGCTCATTTAGGTTTCACCGTAAGAATATAGCTTAAAGTTTCCTTTCATACACTGCTAGTCATTTGTTTATTTTATTTCAGATCGGTTACAATCCTCTAGGTACTGACGGCCCCCTTGCAATGTTGGTTGCCATTTCTAAAAACGACATTTGTTGTTTGACGATGCTAGATCTGTCGGTAAGATCATTAATGAGCCGCGACATGAGAAAACCAACAATGTGGTTGTTCGCCCAGCGAAGACTCAGATCAGCCTGGGTATCTGCCCAGTTTGAATAGACTCTTCGTTAAGTGCTCAAAGGGCAGCTAAGGGTCTAAGCTACCTCCATGCGGACAGCGAAGACCCTGATCAGACTGGGCGGATGCCCAGGCTGATCTGAGTCTGCGCTGGGCGCACAACCACAGTGTTTGTTTTCTCGTGTCGCGGCTCAAATTTGTTACATACAAATGGTTTCAAACAGAATCGGTCAAAGTACCAAAATCAAAAGTCTGAACTCTAGTCTTATCATATATGACCAACAAGATTTGAGCGTAGCCATTAGCGTAGGTTTAGGGGAGGTAACTACCACACTAGTCTGAACTCATAAACCATATAAAACATTGACAAATCCGAGATAGTTAGATACACAGACATGGCTCCTAAATTAGAGATGTAATCACTAATCAGGTGCTCGCGAGTAGTAAGCATCGCCTGTCTGTTCTAATACACCTGCCATGTTAATGTGTCTGATGGACGAGTCAGTGAACATGAAACTCTGGTAACTGAAAGCTATACCATGTATAGCAATCGAATTTTTGATTAAGGAATGAATTTCATTTTTCTGAGGTTTATCGAAGTGTAAACTACATTGGGTCACGTGCAAAGTGAATGAACCCCGAAGGGGTCCATGTTAACTTTGCTAATGACCCAATGTAGTTTTTACACTTCGATAAACATCAGAAAAATTAAGTTCATTGCTTATATTTACATTCGTTTCAATCAAATCTTTCATGAAAAATCTTCTATAAGCGCTTAAATTGAAGCAGTAAAACATGTACACGCAGTTTTTTCTGCTAGCAGCAGAACGGCATGAATGACGTCATGACGTTGCTGACGTCCAATCAGGTTGTAGAGAGCTATTGTTTATTGTGACGTCATTGACGTCGCGTGTCTCAATGTAATTATTGGAATGTAAACTACATTACGTTCCAATGGTTTACTATAGGGTTTTTCAGTAAATACACCAAGAATGTAAATATAGACAAATATTCTCTGCTATATAGAACACACACCCCAGTCTTTAATGGTTTATGACCCTGTTATGTCATTACCTATGTGAGATGGGGTATTTCCTTTGATGAAATAGCAGTGTCACTGGGCTGTTGCATAATAGGATTATGACCCTTAATAAACCAGAGTATTTGTCTTTAAGAATACTGTCCAGAAGATTTTTTTTAACTTCACCTTCCCAACTATCTCTTTTTGACTGTTACTCAGAACGTTGGTTGTTTGAAGGCAGAAGACGGCAATACGTACATTGATTCAAAGTTGTTTTAATCAAAATGTTTGGCCCTGGACTGAGGAGTCCAGGCAGCTTATCTGCAATAGAAATGGATTTATTGTGTGAGGGAAGCCTGAACGATTTTATGTTAAGTTTGTGGGTATCGATAAATTTCTGAAAATTCCAACCAAGTGATACATATTGCTGTACTGGGTACCTAACAAACTGCCGTATAGAGAAACGTTTCGCCTACTTCCAAACTGCTAGTGGAGGAGATTAATTGCTATATAAATGCTATTTTCAGTTTGCTCTCGGCCAGTCGAATTGCGCTTAACTGGCAACAGAACGTGGAGCTGAAAGCAACTGCGTTAAACCTGAGGTCTCACTGTGGTGCACTTTCCAACGTCTGGCATAAACAAACTTACTGTACCGTAGTCAAGTTTTTATATATTTAACCCATTGCATTCTGGGTATTTTTGTCGTCTGCTGAAATTGTCGTCTGCATCAAAAGTCAAGAATATTTTGACCATACCGGTCTAACTAACTCTTGCGGAAATGATGTCTAGGCAGCAAACAGTTTGGATCTCAGATCAGGCCCCACGTTTGTGGGGCCTGATCTGGATTCAAACTGTTTGCCCAGATACCCCTAAAGGGGTATCTCAAATGGAATGGGTTAATGCCTGAGACTGCGTAAAAATGATATCCCTTTTGCAATTATTATCTAAAGGTTAGGCAGTGAAGCATAATAATATTTTTATTGTAGACTTTAGGTAGGGCTGTCCCTGAGACATAAATGACATTATGTAAAGTAATGTAATATGCTTACCTCTGTCATGATTTGCTTTGTCACTAAACACAGGATGAAAACAAATATGAGCCGCGACACGCGGACAAAACCAACAAAGTGGTTCTGAGCCCAGCACAGACTCAGATTAGCCTGGGCATCTGCCCAATCTGATTAGAGTCTTTGCTGTCCGCATGGTGGTAGCCTAGACCCTTAGCTACCATTTAAGCGCTTAGCGAAGAGTCTGATCAGACTGTGTGGATGCCCAGGCTGATCTGAGTCTGCGCTGAGCGCACAACCACTTTGTTGGTTTTCTCGTGTCGCGGCTCAATTATGAGAAAGGAATACGTGAGGAACACAAGATGAAACAAGGATTACGTCCACGTAAACGTATTCTTCGTTTCAGCTTTTGATTCTAGAAAAATTGCAAGGATTACATGCATGGATCAGAATGAGTTTTATGCAAAAATCAGAGCTGAACAATTTCAAGATCGAACATAATATGTCTTTGAAGGGGTGATTGTGATTGAGGCGGCTCTCATGAGTGACAACTTTCAGCGAACGTTGGTACACGAGCAGTGTGTAAATTTGTACAAGCACTAACGAGCTCAGCCCCGAATAGCCCCAAAAACAGATTGTGCGAAGATCTTACACTGTTTCGACCACATATGAGGTATACAATGGACCTTCCTCCTTGCTGGTCACGCATAATGGTTGATAATTTCCTCCCCAGGCCAATAGACAGAGACCAGATAATACGGGGGCTAGCCCTCCTGTCTTGATCTGTTATTCTCTTTTTCAGGACATATTTGTAAGTCAAGATTTCAAGGACCTACAGAAACAATTAGAAAGAAGTCGTCATATCACTATAATACACGCTGGTGTGTTAATGGAGAGAGAGAGCTATGAACTAGTGGAAGCGGAGGCGAGAGAATCGTTCCAAAGAGATCCATACGGAAAGCTTCGGAAGTACTGTAAGAAGGCTGGCTACAGGCTCATTGATCTGTTCAAAGATTTGGATAAGGATGGTAGCATGTCTGTTTCAAAAGAGGAACTTGTATACGGGTTAAAGGTACGTTAAATATGACTCCTTTTATGTTGCAGGCTTTTATGTTGAGCCACGACACGACAAAACCAACAATGTGGTTGTGCGCCCAGCGCAGACTCAGATCAGCCTGGGCATCCGCCCAGTCTGACCAGAGTCTTCGCTGTCCGCATGGAGGTAGTTTAGACCCTTAGCTACCCTTTAAGCGCTTAGTAAAGAGTCTGATCAGACTGGGTGGATGCCCAGGCTGATCTGAGTCTGTGCTGGGCGCAGAACCACATTGTTGGTTTTCTCGTGTCACGGCTCATATAGCTGTTCTTATTCTCCTGTCTTTAATATGCATTCCTCAACCAGCCAGGCTTTGTTTTTTCAAGCCTACCTATGTTGCAGATGCTATTATTTACCAATGAAATGGGAACAATTACGATTTAAGATTTCAGAAACTTGTTTAACATCGTTAACATTTATTTGACTGTTTGACAAATATTTTCTCGAATAAAATCCGTTTGCCCCCAAATGCAGACATGGTTTAGCTTATTTTCACGAAAACGAGGAAGTTACCATATCGGGTGTGAGTGTATTGATGATTCTTACAGCTATAAAAAAAAATAATTTTTGGCTGCTTCTGTGAGTTTGTTTCCATAACATTTACTGCAAAAATTTATCAGCTTTCTAGAGGGTTTTGTGCACTTCACGAAAAAGCCTAGACAGATCGTGAAGTCGTTGTTGAGTCCAATTTAGGCCGTATATCAATGAAGTTCATGTGACATGTTTCAGCACACATAACACAAGCAAAATGCTAATATCTTTCGGGAAAAATAAACTATTGTTAAATTTTCTGAGCAGAAAGTAAAATAGCAAAATTTGATAGTATACGGATGAAGAAAAAAGTAAAAGTGGTCAACGTCAAAATTATGTCCGAATTCGTAAAGTTTAGAAATCCGAAATGTTTAGATGCACAGACATGGACCCTATTCTCAGATGTGATCAGCTAAAGAAAAAACGGCATTTTTTAAACAAAAAGTCAGTGATAATTATGCAGGTTTTTCTCCAATAAACTGCAGTTCCAACAATGAAATTAATGACACTTTTTATGTTCTTTCAGGCAAACATTTTTTTCTTTTCAAAATCTCACAATTTTTAAAATGCAAGTGATAAAAAGTATAAAACTGATATCATTCACCATTCGAGTTATCGCCTTATTAGTTACCCCGAATGATAGAGCATAGTATTTACCAAATACATAATAATTTTATTGTAATTTCAGTCGGCAGGAGTCGATATTACAATGAACGAAATTTCCATGATATTGCGGAACCTTGACAAGGATAGTAATGGAATGATAGACTACCAGTAAGTAAAATTAGGGGATAACTGTATTCAAAATTGTCATTTGGGAGGTAAATCGTCGGTTTTATGGTCGGAAATTTCGTTTTACGGCGACGCGCCAGCGGAGCCGTAAAACGGAATTTGCGACCATAAAAACGACGATTTACCTCACCAAATGACAATTTTCAATATAGTCATCCCCATTCTAATGCACTTTTCACATTTTCACCTTTCAAAGCGTACTTCTTCGCACCAATTGCAAGCGCTTTCAGCAGCGTAAAACCAAACGTCAGCCAATGAGAAGCGACGTTTCATAATGACGTCGGGTTTGCAGCAGTATATCGTAGAATATACAATCGGAACACCGCTCGGCCAATTCCGTGAATCAACCTCGGATGTATGACGTGGGACTACTTACGTCACACGGCTGTTGTCAGGAACAACGATATAAACAAAGATGGCCGCACTGTCGCACCGAGTAAAGAATAAAATGAGAAAAAGCAAATGTCTCGTCATTAATAATTGACTATTTTGTTTCAACAACAGCAAAGCATTAAATGAATGTCCGTGCAACAGCTGTAAAAGGTCGCAGGTCGAGAGTTAATTCATTCGTAGACCTAGAGATCTACGACTTCGGCGTATACTTTCGGCCGAACAACAATATGTTGGATTTTGCTGCATATTGCTCCGCCTTACATACGCCCGAGGTCTGATTCATGGAATTGGCCGAGGAGTTCCGAATGGTAGAATATACTGTCGCAAATTCTTGACGTTATCCAATCAGACGTCGCGTTACATACGTAAGTGCATTAAAATGCAGTTTAGTCCACATTCAACACGTTATGTTTTAAAAGGCTTTAAAACAGGCAGCTGGTTCTAAAAAATGAAAATGAATCAGTCAGTGAGTACATAATTCAGGGCCCAGTTATTCAAAGCATTATTAGCTTAATTAAGTCTGCGATTGGTTAAGTTTTCTAGCATATATTAAACTAAGTGTACTAATATTTTTGCCGAAAAAGTTAAGAGCGCTGCAAAAGCTCCTCACATTTTTTTCAACAAAAAATGGCAGTGTTTTTTGTGCAATGCATGTGAATTTTAACGTCCCGTTAACTAACGATGTCGTTAATTTTGAACAACCTGGCCCTGATCGATATTTTACCATAAATACTCTTCGTGGAGGTCTCCAGCTCATCAGTGAAGCATCACATTGTACATATAAATCAAAAAATAGCTGTGATGTACGTAACAGACACACACAGACACTGGTACATTAGAGCAACAGAAAACCACCAGCTAAACCCCGATGAGCTTGACCAAGAAACGAAAACATCAGATATCGACCAACTCTTCACGATACAAAGCAGCTGTATAAAATAGCTATAAATCGGACCTTCTTTAAGTCTGAGGTCTGACCCAACGGTGTACAATTTAGAGAAGGTAGCGAAGTTGTCCCCCAGCCGTTGGGCCAAGCATGCAATTTGTAAAAATATTTTTTATGATATATCCAATTCTTTCATAATGATTGACTATCCTTCTTTACTGATCAAATAAGTCATTCTGATCAACAACACCGTCTTGAATCATACTTCACTTCAAGTCACTGTAAAATTCTGGTTTCGATAGTCCTCGTAGCAGAACTATTTTCAATTTGACATTAGATGTAGAAGCCAAAATCGAATTGACGTCGATAAAAGTTAGAAAGAGTTTTTTTCACAATTTATAATACAAATGGCTTTGATACAAAAGAACTTTAGGAGTCAGAATTCAATTAGGAACATAAAAGTTGATGTTGTGACTTGACATTCTGGTATAACAAATGAGACTCACGCCATACGATGTAGCACAAGAGATCCACTGTATAAAAATCGTATGTCTAATCTTATATCAGAATCATGCGTTTGTCAAAAATTTACAAGAAAAATAACAGTTTGATATAGATAAATGTTAATCCAAATATGGGGCTTCAGTATTGGATTAACGTATCTTATCTGGCCAAAATTCTTTTTACTGTATTCTTTTGTATGACCATATCATCAAAATAATTATTTTCTATCAATATCAATATATATGTTTATAGGAAAAGAAAAGAATGAATTAAATTAGCAACGAAGTTGTTACATCATTTATGCATAAATCATTCAAAACTGATATGTAACAATGGCTACCGACTACTTTTTTTCTATTTCTTCTTGCAGGGAGCTATTAATGGGAGACAAGGATTATAAAATGAAGTTAAAAGCACAACTGGAGTGCCCTGATGATAGAAACATGCAAGCGGACTATAACAGACTCTCGATATCAAGAGAAAAATCAGGAATTTTAGAAGATATATTGTCCAAAATGTAATAGTTGACATCCACTAGCTGTCATCCGTTAACCAATGTAGGAAAAGAAATAAATAAGCCAATGGGCGCTTTCGGCATAATTACTTGGGTAAACCCGAGTAATACCCAGATATGTCAAACATGTGCGGGCCAAACAAAACAGTGGTATTGATTAGAACCCAACTTACCGATAGCCCATTACATATGGTTTACTGATAAAAAATGAGCAGACTAACTATCAAAGCTTCACTTTATAATAATTACTCGCACCCCTGCATTTGTCTCTGTCTGTGAAATTCGTGCCAGAGTGACCGAGTGGCAGGGCATATTTTTATAGCGGAAACGTTTTTAATTGCCTTTTCATACTTACTTTGCCTCTAGGATGTATTTCATGGACAAGGGCGTAGCTACCTATACGCAAATACGCAGGTGCGTATTGAAATTTTGTCAAATTGACAAAATTTCAACACACACCTGCGTATTTTCATGCTGAAATGTTGTTAACTGGGCATAATTGTAATACTAACTGCCAACAAAAACACGAAAAATTGAAATATCTTAGGGGCTTAACCCCCTATTATTGCCCTTAATGAGAACGAAACATAATTGTGCGTACTGTGTAATTTCCCCTAGCTACGCCCCTGATGGATATTTATACAAGCTAGCAGCGCTGCCAGTGTGAGATTTCTCAATTACGATCTTTTAAAAGTGCTATTGTCTAGTTCTGGTGCACAGGCATTGTACGTGTAATCTGACGAGTAAGAGAACCTCATAAAACGAGCTAATATACGTAATTCTTCGGATATAGTTATGGACGTATAGATGTAATACTGTTTATGTTAAATTTTCGTGGCTGAAGCGCAAGGTCAGTTACGGTGCTATGACATCCCTGTCCCCTCCCCTCAGCAATCCCCAAACAGAATGTTTAGTATCATAAATTATGTTCTGCACCTTTGTAAAGAAATATAACTGAAAAGGCTCAGGAATACCCGCAATCACAAAACACAATCAGCCCAAGACGCCGAAAAAAGAGGAAGTGAGACACGCACACTACAAAATGGAAAAACTACAATAGTTTGAGCCGCGACGTGAGAAAACCAACAATGTGGTTGTGCGCCCAGCGCAGACTCGGATCAGCCTGGGCATGCGCCCAGTCTGATCAGAGTCTTCGCTGTCCGCATGGAGGTAGCATAGACACTTAACTACCCTTTGAGCACCTAACAAAGAGTCTGATTAAATTAGGCGGATGCCCAGGCTGATCTGAGTCTGCGCTGGGCGCACAACCACATTGTTGGTTTTGTCGTGTCGCAGCTCAACTGTCATATTCGATAACAGGCACACAAAGCCTAATACAAAGGAACTGTATATCAATAAAGAAAACACACAAAGCCATACAATATATATATATGTTACCCCAAAAATCTGTTTTTGTATTGTTTCCTGTTTTTATTTTTTTTAATTAAAGGCACATAAAATACATATACATGAATGGATTATTTTCTTCAACATTAAAAAAATAATCAATTAGTTGGGGCGAAGTCGTGGTCAAAGCACCGCAC
This sequence comes from Ctena decussata, assembly GCA_963989385.1. Lineage (NCBI taxonomy): Eukaryota > Metazoa > Mollusca > Bivalvia > Lucinida > Lucinidae > Ctena > Ctena decussata. The sequence continues at coordinate 88,448,224 of OZ022499.1, read as the reverse complement.
GAGGCCCTGTTGGCCTGAAGGTCCACTGCCTAATACTTCCACATCACGTCACGTGAATTTATTGTATTTATTTGCTTTTTTGGTAGCTGAATTATACTCCTTTGGTCTGACTGTTGCATAACAGTTTTTAATATTGATTTGTTGAGTCACTTCTTGAAAGGCAGCTGCAAAGTTGATCATATCACGAGCGTGGAGCGCGAGTTTTAAAACTGCTCAATAAACAGTTACATAAAACTCGACAAATCAATGTTGGAGCTGAAATGTTCCGATTCTAATATCAGAAAATGTATAAGTATTTATCATCTTCATTCTTCTAGCGCACAATTACTTTTTCAATCCCATATTTTACTTCTTGGAGATAGACACAGCGTGGAACATTAAAAAAAAAGTTTTCTGACGTCCTAAATTTCGGCGACGACGTCAGCAATTAGTCTCACGCACATAATTTTGAAATCCTAGAGCGTAGAGCAAATTAATGTTAGTACATATATGCATTACCTCTATGGGGGTGTTGAATTAGAATACAACGTTGTGAGCCCACTGGGTAATTTTTGTCTTTTAAACTGTGATATATTTTGATGATGACTCGTATGATTCCACAATCTGATTTTTGTTCTAACCATGTTTATGTTGATTTGAATTATTGCTGTTACAGTATATTGTTTGTTGTAAATACGATTAAAGTGACCTCAAACCTGTTTGTGTAATTGTTTATCATGTATTTCCTTGCAGCACAAATGAAGTTCAGTGTCTGCTCCGCTGAAATTTCAATAAGGATTTAAAATCTTGGTTATTTGATATGAATTTTTGAAAGAAGTCCTCGGTGAGCCATAAAATTCAAACCAAATGATTACAAGTTTAAATTAGATTCTTTTCATCATATAACCAATGTCACGGATATTTTAGCATACAGCCTTGTGTTGATTGTCATGGCTGGCGACGTGGTGTCCGATAGCCTAAATGTCCGAAAAAAGAATCTAAAAGTGTCGGAATAGTTAAATAAATCATAATCAATAGCATAACAAGTAAATATTTCTAAGAAATAACTGGTGAAAGATTTTAAGAATCTAACCTAGAAAAAAAATGTCGGACATTTAGGGAAGTCCCAAAGGTCCCTAGATGTCCGACAAGTCTAAATGTCCATCAAAATACTATCTATGTAAACTTTTCTAATAAGTTTAATCTGCAATCAGTTACTTACTTGATGCATTTTCCGGATCCACCCCCCCCCCTCCCTCAAAAAATAATTTAATATGACTATTATTATTGTATATAAAACTATCTAGGTCAACTTTTCATGATCATATTTATTGTTTTTACTCTGAAAACGAACAATTGTATCCATTTTCACCTTGTCGGACATTTAGTTTTGTCGGACATTTAGGGACCTTTGGGTCGTCCCTAAATGTCCGATAATTATTTTTCAAAAATATTTACTAATTATGCCATCAATAATTATTTCTTTCACTATTCTGACACTTAGGGCTGTCTGACACTCACGGACTTTACAGACGTAACGATACGTGCTGCAGCTATGTAAATGTAACGAGTGACCGTATCAAATCGTATCAAATTATGAAGTCACAAAGGAATAGGACAAAACAAAAAAAAAGTTTCTGATGAAACAGTCTATCATCAAAAACTACAGTCTTTTGTGAATCACTAAATGACTTCACTTTCTATTTCAATGACGTAGTGAAAACCATGTGATGGGTTGACATTTTTTGTGTAAAAGTAATAATGCTTAATCAGCATTGTTCTGAACTCCGCTAAGGTATTGAAATAAATTCTATACCACAATACTTGCCGTCAAGATGTGCTATAATGTCTGCCAAATCTCTACGCATTACATGTGAGTTAACGCAAACGTTACTTTTCAATTGCCATTTTTCAAGAAAGAAAAAAGACGTTTGAAATGTTTTAATGAAATGTAATTTAAGGAGATTGACGGAATATATAATAATTTTCACAGTGTAAATATTTCTTAAAGTAGATTTTTTAAACTATACATACGTCCCTGACTTTGTAAATCCTCGTTACCATGTCTTTATATAGGTCCATATGGCCTTTAAGACAGCACGGTTTTGTCGCAGCCCGATTTTATACATTTTTTTCGTATTACTTTTTTCTACACTTTCCTATAAAATTTATTATCAAAAGATCTTTTCTAAACTATTTTCCATTTATTCATTTGGATGCTACAACTTCAAAGAAATAACCAACTAGCATTTCGATAAACTTGACTTTATAGTCAAATAACACATACTGTACTTTTTAAAGCCCGATAAAACTTTCAGCCAATCTGTAAAGCAATGGCTTAGGTTTCATTTCAAATGTTTTAGAGTGTGCCATGTGCCATGACCCTAGCTCATAGAGGGATTGAGAAATTTCGCATCAGTGAAGCATGACGTACAGGTCACTGTCATACGTAGGTCATGGCATTCAGTTTCTCTCCTCCAGATGTCCACGTCGGTATGGTATCATGGGCTGAGCTCATAAAGTTATCGATCTAAGTACTATAAAGTTACTGAACCGTAAATATAGGTCGCTGTTAGATGTGGGTCCTTGCTTGTAGTTGAAAGTGGTCGACAAGGAGCATCAGTCTATCCCTCAATGTTGCTGAGAAATGGATCTAAACGCGAAAAAGTGGATCCTTGACTTATAAAGTAACTAAGTGAAATGTAGGTCACTTTGTGATGGGATGATTGCTTTCATATGTTCTTATCTAGATGTAAGTGTTGGCCAAGTATCATCAACCTAATTCTTATAGTTGCTGAAAAATGGATCCAGAGGCAAAAACTGAACTATGTACACTAACACGCAGACAGGGAGTAGAACCCAAGGGTATAGCATAAACTATCCTTTGTTTTCGCAAGGGCTCGCTAAAAATGCAGGGTTGCCTAACTGTCTCTAAGACGCAACAGTGTAGAATAAAGTGTTCAATGATCTCAACATCCCTCTGGCACAATAGACACGTAGGGCTGATCTGATTCTGATTGAATGACGTTCTGTTGGTTTGCAGGATGTAGGAACCTGTGACCATCTTGATCCTGTTATGTATCCGTGGAACGTTCTTCACCCCATTTGCTGCCTTGCTGCTTTCTATCGAGAATGTATCCCGAACAAAACTGCTTTTGACTTTATTGTGTCTGACCAGTAGCTGTCTACTTGTTCTTAAACCTGTCTTATATTTTAGTGACAATAAAAATTGCTAGCATATTTAGCACATCAGAACGGATGACGGATGTAAGGCTTCTTTTGCTGTGCAGGACTGATTATGAAGAATTGCGAAGGACGTGCACATTCACAATGGCGACAGATAATTGTGCAGGATTCAAAATCTGCCAACAGAAAAACACAATCGAGACCTTCAGAAATTCCCTCGTAATGACAGTCACTGACACAGCCATCTGACCATAGTAACTGTAACGAATTGCCTTGAACTGTTCTATGCGAGTCAACCAGACAGTTATATCAGACGTCTTGCGGTATAAAAATGTAGTTTTAATCTATCTAAATATCTATCTATCTATACCTACCTTCCTACCACGTCCGTCCGGCCGAGCGTTCGTCGATCTATCTATCTATGACCACCTTGTCATGTCTTACCTATATGTCTTTTAGTGAAATTGACTGGACGCACCAGTCCCTTGTATGCTAACTCTTAAGTGTCCTGTGGACATGCTGCCAAGGGCCTGGTGAATGATTGTCCTTGGACGTGACAAAGGTTAACAATTCTGATTCTGTAAAGCTTGAAGTGATGCCGTTCGATAAAATATTTCATTTTTTGTTGTTGTTTTTTTACCACTGATTGAGCGCCCAGTCTTTGAGTATGGTAGTTCAGTTTGGGGGCCCAAAAATTACTTCTTTAAGAAGGTGCTGAAAGGTGCAGAAAATGGCAGCTAGATTTGTAACCGAAATTACACCTATGAAGCTGGGAGTATGACTTGCATTCTGGAGTAAATTAAGTAGGAATCTCTGAAATAGGAAGAAAGATAGTAGACCTTTTCAAAGGCCTTAAGGGTGTAGCCAGTATACCCATAAATGACCTTATTCCCCCGTACCATGAATCATCATCCCCATGGCATTTGCTTGTTGGCTGGGACTGACATTTACAAATCCATTTTCTTCCCCCAGACTAATAGAGATTGGAACTCCCTGGAAGATTCCCTTATTTCTGCTGCTGAATGTGCAGACCCTTCAGTATTCACGTATGCTATTCTGTTACTCAATATGTGTTATCAAAACTGAAAACCCATGTACTAAATCAAATTGAAAGCCTGATTTATTATCCACTTATCACAAACTATAGTAGTTTAAGTAATAAAACCCACACACAAATAAAGGAAAAACTGATATTAATAGTGCGTTCCGGTCTTTTGGTGAATTCCGGTATTCTGTTCTGTTCAATCGTAGAGTTCGTCCGCTGACTTGTCGGACCACCACCGTACGGTGTTGAGGGAGATTCTTCAAAGATAATAAGGTAGATTCCGGTAATTCTAGTAACCCATCTCCAGTTGATTTTTTGTGATATTTACATTAAAGTCTCCATAGTCCTACCAGTGGTAAATATCGTTAAAATTCAAATTATTATGAAACTTTTACAGCCTTCAGAGTTAATGAAAATATTTGGGCTGATGTGCCTTTTTGTATCATATAACTGGCAGAAAAGAAGGAACAAGGTATTTTGGAAAAATGATAAGTCTCTCCATAAAAAAACGGTTTTCGTCTCTGGTTCCACGTTAAGCAATGACATAATGCAACCGCGGCACAATCAAAGGGATCCTTCCTTAACATTTTGTACATTGTATTTTTATCAACTGTTAAACGCCTGTACCTTGTCCTTGTATTTATATCTCTTGTACCTTGTGTTTTTACCATGAAATAAAGCTTGTGAAATCGAAAGTAGGTCATTTTAGTTGGCAACTAAAATGGCCAAGTTATTTTTTCAAATCTATTTTATGGTAAACTCAACGACGTTTTGATTTTTCAAAGCCGGCCAATCACGATAATAACCATTAGCGAAACTGTAGTGAGAAGTTTGCAGCGATACCTCACGATAAAATGATTCCATGCAGATAGAGCTATGGGGCCTTTAAATACACACTTATCACATATTTTAATATATTCTGTATGCCCTCTAGTGCGAAATTAATTGGAGATATTAGTCAAAATACTCTGTGAGCGTTTTGCGCTATGGGTAGGCCTGTAAATAACCCACGCATATATGTTTCATCTTAATATCACATAATCTTATAAAAAAACATCTAGTTATCTTTCTTCCAAGACTTGGAGTGAATGAAAAACACAAAAAATCATGATTTCTTATTTCATAGTATCATGGCCAACCTTTCATCCATAAGAAATATGTAGCTTTACAGCGGTCCTACTAAAGACAGAACAGCGGTCCTACTAAAGACAGAAAAGGACTTACCCCACCGAAAAGAAGTTTCGGGTTCCGAAAAGGACGTTTATTTGCCGTTAAATGCCATATAAAACATATGTTTTAGAAATTTTAATATCATCATGACATATTAATCAGCGCTTGAATAATAATTTTGTGAATTGTAGTAGCTTCATCTTAAAATTTCACAAAAATATTACAGCACCGAAAAGGACTCCACTTCTTGCCATGTACCGAAAAGGACATCGTAAATGCCGAATTTCGGGCACCGAAAAGGGCATTTTTCACTTAATGTTCTATAAAATTATGTTTACAAATAAAATATTTTACCCTATATATTTTTTCAAACGTTTTTATAGCATAAAATGGCATTTAAAAAGTCCTTTTCGGTGCCCGAAAGTTCTTTTCGGTGGCAAAAGTCCTTTTCTGTCTTTAGTAGGACCCGCTTTACAGTATCAAGTCGATAAACAGAATCAGGGTGTTGGTAGTTAAGATGATACATGTAAGTCATAGGTTTGACCTGGAATTAATCTGCAGGTGCATATTGGATTAAAATATATATATAGAAATCAGCTGGAAATATGAATAATATGGGTCCGTTTCGGTCCGATCCGGTAATTAGGTCCGTTCCGGTAAATTTACGCACCGAAAATATCTGGCTCTCATTGCCCTTTCTATTTATTGTTAGATCCGTCGAATTGGGTTAGTCCATAGTTGTCGTTCTTAGTTTATTAGAGTTGTCCTTTCTGAAGAAAACCGAGGAATCCTAATAAATGTACACACACAAGAAATTATGGCGCATGAAGTTTTGCTTATATTTTCAAACTTTTACGATCAACTTAGGTCAAGATTAAAATCTTTACAGTAGAGTTTCATCAGTAGATAACTCAAGCATGTCCTGGTACTTCGGAAATTGGCAGGATTTTCTAAAGAAAAAAGCCTGCAGATATATTCTCCAACACTACCTGGGCCAGTTTTTGAAAGAGAAATTGTCATTGGATCAGCTGAGTTTAGACCTCTATAATGGAACTGGCAAAATCACTGAACTGAATTTAGATGTACAGGTGAGTATGGGATGTTTCTGTCCAGGAAAAAACATTCCAACCATTTCATACTGTTTATTTCGTCAGCCTTTTATTATTTTTTTTTACATCCTATCACGTTTTTCAGCCAAGTAATCTCTATTTATAGTCCTGGAGTTTTATAAACATTTCTACTTTTTTACTGCCCAGGGCGGAAGCATCGAGGGCAGGTGACGCCAGCAATATGGTTTAAAAAAAACAACGTTGTTTACGATTAAAGACATGATGAAGCAGTGTTGTCTAGGCTGTGTAGGTCTGCAGACGTGCCTGGAATTCGTCTACAGATAAGGCATGCACAAGGTCGGGGGAAAGGGGCGGCGATGTTCCATTCCCTAGTAGTCCTGGGCAGGAAGCTATGTCTGTAAGCCCTGTAAAGCTTTAATTACTTTTGGTTGGTTGATTTGATGCTTAACGTCCACGGTAAACAACTAAGGTCATGTCCGGACGGTCAGTTAACCTAACCACACTATTCCTGGGCAGGCTTAGATTGGTTGGTTGATTTGATGCTTAACGTCCACGGTAAACAACTAAGGTCATGTCCGGACGGTCAGTTAACCTAACCACACTATTCCTGGGCAGGCTTAGACCTCCTAAGCGGTTAACCAGTACTAAGTGCACATACTTTCGCCAGTAACTGACAACTGCCCTTCTTGAATCAGCGGAAGGAGAAACGAAAGTATGTGGCCAGACTGGGATTCGAACCCAGGACCTCTGACTTACGAGTCAGGTGCCCTACTGATTGCACTACCCGGCCCGGCACCTTATCAGTAGTTACATATATATTTCACTGAGGCCAAGCATGAAAAATATTTTTTGTTTGCTGTTGTCGACCAAGGATTATTTCTTATGGTAGGTAGGCGGGATTTCTTTTTTTTTCAATCCTGCAAAAAGTAAAAACAGTCCAAATACTACATAACGTGTTAAAATGTTATATTAATTACCCATACTACATACAAAGATAACAGCATCCTACAAGATGAACAAACCTAATTTACCCACAAAGTGGAGTACCCATGATGTGCTAGTGGAAAGGCAACCAGTGTAGACCCAGATCAGACTGCTCTCCTGGAGCAGTTTGATCTGGGTCTGCACTGTTTGCTCAGGCCTGTTTGTCTTACTATTTATGTTGATCACAGAAAATTTCCCATTTTTAAAGAAAACAAGGAAAAAAAATGTGCTGCTCCAAATGGCCAAAATAAAAGTTTTGGGTAAGGAGGTTTTGGGTGGGTAGGTAGGCAATTGCAAACAAACTTAATTTTGTTTGTGGCCTTAGGTACCGGTATACAAAATGTGCAGTCATCATAACTTTGCCAATTACATGGATGCAGAAGTTTCTACACCCTTCAGAGAGTACCCTTTGGATCCAATTTTATAACACAAAAGTCCAGATATTTATATATAATTCATCAATTTAATATGAAAATAGGCACTGCCTATTGGTGAGCATCGCTGTAACCCTTATGAAGGGTTGTATATTCTAGTTTGTTCTATGTCGATGCAGGAATTCAATAGACTGGGTTGCCTGCCCCTGACAAAATACATGAACTTGTATAAAGTGTCTTAGGGAAGGAACTAGTCTAATGCAGAATTTTTTTTTCGACGGTAACCCGTAAACTTACAAATTATTTTCGAGCTTCCGGTGGAACGTTGGAATTATTTACATACACAGATTAGGTTTTGTGCCGAGGAACATTTTTGTGTCTACGGAGTATAACAACCAATTGCATCATGAGCAGTGGTCAGAGACAAAACAGAGACAGTTTGTTGAAATAAATCAATCAAACTTCCTGTTTAATCATAATGGCAGCCCCCCTACGGAGGTAAATTTAGTCGAGAAATCAAAACGATGGTTTTCTGAAGCAACATATATGCAACATCATACACATTCTCTATTGACTAATGTCCTACCATAAGAGCTGGCCCTTTGGGCCAGCTCGCAATGCTCGCTATAAAGTTGTAGATCCACTGTAAGATAATGTACTCGAGTTGTGATGGATTGAACAACTTAATGTCAATGACTTGTGAACCAGTGTCTGAAAATCAAATACTGACTTCAGACTTCAGAAATCCCTGGTTTATGACGTTGGGCAAATGGAACATGCAATTATTGTACTTCATAATGATAATACAACCTTGTAAACAACAAATAATGATAGGATATTTATTTCATTTCATTTTTTTTTTTTTTTTTTTGCATTTACTGCTCCTAAACTTTTGATAGCATGTAATGGCACATAGAATACTTTTATTTTCTGTTAGAATGGGTGTGTGAACTTCTGAAGCCATGTAGTCCTAAACACAAAATATCATGTCAAACAGCAGCACAAATAATGGCATGTGCTACATATGATGTCACAATCTAAAGTTAAATGCCATCATGTTTTATTTCCTGAAAAAGTCAGGGTATACCACAGAACAAAGAAACAGGCATTAGGTAACAAGTTTCATCAGCTAATGCTGCAAAAGTAAAAAAACGTTCTGAAGCCATGTCCCTTTACTCTACTCGTGATCATGTTTAGGCATTTTTCTGATTTGTGCATGATAGAAACATACATGAAGAGAGCCATACTGCTACCAGTAATAATCAGTTACACAATCTGGATCACAGTCTGCAATTTAGTGAAATTTGTTATTTTTACTGAGGTCCTGTAACCTCATTGTCTGTCATGGTCAGAGGTTATAATAGTTGAGTCAAACCTAGTTTCTTTACATAAAGTTATATGTTTATGAGCATGAACTCTATGTATGATGTGAGAACAGCATAAGGTGGCTCTATGAGGTGTTGGTATTGAGGGACCACATATATTTTTGGTTTGAACAATACTTCATTCAATTAATGATGTGTTATTTTCTTATTGTTCCTACACATATTACACTGCTACTCAGAATCCAGGCCCAGAGGTTATAAAACTTGAGTACATTCTCAAACTCAAAATAAAGCACACTGATTGGCTGCTTCCAAGCACATGCTCGGAAGCAGCCAATCAGTGTGCTTTTATTTTGAGTTTGAGATTATTCTCAAGTTTTATAACCTCGAATCCTGATGAGCCGACTGCAAGTACTGGTATCATTTTATAATATTGCTTTACTTTATATACAAGCTTTGCATTTGTAGGCGATAAATGAAGACCTGGCCAACCTTCATGCCCCTGTGGAGCTAGTTGATGGGTTTGTGGAGTGTATCTCAGTGGCCATCCCCTGGTCAGCCCTGGTCAGTGACAGTACGAAGCTAGAGGTCTCTGGGCTGGAACTTACCCTGAGGCCAGCACCAAGAGATGAAGCAGGTATAATTGAATAGATTAGAATAAAACATTGCAGAGCTCTTACTCTTAGTCTATTAAAGGGAGTATTTGATGATTATTTCGGTCAGATCTGCATAAAGTCCCTTATCTGTATTGCCTCAGCAAAGTGGTTCAGATGAGGGATCACATTGTATGCCCTTGTTGAGAAATAAGTTAAAATACCCAGCTCAAATACTGCCCTTATATAGAGCTGTGAAAAAAAATTAATGGACATGTACTCATGAGGTTTAAACATATTTGTACAATATCATTTTTCCATAGACTTAACTGTTTTTTATGAAAAATTTGCAATTGTCCTCATGTAATCAAAGCATCATCAGAAATAAAGTTGGTTTGTTTGCAGCTCATGAAATAGGCTGATTTTATCTTAGTATAAATAGCTAATTCATAGAGGCAAAGCTTTATTAAAGTCCCACTCCGGTCGTGTTGACCAAAGGGTTAATAACATTCTGAACTCATGATCCAGCAGTCTGCAGTTGAGATCTGAAGTCTCTTCATCATCATCCCATTAGCCTGATATGGCTGAAGAGCCGTTAAAAGGTCTGTAAAGCCTCTAGTTCAAGACATTGACGTTTTATATGCCCTATCATAATCAACTTAACAGACGTCGCCCCTTCCTCCCAAGACCCAATTTTCTTATAAAGAGAATGTTCTCTTTATAAGAAAATTGGGTTTTGGGGAGAGGGTTGGGGTCTGGTAAGTTGATAATGATGGGACATATAAAACATCAATGTCCTGTGATCCATCTGTTCCAAGTGAAAGCATTCTGACTGTGTAAAGTTTTATTATTCAGGTTACTATGAGGCTGGTGAGATGTTCAGTAGTATATCCAGTATGAGTAGCAGCATGACGACCAGTCTGCAGCTCGCCAAAGATTGTCTCGAGTCAGAGAAAGTGGACAGTAGTAAAACAGAACAGATAGAGGGTGTACAGAAGTTTGCTCATATGATTGATTCTGGTACGGAAAGTTTTTCTTTCAAAATGTTGTTTCTATTAATTTTACATTCAGTTGTATCGACCACTGATTGTGATTGTTATTAGCTTTTGGTTATTTTTATGCATATTATCTGTTCCATTCCTGGCGCCAAGGTTATAAAACTTTTTTTCATGCTCAACTCAGCTGAGTATGAAATTTTACATGCTGATAAACAGCAAATTACTGATGAGTACAGTTGTTTTCTTGCTCAGTTTAGTTGAGAGTGAAATTTTCTCTGCTTATGAATATGAAAATGCCAACATCAGTTGGCATTTTCATATTTATAGGCAGAGAAAATTTCATGCTCAACTGAGTTGAGCATGAACAAAGTTGTATAACCTTTGGGCCTGGGCTAAAAGTCATTGTGCTGACTAAAATCTGTTGATAGTAGAAATAGCGGTGTTATTAGTAAGCGCTACTGTAAAATAATTTTACTTTTCATTTTCATAGTGATATGCAGAGAATGTTCAGCTGAACTGTATGCTTTTGGATATAATGCTGTCAAGTGCTTCTATACAGAAACTTAGATGGACAGAACATGATTTGGTTTAGCATGAGAACTAATGCACAAGTGTGTTAATTGTTATTCATTATATTTTATTCAGTTTTTATGCCCCCAACTTCAGAGAAGTTGAGGGGGGCATATTGGTTTGGGCCTGTCCGTCTGTCTGTCCGTCTGTAATGCTTTTGGGCAGCTAGGAAACTAAAGAACGGCATATGCTAGGATCTTGAAATTTTATATATGGCATGTACATGAAAAATAAGTGGACCCGTATTTTTACTTTTCTCCGCCGGTCAGGTATTTCCAGAGTTATGCCCCTTTTTTGACTTAGTCTATGGAACCTTGTGAACAAAATACCTCAAGAACCCCTGATGCTAGGATCGTGTAATCCTGCAGGAAGACATTGCCAAAGGTGTAGATGACCTGATTAACTTTTGAAAAAGAATCATGAATTTTTATCTGAGTTGTGCACCTTTTTCGACTTGCATTGTAAGCCTATGGAACCTTGTGAACAAAGTATCTGGAGAACCCCTGATGCTAGGATTATAATATTTTGCAGAAGGACATTGCCTAAGGTGTAGATGACCTGATTAACATTGGGGGAAAAATGGTGAATTTTCAACTGAGTTATGCCCCTTTTTCGACATAGTGCATTGAAGCCTCTGATACAAAGGTTCCTGTACATACTGTCAAGAACTGTAAGAGATAGGAACTTGAAAGTTTAGATGCTACATGAAAAATAAGCAGACACATATTTTTTTTTCCTCCAACTGTCTAGTCTTTCAGGAGTTATGCCCCTTTGCCGACTTTGTCATTAGCTCGCCTGTATGAAAGTACAGAGAGCTATTGTTGTCACTTGGACGTCAGCATCACATTTTAAAGTTTTACGTCAACGTTTTTTTATGTGATGGACAAGGCACTCCAGACGAGCTATCCTGTAGGCAGTCAGGTCTTGTTTTATATAGGACCAACCTTGTGAAAATATCTGAAGAACGGCTTTAGCTTGGATCCTGATACTTGGAATACAGTTGCAGATCAAGATGTAGAGGGCCTGATTAACTTTTGAGCACATTTCGTAAATTTTTGGTGAAGTTATTCCCCCTTTTTGGACATAGGCATATACTTTTTTTAAGTTCTTTATACATGTATTTGGCATACAGTTACATGCTAAGATGTAGATGAATCAATTAAAACCCCTTTCCGACTTAAACATTATGGGATGAACCTTCTTTAGAGGCAAGCGTACAGTTGGGGGCATATTGTTTCATAAACACATTTTCTAGTTGATTATGTATCATTTCAGTATTGTCAAAAGTACGGGTGACCTTAACAGACACTGTGGTTAGGTTGGAACATCAGCCAGAGGGATCACCTAAAGGTGTGGCTCTTGAGCTCAGGATTAAAAGGTCAGTTTGTTCAACAATCAGAAGTCATTCAGCTGAGTTATTGTAACATATGTAATTAGCACCAAGAACCTTCCCAAATAAAATCACCACTTCGAAAATTCCTTCCATTAATGTGCCAAGTTATTCTTTTCTAGTCAGAACTTCTGGTCCGCAATCTTTATCAGTGTTGAAAACAACCTGCTCATGATGCCATAATTAGAACCAAGAGATGACTAAAATCAGCACTACAAAAATTCCCCGTATAAATAATTCTGTTTTGCTCTGTTCGAAACTTATCAGTGTTAATCACTGCCACCTCGTGATTACAAGAATGCATGACAGCAAGGGCAAAATCAAACAAGTAGTGTTATATTCAGAAACAAGGAAGGCACTTCCTTGAACAAAAGCATATGTGTATGATTGGGCTTGAGAAACACCAAAGAAAAAAGTTCATATCCTATTCTGGGCTTTTTGGAACATGCACTTCAGACTGCAAAAATGTAAATGTGAATTTGGACATGTTCATGGGAAGCAACTCTATCATTGTTTATCTCCCTTTTGAAATATGGTCGTCTCTTAAAGGAAAGAATTTGCTCCTACTGGAGCAAATTCTTTCCTTTAAGAGTAGACCCCTTCTTGAAATGGTTGCATTATCCAGGGAAGCAGACAGAAAGTCAGAAAAGTTATTTCCTTTTGTAAAAATGGCAGAAAACATGAAAGAATACCAATACCTTTAACCTGCAAAATTTTCATAATGGACTTTTTTGTCTTAATTTAGACTAATTATTATTTTATTATAGACTGGAATATTTTGATGACATGGCAACCACAGCGGATGGTTCCTCTGTTGATACTTGGGAACCAGTAGCTATCAGTCAGAAGAACCTACACATGGAGGGTGTTCAGATCTTCTTCGATGAAATCTACACCAAGAGGACAGGAACCAGAGAAAGAAGTGAATCAACGGCGTCATCACAGGTTGCTTAATCAGTATACAGTCAACTCTTGATATCTCAAAGTCCAAATTCATCCCAAACCACTGATATATCAAAGTAAATTTTCTGGTGCCAGAAAATTTACTTTGAGATATCGACAGTTTGAGATATCCAGTTTAACTGTAAATGAAAACAGGAAATGTCTCCAAACTATAATCTTTGATATAAGAGGGGCTTTGAGATATCAGTGTTCAAGATATTGAGAGTTGACTATAATTGCATTACTGTCAAAATTCTAAATATTGTGACAGATAGGTTTGAGCAAGCAGTGCTGACCATTATCATCAGGGTCTACATTATATGCCATTCCATCAGGATATTTTGGATGCATTACTATATATAGAGAGGTGTCGTGGTTGAGTGGTTAGAGACACAGAAAGTCGCCGGAAGGTTGTGAGATCATGCCAGGGTTTTGCCATCCGACGACTGGAAACTCTTTCTGTCAACCCTGCAGTAAATGGGTACCTGCATCAAATTATGTCAGGATAAGGCAGCAAAAGAAGAGAGATAGGCTCCATTTTACATATGCTGTGCCCAAGAGACAGTGGGCCCCTCCACTGCCCCTACGGCTACTAGGCTAAGGGAAACCTTTACCTTTTACTACATTAGGAGATAAATCTGTATCAGGTTATTTTTAGGACAGTTAGGGTAATTATTTTCGGGGTACTATTTTTTAGAATTTTTACAGTACCATAGTTGCCTTAAATGTGAGATATTCTGCTAAAATTTCATACAAGTTGATATGTCTGTTCAGTTTTGTGCCAAAAAAGGCTGTTAAATGGTCTTTCTGTTCAGCAATGTGTCATAAATTGCTAATAAACAACCAAACAGAAGAGATCCTGAAAAGACTGCTCTTTAAAAGAAGCTGTCTTATCAGGGTCTACACTGTTTGCTCAAGACTTCTGTCCACAGTAAATTTTAGGGTAGGTACAGTCAGCAAAAAAATGTTACAGTGCCAGAATAGGTCCAAATAAAAGATGTTTTTGACGATAATTCCAAGCTAAAATTGCTTATTTCTCGATAAAAATCATAATGTTGCCTTCCATTAGAATCATATTGTCCTCACCTGTACTTTAGAAATTTATTGTAGAGGATGAAATGGGAGAGCTTATTCAGTGTAGAACTCAATATAATATCTTTGCTGGTACTAAAAGCATGAAAAATCAAGTCTCATAAGATGCCACATAGATTCCATTACAGTAGTTAAAGCTAGTCTAAAAATTGCAGGTTATCATTTGAGTTATTCAATCCCATTTGGACCACTTGTGTTTGGCTGTATCCCATGTTTTAGTGAATATCACACAAGGAATGTGACATTGTGTTTGGGGTTTGTAAATCTGTAGTGTCTTCATCCCCTGTTATGTTTTTCCCCACTAATATTTATAACTTGTCATAAAAGTTTAATTGTTTCAGATGTATACGTCTGTGGCGAGCACCATACACAGTGGTACATATGAGTCAGCTGAAGAAGCCAGTCTACACAGTGTGCATAGCCCTACTCAGGACAGTGCCCTTACAACCCAGTCTGACCCCGTCCAGGTCGCTGTTCTGACTGGGAGACAAGAACTGAGATTAAAAATCAAATTGTCAGACAATGTACCTGGTCCTAAGGTAAGATAATGAGTCAGGGCTCATCCAAACCCCTGGTTTTAAGAACATTGCCTTTCATTGATGATACCTTTCAGTACAGATGTGCAGCTGCTTATGTTTGTTTTAGGGTGGAATTATATCAGTTTGCCTCCTTTCTCAATGGGGACAAACTTTTGAAGGACTTTGCTGCCATAGAAGCAAACTTTTTCCTTACGGAGTAAAGTTGAGGGCTCTATTTTTATAGGGAAGCAGCTGCTGAATCCCAAAAGTTTTCTGCCATTGCAGAAAACATGGAAATGTACCTTTCCTTAAAATTTATTTATATAAATAGCTCAGCTGATCTTGTTTAATAGCACCACTTCCTCAAAGGCATGGTTGTTTACATTCTGTAGTAGTCTTCCCAGTGACTGAAACTAGTTTCTGTTAACATTCTTTAGTCTTCCCAATGACTGAAACTAGTTTATGTTTACATTCTATAGTCTTCCCAGTGACTGAAATTAGTTTATATTTACATTCTGTAGTCTTCCCAATGACTGAAACTAGTTTATGTTTATATTCTGTAGTCTTCCCAGTGACTGAAACTTTAAACTAGTTTATGTTTACATTCTATAGTCTTCCCAGTGACTGAAACTAGTTCATGTTTACATTCTATAGTCTTCCCAATAACTGAAACTAGTTTACGTTTACATTCTGTAGTCTTCCCAGTGACTGAAACTTGAAACTAGTTTACGTTTACATTCTATAGTCTTCCCAGTGACTGAAACTAATTTACTTTTACATTCTGTAGTCTTCCCAGTGACTGAAACTTGAAACTAGTTTACGTTTACATTCTATACTCTTCCCAATGACTGAAACTAGTTTACATTTACATTCTGTAGTCTTCCCAATGACTGAAACTTGAAACTAGTTTACGTTTACATTCTATAGTCTTCCCAATTACTGAACTAGTTTACGTTTACATTCTGTAGTCTTCCCAGTGACTGAAACTTGAAACTAGTTTATGTTTACATTCTATAGTCTTCCCAGTGACTGAAACTAGTTCATGTTTACATTCTGTAGTCTTCCCAATGACTGAAACTAGTTTACGTTTACATTCTGTGGTCTTCCTAGTGACTGAAACTTGAAACTAGTTAACGTTTACATTCTATAGTCTTCCCAATGACTGAAACTAGTTTGCGTTTACATTCTGTAGTCTTCCCAGTGACTGAAACTTGAAACTAGTTAATGTTTACATTCTATAGTCTTCCCAATGACTGAAACTAGTTTATGTTTACATTCTTTAGTCTTCCAAGTGACTGAAACTTGAAACTAGTTTATGTTTGCATTCTATAGTCTTCCCAGTGACTGAAACTAGTTCATGTTTACATTCTATAGTTTTCCCAGTGACTGAAACTAGTTTACGTTTACATTCTGTAGTCTTCCCAGTGATTGAAACTTGAAACTAGTTTACGTTTATATTCTGTAGTCTTCCCAGTGACTGAAACTTGAAACTAATTTACGTTTACATTCTATAGTCTTCCCAGTGATGCCGGGCTGTGTAGCACAATTGGTAGGGCACGTTACTTATAAGTACGAGGTCCTGTGTTCGATAGCCGTCTGGCCACATACTTTCATTTCTCCCTCCGCTGATTCAAAAAGGGCAGTTGTCAGTTACTAACGAAAATATGTGCACTTAGTACTGGCTTACCACTTAGGAGGTCTAAGCCTGCCAGGAATAGTGTGGTTAGGTTAACTGACCATCCCGACATGACCATAGCTGTTTACCGTGGACATAAGGCAACAAATCAATCAATCAATCGGCTGAAACTAGTTTATGTTTACATTCTATAGTCTTCCAAGTGACTGAAACTAAATCCTGTTTATAGTCTATAGTCTACCCAGTGACTGAAACTAGTTCATGTTTACATTCTTTAGTCTTTCCAATGACAGAAACTATAGTTCGTGTCACATTATATAGTCTTCCCAATGACAGAAACCAGTTTATGTATGTCATAGCTTGCAATTAATTGTAGGAAAATAAGCAAGTACTATTTCCTGTTATAAAATAAACAAGTACAATTTTCTATAGTGATATGAGCCGTGACACGAAAAAACCAACAAAGTGGTTTTGCCCCCAGCTAAGACTCAGATCAGCCTGGGCATCCGCCCAGTCTGATCAGAGTCTTTGCGGTCCGCATGGAGCTAGCTTAGACCTCTAGCTACCCTCTAAGCACAAAGCAAAGACTGATTAGACTAGGCGGGTGCCCGGGCTGATCTGAGTCTGCGCTGGGCACGCAATCACATTGTTGATTTTCTCGTGTTCCGGCTCATATAAACAAAGCTAAAGCTTACTAAGAGTGTTGAACTCCAGCTGGGGCTACTGTTGGTTTTCAGTACGAGGTGTGTCACTTTCGCTGTCGTAAGGTTTGATATAGGGGTGCAGCTATCCATGCATAATTTGTAAGTCAGTATTTCTGTTGGTCCTAGTGTCTTTCAACATGACAGTTACTTGAACTTTTCTTTTTTTTCTGTTTGTTTGTTGCTGTACACATGCAGTGTGTTTATTTAGCTTGAAATAACTTCTTAGTTTGTCTTTGTTTGCTCACATCACCTTTGCAACTAATATATGCATTTTTGTTTGTTTCAGTTTGAAATATCCTGTCAGTTTGGTGCTCTCCATTTGCTGTTATCACCACGGCAACTGCATGGTCTCTTAGAACTCTTTGCAGGGATATCGTCTCCGGGTTAGTTTAAAAAAAATGTCAGCTTATTACAGCACTGTATCTTTTTACCCTGCGTCCTTTATTGAGTTTTATGTCCATTGTAACAATATTTCAGTCATATCACGGCAATGTTGAAAAGCTATGCCTTATGCAACTCCATTTACAGTGAGAAGAATTCTGCTGCAAGAGGGGCTGCAGGACAGTAAGCAAGTGTTTACCCTATTGTTCTACTAAGGCTTCCTGTTTGGAGTTAATAGATAGGCATAGTATTATAAATGAACAGTGTTATATTGAGGGAAAAGTACAAAGGAATATAAGGCAACTGAGGATTAGATATAGGCTACGCCAATATTTGTCCTCTCCTTAGGACAAATGACATGACAACATTATACTGTACTGAAGGACACCTAAACCATATGCTGCAGTTATTCTTAAAATGGAACATATTGCTTTTATGGTCTTGGCAGTGTGACAGTTAAAATGATAGAAGGCAAACAGCACATACTCTGATCAGGCAGGCCCTAAAGGAGCATTCTGATTTGGGTCTTAAGTATTTGCCCAGAAACGTTTGTCCCAAATTTTAAGATCATTTTTGTTCTATTCTAGGACCAGAGGGAAGCTCAGGCAAGTCCAAGAATAAAAACAAACCAATGGACCAGCTAGACTTCCAGCGTGTTGAGGTGGACCTACAGAGACAGTTACAGTCTGATAGACTAGGAAATATACAGAGTAACAGACTCACACTGCAGGAATTCCCACTCAGCCCTACAGGTAAGTACATGTACTGAGAAATATACAGTAATAGGCGTACGCTGCAGGAGTTCCCACTCAGTATTTGGTAATATACAGAGTATCAGACTAACACATCAGGAGTTCCCAGTAAGTACTGGGTAATATACTGAGAGAGAATCACACTGCTTGAATTCTCACTGTTCTACAAGTGAGTACTGGGTAATATACAGAGTGACATGCTTATGTTTCAAGAATTCCCACTCACTCCTGCAGTAAGTGCTGAGTAATATACAGAGTAACAGACTCACACAGCAGGAATTCAAACTCATGCCAACAGTAAGTACTGGGTAATATACTGAGTGACAAACTCACTCTGCATGACATCCCTCTGTCCTGCCAAGTAATGTAAAGGGTATAGACCTACTCTACAGGAATTTACACTCAGTCCTACATGTCAGTACATGTATTGGGTAATATACAGAGCAATAAACTCATTCTGCAGGAATTTTCACCAAGTCCTTCATATGGATATGAGTAGTTGGTAATATGGTAATATACAGAGTAATACACTCACTAGAAAGGAATTCCTACTCAATCTTAGAGGTGAGTATACAAATTTGGAAATATACATACAAACAGATGGTTGCTGCAGGAACTCCCACTTAGTTTTACTGATTAGTACTGTACAGTTTGGTTTTGGTTAAGATGGCCCTACAATGGCAGTTTCCATCTGATAGATTGTGTAACAAACAGAGTAACCAGTCTGATAGGCTGTGTCATAGAGTAATCAGCCTGATAGACTGTGTAATAAACAGAAAAACAAGCTCACATTCCATGAATTTTTTAATTCAAATCTTTTAAGATTTAATCTGCTTTCAATCCAAAACTTGCAGGTTTAGGACAGGTAAACAATCCGTAAAACACATTTCAGTGCAAGCACTGGTAGTTGATATTGTTTGTCAATTTATATACACTGACATTTATTTAACCATTAAAGCGCCAAAAATTAAAATTGTTGAATTGGCAAACAGTGTAGATCCAGATGAGGAGGCTCACTGTTTGTCATCTAGTGTTCAAATTCTCAATATGATATTGCTTGGACGAAACATTTTTTAAATTCTGCAGATGTAAATATTGTTGTTTGCTTTATGGCGCATTGAGGGTTAAATCATCCTGAATGCTGTAGTTCCACCACTGTTTGGATTATTGCTGGTCATCCTTCATAAAAACATATAATGTCCACTCATAAGAACCACCTAATCATGTTTTCGTATGAGTAAGTGAACAAGTCCTTTTAAAGATTTACTCCCTTTATAACAATAACAAAAATGATTTGATGAAATATTTCATGAAATACCTTCGACATGGTCTAACTATACATTTGAATTAGAGTTTAGATAATAATATTTGATAAAAGTGACTTTAAACAAAAAATAAGATAATTCTTTAAAAATAAGATAATTCTTTAAACAATCGCGGACCGTGGCTGAAATCGCATTATTGGACAAAAATAATTTATTCATACGTCACAATCACATGCACGAATCAGAAAAATACCTGTACATGATCTCATGACACATGTGGTCAAAATCGATATTCTTACAGGCCGCGAGGAAATTGTTAATTTGCATTTCAATTTGCAGATTATTTTTCATTCCACATTTATCGAATAAACATGCATTTTCTCAAAACTTTTATGGCTAATAATTATGAGACTGTTACATATTGTCCAACGAAATTTGGTTAAAATATTTCTTTCTGAAAATATGAAATAAACGAGGGAGACAATCTTTAAATTCTTACATATTGTGTAAATATTTTCAGGTGGTGAGGATGATCACTTCTTCTCATTGATGTCCCCAGGGCGAGCAGGTAGTGAAATGGAATCTTCTATATCTAGCAACTTCAGTGGAGTCTCTAGTAAAACTTCTAGCACCACTCCATCATGTGAGTATATCTGACAATTGTCAATATTGTGTGGGGATAAAAAATTCAACTCAGTCTTCTTTTAACCCTAGCATATGGCAAATCTTGAGGTATATAGTTTCATCTTCTACTAGTTCATCTTTCTGTCTGTTCATCCATCTTATTACTGATTGCATGTAGGTTTGAGCTTATTAGGCAGAGGCACTGCTAGGACAATACCTGAACCCCATTTCACTTGCCTTGTTTATCTAGCAGAAAATGTGGGATTTTATTAGAATGGCAATAAGGCAATTCAGATTTTTTCACCAAGAAAATCTGTTCATATCTGGAGCTGTTGTCATATTTATGTAAAAATATGGAAACTGAAGGTTGATGGATACACCGCAAACAGGTATTTCTATAATCTAGAAGTATTTATCACTTAGTGTATGGCTGATCTTAAAGAAAAGAGTTAGTTCTAACAGAAAGCAAATTCTTTCCTTCAAGAGTAGCCTCTATTAAAAACTCACTTGCGAGGAAGGTAAATAAGTTGTTTCCCTTTTAAAATGGTCCACCTTCTCATTTAACAGTCAAGTCACAGATTAAAATCTCTGCACCACCACTGTCCCACTCATCCCTATTTAATATGAGAGAATGTTCTAAACAGCAGTGCATCTTATTAAATGCTGAAAAATGGACAGAAAGACAAATTTCTCTTACCCATTATATTTGGACAGATTAATTTGGTCAGAAAAGACATGATTTTGTAGACTTGTAAAAAATCAGTTGTTGCCCAAGAAATAGCAATATATAAGCATTTTGCTTATATCATGTTACCTGTGACATTGTATTATAGTACATGTATGTAATTCATATAGTTACTGAGCTCAGTAGGTAAAGCGCTGGCCTACTGAGCTAGTGGACCCGGGTCGAGCCCCACTTGAGGCGAGAATCTTACCCACCATAAACAGGGTTCCATTGCACCAAGCCTTTCATTATAACCCTCCCATCATCCTGATATGACTGCAATACTGTGGAAAAGGACTACAAATCGCAAGTCATCTATCCATCATATATTTACTTCAGAAATAGATTATTGCTAACAGTGATTTGCTGCTCAATAA
Source organism: Ctena decussata (assembly GCA_963989385.1). Lineage (NCBI taxonomy): Eukaryota > Metazoa > Mollusca > Bivalvia > Lucinida > Lucinidae > Ctena > Ctena decussata. Next base: position 88,426,525 of record OZ022499.1, on the reverse strand, counting down.
TCACTGATTTGAAGTCAGTCTGAAGTGAATATATCACGAATGCAAAGCATGAGTGATATACTCACTGACACCTGACTGACAACTAGTGATATATTGGACAACAAATAATTTATTAGCAAGAATCTGTTTTGATTCTAACATACAAGAAATGACGAAAAAGCAAGTGTATCTTTCAGTCTTTTACAGTCTTCCACCATTACATGAAGAAATCTCACCAACAACTTTGACTGTAATAAAGGCATTTACATGTATTTCATTAGCTTTTGATACACCGACTGATGTCATGGAAATGAAGACTGACGTCACCAAAATAACTTGATGATGTACAAATGGCACTAAATACTATACACTAGTCCACCCAGTGATTTGTCATGCAATATGTCAATAGATTTCACCATTGGCTATATAGGTGACCAGTGTTAGAATAGAATATTGTTTAAACCAAGGCTCACTCAGGCTCACAAAATTAAAACATTGTCCCGTCGACATGGATGCATCAGCATTCCGTTGATAAAGTCTTGTTTCCACATTGAAAATGCCTTTGAAACTTCTGCTATCGTTAGCCATATTGTTACAGAAACAAATAATATAGATGAAGAAATATGTATTAGTTTATTGGCTCATCTCTTTATTTTCTTTCAACAGACAAAACACAAAGCCCAGGAGGAAGGCATCAAAGAGGTATAAGCTCAGTTTTGGTATAGGAGATACCATGTTTATTTTAAAGATTCAGACAGAAATGATTAGCAAACAGTGTAAACCAAGGTCAGCTGGCTCCAAGGAATCATCTGATCCAGTAAGACCAAGGTCAGGTGGCCCAAAGGAACCATCTGATCTAGACAGACACCATTTGCTAACATTTGCCTTGCAGATTCCATATTCTAATTAACTTGTCCAATAATGTCATATCAGCTTAATTTTGGTCCATCCAGATTCAAATTCTTTATAACACATAGGTGGCATATATGGACCTATGTTAAGCAATCAAGTTATCAATTGTTCAAGTTGTTCAAATTGACTTGCTAGGATTGCACTGTTTGTACCACAAATCAGAACTTTCAATAGGCCAGATTTTTGTCAAGGGGGGTGGTTGGATGGTGCGATGGTGCTGGGTATAACTTCCAGTGCCTGGGCTTCCTACTGATTTGGATTATAGCAGGGCAAGGGCCTACTGTACTTGCAGTAGGTGTGGGTGGGCGTTGGACATTTTTTTCTCTCGTCTGTTATTATGTCTCCCCCCTTCAGGGTCGGGAGACATATTGTTTTTCCCCGGGCGTCTGTCCGTCCGTCCATCCGTCTGTCCGTCTGTCTGTCACAAATCGTGTCCGTTCTATAACTTGAAAACCGCTCAAGCTATATTCGCGAAACTTCATATAAATATCAATCAACATGAGACGATGTGCAGAGTGCAAGAATGGTAACTCTGACATTTATACTTTTTGAGTTATTTCCCTTGGAACTTAGTCCATCACAAAATTGTGTTTCAATCGTGTCCATTCTATAACTTGAAAACCGCTCAAGCTATATTCGCGAAACTTCATATAAATATCAATCAACATGAGACGACGTGCAGAGTGCAAGAATGGTAACTCTGGCATTTATACTTTTTGAGTTATTTCCCTTGGAACTTAGTCCATCACAAAATTGTGTTTCAATTGTGTCCGCTCTATAACTTGAAAACCGCTCAAGCTTTATTCACGAAACTTCATACAAATATCAATCAACATGAGGCGATGTGCAGAGTGCACAAATGGTAACTCTGGCATTTATACTTTTTGAGTTATTTCCCTTGGAACTCTTTGTCCATCACAAAATTGCGTCTCAGTCGAGTCCATCTATAACTTTAAAACCGTTCAAGCTATATTCATGAAAGTTCATACAAATATCAATCAACATCAGATGACGTGCAGAATGCACTCTGGCGTTTATACTTTTTGAGTTATTTCCCTTGGAACTTTGTCCATCACAAAATTGCGTCTCAGTCGAGTCCGTCTATAACTTTAAAACCATTCAAGCTATATTCATGAAAGTTCATACAAATATCAATCAACATCAGACGACATGCAGAATGCAAGAACCATATTTTTAGCATTTATACTATTTGAGTTATTTCCCTTAGAACTTTGTCAGTCACAAAATCGTGTCTCAGTCGTGTCTGCTCTATAACTTGAAAACCATTCAAGCTATATTCACAAAACTTCATACAAATATCAATCAACATTAGAAGAATTGCATAGTGCAAGAACCACAACTCTTGCATTTATACTTCTTGAGTTATTTCCCTTGGACCTTTGTCTGTCACAAAATCGTGTCTCAATCGCTTTATTACTTGAAAACCGGACAAGCTATATTCACGAAACTTCATACAAATGTCAGTCAGCACTAGACAACCTGCAGAGCACAGTATTTATACTATTTGAGTTATTTCCCTTGGAACTTTGTCATTCACAAAATCGTGTCTCAATCGTCTAAGCTCTATAACGTGAAAACCGTTTAAGCTATATTCATGAAACTTCATACAAATATCAGTCAGCATATAAATAGACGACGTGCAGAGCACTGTAACTCTTGCATTTATATTTTTTGACAAAAACTAAATATGAATATCAGTCAACATTACATGACATGCAGAGCATAACAACTATAACTCTTGCATTTATACTTTTTACTTATTATGAATCCCTGCTTCAGAGTAGGGAAACATATTGTTTTTCCCTTGGCGTCTTAATGACTGATCCTTTTGACATCAAAAAGGGGGGAGACATTCTGTTTTTTCGTAGAAAAACAATTCTAGTTTCTCTCTTCTTTTTCCCTCTTTTGGGAGACGGCCTGATATAGAGTGAAATATCGTCTCAAAGGGCTGTTAAACCCTAAACAACAAACCAACCAACTAACCATGTTTTGTCAAGAAATCTTTTTTATATTTTATTTATTCTGTTCAAAAACAGAAAATTCTGGGTTTCAGTGAAAAAAAATAATGTCCTTCAATCTCATTAGAATTACCTTTTTAAGAAAATTCTTATTGAGCTAACAACCAGTTTTTGTGGATAAGCTAACAGAAGTATCAAGTTTCGTCCCAAATATTTGAAAATATCAGTAGCACTGGATGCAATTTCATCACATTACAAGTTTGTTTGATTTCAGACCCAGTGACAGTTCCTAAATATGAGGACCCTTCTGCAGAGTTACTGAGTACTTTAAATTTCCGAGTGGCTTTCTTCTCTGTGACACTGTTCCACAACAACCCGACCAGTTCACCCAGTATGGCTGAGACTGCCAGGAGTGAGGCCATGAAAGATACCTCTACCAAGTTCTTCCAGCAGGTTGTGGGTGCCAGTATGGCAGGGTTTACAGAACTGAGGGAGATCAGGAAAAAATTTGCCGAGCTGGTCTCACAAGACAACCTCAGGTTGGTAGCTGTAGCAACTAATCATGAGTTCATTATTACGCAATCTGCTGATCAAGCCAAAAAATTGAAATCAGATGAAGTCTTTACTGCTGACAGAGCTGGAGATAGGGAGGTTATCTGGCTATAATTATGAGAACTGTCTTAACAAGACATTTCTAATGAGAGGTCACAGAGATCAACTGTTTTGGTGGAGAATTAACAATAATTATGGCAAGATTATCACTAAATAGTATCCTTGTTTGCAGCTCTGACATTATTTTCAGCTCTGACTGACATATTATGTATTCTAACATGAGATTAACGTTTTTCCCATTTAACATACAGTAAGCAGCCAGCATCGTGTGAAAATGTTTGCTTCCATGTTATGAATGAATCTTTCGTTAATGAGCGATAATTCTCTGTAAGGGGAAGTTATTTCTTAAATATATAGAGAGCATTTTAAAGCAAACTCAGGTTTTCTTGGGAATTCTTGGGGAAAAAGCATGGGACTTTTTACAAGCAGAAATTGGCTTTCCGACATCATTTTACTATCTGTGATATGTGAAAGATTGTTGGTAGACTGATGGTCTGATCAACCTAATGTCTTTGATCTTGGTTTAACATCCGTTTGTACCTTAAACAGTATTCTTCAAATGTTGTCGTCTATACACTGATTCTCTTTGTGTAATTGTTTTGTACTCGGTAGAAGATGTCTATAAGTTGTAAAGCTTGCGATACACTCTTTGAACTGCCTGTTTTCTGGCCATCTGATACAAAGAGCCGTATCAAACTGATTTTTTCTGAGTCCATATCACTATCCCTTAAAACGAGGCTATGTCTGAGTTCCAGCTTCAGGCGGGTCACTTTTTAATGTGCTTCATAGAAACGAGAACCAGAAAGAGTCAACAAACTCATCAAAATATAGCTCGGTTGGCAGGGTTTGTCTGAGGACAAGCTACATACCACTGCCGTGCAGGTTTGAATCCAGGTCGATGCATTAGGGCTGGCAAGTATGAATTGGCTGTTCCCTAAGGTATATAATAAACAAATTATTATAATAGTAACTTGATCTGGCATACCTTACTACGTCTCGTGGATAAGCTCATACCATCGGATCACCCTCGACGCAAGCCTCTCAGGTGATCCGTTGGTATGATCTCATTCACGATGCATAGCACAGTATGCCAGATTGAGTTACTATTATAAAGAGGTGTATGTAATATTAAATTTTTTGTGATTTAGTTGAATAAAATATTATTTAAATTAACACTACAATCTGATCTAGGATAACACTGTGTGTTCGTGGGTGTCTGTCCAGATCATTTCGGTAATAAATTCTTTGGTATCATCATTCATCAAGAATGAGATTTAGAGTTTGGTGCTTTACTACAATATCACCCATTCTGCTTGTGCATCTGTTTGCTTTAGAGAGGTTTGAGATAAACCTCAAAGTGATGAGTCCTGGTAGCTCAGTGGAGGAAGAAATTTTTTCAGTCATAAGTTTAGAAGGACTAAAATCAAATTGCAAGTCATGCATCCATCTCACAGTAATGCTTTTTTGCCCTATTTTATTACAAAATTAGGTAAAATTTTATTCATTTTACATGTTAATGAGATTCTTCCATGAATCAGGTTGCTAGGGAAGCCATTAAACATGGAGTGTTCTCAGACGTCATCACGGCGACAGGGCAAGTTGAAGGTCCACCTCACTATAGGACTGACAGAACTGGTGGAGAGTTTATATGACAGTAGATCAACCAATCAGATGCCAGAGTTTAACGAGGTAGGAAATTCTGCTTTCCAATTTAGCCTTGCTATAAGAAGAAGGAGAACTATGGTGTGTACACACAGGAAAGACTCTGATTAGATTTCACATGTGCAGTTTGATCAGGGTTATCCCTTTGATTTAGATGAATAGGTACATTTATATGGGAAGCAACTCTTCCATTTGCATTTTGCCTCCATTCTCAATGGTGGGAGCAAATTCTTTCCTAAAGAGCAGACCTCTTTTTGAGATAGCTTTTTGTTGAGGGAAGCAGTCGGGAATAGCTTCATTGATATCATAGGGGCAGTTGGGAAGTCAGACATGTTTTCCATCTTTGTAAAAAATAGTGGAAAAAAATGGGGGTATACCCTGAAAACGAAAGTGGGGTGGGGGGAGGGGAGTGGGGATCAATATGCATACATGTACAGGCTTGTCTGAGTCATGTCTGTGTTTCCATGCCATAAGGCTACTAATCTGTTGACTGGGCTCATTTGTCCTGTATCTGCAACAAGTCATTTTAGCATTGCCTCTGTGTGCCTGTGATGCTAGTGCAGAGTAATGTTTGAAATCAAATTATCAAAGTGCTTGATGGAGAGACATTGCTTTATTATCTCACCTGGGAGTAGCAGATATTGCTTTTTCCAGTGGCAATGGCATTGTTGTCACAAACTTTTGTCAAGTTTCCTGCTGTAGCTGTATTGGTAGTATAGGAGGCATTTTGTGACAGTACACAAACTGGCAAGATGCACTGTTCTGTGGAATTCTTATAGATTCATTTCTGGCTTGATGTTTTCAGGCCAAAGATTACAAAATTAATGAAGAGCAAAAAGAAGTTGTATTGTGGAAGGTTTGATTGTTGTTTTAGCCTAAACTAGCAGAATTATAGTAAAGATATTACCATATCGGCGGCGTTAACTTTTCTCAAGAGCTGTGTTTTGTGACAGTGCCCAGACAGCCGAAACACATCCTTCCATGGAATTCTTGTATAAGAGGCCATGTCATATAGTTCATCTTGGTATTTTACTGTATTAGCTTATTGCAGAAATCCTTCATATTAGTAAAAAAACTGGCTATTATTATTTCTTCAGTCTATCAGGAAGTCTGTCTGAATTTTGGTCTAGAACAGTGTATCCTCTCCAGTTTATGGCGATACATTTTTGTCAAACCCACATTGGCAAGATTTTAAATATTGATGTGGCTTTCTATCCATCTGTCTGTATTTATGATGCTACATATGCTTTTGACATGGTTTTGATTTGAAAAAAACTTTTCTTGCCAAATTCTATGTGAAAATTTTGTTTTCACTCAATGTCAGATCTGTTGACCTTGCTTAACAACAAAAAAAAGACACTGTATGATAGAGATAGATGGTGATTACAAAATTAGAGATATCATGAAGTTTTGATAATAATTCTGGGCTAAGTTTTCTTATTTAGCCAAGAATCATGTTGTGGTACCTCAGCAGAAGTGCCTTTATGAAACAGTTATGATGAGGTTTTACAACATGTTTTGATAGAAGCAGGCCAGAAATTGTTTCAGAAATATCTTCAGAAGCACCTTGTCCTAGAAGAGATATTTCCATTGAATCTAGAGACATGAACCAATTGAATCCATTCATTCTATGAAAAAGAAATGTTAAATAACTACAAAGTTTGCCAACATGTAATTAAATGAAACTGCTTTAACTTCAACTTCACATTCATTGTGCAGTTCAACTCTCCTCTTTGATTTTGTTGACAGAACATGTAAGAGTTACCTCCCTTACTACAGATTCCATTACTTGTACGTTTTGTAGCTTTGTTTCACTCTTATGTGACAGTGTGTGGACAGTAAGTCCGTGTTTACTTTAACAGTTACCAAGTGACCAAAACTCAAGAATTCTAGATAAGGTGGGGTGGGGGACAGGATTTTGATGATGAAAATAAAATAAAAAACAGTGTCAGACAATGTGCAGAGAAGAAAAACATAACCCTACATTCTGTTTTGAAGGAGCTATGCCCCTTTGTATTTTTCATAAAGTGATTTTGTATTAGCATCGTGTCTGCTCCATATCTTTTAAAACTGTTTAAGATTTCTTCACGAAAGTTCGCACAAATTTAGAACACTATCAGACTATGAGAGGAGAAAAAGAAACATATTGTCACTTTGAATTTTGATGGAAGCACCCCCCTTTGTATATTTCTTGCAGTGACTTCATGTCTGCTCCTTAACTTTTACTCTGTATAAGAGTTTGACTTTAGACTTTGTACAAATATAAGCAAGTTTGTACAAACATAAGGCACTACCAGACAATGTGCAGAGACTCCACTTGAAGTTTTGACAGAATTATGACCGTTTGTATAACGTCAATTGCGATTTCATATCTGCCTCACCATTGAAGATTTCAGTTACTGACAAATTTCTGTCATCTCTTGTTTCCTTTCCTTCTTTCAACCCCAACGGGCATATATTGCTCTGCTCAACGGATCTCTAATAAAAACAATACAGTGCAATCTCCACAAATGGTCACCTCTCAACAGCAGCCACCTTCCTATAACAGCCAGTTTTTGATATCCCAAAGTGCAGTTTTACTATATATCCAACCTCTCCATAGTGGTCACCTCCCAACAACAGCCACTTTTATGCCATCCCGTGGGTGGCTGTTGTAGAGAGGTTGCACTGTATTTGTCTTTGCTTTTCTAGATGACAAAGTCCTTGCAAAATGGGGCTGCTCTGAAAGGAAAGAGTTTGCTTCTAGGGGATCAAATACCGTCTTTTCAGAGTTGCCCCCCATGTTGAAGGGAGTCAAAACTGAATATGTCAGAGTTGTTTTTTCTTAAACTGTTTTCATTAACCAAAAGATAAATACAGTAATTATGTCATACTTTCATTTCTCCTTCCACTGATTCAAGATGGGCAGTTGTCAGTTGCTGGCAAAAGTATGTGCACTTAGTACTGGTTAACCGCCTAGGAGGTCTAATTAAAATCTGAAATAGTTCCTTCAAGAGCAGAGAATACATTCAGAAGAAGAAACATGGGCCAGACTACATAGTTTCGGCTAATAAAGCCTCGTCAGTGACCCTGACAATAGCTGATGACGAAACCAGAGAAAGCATACTGTAATTTCTTAATTTTAATTGGGCAGTCATTCAAAGACTGATTAGTATAATAAAGAATCCAAATAATATAAAAGACGACGATCTAGAATAATAGTCTAAATCGATCTCAAATTTTAGATTTCTCAGAATATATCCTCTGATCTCAAAGGACGAAAATAAAATATAATCTGCACTAAGCCTGCCGTGGAAGAGTGTGGTTAGGGTAACAGACCGTCTCGACATGACCATAGCTGTTTACTGTGGACCTAAAGCAATAAAACAACAAAAAATGTCAGATTTCAATTAAACTCTGGTAACTGGAAGCCCCTTTGACTTCAGCTAATTCCAGTTATTGATAGTTCTAGTTATCAAGGGATCTGAAAAATAAGTTCTAGATAGCCATGGTGAGGGTTTTTTCCGATTTCTAGTCATTGAAGGCCCTATTGCTCTCCCAGTGATAGAAATTCACATAATTTATCATGAGATGATATTTTTGCTGGACCTAAACTACAGTTTTGTCATTTGAGCTTAACATGACAAATCAACAAAGTGTAATGTGCGCCCAGCAAAGACTCAGATCAGCCTGGGCATCCGCCCAGGCTGATCAGTGACTTTGCGCTTAAAGGGTAGCTAAGAATCTCAGCTAGCTCCATGTGGTCAGCAAAGAATCTGATCAGACTAGGTGGAAGCCCAGGTTGATCTCAGTCATGGTTGGGTGCACATGTCACTTTGTTGGTTTTGTTGTGTTGCGGCTCAAAATTTAGGTGTTTAGGACAGGATGTGGGAAGTGATGGTGTCGGTTCCTGATCAGGGCCTTCTCATCTTCCTGTCATTATAAATGACTGGGATTGGCCAGTTTTAAACAAATAAAACATCCTTGTGCTTCTCAAAATAAGTGTTGAAAATTTTAGCTGGCAGCCAGAATTACCGTTTGCTTTCATAAACCATAATATATATTAAAACTGTATGTGTGGTTAATATATATTTAACAAGTGAAAGATCTCATTTATTGTCAACCTTTTATAATTCTTTGCTCAGCTGACAACCACAAACAAAAAAATGTTTTGTGGAGAGACTTTGTCATTTTTTTAAACCTCCCACCTCTTCCCCCCTACTTTTTACCATTTACAAATACATGACATGACATATGCCTATCAACCTATCAACATTTGTCTACAAGGTTGAAGGTAGAGCAAATGTTTATGATTGTTTTTTTCTACACCTTTAACACTCAGAGACCTATGGAGCTTTATGGTTTCACTGTATCTGTTATTTAATAATTTGATACACTAGATACTGTCCATCCCTGATATTTAAGAAGTAAATTATATGACCTGTCCCATTTTTTGGCTTATTCAGATGTGGCATGAGCCAAATTTTTTATAGCATGTGCAAATAACAAATACTCAGATCAACTTCAGTGACATCACAGTCTGATCATGGTGATCTATCTAAATGTTTGTTATTCAGGGTCTGGTTAATCAAAACTACGATGTTATTGAAAAGGAAGACACAAATTTGAAATACATTGTGTGGAAAAAAAACTTTCATTTTTTGCTGAAAAAAAAAAGTTAGGACTGCTGCTGCCAGCAAGCATATAAGCACACTTTATGTTATAAAGTCTACAAGAGGACAAGTAGTGACTTTGAAAAGCTAACAATGTGTATGACTGATTAAACTGCTGATCAAAGACTTCACTGTTTGCACCTGCTGAAAAGCATGTTTTCACATGTTCCCGCTCAGTTGTAAGCTGCTTAGATTTTCCTGAGGATTTTATCAGGAGGATCAAAACATTACCATAATTGTCCCATTGTCCCAAATATTGGGACAGCATAGCCAATTACCATAATTAACCCAAATGTTGAAATTGTCCATTTTACTTATTGGCATTGTGTCTAAAATTGCTCACATTATGGCAAACAGTGCAGGCCCAGATCAGACTGCTCCTAGGAGCAGTCTGATCCGGGTCAACACTGTTTGCTTAAGCTTTCTACCCCAGTATTTAAGTTATACATATAGAATGGTGTCACGAGTATTTAGGATACCCTTCGAGGGGGCGTAGCCCCCGAGAAGGGTATCCTAAATATGAGTGACATCATTCTATATGTATTTTGTATCATGGCAGCCAATCACATTTGTCTATTTTGAATTAAAAACAGCTCTTATCCAGTTTTTAATGAAGAGTGGCATATCTTCTGTAATTATATCTCCTACAACTGTATTGTTCTTGACCTGAAGGTCAAATAAATCACCTGGCAATTATAAATTCCAGCACAGCATCAACTGAAAATAACATAAAATTATGTCTGCATATTCTGTTGAATTTATATTACTTGACAGAAATGATGATTTTTCAACACACTGATTTTACAACCAATATCTTAAGAATGGCAAATAGAGCAGTCTTAGAGGGCATTTACTTCTGCTTATTCAGCTGCCTAATCTGGGTCTTTACTGTTTGCCACAATACTTAGGGTCCATACGGTAGAGTTTGGTGCTACAAGATAAATTGTCTCTGTAATCTTAGATATGGCCTTGTTCCTTCTTTGAATGAAAATTAAATCGAGCTGTGCTCAATAAAATAGGTCTTCAGCCATGTGTAAACTGTAAACGCTTGGATCAGTTTGCAGTCTGATCAGTCTTTGATTTTGGCAATACAGATCCCTCAGGTTCACTACCTTGTTGATAGAACACTGATCAGACTGAGCGGACGCAAAGGATGATCAAAATATATTTTTTCTTTGCAAATGCTCAAAGGCCCTTTTCGTCCTAGTGCTGCTCAGTTGTTCAATATAAATCAGACTTGACAGAACTGTGCAATAACTAAGCCGTGCAGTATATCTGTGATATCCGCACAGTTATCCTGATATCCGCACAGTTATCCAGGTACACTTCAGTGTAAAATGAATGCAAAGTTTAGCTCCGCCTACCCCAGAATTGTCTTACAGTGCAAGTTAACAAAGTTAATGAACAGGCGACTTCAAAGGAAAACACAGAAAGCCATGATACAAAGGTCATTATTATATATTTATGATAAAACACGATTATATCTGTAAATGTCTATATTGAGACATGACTAAGTAATGTCTGCAGGTTTATGATATAGCTTCATTCACATAACTACGGTTTCCCCATTGGAGCCCTGGTCTAATTATAGCGACAGTACAGTTACCTTACATTAGCCTCATTTAAAGACGTCAACACACCATATTTAAGCCCATTTGAGCCTCATGTATAACGTCAAGAACCTACCTGTATATTTGGATAAATAGTCGATAACAATCTATCTGTCTGGCTATTCTGTCATTTAATAATTAGATTTTGCTGTTCATAATTGTAAGCCCAAGGCTACGTAGAGAAAAACTGTCATTCATAATGTTTTTTGTGTATTGAAACAAATTGCGGAATTGCCGCGCAGATATCACTATAAATAACAAAGTGTCATAAAGGGCTGTGTTCTGGAAGACAGTTATTGGACACTTTTCTTCAGTTTTGCAAAGTTGCAGATTTATATGAGCACTACAAAGTCTGAATTTTCTAAATACGAAATGTACCTTTAGATTTGAAACGCAAGATGAACTCAGAAAATTGGAGTAAATTTGGCTCCAATATTAAATTGTAATACCTGGCTGTTTAATTTAGAAAGAAATCACATGTATCAATAAATTATTTCAGAATATCTGAGCCGCAACACAACAAAACCAACAAAATGGTATTTGTGACCAGCCAAGACTCAGATCAGCCTGGGCATCTGCCCAGTCTGATCAGAGTCTCCACTGTCTGCATGGAGTTAGCTTAGACCCTTAGGTACCCTTTAAGAGCAAGCAAAGAGTCTCTTCAGAACAGGGAGATGCCGAGGCTGATGAGTCTTTGCTGACATATGCCACTTTGTTGGTTTTGTAAATTGTGTCGTGGCTCATTTTTGTTTAGAAGGGTGTGGGTCGGCAGGTTTTATATATTTTTTATATTTTCCTTTTGGTCCTTTGAGATCATGGAATATATTCTGAGAAGTCAGAAATGATCATACGTTTAGATTCATTTTCTAAACAAATTTGAAATATTTTGGTATTTTTCGACTTATATCAGTCTTTGAGACGACTGCCATGTTAAAACTGCAAATTTACTGTTTTTTTCCTCTGGCTCCTTGTGCCAGATTTAAAGGGTCACTGATGAGGCTTGAATAGCCGAAACCGCGGTATGGCCCAACTTCTTACTTATGAATGTTTTCTTTGCTCTTAAAGGATCTAAACTTTTATCATTATTTATGATGAATCTCCAGGTATTCTGTGAAACGCACATCTTTTCAAACCTGAATAAGATAAAAAAACGTAAATAATTTGTTGATACGTCACATACTAGTTACTTGTATCTCTTTTCTATTAAATATCAAGTTACTTTCATTCAGTATTGCAGGCAAAATCTGGGTTTTGTGTCTGAGTAATTCCCACGTTGTATATATATCTTAGTCGAGTGTTTACTTGAACTATTGAAATAGAAGAGCTAAATCTTTTGCAAACATGGACTAAATCTATTTATAGTACATTGGAGTTCCCCATACCATCCCGGCTGACTGTACATATGAGCAGTGCAAGAAGAGCAACTGTTTTTCATGTTTGCACTGTCTGTTCATCCGCATGGTCTGATCAGAGTCTCCTTTTTGTGGCAAAGTATATAGATCTGAGGAATCGGGACAGCAAAAAATTGATTTGTGACAGGGATTTTCACTCATGCTCACACCTGGTTAACTATGTATATACAAGGGCTGTTACGAAACAAAAACAAGCTGTTACGAAACGAAAAAGAGTCACAGTTACCAAACGACCTGGTGACCAGGTCGTTTGGTAACTTAAACTCATTTTCGTTTCGTAACAGCTCTTTTTTGTTTCATAACGTCTTTGAAAACATAGTTAACCAGGTGTGATATTGTGCTTTTTCAAGTCATGCACAATATTTATTCGGCTATAAGGTGGGCATATTTTTCCCTCCAAAATGACCCTGGTGTAAATAAGCTTAAATTAGCTTGTTAGTTCTGCTATAAGATGGTTTTCCCCTTTCAAAAGGATCCAAAAAATCTGCATACACCTTATGATATGGATCTAGATTTTTGGGGTTGTTTTTAAGGGGGGAGGGGGCTAAAAACCTGTCTTAGGGCATTAAACAGTACCGTACTCCATGTGCAAAACAGGAAAGACTCAGATCAGCATGTACATTCATGTGAATTGATAAGTCTTCCCTGGTCTTATGTTGAGTCTGTAAATTCTGGGGAATCTGAAAAATGAATAGTAAAAACTTATTTGAATCTACTCAGATGAAAAGGCTGATATAAGTATTCTGTTTTTGCTGTTTGAACATGCCTAAGGTCTCTTTTCATACAACACATGTCGTATAAACTTGTTTATGATTTGTAGCCTTTCAGTATAGGTGTTGCAATTTGTGGTCACCAATGTCCCAAAGGCATACTTGGTTTAGTTATTTTATGGCTGTTCACAGTAATAATTAAATAAGAGGGGTATTGATGCCCTGATCAGCAAACTGTCCAGTTCATCATGGTGATAAACTTTAAATATTGGGACAGTTTAACCTTCATGTTTTCCACCATTTGTAAAATTATGACTAGCTGTTTGCTTCCCTGGGCAAAGAAATCCTTCTCAAAAGGGGTCAACTTTTATAGGAAAGAATTTGCTCTAAAGAGAAATTCTTTCCATTAAGAATTGACCCCTATTGAGAAGGGAGGCAAAAATGTAAATACCAAAGTTGTTTCCCTAAAAAAACGGTGTACCTGTACCTTATCACCTTAATCAGTGACTATAATTGTCCAAAAAATTAAACAGTTGATTTTCCTATTTTAAAATTGTGGGATAATTTGGCAAATAGTGGAGACCCGATAAGACTGTTTCTTCAGAGCATTCTGATTTGAGTCTATTTTGTTTGCCCCATATTATTGGGGTCATACAGCATTTAGCAGAATTTGCAAACAGCGTAGATCTTGATGAGGCGGCTGAACAGGGATGTTCACTCATGCTCACACCTGGTTAACTATGTATATACAAGGGCTGTTATGAAACAAAAACAAGCTGTTACGAAACGAAAAAGAGTCACAGTTACCAAACGACCTGGTGACCAGGTCGTTTGGTAACTTAAACTCATTTTCGTTTCGTAACAGCTCTTTTTTGTTTCATAACGTCTTTGAAAACATAGTTAACCAGGTGTGATATTGTGCTTTTTCAAGTCATGCACAATATTTATTCGGCTATAAGGTGGGCATATTTTTCCCTCCAAAATGACCCTGGTGTAAATAAGCTTAAATTAGCTTGTTAGTTCTGCTATAAGATGGTTTTCCCCTTTCAAAAGGATCCAAAAAATCTGCATACACCTTATGATATGGATCTAGATTTTTGGGGTTGTTTTTAAGGGGGGAGGGGGCTAAAAACCTGTCTTAGGGCATTAAACAGTACCGTACTCCATGTGCAAAACAGGAAAGACTCAGATCAGCATGTACATTCATGTGAATTGATAAGTCTTCCCTGGTCTTATGTTGAGTCTGTAAATTCTGGGGAATCTGAAAAATGAATAGTAAAAACTTATTTGAATCTACTCAGATGAAAAGGCTGATATAAGTATTCTGTTTTTGCTGTTTGAACATGCCTAAGGTCACTTTTCATACAACACATGTCGTATAAACTTGTTTATGATTTGTAGCCTTTCAGTATAGGTGTTGCAATTTGTGGTCACCAATGTCCCAAAGGCATACTTGGTTTAGTTATTTTATGGCTGTTCACAGTAATAATTAAATAAGAGGGGTATTAATCGTCCTGATCAGCGGACTGTCCAGTTCATCATGGTGATAAACTTTAAATATTGGGATATTTTAAGGTGAATAGCTGCACCTTCATGTTTTCCACCATTTCTAAAAAGGGAGACGACTTTTATGACTTCCTGTTTTCTTCCCTGGGCAAAGAAATCCTTCTCAAAAGGGGTCAACTTTTATAGGAAAGAATTTGCTCCAAAGAGAGCAAATTCTTTCCTTTAAGAGTTATCCTCTATTGAGAAGGGAGGCATAAATGTAAATACCAAAATTTTTTCCCCTAAAAAAGATTGATCAACCTGATCTGTGGAGTGTGGACTGTTAGTGTTCAATTGTGTACCACATCAATATTTAAATTTGCGGACCGGATTTACCGGTAGCTTATTTTTCTGTATTTTCAAGTGTTTACACACACCAGGGTGTATCTAGCCATTAATTATTAATATAGCCCACTTTACTTAAATGGTTCATATACCTTACCTTGCTGTATTTCTGTCAAATGTTTAGTTGACAAAAGTCACGCTTTCAAGTCAATTTTCGTTACTCGTTAAGTCATGCACTCTGAATAATAACTTGTAGTGTCCTGAGTTTCTAAGAAATATCCTATTTCCGGACCTCAGGTCATATATTGTCTTGTTAATGATATCATACATGTAGTGGTTTATGATGTGGTTACTAAGTAAGACCATCTAGTATATAATGGAGCCTCGGTAGGTCAGCGGGTTAAGTGCTGGCATATGGGTTCTAATTCAGCTTGAAATGGGTTTTTTTAATGTACACAGGGTTACGTTGCTCACAGTCTTTCATTATCACCCTTATATTGGCCTGATATGACTGAAATACTAGGGTTGTTAAACTGCACGTCATCTGCCCATCTTGTAAAACAGTGTTGACCCCACTCAGACTACTAATGATCTGTCCACAAGGATTGATGGGCAACATTGAGAGGGGCCATGGTTGAGTGACTGACGCTTGGTTATGGTGAAGATCACGGGTTGGAACCCTCAGTGGGCCAGCCAGCGACTAAAAGCTCTCTGTCAACCCAGCAGCAACAGTAAATTGGTACACATTAGGTTTCTTCTGTTAGACTCAGGGAAGGTTAGTGGCAGTGAAAGGAGAGGAATAGGCACTGTCTCCCATATGCTGTGCCCAAGATATGGTGTACCTCAAATACCCACTGCCCCTATGGCCACATGGCTAAAGGAAACTTTTACAGCTGACAGGAGAAGTTTGCCAAACCTGCAAATACAAGTATAAGATTGGTTGGTTGGTTGTAAGATTCAACATGCAAAAAGGGTGCTGATTGTATCTTCAAACCAGAAATACTAAAACCCGTCTGTGAATACTGTATTAATCCTAAATAATACCCCTGCTCTAATAAACACGCCCTGCGTCTTTTCAGAAAATAATGGTATATTAAAGTCCTCTTTACTTCTCTGGATGAGGTAGCTCTTTGAAGTGGTGTAAACACTTAAAGGAAAGAATTTGCTCCTAGAAGAGCAAATTCTTTCCCTTCAGAGTTGACTCCACCCCTACTGAGAAAGGAACCAAAATGATTAGAGTTACTTTCTCTGAAAGTATACCCATTCACTTTAATATTGTTTATTAGAGGTGTTTTGGCAGTGGCTGAGTTACTACACTTAAGGCTCTAAATAACACCCCCTTTAGTAAAATGCAACACTTCCAGTGTTTTAATAGGATAAATACAGTATGAATTCTAGCTAGATCCTTCAGTTTCTCAGGGTCATATATTGTAAAGGCATGGCTGTGTAGGCTAGTTGGAGTCTCTTCTGTTCACAGATCCATTGAGTACCCGTAAGTGGCCTGTCGCAACTCACTGATCAATGTTTCAGTATCTAAGAAGGGGTAAATTTACTTTAATTTCACCTTAAAGGTCAGAGAAGATAAATGAACCACCTTGTAATGACTATTTATAGTTATAGATTTTTTTCTGCCGATAAACAAAACCTGAAAAACAGCTGTCGTCTTCATATAAAAGTTATAAATCCTATGTCTGATCCACAGAGCTACAATATCATAATTGAACTAAAGATGTTACAGGATCGGTTAACTCTTTCACTACCAAAAAGCAGACGACAAAATTTACGTCGGCAAAAAATAAAAAAATGCCTTGTCCAAGACTTTTGATATTGAGAATTCAAAGACTAGAGGGCAAACAGTGTAGATCTAGATGAGGCGGCTCATTATGAGCCGCCTCATCAGGATCTACGCTGTTTGCAAATTTTGCTAATTGCGTCACTGGGGCTTAAAGAGTTAAGAAGATTTCTAGGCATAAACATTTTTTTGTTACATCTGCTTAAGTGGCTAGGCATATGAGCTGTGACACAACATTACCAACAAAGTGGCTGTGCGCCTAGCACAGACTCAGATCAGCCTGGGCATCTGCCCAGTCTGATCAGAGTCTTTGCTTTCTGCATGGAGGAAGCTTAGACTCTTGGCTACCTTTAAAGCACTTAGTGAAGAGTCTGATCAGACCAGGTGGATACCTAGACTGATTTGAGTCTGCGCTAGGCGCACAACCACTTTGTTTATTTTCTCGCACAGCGGCTGATATATATCATGGCTGCATGAAGATTATAAAGACTAAAAACCTTTGGAGTCAGACAGACTGTCATGAATAGTCAATTCTAGTGTAAGACAGACTTAAGGTAATTATGCAGTAAATGAATGGAGGAAAAACAAGGTTTCCTGATCTACACTGGTATAAAAGTTAATGTCTTCGATTCAGTAAGGGGAATGTTTATGTATGATGGTAAATGACTACAAATTTTAATTGACCCATCACCGGGTGCAAAGCTGAAAACTAATAAATTTTAGTTGCACCTGCCTTAGCAAGTTGTGACAGAACAAAGGTACAGAGCCCAATTTTCCCTTGGTCCATATGTCCAATGGGGCAGTAGGTTGATGGAGGCATGCAGTATCTTGGGCAAAGCAACTTAGGAGGAAGGCCCAGTTCTCTCCTTTTACTGTCTTAAATAAAGACATTATTATTATTATTTTGACCTGCCAGTGCCCTGTTTCAGATACTGATTTGCTGCTAGGTCCACTAAGTTTTCAGTCATACGATAGGTGGTATTCAGACTTGCAACTTCCTGTGCAAAAGCCTACCCACTCAACCATTGCACCTGTCCTGGGCCCTGCCATATTTTGTGGTGGGCATTTTTTACCTTTGAATATGTCCTTGTTAACTCTGAGGAGATGTATAACACTGGTGTTTGAATGACAAACAGCACAGATCAAGATCTTCATCTACACCAGTTGCTCTTGCACTAGCATATCTGTCCAGATTGCAACAATTCTAGTTTTGCTTGTGAATAGCAGAAGCAAGACATATGTATTACCTTTTAGCTTGCCTGGACTAAGTTCAGGAAGAGCTATTGCACTACCCGGGTGCAGCATTGGCATTGGCGGCAGCATCAGCATCCACATTAATGTTAAAGTTTTTTAAGCGCTTATATTTTCAAAACCATTTGGATTTGGTTCATATTTAGTATGATGAAAGACATAAGACCGTTTCTTTCAGCAAAACCTTCCTGGCCTATGACCTTAAGGTCAAGGTCACAGAGTTTCGAATTTTCTATTCTATTCTATCCCCATAACCTTACAAGGTCGTTGGAGCACCACAGATGACTTCGAAACAATCCCTTTCCACCTTGTCCTGTTTTCAGCTGCCCTTGTTGAGCTGGCAAAGTCAATTCCTGTCCACTCTTTTAGATTGTCTTCCCACCTCTTTTTCTGTCTACCTCTTCTTCTTTTTCCTTTCACTGTGTCCTGTATTGATCCTTTTCTGGTACTTGTGGATCTGATCAGTTGTTGACCAATTGCCAAGGAAGTCCACTTGATGGGTCATAGGTGAACTCTAGATACCTCACTGCCATGACGGTGAGGAATGAGACATCATGCAAAATGAGGGCTGTGCCCATGTGTGAACAGTAAGATTCAGACCAGTCAGTTTGAGTCTGTTCAGGGATCCATTCCTTAGGGCCCAAACATTATGTCTATGAATAACTCAAATTTTCACGGATGTATAGGCTGATCTGAGTCTTTGATAGTTACGTATTTACTAAGCACAGTTTATGTTGGAATTCTGTTTAAATTGTTAGTCATAAAAGTTCACAAAGTTTGATAAGTATATGGTACTTGTGTTCAGTGGTTTATTACAAGTGTTTGTTCAATTTCAACAGTTTGTTTTGCTGATAGCTAAGCCTTTGTACCTGTGTCTGTCTTTAATGTGGCTGTGGGTTAAAGACAGTTGGTCAGCTAGCTATTTGATTGAAACCAGTAGTTGCAGTTGATCTATTTCTGCCAAAATTTATCTGTTTTGGTGGAAAAAGAAATATGATGTTGTTTAAAGATTCACAGTTCTCTTTCTTGTAATGGGCATTATACCCTTGCGAAAAAAACCCAGCTTTTCTACAGCTTTAGCGCAGCTTGAAAAGCTGCGCAGAAACTTCGCAAAAGCCGGCGGTATTGGCACCTGCGTATTTAAGCTGTAGAAAAGCTAGCTTTTCCGCAGAGCTGCAGAAAAGCCTGCTTTAACGCAGCTTTATACAAACCTGCAGAAAAGCCGGCTTTTACGCAGCTTTAGCGAAGCTCTAACGCAGCTTTAACGCAGAGGCACATAAAAGCTGCTTCAAACTCAAAAGCTGCGTTTAAGCTGCAGAAACGCAGCTTATCCGCAGGTGCCAATACCGCCGGCTTTTGCGAAGCTTCTGCGCAGCTTTTCTACAGCTCTGATTCAGACCTGCGTTAAAGCTGCGTTTCCGCAGCTAAAACGCAGGTTTATGACAAAGCTGCGTTATAGCCGCGTAAAAGCTGCGTTTCCGCAGCTTCAATGCAGCTTTAGGTCAAAGCCGCGTAAAAGCTGCGTTTCCGCAGCTTCGACGCAGCTTTAGGTCAAAGCTGCGTTTCTACTGCTTGAAAAGCAAACCTGCGTAAAAGCTGCGTATCTGTCAGAAACCTGCGTCTTTAAAAGTTCTGGATGAGGACAGAAAAACAGAAAGGTCAAAAATAAAAACAAATAGAATTTACTATAATAAAACAGTGCTATACAAAGACCTTTAAAAGGTAACAATTGTGATATTGTAAATTATCAGATAGCGGACTAGAAACCATGCTGAGCTTAAAACTATTAAATTTCAGTGCTTATCCCATTCCCTTGACTTTTACTCACAGATAATGATGAATTTAGGGGGAAAACAATCAAAAGGAATTCAAATTCAAGTCTTTCCCATTTTTTGTGTGTGTGTGTGGGAGGTCACTGGGGGGGGGGGGGCTGTCTGTCTGTCTGCTTGTATGTCAGTTTATCTATCTGTCTGTGGTCTTAAATAATGCAAAATTTATAAGATTAAGAACAAAATGAAATTCTAGAAAAATTAAATCTTACCAGAATCCAAATCCAGTGAAAATGAACAAGTTACAAACATTATCTCCACATGTTTAGCCTTAAAGTCACTGTTTTCTTTTTACTTGAGTCTTTATAAATGATGACTTAAAAAGCTTTTTGGAAAGATTTTTATGCCACATGGCCCCCCCTCAGGGAAAATTGCCATAGCAACAAGGTAGTATTGCTTAATATTACATAATACCAGATTAATGTTGAGGATTTACGCAGCTCTTCAGAGCTGCGTAAAAGCTGCGTTTCTTTATTTTCTTTATAAAATATGCACCCAATCAATTCAAATTATTAAGCAAAAAAATGTAGCTAGGCCCCTGTGTCCATGTGTGATGCTTATGTTCAGATATTCATTTTTCCGTAATTTAAACCAAATATGTTGATCTTCATGAAATTCCAGTTTGTAGAACAAATTTTCCCTTTGTGCTCAAAATCATTAGAAACAAAAGATAGAAAATTAACAAAAATATACCATACCCAACCGACATGCCACAACCCTAGATATTGTATATAGTCCAAGATGGCAAAACAAAATCTCAGTTTTAGGTGAGGCAATTGTTGAAAATTTAAATACGCAGCTTTTTAAAGCTGTAGAATAGCTGCGTCTTTATGTTTAAGATGGTTTGGACTTAAATTTAAGTAATACGCAGCTTTTCTACAGCTCTCAGGAGCTGCAGATTTTATCTTTATGATTTATTTGTTGAATAAAAAAGAATATTCAGCTTTTCTACAGCTTTTAGATTTAAAGACGCAGCTTTCTGAAATTAACCAAATTAAATATCCAGCTTCTGCGCAGCTCACACAAAAAAGTACAGCTTTTGCACAGCTATTTGAAAAAATGTACAGCTTTTCCGCAGGTCTGAAAAGAAACGCAGCTTTTCTACAGCTTTTTAAAAAATACGCAGAAAAGCTGCAGAAAAGCCGGCTTTTGTGCAGCTTTTATACAGAGCTGCGTTTAATTTTCGCAAGGGTTAGTATGATGGATTGATGGATGACTTGCAATTTTATGTCCCTTTGAACAGTATTTAAGTCATATCAGGATGATGAGAGGTTGATACTGAAAAGTTTTGTGCATTGGAACTCCATTTATGGTTGAAAAGATTTCTGCCTCCAGCGGGAATCAAATCTGGGACTGCTATTTCAGCAGGCCAGGGCTTAACTCACTGAGCTACTTGGCTCCTCCGCATATACTATAGTGCAAAAAGTCTGTACTATAGTACGTCCTTGCTGTCGCTCTTTGGTAAGTTTAGTGAATCCTGCTGGACTTATCTGTCTGAAGGTTCTTGAAGTAGCAAAACTGGACAGTACAGTGTACAGAATGTTGTCATTTCCATTTTCTGATGGAATTTTAAAGTTTTTTCTTTTTTCCTCACATTTGTGGTGGTCAGCAGTTTGTTGTGTGCCTTCAGCTTAGATAAATTGATTAGTTCCAGTTCCATAAATTTTCGACTCTAAAATGTAAACAGCCAAAGTATCTACTCCTTTACTGTCTCATGCAACTAGTGCCAGATGGTCAACTCCCAGAGTGGTCTATAATGCCAAAAGGCCAACTCCCAACTGAATGAGTCATCCAGGACTTGAAACTGTTACAAGGACTTTGATCTATGCCTTAGTCGACATTAAGGTCAAAACTGATGATGAAATAATAATTGATAAACCACTTTGGAAGGTTTTTATGCCTTATTAGTCATCATCAGAAACGGAAACAGTTTGGACAACGTTCACCTGGTTGTCACGGCGACAATGTAACCTCAACGTTCTGATAAAAGTGTTAATTAGTCATCACAGCTGGGCATACCTGAGAGTTTATTTAAATAAGTGTGCAAATGCATAACAATTAACGTATTTATCCAAATATTTGGGCGGAATTCACAAAGCAAACAGTGTAGACCCTGATCAGACTGCTCCTCATTGAGGAGCAGTCTGATCAGGGTCTACACTGTTTGCCATTCAATGCAACAGTTTTGTTAATGATTACTTTATAGACCAAATGGCAAAGACAGGGAAGCCTGTTATAGAATTAATGTGTTCAAGTATTTGGGGTAAAAAGTTTAGGTAAAATGATGTCATTTTATTGTCCCATTTATTTACAATCATTGAACTTACATTCCTTGGTCAAGATTGAATTGTGCATTCTTGAATTAAAAGTGCCATGAGCTGTTTTTAGAAGTGAAAGTCTTTCAATTAGCATTTTTATGTTACAACTACATAAGGAATTACTAGGGATTAACTCGGGGTCACCTGTCTGCCCTAACCAAAGTAGGAATAGGGACTGTCCACGTGTTGAGGCTTGACTGACAAATCCAGTAGTATTACACAATAATGACCCTTAAAAAATGGCACAGCAATGGCTGAGTAGACCCAGATCCAACTGCTCAAAAGTTAAAGATTAAACCTGATCAGGGTCTTCACTGTTTATCATTTTGCCGGCCACCTGGGTACTTTTATATTCAACTCAGGACGTCCAATTTTGACAACCGAGTTTTGTCAGGTGGTCGAGGCTGGGGATCAAACTTGAAGCCCGAGCCACATAAATGGACATTCTGTTGAGGAATTGTCTGAGCTGGGCTCGTGATTTGCGAGTCCAATCTCAGTAAATATACTGTGTAATGAGAAGACTTATGACCCTTGGTCTTGAACATGAAGACCAGAGTGTAGGACTGTCACCAAGGCAAGGGGAGTTAGTTAGCTTAATTACCTAAATCTTTAGGGGCCATTTATTATATCCCAAGCATACGAAGTATATCGGGATAGGTGGTTACTGTCATACCATCTGTTGGTTTATGTGTCATTGTTTTCCATTTGTGGGATGTTGTATTTTTGTTGTAGTTTTGCTGAAAACCTTTTTGCTAGCTGGTATCAGATGTGTTACCACATATCAGATTCTTTTCATATTCAGTTCATGGTAGCTGTATAACATTACCTTTGATATGGTATACTAAACCTTGGGTCAGGCCCATGGGTAGGGCCAGAGGCCAAATAATTAGCACTTCAATTACATTAAAGTTTTGCATTAAACCTTTTTTGATTGCTCATAACTCCATGACCTCATCAGATAAATCCCATACATGTATCTTGATTAATGCCATCCCTGTAACTAAGGATTGCCTCTGATATGGAATATTTAAGGGTCAGGCCCCTAGGTTGTCCAGGTGTCATTAACTGAACTTTTGTTTGGCTGTTGCACTGGTTAGTGGTACATTTGAGCCCTGTTCACTTGCTCTATTTGTCTTAGAGAAAGCACATGTTGCGACAAGACTGCGCATTTTAGCAAGTATAGTTTACACATACAGTCTCATGACGCGCTCATGGTGAATTCAGAAACTCTAGAGTGTGATCTTAATCATTTCGATACTGTCATGAATAGACATAAATAAAAGACCTGTCAGCATACAGGATAGCTTGCCTGCAGTGCATTGCCCATCACATAATAAAACTTTAACCAAAACATCCAATCCGGACACCGACGCGGACCTGGACGTGGACATGGACCTGGACGCCAGGGTGACAACAATAGCTCTTCCTGAACTTTCGTTCAGGCGAGCTAATAATGGGACTAAAGGCCCCAATTATTGCGGGTAACCAGAGCTAACAGAATTGTTTACAGCTAGATCATGGTGGCCATAAATACCCATGTAGATGTACAAATACTTCAGCAAGACCTATTCTCTTAAATTTTTGCTGGATTTATATGGTGGTCATATGGACGATTACCAGTTTTAAAACAAAAGAAATTACATCAGTATCTTTTTGTAAGAAATTTGCGGTTTAAGGTTTGTCAGTACACATCAAGCCAGTATAGTTGTGTGTACCCCAATGTGCTTAAGTAATGACAGTAATCCATTATTTTTAGGTGTCCCAAACTCCCAATATATACACACATTACGGTATCTAGCAAAGTTTTGTGAATTGACCAACTAGCTTTGTGAGTTAACCAATTAACCCGAACCAATTTATGCGGCTCTTCATTTCTGAGAAATAGAACATTTGAAACTTTGCGCCATTAGAAAGATTCTTCACATCAATATTTTAGGAGAATATAAAATTTCTAATCACACTGCACTTATTACAGCAAATAAGGTAATAATATGAGTGCACATCGAGAAATAGATTTCCTGAAAGACTTGTTATGAATTTATACCATACTCATGTGACAGAGTTATTATAAGTAACTTATTCTATTCATTCTTATAAATCCAGTCTTATAAAAATATAGTCAACTATCGAGTTCTTGAACACTGATTTCTGATAGTACCCACTTATATGAAAGACCATCAGCTGGAGACATTTTCTATTTTTCTTCACATTTCAACTTCTGTTATCTCAAACTACTGATATGTCAAAGTAAATTTTCTGGTACCAGAAATTTACTTTGAGATATCAGTAGTTTTGGATAATCTTTGAGTTATGGAGAGCTGACTGTACAAGTGAAAAGACAGTCCACTATAGTAAGTGGGAACACTTTCATGGAAAACAACAATGCCATTTTTAACCCATTGCATTCTGGGTATTTTTTGTCGTCTGCTGAAATTGTTATCTGCATCAAAAATGAAGAATATTTTGACAATGTTGGTCTAACTAACTCTTGAAGAAATGATGTCTAGGCAGCAAACAGTTTTTGGATCTCAGATCAGGCCCCACATTTGCAGGGCCTGATCTGGATCTAGAATGTTTGCTAAGATACTCCTAAAGGGGTATCCCAAATAGAATGGGTTAAATTTGCCTCTCTTTTCATAGGGCACAACTCATAAAGAAATGAAATTTTCTCTCCTGGTAGCAAATTCTTTAAGAGTTGACCCCAGTTTGAAAGGGCTACATCATCCAGGGAAGTAAAATGGAAGACACAAAAGTCGTTTTCCTTGGTGAAACGGGATCTGAACGGGAAACGGGATTTGAACCTTCCATATCAAAGCCTGGTGCTCTAAAGTCTAGACCATGCATGGGGCCTGTCTGAATATTTGTGGTAATAGTTCATGGTAAATTTGGTAAAATCTGCTGTTTTAGCCTGGACCCAGTTCTTCAAAACTAACAATGTGGTCAATTAACCCAGTCCATTCGGGCCTTTAGGGGTATCTTGGCAAACCCAGGTGAAAAAGTTAATGAAATTTCACCCAAATTGCACCAAAATTCTACTGAAATTCCAATGGAATTTCGTAGGAAAATACTGTAAAATTTGGTCAGAATTCAAGCAGATTTTCATATAATTTCACAGAAATATTACCACAATTTCGTTGAAATATCACCATAATTTCAGCGAAATTTCGGTAAATTCCTCTATTTTTATGACCAAATTTATCACTGTAATTTCAATAAAATATCAGTGAAATTTTGATGAAATAATGGTAAGATTGCACCAGAATTTTGATAAAATAATGGTAACATATCAGTGAAATTTTGATGAAATAATGGTAAAATATCAGTGAAATTTTGATGAAATAATGGTAAAATTGCACTGGAATTTTATAGAATTAACAGTGAATAAATATGGTCATATTGCCATCAGAGTCTGACTATCCAGACATGATCTTAGCTGTTCCTAGATGTTAAGCCTACAAAATAAAACAAACAAAACGAATGAAGAGAAATGAAAACATCTCTTTTTGAATCTCCTTGCTAATCACACCAAAGAACCACGGTACTCTGAAAAAACACCATTACCCCACCCTGTTACCCCACCCATTTCAAAAGATTTTCTAACATTTGCTTGAAAAAAAAAAGAAAACACAAAAGAATTTATTTCTAATGTATCCTATTTCTATTATAGGACATACTAACACTAACATCAGTTAACCTACATGTACGTACCTCCTGCAGATATTTGTTGCCACTGAAAAAGTGCATGACAGTCACCATGTTGCTCCATTTCTGCACAAACCTAGCAAGATTTTTACTTTAAAACCATAGAAATTGTGGCTTCAAGTGTACTCACTATGTCAGCTAACTCACTATCATGTTTGCCATGTAGAAATTGCTTCACAATTATTTTTGTTTTACCACAGCCTTCAAATTCCCTCCATTTCTGGCAGCCATGTTTTTTCCCATCATCCATCTGGTTATGACATCATCAAGTGTCACATGATGTGAAATTTCATTGAAATTTCACAGAATTTCACTGAAATTTTTATTCTAATTCTTGGGCACTGGAATTTCTCTGAAATTTAGTGCATCAGTGGAATTCACTGAAATTTCAGTGACATATCACTAATATATGACTGACTGTTTCAGTAGGGAATTGAGTTACAGTTTTAAATTTTATAAATTTTATTTGACAATATAAGCAGTGACCTATAAATACAGTGACTCGCGTCTTCACCTTTAGGTCCAAAGAGGCGTGTCGCGCATGCGTCTGCAGCGCCTCCTACCGGAGCGCCATTTTTAATACAAGCTGAAAAAGCTTGAATTTCTGTCAAAAGTTAACGGCGTGCATCGCCCATTTTATCGGTGTTTTCATAGTGAAATTATTATGCAACGATAAGGTAAGCTTTGAATATTATAATGATGTATTAGAATATAAGTTTTGTGATAATTTTGCTTGGTTTTGGAGCTCATTTTTAACGATGTAAATTGAGAAACATTGGTCACTCGAAAGAAAATGGCGACGCCGCCGTAAAAACCATCACTTCTTTTACGATGTACTCCGTCGTTAATAAGGTTTGAGGTAATATTTTAGCATTAGGAAACGGAAGGGGAAGGACCAAAATGTTGTTTAATATCATTTTCATGACAATTATTTACTATTATGATGGTCTTATGGCAGTATAAAATTATGCTTATTTAGGAAAGTAGCGAAAATCGGCAAATCAGGATGTTCAAAACCCCACTCCCCCGTTTTTGAATAAGGCTCCAAAAATAACTATTTTTGAGCCTCGAAATGATATTTTTCATAAAGTTGAATGCCTTGTTAATTGTTTGAGTGCTATTTTATGCAATTTTGTGCCGATTCAATGGGTCAAAATAATCTTAAAATAAAACTTGTTTTTCACAGTTTTCGCCATACAACAATGAGTTCAGGGGGTTGGTTAGTTATGCATTGAAGAATTGTCACATCAATTAAAAGTAACCCCAAAACCAAGCAAAATAATCACAAAACTTACTATTCTAATATATCATCATAAAATTCAAAGCTTACCTTAACGTTGAATAGTAATTTGATTACGTAAACATTAATGAAATGGGCGATTCACGTCGATAATTTCTGATAGAAATTCCAACCCACTCAGCTTAATTAAAACCTATGTCACTGACTTACTTCGATTTTCAATGCATGCATATTCTCCTAAGTAAGAGAGAGTCAAGATCAAAATCCTCATCCAAATGTATAATAAAAAAAAAGTTTCCCGTATTAATATTGAAAAGCCCTCCAGCCCATTTTTTTTTTTAACTACGTCAAGTAAAACTACCGTATAAAAACTTGGCAAGTTTGGTAGCAAAATTTCGGAAATTGAGTACACAATATAACGCAAACGTTTGTAAGAACACATGATTTATACCGATAAAATAAAACATTGATAATATTAAAATATTTCTAGATGCGAAATAAGCGGTCGATAGAATTATCGATTTTTTCAGCCACTCGCCTGTCCAGCGGCACGACAAGCGTCTATTGGAAAAATACCTAAATTTAACTGGAGATGCGAGTCACTCTAATATATAGGTCACTGATATAAGGTATCTGATCATGAACTTTTAAGTTCATGAATGGTTCATAAACAGGTACCTAATATATTTTAAGATTATAAAATTTACATGTATCAATAATTTAGTAAAGGTTCATGAACTTCTCATGACATAACTTCTGTGTACAATCAGCTCAATGATGGTTAGAGCGAATTTTGTTCGTTTTTTAGTAAACACACCAAGACTTTAAATGTATACATTTGGTATAAAGATAAACACAAATCTAAATTGTGAAAAAATATGCATAACTTAATGCAGTTTCACCCTGCATAGTGATACTAAAATCACTGACAGCAAAAATAGGTCATCAGCATGCTATACAGTCTAGTTTTGTATCATAGAAATTTCATTTTATATATCAATTTTGTGTTTTCTTTTTCTTGAATAAGGCTGAAATATCAGTGAAATTCTGTTAGCTGCTTTGAAACTGGTTTAACTGAAATTTCACTGAAATTTCACTGATTTATCATTGGAGTTTTATGAAATTTCAGTCACACAGCAGAATATCACTGATATTTCGCTGTATCACCGAAATTTGGGTGAAATTTCACAGAAATTTCAGTACCATTTTCACCTGGGAACAGTTTGAATCCAGAATGTGGGGCGTGATCTGAGATCCAAACTGTTTGTTGCCTAGACATCATTTCTATAAGATTTAGTTAGACCAATATTGTCAAAATATTCTTGATTTTTGATGCAGATGACAATTTCAGCAGACGACAAAGAATAACCAGAGTGCAATGGGTTAATGTGACATTACAGTTTCAGTGGCATTACAGTGAGTGAGTCCCACCAACAACAAGGTCATATGGAGACGGGACCTCAGTTTAAAGTCTCATCCGAAAGACCGGAGAAGTGGGGGATCGATCTTGAGACCCCTGGATTACAAGCAAAACTACTAACACATTTTGCCAAAAATATGTGAGGAGCTTTTAAAGCTTCTCACATTTTATTTTGACAGAAAATATTAGTCAACTTTATACGAACCGCTTCATCAAGCGAACAGTGCTATGAACAACTGGGACTTGTTCTTTCAAGTGAGCAGGAGTCATGTAAAAAGAGTCTGTTTGTCATATTATATATATTTTATCAATTTTAACAGTTATTATATAACAAATTTTTGTAGGACACTAATGTAAACACAACAACTTTCACAGAAAGATAAAGATGAAGATATGTATCATATAAAACAACATATGAGCTGTGACACGAAAAAACCAACAAAGTGGTTGTGTGCCCAGCGCAGACTCAGATCAGCATGGGCATCCGCCCAGTCTGATCAGAGTCTTTGCTGTCCGCTTGAAGGTAGCTTAGGCTGTAAGCTACCCTTTAAGCGCCTAATTTAGCTGGGCGCACAACCACATTGTTGGTTTTCTCGTGTCGCGGCTCATAATGGTTATCACCTTACACATTCCAGTGTCTTTAGATACAATCGACTTTCAGGACAAACATGATACAATTTATGCCAGTCTGTCATTTCAATAATATTAAATCAGTTATATGCACTATGCTTGTCTAGTATTTGGACTAGCACAGCACACTTAAAAGATTGTTCCAAAAAATGACACAGCACATATTGCATCATGACTGGTTGATTGTTTTCTGTTTACATTTAGAATGTATAGGTTTTATAATAAGCACATTTGACTTGAAAAAATTCTATATACTAGAGCTACTAAATCAGAATTTCGGATTGAAATTTTTTATTCCTTTTCCCCCCACTCTTCGTGAATTACCACATCCTCTCTCATTTGGGATCACCGAATAAGAGTTCCTTCTAAAGGTGATGGTCCCATATAAGAGAGCCTTACATCCTATTGATGTTGAAGCAGTTAACCAGTGTGCTTGATTTTGAGTTTGAGATTATACTCGAGTTTTATAGCCTCGGACCCTTGGTAGTAGAGTCTTGCCCTTATCTGTCTACATTAACATTACAATTTGTTGATCTCTTGTTATACCAAACATCCCTCCTGTGTTGTCGACCCAACCAGTCATTTACCTTACACCAAAAAAGTGGCTGTCAATCGAGGCAACTCACAACGGTAATCAGCTTGGTCTGCGGTCATTGGCCAGCTTAGTCGGGGTCATTGATAGCAGTATCATTTACTATAACTGTAATTCTTGTTAGACATCTTGTTTGCTCTAAGTGCCAGCTCAGTTGACAACTCAGGGATTTTAACACCCCCCCTTCCCCACCCCCTGGATATGGTGAACAGCAACAATTTGGATTAATAAATGCGTAAAGGCATTTCATCTGAAACTGTTTTTGCTGTCCTCTGTATACTAAAACCAGTCAAGTGTTGCAGTTGTAAATGTAAAACAGGTCATAAAGCTTTGCAATTCAAATTTTGATGATACAGTGTAACAGTTTATACCATACTGTAATGTCCCTAAATGTTCGGACAGACAGGTCTGAGCAAACGTTGTTGACCCAGATCAAACTGCTCCTGAAGGAGCAGTTTGATAGGGTCAAAAATGTTTGCCATTCTCTAAGCATCATTTGAATGCATTAAGGTGAGTAAAATCCACTTTCTAAGAAATTTCAAACAATTATTGTCCGACTTTCGGGCGTCTGAAATTTTAGGGTTATTGCGGTAACTACTCTGAATATTGGGACCACTACCCTATGTATTTGGTTGTAATACAGGGGCATTTTCTTCCTCCAAACTGACCCCAAATATTGAAATCAGTCGTTTTACTGTTGTCCCCTCTTCCCCTCCCCCGCCCCCTTCCCCCCTCCCCCCTTCAAAAAAAAAAAATCTTGATCTGTCTTGTTCTGGAGGGGAAAACAGCTGGTCTTATAAGAGAATAAATACCATATCTGGCAATGTCTAGCGGACTGGTAAACAGTGCAGACCCTGATCAGAGCCAGTCTGATCTGATCTGGCACTACACAGCTTACTCGGTTCTGTTGCAGCCCTGGGGTTTATTAACCCTATTGCACTCAGAACAGTCAAAACTCCATGAGTTTTGGCTGTTCTGAGTGCAATAGGGTTAACATATGAAATGTTTTAACAAATTTTATGAATATATTAGACGTTCATTTTAAATTTTAACTTTGAAATAAGGTTTAAGACCCATAATCATGGAAGATACAGACATAGCAGCCTAAAATACTTCCAAACATTACTGTGCCTTTGCTAACTAGGTTTAACATCAGAAAGACACTAACAAACATTGTATTCTTTACTCTGCCATTGTAATATTCTTGCATTGTCAGTGCCATGTTCATCAGTGCCAGATTTTGTTTGGGCAGTGACAGCGTACGATGTTTTCTGATGATACATGATCTTTGACTGTGCCTGTGCAAGAATCAGCTATTATGGGTATTAACCCTATTGCACTCAGAACAGTTCTGAATGCAATAGGGTTAAACTTTGCTTATAGATAGGGGACAACGACCATTTTGACATGTGCATCCAGCAGGGATCAACTTGCACAGCCTTGTAGTCTAATTATGGATCTTTGTGACTCTCTGTAGTATTCAGTGGAGAGTATGAACAGACTGTGGTTATGCAAGTATTTTTTACTGTCTACATACAATATTAAACACACTCAGCATCCCAGATGGCACACAGCACTGACACAGCATCATATCAAAATGTATTTCAGTGCTCCAGATAAGAAGGGGCAAGAGGAATAATTCAGTCGTTAAAATTTTCTATATTTCTTCATAAAAGTATATATTGTGGCCCCTAATGAGAACAGTCTCGGTGAGACAGTTCAGATGAGAGTCACAACATGTTTTGAATTAGAAATAAGAAATATTGACTCAAAGACCACCTTATATGGAGCTCTAGAATAATGTTTATAGGGTGTTGTGTCAATGTTGTTTGACCCCTGGGACAGGGCAGCTCTTAGCAAATGTTGTCAAGCAATATAAATATATTCAAATGGATGGATTTGAAATGGAATGTTCAGCTGTATACAGAATCTACTTTGTTGTATAGTATTTTACCTAAGCAGAGGTCCCGATAGGAAAGGTTTTAATAAGTCAAAAGATAATTAATTTTCATGTCTCCATAAAACATACATTGTAGTCCCTCATTTAAACCAAATCTACTGAGAGGCCCTATTATGTGCATGGTTTCTAATGAAGGACGACAACATGTCTTTTGGGGAAAATAAGAAAACCCATCTCACAGTTATCATTAAAGTCTTTCCAGCAGGACTTCTCGCTCAGTAATGTATTCTAATTATATTTTCAGATTATTGTATTGTGTAAAAAAATATTATATATTCAAAATAGTACCTTCTATAATCAACAATATTTACATATTTACAATTTTTAGAAGCATATAAAAGCAAGAACAATATAACATTTTCTATAACAACTTTTGTGTGTGAATAAATTACTCATTGGTTGTGATCCTTCATTAGGACTGCCTTATCAGTTGGCCAAATGTTTGTACAATCTGGCCAGTCATACATTTCTGTTGGCCAAATGTATATTGGAAAATTTTGAACCCAGTTTTCATCTGGATTAATCCAACTCTGCAGTAAGTCCCAAAATATCGGCCCAATTAACACCCTCCATTGTAACAGTAAAACTTTACAGTCTGATAATTTGTTTTTCATAAAATATGCACTGACTGTAGGTTGTTACCTTATGTGTTACTAAATGCCCTAGGGACTGTATGGTAATTAGATTTAATGTGTCTGTTGTGTACATGTCAGATTTGTGTCACATTTTTACATCATACAAAATGTTAACAAGTATATATAAGGCCCAATTGGTCAGAACTAAGGATGTGTTAGTTAACAAGATGTTAGATTTTCAAACATATTGGAAGAGCTTTTGCAACTATTTGCAAAAGCTTCTCACATTTTTGTCTCACATTTTTGCTACAAAAATGTTAGTACTTACATTTAATTTTATGAGTACTAGAAGATTTAACAAATCCATAACTAACTACTTAGCCAAGTGAGTGGTGCTTCGAACAACAGGGCCTTCATAGCTGCATTATAATATGAGCCTTGACACGACAAAACCAACAACAAAGTGGGTGTGCATCCAGCGAAGACCCTGATCAGCCTGGGCATCCGCCCAGTCTGAACAGAGTCTTTGCAGTGCGCTTAAAGGGTAGCTTAGTGTCTTAGCTACCTTCATGCGGACAGCGAAGATTCTGATCAGACTGGGCGGATGCCCAGTCTGATCAGAGTCTTCGCTGGGCACACACCCACTTTGTTGGTTTTGTCTTGTCGCAGCTCATATGTGTCCATGATCACAATTTTGCGTTTAACAGTGGACAAACAGCAGAGCATTAAGGAGCCATGACTTCTGGCTCTGAAAAGCTCTGCCTTCTATTCCAGTGCTCCAGATAAGTAGGGGCAACAGGGATTATTTAGAGATAACTTTCCCTAGTTCACCACAAGAACATATGTCGGCACCCATTAGAAGTGTCTCGATGAGATGCTTCTAATGAGGGTCACAACATGTGTTTTTGATGAGAAATAAGAATAACTATCTCTGAATTATCCTCAGTACTGTATGGACCAACCCAGTTCTGTGTTGCTGGAATTCAAAGACCATACCAAATTTCATCATAAAAATTAGGATATTTCAACTACTTTAAGAATGTTCAAATTGTTACTGTGAGCTGAGACAGAACACACCTTGTACCAATAACTGTTGAACTTGTATGTTGAGGCTCTTTGGTCGAAGAAAAACATTGATGATATGCAGTTATTTGGTATAAGGTTCCAACATCATTCATTACACACTTCATAAACTTTATACCATATACTTCTCAGTGGAAGTCTTATACTTCACTGGAAGTGAACTACTTTTTGTCCTACACTTCACTGGAAATGAGCTACAGTTTATCTTACACTTCACTCGAAATGAATTATTACATATCAGTCTGTTTGCAGGAAATTATAAACCTTAAAGCGCCAAACTGCACAAAACAAAACATATGTCTGCAAAATTAAATAAAAAATGTTTCCTATATGCTATACCATGTTGAGAATTCTCAGAAAACGTGGCAGACAGTTTAGATTCAGATGAGGCAGCTTGGTAGGGCACCTGACTCGTAAGTAGAAGTCCTGGGTTCGATACCCGATCTGGCCAAATACTTACGTTTCTCCGTCCGCTGATTCAAGAAGGGCAGTTGTCAGTTACTGGCGAAAGTATGTGCACTTAGTACTGGTTAACCGCTTAGGAGGTCTAAGCCTGCCCAAGAACAGTGTGGTTAGGTTAACTGACCGTCCTGACATGACCATAGCTGTTTACCATGGATGTAAAGCAACAAACATCAATCAATCATTATGAGCCACCTTGTCTTGATCCAGACTGTTTGCAAAGTCAGCTATTTTCAGTTTTGGCACTTAATTTTACAGCCAAGGAATGAATTATTTCATATGCACTTCACAGGAAATAAATTGTTTTACAAGATATCATGCACATCACAACCAACAGTCATATTCCTATTTTGTATCACTAAAATGCATAAATGGCACTATTCCTTAGTATATGTCACTGAAATATTCCAAGTTCTTCACCCTCAGTGCATGCTTATCCCACAGGATTTATCATATCCACACTATTGTTTGGTTCATTCTAGGGAAAACAACTTTATTGTATGCCTCCCTGGATGACAAAGCTCTTTAAACTGGAGTCTACTCCAAAAGGAAACAACTAGCTCCAAGAGGAGTAAATTCTTTCTTTTAACCCTATTGCACTCAGAACAGTCAAAACTCCATAGAGTTTTGGCCATTCTGAGTGCAATAGGGTTAAGGGTTGACCCCACTAAAAAATGAAAATTGTAGTGTTGCTTCCACTTTAAGTGTACTCATTCAGTTATATTAATTGTTTGAGAAACTTTCTTTTCTGAATATAATGCAAATTTCACTCACTGTTGCATTAGCAGTGGTAATCATAGCATACCCATGCTGCTAAGCATAGAATACCTTGCAGCTGTTTGTGATACTATGGTGGCATCATGATGATGTCACTATATTTACCATACTGATGCCATCATGATGTCAGAATGATGTCATCCATAGCTTCAAGGGTATGTTGTGCATATCAGCTTGGATACGCTGGGTACGAGTATGTCAATCATACCATTGTTAATGCAATAGCCAGTGAATTTGTAGAAAAGAAATATTCTCTTGCAGTGCTCCAGATGAGAAGGGGTAACGGGGATAATCTAGGGACAATTTTCCTTATTTGTCCATAAAAACATGTTTTGGACCCTCATTAGAACCGTCTCACTGAGACGGTTCTAATTAGGGGTCACAACATATGTTTTCACTGAGAAAGAAGAAAAATTATTTCTGAATTATCCGTGTAAACCCTTCTTAGCTGGAGCTCTGTCTTCTACAAATAATTCATTCGAAGTCATTTAAAATCATGTTTAATATGGAGTAGCTTATTAGAATCTTCTCACAGAAACAGTTCTAACAAGACGCTGTAGCATATTTTGATGAAGGAATGAGAAAAATAATCCAAAGAAATATCAGATACATGTACTCTCCTTACTGGCACTCCAGAATTTCTTCATTCCAGAATTTCTTCATTCTGCTATAGCTTTGGTATATCTCCGTTATTATCTGACACTTGTGTTCACCTCTCAGAGTATTTCACTTCAGCTTCACTATCATGTAAATTTCTGCAAAACCTCTGTCAAAACACATATGTTTGATATCTTGCATATCCAGTGTTGTCATTGTCGTAATTGCATACATTTACTATATTAAACATACTCCATTTTCTTATCAATTTTTGAAGGGTCCAACTCACTATAGTTGTTGGCAGAAGTTTCTGGTAATGGATTGGCACTACCTGTAAATCCTGTATTCACATATCCTGTGGATTTAGTCCCTTTAGAACTTGGCACCCCATAAGGTGTTCTAGGAAGAGGTCTTTCAGCACTCAAATCATTTTCATAATGTCCTTTAGATGTAGAGGGAACAGGCCCTCGGTGAAAATCTTTTTCGTGTAAAAACTGATAACTTCCAGCAGAGAATCTATCCTTACCATCCACATCACCATTTGATATTGTGGTAATCTGAATATCATCAACCCCAGCAGCACCGTCTTTTGCATCTTTTGGTTTTGCAAACCTCCGAGCTGTGCCACCGGCTTGAGGCAGGGTGCCACCTGGAGCAGCAGTAAAACTGACAGGTGCTGCTGGAGGCATTTTCTTTGGAGGCTTCTTGAAGCGTAGTAGTAAAACAACTATGACAATAACAATAGCAATAAATGCAACACCTCCTACACAAGCTCCCACTATTATTCCGATGTTAGATTCTGGTGCTGGAGTTGTTGCTACTGTAGTTGAGGTTACTACAGGTGCTTTAAGTGTCTTCCTAAAATCACATGAATGATATTGTGGATAATGTACATTTTTAAGATAGAATGACACACAGAAGGTGTAGGTTGTGTCTGATTCCAGACCAAGTACCAGTTCAGAGTCAGCATCTCTGTGTAATTTTGGTTTGTGTCTATATAGGGCATTATCTTTGAGAATTTCTAGATCATATCCTGTGACATCAGTTTTGTCAGTTACAGTCCAGAGTACATCAATTGAATCTTGTGTTACTGAACCAAAAAGTACAGTAATTGTAGGAATGATGAGAGGAGGCTCAGTTGTAGTTGTTGGAGGACCAGTTGTTGTAGTTGTTGTAGATGATGTTGTTGTTGTGGCATATAGGTCAATACAAACTGGCTCAACATAATCTGCAGAACATGTCAGATCATTCCTGTTGATATCATGAAGATATAGTCCTACAAGGTTAGCTGGACTGTGACAGACTCCCACCAGAAAACTAGCTTGGAATATATCAACTCTAGATAAAACCCAGTCATGTAACCACCTAATTCTGCAATCACATACAAGAAGATTTCCTTCAAGGTGTAGTTGTTCCATCTTGGTGAAGTTACTGAACACACATTTACTGATGGTTGTAATTTTGTTAGCTGACAGTGAAAGACTTTGAAGAGAATCTCTAAGACGGTAGAAAGATGACTCTTGGACAGAGCTAATATCATTTGTCCCAAGATCCAGAGTAGCTAACTTCTCGTTGTTTTTGAAAGCTTTATCAGGTATGCTGCCAAGCTGTATTTCAAATGCATTCAGTTCGAATAAGTTAGTAAGTTTTTCGATAAGTTTCCAAAACAGTGGTATATCAATTGTATTCTTTCCAATGTACAAATGTTCCAGTGAGGTTTCTATGCCCTGGAATGAATTTTCATGGAGGCTCATTGAAGTCTTCTGTTTGTCCAGTCTTAACTCTGTTAAAGTTGGACTATTTTGAAAAGCAGCTGATCCAACAGTATTTATCATGTTGTTTGACAGAATAAGGGTGTGAAGATTAGCTAGCCCACTGAACATAGATCCGCTGATACTGGTCAGTTCACATTGGTCCAGGTTCAAGTATTGAAGACTTTGTCCTGTTTTGCTGAAGATGGATGAAGTGAGTGTCTTTAATGGGTTATGCTGTAGATTTAACTGAATCAAATGATTCCAGGTTCCTGATGTTAAGAAATTCAAGTTTGATAGTTTGTTATTTCCAAGAAAGAGAAATTCTAAGGTGTTGTATAGACCATTAAATGCAGTTGAAGCAATAGTGTCCAAATGGGTGTTATGTGTAACATGGAGGTTCACCAGCTGTGTCAATTGTAGAAATGATGATCCATAGATTTGTGTTATTCCTGTTCCAGAAATTTCTAAATCTGTTAAATTTGTAAGTTCTTGAATGGCACCAGCTGGCAATGTTGTTAAAGTTGCAATGTCTCTCAAAACAAGATTACTCAGAGCAGGAAACTTTGGTTGGTTACTGGCATCTAAAAATGTATCTGAAGCAATACTGTTTAGGCTCTTAATGTTAATATATTTCAACTCTTTTAGTTGTGGAAAAGAACCTAGACTGTTACTGCTTCCCATAGAAGTTTGACTGAAATGTTCGAAATGTATTAACTGTAAATTTGTCAAGCTAGTGATAGCTCCATATGGTGGAAGGTTTGTTCCATCACCCTCCAGCTCAAGACCTTCCAGAACAGCTTCCAGACCAGCAAAGGCATTACTGCTGTATGATGTTATTGCATTCTGGGTAAGAATTATCTTCTTTACTCGCAGGTTGGCAAAAGCATTGTCTAGAATTGTTGATATTTTGTTACATGTGGAACAACCTGTTGAAGAGGAGGATGCAAATGTTATTTCATCGTAAGTGTCTGGCGTTTGTGAAAATGTTGGAATAACTGTTAATTGTTTGTCTCTACAGTTAATTTGTTTCTTTCCATCTTTAATATCACAGACACAGGCTGTTGTTGGTTGATATTGGCATTGTTCTTGAGAGGAAGGCTTGAAGAAAGTCAGTAATGCCAGAAGGTGTACAAGCTGTTTGATTATCATCTTGTTGCTGTCCTCTTGGTTCAGTATAACAACCTGCAGAATAAAGAAGCATCTGCTGATTAACATTTTAAGTATCAAACTATCAATCGTGTCTAACACCCCGGGGGCATGGCATTTTGTGAAAGGAGGGCATTAGGTATTGTGAGCCAAATTTGTAGTAAATCAGCCACTGCCAAAACCCCTCTAAGGGACCGACCATTTGATATTCTGGGGGGGGGGGGCCTGGTATATTTATCAAAAAAATTTCCTGTCTTTGGATATGCAAGAAAAAAATAACCTGGCTCATAAGGGGGTTCAAAAAAATAATCTGGCCTCAAAAGTAAGAGAAAAAAATAACCTGTTTCCACCCAAAATTAAAAAAAAAAAATATTGTCTGCAGACAATTCCATTGGAATTGAGTTTTTATAATGTCTCTGGCTTCTGGGGGGCTGCGCCCCCCAGACCCCCATATTTATAGTAATATTTTAAAATTATCTACAATTGGTTTACACCAGCGGGCACGCATGTGCATACATTTACAAAAACATCCTATACAACATTCACATACATGTATTATTAATCTGCCACATTACTAAGTAAATGTTTCCACTAAAACTGAATTCCAAAAGAGTCACTAGCTTATGGGAGACAAAACCATTATGGCAAAATGAACACTCTCAAAGGCAAAAGTCCTAATATAAAAACCCTTATTTTTATCATCATTCCTAGTTTTTCTCTATTGTTTCTAGTCTTAAAATTGCCATTGAAATTGGGAAATTGCTTTAGCTTCTGGGGGGCGTTGCCCCCCAGACCCCCCTTTGATAACTTCTTAGCGCATAACTTTCAGCCATTTTATTAATTGCCATTCATGCATAATGTGACTCTATCAGTAAGTATTTATCAAACTTTCTATAGTACGAATAAAGCATGTTTGGGCATATATTGGGATAGAAAAAAAAAATAAATTCCTAATGTTAGCCCTACAACTTTGCCAAAATATCCCTAAAATTTGGCCAAAATATCCCTAATTTAAGGCCTAATTTTTGGCCAAACTCATATAGGGATGTTTGTATCTGTACCTTAGATGAAAAGAGTAACATGCTCCAGGCACTGGTTTGCAAAAGCAAGCTAAGCCATGCCCTTGGCCTGGTTAAAGACAGCACCATGTTCTTTTTGTGAGAAAAAAAGGTGAAAAAAATACCGATGTGGGTAAAATAAAAGGATATTAAGGTCAAGTAAACAAGGATCTGATAGTTCAGCTATAAAATTAAAACAAAAAAAAATAACCTGTTTGAGTTAGTTTGTAAAAAAAATAAATTAGCTCCCACAAGGTGAAAAAAAAAGAAATTGTTTCCTGAGGCCAGTGAAATAAAATGTTGTGTCTCCATCAAGAATACCAGGCCCCCCCCCAGAATATCAAATGGTCGGTCCCTAATAAGCAATATAAAGGTGATGGGTACCCTTCAAAGGAAGAAGTTCTACTTTTGCCTCCTTTTTTCAAAGGGGTCAACTCTTAAAGGAAAAAAATTGCTCCCTCAGGAGCAAATTCTATCCTTTAAGAGTAGACCCCATTTCAAAGAGCTACCTTATCCAGCTAAACAAACAAGAATTCATGCAAGTTAATATAACATTATTTTCAGAAAAGAGGCAGGGGGGGGGCATTATTAGAGAAGGGTGTTTATTAGGATTAATATGGCAGTTGAATTTGCAAACAGTGATGAATGATTCAGATTAGGCAGCTCATGAACCGCCTCATCTGGATCTACATTGTTTGCCATCTAGTCTTTGAATTCTCAACATGATCTAGCTTGGATGAAAATTTTTTTTTAAATTTTGCTGGCATAAATTTTGTCAACTGCATTTTGGGTAAACTGATTTTTTCACGTCTGATTGTCAATGTTTGTTACATATATCAGATATTACTAGCAGGCACACAACATGGAAACAAGCATGATGTCATGATGTTAAATTATGTCTCCCCCCTTAAGGGTCGGGAGACATATTGTGTTTCCCCGGGCATCTGTCCGTCCGTCTGTCCGTCTGTCACAAATCATCCGTTCTATAACTTGAAAACCGCTCAAGCTATATTCGCGAAACTTCATATAAATATCAATCAACATGAGACGACGTGCAGAGTGCAAGAATGGTAACTCTGGCATTTATACTTTTTGAGTTATTTCCCTTGGAACTTAGTCCATCACAAAATTGTGTTTCAATTGTGTCCGCTTTATAACTTGAACACTGCTCAAGCTTTATTCACGAAACTTCATACAAATATCAATCAACATGAGGCGATGTGCAGAGTGCAAAAATGGTAACTCTGGCATTTATACTTTTTGAGCTACATGTATTTCCCTTGGAACTTTGTCCATCACAAAATTTCGTCTCAGTCGAGTCCGTCTATAACTTTAAAACCATTCAAGCTATATTCATGAAAGTTCATACAAATATCAATCAACATCAGACGACGTGCAGAATGCACTCTGGCGTTTATCCTTTTTGAGTTATTTCCCTTGGAACTTTGTCCATCACAAAATTGTGTCTCAGTTGAGTCCGTCTATAACTTTAAAACCATTCAAGCTATATTCATGAAAGTTCATACAAATATCAATCAACATCAGACGACGTGCAGAATGCAAGAACCATAACTTTAGCATTTATACTATTTGAGTTATTTCCCTTAGAACTTTGTCAGTCACAAAATTGTATCTCAGTTGTGTCTGCTCTATAACTTGAAAACCATTCAAGCTATATTCACGAAACTTCATACAAATATCAATCAACATTAGAAGAATTGCATAGTGCAAGAACCATAACTCTTGCATTTATACTTCTTGAGTTATTTCCCTTGGACCTTTGTCAGTCACAAAATCGTGTCTCAATCGCTTTATTACTTGAAAACCGGACAAGCTATATTCACGAAACTTCATACAAA
This sequence comes from Ctena decussata, assembly GCA_963989385.1. NCBI lineage: Eukaryota > Metazoa > Mollusca > Bivalvia > Lucinida > Lucinidae > Ctena > Ctena decussata. Next base: position 88,385,122 of record OZ022499.1, on the reverse strand, counting down.
TGTCAGTCAACACTAGACAACCTGCAGAGCACAGCATTTATACTATTTGAGTTATTTCCCTTGGAACTTTGTCATTCACAAAATCGTGTCTCAATCGTCTAAGCTCTATAACTTGAAAACCGTTTAAGCTATATTCATGAAACTTCATACAAATATCAGTCAACATATAAATAGACGACGTGCAGAGCACTGTAACTCTTGCATTTATATTTTTTGACAAAAACTAAATATGAATATCAGTCAACATTACATGACATGCAGAGCATAACAACTATAACTCTTGCATTTATACTTTTTACTTATTATGAATCCCTGCTTCAGGGTAGGGAAACATATTGTTTTTCCCTTGGCGTCTGTCTATTAGTCTATCACAAAATATCCTTACTGGATACGAGCTCATTGTTTGCTTGAAAAATGACCAGTATTTGCATTGGAAATTGTATTTAAAGTTTCCGTTTGAAATTGTATTTAATGACTGATCCTTTTGACATCAGAAAGGGGGGAGACGTGTTTTTTCGTAGAAAAACTATTCTAGTAGACATTGATAGTGTACCTCTGGATAATCTATTCTTCACAATGGGAGCAGACATTAACTGATGATCAGTTTTGTTAGATTGTACATTGTATATAATGTTTCCACGAAATACTAATGAAAAGCATACAAGATCTACGCAAATTTAAAATGATGACCTTGGGTTGACCTTGACCTATTTTATGGCAAGATCAAAATTGGTCCCTTAGGCTTTTGAATGGGAAAGTTGAAAAGGTGCATTTTTTTATGCTTTCATGCTCAGTGATATGGAAATGCAGTCAACTTCAACCACAATGAGTTCTAGAAGTCAAGGTCATTTAGTGACCCTTGCCAAAGGTCACTCGTCTGTCATCTGTAACAATTTTCAAAGGAGTCTTTTCCTCTGAAACTACTGGCTAACCACCATTTTGGCACTGTTAAATTATGTATAGAAAAGATCAGTAAGTTTATATTGAAAACTAATGTCTAAAAAGTTCATACCACATAACAGTCTCACAGCTCTGAGGAGGAATTAGGACTGATTAGTGGATTAACATTATCTGATCATGTTCAAGAAAAGTCATGTTTTATTGCATATGAATGCTAGTTATTACATATGAATGCTAGTTATTACATATGAATGCTAGTTATTAAATATGAATGCTAGTTTTACATATTAATTGCAAAAGTCTAATTTACCGTAATGTGTGTATATATTGGGACACCTAAAAATAATGAATTTTCCATTTGGGACAAATGGAAAATTTATCATTTTAGGTGTCCCAATACTTATGCACATTAGGGTATTTATTCATAACTGCTGAGGGTTATAGGAGTAAGACAGTATCCCATCAATTGCATCAGCTGTAAGTCAGGCGATTTTTTTACCACCTGTCAATACCAATCTGGCTTCCTGTGCTTTCGACCAAGTCAGTCAATCAGCAGCAGTATCAGCTTGGTCGACAGCCACTTACAATAGTACCATTTACCATTATTGGTAATGCTTGAGATCGTATTCTCAGTCGAAAGCCACTTTGTTTAGTACAGACTCAGTCGAAAGCACAGGCAGCCAAATTAGTATTACCCCTGTGTTTACATTGAGAGGTTTTTATGAGAGGTTATTTCAAATTTCTTAGCTGATAATTTGCTTAAAGGATTACAACGTCAATGATAACTATTACATGCTTTCAGTATCTTCATCAATATTTTACAATCAATAAGTTGTTTATCAAAAAAATAAGCACTATCAGGGTAAGCAAGTCTAATTATTAAGCCACCAATCCTTAACATCCTGTACCATGGACCTTTTCAAACAGTGAGGACCATAACCTACTTTTGAATACAGTGTAGAACCTGATTACAAGCTACAGTCTTAACTCTTTAAGCACCAAAAAGCAGATGACAAAGTTTACATCTGCAAAAAATAAAAAAAAAATGCCTTGTTTAAGACATTCCATAATCATATTGAGAATTCAAAGACTAGAGGGCAAACAGTGTAGATCTAGATGAGGCGGCTCATTATGAGCTGCCTCAACAGGATCTATGCTGTTTGCAAATTTTGCTTATTTCGTCACTGGGACTTAAAGATTTAAGTGTTTTCCTTCTTGAAAATTGGTGTTCCATTGCCACGCAGAGTATAGATACTGATCAGGCAGTGCATTTGGTGCCTCTGATTTGAGTCTATATGAATGAAGCTTAGTTTTGCTAGGCATAACCTAAAATATAAACTCCAGGTACTGTCTGGTACATTGATGTCTGGTTTTTAAGTCAAAGCATGTACCCACACTGACATCTGGTTTTCAAGCTTGGCCATGTATCTAGGTTTCCATAAGCCTTAGGCCTTCAGAACTCTATTATACCATGTATTCCACCACTCCAGGTCACCTGCCACAAAACTAGGTCTCAATGACCTATTTTTGTGAAAAAGGGACACCATGCCTGGCTCTATATCTTGGCTTCCAAAAGACACAGGCCTGTGAAATACCATCTGTGCATATGTCCCATTGTTCCAGATCACCTGCCACAAAACTACATGTAGGTCACAGTGACCTACTTTTTTCAAAAAGTATACCACGCCTGAATCCTTGCTTCCATACGCCTTAGGTCTTTGAAAATCCCCAACTGCTGCAGATTAACTGCCACAACACTAGGTCCCAGTTACATACTTTCCAGAAAAATGGTATCATGTCTAGGTTTTTAGCTCAGCACTTTTCTCAGATTCCATAAGCTGCAGGGCTTTTAAACTCAATAGTCCATAAGGCTCCAATACTGCAGGTCACCTGCTACAAAAGTAGGTCACAGTGACCTGCTATCAGGAAGAAGGATACCATGTCTGGTTTTTTGAAACCTTGTCCTGTAACTTGCCCTCCATAAACCTCAGACCATTGAAACTCCATCAGGACCTGAACCCAACAGTTCCAGGTCACCTACCACAAAGCTAGATCTTAGTGCCTTGCCAAAGAGAGACATCATCCAAGCAAATAAAACTCTCCATGACTATATTTTATAGAAACTTGCAAATTGTGCCATAGTGCTTGCACCTGTGAGAGCAGTCTCGGACTACTCTGTTCGCTTAGGTATTCTGTGGAAGGAACTAGGGTTGTAACTAGGGTTACGCACCTTTTGGCACTTATTTCCTGAAAAAGCCTATATTACACATCTGGTTAGCTATGTTTTCAAGGCTGTTACGAAAAAGAACTGTTATGAAACGAAAAAGAGTCATAGTTACCAAACAACCTGGTTATCAGGGCGTTTGGTAACTATCACTCCCTTTCATTTCGAAACAGTTCTTTTTCAATTCATTATCATAACAGCCCTTGGATATACATAGTTAACCAGGGGTGGAAATGGTATACCTGTTTCTAAAGATTCATGTATGTAAATTCTCCCAAGTAAATTTAGCTTTCTTCAGGTATTAGATACACAGTATTACAGTATTTGAGAATAGTTTTATCCATATACACTATTACCTGTCTTTACACAATGTCACACTTCACAGATTTTTTACTGAAATGTTTTTTCTTGTCTTGTTCTGTTAGTCACAGTTGTTAGAATCCTGCTAAAAAACAACAAAAACTAGTCTTTGAGAAAATCCACCCCATATGGAAATCCTTATTGATTGTATAAATGACAATACATTGAGTCATATCAGTGACTGTCTTAGTTTTCACCTGGATTGGATGTCATTCGCTCACCTGTACAATAGTAATGTAAACATCAATACACCACACCTGAGAGGTATCCAGTGGGGTCAGTCACAGTTGTTGCCCTCCGTTAGGATTTGGCCATATATTTGTGTCTGTATATCTTGGTATCATTTTATACAGAATTGGGATTTTAATAGAATTTGTACTTTGTCAAGTTACAGGGGAACACTTTTGAAATATTAGAGTTAACAATATTTAACACCTTTATAATGTTATAAAAAGGCATGTTTTTGATTATGGTATGAATGGCTGATAATTTTGATTTTTTTTTTCATAAAACTAACCCCCATAATTGTGTCCCCTCATTAGACCTGCCTCACCGAGACAATTCAGTTTAGGGTCTAGGGCCTGTAGAAAAAGAAAAGTATCACTATCACTGTTATCTGGAGTTCTGGTATTTTTGCATCACAACTGGTATTTTTGCATCACAACAAGCTTGCATGGGTTGTCTTTCTTTTATGATCGCCCATCACCATTATATATTCAGTAGCTCTTGGTTGGTTCATTGATTGGTTATTTTTGGTTTTACAGCTGTATAAGATCGTATGTTAGTCTACCATATTAAAGGAAAACACTCACTAAACTGCATGTTGGACACAAAGATTTTAATAAAACATGAAATTTGCCGAAATTCCATGAAAATCGGACTTAAAATAAGAAAGATATGACAATATAAAGATAATAAAATGTTGAGCTTGGAACCAGCAAATTTGTGAGTTAATGATGTCATAGACTCACAGTCAAAATGAAATTCCTAAATAACTTTAGTTTGGAACAAACTGTAGATAAATGAAATACATATATCTATATTTTACTCTATAAAGAAACAATTAAAACTTGATAATACTGTAAAGTAACCAATTTATGCTCTTATTCTAGATTTAAATATTTATCACATGACAGGAACTTCCAAAATGGCGGCCTCTGTGACAGCCATTTTGATTTTTTAAAATCTTCAAATCTTTCATATTTTAAGTCCGATTTTTAATGAAATTTTTACCAAATTTTATTGCTAATCAAGATCTATAATTTGAAACCTGTTCATATTTAAGTATGTGTTTTCCTTTAATCCTATTAAACGCCCAAGGGGCTTTGCATTTTACCGTAGGGGGGCTTTATTTAGAGCCTAAAAGTGTAGTATATCAGCCACTGCAAAAATAACTCTAGTAACAGTATTAAAGTGAATGGGTATACTTTTAGAGGAAACAGCTTTTCTATTTTTTGCCTCCTGTCACAGTAGGGGTCAACTCTTAAAGGAAAGAGGAGCCAATTCTTTTCTTTAAGAGTTGACGCCATTTCAGAGAGCTACCTGAACCAGAGAAGCAAACAGGAATGCATGCAAGTTAAATTGATATAATAATATTTTCTGAAATGAGGCTGGGGGGTGTTTATTAGAGCAGGGGTATTTATTAGGATTAATACAGTATATCAAACAGAGCTCCAGACAAGAGGGGGTACTGAGGACAATTCAAAGATAATTTCTCTTATTTCTCAATGCAAACATATGTTATGACACCTCATTAGAACCATCTTAGAGATAGTTCTAATTAAGAAATAGATCAGCTCTAGCAGTGAATTGTTGAGTAATAATTCACTGTTTGGAGGTCAGTTGTAAAGTAGATCATATCACGAGCGCAGAGCGCGAGTGATATATCTACTTACAACTGACCGACAAACAGTGAATTATTACTCAACAATTCAATGCTAGGGCTGAACTATTTCGATTCTAACACTCAAAAACGCTGAAAAAGTATTCCTTTCCTTCAATTTCTCCCAACCTTACTGCCAGCGCGTTCATGCTCCCGCTAATTTTCTTAAATGTATCTAAAATAAATGTACGCTTTTATAGCGATTTTAGGAAGAAAAAGAGACGTTGCACCGTCTAACGTCTCAAAACGTCACAAAATTACGTCAGTATTGCCAGTGACGTCAGCAATTATACTCATGCGCTCCGCAACAGTGAATTGTTGCAGAATAAAACACGGAAGTTTTCCATTGCTTCTATAGGCGCACTGTGTTAGAATCATAATTTCAGGGAGAAATATGGAAAATTACACCTGAATTATTTCTGTTACTTGTTCTTATCTAGAGCACTGTTTCAAACCATCTGTCAAAGAGAGAGAGGTAGAGAGGAAAGAGAGATTAAAGAAAAGACATCTAAACAGATACATTCTGAATAGGTAGATTCTTTGGAAGCAAGAACACAGGGTGTAATCGATTCCGCCAATTTTCGCTTCCTGCAGAGACTGTCCATCATATTAGGCTTCCACCAAGACTGTCCACAAACTCTTGCTTCCTGCTGAGACATCTGTCCTCGAAAAATGGCTTCCTGCTGAGACTGTCTGCGTGTTTTTGCTTCCTGCCGAGAGCCTCGGCAGGAAGCAGAATCACGCAGACAGTCTCTGCAGGAAGCCATTTATCATGTACAGATGTCTCGGCAGGAAGCAAGAGTTCGTGGACAGTCTCGGGGGAAGCCAAATATGATGTACAGTGTCTGCAGGAAGCGAAAATTGGCGGAATCGATTATACCCTGTGAAGAAATACACCAAAGAAATGAAAATAGGAGACTTGGTTTAAAGGAGTCTGTTCATGACCAGTGATGAAAAGTGCAACCCAGGTCATGCCGGCCCTAACTCTGACTTAAGCAGAACTCTACTTTCAAAACTGACCAGAAAATATAATCTGCACTATGATGATGTACAGAGAAACATTTTACGGTGCCACATGGCACAACACCAACTGCAGAGAGGATAAATACATTGGGAATATACCCCCATCTGCAACGACGGACAGCAGAGTAGGTCTAGAAGGTGGGTCTTGTATGAAACTTTCACCATGTGTGTAAATTATCCTTTCCTTAGGAACACAAAGAGTTAGCCATGGATTTTAGGTGTTGAAGGTTTGTTGCAATTGGAGAATAATACTCTAATGTGCTTAGATATTGGGACACCTAAAAACCATTAATTTAATTAATGGTTTTTAGGTGTCCCAATACTTAAGCACTTTAGGGTAACACTTGATGGAGATGGTTTAACAAGAAAGTTGGCCCTGAGAACATACTTTTCTTCATAGTATGTAAAAATTTAAAATGATTGAAGAGAGGTTTGATGAATGAACAATGCATTTGATGACAGTACAGTCAAATTGTCTGTAGAATGCAACTGCAAACAGTGAACTCTTTCAGAAGTTCAAGACTTCTTAACGTAGGCTAGTCATGCTGCATAGAGACATTCCAGTGATTCACAGTCTAATGAGTTTAGGAATATAAACTACAGTAGAACTTCAATGGCTTGAACCCTGCTGGCTTGTTACCATGTCTGGCTAGAACTCGTTGTTAGGTCCCTAGAGTTCAGTTTATATAGAATCTAACCCTGGATGGCTAGAACTATCTTTGGCTAGAACTGGTTTTCATGGTCCCAGGCCTGTTTGAGCCATTGAAGTTCTACTGTACTTGTACAGCCTTGTTGTAGAAACCGGATTTTATGGCGACACCGGCAGAGTAGTTGGCTCTTTTACAAAGTTAAGCAACTTGTCACCCATTCGGGTTCTGACTGCGATCTCCTTTGCCTAGCTTTGTAAAAGAGCCAACCACTCTATATCTGCATTGCCATAAAAGCCGGCTTCCACAGCAAGGCTGTAGAAGTAGTTTATATGAGCTGCAACACGAGAAAACCAACAATGTGGCATTTGTGCCTAGCGAAGACTCAGATCAGCCTGGACATCTGCCCAGTTTGAGCAGAATCTTCACTGTCTGCACAGAGCTAGCTTAGATCCTTAGCTACCCTTAAAGTGCACAGCAAAGACTCTGATCAGACTCAGGGCAGATGCTCAGGATGATCAAATTCTTTGCTGAGTGCTCATGCACTTTGTTGGTTTTGTTGTGTTGTGGCTCATATACCTAAGACTGTTACATTTCTCCCCCTCTTTTCTTGCCTTCACCCGAAAGTCACCAACTGCTCACATAGCAAACCGGAGGGCGGAGTCTATGCGATGCAGCTAGGGACACCATTCCTTGCATGCCTGGGTCTGGAGATGATGGTCATGTCAGACTGCCACTAAATGTAGCCTTTGCCAGGTTGTCCCCAAAGACAAGCAAACTGGTCACCCTTCCAGGTACTAACCATGATCTCTGTTGCTTAACTTAGTAAAAGAGCCAACCATTCTACTTGCATCGCCATAAAAGCTAGCCTCTACAGAAAGGCCCATAAAAGCTAGCCTCCTAAGCAAGGCTGTAGAGGTAGTTTATATACCTAAACCTGTTACAGCGGTATTCAAAGGTCAGTTGTATTTATCAAACCCATTTGATTGGCAATTGGAATTTCTTTCTGGGCTCATAATGTCACCCAAAAGAATGCTATTGCATAAGTGTCAAATGAAGCTGCACACAATATAATGGTATAAAAGATACACTAATAGGACTATGAAGAAAACGATGAAAGAGCAAATTTAAATGTGAGGTAGAAATTTATTTACATTACAGTTAGTATTCAAAACTTGTGTATAATTTATGTTACAGTAATTGTGCATATAAAACAAAACATGTGGCCCCTCATTAGAAAGACCCAGGTCACTACATAACTTTTTTTAAGAGAAAAAAATTTCCTGACTTATCATCAGGTAATCATCTTATCTACAACAGTTACTCTGATCAAGACAATGATCCCAGTAGGCACATGACATTGAAATGATGTCATCCTGATGTCAGTGTGACATCATAGCATCCCATTGATGTCAGGATGACATCATTACAATGTCATGTGCCCTGCTTGGAAAAAAACAGAATAGCATTATAAGCCACAAATGAGGTCTAATTACAAACAACAAAAAGTCATATCAGCCTGTGCAGATAGCCTACAAATCTTAACAGACTGATCAGCATCTGTGCTATCCACTTCATTGTTACAGAGGATCTTTCTTCCACACATTATGAAAAGTCTCATCGGAGTCTTTCCTGACCCATTTCTCCCTGGTGCAGCTCAAATGGTCATCTGAAACTGTTGAGGTAGTTAGAACAAGAAAAATCTTTAAAAAAAAGATAATAGGCGCAGATTAAATGGAAGTGTGTTTTATAATATGTCTCTAGGTGAAGAGTTGACAATAACTTTCATGAATATGATTCAAGTAAGCTATGTCGGTAGGCACCGGCAACGGTAATTTTGACATTGGGTAGCAACAATGACCTATCTCACATTGAGCTGTCCAATTTGGAATTCCAAAATGGACGGCTGCCAATCTTGAGATAGACCTGATTCCAAAAAAGTTACCAACATGATGCTTATAATGTTTGTGTGTGTGTGTGTGTATTAAACCGAAAGTAGAAATCGTGAGTAGATCAACACTGAAAAAAAGTTTTGAATATCAGCATCTGTTTTTGAAAAAAAATTTCATTATAAATTTACAAAGAAGAGAAACATTTTGAATTAACATCTGACAGAGTGCAGTTTAACTGGTAAAAAAACGAAGATTAAATATTCATTGACCTTAGATATTATTGGCTACATTTTGACATACATGTTATTTGACAAATGAAATCTTGTGAAATGTGGAACAAAATCGAAATTATATTCAGCTATGCCGAGAGAAAAGAGCAACAATGTAACCCTGAATGAGTCACAACTCAACAAAAGCAACAAAGTGGCATGTGTGCTCATCAAAGACTCAGATCAGCCTGGGCATCTTCCCAGTGTGATCAGAGGCTTTGGCGTCCGCTTGAAACTAGCTTTGACCCTTAACTACCCTATTAGAGCACAGAAGACTCTGATCTGACTGGGCAGATGCCCAGGCTGATCTGAGTCTTCACTGGGCACACATGCCACTTTGTTGGTTTTGTCATGCTGCAGCTCAGTATTATATTTGAATGTAAACAGTGCTGATCCTAGCCAGTCTGGATAAAATCCTTGTCGGTCTATTTAAAGAGTGATCTTTCATAAAGTCCTTGCTGCTCTCAGTGTTGAGAGATATTCTAAACCAACTTTTTAAAGGACGTCTTCTCGCTCAACAAAATCTCATGATCATGCAATGTATAAATTAGATTAACTGTAAAGTGCATATGATTTATTTTCGCAATAAGTCACAACTCTACAGGCTTTGGAAATTCAAAATTCTTGCCAATCTTTTGACTGATTATTGACAAAAAACAGAATTCCCAATTGACATTTGCATGGTCATGAATTAAAAGAAAATCTATGAAGTATTATTCCAAAACCAAAAAGTGGTATATAGAAAAAGTGACAATAAAGCAATTTACAGTACTCTACTTGAATGTAAGCTAACTTTACTGAGTTTTTTTTGCATGCCACTGCTCAGTTGTCTGTCTATACTGGAGAGTCCGGTAAGAGTTGGCTCTGCTTGCGTGCACTTGTATCAAAATTCCATGTCTTGATAATTTTGTCCAGATTGCTTTTGGGGTTACTGAAGTTTGCAAACATGTAGTATTTTGAAGCCCATTAAGGCCTAACCAAACAGAGGAAAGTCTTGTTTTGCATATGCAAATACATGTATGCTTACAACAAGCATGATTGTGTGGACAGTAAAAACACACATCAGCCTGCAAATTCCTGCAGTCTGAACTGACTATTCACTGTTGTGCACACAAAGAAGACTCTTAAGCCTTTAAGCGCCTAAAAGCAGACAACAAAGTTTACTTCTGCAAAATTGAAAGAAAATGTATCATTCAAGCTATATGATATTTAGACTTCAAAGACTACAGGCCAAATGGTGTAGATCTAGATGAGGTGACTCATGATGGGCCGCCTCATCAGGATCTATGCTGTTTGCAATTTCAGCTATTTTCGTCTCTAGTGCTTTAAGTGTTAATCAGGCCAAGAAGATGCGCTGGCTGATTTGAGTCTTCACAGTTCACCATTGTTGTAAAGGCTCCTTTTCTTGGGGCAGTCCTCATTTTGTCTTCAAGGGTAATGATGTACTTAAAGGGGAAGCAACTCTCCTATTTTCAGTTTTGCCACCCTTGTCAATGGGGTTCATCTCTTATAGGAAATAAAGGAAACAATATGCTCTTATCTCCTAAAAGAGCAAATTCTTTTCTTTTCTTTGAGAGTAGGCCCTTTTGGTGTGGGGTTGTTTTCATAGAGAAACCAATGCTAAACCCCGAAGGTTGTCTCCATTTTAAATTAGAAAGTATATGGGGAAAAAAATTCAAGGGAAGCAACTCTTTCCCTTTCAGTTTTGCTTCCTTTATTAGTGGGTATCAACTCTTAAAATGAAGAATTTGGTCCACTAGGAGCAGATTCTTTCCTTTACGAATAGACCCCGTTTGAATGAGTTTCATTGTCCAGGGAAGCAAACAGGAAGTCACAAATTATATCCCTTTGAAAAAACAACAGAAAGCATGGGAATGTACACATTCACCTTAATGTTTTCCATATTGATCTGTCTATTTTATTTCATGATAAACAGGATCACTTTCTTTATGATACTCATATACTGAGACTTGTGTAGTGATCAAGTTAGAACTGTTTGATGATTGAAGATCTGCAGTTTGTCTTGTAATTGGAGTTGCTGGAAGAGGTCTGGAACTTCTTTTCAATTTTTCACTTCTGAGAAGATCTTCAGCATTAAGTCTTGAGGGAGCAGAATGCCTTTGTTCCAAGTCTGGTCTTGAATAGACTGATTCAGATTCGGTATCATCTTCCTGAATTTTACTTTCAGTCCCATTGTCCATAATTTCATCTGCATTGTAACTATCATTCATGTATGTAGAGTCAACTCCATATTGACGATGAAGATGTTTTCCTCCTATGGTGTGATATCGCTTTGCCTTTTTCATCTCTTCAAACTCAGTATATTCATTATCTACTGTACAGACCTTCCCAGCCCCAGTATCCAACCCTTGATCTGATCTCTGTTGAAGATGGGTCAGTGTTAACTGCATGGTTTTTAACTTCTGCACCTTATATTTCACGACCAAATAAAGTCCAGTCACAACAAGAATAACAAACACAGCTGAACCTAGTATCACTCCAATAAGAATGTTTCTAGAATTCATATCATCTGTTGAACTATCTTTTTTATCACTAGTTTGATTCTCAGTAATAGAACTACTGCTATCAGTTTGAGTTGTTCTGCAGGCTTTAACTTTATAATCTGCTACTTGATTTATTTCTGCAGTGACACATATACTGTAAAACAATCCTGGTTTCAAATCAGTTATGGTATACACAAACTTATCACGATGTAATTGTTCTTTAACAACAAGTTTGTCAGTAGTAGCATGATATTCAAGAATGAAACCAGTGACTTCAGTTTCATGTTTAATATTCCATACTATGTCAATAGAGTTGGTAGTTCTCCCTATTACTTTTAATGTAAGTTCAGTCTCTTTCTTTGTTGTTGCTTTGGTTGTGATTGTGGGGATAGGTGATGAGGTCTGATTTGTTACAACAGTTGTGGAGGTAGTGATTGTATGGTTTTTGTATGTACATGGATCAGGTGTGTAAGTGGAGCATGTTTCGTTTAGAGGGACCTCATATAGAGCTTGATTTTCAAATTTTTGAGGCATGGAACAGATGAAGTCTAGATGAAAACAAGGTCCAACTGGAAAAGTGTGACTTTTGATTATCTTGTAGAGCCAATACAACTTACAATCACAATTCAAGGGATTCTGGGCCACACAGACTGACTCCAGTTTAGCATGATTTTTGAACACACAGCTGCTAATAGACGAAATATTGTTGGAGCTCAATAACACAGTCTGAAGTGAGTCTGTTGGGCCAGTAAAAGAATCAGCAGTTAGGGTTTGTATGTCATTGTATTCTAGTTCTATTTCCTGTAGTTTAGTGTTATATATAAAACTAAAATCAGGAATACTTGATATACCAGTGTTGCTGAGCTTCACAGTTTCTAAGTTTGTTAGAATTTTAATTACATCCCAAAATTGTCCTGGCACTATTGGGGTGTACTGAAGGTTCAATATAGCTAATGATTTCTCACTGCCCTGGAAGGCTCCTGGAAAAATTTGCATTGTAAATGAAGATGGAGGTGTTGGACCAAATTGTCTGTTCAGTTTAAGCTCATGTAATATTGGCATATGCTCAAATGCACCAGCTTCGATTGCTTCAATTTTATTCCATGATAAATCTAATGTGTGAAGATTTTTGAGCCCAGTAAACAGGCCTTTGGTGATTTGTCGCAAATTTATGTGAACAAGGTTAAGGTATTGCAGCTTTGGCATTGATTTGAAAACTTGCTGTGGCATTGACTCAAGCTTATTGTTGTATGATAGAGCCAGCTGCTCAAGTTTTGACCAGGTTTTACGGGACATAGCTGTCATTGATTCTGGGTTAAGTTCACCAAAGGTAAGGTCTAACACCTGTAACTGATCATCTATGCCTTGGAATGCATCTTTATCAAGAGTAGTTATTTTATTGTAGGATAAATCAAGGTCAGTCAGGTTATGCAACTGTTCAAATGATCTTGAATAAACTGTAGTAATTTTACTTTCTTTGATATTAAGTTTCTGCAAACTTTTCAGGTGTGTAAGACTTTGAACTGGTATACTGGTTAAAGAACTGCCTATTATTTCCAATCTTTGAAGGTGCTGTAACTTATTCTGAAAAGCAAAACCATCTATGGATGTCAGTGAAACAAACTCATAGAGCTGTAAAACCTCTAAATTTGGGAATCTGTCGAAGTAGTTATTTTGGTCAATTGCATATTGCTGAAATTTTTGCAGCCGTAGAGTTCGTAGATTTGCCAAATTTGATATTTTTGTATATGGTGGTGGTATGTTTCCATTTCCTTCTATCAGTAATTCCTTGAGATATGTTTCAAGGCCTGAAAATGCTCCAGGAAGAATTGATACAAGAGAATTTTTCAGTAAGTCAATTCTTTCTACTTTTAAATTTCGAAAAGCTGCATATGGGATTTCAGTGATGTAATTGTTCATACTAAATGTTATTTCATAGAAAACCATATCCACTACAGAAAATACTGGTATTGTTGCAAGACGCTGGTGCCGACAGTTGATGATATAGCGGTTGATTCTAGAATTCATTTGGCAGAAACATCTGTCTGTTGGACATGCAACTGATGATAATGCCACACCAGCATCATAAACAGGTAGCGGAAGTCTTACAGCAGATATCCTTGGTGCCAGAGAATCTGTCAGATTGGCCGTTGAAAGTTTTAGTGGACTGGCTGTTGGGAAGAGGGTGGGCAGAAGTAATCCCACCAAGCATTGTACTGCAGGCTGATTTTCAGCTTTGAAGAAGGTCATCTTGTACAATTCTACAACAGAAATATGGAGCAAATCTATGACAAAATTACAATGTATTTATGCGGTGTTTTCAAAAATCTAAATTTCTAAGGCTAGTTGTTCAGAACTAATTAGTTGAGACAATGTTACATTTTCAAATTCATTGTATGCAGAAACATTTCCATTTCTGGCAAAAACGTGAGAAATTTTGGCTTAACAAAAAATTTTCGCATTTACTTAGCCAGAAATGTTTGCACAATTGAACTATGTGTACTAGAAGACTTAATGAATCTTTGACTTGTAACTTTATTAAACCTATTGCACTCAGAATTGCATGCAATTGGGTTAAACTAATGGTTCATGATGCTTTGAACAGCTGTACCTAGAACTCCAGGAATACGAAATTTATTATACCCCTGCTTTGAAAAAGTGGTTTGTTACTGTTAGGAACAGAACTAAATAAAATGCTATTAGATTGAAGGCAATTATATTATATTAGGGAGGTTAAGATTTTGAACTTGTACGTGTACGTGTACGTCTAGCGATGATTTGTGTGCATACGTCATCAAAAATTGCATACTCTCTACCAGTTAGAAGTAAATTCTAGACGTTGACTACTTCTAGGAGGCCGTTTACACGTAGCTTAATAAAACGTGTACTTTGAATTCAGTTTTCGCATTGAATTCATAAATGTACATTTTATTTTATGATGTGAACGGTAAAAGCATATATCTTAGAAATGATTTAAGCTTTCACTCGGAAACCAGTGAAGCGTAAATAAGATACACCAATGTTTACAGTGAGGGTGGTACATGCGAGGAATAAGGCAGTTTTTGTTATAGATATCTCCGCATTTGTAAGCTGGATAGATGAATGATTACGGATTTTACGGCCCTTTCAACTATACATTAGTCATATAGGACATATTGGGAAATATATGAGATACGGACGGCGCTGAAATAAATCAGATGCAGAAAAGAATCGTGACGATAGCTGGAATCGAACCCGCAACCTCTGATCATGAGTCTGGACCATCAATCTCCGAGCTAACAGTTAAAAAATGGTGTGGCCACATATTAGTATCATAAATGGGACTGAGTTGGGGAAGGTGGTCGGGATCAATTATATCCTAAGCAAAATTGGGAAATCTGACACTCTGGGATCATGGTTGGGTATGGTTACATTACCAATTAACGAAAAGAAAAAAATGGATGAGACACAGATGATTGTGTCAGTCGATGTAATCAATTGAAACTTTCGAAAAATGGGAGATGGTTGAGAAGTGGGTGTACGCAGGTAGTGAAATGACTTTAGTAAAGTCCTCCCTTCACCGTAAAAAGTACAGGATAGTGCCATAACTGTAAAGCTACGTTTACACGGGCAAAGTTTCTATGACAAAGACGGCTGCACATTTTTCTATGGCAAACAGTCTTTGTCATAGAAAAATGTGCTTGTGTAAATGCCAAAATATGACAATGTTTTTTGACAAATATATATGGTAAAGTTACTTCAATAAATTAAATTTGTCTGTGTAAACGAAAAACTTTGCTAAAGATTATGTAACAAAGAACTTTGCTATAAACGTGGGAAATGTTACAAAGATTTTGTTTCATTGCCGCAGGTAACTTTGACGAATAATATTTGGTCGTGTGAACATTGCAGCAATTATTTCATTGCCAAAGTTTATTTGACAAAGATTCTTTGTCACATTTTCTTTAACAAATAATTTGAACAATGTAAACGCAAAATGTCTGGCATACTTTCTTTGTTAAAGTTTCTGTGACATAGAAACTTTGCTCGTGTGAAAGCGGCCTTAAGATGGAAACTGACGGAAATGTGTAAAAAAAGTTGTTTTAATCCTGCGTTTGATTGTGTTTTGATTTAAAAATATTATATGCGGATTTAAACAATATTTTATACAATGCAGTAGCTTTCCATATTGACAATTACGGAACTATCTCGCACATTTTACGATCAATTACGGAACTATCTCGTACATTTTACGATCAAGGGGCTGGCAGTCAGATGTCCTGTATTTCCCGTAAAACCGTCGGGACTTTGTAACGGTGCAATTATTAGGAATAAATTGGTATATAAGATGGTCACCGGCTGTAATATTGGGGAAACGGGCATATATGCTTTCGTTTTGACACTAAGTTTATTAAAACGTTAGATTCGACAAAAAAAAAAGAGAAAAAAAAAAATGCATGGTACAGAGGAGGTAAGATGACAACAAAATGTTAACACACAGTCGCACTCACGGACTAAAGATAATGCTGATTAGAAGACTTTTTTCGATAATTGTTTCGACCATCTAAAATGATTCGCCACATTCCGTAATGGTACACGTACACGTACAAGTTACATTAATCTTAACCTTTCATAACTACAATTCTAACTTGTACGTGTACGTGTAGCTACCAGTAGTCGTACGCGTACAAGTTCTAAATCTTAACCTCCCTAATATCTAAAAATGTAGACTTATATCATTACAACATGTAGACAGGGTTTGGTTTATTGACGTGGTATTAACCACCACCTAACCACGTAATTTCTGGTGATATACCTTGTATTTGGGAGGCTCATCAAACAAAAAGATAAAATGGGCACCAAACAACAAAGTTAATGCACTGCCTTGTGGTACAGGCTGGCTTTTATCGCATTGTGGTAGAGTATTCACCTTTAGATCAAAGGGTTCCCTCCTCGATCCTTGCCCGGGGCATCTGAGATTTTTTAAGAGTCCATGACAAATCCCCCCTTACATAAATAACCCACATATGCATTAGAAGTCCTTAAGTCTCATTTCAAGTGATTCTTGTAATCCTGAGAATTCGATGACAAATTTAATACTTAGGGGAAGAATGTCACATGGTATGGCTCAGGTATATCATACGCTTGTACCACCTTGAGGTACAATTCAGCTTTCATAGTGACCTGGTAGAGTGTTTACTTATAGATAAAGGGTCCCAGGTCTGATCCTCAGCCGGGCCGTCTGCGATTTTTTAAAAATCTGTGACATTGGTATAAAGGGAATGGTTTTTCCCTTCCAAAACAATCTCAAAGGTATAGATCCATTTTACAAGATAGAGATAGATCTTTGAGATTGTTATTGAAGGGAAAAACCCATCTTATAATTGAAGAAATATGGTAGTTTGGTGGGTCACAGGGTATAATCGATTCCGCTAATTTTCGCTTCCTGCAGAGACTGGACATCATATTTGGCTTCCACCGAGACTGTCAGTGAACTCTTGCTTCCTGCCTCCGCGAACTCTTGCTTCCTGCCGAGCTATCGTACATGATAAATGGCTTCCTGCAGAGACTGTCCACGTGATTCTGCTTCCTGCCGAGGCTCTCTGCAGGAAGCAGAGTCACGCGGACAGTCTCGGCAGGAAGCCATTTTTCGAGGACAGTAGTCTCTGCAGGAAGCAAGAGTTCGTGGACAGTCTCGGTGGAAGCCAAATATGATGTACAGTCTCTGCAGGAAGCAAAAATTAGCGGAATCGATTATACCCTGTATGGGTACTCATAGTAAAAGTAAGTGAGATAGCGGTTGAAAGTAGGCAGTTTTGCGGCTTCTAAAACCAGTTTTTACAGCCACTACCCCACTAACTGTTGTAAATCAAAAGTGCAACACAATCCGTTGCCCAAGATATTGTACTTCTTATATGCTTTGACTTTTTAATATACCAAGGTCCAATTTCATATCGCTTTAAAATTTTGGTTAATCTGTGAACAAGATTTATTTTGCTTTATGATTTGTTGATTAAACCATAGATGGTGATTTAATTTCGATATTAAATCAGCACTAAGTGCGGATTTCACATTTGAATCATCTTCAGATTCTATGGTTTAAACCATGGATTATCCCATAGAACTTAATGCTGAATAAATTTTTTTTAGATATTGACCAGGATTTAAATGGGATGTGAAATTGGGCCTAAGTCTTTGAAAAGTAACACAGACAACCAGAACCATTGTTAAATGACACCTAAGTTATAATACATTTTCGCATCTAAACTTTCACCTTACTGTTTGCATGTAGCAAAGCGGGTCTTAGTATGAACAACAAAAAATATACTGATATCTGAAGATATACTATTTTAGACCCATTTTTATTATGCATGGTATTTATCCCTTTTTGAACTGCTCCTTCACTTAAATGCCTTTACTCTAATGATCCATGTGGGCCCTAAAGGTGCATACAAAACATTACATCGCAAATTTAAATTTTACAGAAGAAATGCTTAATAGACTTGAGTCATGACAGAAAGAAAATGGTTTGTTGTTGCTTTTTTTTTTGAGTCTAGATAATGGAAACTGTACTCACAAATGATAATTTACTTATCAAAGAAGCGGCAGATGTCCTATCACAATATGTTCGTTTTGAGTTGTATCCTTTATTTTGTCACTGTATGCTGTCTATTTCTTGCAAATATTATTATTGTTTATCTTTTCATCTTTTTCAATGAAACTCCTTGTTTGATATGCTCCATGCAATTGATATTAGGATGTTTGCACTTAAATTGAGCCGCGACACGAGAAAACAAACAAAGTGGTTGTGCAACCTGGGCATCAGCCCAGTCTGATCAGACTCTTAGCTAAGCACTTAAAGGGTAGCTAAGAGTCTAAGCTACCTTCATACGGACAGCCAAGACTCTGATCAGACTGGGCGGATGCCCAGGCTGATCTGAGTCTGCACTGAGTGCACAACCACTTTGTTTTTTTTTCTCGTGTCACGGCTAAATCATATCCATCCTTTTGCATAGTTCAGGATTTATGTACTTCCGATGATTTACAAAATTTTTCTTAATCATTAAATTACTTAAAAATTCTGAACATTTGGACAGATAGGTCTGGACAAGCAGTGCTGACCCAGATTAGACTGCTCCTGTAGCAGTTTGATGAGGGTCTACACTGTATATAGTCTGATTGAAAATTCAAGATGCATTAAACAATTGAAAAACCAAATTATTCACTTTTTAAGACAGTTATGTTAATTATTTTAGGTGTCCCAACTATAAGATTTTTACAGTATCTTATTTTAGTTCAGCATCAACAACAATATGATGATGTAAGACAGATAGGATTCCTGGTTTTGAATGATATGAGCCACGACGCGAGAAAACCAACAATGTGGTCGTGCGCCCAGCGCAGACTCAGATCAGCCTGGGCATCCGCCCAGTCTGATCAGAGTCTTCGCTGTCGGCATGGAGGTAGCTCAGTCCCTTAGCTACCCTTTAAGCACTTTGCGAAGAGTCTGACCAGACTGGGCGGATGCCCACGCTGATCTGAGTCTGCGCATGGCGCACAACCACATTGTTGGTTTTCTCGTGTCGCGGCTTATATAATAATGATGATGGGACAGGTAATAATAAGTGATGTGATGTGTCAGTGTCAGGATTTTTTTTTTTTTTTTGAGATATGGGTTTTGCAACCCTTTCAAGAAATATTTCACTGAAATCCAGCCAACCGTTAAACAGAGCTCCTATGGAAAACGGAAAAAACGCATGACTTTCCCTAAGCAGAACTTTGCTTTCTCGCTTGTGCACTAGCCAAGGCTGGAACATACAGCGGTGAGAGACCTAAAAGTAGGTCACAGTGACCTATATTTTATGGTCCAGTGATTTAGCCTTATATCTTGAAAGTTATTTTATGTACAAGCATGATTGCTTTGGATAATGACTCAGTATGACAGGATGTATGACCTCAAACTAACAGTTGTTCACAGTGAACTTAATTTCATGGTCCAGTGATTTTGCCTCAGTTCATGGATTTGCATTATACTTGGGTTAAAGGTATGGGTTTATACTGTGAGTGACCTCATACTGATTGTAGGTCAGTGTGACCTATATTTCATGATCCGGTTGATTTTGACTCAATCAGTATTTTTGGGCTTGCCTAATTTTGGGTTAATGGTTTGGGCTGACAGTATGGATGATCTCTTCTTAGTTGGAGGTCAGTGTGACCTATATTTCATGGTGTAGTGATTATTACATAATATTTCTAACACTTTCATGGGTTTGCATAAAACTTGGGTTCATGATTTGGGCTGACACTGTGAGTGACCTCATACTAATTGTAGGTCAGTGTGACCTGTATTTCATTCCAGTGATTTTGCATCATACCGTATTTCTTACACTGTTTCATGGATTTGCATCATACTTGGGTTCCTGAATTGGGCTGACACTGTGAGTGACCTCATACTAATTGTAGGTCAGTGTGACCTATATGTCATGGTCCAGTGATTTTAGCCAACATCTCAAACACTCGGATTCATGAATTGGGCTGACACTGTGAGTAACCTCATACTTATTGTAGTTCAGCGTGACCTATATTTCATGGTCCAGTGATGTTAGCCAATATCTCTTACACTATTGTATGAATTTGCATCAGACTTGGATAAATGCATTGGACACTATGATGGACCTCATAATACTAATTGTAGGTCAGTGTGACCTTTACTTCAAGCTAGGTCCAGTGATTTAAGCAAATACCTCTTACACTATTTCATTTTATTATATGACGTCGCATCTGAGAGTGTAATAAAGCCATGCATTAAAAATGATAATCCACTAATGGATTAAATATGCAAATTACGTTGTAACGTTATGCGTTGACTTCCATGCACACATCGCATTTTCTAGTGGCAAAATCGTGATGCTTTAGTGCAAAATTTGCTCATAAAATGTGATTTTAGTGTCATATGATAAATAGAATCTTGCATTTGTGCTCCTGTATTATTGAATTTATTAAACTCGTTGGGGAAAACGATAAGGTGCTCAGCATAGCCTTGCATCTTATCCTTTTCCCCAACTCGTTTAATAAATTCAATAATACATGAGCACTCATGTAAGATCCTCTATGTCTTGTATTACGGTATACCTGGTGTACTGGTACAGATAAAAGAAATACAGCTTGGTTGAGAATTCAAGATGGCCACTGTTACTAAAAATAGGAAAACAACAAATTCAACATTTTCTGTGGAACCTCTGGCACGCCTACCAATCGCTCTCATGCGAAACCACGGTTCAGAACGCCAATCCATGAGAGGAGTTTCCGGTTCTGCATGAGGGGAGCCAAAAGCATAAACAATTTTGACATCGGCACAAGGTTTGAGGTATTTATTTTCTCTGAAAACTATTTATGCAAAATATAAGAATGCTATTTTGTCACATATACATTGGTTCTTCGGCACATGAAAGGATTAGGCACATGGTCTTGCATTTTTCCAGATATGTATTTAGTACGGTGGAGCATGTGTTCAAGATCAATCTCGGCGATATATACATGTAGGGAAAAGTCGCATTCTCTTGCTTGATTTTGAGTCTCTGACCTTGGCAGTCGCAAAGAAGTGAACAGAACTACTGTATGGGTGAATCCGAACGTTGGAAGTAAGTTTATCGTGATGGACAATTTTTTATTTAGAAAATATACGCAAAAACTTGGCATCGTCAGCCCGGTTCCGCATGAGATAATAGAAAATATAAGGAATTTTTATCAAACACAAAAACAGATTCTGAACAATAATTTGATCAAAACTAACATGAGGTCTGTGATAAATCATTATTTTATACATTGCAGATGACTTTCTGGCTGTTTGTATTCCCCGTTTGTCTTTTATGACCTTTTGCAAACCCTCTTTCAAACCCCATTGCATGCCTCAAAAGCAGACAAACGGGGATTAAAACGGCCAGAAAGTCATTTGCAATGTATAAAATAATGATATATCACAGAATTCAAGTTAGTTTTGATCCAATTATTGTTCAGATGCTGTTTTTGTGTTTGATAAAAATTCCTTATATTTTCTTATATCTCATGCCAAGTTTTTGCGTATATATTCTAAATTCTAAACTGTCCATCACTGAAAGCTTACTTTCAACGTTTGGATTCACGCATACAGTAGTTTTGATCACTTCCTTGCGACTGCCAAGGTCAGAGACTCAAAATCAAGCAAGAGAATGCGACTTTTCCCTACATGTATATATCGACGAGATTGATCTTGAACACATGCTCCGCCATACTAAATGCATATCTGGAAAAATGCAAGGCCATGTGCCTAATCCTTTCATGTGCCGAAGAACCAATGTATATGTGACAAAATAGCATTCTTATATTTTGCATAAATAGTTTTCAGAGAAAATAACTACCTCAAACCTTGTGCCGATGTCAAATTTGTTTACGCTTTTGGCTCCCCTCATGCAGAACCGGAAACTCCTCTCATGGATTGGCGTTCTGAACCGTGGTTTCGCATGAGAGCGATTGGTAGGCGTGTCTGGGTGTAACCTTATATATTCAGGCATCTTATTAATGTTGATTTCTCTGTATATGCCAAAAATATGGCCTTGCATGGTCTTAGTATCAGTTCTAAAATACATACTGAGAGGACACTAGATGCTTTCAAATGCCAAAAAAAATCTTGAAAAATTCACTCCTGAAATTTAGCTTTTACCTTGACTTTTTCCCAAACAAGCAGGGCCAAAAGAAAAATATGGGACAAATGCGCAATAAAAAGGAAAATAAGTAGAAAAGGAGGAAGAGAATAAAAGAGGGAAAGATCTCTAGCAAAATCAAAAAAAAATCTTTACATCTAGTAGAGGGATGCTGAATGCACCCATCAATATAAGGTTATGACCTGTATTTTACTTTTCTCTGACTTTGCAAAGGACGGGTTACACTTTGGCCGTTTTTGTGCCCACGACCGATCCTGATAAAATTTATGTTTATAAAAGCTTGGCATTTGGCAGTTTATATAAGCACATTTTAAAGTTTGCGGTTTGATAAATTATCACGTGACTTCCGGTTTATTGCGTATGGGGTGCTGAACGGGGTACACTAAGTACCTGCGGTTTTTCGATATTATCAGCAATTCCGCTGGCGTATCAGATATAATACTTTTGGTTCTTAACCACAGTCTAAAAGGGATATTTTCGCTCAAACCATCTAGTTAGGAGAAATTTTATTTGAATTTTTACGAAACCTCAGAATAGTAGATTTTACAAGTGTTTATTGAAACAATAATAAGCATGTAAAGCGTTAGCTTTTGCGAAAATAATGAAACAAATGAACAGGTTGTCG
This sequence comes from Ctena decussata, assembly GCA_963989385.1. Classification (NCBI taxonomy): domain Eukaryota; kingdom Metazoa; phylum Mollusca; class Bivalvia; order Lucinida; family Lucinidae; genus Ctena; species Ctena decussata. The sequence continues at coordinate 88,362,117 of OZ022499.1, read as the reverse complement.
ATTATAACTAACCAATATTGTTAAGCCAATGTATTCTTGGCAAAACGCTTTTGCACGTTCTGGCAAGTGCATGAAAAGTTCATCAACCTTCTTCTTTTCGTAAGCATTATTCACTATTTATACATAATATGATATAATGAAAGCTTCATCATATCAAATATTAATCACGTATAAAATATTACGCATTTATGGATGCTACACAGGTACAGATGTTTAAATTATTAGACAAAATCAGTGAACCAAGAAATATAGGTCACAGGGACCTACGTCTAGTGCCATATGAGACGCAGCGGTCACAGGGACCTACATCTAGTACCATATGAGACGCAGCGCTGAAGTGACTTACTATTCAAAGTCCGATGAAGATTCAATTGAATATTAGTTCAAAATACCGTAATCGACCCATTTACTGCACATGCCCCTATAACCGCACACCAAGGCCATTTCCAGACAAACTGCACAAGCGCACACTGCTTTTTCTTTGAAACTCTCACAAAACCCAATAATTAACAGGGAACTCATGAAAAGTATAAACACAAAGTATTTCCAGTACTATCCATGTTGCCTCTTTCCAGTCACCCTGCATTTCATTGTTCTGAGTGTGCGGTTATTAAATACATTTTAACCACATCTTTTTGTTGCACTTTTGAAAAAGTTAAGCGCACAGTGCGGTAAATGGGTCGATTACGGTAAAACATTAATTCAATGGATCATGAAATACAATACACAATGACCAACAAATAGTATGACGTCATTCGCAAAGTCTGACTGAACCATTGTCTTTAGTACGATGCATATATAAAAATAAATATATAAGGAAAAGAACAGTGAACTTTTAAATATATGTCACAGTAACCTATAGATAGTATGAGGATTATTATTTTGCATTGTTTGGCTGGCCAACTATTTGTAATTATGTTGCGAATCCAAAAACCGTGTTGAGATATAAGTTAAAATCCTGGTCCATGCATAAAGTTCAAGGACTCAGTGTGCATTGATGCTTTGCAATTCATACATTTTAAAGATATGATCTGATCAAATATCAACACCCTACACCAAAGACATAAAAAGAGGTAAGGAAAAATCTCATCCAATTAACCTTTCATACAAAGTTTGTGGACCAAAGTTCAAGGTCACAGAATTTTACAATGCATCGGCTTCATGCTGAGGGATACATCATCTGACCACGTCGCCACATTATAACATCAGAGGTTATATCATAGCATGATGATGGAGGAATGGAGGACATCCACTCGAACGCCTGACATACGCACATAACGCCGTACCTATACCCATGCCCAGCGCTGCGCCCCCCCCCCCCCCCCCCCCCCCCCCCCCCCCACACACACACACATACACACACACACACACACAGAGAATCCTTGGTGGGGGCATTAGGAAAACATACAACATTGATGAACACTTTGAAAAAGACGTGTTGTGTCGAATAATGCCTCTTTTTCTATGAATTACAAAATTTTAGTCCTAGTGTTGGATATATGAAAATTTACCCTAAAAGTTTATTTTTCGCTTACTCCTACCCTCGTAACCACTGTAATATAACCTGATTATGATGAATATGTATATGAGGAATAATTATGTATAAAAATTGTAGTGGTTACGAGGGTAGGATGAAGTGAAATTTGGATGCATAGTGGATGTTGGTAGTTCAAATTCCCATAGGCTCAATGTTAAATGTTGCAGACAGTACATGTATTCAGCCGCTAAATTAACCTAAAAGGCATTAAAATACGGGAAAATGAAATCGTACAGAATAAACTAAAAACATATAGCTAACATTTCTATATGTTTTTGTGGTTATCTGCCTACCTTGGTAAATGGGCCTTTTCAGTGGGCACATGGCAATAGTAAAGTGTAACTCGTCCTTTACATCAAGTTTTGTGGTTAAGTTCTGTTTCTCAGGAGCTATAAGGGCTATGGTCATGAAACTTGGTCCATGTTTACATCTAGATGTTGGAAGCTGAAAGCAGTTATCATTATTAGGTCATGACCTAGATAATATGCTTCACTGACTGAACAATTTGTGTCCAATTTTCTGGTTATGGTCTGTTTCTCAAGAACTATAAGGACTAGAGTATGAAACTTGGTTCATGTTAACAGCTAGAAAAGGGAAACTAAAGGCAGACACCACTATAAGGCCATGACCTATAGTTTACGCTTCACTGACTTTAAAAATTTGCATCAAGGTTTCTGGTAAAGTGCCATTTCTTAGGAACTGTAACTTGGTTCATGTAAGACATCTAGATAAGGGAACCTGAAGGTGACCATCTTTTTAAGATCATGACCTATATTTCATGTTTCACTGACTTAGCAAATTTGCATTGAATTTTGTGTTTCAGCTCTTTTTCTCTGGAACTATAAAGGCTAGATTCATGAAACTTGGTTCATGCAAACATCTAGAAGTGGTAAGCATATGGTAACCACCACTATTAGGTCATGACCTATATTCTATTTTGTTGATTTTTCTGGTGTACTTCTGCTGTGTGACAATATGCAGACAGGCGAGACACAGTATTCTGTGGAATTCTTGTTGTTAACTTCAAATATCAGGGTCTGGTTGTTTCAAACTAACGACATCGTTAGTTAACGTTTGGTTAAAATTTCAAACTTTAATATCTCAAATATGCAAACATTTTTTTATGCCCCCGTGACGATAGTCAGGGGGCATTATGTTTTACCCCTGTCAGTCTGTCTGTCCGTCTGTCCGTCACTCATTTTAGTAGTAAGTTTGTGTAATCAACTCCTCCCACAGCTTATGTTAGATTAATTTGAAACTTTATACACATGTTGCAGACATATTGAAGATGTGCATGAAGATTTCTTTTGGCCAAAAAATTATTTTTGACAAAATTACGGGCTTTCGGACTTAGACATTTTCAATGTTGGTTAGTGATATAGGGTTGCAAGTTTGTGTAATCAACTCCTCCCACAGCTTATGATGGATTGATTTGAAACTTTGAACACATGTTGTAGACATACTGGAGATGTGCATGAAGATTTCTTTTGGCCAAAAAATTATTTTTGACAAAATTCCGGGCTTTCGGACTTAGACATTTTCAGTGTTAGTACAGGTAAGTGATATAGGGTAGCAAGTTTGTGTAATCAACTCCTCCCACAGCTTATGATGGATTGATTTGAAACTTTGAACACATGTTGCAGATATATTGAAGATGTGCATGAAGATTTATTAAGGCCGAAAAGTTATTTTTGACAAAATTACGGGCTTTCGAACTTAGACATTTTCAGTGTCGTTAGTGATGTAGGGTAGCAAGTTTGTGTAATCAACTCCTCTCAGAGTTTATGATGAATCAATTTGAAACTTTGCACACATGTTGTAGACATACTGAAGATGTGCATGAAGATTTCTTTTGGCCAAAAAATTATTTTGACAAAATTACGGGCTTTTGGACTAATCAGTTTTCACAGTTTGAGACCATGCACACTTCTTTGAATTTGTGATTTGTGATGGTGGTGGTCAGGGAGAAAGGGGTGCAAGGGTTAATGGGGAACATGGGGGCATCACCTGTGTCTTACAGACACAATTTTCTAGTTTGAAAAAAAATTTTTGCACTGCAAAAGCTTCTCACAGTTTGTCAACAAAAATTATCAGTGTATTTGGTTACATAGTCATAAAACACATGACGAGTTGACCTCTTAACGAGCTCATTAGGGCTGGCTATCAATGCTTTGACAACTGGGCCCAGGCGTACTCCTTCCATATGTTGTACTCCTCCCTTAGTTCCTACAGGGTAAGTTTAAGTTGAAATGGGTACATTTCGAAGCAACCCTGCTCTTATTATGTTTGCCTTCCTTCAGGATAGGGATCAGCTCTTAAAGGAAAGAGTCAATATGCTCTAATTTCTTTAAAGAATAGACCCCATTTTGGAAGGGCTGTGTTTTCAGGGGAAGCAAACAGGAAGTCATGAAAGTTGTTCCTCTATGTAAAAATGGCAGAAAACCTGGCAGTGTAGCCATAAACCTTAAGTCTTATACATCACAGGGTATAATCGATTCCGCCAGTTTTCGCTTCCTGCAGAGTTTGTCTGTCATATTTGGCTTCCGCTGAGACTGTCCGCAAACTCTTGCTTCCTGCAAGGAGTACTGTCCTCGAAAATGGCTTCCTGCCGAGACTGTCCACGTGACTCTGCTTCCTGCCGAGAGCCTCGGCAGAAAGCAGAATCACGTGGACAGTCTGCAGGAAGCCATTTATCATGTACAGAAGTCTCGGCAGGAAGCAAGAGATCACGGAAAGTCTTCGCGGAAGCCAAATATGATGTACAGTCTCTGCAGGAAGCGAAAATTGGCGGAATCAATCATACCATGTGTACATGATAAGAACGGAATACATTTCTGAATTACCTCTTTTAGTCAAATTAGATACGGCATTGGCTACCTTTGTGAAAATGTTTATTTCTCTTCCCAGACAATAGTAATTGTACATATTCAGTTTTAAGATGGGACTTAAAGTCTCCATAGTCCTATCAGCTGTAAAAATGCCTAAACTCAAATCATTGTAAGAAGCTGTTCAACCTTCACGTTTAATTGGTAATAAAAAATGGGCTTGTGTGCATAAATTGAGTCATATAACTGGCAAAATGTAGAGAAAACAAGTTTTTTGAAAAATAACAATTCGCTACACAAAATACAGTTTCCTGTTCTGGTTTCCCATCTAGCAATGCTATATAAACATAGGCGGGATAGTGATTTGGACTCCACATTGTACACTGTATTTTTACCATTTTATGAAATCGAAAGTAGGTCATTTTAGTTGCCAACTAAAATGACCCAAATAAGTTTTCAAATCCCTTTTATGTGAAACTGAAGGATATTTTATTATTTTAAAGCTGGCTAATCCCGGTCATTTACAATGACGAAACTATAGTGAGAAGCTTGCAGCAATACCTCATGATAAAAATTTTCATGCTGATAGAGCAATGGGGCCTTTAATCCTTTTGAAAATGACCGTAGATATGTAAATGATCAATCTTTCGTAATTCTATGAAATTTTGTTTTTTTCTCTTCCAAAATAATCCTGATGATCTAGAGCTGTCTGACAGTATGAATCTAGATCTTCATTGTTTCAAAACAATCTCAAAGATCTAGATCCATCTTACAAGATGGATCTAGATCTTGGGATTGTTTTGGACATTAGTTTTGGAAGAGGAAAACCCATCTTAAATCCAAAGGAAAATGGTCAGGGAAGTGAATAATTGGCAAAGTGAAACAGTTACCGGCAATTTGAAAGCCTCTTTTTGCAAATAATTTGCATGTATATCTGTATTTAAAATGGTTTCCTACCTTTGAAACATTTAAGTTATTAAAAGAGATAATTCATTAACTTCACAAATTCATATCTCATTATCTAACCATCATCTCAGTATGACTGAAATACTGTTGAAAGGGATGTAAAAATCAATTTAGTGCATTGATCCATCTATCCATTTGAAGAACCTCTTGTTAAGAACAAGGAACAATATTCAGTTCTAATGAAATAATACAAATTGTATTTTCCCTCAATATACATAAATATAATAACATTCTAACATAACAAAAACAAATAAAATTTGTGACCTAGGTAATGAATGTTTAGGGTATTTGGGGAGGGCCTGGCCCAGTGGATTGAGAGCTTGCCTAATTTATGCAGGAAATCAACTGGGTTCAATTTCCACATGGTGGCATATGTCTGATCAATTTCTTCAGTCCGGTAGACCAGGAAATATGCACCTAGTGTACCCTGAGCTGGAAAAAATGGTATCAGGATTGTTGCTGATTTTGATGGTGGCATCAACCTTATCATATATGGAAAACTACATGTGCATACAAGCTCAACACACACACTGCAAGTGCTTATGTTTTTGCACCCAGGTACTATGGCCTGGCTAAAAAAAAAGCACAACTTGACAAACAACAATAGAAACATGTGACAGCTTTCAGGACATCTGCCATGCTCTTTGCAATTGTTTCACCAAATATTACTGTTTATATTTTACCATAGTTATTCAATGAAACAAAATTTTTCTTTCCAAAACAACTTCAAAGTATTATAAGATGAATCTAGATTTTTGGGATTATTAAATGAGAGAGAAAAATCCATCTTTTTCTGGAAAGAAATACAGTGTTACCATTGTTGTTGTACATCATAATCATGTTACTGGTTATTTTCGTATTACTGGTTACAGATAAAAAAAAATATTTGACCATATTTATTTGGTTACAAGACAAGGAGTTTTTACCCTTACAAAACCACCCAAAAGTCCGGATCCATCTCATTAGATGGATCTGGATCTTTTTGGTTTATTTTGAAAGAGAAAACCACATCTTATGCCAGAATTGCACAAGAATGATTTACAAATATGGGGTCATTTTAGTGGGGGAGTGGGGGACCCCAATCTTATAGCCAAAGAAACATGGCCACTGAGTTTGAATTGTCATTGTTATACATAGCAGTTGTCAGACTGGGGTCGTTTGATAGTTAAAGGTCCCTTGAATTTTGTCTCATTAGTGTAATTACTGGAAGAACTGTAGAAGTTCTTTTCACATTTTCCTCTGTACAAAGGTCTTTGGCATTAAATTCAGAAGGAGGTAGTTGTCTTTGCTGAAAGTCTGTGCCAGGATAGTCTGGCTGAGACTTTGTGTCACTTTCATTTTTTTCTGTGTCTTCAAATTTGTTCTTATGGGCAGAATCTATACTGTTTGAGCTCTGAAAATGTGCATCTTCTATAGTGTGGTATGTTTCTTCCTTTTTCAATTCTTCAAACTGAATATACTCATTGCTCACTATACTGGCTTTTTCCACTCCATCAACCATGTCAGAGTCTCTAGTGGCTGCTGGGTGAGTGATGGGATGAGTTATTTTTCGCCTGAGGGAATTTAACTTGCGATTGTATTTCACAACCTGGTAGAGTAATATAACATTAATAATAACAAACAGGACTGACCCTACTACAGCACCAATGATAATGTTTCTGGTGTTCATATCATCACTGGAAATGTCTTTTTCATGAGTGTCAAAACCAATACTCTCAGTCTGTGTCATTCTACAGGCTTTCACTGCTTTATCTACTGCCTGATTAATTGTTGCTGTAATACATATTCTATAAAACAATCCTGGTTTTAGATTTGTTAAGGAATGTAAAAATCTGTCATGGTGCAACTGTTCTTTCACAATATGATTCTCAGCAGTAGCATGATATTCAAGAATGAATCCAGTGACTTCAGTTCTGTCTTTTATATTCCATATGATCTGAATAGAGTTTGTAGTTTTCCCTACGACTTCTAATGTAAGTTCATTCAGTTTATGTGCTGTCGTAGTTGTAGTTGTTGTTACACTTTTGTGTATACATGTATCAGGTTCAGAGTTTGAGCATGTTTCTTTGAGAGGGACTTCATGCAGAGCTTGATTTTCAAATTGTTGAGGTTTGGAACAGATAAAGTCTTGAAGAAAACATGGTCCAACTGGAAGAGTGTGACTTCTCATAGTCTGGTATAGCCAGTACAGCTTACAATCACAATTCAAGGGATTCTGGGCCAAACAGGCAGACTTCAGTTTGGCATGTTTTTTGAACACACAGCTACTTATAGAAGAAATATTGTTGGAGCTCAATAACACAGTCTGAAGTGAGTCTGATGTTCCAGTAAAAGAATCAGGTGTTAATGTTCCTATGTTATTGTATTCAAGTTCTATTTCCTCTAGTTTAGTGTTATGTATAAAACTAAAATCAGGAACACTTGGTAGTCCAGTGTTGCTAAGCTTTAGAGTTTGTAAATTTGTTAGAGTTTTAATTACATCCCAAAATTGCTGTGGAACTACAGGGGTGTACTGAAGGTCTAATATAGCTAATGATTTCCCACTGCCCTGGAAAGCTGCCTGAGAAATTTGCATTGCAAATGAAGATGGAGGTGTTGGACCAAATTGTCTGTTTAGTTTAAGCTCATATAATATTGGCATATGCTCAAATGCACCAGCTTCAATTGCTTCAATTTTATTCCATGATAAATCTAATGTATGAAGATTTTTCAACCCTGCAAAAAGATCTTTTGTGAGTTTTCGCAGGTTTATCTGACAAAGACTTAAGTATTGCAGCATTGGCATTGATTTGAAAAATTGTTCTGGCATTGACTCAAGCTTACTGTTGTACGATAAAGTCACTTGATAAAGCTTTGGCCAGGTTTTGCTGGACAGTGCTACTATTGACTCTGGGTTCAACTCATTGAAAGCAAGATCTAGAACCTCCAGATGGTCATCTATGTCTTGGAATGCATCTTTTTCTAACGTAGTTATTTTGTTATATGACAGGTCAAGATTTGTTAGATTCTGCATTTCTTCAAAGGATCTGGAATAAACTGCTGAAATTTGACTGTCTCTGATGTAAAGCATCTTTAAACTTGGCAGGTGAATCAGACTTTGAACTGGTATACTGGTTAAAGAACTGCCTATTATTTCCAATCTTTTGAGGTGCTGTAACTTATTCTGAAAAGCAAAACCATCTATGGATACCAGTGAAACAAACTCATAGAGCTGTAAAACCTCTAAATTTGGGAATCTGTCAAAGTAGTTATTTTGGTCAATTGTGTATTGCTGAAATTTTTGCAGCCATAAAGTTCGTAAATTTGTCAGATTTGAAATTTTTATATATGGTGGTGGAATGTTTCCATTTCCTTCAATCAGTAATTCCTTTAGATGTGTTTCAAGGCCTGAAAATGCTCCTGGATGTATTGATGCAAGAGAATTTGATAGTAAGTCAATTTTTTCCACTTTTAAATTTTGGAAAGCAGAACTAGGGATTTCTGTAATATAATTCTCCATTTGAAAAGTTACTTCATAGAAAACAGTATCCACTACAGAAAACTTGGGAATCTCTCCAAGTCGCTGGTATCGACAGTTGAGTTTGTTGCGGTTGATAGTAGAGTTGAACTGGCAAAAACACCTATCTGTAGGACATTCAATTGATGACAATGCCACACCAGCATCATGAACAGGTAGTGGAAGTCTTACAGCAGATATCCTTGGTCCCAGAGTGTCTGTCAGATTAGTTGTTGAAGGTGTCACTGGATTAGCAGCTGTATAGTAGGTAGCCAGAATTAAGCCCACCAAGCATTGTAACATATACCACCGATAAGAACCACTGTACTCTGAAATTGCAGTAGTTGAGGGCTGTACCAATCGAAGGGGGGTTTATCTATTGTTGTTTATTTTCTACTGAATAATCAAAACGGTATGTATTCTTACATTTTTTTTCTTTGAAATATTTGTACGGCAGGGTACCTTAACTGATATACCCATCCTTTGTCTGGCCAATTTGCAGGCATGAAAATTAAAGAATTACCGCTGTGTCGTACCTTTTATGTAAGCATATGACATTTTTTTGAACAAAATACCGCTAAAACCTGTTTTTTGTTCATTTATGGTAATGTCAGGGAAAATTTCCTAGATAATTATTAAAGAGATTATCGATGTACATAATATGTATAAGTTAGAAATTTGTGGGATGTGTAATAAGGAAGTTATTCAAGTTTTTCATACTGTACGCCTAGTAATATTTATTGGGGGCACTGGCCCAATAGTCGGGATGGCACTGTACCCATTAGTCGAGTATCAGCAAAATACCACTGTACCCATAAGTCGGGTATTTTGTTCCCATATGTCGGGTCCTTTGTTATTATTCGTCTTGTTTTTACCCATAAGTCGGGTATTTTCGTGCGACTTGCACTTTAAAGCAAATAAGACACAAGTCCACCATAATTTAAAGAGTAAAAACGGATCATCAATAGAGCCACATCAGTTGAGAGTGTACAGCAACGAATATAAAAATGCACCATCTCACAATAGTGTATATCGAATTCTAGCTTTCTTTCCTTGTTATGACCCCCTTCTTTTGTCTTTCAATAGCATGACCTGACACCACAGTGTTTACAGACGTGTCTAGTAGATTAAGATGGTACCCTTTTATCTATAGACGTCTTTGTAAAGCCTTATCTGCAGAGTTACGTACGTTAAGAAGTAATACCACACATGTATATTAGCATCATAGGTCGTGCGCTTATGGCTGCCACTACATTGGTATTTTAGCATACTGGCACAGGACATTTGGTGGCCAGAACTGCCATGCTACTCACACAAGATGACTAGTTGAAGCCTGAGATGGTAAAACATAGACGTCTTGTAATGTGCTTAGCAGTGGCAAACGTGATCTTTACTCTCGCACTACAGTCGCCTTTGCTGTTTTCACTAAATGCCTTGACTGTTATCACAACCTATTCAGACGAGTTACCTGAGCTGGTGTATCAGTAGGCCATTGATGTCTGAAGCTTGCACTACAGTAAAGGTATTGTTGTTGCGAGAGCTTGAAGAACAGTTTCAGATAAGTTTCATAGTAGACTGTGTCGATGATTAAGTCCCCTTAGTGATATGTAGTGTGGCCATAATATTTTCACCCCTTCCCTTCCATACATATATTTAGTCTCTATATATTAACCCCTTGAATTATAACCGGTTTCATTCATATATGATATCATAACCGTTAAAATGTAGTATTAAGATAGCTGGAGTAATAGGATATAAATCTTGCCATTGGGGATGGCTGGTGCCATTTTTACAATTTTCACCCCCTCCCTCCTCCACCCCCTTGATTCATCTGGTTCCATTTGTATTTATATAGTAAGCAGCATATTATTAAATATTTTACGTGTACCGCATGCATATTCAAATGCAGACACAGTTTCAAGTCAGTGGTATGTCCTTTTTTCAAGTTCAATAGATTTCAGGTATGAAATTTAAACACTTCCTATAACGTTAACTACACAAGCTAACGAAGTCAGTTTTAGTCCATTAAATGGCTATGTAAAACAAAACACAAAATGACTTAGTTGTAAGGAGCAAATGTACCAGCTTCAAATGCATTAATCAGAATAATATGAAACTTCTCAAGTAATAATGACACACAAGGTTTGAATACAGCAGACTAGGTTTGATTTGATGTTTTCCTGAGAAATTCTGAAAAGTGCAAAACACGCCTCATGCAACCTGGAGCATCTGCATATTTATTTCAGATAGGCTCTATAAACTCTCTAGCCACTGGATTAAAACTAATTAAAACAATATTCTGATGAAGTTTTGGGAGCCGTCATAGCAGCCTCTACAAAGCCGCTTAACGACAGGGTACTTATAAATGAAAGCATTTGATTTTCATTATAGGTAATTTTCTTATATTTTTCCATGCAAGTTATATGTTCATCAGTTACATTAGGAATGTCTAGAAGAGGCGATTCAGATGAGCACCAACATAATGTCATTTGGGCAATAGCAATATTTAGATTCAAATAACTTTATTTGTTTCCCACAGACCTGTCTGTCGTAACGTAAATTACATGCGATGCAGTAACACTGATACAAAAACGTATATGTCACAGTAGTTGAACAAATTTGCTTGTACATCAGCAATGCCCTTTAGAATCAAAAGCACGAGGTGATGAGTTTCAGAATGTCGGTTGACAAGTTTCGATATTCTGGATTGTACATAAATACTCCTGTATATCTAAAAACTTATTCTTGGCATCATGATGATGTGTATTTTATGTCTAAAAGTAGTTTGCAAAATGAATTATTGTCGACTTTATAAACAAGAAAACATCTATAAACACAGAACATACATGATACTATGATTTTCTATTTAATTGAATTGCTTTTAATAGTAATTTAAATGACTAATATACCAATTTGGTGACGTAAACTACATGAGACTGATTTATCTACATTGAATTTATCTGCTTCACAGCTTACACTTTTAAAATTCCTGCATCTGCATGTGTAAACAGCGTTACAAATAATTTTATGACTATTTTTCTGCATTAGATTTCAGATGGCAGCTGTATACAATTTATGTATTGTAAACAACACATGCTTATGAAGCCAACTGTTTGTAATGTAAATATTGAGCTAGAAATATATGATAGCTTGCTTAAAAAGATATAATTTACTAAATTGAAACGTGTTTTCTGGGTCAACTTGGCAAAAACATATGTTTTGCACCCAACTACTGCATCCAGCTGTACCCCGACGACTGGATACACATCCAATATTACGGCACTCAACAATTGGGACAGTGCCCCCGACATTCGAAACTCGGCGTACAGACATAAAATTGCAAATAAATTCGCTGTCGCTGAACAGAAATATGCCATACTTTGATCATTTTATCTTTGTTGCATTAGCCAATGCGTGCAATCGTAAAATACAACAAATTAGACATTGAGATGAAGGAATCGATTGTGTAAACACCATTTCTACACGCGACGTAACAACATACACAGTAAAATGGGACGCAATTCAGGTGATTTTGCCATTTGAGCGTTGTCGTTTAACAAGGAAAATAAATATTAGGTGTTTTACAAGATCCACTTGGAAAATAATGTCAAAATGTAAAATAGATATTACTTACTGCCTTAAACTATGCACAGGTCAACAATGTGTCAACACAAACTTGCCCTCGTGGATTGGTACAGCCCCCAACGAATGAATTTTCAGAGTACAGTGGTTCTTATGGGTGTATACTGAAGTTTACCATTGAAGTTGGCCATCTTGAAAAGTTCTGCAGAAAAATAAAGAATAAGAATAATGATTGTCAGACTTTCAGGTGTCCGAAATTTTAGGGTCATTACAGAAGCATGTGCAAACAGCAAAATTTCAGATAAACTTGTAAATATGACTCGGAGAAATCAGTCCGCTTGAGCATGCAGTAGGGTATCTTTTCTCATAGTGTGGCTCTGTCGAAGAATGTTAGAAATGCACTTGCTTCATTTCAATAGAATTCTTTTAGCACCTTATGATGAGCCATTTTCTGACCTTAAATATTTGGACTAAAGAGTTGGAGTAAACAGTTTAGACCTTGACTAGACTGCTGCTGAAGAGTCAGCAGTGTTGGTCAACAGTTCTTTTACACATTATGGTACAGGAAAATCAATAGGAGTGCAGTATTTGCCAATTAATGCCTAACATCCCATAAAAAGGACATAGGCAAACAGTGCAGACCAGATCAGACGCCGCCAAATGCGGCGTCTGATCTGGGTCTACACTTTTTGCAAACCGCAAGTGGATATTTGTCCTTATGATATAGATACACTAAACCTGGCTCCCCTTAATGAACAAATGTACTCATCCGTTTGATAAGGATAGAACAGTCCACTGGGCATAAATGGGTTAAGGTGAAAAGGTCTCGCCTGAGACTAACAGAAGCAATACATATGTAGTACTTTTCCAGTGGTGGTGGCCACTTAAACTTTTGTCAAATTTTGGGCATTTAGCTCTGTTTGGTGACAATGCACTGACAGGCGAGACATCTCATTCCACAGAGCTGTTATTACAAAGGGAGACAACTTTTGTGACTTCATATTTACTTCTTTGGATGACAAAACCTTCCAAAAAGGGGTCAAGCTTCAAGGGAAAAATTAAATTAATCTTTATTTATAGTCACTTATTTTTATTAACAACTAACATAAGCTCTGTAGAGCTTTTATTGCGACTTGATAAGACTATATACATATATACAAACTGAGCCCTGGATATGTGACTTGCTCAAGGTCACAACGCTAGGGCCCTGGTGGGATTCGAACTCGGGACCCTTCGATCATGAGTCGGGCACACTACCACTGCACCACTGCGCTCCACTAAATTAACTCTCGGTGAGAAGGGAACCCAAAAGAAGATGGCAGAGTTACTTTCCCCTGAATATGTATTCATTCACCTTGAAAGGCCCAATATTGAGGGTTATCACAGTAATGTTTTTCTCTAATTACATTCCATAGATTTCTTACCTGATGTTGAATAAATCCAGCTGGTTATATGATTTCTTTATTTTTCTGTGAGTTTGAATAATTTAAGATGAGCAATCAGAAAATTGAAGCAGGAACTTTGTTGCCTCTTGAGCTTTATCAGTTATTGCTCAGTACAAAATGAGTTCAGAATGTTTGTTTTGACATACAAAATTTCCTGAGTCCTTTTATACATTTCATTTATATTTACATACTTATCAAAGAAACAATGTATGTACTCTTACTCATCAAAATGTCCATTTATAGGTCTTGCGTATGTCATTCAGATTAAAAGGCATTGTTATATGAGCTGCGACACGAGAAAACAACAATGTGGTAGTGCGCCCAGCGCAGACTCAGATCAGCCTGGGCATCCGCCCAGTCTGATCAGATTCTTCGCTGTCCGCATGAACGTAGCTTAGCCCCTTAGCTACCCTTTAGGCCCTTAGGGAAAAGTCTGACCAAACTGTGTGGATGTCCAGGGTGATCTGAGTCTGCGCAGGGTGCACAACCACATTGTTGGTTTTCTCGTGTCGCGGCTCATATTGATCTGTCATATGGTTGTGGTATCATCTTCTAGAACTTCTTGGTCTTGGTAAGAAGATGCAAAATTGCGTTATTTAGGAATCCAAGAATTCAAGTCAATCCCAAATTGGACTTTTCGGCTTTTCATTCTAAGAAATCTTCTTAGAATTGCCTTGCCAAGCTTTAATGTACTTTAAGAACATTTTATGGGACTGTACCATATTTTGGACACGTTTATCTAATGACTTTACTAGCTTCAGATTTAACCAAAGCCATTAAATTTGTCTGTAAAACAGTATAGATCCTGATCAGAGTGGTATAAAGAGCTGTCTCAGAGCTCCATATAAGAAGGGGTAACAGGGAAAATTCAGACATAATTTTTCTTATCTCTCAACGAAAAACATTATGTTGTGACCACTCATTAGAACTGTCTCAGCAAGATGGTTCTAATGAGGGGTAACAATGTATGTTTTTTATGGAAAAATAAGGAAAATTATTCCTAAATTATCCCTGTTACCCCTTCTTATCTGGAGCACTGTATCTGACTGCTCTGAGTCTACACTATTTGCTCAGCGGCTAAGTTGTGTTGCTACATGCCATTATTTGAAAGGAGATAACAGTAAACTTTGACTTTGAGATATCAAGAGTTGTCTGTTATTTTCGTGACTTCTTGTTTGCTTCTGAGCAAAGAAACCTTAATTTCCAAAGGAAAGAAATTGTTATTATTGGACCAAATAGTTTCCTTAAAGAGTTGACTGCTGTCAGAGAGGGAAGCAAAAATGAAAATGGCAGAGTTGCTTTCCCTGAAACCATATCCTTTCACCTTATTTCAGAACATTTAGAGTAAATACGATAAAAGGTTGCAGGAAGCATATCACACTTCTTAAAAGAATGAATTTGCTCCTCTTGAGAAGAGAGGCAAAATGAGAATGTCAGAGTTATTTCCCTTGAAAGTGTACCCATTTCATCTTAAGCCTTGCCAAGGTGAGGGGCCACAACTTATGTAGCTGTCGAGAATCCTTAGATGCACATATCCCTTATATAGTAGCCCAGAATATTCTTGGGTTGAACCCCATTGGAGTTCAACCCAAGAATATTCTGGGCTACTATATAAGGGATATGTGCATCATGGGACTTTGTTCAGTGTCATTTGAATTAGAGTTGAGCAAGTAAATTGTAGAACTACCATTTGATGAAGAGGTTTATATGCACTGTACGATAGAATCTTTGTAATTGTAAAAATGACCAGACCCAGCCATTTTCATTTAAATTTTTGAGACTTTGACATACTAGTGGGTGAAATAGGTACCTTTCCTGTGGTAAGGATGGACTAATAATTTTGTATCAAATACTTTCAATTCTCAGGAATTGAATTACCAAAATTTTGCTATATTTGTTGCAGATCCTGGTGTTCCAGAAGGATGGAGCGGAGGCCAAGACATCACCTCTGTACAGCAGTATGCATGGTGGGAAACCTTGTGTGGCTCTGGACATTACCAATCTCACCTCAAATAGGGTAAGAGTATGATATCATTTACACCAAAAGGGACCTTTCAATAAAAAGGTTTAGGATTGATGATAGTTTGAGATCTTGGATCCTGTCTAGCTCATCTACCCAATATATTGAGTCGGTGCCAGGAGATGCAAGCTACATACCGTAATCGACCCATTTACCGCACATGCCCCTATAACCGCACACCAAGGCCATTTCCGGAAAAACTGCACAAGCGCACACTGCTTTTTCTTTGAAACTCTCTCAAAACCCAATAACTAACTGGGAACTCAAGGCTTTCATATCATGAAAAGTATAAACACAAGGTATTTCCAGTCCTACCCATGTTGCGACTATCCAGTCACCCTGCATTTCATTGTTCTGAGTGTGCGGTTATTAGATACATTTTAACCACGTCTTTTTGTTGCAATTTTGAAAAAGTTAAGCGCACGGTGCGGTAAATGGGTCGATTACGGTATTCATGCTTTTAAGCCCCTGGAGATCATTATAAACCAAAATTGCTGTCCCTTATTAGGACTCACTAAGCCAGTTTCTTTTGGGGACTTTAATATAATTTTTTTGAAACAGTTATCCAAAATTTCTATCAGATTTGTTAAAATCTATAAAAGTTGCCCTTGGAAACAGAAAACACACACAAGAAGGAAAATCAGTCTCCTGAAAAGCTGGACCTCTTCATTTTAGGATTGTTTGAAAGGGAAAACATCTTATCAGTGTACAAATTTGGGGTAATTTGGGAAACACTCCTGTCATATAGTCATATAACCAAATGAAAAGGGTATTAAATAGAGCCAAGCAACTATTACAAGAGTCTCAGATATTAAAAGTGCTCTGCAATCTTAGGATTGCTAATAAACTTGAAACTTCACGTAACATTTTTTTTTGTCCTTGGTCAGTGATGTCAGCACTGCTATTCCTTTAATCTTGGAAATGTATCACATGATTGCTTGGCAGTGATGTTGTCATTATTGTATAACAATGCCTTGTGGGTGTTAAGTGTTTCTAGTAATAACACCATATTCTAATTTGAATTCCACTTTGACAAAATATATGTAACTGCATGAGCAAACAGGGAAGGCACAGCTCAGGATACAGTAGAACTTCAGTGGCTCAAACAGGCTTGGGAACATGAAAATTCTAACCAAAGATAGTTCCAGCCATCCAGGTTTAGTGTCTATATAGGGACCAAAAAACACTTCTAGTCGGGCAGGGTAAACAAGCCATCAGGGTTAGAGTCATTGAAGTACGGTAAATTCTCTATTAGTTGGAACACCCTAGCAGTTCGAACACCTAAAGTCATCTTCAAACGGCTCCTCAAAACTTTCTCATTTAGTTCGAACAGTGGAATTTTCTATGCATTTGAATTTTTAATACTTCTAACACAAAAAAATATCGTGACTTTCACAAAAAACATGCCACACTTTTCAGTTTTTTAGCTCACCTGAGCCGAAGGCTCACAGGTGAGCTTATAGTATAGGCAGGCATCCGTCGTCCGTTGTCCGTCATACGTCGTCCGTCAACATTTTCAAACGACATCTCCTCTGAAACTACAAGGCCCATTGTAACTAAATTTCATATATAGCATCTATAGGCAGGGGGAACCAATAATACTGTTTTTTATCCAAATTGCTTTGGAACTTTGGTTGCTATGGCAACTTAAAGTTTCCATTGACTTGTATGGGAAAAATTGAAAATTTGCATTTATTGCTATGTCACTGCAGATATTTTGACAAAACTTTTACAGAAATGTTCCTTGAGTAGTCCTCCATCAACCACATGAAATTTTTGTCAATTGCACAATTTGCTGGTTGCCATGGCAACCGAATGGTTAAAAATAGAAAAAATATTAAAAAATCATCTCCTCAGAAACTATGCAACCAATAAAGCTCAAACTTCACAGAAAGGATCTTGGCACGGCCCTCTATAAAAGTACTGTTTTTCTTGGCAATTGCTCCAGCAGTTTGGTTGCTATGGGAACTTAAAGTTGCCATTGACTTATAATGGCAAAATAGAAAATTTGCATTTATTGCTATGCCACTGCAGATATTGTGACAAAACTTTTATAGAAATGTACCTGGAGTAGTCTTTAACCAGCCTTGTTAAATTTATACAAATTGGGCAATTTTTCTGGTTGCCATTGCAACCGAATAGTTAAAAATGGAAAAATATTAAAAAATCATCTCTGCATAAACTGTGTGGCCAATAAAGCTCAAACTTTACAGAAAGAATCTTAGTACTAGCCTCTATAGAATTACTATTTTTCATGGCAATTACTCCAGCAGTTTGGTTGCTATGGCAACTAAGAGTTTCCATTGACTTATAATGGGGAAAATGGAAATTGGCAATTTTTGCTGTCTCACGGCTTTTATTTAGATTTTCTTTCTACAGAAATGTTTCTTGAATAGTCCTCTATATTTCATATGAATTTTCTCCAAATCACTGAATTTGATTGGTTGCCATGGCAAAATATAGGGTAAATTTTCGAAAAAAAAAAAATGAAAAAATCTTCTGCTCAGAAGCCATATGGGGGATGAAGCTGATGTTGTGCGAACATGTTGATGACAGAAGCCTCTACATGAATTTTGTTTTTCTTCCAACCCAATAAGAACTTTGGTTGCTATGTCAACTTATAGTTTCCATTGACTTATAATAGGGAAAGTGAAGCCATGAGGAGGATGAAGCTGATACTTTGCATACATATTAATAACATTAGCCTCTACCTAAAGTATATTTCATATTATCATTGCCCATGTGAACTGGTTGCTATGGCAACTTAAAGTTTCCATAGACTTACAATGGGGAAAGTGGACATTTGGTATTTATTTCTGTGTTACGGCAGATATTTTGACAAAAGCTTTACAGAAATGTTCCTAGAGTAGTCCTTTATCAGCTATAAGAATTTTGCCCAAAGACCTGATTTTGATTGGTTGCCGTTGCAATTGAAGGGCCAAATTTTCAATTTTTTCATTTTTTTTTTTTTTTTTTTTTTTTGCCAAAGATCTTCTTCTCAGAAGCCATTAAGGGGGGATAAAGCTTATTTTTCTGCATAAATGTTTGTGATGTTATCCTCTACATAAATGGTGTGTTTTATTGCTGTTGTGCATGTTGTTTTGTTGCTGTGGCAACTTAGTTTTTCCAACATAACCTCAGTGCTCAGGTGAGCGATATAGGGCCATTGGCCCTCTGGTTTAACTCGCCTGAACGAAAACAGGAAGAGCTATCGTTGTCACCACGGCGTCAGCGTCCGCATCCGCGTCGGCGTTCGCATTGGATGTTTTGGTTAAAGTTTTTTAAAGACCTATATCTCCTTAACCCATGGATGGATTCTTTTGATACTTGCACTGTAGTTAGATATTGGTCTAAAGATTAACAGGGTACCACCCCCACCCCACTCAGTGACCTTGATGTCAAGGTCATGGACTTAGAAAATTGGGAGTTTTTTTGGACTGGATGTTTTGGTTAAAGTTTTATAAAGCTCAATATCTCCTTAACCCATGGATAGATTCCTTTGATACTTGCACTGAAGTTAGATATTGGTCTACAGTTTTCGAAGGTTCTACCCCCACCCCCCTCAGTGACCTTGATGTCAAGGTCATGGACTTAGAAAATTGTCTTTTTATTGATTGGATGTTTTGGTGAAAGTTTTTTAAAGCTCAATATCTCCTTAACCCATAGATGATTTTTTTTTATATTTGCACTGTAGTTAGATCTAGAGAGTACTACCCCAACCCCGCTCAGTGACCTCTATGCCAAGGTCAGGGACTTAGGAAATTTTGGTCTTTATTAAAGTTTTGTAATTGCATACTGATTCATAATGCTTTGCAGAGATTTAGTTTATACTTGAACTGATGTTAGACACTTTTTTGAGTTTTCACAAAACACCTTATACTTACCCCACTGGATGACCTTGAAGTCAGGGTCATCGACTTAGAATTTTGTCATAAAAATTTTGGTTAAAGTTTTGTACCTATGAAGACATAATTTCACAGTGCCATGATGATGGACTCAGTTGATACTAATACTTGGACTGATGTTAGATAATGGTTCAGGGTTTTGATACATCCTAGCCCCTCTCCCCCCCCTCCCCCCACCTCCCCCCTACCCCTCAGTTTTTTTTTACCTCAAGCTCATGGACTTTGAAATTTTATTTCATTTTTTTATGCCCCCGAAGGAGCTTCGGGTGGCATATTAAAATCGCACTGTCCATCCGTCCGTCCGTCTTTCCGTCCGTCCGTTACAAATCGTGTCTCAGCTATAACTTTAAAACTACTGGAGCAAATTTGATGAAACTTCACAGGTAGATAAAGGATAATGTGAAAGTGTGTCGCGCATAAGACTTAGGTCCCTACGCCCAAGGTCAAGGCCACAATTGGGTCAGAGGTCAAATTGTGTCTTAAAATCGTGTCTCAGCGATAACTTTAAAACTACTGAAGCAAATTTGATGAAACTATACAGATAGATAAAGCATAATAAGAAGGTGTGTCGGGCACAAGACTTAGGTCCCTACACCCAAGGGCAAGGCCACGGTTGGGTCAAAGGTCAAATTGTGTCTCAAAATCGTGTCTCAGGAATAACTTATAACTACTGAAGCAAATTAAATGAAACTTCACAGAAAGATGGAGCATAATGAGAAGGTGTGTCACACATAAGATTTAGGTTACCACGTTTAAGGTCAAGGTCGCAATCAGGAGTCAAAGGTCAAATCTTGCCTCTGCGATAACTTTAAATCTGCTGAAGCGACTTTCATCAAACTTCACAGAAAGGTAAACCATAATGAGGAGGTGTGTTATACACAATATTTATGATCCCAAATCCAAGGTCAGGGTCACAACCAGGACTCAAATGTCAGTTTAAGGGGCCTTCGGGTGCATTTGTTACACACTGTAACATTTCTTGTTTTATTTTAGTTTATTTTAAGACTTATTTCTGAGATAGCTTTTGTTTATAAATGTGTTTTCATTATGGACATGCTTTCCTGAAGTTTTATGCATAGCAGTCCACACCACCATAGCGGCTGTGTGATGGGCAAGCACCAATTCAGGCGAGCTATGCTGTCAGGCGACAGCTCTTGTTCAGTTTTGTTTTCCCGACACAATGTGCAATAAGAGCAGCTCTATCGGTCTAAACGAAACTCTGGCATCCTCTCGCCGATATGTACGCTATTGATTAAGATTACGGAGTTGGCTGAAGCATTAATAGTGCGAACAGCGAAGACTCGGGTCAGCCTACACATCTGCGCCGTCTGATGAGCGTCTTCTCTATCTGCATCAACAATGGGAATGTACATGTTGACCCGAGAACAATCAAGCTTACGAAGTTATGAGGTTGCACAGGCTGAACTGATTCTTTGCTTTTCATACATGCAATAAGGCGCCATTTCTCACAGCAATTCTTGTCCTATATAGCGGAAATGTGCACGTGCGTTAAAGTGAGTTTGGGAAAGATACATGGACACATGAAAAATCCGGGTTGCAAAAGAAATAAATTGTCATAACGACAAACTCTTCTTTCCTGACAAAATCAGTCTGAATACATGCACAAACTGAAAGCAGCGACCCGCCTGCGCATATGCATGGTCTGTGCATTGAAACAAAGTTCACAGTAGCCGTAAAGAGTTTATCACTGGCATAGCTGGCTCGTGGGTCTCAAAAGGGCCTCAGGACACATCCGATCAGCAAACATCGCATCATATCATGCATTTGGGAACATTGAGCAGTCTTGCAAATCTCCAGGATTCACCCATATTTTGCACAATAATCATTTTCAGATGCGCAGACTGGAATAGGCTTTGCTGTTTGCACATGTAATACAACACCATTTTCTTGACACGTTGCCAATATTTCTGCGCCCTTGGACGTAATATAGGACAGACAGAAATGGTGAAGATCAAAGGGACCGCATCTTCCAGAATTAGACTGTGTGTGTTATTAATAGAAGCCTGTGAATTTAAAGCAGGCCGCTTGCGGTGAATAAATAGCCAGGACACTGACAAACTTATCTGACGTGTTTAAACAAATGTGATGAAATAGTTGTCTTTCTTTCGGAACATTTATTTGGAATATTGAAAGAGGATGAAGAGAATGAAATACATGCATAATGAGGACCTATTTAATACTGAGAGGTATGAGATATAATTTGCGACATGACATGAGATCGTTTTCCCCCCGGAAGTCGGCAATTCAAATAGTTCGAACACTAAATATTTTCATGACCGGCAATTTCTAATAGTTCGAACACTCCGATCAGTATTTATTTTTTAACTGTTTGAACTAAATGAGAATTTACCGTACTACTGTATATCTTTGCAGTCTTGTCAGAGTCTTTGCATCATCAATATATAGATTAGTTACAGTGTTTTAGTTGTTCACATGATGCAGCATTATCTGTCACAAATCTTATGTGTTGCATGATGATTTCACACATCTTTGCAATCTTAATACATGTACAATGTATGTCAGTGCATGTATTTGCAAAAAAATGTGTTGTAAAATTATGAAGGGAATATACATGCTTTTGAAAAACAAAATATTACAGGAGTTGTAAATAAGCAGCAGTCTTCCATCTGATACATCATGATAAAAACTCCAGGTAAGGTAAGGTGCAATTGGGAAGGGGATTGGGTCAGGTTTACGTCATTTTGATGTTTTCTTGTATTATGGAAGATGAAAATGAAATATACTACAGACAACTCCCAATATCTCAAACACTGATATCTCAAAGTTCCCTCTTAGTTCAAAGGATATCCATTGGTCATATTTCCTTTCTTCTTTACGTTTTAATTCTAGATATCTCAAGCTACTGGTATCTCAAAGTAAATTTTATGGGACCATAAAATTTACTTTGAGATATCAGTAGTTTGAGATAAACTTCGTTTTTGAGATATCGAGAGTTGACTATTCATTTTTGTAGACCTCCTCCAGACCTGGAAACATACCTAGAACTGACATCAGTGTTAACCTCGGGGACCTTGTGACAGAGCTAGACTTCACCACAGTTGATAGAATCAACAATATTCTCACTCCAGAGAAGATTATAACACCCCACCCACCAGGTGGTGTCTCAATGTATGCCACAGCTATGGTAAGCTAGTGCCTAGTTCACAATATCAAATCATTAAGATGTAAGGGTACACCACCCAATTTTTCTGCCATTTTTTAAGGGAGATAATTTATTTGACCTCCTGTTTGCTTTCCTGGGCAACAAAAAACTTTAAAAAGGGGTCAGCTCTTAAAGAATTTGCTCCTAAAGGGAGCAAATTCTTTCCTGTAGGAGTTGGTCCATTTTAGGATGGATGGATGACCTGCAATTTTACATCCTTTTTAACAGTATTTCAGTCAAATCAGGATGAAATGAAAGGCTGTGTGAATTGGAACCTTGATGGTGAAAAGATTTCCGCCTCCAGCGGGTCTCAAATCCGGGACCCCAAGATCAGCAGGCCAGGGCTTAACCTACTGAGCTACTTGGTCTCCTTCCCTCTTTGAGGTTGGGGGTGGGGTTGCGCAGTGGGGGAGGCAAAAATGAAATAAAGGAAAAATTGTCCCTGCTTCCACAGATTTGCTGAAAACAGTAATACCTATCTTTGAGGGTCATTTGAGGTGGGACGACGGGACTGTGTAGGACAGGTGACTGCTTAATATAGGGTCATTTTGGTCTTGAGACATTGAAAAGCTGGCAGCTGAAGACAGGTGACCTCTTGATAAAGTGATCCTTAAGCTTTTAAGTTTGACTGTATTTGACATCATAGCAGTCATCCCTCTATAACAGCCACTTTCCCAAGGGTAGCTGTTATGCTCAGGTTTTGCACAATGTATATATATTTAATTCATTTCAGCCCCACCAGTTGTACAGTCTTGCTAACACAATGGAAGAAGACTCGGCCTCACAGGACAGGAAAATTACACTTCAAGTTTCAAGCACATCAGCTAAATTGAACTTAAGGTAAGAGTAACAGAAAAATACACACAGAGTTCAAGCAGATCAGCCAAACTCAGCTTCAGGTGAGAGTTAAGGATGTTTTCAAAGTAGAAAAATAACAAAACAAGATTCTAGCACACCAACTTGTTAATGATTTTACAACAGAAAAGTTACCATACAAGTTTCAAGCAGGGTAGCCAATCTCACCCCTTTCAGGTGAGATTTAGGGATGTTTTAACAATCGAAAAATTACACAGCTAGATTCAGGCATATTAGGCAAACTAATCTTTTGGTAATATTATGAGATGTTGTACAACAGAAATACTACAAGATTCAAGCTTATAAGCAAAGTCAAATTCAAGCAAGGGTTAGAGATGTTTCTACTATGAAAAATACACCACTCTCTCTCATATACATCCATGCTTCCTATAGATGTATGCATTACAAAGAATGTAGGTATATTTATCTGGGCAACCTTGTAAGAGTGATATATTGGTTACTTTGCAGATTTCCCATTCCTGACTTGCGGCAGGATCCTCATGTTGACAAGTCATGGTGGCAGAGAAATTTACGAGAAGAAGTATTGTCTCTTGACTGTGATGATGTACGGTTACACACCACATTTAATACTAGCCAATCAGTAGAACAGTTTGAGGTCACATGCTCAGAAATACATGGTATGTAATATAAAGATCAAGGCCAAGTTGTTCAAAGCATTGGCTGGACACTTGGTGCCAAGTGCGTGCAACTATGGTTACGTACAGCTGAGCCACTTGGGGAATGCCGTTAGGAGAATTGAACTGATATAAAGTGCTCTGCACAATGAAGTGCCATTTAGCTTTGGACAGATTGTTGCCTCTAGCAGAATTTAAACTTAGCACACTGTGATTTGGAGTTGAGAGCAAAAATAGTTGACCAGGTAGATGCTGCTGGTATTTCATAAAAAGATTAGTGCTGTTAATACTGATATTTCTGTGTTAGTTTTTTGGGTGATAATTGTATGCTAAAAGGTATCATAATAATAAATGAGCCCCGACACAGGAAAACCAACAAAGTGGTTGTGGGCAGAAGCACATACTCAGATCAGCTTGAGTATCTGCTCAGTGTGATCAGAGTCTTCGCTTTGCTCTTAAAGGGTATCTTAGGGTCTAAGCTACCTCCACGCTGACAACAATGACTCTGATCACACTGGGTGGATGCCCAGGCTGATCTGAGTCTGCGCTGGGCGCACAACCACTATGTTGGTTTTCTCGTGTCATGGCTCATATTACTTGCAGAAGCAACGGTTTTGTGAAATCATATTATTTCTTGCAGGATTACCACAAAATCATATTGCCATATATCAGTATTTCAGAATCATATTCCTTCTTGTAGGTTACTTCAAAATTAACCCAAATGAAGAAGGGCAACATTTTGCCCATGTCTGTAGTGATGGAACTGAACTTGGCTTTGACAGACCGAGACTGGCAATTAAGTTTTGTAAATACATAAAGTCTGAGTTAGATGAAGATCCCTACTCTGATGAGAGTCTGGCTGGTGACTCACTAAACGGTGCTTGTCAGTTTGGGAAGGTGGAGCCATCACCATTCTCGTCAAGGAAGTATATGTATGGGAAAGAAGAGTCAGATCGGACTGAAGATGCAGAGATGAAAACTGTCAGCGAAGAGGTAACACAAAGATCATGATAATGAGCCGCAACACGACAAATCCAACAAAATGGCATGGGCACCAGCGAAGACACAGATCAGCCTGGGCAGCCACCCAGTCTTTGCTTAGGGCTTCAAAGGTAGTTAAGGGTCTAAGCTAGCTCCATGGGGACAGTGAAGACTGATCAGACTGGGCAGATGCCCAGGCTGATCTGAGTCTGCGCTGGGTGCACAACCTCTTTGTTGGTTTTCTTGTGTTGCAGCTTACATGTGTTTGTGGTTGTTTTATTTTCTGTGGTATCTGATATGCTTATGCACTGTTTTCCTATGTCTTTTTGTGGACATTTGGCATTAATGGGTTAACTAGCTGGCAAGGTGATACTGAACAGACTCGATCAAACTAATCAAACCAAGTTAAAGAGGAAAAGCTCTACTTTATCATCACTAAATTAGTTAACAATTTTGTGATCTTCCTCATGAATTATAAGGTTAACATAAGACCCTGTAATGCACATTTTGGGTAAAATGTAACAGATGATTTTATGCTTGGAATAATTATGCAGATTTGGTTGGTTAGCAGACAGTCAGTTTTTAAAGGAGAAACTTATGTATATTCCAGATGGTATTACCAGCTGACAAAGAGGAACTGAAGGACTTTCAAGAGAAATGTCTGGCCAACACCAAGATGGTTGTAGAAATTACTCTACCAAATGCTTGTCTCTTTCTCCCGGACAAACACTTCTTTGAAGTCTTGTACAACAGGTAAGTGAGCCGCGACACGACAAAACCAACAATGTGGTTATGCGCCCAGCGCAGACTCAGATCAGCCTGGGCAGCCACCCAGTTTGATCAGACTCTTCGTTAAGTGCTCAAAGGGTAGCTTAGGGTCTAAGCTACCTCCTTATGGACAGCGAAGACTCTGATCAGACTGGGCGGATGCCCAGGCTGATCTGAGCCTGCGCTGGGCGCACAACCACTTTGTTGGTTTTGTCGTGTCGCGGCTCAAGTAATGTTTGCTATATCTGTAGACAATCACAGGTTACTTTATGGCTGTGCCTGTCTGCAAATCTGAATGACCTGTCTTTTCTGAAATATTTGATTAAAATGTATAAACATCTTAAGGTATTGCCCTTTGACATAGTGACAGGGGAAAAAAAGCGGTGTATGTACATACATACACCGCTCAGGGGAAAAAAAGCGGTGTATGTACATACATACACCGCTTTTTTTCCCCTGTCACTATGTCAGAGGGCAATAACCTTTGTGAAGTTGTGTTTGCTTCTATTGCTGATGAAACCCTATTTGGAAGGGTCTTCTCTGAAAAGTATTTGCTCCTAGATCTTTGAGAGTTGACCTTAGATTTCAGAAAGGGAGGTAAAAATGGAACCGACAGAGTATCTTCCCTTGAAAGGTGTACCCAGTTACCATAATATTAACTCACCAACTGTTTCTATAATGGAGTCTTCCATATTGTGGACAGATCCATTAGTTTTATCATGAGAGGTTTTATAAAATTGTAGGCAAACAGACCCGGATCACAGACTTCTTGAAAACAGAATGACTGCCAGAATGATGTTGGTTGATGGGTATATTTGCTGCGTGCCTTTATTTCAGGTTAAACAATGATATGTTGCTATGGGAACCAATGGCTCCCTCGCCAGTGACCAGCCAGGAGCAGTTTGCCCAGTCCCAGCATATGGACCTGAATGTTTACAACCAGCTGTTGGCAGGAGACAACTTTGAGATGGCAAAATCTGGAATACAATATGGTAAATAAAGAGATTAAGTGCTCTGGGCCCAAGGTTATAAAACTTTCTCATGCTCAGCTCAGCTGAGTATGAAATTTTCTCTGCTTATGAAAATGAAAATGCCAACATTAAATTTTCTCTGCTGATAAATATGAAAATGCCAACTAATGTTGGCATTTTCATTTTCATAAGCAGAGAAAATTTCATACTCAGCTAAACTGAGCAAGAATGCAACTGTACTTATCAGTAATTTGCTATTTATTAGCAGGTAAATTTAAAATTTCATGCTCAGTTGAGTAAATTTAAAATTTCAGCCCAGGCTTCGCCACGGTTTGATGATGATTCTGGGATAAAACATAGAGAAGTGGTCCCCATGTGTTTTGTGGGAGGGAAAGACAGAGTGGCTGTTGTACCAGTGGTACTGAGTGGTATTGTGAAGGCATTCTGATTGTAACCCTGATTGGGCCAGTGCTTATCCCTCTGAGCCACCCAGGCCCCTCAGGCAGAAAACGTCTACTTATTGAATCTGATCGAAACTGGAAAGTCCAGACACAGAATACATTGAGCTTGACAGCTGAAGCCTTGTATTTGAAAGTCTTCATTTTACATAAAAGAAGGTGTAAGAAGGTTTGAAATAAGATGTGTTATAATGTCATATAAGGCAAGATCTGTAAATGAGTATTGAAACAAAATTTGTCTGATAATAAATACACAATTTGCATACTCTTACCATTTTCTTATTGGGTTGTATGGCAGAGGCATAGGAGTTAGCCTTGACATTAATTGTGGCATACAAAAAAGGGCAAGATTTCCCATAGTCTTGGGGCACATAGGGGCTGTGGGGGTAAGAGGCCCATCTTGTCTTGGAGCCAACTCCCTACATTTGCTGCCTTTCACCTTCCCTAAGTAGAAAAAGATACCCATTTTCTGCTGGGTTTACAGAGCTTTTCTAACAGTCACTGGTGGCCTATTGAGGCTTTGAACCTGCAACTATTTGCACCAAAGGGGAGTACCTTTAAACACTTTATCATGGTACCTATTTTGAATTATGTTTGCCATTTGCTTTACAATCTAGACTACAAAGTCCCACTAATGCCTGCAGTAACCAGGTCTTGCAGATATTTGATCCAAACTTGGCAATTGGGTGTTGACTTTCCTGTTATTATCAGGGCAAACGGACATGTCTTGACCAGCCTGCACACATGTATGTATTTCAGACAGATTTTCTCACAATATGGCATGATTGTTTTTAGATTCGGACTCTGATTCTGATGCCGACGCTCCTCACTACAGTATACACGACAGTCGCTACCCTAGGAGAAAGAAGTCAGCCATGACCCAGCAGAGTAAACTGTGTGTCTCTCTAGGAATAAACAAGGGTAGGCTGACGGCCTACACACATTCTAGGGTAAGTTTGAATGTGACTTTTTCAGCTGATAAATCAAATGTAGATTATATGTTTAAGAATAAACAAGGGTAAGTTTACTACCTATACACATCATAAGAGTAAGTTTGATTGTTCCTCATTTGGCTGAAAAATCGAGATGTATGTATATAAGAATGTGTATAAGAATAAATATGGTCAGTCTTACTTCATTTACACATTGTTGATTACACTTGATAATTCCATATTTGGCTGGTAAATCAAGATAGGGCTAACATCTAATTAGTTTAAAGCATCATTAGTTCCAAACGACTGGGTCCAGTCAGTAAAAATTGTCAGTAAAATTAATCAGATGCTATTTCTGTCCATAGGATTCAGCAGGTGTAGTTCTGGATGACAAGCATGGTGAAGTGTTGCTACAGGTGTCTGATCTGTGTCTGTTCACTGTGGCTAATCACAATGGGGACCCTAACCTACAGTTCTTGAATGTCATAGCCAATAAAGGAGACATATACCATCAAGGTATTACATGGCTGTAAAACTTTTTTTATTTTGGGGTAACTTACTTTGGTGCTGTTGGGGATGAAGACAGAATGCTAAAAGAAAAGTTTGTTAGTATTTAATTTTCAGTCTGCAATAATTATTTTGAAAATACCAAACTTAATGTGTGCCAACATGGCGTTTTTATAAAACTTGAAAAATATAAACTGTTTGACAGTAACAGTATTTTAACTGGCCAAAGAAAATTACAGCACCATCAGAGAACAGTTTAGTTTTCACTGGCATTCCCTGTTCAGTTAAGTATTTAAAACTGTCATGAAATCAAAACTGCATTTGTACATAGAGATGACAACAGTTTAGCGCATATTGGTTTTGTCCCGTATGTGATTAGGTTTACAATATGAGAACATTTACTGACTTACAGCATGCGTGGACAACTCGGAGCAGCCACCAATTATAGACTGCCAGGAGTTATCAGCCCCTGTTCCTCACCATCTACAACATAGTAAGACAATCTATCGCTCGGAAGATGGTGTGCTGGTGACTACAAAGGATGATATTGGTCGTGGGATGGACAGTCTGGATATGGTGTCAGTCGCAGTGAAAATACGACTGCATACCATGGCTTCAACCTGTGATCTCACCAGTGATGAGAAAGTCAAGGTGTGTAACAGCTATTAAAGCTAATATTGGGTCTTGTATCAGAGATTTCATCAGATTGTTGCGGTAACAAACATAATTGCAGCTGTCTGTGTCTTCAAATAAACTTACTTTATATTTACCATGAAATTCATGTTGTGGCCCCTTGTTTAAATTGCCAGGATGATGGGTTCCATAAAAGTGTTATGTTTTCCTCATTAGAACCACCTTAGATAGGTGTTCTAGTTAAAAAGTCTGTGATATTTTTTTCTTAGGACCAAAGACTCAAGTAGAGCAACAATTAAGGCTGTTGTGAAAAATGAGAAGGCTTCCCGGATTTGTTCTTAAAAGTCCTCTTATCTTGCTGTCAGAAAGTGTAAGTGCCTAAACTGGAACAGAGTAAAAGTTGTGTCTTAGGTCATTCTGACACTTCATCTTTCTTATTTCAGGAGTTTACAGTATCAGTAGGTGTGAGAGGTGGGACCATGAGACACAGAATAGCTCCACCATACCACAGTGTCTTCACACAGGTAAAACACATTTGTCTGCTGTCTCCTTCTTCAGGCCTCTGTAACTGAAATTATTGCAAGCAACAATTCTGAAACTATTGGCTCAGATAAAAAGATATCTGTCATAACTGGCATGGGAAAGGCTGTAGGGATGGATGGCTTGGTGTATACATCCTTTTCAACAGTATTTCAGTAGTAGCAGAATAATTAATGGGTGATTATGAAGGGCTTTTTGCAGTGAAGCAGCTATAGGTTGAGAAAAATCTCACATCAATCCCATTTGAACCAGTAACACAGAGATCCAAAGACAACAGTGGTATCCACTCAGTCATGTGGATGTTTCTTATGGGAAAGGGAAAAAAAACAGTTTGGAGATTGAAGAAAATAATTATTTCAGTAAAACATAGAATCAACTGTTGGCTGTTTGACCACATACATGTAGACATTTTTTTGCAGATTCAAAGCTTTGTGTTCTACTCAGTTCCTGAAAAGAAAGGCTGCACAACTTGTTGCCTATTATGTCTTGTAAAATCACATGGTTGTCTTTTACTATACAACATGCCCTTGAACTGATCTTATTTCAGATAATGGAGTTCTTAGATGTGAAAGACTACCCTGTTCTTGGATATGTAGACCCTAAAGTGCTTACAGAACTGCATGTACATTTGTGGAATTGTGCAATAGATTATAGGTATTTTACAAATGAACCACATCATGTGATATTCAGATCATCCTAATCGTTAACTGTGGGTCTATAGAGACCTCACTGTTGGCTGTATGGTTTTGGCTAGTTCCATAGATGGCTGATGTGACAAGTGAAGGCTCTGAACAGACTGCACTCTAGTGCAGTCTGATCAGAGACTTTGCTTGTCACCAATGCCACATTGTTTGAAATCACATGATGTGGCTCATGTATTAAAAATATATTGATATTCATCTTGTTCCTGCTATTTTAAAAGGGTATGTCAGAATAAAGTACGTGCGTAATGCATTTTGCTCATACTTTATCCTGGCATACACTGTTATATTGCACCTGATGTAGCAAACTTAAATTTTTTGCTGAAAAAAATGGAAGGAGCTGATGCATATTTTTTTCAGCCAAAAATGGCATTATTTTTCTACATGATGCATTCAAACATGTTCTGTTGCATTTACTAATGACATTATAAGTTTTGAACTACTAGGCCCACTTCCATTTCTCTTAAACAGTGGTGCCTATATTAATTAAACCTTCAACTACTTGAGTACTAGGCAGTTTATCGAACAATTTTGCAGAACTTTTGTTTAGTTTGTAAGTGGAATAAAGACAAGCAAAAAAAAAAGCATGAATGATTATACCCTCTTTATTCAGTCATTAGGCAGTTTTTACCCCTTCCAAAACAATTCCAAAAATAGCTAGTTTGGATGGTCGTTTCAGGTCATTCGAGAGCGGAATAACCAAATAAATACTATATGTAAATTGTTACAGGGTTGCTATGTAAACCTTTTACACTGCCATGCTAAGCATGATTTTTCCTTTTCAGACCTTTACACTTACCTGTGAAGTCTATGTTATGTGTGGATAGTTTTAGTATATCTAGTAATGTTGTTGCTGAATCAGCAGCTTCCTTGTTAAGGTATGTTACCTTGGTTTTAAACATATTTTTTATTTACAAAAAATCTTACATTCATGACAGCAACAATATCATTATATACATGTACAATAACATAATAGGATTAGAACGAAAGCATAAGCTTATTTAGTTCTTCTCCTATGTTACCTTATCAGCTTGTGTTTGTATACTTTATTGACCAGGACCCGGTTGTTCAAAACTAACGATGTCGTTAGTTAACGTTTCGTTAAAATTTCAAACATTTTAAAATATCTCAAATATGCCAATATTTTTTGTTGAAAAAATGTGAAAAGCTTTTGCACTGCAAAAGCTTTTTGCATTTTTTCAACTAAAAATATCAGTGTATTTGGTTATAAAGTCATAAAACACTTAACGAGTTGACCTCTTAACAAGCACGTTACGCTAACAATGCTTTGAACAACTCGGCCCTGATAAATGGTGACTCTAAAGCAAAATTTTTGCTAAAAATGACCTATCGCATTTATCATTTAAAATGAATGATAACTTATTTTTATGCCTTTTAGAAAACATGGACACTTCTCAGCAGATGGAAACCTGCTCTCTTTTAGTGTGTAAAATGGATTGAGTAACACAGAGAATATACCTGCTTCTATGTAATTTTTTTTAACCAGGTCACTGGAAATAAAATGGACTAAGGCTACAGTCAGAATTAGTTCTGAGATGATTGGCAATTAGAGTTATAATGGGTTTACTTGCACAGAAAGCTACATGTATATAGGGAGATTATCAGAACATACAAAAATTGTGCAGAAACACTGCATAAACCAGTTACATGTGATGTTGACCTGACATTAAATGTTTTCTTACTATCTGGCAGTATGTGAGATAGTAATTGCAGACAGTGCAGATCCTACTCAGACTGCTTCTAATGGTACTAAACTGTTTGCTCAGGCAAATCTTCCAACAAATGTCAACAACGGCTGTCTTTTAGATTTGCAACTTTTGCAAGCCCAGCCAATAAAGTCGCCACTAGACTTCGGAAAAACTGTGTAGAAAGTGTTGATTGTAAATATGGAATAATAAGGAAAACCTTCATTACATGAGTCTTTCTTTCTGTGATTATAGATTTGTGATAGAAGATGGTGCTTTATTTTTGTCTAAGAAATTGAATCAGATGAGAACAGATTTAAGAAAAGGTAGGTACAGTGAGATAGATAAACACACGTCATTCACAGTAAGCATTGGGACAATGTAAACATTCTTGTATGGAACTGGTACACTTCAACATTGAAAAAAAAATCAGTTTTCCCATGAGGTATATGTTTAGTTGAAATAATGACAAATAACACAGACTGTGATCCATGCAGTCACCTTATTTGACGTTCTTAAATTTGCAGATTTCTTATCCTTTGAATTTACAATGTGTCAGAGTGTTGTAGAATTTCCATTTAAGTTGAGTAATATTGTGTCTATATGATCTCCATTCAGGGTGTCACCTTTCTTTTTCCGGGTCCTCTAAACTTACATTTTTTGCAAATGAACCTTTGATACGGGGTAATCTGTCATAAGCAGCCACTTTTTTTTTTATCTTTATTGACTCTCTTGTACAGTTATGACTGTAATTGTCTCTTTGCAGTTAGAAATAAAATACACCTCCATTTTTTCTGCCATATTTAGACAGGCTTAACAACTGTGAGTTCCTGTT
The DNA here is from genome assembly GCA_963989385.1 of Ctena decussata. Lineage (NCBI taxonomy): Eukaryota > Metazoa > Mollusca > Bivalvia > Lucinida > Lucinidae > Ctena > Ctena decussata. The sequence continues at coordinate 88,328,635 of OZ022499.1, read as the reverse complement.
TGATCCTTGGTACAACAAAAACCCTATCAGTATTGGGTCTTTTCTTTTTGGGGAAAGTTTGCTCCCATGTAGCAAATTCTTTCCTTTAGGAGGTGACTCCCATTTAAACAGGGAGTCTAAATTAAAATGGCAAAGTTACTTCCCTTGAAAATGTGCCCATATCTCTTAAATACTAGCAAGCATTTTCATTCCATTAGCTGGCAGAGTCTTAAAAGTTTACTATGAATAAACCTCTGGCAAATGTTAAATGATCTACAGGTAATTCTATAAAGCTTCAGATTTCCATTTTCTGTCTTGTAGACTATGTATGTGTAGCAGACATTGGACGATTAGAAATACTGTTGAAGTCATATGAAGGCAGGGACCAGGTATGTGAAAATTGTTTGTCTTAGAAATAGATCAGCAGTGATTTGTTGGGTAATAAAGGAATGTTTGGAGACCAGTTGTAAAGCAGATTATATCAGAAACTTGCAGCATGGGTGACATACAGTCAGACCTTAGCCCATTGTATTCTGCATATTTTTGCCGTCTGCTGAAATTGTCGTCTGCATCAAAATCAAGAAAATTTTGACAATATTGGTCTAACTCTTGTAGAAATGATGTCTAGGCAGCAAACCCTTTGGATCTCAGATTGTTTGCCCAGATACCCCTAAAGGGGGGTATCCCGAATGGAATAGGTTAATGACTTTAACTTGCTGGGACCACCATAAAAAGTTCAAGCCATAGGTGGTTAGAGTCATTAAAAATGTTTCTTAAAATATAAGCAGAAATCCAATTTTGCAAATGTTTGCTAGATGCTTGTTTGATAGATTTTAAATTGGTAGCAATAAATGACTCCAGACAACAGACAGCTTTATTATGTGCAGTCTGGTCAGAGGTTTGGCAGTTCACCTAGACTTTGATAGACTAAATGTTGATTTAAATTAAAGGCTGAACACTTGCAATTTAGTAAATAACAACTCTGAAAGCACTTAGATTTTGTTCTAGTCCTAAATCTTGTTATACCCCCGGTATACGAAGTATATAGGGGGTATATAGTTTTTGGTTTTTCTGTTAATATGTTTGTGTGTGTGTGTGTTAACATTTTTTCTGTCGCACATTTCTCAGGAACCACAATAGCTAGGATTTTGAAATTTGGAACAAACGTTGGGTATGACTAGTTGTACTGTGTAAGAGACAATCAGCTTTCTCCTGCTTATCATTCCCTTTGTTTGTCCATTTTTTCTTTCTCTCCAATTCAGGAACCACAATAGCTAGGATTTTGAAATTTGGTACAAACGTTGGGTATGACTAGTTGTACCGTGTAAGAGACAATCAGCCTTCTCCTGCTTATCATTCCCTTTGTTTGTCCATTTTTTCTTTCTCTCCAATTAAATTTCTGTCACAGATTTCTCAGGAACCACAATAGCTAGGATTTTGAAGTTGTCCATTTTTTCTTTCTCTCCAATAAAATTTCTGTCACAGATTTCTCAGGAACCACAATAGCTAGGATTTTGAAATTTGGTACAAACGTTGGGTATGACTAGTTGTACCGTGTAAGAGACAATTGGCCTTCTCCTGCTTATCATTCCCTTTGTTTGTCCATTTTTTCTTTCTCTCCAATTAAATTTCTGTCACAGATTTCTCAGGAACCACAATAGCTAGGATTTTGAAATTTGGTACAAACATTGGGTATGACTAGTTGTACCGTGTAAGAGACAATCAGCCTTCTTCTGCTTATCATTCCCTTTGTTTGTCCATTTTTTCTTTCTCTCCAATTTAATTTCTGTCACAGATTTCTCAGGAACCACAATAGCTAGGATTTTGAAGTTTGATACAAACATTGGGTATGACTAGATGTACCGTGTAAGAGACAGTCAGCCTTCTCCTGCTTATCATTCCTTTTGTTTGTCCATTTTTTCTTTCTCTCCAATTTAATTTCTGTCACAGATTTCTCAGGAACCGCAATAGCTAGGATTTTGAAATTTGGTACAAACGTTGGGTATGACTAGTTGTACTGTGTAAGAGATAATAGGCCTTCTCCTGCTTATCATTCCCTTTGTTTGTTTATTTTTTCTTTCTCTCGAATTAAATTTCTGTGACAGTTTTCTCAGGAACCACAATAGCTAGGATTTTGAAATTTGGTACAAATGTTAGGTATGACTAGTTGTACCGTGTAAGGAACAATCAGCCTTCTCCTGCTTATCATTCCCTTTGTTTGTCCATTTTTTCTTTCTCTCCAATTAAATTTCTGTCACAGATTTCTCAGGAACCACAAAAGCTAGGATTTTAAAATTTTGTACAAATGTTGGGTATTACCAGATATACCCTGTGAGAGAGTATCGGCCTCCTGCTTATCATTCCCTTTATTTGTCCATTTTTTCTTTCTCTCCAATTTAATTTCTGTCACAGATTTCTCTTGAACCACAATAGCTAGGATTTTGAAGTTTGATACAAACATTGGGTATGACTAGTTGTACCGTGTAAGAGACAGTCAGCCTTCTCCTGCTTATCATTCCCTTTGTTTGTCCATTTTTTCTTTCTCTCCAATTTAACTTCTGTCACAGATTTCTCAGGAACCACAATACCTAGGATTTTGAAATTTGGTACAAACGTTGGGTATGACTAGTTGTACTGTGTAAGAGATAATAGGCCTTCTCCTGCTTATCATTCCCTTTGTTTGTTTATATTTTCTTTCTCTCGAATTAAATTTCTGTGACAGTTTTCTCAGGAACCACAATAGCTAGGATTTTGAAATTTGATACACATGTTAGGTATGACTAGTTGTACCGTGTAAGGAACAATCAGCCTTCTCCTGGTTATCTTTCCCTTTGTTTGTCCATTTTTTCTTTCTCTCCAATTAAATTTCTGTCACAGATTTCTCAGGAACCACAATAGCTAGGATTTTAAAATTATGTACAAATGTTGGGTATTACTAGATATACCGTGTGAGAGAGTATCAGCCTCCTGCTTATCATTCCCTTTGTTTGTCCATTTTTTCTTTCTCTCCAATTAAATTTCTGTCACAGATTTCTCAGGAACCACAACAGCTAGGATTTATAAGGTTGGTACAAATGTCGGGTATAACTAGATGTACCCTATAAGGGACAATTAGCTTTCTTCTGCTTATCATTCCCTTTGTTTGTCCATTTTTTCTTGCTCTCCAATTAAATTTGTATCATAGATTTTTTTAGGAACAACTACACCTAGGTTTTTGAAATTTATTACAAACATTGAGTATGACTAGTTGTATTGTGTAAGAAAACATCAGCCTCCTCCTCCTTATCATTCCCTTTGTTTGTCCATTTCTTCTTTCTCTACTTTAAAATTAAACTTTTTCTGTCCCAAGATTTCTCAGGAACCACTACAGCTAGGAATTTGAAATTTGGTGCAAATGTTGGGTATGACTAGTTGTATGGTGTAATAGAGTATTGGCCTCCTGCTTATCATTCCCTTTGTTTGTCCATTTTTTTTCTCTCCAGTTTATTTTTTGTCACATTTTTCTCTGTTCCTAAGAGAGCCACAGTCTTCAAATTTTGTTTACATCTTGAGAATGGCCAAGTTTATTGTAGGAAAGAAAATCAAAATGCTAAGATTTCTTTTGGCCTTCTTTTGTATTTTTCCATTTTTTCCATCTCTATCTCCAATGGAATAAATGGTAAAATTTATGTCAAAGATTTCTCAGATTGCTATGTGACTAGGTTTAGGTATAGGTTTAAATTGACTAGTTGACATCATCTGGATGCTGCTGCTGACTTCAGGTCAAGGTCACTGACATAGAACTTTATGTAAATTTGTGTTGAAATTTTGTGTTAAATTTGTATTTTCTTTTGATTACATAATTTGCATGTTTTAATGGAACCATACATAATTTGCATGTTTTAATGGAACCATACATAATTTGCATGTTTTAATGGAACCATACATAATTTGCATGTTTTAATGGAACCATTGTGTATTTGTCTAAAGGCCTTCCACTGGATTTGTAATAGATTGTCCATTCATATGTCTGTTATTTAACATTTGCTTTAAAGTTTTGTATTAAGTGTGTTTTTATTAGGCGGTGGTGCTGGCCGGGGGTATACGTGAGCCTCTGCTCACATGCTCTTGTATTGATACTATATGTATGCATGCTAACTGAAAATAGCAAAATCAACATGATCATGGAATGTAATTGTTCCTGTATACCCCAAGACAGGGTTTATAACAGTGTAGTTTGTGTGACTTTGCCACTGTTTTAAATCTTACCTTTTATTTGTAGCGTTTTCCAAAGACAGACCTTAGGGTAACCAGTGACAAGCTGAACCTGAGGACCTGTGCAGACTCCTTTAGAATGTTGGTGGACCTTATTACATACCTGGCTGAGGATGGGGATCTTCTGTACCCAGCTCCTGTGGACTTACAGTCAGACATTGAAGCAGACATTAGTGCAAATGTAGGTATCAGCAGATTTTAAGTTTTGAGAAGATATGGCAGAACAAACAGTGTAGACCCTGATCAGACTGCTCCTCAGGAGCAGTCTGATCAGTGTCTACACTGTTTGCCATTATGCCTTTCTGGGTGTTACGATATATCATTTCTTGATAGGGCAAACTGACCTGTCCTCACTCATTTGAAAGTGGAAAAGTGTATTACATAAGATGCGAGTTGGCATGTATGTAAGGTGTGAAACATGGGCAAATATAGGGGTAAAGTTGACAAGCATTATGTTCTGTCATTGCCAGCTTGACAGGCATAAAGGCACCCATGGGCTCTGAGTCTAACTGTGAATATGTGACTGTTGTTGTTGTTCTAATTTTCATGACGATGCTCCCAAGGAAGTTTAAAGGCATGATGAAGATTTTGCTTATAAAAATACCTTAGTTGTAGTATCAAAAAGCCAAAATATTGACTTTGATAATTCAGTTGTTGTAAATCTAACCATAAATTCTTGACCCTGAATTTTCAGTTCAGTTCAGTTCGCCTAATGACGTTCCCCAAGTGGCTCAGCAGTACGTAAAAGAAATTAAGCCCCACATTAAAATAATGAATTTGATAATTCAGTTGTTATAAATCTAACCATAACTTCTTGACCATAAAAAACATGAGGAGCCATAATTAAAATGAGCCGCGACATGAGAAAACCAACAAAGTGGTTGTGTGCCCTGCGCAGACTCAGATCAGCATGGTCATCCACCCAGTTAGCTCAGACTCTTTGCTAAGCTCTCAGAGGGTAGCTTAGGGTCTAAGCTACCTTCATGCGGACAGTGATGACTTTGATCAGACTGGGCGGATGCCCAGGCTGATCTGAGTCTGCGCTGTGTGCACAACCACATTGTTGGTTTTGTCGGGTTCCAGCTCATTTGATTTTGATATGAAATAAAAATTAAGAATTATTTGTTTACAGACTGATGAAGGTGATGAAGAAGTAACTGAAGACCAGACAGTATTACCTCCCTTGACAGAGTCTAGTATGGACCATGTACACACAATGATGTCAGAAGCTATGATGGAGTCAACTCCAGAAACATCTAACACTCGTAAGTTCACTGAATAGTTATCTTGCAAGTCTCAGCAGGTCTCAGACATCATTACTGAGCCATTTGGCATATAGTCACATAGACTGACTAGTATCCCTTTCTTCAGTGAGCGTTAGAGTTCCCTAATAACTCTACATTTTGTGATGTCTTAAATTACTGTAGTTATCCGAAATTTTGAGAAGTTCAGTCTAATTTAAAGTATTTTGTCAAAGAAGTGGCTGCATTATGGCAAAAAGTGTAACCCCTGATCACCGAGTGGCAGTCAGATATGGGTCTACACTGTTCGGTTGTAATATGAAGGGGACTCACTAACTTTTTCAAAATATTTGCTAAAACGTCTACTCAGTACATGGTTCTTGTATGATGAAACTGAATGATGCAAGCATTTGTATCACACTTTTAATTTAGCCACACTAAGTGATTACACAAACTGATTAAGATATTTGCTGTTCCCTTCTTATCTTCAACATATCTACCAGATATGGTATGTACAAACAGCAAAGGTCTTGATCATCTTGTGTTGATGTTAAGTCCTATCTGAGACTGGTGAGGGCCCACAATATTTGCTTTTGTGGAGAAACCAAGAACTATCATAGAAACCACCTTATCTATTTTCAGCCTCTCCAGAATCCTCAACAACCAATCAGACAGAAGTATTCTTTCTCCCGACAACAAGTCAGACTCAGCCAGGTTCTGTGGGGTCTGGTCAGACACCAATAGTGATATCAGCCAATGTGGACTCTGTCACCAGCAGTACACTCTCAGAACAAACTGATGAGTTTGATGACGATGATTTCTGTATGATAAATGATACTGGCTGGGGAAAAGCTGTAAGAAACACTTGAGCCGCGACACGACAAAACCAACAATGTGGTTGTGCACCCAGCACAGACTCAGATCAGCCTGGGCATCCGCCCAGTCTGATCAGAGTCTTCACTATGCGCATGGAGGTAGCTTAGATCCTTAGCTACCCTTTGAGCTCTTAACGAAGAGTCTGAACAAACTGGGCAGATGCCCAGGCTGATCTGAGTACGCTGGGGGCACTACCACATTGTTGGTATTGTTGTGTCATGGCTCACTTGATTTTGATGCAGTTGTCTTTCATTATCTTAAAGTGCAAGGGCAGAAATTTGAATGTATGACATGTACAGCTTTGGGTAGCATGAGCTGACACAGGAAATATGACCATACTTTTCATAAATGCAAGAGTAGGTTGAGTGCTGGCCTGCTGATTAAACAGTCCTGGGTTTGAGACCTGCAGGAAGCGGGAATCTTTGTAATGGCAAACTTGGTTCAATAACTCACAGTCCTTCATTATCACCCACCCATCATCCTGATATGACTGAAATGCTGTTGAAAATGACATAAAATTGCAAGTTATCCATTCATTCTCTTTCATAAATGCATTTTGACATAAGAAGTTTCCTTATCAGTGTTCGAATTAATGAAAGTCGACTGTACATGTACTTTCTTGTATACAACTATGTAAACTATCACAGCATTCTTCAGCAGTGGACTAGATTTCCTCCAAGGTCTCATGCTGTGGTTGTATTAGATTCTGAAAGCTGATACAGCTTTTACCGGATGCTTCAAATACAGAGTTTATACAGATTCGCAGTAATGGACAGATACTTGGGATTGGTCTGGAAGGTGGAAATATATGTCATAACCGTATAAATACAGTATGGATCCTGATCACATCACAGTTTTCATTATTAACTGATAATGTTTCAGGGTTTCAACAGTGGCTCAAAAAAAGATGGTAAAGTTAAGAAAATAAAAGTACAAGTCATTCAGAATCACACTTGCCTTGGAACCTTTTTTCATGTCACATCTTGTACTCTTCAAACCTTTTGTAGGATGATGAACCAACTATACGAGTCTTCCTGAACAAACCAGTTGAAATCATTGATGATTATTTCTCAAAGCCGATTGGTCGAGCTGATCTTCTCAAGTCACCTGACCACTTCCCTATGGCAGATAGCAGATACACATTAAAGGAGTTAACATTTGTTTGGTATATGTATGGTGGAAGTGACTTTACTGATGAAAGCTATACAAAGCCTAATCAAGAAAGAGTTTATAGTGCCCCTGATCTGTCAAGGTATATCTATATTTATTCATATTTACTGGTACTGTATATTTTTTCAGCTTTTGACTAGCAGTACCTGTGGCATAGATATTACTACAATGTGGATTTTTTTTATCTCAACTCAGAGCTCTAGATAGAGGGGTATTTGATGATAATTGAGGGACAATTTTTATACGCCCATTTTGAAAAAACGGACGTATTATGTCATGGCGCTGTCCGTCCGTCCGTCCGTAAACATTCTTGTACACGCCATAACTCAGTAACCATTTGGGATATCTTCATGAAATTTGGTAGGCATATGTATTAGGGTGGGGGAACGTGTCGCATACAAAAATGGTTGCTCCCCCTTTCTTACTTTTGAAGTTATGCCCCTTTGATTAATTTTATCCCTGTAAGTCTTGTACGCGCCATAACTAGATAACCGTTTGGGATATCTTTATAAAACTTCATAGCAATGTGTATGAAGTCCTAACGATGTGTCGCGTACAACAATGGCTGCTCTCTCTTTCTTCGTTTAAGAGTGAATCCCTTTCATTAGTTCTTATCGGCTACTTTTGTGTAAACTTTTGTTGTACATGTAATACATTGTCAAGGGAAAATAGTAGAACTAAAAAAGGTATACCTAGTGTATATAGGTTATCTCCCTTGTTCAAAGATATTGTATCAAAGATTTCTTCACAACCATACAAGCTAGACTGGTCATATTTGGCATACAGGTTGATGATGACATGTTGTATTGTGGGATTGAGAACCAGCCTTCTCCTGCTTATTCTTCCCTGTATTTGCCCCATTTTCTTTCTTTCCATACTTTGAATAATGAAATTTTTTGTCAAAGATTTCTCCACAATCATGCAAGCTAGAGTAGTCATATTTGCTATGCAGGTTGATAACGACATGTTGTATTATGGGATCGAGAACCAGCCTTCTCCTGCTTATTCTTCTCTGTATTTGTCTGATTTTCTTTCTTTCCATACTTTGAATAATGAAATTTTTCGTCAAAGATTTCTCCACAACCATGCAAGCTAGATTAGTCATATTTGGTATGCAGGTTAATGATGACTTACTGTATTGTGGGATTGAGAACCAGACTTCTCCTCTTTTTATTCCCTGTATTTGTCTGATTTTCTTTCTCTCTTTACTTTGAATAATGCATTTTTTGCGCAAAAGATTTCTATGCATCTGTAAGTTAGAGTAGGGAATTTTGTATGCAGGTTGATGAGAACTTGTTGTATTGTGGGATTGAGAACCAGTCTTCTGCTTATTCTTCCCTATATTTTTCCAATTTTCTTTCTCTCCTGACTTTGAATAATGTAATTTTTTGTAACAGATTTCACAGCAACCATTCATATTTGGTATACATGGTAACATTGATTTCTCTCCCTCTTTATGCTTTTTGTTACGAAAATAACACCATTTGATTTAAGCAATTAAGGGGGGGGGGGGGGGGGGGGGGATAGTCGGATTGGCTGACAGTTCTAGTTAATTATAGAGTGGTTGCCCCTGTTTGTCTGCCTGTCTATCCTTTTGTAAACAATCTTGTTCATTCTGTAACTCCTTTAGGACATTGAAACGGGCGTATTATGCGCCGCTTGCGAAGCCCTTGATTTTATTTCTCATTGAAACCATATGTTGTGACCCCTCATCTGAACCGTCTCATTGAGACGGTTCAGATTAGGGGTCACAACATACGTTTTTATACAGTATTAACAAAAACTATCCCTAATTATCTTCCATTACTCCCTCTTATATAGAGCTCTGTCATCAGGGACAAACATAGAAACACAGGCATTACTTATCTGGTTTCAGTTGCAGTGATGTTGTTTGTCACATAAACCTTTGTTGAGCTTTGTCTCACCTGTGACTAGCAGAAGTGAGACCTAGGTAATACATTGGTGGCACCATTGGCATAAACTTTAGTCCAGTTTTCCACTTCAGTTGTATTTAATAACTGTCTGCAGCCAAGCGAGACTGCCATTCACAGAGTTCTTGTTGTGCCTACTGCCATATTGTGACGTTGCACAGATAGGTGACACATACCGTCACGATTTTTGCCTGACTGTGATAGCTGGCCTAGGACTGTAAAAGGCAGCAAGACAAGAATTCCACTAGATGCAATATTTCATCTGTCTGATGAAACATTGCATATAGTGGAATTCTGATCTTGCTGTTTTTTTTTACAGTGATAGCTAAAAAAACTACAAAGGAGATTGTTGATACAATATGATTAGCATTTAACACAAAGTAAAAAAGGAGATTGCTGAAACAATATAGCATTTAACACAAACTAAAAAGGAGATTATTGACACAATATGATTAGCAGTTAACACAAACTATAAAAGGAGATTGTTGATACAATATGATTAGCATTTAAGTACCGTTCAGGCTAAGAATCAGGCAGAATGCATTAATAGGGTGGCATATCGAGGTCTTCAGATTTTGACCAAAACTTGTGTATAAGTCCATTGGGTAACCAAACCTGCACATGCAAAATCTTAGGTCAATCAGTCAACGGTTGCTATGGAAACCACGGCATAATTGTTTTCCTTAGCAACAAGCAAATTATGCTGAAACATTTATGTAAAATATAACATTTTTGGGAGGCTAGAACTGTATACAGAGCAAAAATAGCCCTTTTTGTAATGTGTACACTAACACAATGCGCATTATTGGTATCAAATTCTGTTTGAATGTTTCTTAAATAAACATCAACATCTGTGCTATTTGGGGTTAAAGGTCACCTGGGTCATCGTTTTTTCAGAATTTATGAAAATAGTGAAACACGACCGAAATCCAATCCAAATATTTTCTATAGTATAAAAAATTGAAAGATACCAGCATTCAATGATTAAAGCACAGCTATAGGGCTTTTAAAATCTGTAATAAAATTACTGTATAAATTTCTCCTTAGCAACCAGTTTAACTCCTTAGCAACCATCCTTAAGGTGATCTGTACATTTTGACTGAATTGGAAACAGTATATCTTCGATGTATTGCAATATAGGAAGACAATAGTAAGAAAAGTTTAAAGCACAGGTATTGGACGCTAACACTTTGTTGAGAAACATGTGCATATATTTCATCTTAGCAACCAGTAAGAGCCCTTAGCAACCAACCGTTAACAAATTTGAGACTTTTGGCCGAACTCCAAGAGGAATATTTTGATATACAAGTAAGAATAACCATAGTTTTATTGAAATGTTTAAACTACATCTGCCTGTCCTTTAAATGTTGTTGTGAAATATGTGTATATATTTGCTCTTAGCAACCAGTTTGTGCCCTTAGCAACCACCTATCAACAAATTTAGATTTTTTTTTATTGAAGTCCAAATCTGATGCCTTCTGTTTGTTGTGTACTATGTAGACAATGGTAAGGAATCATTGAAGCAAGAGTGCTGGACTTAAGCATTCTGTTGCAAAACTTGTGTATATAATTGTCCTTAGCAACCAGTCTGAGCCCATAGCAACTACCCCTAAACTGATTTGAGAATTTGGTTTGAATTCCATACAAAATACCTTTCATGAGCAGCAATCTATGATGACAGTTGCAGTAATTTTTTATACATATTTAACTTACTTTTAAAAATCACTAAGGAAAAAATCACCTGTGCATGTATATTTCCTTAGCAACAAGTTTTAGTCCTTGGCAACCACATGATTTTAACCATATTTTAACAGATTCGGAGCATGTGAGTGAATTATGATCAAATTATTCTCTCTTTGCAACATAACAATGTATCTTGTTATAAGTAATATCTAAAGCACCTCTGACCTGAACTTTTACCATCTGATTAAAAACTGCAATTGTCCTTAGAAACCAGATTGGGGCATTGGCAACCACCTTTTTTAGACGTGAGACTATTGTCGGAATTCAGGACAGAGTAGTTTTATTAGCAACAAACTGTTATGACAAGTGTAAGTGATGTCTGGATCAAACGGTTAGACAAGATCTAAAATCTGTTGAAGAAAATGCGTATGTGCTGGTTCTTAGTAACCAGCTGAAGCTCTTAGCAACCATTTCTTAGAAGACTTAGAATGTTACCAGAGGAACTGACAGCCCCTGAAGAAGACGAATTTTCTGCTGAAGTCCAAAAAAAGACTGTCTGTTTTTGGCTTACAAGTAATTAAGACAGCTATAAAAATGTTTAAAGTACTGTTGCCTGACTTTTGAGATATGTTATAAACATGTACAAGCAGTACGTACGAGCCCTTAATCAACCACCACTTAACGTATTTACTGAATTTCAAATACATTATCTCCTTGTGCCATGAACCATATGGGTTGTAGAAAAAAGTAGGAAATGTTTGAAATACATTAGTTTTGTGACTTAAAATTCTTTTTGAAAACCTAAAGCTCAGGCAGTCCATTGCCAGAAAAGAATCGGACAGTGCCCTTAATAAGTAACACAGGCATATGAAACCAATATCATGTGAAGGTCAGAGCGTTTGTATTCTATATGCAGTCATTTTTCTTTCTTCCTTTCCACGATACTGCTCTCTGTCAACTATGGCCATGATGGCAGGTTTGTGGTGTGGCACATAAGTTATTACAAAATGTAAAAATAAATAAATAAATAAATAAATAAATAAATGAATTTGTGACAAAGCCACCAGCAGATTTACACTATTTACAAGAAGTCCTCAGGGACAGGCATTCCATGCCTAACCCCTGCTCTACCCTAGGATATTATATTTTGGCCTTAAACCCATCAACTGTCTCCGAAGAGACAGCTTCAGTTGTAAGGCCATTCCAAGATGCAATTGTCCTAGGGAAAAATGAATAATTAAAACCGTCCGTATAAGCGTTTGGACGGTGATACTAGAATGGGTGGGACCTAGTTCTCCTGCTCCCTCCACCGACCTCAGATAGGTACCTATTCTTATCTACTATAACCAGATTATTGTGAAGTTTATAGAATAGAGACAGAGAAGCCTGCTGTCGTCTTTCCTGCAGGTCTGGCCATTTGAGTTCATCTAACATTTCTCCCACATGGCTTTGGTTGCGCCAGCGCCTACAGGTCCAACGGGCAGCAGTCCTCTGTACTTTTTCTATTCTGTTAATATCTACTTGGTTATGGGGCATCCAAACTGGCGCTGCATATTCTAATTTGGGCCGGACCAGAGTTTTATATGCAGCAGCCTTGATTTCCTTCGATGCAAAAGTCAAGTTTCTTCGAAGGTAACCCAAAGTCTTGGTAGACTTACTGGTAATTTCATTGATATGTTGACCCCACTCGAGGTCATCCGTAATTTTAACTCCTAAATATTTGGCTGAGGATACATTCTCAAGGACCTGGTTATGCAATGTATAACCATGGATTATTTGCTTTGGAGGGGGTGCCTTGTCACCCTCATGGAGTGACATTTGACAACGTTAAATTTCATGAGCCATGCCTCTTCCCAAAGTGCCAATTTAGACAAATTATCTTGGAGTATCTGTTGGTCTTCGGACCGTCTAATATTTCTATAGAGGACACAGTCATCAGCAAAAAGGCGGACTGTTGAGCTTATGTTGTCTGGCAGGTCATTAATAAAGACTAAGAACAATATGGGCCCTAACACAGAACCCTGGGGAACACCAGACAACACGGGGAGAGGGTCTGAACAGACACCATCCAGAACAACTTTTTGAGTCCTTCCAGATAGCCAGGCAGAGATCCACTGGAGGATATTATTTCGGATACCGTAATACTCCAGTTTATAAATCAGTCGTCTTTGGGGAACCTTACAAAGGCCTTGGCAAAGTCCATAATAATGAGGTATGTCTATTTGTGACCTATATTATGGACTCTGTGTAGGTTTGCATGCAAGTCATGAATGAACTGGACCAGTTGGTTCTGGCATGACCTACCACTTCTGAAGCCATGCTGAGACTCAACAAAAATCTTATGGTCCGATAGATGTTGCATGATTCTGCTCACGAGAATGTGCTCTAGAGACTTACAACAAATACAAGTCAAAGAGACCGGACTGTAGTTGGCAGGGTCATACTTTTCTCCCTTCTTTTAAATGGGAGGCACATTAGCTTGCAGCCAGTCATCTGGTACTCTAGACTGTGCCAAGGACTGGTTGAAAATGCAGGCAAGGACCAGGGCAATTTCAGCACTGCATTCTTTTAACACACGTGCACTTAGGTCGTCTGGACCTGAAGATTTATGGGGGTTAAGAACTTAAGACGGTCTAATAGTTATTTGACCCCATTAGGGTCAATGAATAAATCTCCAATATCTGGGTAGGGGGTTGGTCCTTTCGATGGGGGTCACCTACTTGTTCCCGGTGTATACAGACTCGAGCTGTCTGTTAAATATGTCTGCTTTGTCCTTATTAGCAGTTTTCAAAATGCCATTTTCCCTTAAACAGGCCACACCCGTGGAATCCTTTCTTATCAGATCAGAATCAGAATTGTTTACTGGTGATACGTCCAAGTCAATAGTTTCTGATATATCATGCATTAATAGAATATTTTGCGGCGTAAAGAGAGTCAAACGAATGAAAAGCAGTCGCAGTTTTTTTTCGAACTTGCTTACGTCGCGAATCGTTATGACCGCATTAGAGGTGACCACAATTAGAGGTGACCACATAAGCAGGCTCGACTGTTCACACATTACAATGTATACTCAGTATACTGCAAATAGAACAGAGTATATTTAGAATTCACTTAAAAGTTCTAAATCTGTTTTAAAGGTGGTTGCTAAGGGATCAAATTGGATGCTCAGGAAAAAACAAGACAATTTTCAACAGATTTTGTAAGCCAGTCAGCTGTGCTTCTAGCATCTTTTAAACTGTCTTCTTAATTTGCGTATAAAGGATATTCCGTATGGAAACCAGTCAAAGATATCACATGTCTAAATTTAGAGTTTGTTGCTATGGACTCAGATTGGTTGCTAAGGACAAATTTTACACAGCTCTTGCAGCATATTGTAAAAGTCAGCACTTGTGGTCCATACATTACACACAATTGTTTATTAAGTATGTAACAAAAAGAAATTTCCCTCAAAATCAAAATCAGTGAACAGTTGGTTGCTAAGGTCTAAAATTGGTCACTAAGGACAAATGTATACACACACATTGTTCACCAGAATTTAAAAGTCAGTAACTAGTGTTGTAATGTTACTTGCAATTGTTTTCATACTTTGTTAGTTATAAAAGATATTTCATATGAAATTCAGTTAAAAGTCTTCTGTTAAGAGATGGTTGCTAGGGCTTCAGACTGGTTGCTAAGTGTAACTATATGCACAAGGTTGTCAAAAGATCTTAAAAAAGCCAAGTACTTGTTTTTCAGTCATTAATTACAATCCTCTGTATAGTTCTCTGTAAATAGAAGATTTTTGGTGTTGAATTCACTGAAAAGTTATCTGTTAAAATGTGGTTGCTAAGGGCCCGAAATGGTTGCTAAGCACAAATATGTGCACACGTTTTTCAACAGATTTAAACACCTGCCTGCTTTTAAGCTAATATGTGTTGTCATAGCTTGTCGCATATCAAATATATTGCTTGTTGAAGTCAACCAAATGTTTCATATCTGTTAATAGTTGGTTGCTAAGGGCGCATATTTGTTGCTAAGGAGAAAATTGTGCATAGGTTTTTCAACAATTGGCAAAAGTTCAATACCTGTGCTTGAAACATAACTATTGTCTACCTGCATTGCATAATGCCAAAGATATACCGTTTTCCAATTCAATTAAAATTTACAGATCACCTAAGGGGTAGTTGCTAAGGTGTTAAACTGGTTGCTAAGGAGAAATTTATACAGTAATTTTATTACAGATTTTGAAAGCTCCATAGCTGTGCTTCAAACATTGAATGCTGGCATCTTTCGATTTTTTATACTATAGAAAATATAAGGGTTGGATTACAGTCATTTTTGACTATTTTCACAATTTCTGTAAAAAGGCTGACCCAGGTGACCTTTGACCCCAAATAGCACACATGCTGATGTTTATTTCATAAACCTTCAAACAGAGTTCGATACCAATAATGTGCATTGTGTTAGTGAACACATTACTAGAAGAGCTATTTTTGCCTTGTATACAGTTTTAGCCTTCCAAAAATGTTGTATTTTATATAAATGTTCAAGCATAATTTGCTTGTTGCTAAGGAAAACAATTATTCCCTGGTTTCCATAGCAACCGTTGACTGATTGACCTCAGATTTTGCATGTGCAGGTTTGGTCACCAAATGGACTTATACACAAGTTTTGGTCAAAATCTGAAGACCTCGATATGCCACCACCTGCCTGATTCTTAGCCGGAATGGTACTTAACACCAGCTAAAAAGGAGATTGTTGATACAATATGATAAGAAATTAACACAAGCTAAAAAAGGAGATTGTTGATACAATATGATTAGCATTTAACACAAACTATAAAAGGATATTGTTGATACAATATGATAAGCATTTAACACAAACTAATAATGAGATTGTTGAAACAATATGATAGGTGTTTAACACAAACTAAAATGGAGATAGTTGATACAATTTGATTAGCATTTAATACAAGCTAAAAGGGAGATTGTTGAAACAATTTGATAAGTGTTTAACACAAACTAAATATGAGATTGTTGAAACAAAATGATTAGCATTAACACAAACTAAAAAAGGATATTGTTGATACAATATGATTAGCATTTCACACAAACTAAAAGGAGATTGTTGAAACAACATGATTAGCATTTAACACAACTGAAAAGGAGATTGTTGAAACTATATGAAAAGCATTTAACACAAGCTTAAAAGGAGTTTGTTGAAACAATATTTATTTTTTTTGAGTCGACTCCTCCTCCCCATATCGACTCCATATTTTTTCACATATCGTGTATTTATTTTCAAATATATCAACTTATTATTTACAAATTACATATATATTGTTTTATATATTACAATATTTACAAACATACATGAATGGATGGATGGATGGATGGATGGATGGATGGAAAAAGTGGGCATGTGTCCTGGCAGGTGGGTAAAGCGATGTTAAAGGCTGTTGAAACAATATGATTAGCATTTAACACAAACTAAAAAGGAGATAGTTGAAACAATATGATTAGCATTTAACACAAGCTTAAAGGGAGATTGTTGAAACAATATGATAAGTGTTTAACACAAACTAAAAATGAGATTGTTGATACAACATAATTAGCATTTAACACAAAATAAAAAGAAAATTGTTGATACAATATGATTAGCATTTAACACAAACTAAAAGGAGATTATTGAAACAATATGATTAGCATTTAACACAGGCTAAAAATGAGATTGTTGAAAAAATATGATTAGCATTAAACACAAACTAAAAAGAAAATTGTTCATACAATATGATTAGCATTTAACTCAAGCTTAAAGGGAGATTGTTGAAACAATATGATAAGTGTTTAACACAAACTAAAAATGAGATTGTTGATACAATATGATTAGCATTTAACACAAACTAAAAAGAAAAATTATTGATACAATATGATTAGCATGTAACACAAACTAAAAAGGAGATTGTTGATACAATATGATTAGCATTTAACACATACTAAAAAGGAGATTGTTGAAACAATATGATTAGCATTAAACACAAGCTTAAAAGGATATTGTTGATACAATATGATTAGCATTTAACACACACTAAAAAGGAGATTGCTGAAACAGCATGATTAGCAGTTAACACAAGCTAAAAAAGGAGATTGTGCTATGGTGTTAGCAATATGATTAGCAAGTGAACAAGTTAAAAAAGGAGATTGTTGATACAATATGATTAGCATTTAATGCATACTATAAAAGGAGATTGTTGAAACAATATTATTAGCATTTAACACAAACTATAAAAGGAGATTGTTGAAACAATATGATATGCATTTAACCCAAGCTAAAATGGAGATTGTTGATACAATATGGTTAGCATTTAACACAAACTAAAAAGGAGATTGTTGAAACAATATGATTAGCATTTAACACAAACTAAAAAAAGGAGATTGTTGAAACAAAATGATTAGCATTATGCACCAGTCATTTGCAACCACGGCCCCCCTGGGGCCGGGGAATAGCAGGGATATTGACTTTTCACTCTGCAAAGCCCTGGTATATGCCCTGCACTGTGGGGACATCTTTCGAGTCAAATCCCTGATAAAGGTCTCCGCCCCCCAGGGGATCATGTAAATATAACAAGACCTGTCAGGGGGACAGGATATCTCACCTGACAGCGCCTTGCCCATCACCTAAAAACGTAAACATAAAATTTTAACATTTTGCTAACGCCAACGCCGGGGAGAGTGCAATAGCTCTTCCTGTACATTAATTTGTACAGGCAAGCTAAAAATCCATATTCTGACAATGTGTCACTGTAAATTTCGTTAAAAACACTCCACTATTTTCCCTACTGTTTTGGCGGGAATCAAAGGCCCGGCATATCCACAGCACTGCCGGGACACCGCTTAGGTAAAAACACAGTACTTAAGCCCCGCTATGCCTCTGCTATCCCGGGCCCCATGGGAGTCGTGGTTGCAAATGACTGGTGCATTAAATACAAGCTTAAAAGGATAGTGTTGATACAATATGATCAGTATTTAACCCAAACTAAAAAGGAGATTGTTGATACAATTTGATTAGCATTTAACACATACTAAAAAGGAGATTGTTGAAACAATATGATTAGCATTAACACAAGCTTAAAAGGATAGTGTTGATACAATATGATTAGCATTTAACTCACGCTGAAAAGGAGATTGTTGAAACAATATGATTTGCATTTAACACAAATTAAAAAGGAGATTGATGATACAATTTGATTTGCAGCATATAACACAAGCTAAAAAGGAGATTGTTGAAACAATATGATTAGCATTTAACACTAACTAAAAAGGAGATTGTTGATACAATATGATTTGCAGCATATAACACAAGCTAAAAAGTAGATTGTTGATACAATACTATTAGCGTATAACACAAGCTAAAAAGGATATTGTTGATACAATATGATTAGCATTTAACACTAACTAAAAAGGAGATTGTTGATACAATATCATGACAACTGAAAAGTAGATTGTTGATACAATATGATGGATGGATCATCTATGGTGTTATGGCCTTTCCAATATTATTTCAGTTATTTTTTGTGTGAGCTGATGATGAGGTTGAAATAATCCAAGATTAGAGAGTAATACATAAGCCCTTCTGCAATGTCTAGTAATTTTTCTGAAAAGTCAAACAATCAATTTAGTAGCATCAGAAGGATCAGTCTAATTACGGTCTATAGCAGGTTAAAGGTTGACAGATATGAACATGAAATAAGACTATTTTACAGAGATGGTCTTACAGTATCTTATCATCGTGGGTCTCCAGAGAACAGGTGGGAGGGTCATGCGGCAGGCAGAATGGCTCCCCTTATTCCTCGCAACACTCTACAGACCAAAGGAGGACCTGGTAGAGACCACTCCAAATGTATGGAGTTACAACTCACCAAGGTAATTAAATTTCACTGTTTTGGAAAAAGTAAATTTTCAAATGATTTTTTTACACCTGTCCAGCAAAGTGAAACACAGGTGTCTACTTTCTTCCCATCTATCCATTAATCAGTCTGTCCATCCAGATATTCTTGTGACAATAGGATTTGAGTATTATACTTGCTTTCATCAGACTTTGCGTACTCTACTACTGGGAAGCACAAAGTTGGTGCAGCAAAGTGTGGCCTGGAATTTTAGTGTCTCATTGATATATTGCATAAATAAATCGTCAGGACGGCCTATCAGTTATAAGATGCCTGAACTTGAAGTAGCACTGTTTATGATTTGGAAGGAAGGGGGGGCCAAAGCTAATACCCAGTTTAGGCCTAGCTGGTTTACTGGGAAAAAAGAAATACATCCATAAATACATCTTCAAGGCATAACAAAGGCAGGATAGGCAGATCATGCTGTTTAGGATAAGAGGAAATGTTAGAATCAGCTGGGTGAGGCAGTTCTGATGATCACCTTTTCATAGAGACAGTAAAGCATTAAAAAGATCTGAAGATAAGTATGCTGTATTTGTTACATATACATGTATTTACATTCTGTATGAAGTAAAAACTATTTTTAGGTACGATTTCAACATGAGAGATATCCTCGCAGTGCAGAGCAGGCCTCACGCCAGATCCTTCTTATATATGATGCTGAGATAAGAGATCGTTTAAAAGCATCAAAGATCAACAAATTCCTCTATCAGTATTCATCCACAGAGATGCCAAGACAAACTTATGCTAATATGGTGAGTATTTTAGCTAGCTGAGTTTACAGTTTTGCTTGTGTTTATGCACAGGTCATTTCAGTGAAAGGGTTATGATGAAGTGAATAGTAGATTATGTTCGTATCTAGTTTGAAAAATTAACTTGAAGATGGAGACCTGTATGAACTTGTTCCTTTTCATAGTTCATGGTGATATGTTGTAGTTGTATTATTGTAGTTCTATTATTGTAGTTTGCTGCAATAGACAGTTTTATTTTTAATGTGAATACATTCCTGTTTTCTGCCATTTTATCCTGGGGAGCTAAATTTTGTTGGGACTTTGTTTGTTGCCATAACATGGAAACCCTTCTAAAAAGGGATTTACTCTTTAAGGAAAGAATTTAAGAGTTGACTGCCATTGAGAAGGATGGCAAAGATGAAAAATGCTTGCAAACCAGAGGGATAGGTGTGTAATTGAAATAAATACGATTCTTTCTGTTATTTCTCAATAAAAACATATGCTGTGACCCCTTATTAGAACCGTCTCGTCAGATGATTTGCGTGAGGGGTCACAACATTGGCTTTTGTGGAGAAATATGAAAAAGAATCACAGAATTATGTTCAGATACTCATCTTATCGGGGCCGTATTTATAAAACAAATTAAGTGGTTGCTATGCTGTTGCTAAGGCTTAATTTCTATAAAGGAATGTTCCTACAACTATGAAATTTGCTCTGGAGGAACAGTCTTTTCAGACTGTTCCTCCAGAGCAAATTTCATAGTTGCAGGGACTCTCCTTTGTGGCAATTAAGCCTAAGCAACAACATAGCAACCATTTAAGTGGTTTTATAAATACGGCCCCTGGACCTCTGCAAACATTGCAGGCTGTAATCAGACTGCTCCTAAATGAGCTGTTTGATCTGTGTGTACTTTGTTAGCTAAGACTCTTCAGCCCCAATAGTTAGAATCATTACAGTGATATTCTGTTGTTCTAGGTATTAATAAAGGCATTACACAGAAGAACAAACCCTTCATCTTCAGAAGAGGAAGAATGTTTACTAAAAGTCTCATTACAACCAATTAGACTGAATGTAGATCAGGTCAGTTTGGCGGCATAAAGCAGCAGTGTTTATTTCAGACTTTATTATGAAGTTTAGGGATGCATAGTCAAGTGATTAGAGAACCGAGGTTATGATGCAGAAGGTCACAGGTTCAAATCACTGTTCGGCCAGCTTGCATCTGTCAACCCAGCAGTAAATGGGTACCTTTTTTATACGCCCGTTTTGAAAAAACGGACGTATTATGGCATGGCGCTGTCCGTCCGTCCGTCCGTCCGTCTGTCTGTCCGTCCGTCTGTCCGTCCGTCAACATTCTTGTGCGCATCATATCTCAGAAACCGTTTGAGATATCTTCATGAAATTTTGTAGGCATATATATTAGGATGGGGCAAAGTGTCGCGTATAGTAATGGTTGCTCCCCCTTTCTTAGTTTCAAAGTTATGCCCCTTTGATTATTTTTTACCCTACTAGTCTTGTGCGCGCCATAACTAGATAACCATTTGGGATATCTTGATGAAACTTCATAGCAATGTGTATGAGGGTCTGATGATGTGTCGCGTACAACAATGATTGCTCTCCCCTTCTTCGTTTTTGAGTTGCATCCCTTTGATTAGATTTTTAGGGTATTTTTGTGTATACTAATATTGTGCATTCAATAACTAAGTAACCATTTGGTATATCTTGATGAAACTTTATAGCAATGTGCATGATCACAAGACGGTGTGTCACATATAAGAATGGTTGTTCCCCCTTACTTAATTTTTGAGTAACCTCCCTTTGATTAGTTTTTTAGGCTAACCCATTCCCCCATAACTCCTTAACCCTTTGAAATATTTCAATGAAACTTTGTAGAAATGTGAATGATAATGGGATAATGTATCATGCGCATGAACCACAACCCTGGCTTACTTCCTGAATTATCTGCCCTTGCATCAATTTCCGTTTTACTCTGTATCTCCTTAACCATTGGAAATATTTTAACAAAACTTTATGGTGATATGTATATTGTGAAGGGAAAGTATTGCGACTAAGAGTTTATGAATTATCTCCCTTGTTGGACTTTGGCGTTTCACAACTTCTGAGCTGCTTCACCCTGGAACTTGATTTTTGGTGTACTAATAGTATTTGATGTGTTGTTTTGATAACATTGCAGTCATTAATTACAGAGTTGTTTCCCCTGTTTTGTCTGCCTGTCAAATCTTCTATAAACAATGTTGTTCATTCTGTAACTCCTTCATGACACTGAAACGGGCGTATTATGCGCCGCTTGCGAAGCTCTTGTTCAGATTAGGGATAAGGTAGAAAAAGAGGAGGGATGGGTTTTGCCTTTCATATGTGGTTACCAAGTTATTGTGGGACTCTAACCTCTGCTGCCCCTTTGGCCAGTAGGCTACAAGAAACTTTACCACCTTTTTATATGCCCGTTTTGAAAAGGAGGATGGCCCTGTCCGTCCTTCCGTCAACATTCTTATGGGCACCATATCTCAGTAACCGTTTGAGATCTCTTCATGAACTTTTGTAGGCATATATATTAGGATGGGGCAAAGTGTCATGTACAGTAATGGTTGCTCCCCCTTTCTTAGTTTCCAAGTTATTCTCCTTTGATTGTTTTTTACCCTACTAGTCTTGTGCACGCCATAACTAGATAACCATTTTAGATATTTTGATGAAACTTCATAGCATTGTGTATGAGGGTCACATATAACAATGGTTGCTTTCCCTGCTTTTTGGAATTGCATCCCTTTGATTAGATTTTTAAGGCTATTTTTGTGTATACTAATCTTGTGCATTCAATAACTTAGTAACCATTTGGAATATCTTGACGAAACTCTGTAGCAATGTGCATGATCACAAGACGGTGTGTCACATATAAGAATGGTTGTCTCCCTTACTTAATTTTGGAGTAACCTTCCTTGGATTAGTTTTTTTCCTCATTCACTCCATAGCTCCTTAACCCTTTAAAATATTTTACTGAAAATGTGTATAATAGTGTTGCAATATATCATGAACATGAACCACACCTCTGGCCTACTTACTTTCTGAATTATCTGTCCTTGCATCAATTTCGATTTTACTCTGTAACTCCTTAACTGTTGGAAATATTTTAACAAAACTTCATGGTGGTGTGTATATTGTCAAGGGAATGTTTTATGACCAAGAATGGTACTCTAGTTATACCCTCGACATACGAGGGGTATATAGTTTTCGTCTTTCCGTCCGTTTGTCCGTCTGTCCGTCCGTCCATCTGTGCGTCCATCCGTTAACATTTGCGTGAAAGTTTTGCGTTAAGTTTTTAGCTCACCTGAGCACGAAGTGCTCAAAGTGAGCTATTGTGATAGATATTTGTCCGGTGTCCGTCCGTCCGTCTGTCGTCAACAATTTCTTCAAACGACATCCCCTCCTAGACCAGTAAGCCAATTTCAAAATAATTTCACACAAATGTTTCTGTTATAGCCCTGAACCAAAATTGCTAAAATGGTTCCGCTCCGCTGAACAAAATGGCCACCAGAGCTAAAAATAGAAAAACCTTTAAACGACATCTCCTCTGAAGCCAATGGCTCGATTTCAAAAAAATTTCACAGAAATGTTTGATTTATGGCCCTGAACCAAAATTGCTAAAACGGTTCCACTCCGCTGAACAAAATGGCCGCCAGAGCTAAAAATAGAAATCTAAAAATAGAAAAACCTTCAAACAACATCTCCTCTGAAGCCAATGGCTCGATTTCAAAATAATTTCACAGAAATGTTTGACTCATGGCCCTGAACCAAAATTGCTAAAACGGTTCCACTCCGTTGAACAAAATGGACGCCAGAGCTAAAAATAGAAATAAATCTTAGAATGACACAGAGGGCACAGTTTTGACCCAATCATCATGAAACTTTGTCAGAGTGTTTATCTTAATGAACTCTAGATCAAGTTTGAAACTGGGTCATGTGGGGTCAAAAACTAGGTCACTAGGTCAAATCTTAAAAAAACCTTGTGTACACTCTAGAGGGCACAGTTATGATCCAACCTTCATGAAACTTTGTCAGAATGCTTATCTTTATAAAATCTAGACCATATTCGGACCTGGACCATGTCAGGTCAAAAACTAGGTCACTAGGTCAGAACTTAGAAAAACCATGTGAATGCTCTAGAGGGCACAGTTTTGTTCCAATCTTCATGAAACTTTGTCAAAATGTTTATCTCCAACAAATCTAGACCAAGGGTGCAACTGGGTCATGTTGGATCAAAAACTAGGTCACTAGGTCAAACCTTAGAAAAACATTGTGTATACTCTAGAGGGCACAGTTTTGGTTCAATATTCATGAAACTTTGTCAGAATGATTATCTTAATGAAATCTAGGCCAAGTTTGGAACTGGGTATTGTTGGGTCAAAAACTACCGGTAGGTCACCAGGTCAGATCATAGAAAAACCTTGTGTACACAGTAATGGCTTTATTTTGCATTGAATCTTCATGAAACTTTGTCAGAATGTGTATCTTCATGAAATGTAGGCCAAGTTTGGAACTGAATAATGTCTGATCAAAAAATAGATTGCCATGTCAGATCTTAGAAAAACATTGTGTACACTCTAGTGGGCACAGTTTTGATCCAATCTAAATGAAACTTTGTCAGAACAGTCCATCACTCTCCCCTTTATTTACTTCCAAATCGTAGAAGTAATTATATGTATTTGATATGTGTGCTTATCAAATTTTAACAGCTGTTTGCTGGGGAAAGTGAAATAGATGATCTTCCATGTTATTTCATCATAACTCAGGTGAGCGATTTAGGTCCATCATGGACCTCTTGTTAATTTTTTGCTTATGTTTCCAATATCCTTTGATGGAACCTGTTGGTATGTGACTAGCTATACTTATATGGTCATGCAGAATAGTTGACATCATCTGGATGCTGCTGCTTAAGGTCAAGGTCACAGACTTAAAGTTTTGCGTTAAGTTTATTTTTGTCTTTTATATTTCAAATATCCTTTGATGGAAACTTTTAAAATTTGACTAGGGTTACTGTAAGATTCATACAGAGTAGTTGACATCATCTGGATACTGCTGCTTACCAAAGGTCAAGGTCACAGACTTGTATATTTGCATTTAAGTTTATATTCTTTGCTTATACATGTATTTCCAACTTCCTTTAATGAAACATTTTGATATATGACAAGGTTTACTTCTTTGTTCATGCAGATTAATTGACATCATCTGGATGCTGCTGCTGCTGACCTAAGGTCAAGGTCACAGACTTAAGCATTTGCATCAAAGTTTTGTGTTAAGTTTATATTCTTTTTTTATTTCCAGTATCCTTTGATGGAACCTTTTGATATTTGACTAGGTTTACTGTACTTTTATATTTATAGCTGCTTACCAAAGGTCAAGGTCAGAGACTTGTGTATTTGTATTAAAGGTTTGCTTTAAGTTTACATTCTTTGTTTATATTATACTGGACAAAAAAAGTTAAGGATCAAATATTAGACTGAAATTTTTATATTGAAAAAAAGTAATTTTCAAAAAATCATTTTTTTCTGTTGAATACATTTAACAATGTTGCACAAGATTGCATGACACATATTGGAATCTGATCACGTGACACACCAGCAGATATGAATAAACAGGCATACCCCTAAAATCAAAGTGAAAACTGGCATTAACACAAAACTGAATGTCCATTACTTTTGGCTTTATCCATGCAAAATCATTCTTAGTTCTCAGTGTGACCTCCAAGGGCCTGAAAAACTGCATGACAGCCATTCGGTAGGCTTCTGGTAAATTCCGAGAGGCCCATTTAGGGACTCGTTTGCCTTTTTCACGAAAGGCCTGAATGAGCTCTCCTTGAGTTTCAGGAAGCCTCTCGTGATCAAGATTGGCGGTGTATTATGTCCAAAGAATGCTCAATCGGATTTGAAACTGGCGATCAAATCGACATGTCAATGCGGGCGATTGTTTCTGTCGCTAAGTACTGGTTCACCACATTTGCCCTGTGATTCGATGATGTCATCGCCAAAACCTTCAGCAAACGTTCTCGTTATTGGATAAAATGTGCCATTCCTAGCTAGAACACCAATCAGAGCGCCTCTGTCTGGCATGCGCAAGTCCACACAGCTGCCAATCCAGATGCCACACCATACCATCTTCCATCCTCCTTGACATGTCATATTCCGCAACACGATTTATTCATGGTCTACAGGACATGTACCTGGCAGACGTCACATCCTTTTCCCATCATCTTGGATATCTACATGCAAATCTGGGCTCATCTGTGGAAAGAACATGGGTCAAATGACCCAGCTGCCAATTTGTGTCACTTTTTGCCGACTGTCGCCTCGCATTTCTATGGAATCGCATCAATCCAGGCCTCATTACCAGCATGCAAGTGCAGAAATTAGCTGTGTAAAGTCTGTTTCTAACCGTTTTCGCTGAAATTGGCCGATTTAATCATTTAATGGACAAACAATGCGCGTCCTCTCAGTGTTATTGTGATGTACCAGTAG
Organism: Ctena decussata; assembly: GCA_963989385.1. Classification (NCBI taxonomy): domain Eukaryota; kingdom Metazoa; phylum Mollusca; class Bivalvia; order Lucinida; family Lucinidae; genus Ctena; species Ctena decussata. The sequence continues at coordinate 88,302,322 of OZ022499.1, read as the reverse complement.
CTTGGGACATACTCTATAGTCCGTATGGACAAGTCTCGTTAATCGCAAGTTTTAAATCTGATTGAACATGCTTGACAGATGCTACAAAACACCAATTCTAATCACCAGAGGCCTCAGGAAACTCCTGGAGGGCTAAATTCAGGCCTTTCATGAAATTGGCAAACGAGTACCCAAATGAGCATCTAGAGCTTTACCAAAAGAACACCGAGTAGCTTGCATGCAGTTATTCAGACCCCCCAGAGATACCGATGAGCACTGGCAATGGTTTTGCATGGATAAAACCAAGAATCATCGACATTCAATTTTGTGGTGATTCCAATTTTCACTTCAATTTTATGGGTATATTTGTTTATTCGTTTCTACTGGTGTGTCACGTGATCCGATTCCAATATTTTTCATGCAGTTCTGTGCCACTTTGACAGCTGTATTGAACAGAATAAAATTATTTTGGGATAATTTATTTTTTCATGATTTAAGCTTCAGTCAAATATTTGATCCCTAACTTTTTTTGTCCAGTATATATAAGATTAGTTGACATCATCTAGGTGTTGCTGCTGTTGTTGAGTAAGGTCATGGAAGCAGACTTATATGTTAAAATTATAGTTTTGTGTTGAGTTGGTACTCTTTGCTGATATTTGTAACATACTTTGATGGAATCATCTGATAGGTGACTAAGTTTACCTCTAGGTTCATACCATGTACAAGATTGGTTTCATTAGGCGGTGGCGCTGGTCAGGGGTATACGTGAGCCCCTGCTCACTTGCTCTAGTTTACTTAGTTTATGAATTATCTCCCTTGTATGACTTCGGCATTTCTCAACTTCTGAGCTGCTTCAACCTGGAAGCTGATTTTTGGTATATTAATAGTATTTGATGTGTTAGGTGTTTTAATAACATTGTCTGCCTGTCTATCCTTCTATCAAAAATCTTGTTCATTCTTTTAAGTCCTTCATGACACTGAAACTGGCGTATTATGTGCCGCTTGCAAAGCTCTTGTTGATTTAATAGGAAGCATTAACACTCAAGACACTGTTACATCAAGAAAAATGTTGAAAACTTTAGATCTGGGTAAAGGTTTTACAGGTTCAAAAGCCATGTCAGTTTGAAGACAAAGAATATTGTTTTTCAAACAGTACAGCAAAGCTGTTTTCTATCGCTCTGCATTAGGCAATAGGAAGCCTCCCACTAAAATTATATAAAGAAAGCTCAATATTAAATAATTAAGCAGTTACCTATGAATGATAATTCCTTGAACAAACTCACTGAAAATAGTGTTACTGGACACATTCTTCCTGAATGAGTTCAAGGGCTGATTGAATAATCACTTGATTGGCCACCAGTACCTGCTTCAAGCAGAAATAATCCCCAGAGATATAATCAAATTGCTCTTAAACGTCATTTGAGTCTTTAGAATGAGCTGACAATTGCATAGTCATTAACAGTCTTGTTATTTTTCAGGATACACTGTTCTTCCTTAAGGAGTTCAAAGATATGGCCTCAGTTGAAGATAACTGCCATACCCCAACCCCTACAAGCTGTGATAAATCCCCTTCCTCTCGGGCAAGTGCAAGTACCCCACCCCCTCCTGTGATGACGGTAAACAAACCAGATGCTGAACCCGGCAGAGAACCAGCACAAGACCTATTAATGCAATTTGATGAACTGACACAAGACTTGCAGGCGAGTCTACACGCCAGTTTGCGTAGTAATCTGAGTGGTTCAGGAGCCTTGAATACGAGTGGTGCTAGTGTAAATAGTTCTGGTACAGTGTCTTCTACAACTGAGACGCCAAGCTCATCTCAGCCAGTCTTCATAAAGTAAGCCATGTCCTTTGGAGCATTTAAATAAATAATTTATTCTAAAACTTCGGACACTTATAATAATTACTGTAATTGTCCTTAAGATGGGATTGTTTGTTTTTACATGTAGTAATGACTCCAAAAGGTGCAGATACATGTAGAATAGCAAACAGTGCAGACCCAGGTCAGACTGCTCTTTTGAAGAGCAGTCTGACCTGGGTCTGCTGTGTTTGCTCAGACCTATCTGTCCCAGTACCTAGAAATGTTACAGTACTGTTAAATGATTCTATTCAACTTTGCTACTTAAATGTTTTAAAACTAATCACAAATCTGGATTTTCAAACAAAAATCATGCTAATATTGAATCTTTGGATTGTGACAGTTATTTTGTTTCAAAGCAAAGTGCTTATTCTTTATGCTGCATTTTCTCCATGTTCCTATGGAAGTGCTTGAGATTTTGGTTTTCTAAAAACAAATCATTAAATGGTTGCCACATTGTATACACAACAAGGTAGAGCCTGTACCTGCCTATGCAAAGGGAAAAAGTGATGTCTGTAGATTCATTGATGCCTGGAAGAGGGGGGCTTAAGGCCCTGAACAGGTTTTGGAAAACAAAGTAAAGTTGGATCAGACTGCTGTCAAAAGTAGTCTGATCATGGTCTAGACTGTTCAACTGTCTTATACAGTGTCTAACAATTTTGTGGACATTAATTAATTGCTTGTTTTATATTTTAGGTCTTTCATATTTTCACCTGATGTGCTCATACGCTTGGACTATCATGGGAAGTTTGACAGAGAACATGTAAGTGTACCAGTTTATCTTTTAGGTCAGAATTGTCTGTCAAATTTGTCTTCCAGGGCCCAGTTGTTCAAAGCATCATTAGCCTAACGAGCTCGTTTAGAGGTCAACTCGTTAAGTGTTTTATTACTTTATAACCAAATGTGCTGACATTTTTTGTTGATAAACTGTGAGAAGCTTTTGCAGTGCAAAAGCTTCTCACATTTTTTCAACAAGAAATATTGGCATATTTGTGATATAAACTTTTAAAATTTTATCGAAACGTTAACTAACGACATCGTTAGTTTGAACAACCGGCCCCAGATTTTAAATGAGCCACAACATGAGAAACCAACAAAGTGGCATGTGTGCCCAGCACAGACTCAGATCTCCCTGGGAATCTGCCCAGTCTAATCAGAGTCTTTGCTTTGTGCTGAAATGTAGCCAAGGGTCTAAGGTAGCTTCATGCGAACAGTGAAGACTCTGATCAGACTGGGCAGATGCACAGGCTGATCTGAAGCTTCACTGGGTGCACATACCCCATTGTTGGTTTTGTCATGTTGTGGCTCAAATGTAAAAGATTTTGTCTGACATGCTGTGCTATGGTTTGTCTGTCAGTGACAATCTAAACACTATAAGTCTCAAAAATGAAAACAGTTAATTTACAGTGTAGACCCAGGTGAAGTAGCTCATTGACCATATAGATGAAGATAATTTGGAAGTTTCTTCGAATTCTTCAGATATGTTATGCTAGTAAAACGTCATTAGCTGATCTGATGTTATCTATTCTACACATTGGGTAAGGAGCTTTTTCCTGAAAAAAAAAAGAAAAACAGAACAAACAAAATATCAGCTGTCATAAACATTTCACTTGCAGGGTACATTGGCAGGCCTAGGTGGTCTGGTAAGCCTGGATAGATCAGAAATCAAGCTCAAGCGGCTCACCCATAAACAAGGGTATTGTATACATTTTGTCAGGCTCTGAAGTGTTCACCAGCATTTTCATACAATGTCTCAATATGCTAGGATGCAATAGTTTATTTAAGTCACCTTTGTACAGACAAAAATATACACATGTACATGTAGACACTAAGCACAACATAAATGTACCGAGCCACTCATTGTTTGAGCTAAGAGAGTTCATTGCAATCACATTTCAAACTTTTAAAAAATAGTACATATGGACATCTGGTAGGACTTCTAGACACTTTCAAATTGAGAGATGGAAGAGTTGTTGAAGGTGAGTGGCTACACTTTCAGGGGAAGCAACTCTGCCGTTTTACTTTTGCCTCCCTTCTCAGTGGGTGTCAGCTCTTGAGTGATACATTTGCTCTCTTAGGAAGCAAACAGGAAGTCATTAAAGTTGTTTCCCTTTGTAAAAATTTCAGAAAAAAATATGGAGGGTACCATCCAGCTGAAAGAATGTTTGATGTGTTTATAAGTTAGGGTAATAGGTAGAGAAAGGTCGTGATAAGAGCACCTGTCTTTGCTGCCGAAGGTCATTGGTTTAGATCCTTCTGAGCCAAAGACCGAAAAGCTCTGGGCCCATTTGTTCAAAGCATCGTTAGCCAAAGGAGCTCGTTAAGAGGTCAACTCGTTAAGTGTTTTGCAACTTTGTAACCAAATAGGCTGGCATTTTTTGTTGAAAAAATGTAAGAAGCTTTTGCAGTGCAAAAGCTTCTTACATTTTTTCAACAAAAATATTGGTGTATTTGAGATATTAACGTTTAAAATTTTAACGAAACCGTCGAAACGTTAACTAACGACGTTGTTAGTTTGGAACAACAGGGCCCTGTCTGTCAGCCCAGCAGTATTGATTAGAATCAGGAAAGGTGAGAGAATAAGATTGAGCCCCATTATGCTGTGCCAGAGCCAAAGTAGGCATCTAACAACTAGCTGTTCCTAAGGTCTTAAGGGGCACATTATTTTTTATCATTGTAGGAAATATAATACTCGCGAATCTGAAAAAAAGATGAATAGAAATTATGCCATTTCCAAAGAATTACTGGGGCATATAATGTTTTTGTTTGTGAATATATGGCAGTAATTCATCAGTATCAAGAAAATTGTACGATAGCGAAGGAGCTGGTTCAGGGCTGGGTCAAACCTTCATCATTATTGGCCCTGAAACACCCATATGAGCATATTACCACTGAGTTATGCCATTTAATTTCAAAGAAATAAACTTTTGTCATATTTTCATATTTTTTTTATAGATTGCATGCTCTCATTTATATGTATTACTAGGTTCATTACGAAATTGAACCTTGTAAAAAAATGATTACTTTTGTTATTCAGTTTGTTAGGTTTTGACAAAGTGCTCAAGTTCTGCCTAAACGAGTGGTTAACAGACATCAAAGTGAATCAGCTTCCAAATATACTCGGTGGTTTTGGTCCTATGCATTCCTTTGTTCAGCTAGGTAAGTTTCCACAGAATATTATATTTCAGCTTCATTGTAAGAGTAAGTCAGTAACTAAGCAAGTAAATACATTGTAATGTCATTATGTGGAAAAAAACTGAAACACAATTGGCAAAATGGGTCCTCCTTGAGGCCTCTATATGTATAAAGTTGTTGTCCTACCCTGATTTTTGGCACTGGCATTGCAGTTAGCATCCACAAGTGCTAAAGTTTCACATTAAAGTTCTGTTCATAATGAGAAAGTACAAAGTCAGATGAGCTGTTGGGTTCAGCATTAAGTTGGGGGATAGATTGGTGCCAAAGCACAGATAAAAGTTTGGAAACAGTGTTTATGCTTTTGTTCTGACGAGTAACTGCTTCAGACATGAAAAATGTCAGCATATGTTTTTGTAATGGGATGTCCTAGAAAGAAACCTGACCATGGTTATTGTAATGGAAACTAAGGTACATTGGTCATGCCTCAAGGTCTTCTGGCTTAGCAAAAACAAGGGCTCAGTGAAAAGAAAAAGAAGTAGACAGAAGAAGAGGTGAGATGACAATATTAAAGAGTGGACAGCAATGGACTTGCCAGCACAACAAGGGCAGCTGAAAACTATTCTATTCTATCCCATAACCTTACTAGGTCGTTGGGACACCACAGATGACTTCGAAACAATCCCTTTCCACCTTGCCCTGTCTTCAGCTGCCCTATTGTCTTCCCACCTCTTCTTCTGTCTGCCTCTTCTTCTTTTTCCTTTCACTGTGCCCTGTTGAATTGTCTTTGCTAAACCAGAAGACCTTGTGACGTGGCCAAACCGCCTTAGTTTCTGTTTCTTGACCAACATCAGGAGTTCATCATATTCTCCAATGGCTGCTTGGATCTTCCTGCGAACCTCCTTATTGGTTATATGGTCCTGGTATGAAATGTTCAGTAACCTTCGGTAGCATCTCATCTCAAAGGCCTGCGTTCTTTTCTCTAACTCTGCTGTCAAGGTCCACGATTCACAGGCATACAGAAATATGGAAATGGCAAGGGAGAGCATAAGTTTTACCTTTGATCCAAGAGATGTGTTGTTATCTCTCCACATTGGTTTCAGCTTGGTAAGAGCTGAAGTAGCTTGTACAATCCTTGAGAGAACCTGCTGTTTGGAGCCATCATCTGAGACAACTGCTCCAAGGTATTTGAAGCTTGTTACGGTACCAAGCTTCTGCCCTTTTACTGAGCTGAAAACAATAAGGTGGAAAGGATTGATGCTAAGTCTTCTGTGCACTACAAAGGACCTTGCAAGGTTATGGGAAAGAATAGAATTGTCAATGAAATAATATGAAATTATGAAGTGTAGACTGTGTGTGACGAAACAGTGGTCAGTTTGAAAAAAAAGAGAGGCTATGTGTGTATTGTTACATGAGCTATAGCCCAAGATGAGTATGAAAAATGGTAAATTCATAATGGGTTTAATGTTAGTTTCCATTCAATAACCTTTGCTTTCCATTAAATTTGGATTAAACTTCATGTTGATAATTTGTGGCTGGTTTTACAGTTTTCTAATAAATAGCTTTGTTCATAGTGTCTGATAGATTTTTGCAGAGCTGTCGGAGAGGCTTTGGTTACCATAAAATTCTAAGTATTGGGACAGATAAGTCTGAGTAAATAGTGCGGACCTAGATCAGACTATTCCTTAAGTAGTCTTATCAGGGTCTAAGCTGTTTTTTTTTCAGTTTGCATCTTTTGGACACATTACTGCTTTTTAAAACAAAACTGTTCCATAACTAGGACAATTAATTATTTGGGCTGTCCCAGTTATTAAAAATTTTACAGTGCTGAAATTTGTAGTTGATATTTATTACAGCCCACGGGATCAAAGATTTGTTCTGGCTGCCAGTTGAGCAGTACAGAAAAGATGGTAGAATTGTACGAGGCCTGCAGCGAGGTGCCACTTCATTCTCTACATCCACAGCAATGTCACTACTAGAGCTGACCAACAGAGTTGTACAGAGTGTTCAGGTATCATAAATATAGTAGTAGTTTTTTTTTGTTTGTTTGTTTTTATCATAATATTTTTCAAATTTTAAATTGCCTAAAAAGTGCTATTAGAAGCAATTTTTGGATAAAAATCTGCCGTCACATGTATTTATGAGCAAGCCAGAATCCCCATGACATTGCATTGTCAGGGAAAATAGGTGGTGTTAGATGGAAAAGGACTGCTTTTCTCACCAAAGCTAGCCAACATCAGATGCACCAATAAAGATCCATTTTCAGAAGATTTTCTTTGATAAACATCAACATGGCAAGACATTTTAAAGAATCAGGCAGTCCCTGTTATTCTAATATCCATTATCCAGTGTTGTTATTTAAGGTGAATGGGTGCACTTTCAGGGGAAGCAACTCTTTGTTTTACATTTGTCGTCAACTCTTACAGGAGATTTTTTCTTTAAGAGTAGTCTCTTTTTATAGCAAACTTGAAGTCACAAAAGTCATTCCCCTTTGTGAAAGATGCCAGCAAGACCTGGCGGTGTACCCATACACCTTAAACTTTAATCTTAGTGGATCTGTTTTCTCATATGTCTATATGTGGGAAATTTTTGACTCCACTGCAAGTTCAGCACACATTTATATAGAGGTGTGAATGCAGTTGGACTTCTACAATTTTGAGGTTGTTAAAGATGCAATTTGCAGACACTCAAACTTGAATGTTCCTTGTCTTTTTTAGTGGTGTGCAGAGCTGACCTTTGACATGGTATCTCCTGGACCCAGAAGAAAGGGATTCTACCCTAGACAGCCCTCAGATCTCAGAGAAGGTGTCACTAATGCTTATATAGTACTCAGAGAGGTATGTGTTTGTGGACAAGTATTTTATTTTATGTCTAATAGTATTTATTTCATGTCTACTATTTGGCAATGAGGGACATTTATTGACAGTTTAAAACATATGTTATCACTAGTGATGGAACTACCTGTTATTCTTTCAAGTGGTGGTCTGGTTCGGTCCATTTTCCAGCATGTTTTGATTCTGGACCATGTGTGTACTCAACTATTTATTTGGTTGCTAGTTACTGACCTCCCATGGAAATGGGTGTGAAAGCTTTCTTGTGATGACATTACAACTTTTGTTGTTTGTACTTCACAGTACGCTCAGTATGTTAAAAATTTAGAGGTCTGCAGCAAAACTATAAGTCTAAGGAGAACTTTTTGTATGTCTAAGTGATAAATATGTGTAAGTTTCAAATGCAGTTTCTGTTTTTCATGCTTAAATGCATTCCCAGTAAACAAAACTCAAAATATCTTTTTGACACAGCATGCAGCATACATATTGAATTCTTCCGAAAAGGTTAAGATTACATGGCTTTTTTCACTATGTTGATTAGTGTTCTAGCAAATACAAACACTGTAATGATTTGTCAGTGACCGAAAAACTATCACATGGTTATGAATTTTCACATGAATCACATTTTTATCCCCCGACCGAAAGGTTCGGGGGATATAGCGATGAGCCTGGCGTCCGTCCGTCCGTCCGTCTGTCCGTCCGTAAACACTTTCTTGTCCGCTCTATATCTTGAATACCCTTTGGAATATTTTCATTATACTTCACAGTTATGTAGAACAGGTCATGACGATGTGTCGCGTACGAGAATGATAACTCTTGCTATTGTACTTTTTGAATTATCTCCCCTTTGGTGATTTTTTGGCAGATTCGTGTCCGCTCTGTAACTTGAATACCCTTTGGAATATTTTCATGATACTGCACAGAAATGTAGAACAGGTCATGACGATGTGTCGCGAACAAGAATGACAACTCTTGCTTTCTTACTTTTTGAGTTATTTCCCCTTGATAGTTTTAAGTGTGATTTTATGGCAGATTCGTGTCCGCTTTATAACTAGAATACCCTTTGGAATATTCTCATGATACTTCACAGATATGTAGAACAGGTCATGACGGTGTGTCGCGAACAAGAATGACAACTCTTGCTTTCTTACTTTTTGAGTTATTGCCCCTTGATCATTTTAGGTATGATTTCGTGCCCGCTCTATAACTTGAATACCTTTTGGAATATTTTCATGATACTTCACAGATATGTAGAACAGGTCATGACGATGTGTCGCGAACAAGAAAGACAACTCCTGCTTTCTTACTTTTTGAGTTATTACCCCTTGATGGTTTTAGGTGTGATTTCGTGTCCGCTCTATAACTTGAATACCTTTTGGAATATTTTCATGATACTTCACAGATATGTAGAACAGGTCATGATGATGTGTCGCGAACAAGAATGACAACTCTCCCTTTCTTACTTTTGGAGTTATTTCCCTTTGATGATTTTAAGTGTCCGCTCCATAGCTTGAATACCTTTTGAAATATTTTCATGATACTTCACAGATATGCAGAACAGGTCATGACAATTTGTCTCATACATGAATGATAACTCTTGCTTTTAGACCTAGTGAATTACTTCCCTTTGGTAGTTTGAGCTGCTGTTTGAGTCTCTGCTCCATAACTGTATAATCCTGGCCAGCTCCAGAATTTGAATAACCGTGAACCTTTTAGAATATTGATGATCATGCTGTGATATCTTATCAGTGTTCCTAACTCTCTCTTACCCCTCCACATTCCCGTGCCCCCTCCTGCACCCCCCCCCCCCCCCCCCCCCCCCAAAAAAAAAAAAAAAAAAAAATTTTTTTTCAGATTTGGATTCTTAGTCCAAATTCACTTACTAGAGAGCTCAAAATTAGGTTTGTAGGGCTTGTACTTAAGAAGTTATTCACACATTTTGAAAGTTGATTGTTTCGTATGCTATACATTTGTGTATATGGTGGCTGTTTGAGATATTACCTCTTTTTAGCCGTCAAGCATACTGTTTTAGTCTGAGTGTTAGATAATCATGCATCTGTTAACAGTTAATCTCAATCAGAAGCATAAAAGAACGACAATGTATTACTAATATGTGTTTTGAAGTGCACCCTTTTTACCAAGGCCCATGGGGGTCTTCGGTCGGGGGATTTGCCATCTCCTCTGATGGCTATTTTTATACGCCCGTTTTGAAAAAACGGACGTATTATGTCGTGGCGCTGTCCGTCCGTCCGTAAACATTCTTGTACACGCCATAACTCAGTAACCATTTGGGATATCTTCATGAAATTTGGTAGGCATATGTATTAGGGTAGGGGAACTTGTCGCGTACAAGAATGGTTGCTCCCCCTTTCTTACTTTTGAAGTTATGCCCCTTTGATTAATTTTTTCCCTGTAAGTCTTGTACGCGCCATAACTAGATAACCGTTTAGGATATCTTTATAAAACTTCATAGCAATGTGTATGAAGCCCTAACGATGTGTCGCGTACAACAATGGCTGCTCTCCCTTTCTTCGTTTTAGAGTTAATCCCTTTCATTAGTTCTTGTCCGCTATTTTTGTGTAATTTACAAACTTATTGTCAAGGGAAAAAAGTAGAACTAAAAATGTTAATCTAGTTTATTTAGATTATCTCCCTTGTTCAAAGATATTGTATCAAAGATTTCTTCACAACCATACAAGCTAGACTGGTCATATTTGGCATACAGGTTGATGACGACATGTTGTATTGTGGGATTGAGAACCAGCCTTTTCCTGCTTATTCTTCCCTGTATTTGTCCAATTTTCTTTCTTTCCATACTTTGAATAATGAAATTTTTCGTCAAAGATTTCTCCACAACCATGCAAGCTAGAGTAGTCATATTTGTTATGCAGGTTGATAACAACATGTTGTATCATGGGATCAAGAACCAGCCTTCTCCTGCTTATTCTTCCCTGTATTTGTCCGATTTTCTTTCTTTCCCTACTTTGAATAATAAAATTTTTCGTCAAAGATTTCTCCACAACCAAGCAAGCTAGAGTAGTCATATTTGGTATGCAGGTTGATGACAATATGTTGTATCCTTGGATTGAGAACCAGCCTTTTTCTGCTTATTCTTCCCTGTATTTGTCCAATATTCTTTCTTTCCATACTTTGAATAATAAAATTTTTCATCAAAGATTTCTCCACAACCAAGCAAGCTAGAGTAGTCCCATTTGGTTTGCAGGTTGATGACGATATGTTGTATCGTGGGATTGAGAACCAGCCTTTTTCTGCTTATTCTTCCCTGTATTTGTCCAATATTCTTTCTTTCCATACTTTGAATAATGAACTTTTTCATCAAAGATTTCTCCACAACCATGCAAGCTAGATTAGTCATATTTGGTATGCAGGTTAATGATGACTTACTGTATTGTGGGATTTAGAACAGCCGGGCTGCGTAGCGCAATCGGTAGGGCACCTGACTCATAAGTCAGAGGTCCTGGGTTCAAAACCCGGTCTGGCCATATACTTTCATTTCTCGTTCCGCTCATTCTAGAAGGGCAGTTGTCAGTTACTGGCGAAAGTATGTGCACTTAGTACTGGTTAACTGCTTAGGAGGTCTAAGCCTGCCCAGGAATAGTGTGGTTAGGTTAACTGACCGTCCCGACATGACCTTAGTTGTTTACTGTGGACGTTAAGCATCAAATCAATCAATCAAAACCAGACTTCTCCTCTTTTTATTCCCTGTATTTATCTGATTTTTTTTCTCTCTTTACTTTGAATAATGCATTTTTTTTCGCAAAAGATTTCTATGCATCTGTAAGTTAGAGTAGGGATTTTTGTATGCAGGTTGATGATAACTTGTTGTATTATGGGATTGAGAACCAGTCTTCTTCTGCTTATTCTTCCCTATATTTTTCCAATTTTCTTTCTCTCCTGACTTTGAATAATGTAATTTTTTGTAACAGATTTCACAGCAACCATTCATATTTGGTATACATGGTAACAATGATTTCTCTCCCTCTTTACGCTTTTTGTTATGACAATAACACCATTTGATTTAAGCAATTAAGCGGGGGTATAGTCGGATTCGCTGACAGTTCTAGTTAATTATAGAGTGGTTGCCCCTGTTTGTATGCCTGTCTATCCTTTTGTAAACAATCTTGTTCATTCTGTAACTCCTTTAGGACATTGAAACGGGCGTATTATGCGCCGCTTGCGAAGCCCTTGTTTTATCCAGTGTGCAACATCTGTAAGGCTAAACAATGAACTGAACTGCTGTGCATTTGTCTGAATGTTTGTACAATTTATTTCTTCTATTTGTATTTGTGTACATTGTAGGGTTTCACTGATACTGCCTCTAACATTGTTGAGGTTGCCACTAAGGAGCATGAACAGAAAGGTATGATGGGAGCAGTGGGTGGGGTATTGAGACAAATACCACCCACAATAGTCCAGCCTCTCATCATCGTACCAGAGGCAACATCTAATCTGATTGGTGGACTCAGAAGTCAACTCAAACCAGATGCCAGGAAAGAGGATGAGGAAAAATGGAAGGAAGAAATCATTGACTGAAGAAATAACCTTGAATGGTTGAAAATAGTTCTAAAAACTATGAAAAGGTCAAAATGTTATTGAGGGATAAAATAGACTGATATATGCAATGGGAAGGCAGATTATAAGACAAATTATCATGAATCTGCTCAGTTCCTTTGTTGGTGATGAACCTGTGGGGATATTTCTGATCCATGAGCCTTCGATGTATTGTGCTGTATTCCATTAGGAGCAGCAATAAAGATGATGTGATTATCTTATTCATTTGGTTATAAGATATTTTGCCCCTCCAGAATAATCCCATCAAAGATGTATTTCTGCTAAAAGATGGGGTTTTCCCTTCTGGAACAATCCCAAAAATTTAGATGTCTTATAAGACATAGTTAAAACTTTTGGATTGCTTTGTGGGAGACAACCCCATCTTATAACTGAATAAATATGAGCCCCGACACGAGAAAACCAACAAAGTGGTTGTGTGCCAAGCGCAGACTCAGATCAGCCTGGGCATCCACCCAGTCTGATCAGACTCTTCGCTAAGCACTTAAAGGGTAGCTAAGGGTCTAAGCTACATTCATGCGGACAGCGAAGACTCTGATCAGACTGGGCGGATGACCACCTTGTTGGTTTTCTCGTGTCGTGGCTCATATAGTATTGATTTCATACAACAAGCTGTGAAACAAGAATGGCCACATTATTGCACTTGCAGAATCAGATTATCCTGCACAGCACACAGACGGATCGTAGTCTTCAGTTTTTGCTCTACAAATAGACGGATGTCATCAGTGTATTCCTGAAGAATCTATAGAGCAAAGAAGATGCCCAGTAGCCCAGTGAGTTGTGTATGCACTGGCTAGCTAAGGTACTGGATGGGGTTTGAATCATGTTTCCAACTATAAACAGGGTCCCAGTGCATTCAGCCTTTCATTATCGCCCTTCCTTTGGCTTGATCACTGCAATAGTGTTGAAAGAGCTATAAAAGTGAATCCACAGACTGCGTTGATATATAAGCTGATCTGAGTGTTGTTTAGTTGTTTACTCATGTGATAGAAGAGGTTCTTTTTATTTTGGGATCAGATACGGCAAAAGGTGGGTCAGAATTTATATCGTCTTGTGTCTATCAGGGGTCTGCCATTGACACCAGATTCTAGCAATGCAATTATAAAGTATGAAAGTTTCTCATTCATTATACTGTATCTTTTCTGTGATAGGATGCCTGAATAGGTTTGAGAGCAAATGTTGTATGATATAATATCATTCAACCACTTATACAAGACAAAGTATACATCAGGGTCTGCACTGTATTTGTGGTAAGTTTTTTGGAAAACATGCATAAACATATGAGCCGCGACACGACAAAACCAGCAATGTGGTTGTGCACCCAGCGCAGACTCAGATCAGCCTGGGCCCAGTCTGATCAGAGTCTTCGCTGTCTGCATGAAGGTAGCTTAGACCCTTAGCTACCATTTAAGCGCATAGTGAAGAGTCTGATCAGACTGGATGGATGCCCAGGCTGATCTGAGTCTGTGCTGGATGCACAACCACTTTGTTGGTTTTCACGTGTCGCGGCTCATATGTTAAGACTTGCGGGCATTTAAAGTCAGCAAGATATGGATTAAGGTGTATGAGGACTCTTTCAAAGGAAGCAACACTGCCATTTTAATTGTTGCCTCCCTTCTCAGTGAGACAATAAAGGAAAATTTTGCTACAGGAGTGTATTGGCTGGTAGTTCTGGGATAGGTTCTGCTAATTCTCCATTTAAACATGTTTTGGCCCCTCATCAAGGTGGCTCTAATGAGAGGTCACAACATACCATGTGAAGGTGAGACCAGAAAAAAAAATATCCCAGAAATATCATCAGATACCACTTTATACCCACAGTTCGAGCTTGATCATTCCTTGTTCTGACTCTTGTATGATTAGTCCTGCCTGTTTTAATAGTATTATTATTAGTTCATTCAGTCATTTGCTTCTCTATCTGTTGACATTCATGCACACCTTAGCTTTTATTTCCAAGATGGGACCTTTTCGGGATTTCTTGTTAGGGTTTTTATCATTCTAATTTGATACAAATAGTAGTATATCATGACTGAGGGACCTGATATTATGTGTGTTTACATTTGTATATATGTTTATATGTAAATATAAAACCATATCTTATGATTTTGTCTGAAAGATCAAACTTCAGAGCTCCAGCTGAGATGGGGTTATTTGTGATAAAATTCGGGATGACTAGGTAAACTATTTTCTTTCTTATTAAAATAAATGTTCTACTCCATCATATGATGTGCCTATGATAAGCAGATCAAAGGAGGAGTAATATGAGCCGCGACGTGACAAAACCAACAGTGTGGTCGTGCTTCCATTGCAGACTCAGATCAGCCTGGGCATCCGCCCAGTCTGATCAGAGTCTTCGCTTTCCGCATGAAGGTAGCTTAGTCCCTCAGCTACCTTTTAAGCGCAAAGCGAAGAGTCTGATCAGACTGGGCGGATGCCCAGGCTGATCTGAGTCTGCTTGGCGCACAACCACGTTGTTGGTTTTCTCGCATCGCGGCTCATATGTTTTAATGGAGAATGACATGGTTGTATCATACACTTATCATTTAAGGTGAATGGGTACTTTTTCTGTGGAAGCAACTATGCCATTTTAGTTTTGCTTCCCTTTTTAGTTGAGATCATCTTAACCCATTGCATTCTGGGTATTTTGTGTTGTCTGCTGAAATTGTTGTCTGCATCAAAAATCAAGAATATTTTGGCAATATTGTTCTAACTAACTCTTGTAGCAATGATGTCTAGGCAGCAAATAGTTTTGATCTCAGATCAGGCCCCACGTTTGTGGGGCCTGATCTGGATCCAAACTGTTTGCCCAGATACCCCTAAAGGGGTATCTCGAATGGAATGGGTTAGACTGTTCGTCTTTAGAGTAGACCCCCATTTTGGAATGACTAGGTCAACCATTGAAGCAAAATAGGAAGTGATTAAAGTTATTTCCCTTTGTAAAAATGGAGGAAAAACATGGAGATATTCCGATCACCTTTAAACAATCCTTATCAGGAGCTCTGAATACAAGTATCTTACAAATTGTTGCGGAGGATGGTTGATTTAAAACTAATAGACGTTGCGATAAAAATTGCTTAAAGATATATCAATTATGTTGACACTAGTTAAGGACAAGGTTGTAATTATATTGAAAACCAACTTTATTTTAATTTGAATTGTTTCTTCATATAAATTTCTATATCAACATCCCAAAAATTATATTGAAAAACAACTTTATTTTACATGTTAGTAACTCTTGCAGAAAGAAATCTCATGACCTACTAGCAAACAAAAAAATCAGCAAGCAAGTTCACTCTAGTAAGAGCTGATTTAAATTATTTTAGATTCATGAAAAATATAACCAATGAGGAGGTTCGCAGAAAGATCCAAGCAGCAGTTGGAGAATATGATGAGCTCCTGATGCAAGCAACTGAAACTAAGGTGGTTTGGCCACATCTGAAGGTCATCTGGCTTAGCAAAGAGGATTCTACAGGGTGCAGTGAAAGGAAAAAGAAGAAGAGGTAGACAGAAAAAGAGGTGGTAGGCCAATATAAAATAGTGGACAGGGATGGATTTTGCCAGCTCAACTAGGCAGCTGAAAACAGGACAAGGTGGAAAGGGATTGTTTCAAAGTCATCTGTGGTACCCCAACGACCTAGTAAGGTTATGGGATAGAATAGATTCTGGTTTTACTGTTAATAGATTACCCCTCTGTTCAGTGCTCCAGATAAGAAGGGGTTACAGGGATAATTTAGGGATAATTTTCCTTATTTTTCCATTAAAACATACATTGTGACCCCTCATTAGAACCGTCTCAGCGAGACGGTTCTGATGAGGGGTCACAACGCATGTTTTCGATGAGACATAAGAAAAATTATCTCTGAATTATCCTTGTTACCCCTTCTTATCTGGAGCTCTGCCTCTGTTCACAAACCAGGCTAAATAGTATTCAAGGTATGGTAAAAGTTTGAACAAGAATGCCTAAGGAAACATTGGAGACCCTGCTACTGAAGGAGTTGTCTGATAAGAGTCCGCACTCTTTCTATTCCATCATATGAGCCACGACACGAGAAAACCAACAATGTGGTTGTGCGCCCAGCGCAGACTCAGATCAGCCTGGGCATTCACCCAGTCTGATCAGACTCTTTGCTAAGCGCTTAAAGGGTAGCTGAGGGACTAAGCTACCTTCATGCGGAAAGCGAAGACTCTGATCAGACTGGGCGGATGCCCAGGCTGATCTGAGTCTGCGCTGGGCGCACAACCACATTGTTGGTTTTCTCACGTCGCGGCTCATATGTTTTCTGGAAGAAAAAAATGGTAGCCTTTTTGATGTAATTTTTGGCATGTTGATATGAACATTTATGGAAGAAACTTTTTAAACTGAAATAAAGTTGGTTTTCAGTATATTTTTGGGGATGTTGATATGGAATTCATATGAAGCAGCTTTTCAATTTGAATAAAGTTGGTTTTCAAAACAATTTTCGGGCATTGACATGGATATGGATATGTATATGAAGAAACCCTTCAGATTGAAAAAAAGTTGACTTTAACAATAATTAATGGGATGTTGACATGGAAATTTGTAACTTCTCAAATTGAAAATAAAGCTGGTTTTCAATATATTTTTTGGGATGCTGATATGAAAATATATATGTACTAAGAAACTTTTCAAATTGATCCCGGTGATTTAAATCACTTTTACTGTTGTATGTTGTATGTACTTTGTATGGGATGGAAAATATGATTTCAGCAATGTATTTATTAAGCAGTATGGGTACATGGCCATGTTTTTCCAAAGCACAACAACTTTTATGTCTTCATCTTCATTTCTCTGAGGGACAAAACCCTTTTGAAAATCAAAAGGTTTTCCCTTTGAAAATCAAAAGGTTTTGTGGTCTTCTAGAATCAAGTTATTCCTTTTAGAGTAGTCCCCATTTTAATGAAAGAACTTGCTTCTAGACGACCATATGTTTTTCTTTAAGAGCTGACCCTTGTTGGGAAGGAATGGCAGAGCTGCTTCTCCTGAAAGTGTACCCATTCATCTTAATACTGGTCAGGGTCAGATTTGTTAGATATCTCTAAAATCATGTTTCCAAGAAATTATGTCTAGTTTTATCAGAGCTCAGAAGGTAGTGTTTAGGAATGGTTCTTATATTCTGCATGAAATATTTTGTCAACCATAATTAGAACCACGTCTTGGTTGACTTCATGGTGAATAAAGCATGTGCTAATCACAGTATTGTCCTTAAAACTCCACCTCACCGTGTAAAATTTATTGCAAGGCGTTTGATCCTCCTGGTTACCATACGGCTGTAAGGTAACCAGTTGGACCAAAAGCCTTGCAATAAATTTTGCCTGTATGAAAGTATAGGCAGAGCTGTAACATTAACTGTGGATGTACTACTTAGCATTACAGGTTTTGTTTCACCTGCAAGTAGCAGAAAACAGACATATGTATTCCTTACCAGCATCAGCAGCTTAAACTTTTGGCCAGTTTTCTGGTTTAGTTATGTTTGTATTGTGACAGTGTGTGACAGGTGAACACAAGGTTTCTGCAGAATTTTTATAAGATAAAAAAAATTTGTGCAATGGGCAAGACTTAGTGCTTGTCAGGCTAGCTATCTTGTGTGAGACATGTCTTGTTGTATTTTCTTCTTTTATTTTGCCATTTGATTGGTTTATGACCAAACGTTGATTCATGAAAATGATAGGTTGTGATAGTAATAATGTGTTAGAGGTGTTAAAGTTTGTATGTAAATGCCAATGTATTGCATTTTCTGTGAAGTACTGTAATAAATGTATATTGGGACACCTTAGTCATGCTAATGGAAGGCAGTGCGAAATGAGCTGTGACACGAGAAAACAAACCAAATGGCATGTGTGCCATCCTAAGACGCAGATAGCCTGGGCATTCACCCAGTCTGACCAGAGTCTTCGCTTTGTGCTTAAAGGGTAGGTAAGGGTTTCAGCTAGCCTAGCTCCACGCAGACTTGGAAGACTCTGATCAGACCGGGCAGATGCCTAGGCTGATCTGAGTCTTTGCTGGTGCACATGCCACTTCATTGGTTTTCTCATGTAGCAGCTCAGATGTAGTTGGAGGATAAACAGCATACTGGACACATTACCTGGCTGCTGATTGAAGTAGGGGCTCCTTGCACTGGGGACATGTTGTGTGCAAAGGGCTCAGCTGGGGGTCAATTTTTCACAAGTCTGCTACACATTGATTAGACTGATATTAATCTATGTTGGTTGCTCCGGCAAAATGTGTCCCAAAATAGATTTTACAGTATTCAGTTGTTAACCAAATTTATGTTACTTCGAACTAGTCAGTGTGAAGGTATACATACATATTTGCTATAAATAATCATATACATACATATTTGCTATAAATAATCAAGAGATAATTCCATCAGCATATCAGGAATCAAGCTAAAAGTCTGAGTGATGGAGAACTTTTCCCGAGTTAAGGGAGAAGTTTTGGCCCATTCCTCATCTTTGACTACATTTTCTATGCACTTAACTTCTCCTTTGGCTCAAAACAGGGAGAAGTTTGACCAATCATGCAAGGAGATGTTCAATTCTGCTAGGAGACAGCTTCTCCCTAGCTCCCTTCTGCTTGATCCCTGGCATATACTCTATATAATCTGTGTGTCACAAAAGCAGTTGGACCAGTTATTGTTGTCGCTAAATGAACTACATATTTTGTGGCTTGCAACCAGAACTATCTTGGTGCTTAAGATTTCTTTGTGTAAACATTCAGGTACCGTGGTTTCTTAACATATGAGTTTAAACGAATATCAAGATAAAAGTTCTTGCCTACCAGATATGGATATATACCAGATATGGATATCTGGTATTTTCACATGGTCCATGAATTCTTGTCTCACTCTCTGCAGGGTGGGGGATTACATGGTTTATGATTTGATATGCTGCCGAGAAAATGGTGATGCTGTGAGTGAACCTTGGTTTATGTCAGCTTATTATTTCTCTTTCAAGTACACTCTGTACTCTTTGAGCTATTCACCACTTTCCAGTCCACATCTTTCTAGTTCTAACAATACTTTGATTGACCCACAAAGATACCTACTTTGGGACAGGATTCTGTCACACATTTCAATTGACAACCATGCAGATTAAGTTGTCATTTTAGTTGCAGTGAGCCGCGACACGAGAAAACCAACAAAGTGGTTGTGCGCCCAGCGCAGACTCAGATCAGCCTGATCAGAGTATTTTTTGTCTGCATGGATGTAGCTTAGACCCTTCGCTACCCTTTAAGCACCTAACGAAGAGTCTGATCAGACTGGGCAGATGGCCAGGCTGATGGGGGTCTTTGCTGGATGCACAACCACTTTGTTGGTTTTCTCGTGTCGCGGCTCCAATATTTCCTGATTGAAAATCTGTGATGGAGTCCTTGCTCAAAGCATGAATCTTTGTGTTTCCCTCAAAGAGTTGTTAGAATCGAGAAGATATTGACTGGAAAGTGACGCAAAACTAAATTAGTGTAAAATGTTCAAAGACAAATAATAAGCTATTCACCTTGACATTTAGATTCACTCACATTTTTCTGTGCAGCAGAACAAAACAAAAACCATGTTATCCCCCACCCTGTCTCCTTGTCTTACCTTAGAGTAGGATAAGGCTGCATTCACACGAGCAAAGTTTCTACATCACAGAAACTTTTACAAAGAAAGTATGCCAAACATTTTCGTGTTTACATGGAGAAATTATTACATAATTTTCCGCAAAGTTCTCCGTTTACACAGAAAAATTTATCAAAGTAACTTTGACATATATATTTGTCAAAGAAAGATTGTCACATTTACACGAGCACATTTTTCTGTGGCAAACCGTCTTTCTTACAGAAACTTTGCCCGTGTAAACACAGCTTAAAAACAAATTTAGACAGTACATTGGTGGTGTAGGAGGGCACATATATGCGCTGTCATTACATTGGTTGTTCAGGGTGTACATTATGATGAGGCTATTGAAACATCACAAATGCTGTCTGCTTCTGTTACAGCAGACATCATTATATAACCACATTTCAGTAGTTCATAAAGTCATCTTTCAAAATTAATAACAATCCTCTGAAACACTAAAATTAAGCATTTAAGTGACTTCAAGGTTCAAAATGAAACATTGTAAATCAAATGGTATGCAATTTCAAGAATATACAGTGGGTGTGAGGTGTGGCTAGAAAAATCAGTCCTTCAGGACCACTGTGGCCATCAGGATGGATGTTTCTGTCTGCAATTCACACTGATAAACTCTTATAATCACTTTATCCCCTTATCTGATGAAGTGTTTTTATTTCTGCATCGTTCAATTCTTGGATTCAGTAAAACTTTGTTATTGTGTGTTATTATACTGTGTGATGATGGTTTAGTGTGATGTGAATATTTGTTAATAATTTGTTATAAATTGTGATATTATTCACTTTATTAGGTATATGTGATAATAACCTAAGCATAAAATTCAATGCAACAAGATTCAGTTGTTTTTCTTTTGAAACTTGTGAGATTGTTCTGTAATGTTCTGTAAAAATACTATACTCAACAGAAATAAAAACGCAACACCTATTTTTTCCAATATTTCATAGCTCATGTCATATGCAGATCATTTTCAGTTTAGTTTCTTTAGTCAACAGGGATTAATGCTTATTGACCCTGAAATTCAGTTCTGTTGATGAAATGGTTCACGCTTGAGCGAGCACTACGGATATATACCCGATTTTCAAAAGTCATATGTCTGCCAAGGCGCTTGGAATGTGACATGCTTATGTAAACCTGCAGTTGGAAGCCAAACATTTCCATTACCACCCATCAATGATTTTTACACTTGTAAAAAGAAATCGGCGGACTTTGGAAACCATAGAGTATCTTAGACCAGGCTCTCGCTGCGACGCATACATCCTGTCTCGCGATAGTTCTACCTCTTCTTCAGATTTTTTAAAATCGGTTAGCTATCGGTAGTGCTTTCCCAAGTGTGAATCATTTCATCAACAGAACTGAATTTCTGGGACGTTAAACAATAATTCTTGCTGATTTTAGAAATCAAACTGAAATTGATCTGCACATGACATGAGCTTTGAAATATTGGAAGAATTAGGTGTTGCGTTTTTATTTCGGTTGAGTATATTAATGTATTTACCATATTTACATTTTTAGCTCACCTGAGCAGAAGGATCCACGGGACTTTACAGGATAGGCAGGCTCCATCATAGCCATTCTTTTATCAACATTTTCAAATGATATCTCTTCCAACCACTGAGCTGATCAGAAGCAAACTTCATAGTTAGCCTCCGGGGACTTGTCTTTGGGCATATGTAAGCTCCAATGGTCATGTTTACCCTCATGCCCCCAAGAAAGTGATAGCAATCTTTCCATAATGCATCCCTTTCTGTTATTGAATCTCTATATATCTGAATATGAAAGTGCATTAATTTTATGAAGTCTTAGCAGGATATTTTTTTTTTTATATAAAATGGCTGGCATACACTGCAGACCCTGACTGGAGTTGGAAATCAATACATTATATAACCTGTGTATCTTTCTGATTTGCAGTGATCTTGCACAATACCAGACGCCATATGAGCTTCAGAATTAAATATCATGATTTTGAGGGAAACTAAAAAGAACAAACTGTAATAGCAGTAGATGTGTCAAGCAAATCACTGTGTCAAGCATGTCAGTGTGTCGAACATATCACAGTCTAGCTGACATTCCAACAGTCTTGCTGACATTTTACAAGATTATCTGTCCCTGAAAGCTGTATTGTTGATATGAGAGAGGTTAGTAGATGAATATTCTTGCCACTGTCTCTGTTTGGAGCAACTGTCTGCATGTGCTAATGAAAGCTGGTCGCCTTCCTATCGTGACGTCACACTGTAAATCTCTACGGTAAGGGTCAGCTGCTTAGGCACCATATAAACAACCATAATTGAGCCACAACACGACAAAACCAACCAGTCTGATCAGAGGCTTCATTGTCCGCAGGGAAGTAGCTTAGACCCTTAAGTACCCTCTAAGCACATAGCGAAGACTCTGATCAGACTGGGCAGATGCCCAGGCTGATCTGAGTCTGCACTGGGCACACAGCCACTTTGTTGGTTTTCTTGTGTCGGCGCTCATGTATTTTCAGGTGTCTACCATATTTATTTGGTAATAAGACAGGTGTTTTCTCCTTCTTGAATAACCAACGAAAAACTTGAGAAAAAAAAGACATGTTATTGTGCTACGTTTTTCTCTTCTGAAACAATCCCAAAAATCTAGATCCATCTTATAAGATGGATCTAGATTTTGGGAGTTGTTTAGGAAGAGAAAACCCCATCTGAGAAAACCCCATCTTATAACTAAACAAATTTCGTACCTTTTACGTCTATAGTTATCTTTTTCATCTCTGATATTAGACAGGGATGAGTTTTAAACCTCAAAGCACCAAAAAAAGCAGACGAAAAAATTTACAACTGCAAAATTTCAAAAACAGTTTTGTTCCTGTTGTATCATTTTGAGAATTCAAAGAATAGAAGGCAAACAATGTAGGGCCAGATCTGTTGCCTCATCTAGATCTAAGCTGTTTGCAAATTCATCTGTGTTCATTTCTGGTGCTTTAAATTTTAAAACTGTTGACTGAATGACCCTAATCATGGTGTAGTCTAATTTGTATACACAGTTCCAGAACTGTGTCTGCATACCTGTCAACTCCCCCACAATAAATAGTGAGTCTTCCTATTTTGGGAGGCACTCCCACTCTTCCTCCATATTTTGTCAAAAATGGTCAAGCCTTCTTCCTGTTTTAAGGGCATCTCCTTATTTTTGTTTTCAACCTTATAAAATTTACAAACACCTCCGCCATGGAAATTGTCATGACTTTCAAAGTGTGAGCAGCTTTAAAAGCATGTTGAAAATTATCATTTCTCCCCCATGAGATTTTCAAAAGGTTGACAGGTATGTGTCTAAATAATGTGGGTTTCATGGTGAAACAATCTAAAAGAAAGAGATGTAGGAAATAATATAACTGAAAAAGTGCTAGTACAAACAAAGGGTAGTGCAAAACAGAAACCAAATAAAACTAAAGTAGTGATAAAATTTTAATGCAAACTATTTAAATGAACTAACAAGATGACATGAAACACGATAGATGTATTGCTATGGACAACTGAATACTCATGCTAGGTAATATTGTTATAAACCAAGTAAACATAAAACTAAAAATATACATAGAACTTGAGAAAATAACAAAATAAAAATCGTGGAAATGATCGAAAGTATATAATTCTGTACTAAAACAAAATAAAAATTAACAGAAATAAGGAACAAAACTTATTGTGCATAACAGTTTCATTAAGTCCTCAGCAGTTTCTCAATAACAATGCATTAGATTGTTTTAATATACTTTATTGTACATGTATCTGAGTAAAACATGCATATATAACATTTCTTCAAGTAAGCCAAAAAATTGAAGATGAATTTTCTATTGCTTTTTCTAACTTTTCTCAAAAAATTACAATGGACCCCCCATGTCCTCTGAAAAGGTAAGAAAACAACTCAATGTTCATCTCTAAGCTTTTGGCTTATTTGGAATTCTGCAGTAATTAAAAATTTATAAACAAATAAAACCAGCTCGATGTCATAGAAAACAAATATAGCACCAGCTTGTTTGATTGAGTTTTAAAGTCTGGAAAAAAAAATTAAAAAAAATAAAAAAGATAAGAAATCTAAAAAACTTGTCTAATTTAAGAATTCTTAAAGTAATAGAATACATTGTCCATGTCACTTCAGCTGACATAAGCTAATTTTCCCTTGTACCATTTGGCTTCATCGTACTGGGCCTGGTTTTTCAAAATTAATAAACTTGTTTAACCAGATATTATTTTTTCAATTTTAAATGTATTTTATGCAAAACACTGCCATAATTTTGGGGGAAAAATGTAAGCAGCTTACATTTTTTCCGGCTAAAAATATTAGCAGACTTGATTTTATATATGCTAGAAGAATTAAGGAATCTTTGGCTAATAACAGTGCTTTGAACAACTTGGCCCTGCTGGCCTTTTCACTCCTTAGGTTTTCCAGACATAATGACAATTCTTTTTATCACAGTGATTTAATGTAGTGGCATTTATAGTTTACTGTGATTCACCTTAGAACAGAATAATTGAGTCACAACATGAAGAAACCATGACAATGATGTGCACCCTGGGAAGACTCAGATCAGCCTACCCAGCCTAATCAGTCTTTGTTGTGTACTTAAAGGATAGCTAAGCATCTAAGCTAGCTCCTTGCAGACAGGGAAGACTGATCAGACAGGGCAGCTGCCCAGGTTCATCCGAGTCTTTGCTGGGCACAAATGCCACTTTGTTGATTTTGTCTTGTTGGGGCTCATATGATGTACTCTGTAAGATATGGTACCAAATTTATTTGGCTATAAGACAAACAGTTGTTAGATACTTTTAAAAGTCTTGAAAAATCTAGATTTTTGGAATTGTTTCGGAAGGACACCCCCACTCCTACCAACCCCACCCCTACCACAGTCCTATAGCCAGATAAGTACAGTATATGATATCAAATATACATACTTCTTATATAATATAAGATATTGAAAAAGAAATGCCTTAATTGCACTTAGAGATACTGAAAAAGTTGTAAGCCAGGCTCTAAGAAGAGGTCCTATATAGTTTGTATAGATGATAAAAACTCCAACCAGTCCGCTCATCCATCCATTCTGGCCCCAAGATTATTAAACATTTTTCATGCTCAACTCGGCTGAGCATGAAATTTTACCTGCTAATAAATAGCAAATTACTGATAAGTACAGCTGTTTTCATGCTCAGTTTAGCAGACTGAAATTTTCTCTGCTTATGAATATGAAAATCAATTGGCATTTTCATATTTTCCAGCAGAGTTGAGCAGGAAAAAAGTTTTATAACCATGGGACCAGATTATGTTAATCTATTTATCCTCCTCCAAATGGAATTAGTAAACATACAACAATTTAAACAAGTTTAGTCTCTTTAAAATATTTTGGACTAAGGCTTTCTTCATCTGAAAATACATCTGAAAACTACATCTTGCTTGACGCCCTTACAGAACTTTCAGAAAGTTCCAAAAAGTTCTGTAATGGCATCAAAGTTCTGTAATGGTGTCAAGCATGATGTAGTTGTTTGACTGAAGAAGGCATTAGGCCAAGCTGTTTCAAAGGGAGTAAACTTACTTAAATTCATCCTCTGATGAAGAAGTTATACTTTGATCAGACTGGCGTATAAACAGAATGAGCTGGCTGTACATGATATAATGCCCAGTTTGTCAGGGTATGACTCCAGATTACTATTTATACATCCTACATCTACAATATGTCTATATACATAGACAGAATACAAAGACACAAATTTAAAATACCCCACCTGGTAAGCTTGCTTGGAAATTAGAATTTCAAGTTATCCAAAATATAAAAATGCAGTGCGACTTGTGCATATAATTTCTAAGTTCCAAGCATATTCATATATGAGCCACGACATGAGAAAACCAACAGTGTGGTTGTGCGCCCAGCGCAGACTCAGAACAGCCTGGGCATCCGCCCTGTCTGATCAGAGTCTCCGCTGTCCGCATAGAGGTAGCTTAGACCCTTAGCCACCCTTTGAGCTCTTAAGAAGAGTCTGATCAAACTTAGCAGAAGTCCAGGCTGACTTGAGTCTGCGCTGGGCGCACAACCATTTTATTGGTTTTCTCGTGTCGTGGCTGATTTATAGTTTACTGCAGGAGTAAACGAAATGCTGGAGTTATCTTAAACAGTGACCTATAAATACATAATATAGGTCACTGTCTTAAAACTCGTTTTTGGCCACTTTCAGGAGGTGTGCAAAAGCTCCACCAGTTAATCGTTTACCAGGCCGAGTTTTTGTACGAATATGCTTTATACATGAGAATCAAACAGCGTTATTATCGTTTGGATTGTAGAAATTTTCCGAGTGGGAATGGAACTATGCATATACCAGGCATGGTAAAATTCACACTGTCGGCCAGAACCACAAATGCTCTTCGTTTAGCCCTATTACAAGCATGCTGCTTTGTGAGTCCGGATTTTTTTTAATGACCCGGCCTCTGGTACAGAAAGTTTACTTAAAGGCTAAGTTACTTTCCAAAGAGGAGAGGAAGAAAAAAAAAAGGAAAAAACGTTTTGGCAGACGACCCGTAAAACGGATGCGTTGTGATACACATTTCCCATAACTGGCATTGCAGTACGCGGCTACCGCCCTGAATAAAACATTGCATTGTAATTCGTTTGCAAAGAAAATAAAGGCAATTAAAATAACAAACAAATAAAAATGGGCCTCCGTGGCCTAATGGATATAAACTTTAGTTATTGGTTCGAGCCTCGCTCTCGAGCCTCGCTCGTAGCCCAAGTGAGAAAGCCACATTCTGGTTACGGAAGGTCAGGTGCACGGTTTTCTCCCAGTAGCTCCGTTTTTCGCCCACCTCTGCCTAATGATCGGCTCAGTTGCTCAGTTTCAGTGAAATATTCTTGAAAGGGTCGTAAAACACACATAAAGAATCAGATAATCGAACGAAAGGTCCCCCAAAAGATTGTTATCTTAGCGCTGAATGTCTTGGTAGGCCCCCATGTTTCACAGTGAGGGCAGTGGTACGACTAAAATTAAACGTTTTCGCAGGGCGAAATTTTTGATAGGATTTGTCATGATCGCAGCCTTGCCGACATAAACGTCGACGTCAGTGCATTTGGAACAAAACATAAATCTGCTCATAGCTTGAGGGATGTAACAGCAAGTCTAAAAGGATAAAAGTGATCAAAATTGTATCTTTATGTATATAATTTTGGCGATGTCGGTTTATTTTCAGTTAGTAAAACAAAGCTGCTCTGTCTTCTCTCTCTCACTCACACACAGACACACACACAGTGATTGTATATACAAGGAAGTCGGCGAGGCCGTGCCCACGAATACATTACTTTAATGCGTTTTGAGAGTGCATATATATTGGATAGGTGAGATGCTTAGATATCGTTTAATCCACTAGTCGGCACACGTGGCACTGAGCACGCTAGTTATGCGAGCTGACAAGAACACTGGCTAAATGTGTTATCTGATTGTGACGGATTGTTCTAGTCATAAATAATCACGTCAATAGTCTGACTTGTTGTCTAGACCATGATCATTTACTTTGATGCTTCCTTGAAGTCTATAGATTGCTGACGGTAATATGGAAAGCTCCGACACCCTAGTTTGCTGTTCGCGCATGTAAGGCCTCATTTTCGGACTACGATATGGCTGCCACCACAATCCTGTAGCGTAACACTGTGAAATAAAGAATGCAGATGACTGACTCTATATCATGTCTATCCCAGTCATCTTGATTTCTGCTTCCTTGATTTAAAATATCTGCAGCGTGTGGCAAAACCAAGTCCGCGAAATGCTATGTCTCGCCGGTCTGCGCACAGTCACAAAACATAGCTAAACCAGAAAACTTGACGCAAGGTTTACGGCGCGAACGACGACGCCGAAAAAGTATTCCAGTAACCTGTGTCTCGCATCTGCTAGTCGCAGGCGAAACAAAAAAAATATATACATATTCTATCTTGCAACGTTTTAAATGCGTTTAACGAGAGAGAAAAAATCGATTTCGTTATCAAAAGTCCTTAAACTGGGATGTACAGGAATTTTCCCACGGTGGCAAATCAAGCCATGGTAACCGTAAACCCATAAAATGAGAAACTTTCTATGTAAATGTACAATACGAAAGTTGCGAGGATGAAAAATAATCGATACATCACAATTACCATAGCCATATAAGCCGCGTTTGAAATGCCAATACATCGAAATGACATCGCTTCGTTTACCTGTCGCGTCCGAAATTTATACCTGTCTGCCACTGCCTAGTTTGATGACACCGCCGCGGGCAAAACGCACCTGTGACGCTCATGTAACGGTATACAGCTATCTGTTAATTGGTGGTGGAATGTTTCAATCAGACGACAGTATGAAGCCTCACAAGTCCGCCATATGTAAATTAAAGCTAAAATAACGTGATAATAATACTTGTGACAATCGATTGACATACAGTGTTTGAATTATGACAAGATGAACTAAACTGCATAAGTGTCATATAAAATACAAAGGCACTTAAAACGTTAAAATAAGGCTTAAAGATGTCTTCTGAGTATACATATATGTACATAAAATATAAATTCTCTAAATTACAAAGGCACGGTGGGTTAAAATAATTGATGAGGCATTTGATTTTGGCTGTATGCAATATGATCCTTTACAGCATCCCCGCGGACACATGTCATTGAAACAACCCCGAAGCAAAGACGGCGCTTCGACGTTTTACAGCGCACCGATGTCGCTCTGTTAAAACGATGTAGTCCTACTTGGATTAAAGACAAACGTATCCTACCATTTTTGTCTTAAATATTCGGATAAGACTTGCGACAGTGCCTTAGCAAACAGAACTGACCCACACCAGAAAAGAACATAAGGATAAGTTCTGCATGGCCTTCACCGTCACCACTCCTCCCCCTTTAGAAAACGGGGCCTATCCAAATTCGAAACTGAAGCGTCCGAATATTTAAGGTAAATATGGCATATAATCAGAAATAATATACATGGAATGGCAAGACTAAAATCTCAAATATGAAAATATGAACACAATAAACCTTCATAGAAAGACTACATAATGCTGTTCACGCCGTCGCTGTGACAGATGGAGACATAAATCACCGCAAGAAGCCCCCTGACAGCGGCAACCTGTCCAAGGTGGAAAGCAGGTCCAAGATGTAGACTCTGTCGTTGTTCGCCTCTAGCAGACTAAGATACCAGTCGGTCCTGAGTTTTACACCTTCTAGACTGGGTCTGCTTCTTGGGTTCTGACGAAGACACTCGTAAACGGTCTTGTTCAGCTCTGATGAGTAGTACCCGTTTGGCGTGACGGTGGGAAATGGACTTCCATATTGTGGCTTAAGGAACGAGGATGGAAACTGGGCTGTGAGATCAAACAGAATGTAACCTAGACCCCAAACGAGGGTTTTTGCGCTTGGACGATAGCCCTTCATTTGTTCAGGTGAATGATACGCGGAGGTGTTGGTCTGAAAACGGGCTCCGGCTGCGCCAGGCAGGTACAACAACATGTTCTCTAACTTGACTTCGCCCTGATTCGTGATAATAACATTCTGCGGATGGCATAACTCCCAAGGAATGAGTCCGTTATCTGATAAGTATATCATAACTGACAGTAACTGTGACAAAATTTTCCATACAATTATCTCAGACACTCGTTGTTTGGCGAGGAACATCCTAAATATAAAATCTTGTAACGTGATGCTTGGAAACTCAAATATGAAACACATTTTCTGTGCATCAGTGTCTACCATTGCCAGATGACAGTTCATGAGATTTGGGTGTGAGACTTGCAACCATTTTTCCCGCGCTGTGTCATTTTCCATTGTGCATTTTCCCGCCGATTCACAGGTGCTGCAACTCTTAAACAGATGCTGAGACTTAATTAGAACTCGAGATCCATCAATTAAACATTTACCGGGATGAATCTGATGAAACTTATGATGAACATGGTTTGGAAAATTACAATGGTAGTCTATGTATAATCCATCAAGGTCGAAGTCCTTTGGAATGTGAAATAAACACAAATAATCCTTTAATAAATTGGGAAGTGGGAGTTTCCCGATAGTGTTAACTCTCTTTAGTGTCACAGCCGATAATATTGCCGATCTGCACAAATTTTGCAGACTTTTAACAACAGTCGAATTTTGATGTTTACATCCATTATTTGAAAAAGAATTGTCACTTTCACTCGTGTGTAGAAAAAGACCAGCCATACTGGCGTAATGTTCGAGTCAAACTCTACTCCTTCACTGTCATGACCGCTGCAGCGACAGCTGTATTAAGGCGAAGTACATGGCATACTGTAAAATCTGGTCTGTTGTGTGGACACGCCTACTCGCTCGATATTTGAAGGGCACCAGGAAAATAGCCTAAACCACAGTATAATGGCATTATCAATAATAGGCACAAATATCGATAGATCATTATTGCACTATGTTGGACGCATACTGAAAGGATCATGCTTTTTAAACATAATCTGTTCATATTTGCAACGTACCAAGCGTATTTTACGGTTTTCTAGTAGCTTTAGTAAACAGTGACCTATAAAATCTAATATATAGGTCACTGTAGTAAACCAGTGGTTGATCATGTTCTTATTATTCCGATTGAAACTGGTCGTTAATACATCTTGATATAAACGAAAGATTACAAACAATACAAATCATATCCCTGAGGTTGGGGATTACAGATACGTCGTCGCATGAATTCCAAAGAATTCTTCAGTTTAAAACTAGAGGAGCCTTGGTAGCTCAGTGAGTTAAGCACTGGCCTCTGATCTAACGGTCCCGGGTTCAAACCCCCTGTAGGCGGGAATCTCTTCAATCGCAAACGGGCTTCCATTGAATACAGCCTTTCATTATCGCCCACCCATCGTCCTTATATGACCGAAATACTCTTAAAAGTACGTAAAATCGCGTCTTCCATCCATCTATCTTTAGTTGAGGCTCCTGAGGTTGAAAAACTTTCTCGCCGATGGATGGATGGATGGATGAATGCTACTTATTGTAGAACATAATATTTCATATGAGGTTACACCGCTCTCGAACCAGTGGGAATGTACAAGAGCCATGACATCATGACCTAAATTTTAACTTTACCCGATATATCTATGCTAAAATTTATGCCTGCAAGTATTTCTAGTATGGGTAAGATAGGATAGAGTTGGGTGAGGGTTAAGGTTGCATAATACAGGATACAGATAGCACTGTCACAGTGTGGTCGAGTGGTTAAGGTGCAAAAAGTTGCCGGAAGGTCGTGAGTTCAAACCCGGGCTTGGTCATCTGGCGACTGGAAAAGTCTGTCAGCCCAGCAGTAAATGGGTACCTGTTTGGAACCAGGGAAGGATGAGACAGCCATTTGCTTTGTCAAAGATACAGTGGGCCTCTTAACCCTCCCCCCACCTCACTGCCCATACCATACGCCCACTAGGCTATGGAAAACCGTTCCATTTTTGCCTCCAAGGACTGAGGGAAAAATGTTAAAACCGTGTCGATCACATGACCAACATGGCCGCCATGCCCATACATGGTAAATACTTTAAAAAGTCTTCTTTTCCAGAACCAATCAACTGATGCCCTTGAAACTTCATATGTAGTATTGGTACTTCCCAGATTGTTCAAATGGTGATCTTTGGTTGACCTTTACCCTTTTTACGGCAAGGTCAAATATTGGAAAATGTTAGAATATAAGATTTCATGGAAAGTTTTAAAGATTTTGGCCGAAGATTGTACAAATGATGACCTTGGTTTGACCTTGAAATGTTTACGGCAAGGTCACCTTTGCTTTCTGGTGCATTTATCTGGGAAAAGCTTAAATATAAGAGTTCATGGAACTTGTAAAAGGGTTTGGTGCAAAATTAAATAAATACAGTCAAATAAATGAGTTCATGAACATTTTAGCAATAGAGGCCAAGGTCATTCTTTGACCTTTAACCAATGTCTTTCATATTTTGACAGTTTCAAACTATCAGATTTGTTCAAATGATGACCCTTGTTTTGACATTTGACCTTTTTACTCAGGTGAGCGATTCAGGGCCTCATGGCCCTCTTGTTAGCTCACCTGAGCCGAAGGCTCACAGGTGAGCTTATAGTATAGGCAGGCATCCGTCGTCCGTCGTCCGTCGTACGTCGTCCGTCGTCCGTCCGTCCGTCAACATTTTCAAACGACATCTCCTCTGAAACTACATGGCCCATTGTAACCAAATTTCTTATATAGCATCTATAGGCAGGGGGAACCAATAATACTGTTTTTTATCCAAATCGCTTTGGAACTTTGGTTGCTATGGCAACTTAAAGTTTCCATTGACTTGTATGGGAAAAATTGAAAATTTGCATTTATTGCTATGTCACTGCAGATATTTTGACTAAACTTTTACAGAAATGTTCCTTGAGTAGTCCTCCATCAACCACATGAAATTTATGTCAATTGCACAATTTGGCTGGTTGCCATGGCAACCGAATGGGTTAAAAATAGAAAAAATATTCAAAAATCATCTCCTCAGAAACTATAAAACCAATAAAGCTCAAACTTCACAGAAAGGATCTTGGTACTGGCCTCTATAAAAGTACTGTTTTTCTTGGCAATTGCTGTAGCAGTTTGGTTGCTATGGGAACTTAAAGTTGCCATTGACTTATAATGGCAAAATAGGAAATTTGCATTTATTGCTATGTCACTGCAGATATTGTGATAAAACTTTTACAGAAATGTTCCTTGAATAGTCCTCTATCAACCACATGAAATTTATGTAGATTGCAAGATTTGGCTGGTTGCCATGGCAACCGAATGGTTAAAAATAGAAAAAATATTTAAAAATCATCTCCTCATAAAGTATGCAAGCAATAAAGCTCAAACTTCACAGAAAGGATCTTAGTACTAGTCTCTATAAAAGTACTGTTTTTCTTGGCAATTGCTCTAGCAGTTTGGTTGCTATGGGAACTGAAAGTTGCCATTGACTTATAATGGCAAAATAGAAAATTTGCATTTATTGCTATGCCACTGCAGATATTTTGACAAAACTTTCATAGAAATGTACCTTGAGTAATCTTTAACCAGCCATGTTAAATTTATGCAAATTGCACAATTTTGCTGGTTGCCATTGCAACCAAATAGTTTAAAATAGAAATATTATTAAAAAAGCATCTTCGCAGAAACTGTGTGGCCAATAAAGCTCAAGCTTTACTGAAAGAACCTTAATACTAGCCTCTATAGAATTACTGTTTTTCATGGCAATTGCTCCAGCAGTTTGGTTGCTATGGCAACTAAGAGTTTCCATTGACTTGTAATGGGGAAAATGGAAATTGGCAATTTTTGCTGTCTCACTGCAGTTATTTAGATTTTTGTTTCTACAGAAATGTTTCTTGAGTAGTCCTCTACGATTCATATGAATTTTCTCCAAATCGCTGAATCTGTTTGGTTGCCATGACAAAATATAGGGTAAATTTTCGATGAAAAAAACAACAAACTTCTGCCCAGAAGCCATATGGGGGATGAAGCTGATACTGTGCAAACATGTTGATGACAGTAGCCTCTACATAAATTTTGTTTTTTCTTCCAATCCCACAAGAACTTTGGTTGCTATGACAACTTAAAGTTTCCATTGACTTATAATTGGAAAAGTGAAGCCATGAGGGGGATGAAGCTGATACTTTGCATACATGTTAATAACATTAGCCTCTACCTAATTTATGTTTTATATTATCATTGCCCATGTGAATTCGTTGCTATGGCAGCTTAAAAGTTTCCATAGACTTATAATGGGGAAAGTGGACATTTGGTATTTATTTTTTGTGCTACTGCAGATATTTTAACAAAAGCTTTAGAGAAATGTTCCTGGAGTAGTCCTCTATCAGCCATATGAATAATGCCCAAATACCTGATTTTGATTGGTTGCCATTGCAGCTGAAAGGCTAAATTTTCATTTTTTTATTTTGCCAATTTTATTGCTGTTGTGCATGTTGTTTTGTTGCTGTGGCAACTTAAAGTTTTTGCAACATAGGGCCTAACCTCAGTGCTCAGGTGAGCGATATAGGGCCATTGGCCCTCTGGTTTGTAATATAGGGTAGGGGAGAGTAGGACATATAATGATATTCTTCTTTACTCTGATTAGGAAATCTGGGCTAGAGACAACTTTTTGTCTCTGGCGTACTAGAGCACATTAATATGTCAAAAGTGTGGTATCCAGATTCCGGAATATTAACAACGTATTGAACTCGAAATAATTGTTTGTCTGACCTGTTGAATGTGTTTGAAAGTTGTTGTTAATTATTCTGCTGAAAAGCAAGGAGTCAGTTGTTCGTGGGAGGGGGGGGGGAATATGGTGTAGGCAGTTGTTGTCCGTCCGCCGTGAACATTTTCAAATGGCACCTTCTCTGAAATACAAGGCCATTTGTATTGCAGATGTAATGACAAATCTTTAACAGAAATGTTTCTTCGGTAACGTTAGTCTTTTATCAAATGTATGTTTTTCTGCCAATGGTTTGATTGGCGTGGTTGCGATAGCAACCGAAATGCTTAAAATGGCAAAACATTAAAAAAAAATAACCCTCAATAGCCATAAGGCTGGAAAATATGAAACTTTGCAAAAACGTTCTTCGAATAAGCTACTATAAAAGTACTGTTTTCGAGCCAATAGGTTGTGGCAAATCCAAGTTGCCATTGACTTCTAGTGGGACAATCGTATGCTGTAGCATTGCAAATGTCTGACATTTTGAGCCTTGTGGTGGTGGGACGTATTCCACTAAATTTGAATATGTCATCGGGTGAAGAGATTTTGGTAATCTTTGGTGACCTTCACCAGATTTTCAAGGTCATGAAAAATAAAAGACAACACAGATATTGTTGAAATTAATCATGCGAAGACTAAAGACCCAATTGATAAATAAAAGAATAAAATAAGTAAATAAATAAAGCATAAAACAGGTTAGCGAAATAAGTTATAGATCAGCGCAGATTTAACTACAATACACAGGGTAATCACTCAGCTGTAAAATTTTGAGAAAAGGTGCATTTTTATCTTGAAATGAAAGAGCAAGAAAAAAAAGAAAACTTTCCTTCCGTCCGCCCGAAATTACCTGCAACACAACCAATACCAGGCCATAGAAAATAAGATCTGTTTTTACCCTGCTTTTTCTCATTACTTTGCTAACAATACTAACACTTTCATCTTTTTTCTAATCTCACTATCATTCTTTTAGATCTCACTATCATTCTTACTAACCCTGCAGAGGGTGACGCAGTAAACATAGGCCCTTTTCGACTCGAACTAAAGTTCCTACCATAGTAGTATTTTTGGGCATGCGCATTCGCATTACCAGTCGAACGCCTACTTTTAAAGGCCCACTTCGACTCGAACTGTAGTAGCTACTAAATTAACTAAAGTTCCAACCAAAGTGTGATGGTAGCTACTAAAATGACGTCATGAAGATCAACCGAGGTCTGGACCGCCGTTACTCTAGTTGCAAGATGGAGGTGTGCCGGGATCGGCAGAACTTACAGTTACAGATGGCGGCCGCTGAAGACTCTCGCGTTTTGTGGGTGTACAACAAGTATTTGTTTTACTGAGTTGTTTCTTTTCCATTATTTTAGGGCACATTTTATCATTCAATCTATAATATTATCGTTTTTAAAGACGACATGCATAGAAAAGGCAATGAAATGCACAGTATTTATATCCGCTTCCATGACAATCTACTATTGTAGCAACTTTGGCGTTCGACTGGTAATGCTATTGCGCATGCCCAAAAATACTACTATGGTAGGAACTTTAGTTCGAGTCGAAAAGGGCCAAAAGTTGCTACAATAGCCTTTTCTATGCATGTCGTCTTTAAAAACGATAATATCAAACATAGATATAGTTCGTTTGCTCCCAAGTGCAAACGGGGTTTTGCTTATTTTCTCGAAAACGATGAAAGTTCCATCAAATGTTCCAATGTCCCAATGATTCCTATATCTACACGTAACAGAATACGGAAAGTCAAAATTTTTGGATGCTTTTGTAAAATATTTTCCATTGATAGTAATGCAAAAACAGAGCAGTTTCACTGAAGGGTGTCGTATGCTTGTTAGAACAGCCAAAATATTGTTCATAGGCAATAGCGTAAACTCGTTGTTTACTACAGGTGTGGGCGTATTGAATGAAATAGTAAAATGCATTCACCTGTCCGCACGCGTAACGCATGGTATCACTGGTCAGGTGATACTAAGTTGTAAATAAATATTGAACTATTATATTATTTTGCGAGTAAAAATTGTATGTTTTAAAATTTGATAATATATGGGTGAAACAAAAAGTAGAAAAAATGGATTTAGACTAAAATTTCAATTAATTATGCAAATTTTGTTCTAGGGATAGCATACATTGGTCACATGCTCTAACACGTAAAACTAAACGGGAATTCCAACAGCCAACTTTTACTCCCTTGTAATTAAGAGGTGAAAATGACATATTTTAGGTCCTGTTTTTGTATAGAAACTTTTTTTATGCAAAACCTCACGTTTCTGCAAAAATATGATTTTGTTATGTATAGGATGAAAATTAAGAATGAGCGATTCGAAAATCTTTTACCTCTCACCAATTTTGAGAAAAAATTGGGGATGCCGTTTGCATGTGGGAGCAATAGTCATGAATGCGATCCAAGTCCACGTTTTATAATATGCATGACAGCTGATAGTTTGGATTTTCCCTAGTTGCGTCATGGGTGATTCCCCATACTCGGGTCATCTCGGTAATTTTCGTTGCATGCAGAAGGAAAATAGCCGAAGGAATCGAATTAGAGTTCCCATAATTCCCGCGAAAAAAATCATTTTCATTTCTGGTTCTCTGAATTTTCATCAACCAGCAACAGTGAATAATCATCTCTGTCTCTGAAACCAGCAACCAAATATTTTGATTCGTATTTAGAAATGGCGGCTCGCACAGAAAATGAATCGAAGAGGTTTTGGTCGTTCTTGGGGACGGAAAAGAAACGAAAATAAACCCAGAAACCCACCTCGAGACAACTCATCAGCATCATTTCATAGGCGAAACTTTCGCCTTGTCGCAGCCCCCCTGCTCTTTATATTTTCCGTTTTACGAACAATTGCACTGCAACTGTACGTAGTTCTAGGGATTCTGGTTTGTCGAACTAGTATTTTGAACAGAAACTACACCCGTGCTTCTGCCAGACGTGATGCAGAAGCTGGCGAACCTATGACATCTAAACCTCACAAATCCCCAGGCCCTGGGGAACCACTGCTGGCCAGTCAGAAACGTCACCACAGAAAGGCCTTTGAATACATTTCTAAAGCTTTGAAGATTGACGAAGAAGATGCAGGTTGGTCCACAGATCATACAGTAGGGTCAAGTCAGTTGAATTCGGACAGCGGGTAAATTCGGACACCACTGCAAACAGTGAAAATCCAGATGAGACAGCTCATGATGAGCCGTCTCATCAGGATTTTCACCTTTTGCTCATTTATTTTTGTTTTCATTTCAAACAACTGACATATGAAGTAATCAAAGTCACTGTCCGAATTTACCTGCTGTCCGAATTTAGCTGACTTGACCCTACAGTACAAACTTTATAGTAGAACAGGGAACTGTAAGAGGCAAGGTATGACAACAGACTAATTGGACCAACTGGCACCAATTAAGTCTTAAGAAATTCTATGGAGTCATAGGCTGCTCAGGGAGATGCAAATTATCAATTCATTGTACCCCATCATCGTTACTGATACACCTAGCCAAAGGGCCGATTTATTATCGCCATTACACTAATTTGTCCAGTGAGGCGCCTGTGTGTATTTCAATTCTCCTATCCACGTTCCCGGGCACCTCAGCGGAACGGGTCCATAGCTGCAGTAACAGGGCTCCGAGCCTCAGTCGATTTGTG
Source organism: Ctena decussata (assembly GCA_963989385.1). NCBI lineage: Eukaryota > Metazoa > Mollusca > Bivalvia > Lucinida > Lucinidae > Ctena > Ctena decussata. Next base: position 88,264,453 of record OZ022499.1, on the reverse strand, counting down.
AGGCACCCATTAATTTTCTGAGTTTTATAGATGAGGACAATTTAAGTAAGACAAGTGCTTATAATCACAATAAAGTGAGATGTGTAAAGTAGGGTCATGCGTAATCGGAGCTTTTCTGACTAACAAAAGCCTTCTGATATTTTTTGGCTGGCGGTTTTAGCGTCAGAGGACATTAGCATTGAAACCCCCCCAAATTATGAGTGCTCGTAATCCAGCCTCTCCTAGCATAATATTATGGTGTTTTCTCCTATAACCTAATTTCAGTAAGAGAATAATAATTTTACCTGATGGCATCCCATATTTATGAAATAACCTTCAACAGTTACTATAGATCTTCTCTAACAGTAAGCAGAACTTCTAACAGCAATATATTTTGGTATTATAAACAGGACTAATACTGACCCTTTATAAACATGTTTAGAATACGCATTATTTTGATTTGTAAAGATAAATAAATATGTTAAAACATTATTGCAGCAGATAAGAAAAAGCCAGTTTTCATAGGCTAGAACATATTGTTTTCAGTGACATACTGCTAAAACCTTGCGGTAGCGGCAAATTTGGGATTTTTGACTGCTAGTGTACTCTGACAGTTCACACAGTGTAAAAAAGTGAAAGGTCAGAGAAGGCTCAGATTAGATCATGTGGTTTTTGTCTTACCTGAAAGATTGATCAAGTAATCCATTTTCTGTCCCCTTGCAGTTTTGCTCTTTGCAGGTCAATTACTTTTACGCACGTCAACAGATTTCCTCAATATTCATTATTTAACTTCTTCTCGGGCGCCCCAAGGTATGTTCCGAAAATGGTGACAATCTGGGCATTTTGATGGAATAATGACAGTTGAAAGTTGTGCGTTTCTTGATTCTGAAGTGGGTTCTGTTGTTATTCCTTGCGTCTTGCATAGTTCTGTGAGTAGAGTAAGTAGACATGGCTTCACACAGGGCATGGCTTTGCACACCACCCTAATTTCTTGTCAGTCATAAAATTGTCTGAACATAAGGGCTGGGATGGGTAGAGGTTTTGTACCCGGGTACCCAAGTCCCTATTATCCTCAGGCACCCATGCACCCTTAACATAGCATTTTGAACTGGGTCTACAGTTAGAAAATGTAGGTTTAGATCAAATCATAAGTAAGTTGTATCATGTAATTTGCACACGTGTGCATGAGAATGAGTATGAAAATATGGAAATCTCTCTGTTATATAGGAATGGCTGTAGTGTAGTGGATAATACTCCAGACTACCAACCCAGGGGTCGCGAGATCGATCCCCCGCTTCTCCGGTCTTTCGGATGAGACTTTAAACCAAGGTCCCGTCTCCATATGACCTCATTGTTGGTGGGACGTTAAACCCGAGTCCACTCACTCTCTGTTATAATATGCAAAAAATGGTTTGGCAATATATATATGATGGCAATTCATACAAGACGGTCATCATAAACTTTGCTCTATTTGCTTGGAATTCTCTTGACATTGTTTGTACATTACATAATAATAAACATTTGAGCAATGGGTAGTAAATATGTACCTAGTCAATTAGTCTACCCATCCTGAACTCGGGTACCCAGGTACTCCGTAACTCGTCCCAGCCCTACTGAACGTTACTGTTTTGGCAAATGTTTCACAATTGATGAATGAAGTGATTTTGGTGGCATCACTTTTGCATCCACTGACTACATGCATTTTGCATCAAAATGTTGGATCAAAGTAGGCAAAAATAAATATTTTCATTACAGGCACTTAAAGGTAGGTTCCTGTACTAGCGATAGCATTTATGTCCACAAAATAATTTCGTCTTTTTCTGAGCAGTATTGAATTATCTTATTTTTCTGAATTTGTTGCTACTGAGAAACTCGTCAGATGTTGAAGAAAATAGTCGTTTTCCCTTTTGGTTTATTTTCTTTCGTTGGAATTCCAGTTCTAAAAATAACTACGTTTATTATGTCTATAAGTGCGGGATTTCTGATGCCATTCTCCAAAGGTCAATTTTCCCTTGTCGTGAGCTCTCCTAGGGGTCCTGGGATGGTGAATGGGTTAAAACTATCCCAAAATGCGATGCAGCATGACCTCAGCTGCTTTATCTATTTTTGGCGCAAACTAAAAATAGCGCTAACTGGTGTGCGAAGCAGAGTTAGGAAATCCCTTGCAAAACAACTTTTCTAATATTTTTTTGATTAACACTTCTTAGTGAAACTTATTCATTCCCTTTTATAAGTGCTTTCCAACAACTTGGATGAAAGATCATCAAAATTATGATGCATTCCAAAGTACAGGAACCTACCTTTAAGTGGTGCTCTCAAAATTTGGATCCATAAAGGTAAATGCAATTGTCTCTTGCTTAATTAGGTATACAAATTGTGAAATTATCATAAAGTGTCCCAATTACATTAATGCAAATGATTTTTCATGCCAAGGGGTGTGAATATTATTATTCCAAGTGTTTGAGGAAAAAGTTAAAAATTTTTTTTTTAGCTGTCATCATGACTTTGTATAGTCATAGGTCAGCTGTAAGATTACATTCTTTAGGTGTGATGCAGGGACGTAACTAGAGGAAATTTCATGATTCACACAACCATGTTTTATTCTCTACTTCTTGAAGAGAAAGCTAGTATTGCAGCAACTTTGGTAATTGGTATTGAAATCTTGTCTAATTTATAAATTTTCAGCATGCAAATATGCAGGTGCTTTTTGAAATTTTGTCAATTTTGACAAAATTTCAATATGCACTTGCGTATTTGTTGTATACGTAGCTACGCCCTTGTGATGGATTCAACAGCACATAGCTGGTGAATTATTAACCAGTATCATAAAATAAGAATCCAAAAATGACTAGTTTTCATCTTTGCATTGATGGAACAAGAAGAGCTTGCGTTAATTAAGCCTCGCAAACTGTAAATAATGATAGCGTATTACATAGTCTTAGTGTAACTGTTTTCAGATACACTGGTCCTGAAGTTAGTGATAGTCTTCTGGACTAACCAAGCAAATTCCTTCCTTCTAACAATTATGAATTTTCATCTTGCATTTAGGAAAAAAAGATACAATTTGAGATTGCGACTGTTGCCTTTATGGGCACCACTCACGTAGAGGAAAAATTCACTGACATTGCGACTGTTGCCTTTATGGGCACCACTTACGTAGAAAAATAATTCGCTGACATGTACGTTACATTTTCATCAGAAACATTGATCAGTGAAATCATAATATTTGGTCTGCAGAATTGCATTTGAAATGGTGTACAGAATTTTAGATGAAATCATGTTCAGGGATCTACGGAATGAAATCATGTACAATGATCAATAGAGAGATAAATGGGACCATATTAAATGTTCCACAGAATTGTACCTGTAACCAGATTAATATTAATGCACTGTATTTCTGTATTTTGTAATAGTATATGTTTTAGCAAGGTGGTCTGGTTTTCAGTCTGTCTGTCAGTTTCTGTCCCTCTAGCTGTCCACAATGTACTATCAGTCCTAGGGTTAAATCCATCTTTGCCTTGAATTGATGAAATTTCCACCAAACACGGATGACAATATCTATTGTTTGATAACCCTGATGCCATTTTCAAGTTATGTCCGTCTGTCTGTAATTTACATTGACCCTAATATTGAATCCATCTCTGTCATGTTTTCTGCCAAATTTGTGTGGATAAATCATTGGGACCGTCCTAAGATTTGATCAGGTTTGGTGACCTTTACCCCAATTTCGGTGCCACAGGAGGACTTTGAATGGTCTCAGAAATCCATTGACAGACTCTAGGTTTTCATCGTGCTTGCATTATAAGTAAGATTTACTAGTGATCTCCCAGACCATTAAGGCATGCTTTCCTTTTCAAATCACCTTTGCAACTTGCCTTAATTGGAATAATTTCCAATCAGAACTTATTGATTTAATGTTATTATTTTCATATCTTAGCCAGTTAAGTTGTTTTAAATGCATTAAGGATCATCAATACCGGTAAATTATTTATAAAGTAAATTTAGGCAGGCTAATTTTGACAAAGCATTGCTATATTTTGGAGTTCAAAAACTAATCAACAAGTCAAAATCTGATTTTTGTGTTAAAAGCGACATGCCCTCTAAAATTTCTGGGGGAGAACACTGCTTTACAGATAATTAGGGTGCTATGACTTGGACTCCATTTGAAGGTTTTAAACCTGTTCACAGATTTTGAGTTTTTTCCAAACTTGCATCGATATATCACTGGAACTTGTCTGAGAGATAAGATTTGGATGACTCTGACCCCATTTTCAATGCCACAGGAAACTCTCATGAGCTTATGGTCAGATGCCAGGGGATTTTCTATGTGTTCATAGGGGCCGAAAACAGGCCCCATTCCCAAGAACAGTTTCTTTAAAATCATTCTGAATTCCAAAATTTTGCAACTTATACCTGGAATTTTCATTCCCAAATGGCCAAATTTTTTCCCAATTTTAGGAAAAAATAGTAAGGCAAACATGCCTGAGCAAACAGTGCAGACCCAGATCAGACTGTTCCCAGGAGCAGTCTGGATAAAGCCCTGGTTGTAAACAAACTTGATAGATTAAGTTTGCTTGTTGAATGCACTGTCAACGTTGCTAACAAAATAAGTTTTCAGGAAATTGATAGTGTGAGGACCACACTGGTACATCTCTAATTTTTGTGCAAGGCATGTCAGACTTAGCATTCTGTGAAATTCTTGGGGTGAATTTTTACGAGTTTGAAACTTGATCTTACTTAAAGTATATTGCACTAAACAGCAAGAGGAAATGATCTGGGGGAATGATGCATGGTATCAGCGTCTTTTGTGGCTCTCCATTGGGACTGTTGTCTCTTTCGAACCTAAGAATTAAATAACACAACAGTGCAAGAACAAACTAGTTCAATTCCTTTCTAAATTGGTTTAATCAGGGTCTGCACTACTTTTCATAGAAAAAAAAGAAATGAAACAAAACAAAAAAGGTAAAACATCAAATGTACTTGACCAGAATATTGTGTAGTTATATCATCACATTACAGGTTACATAATTCATGTGAATTTCTGGGTCCGGGTGTTCAGTTAACAAGATGTTAAAATTTCAAATGTTAATATCTCGAAATGCCAATATTTTTTGTTGAAAAAATCTGAGACGCTTTTGCATTGCAAAAATATCAGTGTTCTTGGCTATAAAGTTGCAAAAAACTTAATGAGTTGAGCTCTTAACAAGCTTGTTAGGCTGATAATGCTTTAAACAACTGGGCCCTGAAACTGAACAAGATCACAAGATCTAGTTGTTTTTACATTTTCTAACTTGTTAAGTCATTTAAACTAGTACTTTGACTAATATCATTAATTTCTTTCTAACAATCTATTGATTATATTGATTTCTCTAATTTAGTTAGTTTAATCACAAAGCATTTCAATAAACCTCAGATACGCAAGGCATTTCTCACTACTTATAATCACAAAAGGTTTCTTCCAAATATTGGCCCGATGTGTTACAGTATTAAGACCAAAACTCTGAAAATCAATACATCCAACTGGTTTAAGTTGATTATGATTCATAGGAAAGAGCAAAGAGCCTACTTATGATGATGACCCAAAATAATCGGGCAGAACGGCCTGAGCAAACAGTGCAGATCAAGATCAGACTTTTGTCTGCACTGTTTGCCATACTATTTGCCATTCAAATTGTAGTAAGTGAAAGTCATCTTCCACAGTTCTAATTTTAGGCTAGTACAGGAGTCTCCATAAAGTGGTCCCAGTATCACAGGAAATTATGGTATGTTTGATATGAGCTCTGTTTGAGAAAAAAAATTAGACGACAATGGGGCAACAGTGTAAACTATTACAATGGAGATCTTAACCAGCTGGCAACTTCCTCTAATTCAGTAGTGGGAGACTGTAATCTTTCAGTGGTCTGGGACACATATGTAGAGGTTGCAGGTCAATGCTGTACTCCTGTTGGAGTGAGTGAGTGAGTGAACTTGGGTTTAACGTCCCACCACAACAACAAGGTCATATGGAGATGGGACCTCGGTTTAAAGTCTCATCCGAAAGACCGGAGAAGCGGGAGATCGATCCTGCGACCCCAGGATTGGTAATCTGGAGTGTTATCCACTACACTACAGCCGCTCCTACTCCTGTTGGATGATGGATGACAAGATTTTACGTCCTTTCAATGTTATTTCAGTCACAGCAGGATGATGGGAGGGTGATAATAAAGGGCTGCATGCAGTAGAACCCAGTTTACGGTTGAATGGATGGATTTCTGCCCTCAATGGCTGTTTACTCCCGAAATAAAAGTTAAGTCTCACTGTCTGCATTCAATTTTTCATGCCTGTCAGTTTGATCAAATTGATTCCACTCAACAATAAATAAAACAATAATGATTTCATGAAAAGAAAGGTAATATAATGATGGAAAAGTTTAAGTCAAGCAATGTAGGACAAAATTATGTATGATATAGGTCTACAAAGTTCCTACTGCAGCTTTTTTATGTATAATGGCTATTTAAACAGAGCTCTGGGACAGAAAAGTGCTTTTTCCTGTTGCACAAACTGATTTTGACCAATTCTTTTCTCACCTGTTAATGTGTTAAGGGCCTTAGCGTTGCCTTTAAGGTAATATTAATTAAGGGCCTTAGCGTTGCCTTTAAGGTAATATTAATTATTTCAACAAAATTTGACTTGAAAACAATGTTAGGCAAGTGGTAATAGTCCTCTTTTATATTTCGACCAAATTCTGTGTAACAAAGCAAGACCCTGTTAAAGCGAGACCCTGCTGAAAGTATGACTGGATGAATGACTTGCTGTCTTATGGTCCTTTCAGCATTATTTTAGTGATCTTGAGTGGATGGAAGGGCAATGATGAATGGCTGTGTGCAGTGGAGCCTCATTTGGAGAAAAGAATTCCACCTAGAGCCTGAAATGCCTGATTGGTAGGCCAGCATTTAATTCAGTGAGATGCCTGTGCATTCAAAGTATAAGGTATCAAGATGGACTATATGATAATATGCCAGTGTGCATCTAGCATTAAGCCATACAAATTAGCAGCAATTTTCCCTGACATTCTGCAAACTCATGACATGCAGTTAATAATGATGACCAGAGCTGGCTGTGGTGTCAGGAATCAATATCATTACTGGCATGATGGTAGCAGCTTGTGGCCTTTTTACAGACATAGTTCCAGATAAGATGGGTTTTGATAATAATACTGAGAAATATTTGTTCAGCTCTCATTAAAATTGTAACTCCCACTGGAACTCTTTTAGTGTAAGTGAGACAGTTTTAAAGGGGGGGGGGGACATGCTTTTTAAAGAGAAATAGGGAGAAAATACCCAGGAACCAATACTAGTGTTCATTTAATGATTCTTTTCCTCAAGTACTATAAAAATATTTTGAATGGTTGCTGAGTTAATGGCCAAAAACAAACAAAATACATATATCTCAAAAGATAAAAAATGCAGAAAAAAATATAGTGAGAGTTCACTAAGACGGTACTGGTACTGTATGTCCAGTGTAAGACTTACAACTAAGTTGTAATTCTTTCACAGGACAAACGGTACCAGTACCATCTTGACCTGTCTTACAATACTGCCAAATATCATTAAAATAGTATAAATAGTTTCTTTGTTAGACCAGAAATTGACAAAATATAGATCAGGAGAGCTTACTGGAAACCTGCGACTTACTCTGGAAGCAGTGACCATCAACACCTCAGACTTGCAGAACATTGTGATGCTCATATTCTGAACTCCAGACAAGGCTTGTGTTGATTTTATAAGCTCTGACATAATTTCTCTTCCTTTCCTTCGAAACATTCTTTGTAAGTTACGGAGCCGGGTAAGGAACTGCCTTGTTGAAGCAGTTCTAATGAGAGGGGTCATAATGCTTTTTAAGAAGTTATGGAAATTTAGCAGAATCATCTTCTTTGGGGCTCTGTTCTTAGTAAAAAGGTATCATATTTCATGTTGCACTAGCTTCTGCTGTAGTGATTGCCTTTTATACCATATTTGTCGCCACACAATGAAATGTCATATTTCATTTCCCTAACCTTTCTACATCAGGCTGCATTATATTTCCTGACAAATAAGAAAATCAATATACCCTTACTATATATGAGCAACGCCACGAGAAATGTGAGAAGACGTGCGAAAAACTTGGATCACCATGCATTTTCACATTGCTCTGATTTGACCTTTTGCTCTGTAGCCTTCACAAAATCAATACTCTGCTTATGTGAACAGTAACGACTCAGATCAGACTGCAAATGCAGTCTGATTCGAGTCATTTTTGTTCACATATGTGAAAGGTATGTTTTATGTTGGCATCTCTTGTATGTCATTTGAGATTCATGTTTGAAAAGATTAGATATAATAACTGTTATAATATTGAATTACACAGGAAATAAGTACTAGGGTTTGATATGGTGATTGTTGAAGAAAAGCAAGAGTTCATTTGTTCAGTTTTCCTGAGCTTAGCAAATCAGTGATGAAGTATTTTAGAGAGAGAAAGAGAGAGTCAAGAGAGTGAGAGAGACTAGAGAGAAAGGCTATAAAGAGAGAGAGAGAGAGTTCAGTTTCCCTCCGCTTAGCAAGTCAGTATTTTAGAAAGGGATAGACAGAGAGATAAAGCGAGATTACAATAAATTTTTGTTACTATTCTTGACACAAGAACTAACAAGAAAAACTATAACATGAAATGTCATTTTGATTTTACTTCTCAGTTTATGCAGGTTTATAGAAGTAAATGTCGCAATGATTGTTGAAATGAAACTTGAATCTCATTGCAGACTGACGAGGCTTCTTCCGTGTTGTTTTCGACCCCAACAAAATTATCTTACTTCGATATAGCCACGCAAAAAACTTTAGTTTTTGGATGTATTAATTTTGTTAAAAATGACCACAGTAACATATCTTTGATCAGAAGATTTGTAAGCTAGTGCAGAATACTAGGCTAACACAATTTTTGACTTAAGACTTGCATTTTAAGAAAAATAAATAAATAAATAAAACTGAGTAACCTTTTGTTCATTTTCTCTATTTTCTCTATATACTAATATTAAAGAATGATGCATGGTCATGTAAATCAGAACAATATTGACCGCGTTTAATGTAGACTAAAAGATATGCAAAAAGACCTTAGTGCAGCTAAATTGAACTATATGGACCTAACACCTTTAATTCAAAATAAAAATGCAAGGAAGGCAATAAAAATCGAAAAGTATCGATGTCCTACGATAGCCCAGTTACCCCTCTTATTTCACAATTCTGAATTTCGAATTCTGAATTCCAAAATTCGTAGTACAAACTGAGTGATAAATTAAGATGAATGAGATTTACGTTAGTTGAAATGCAAATAACAATTGGTTTTAGGCCCGATTTCACGACACAGTTATAACTCGTATTAACCAGTCCGTGGTCTATTTTACCGTAAGGCGCAATGTAAAATTTTGGTGTTCCGAATGCTAATCCATGTACTAAGTTTAACGTGAAATCGGGCCTTAGTATATAAAAATCTGAAGTAAATAATTTCACTAGAAACAACAATGAACTATGTGAATATGCTGATCATTGTCGCGTGCAAAGGGACCTTCTATATCTAGTATAGGTATATAAGATATCATGTAAGAATCTTATATACTAAATAAGATATCTAGTATAGGTATATAAGATGTTTTATTTGACTTTTCCATAAGACGCAACACAATATATGTTATCTGATATAGCATTTAAGATGTCTTGTATCACATATAAGATATTCTGTTTTGTAAATCAGATATCGATATCAGATATGCTATCTTATATAGGATGTGAGATATCTTATTTAAATATATAACATATCTGATATATCAGATATCTGATTTATTATATAAGATATCTTACGTGCTATATAAGATATCTAATATATAAGATATCTGATATATTATATAAGATATCTTATATGAAAAATTAAATAAGATGATAACTCATATCCTATATAAGATATCTTATTTTCTATATAAGATATATCCTGTATCAGATATCTTATAGAGGATATAAGATTTCTTATATGTTATATATCTTATATGTTATATTAGATACCTTAACTGGAATATTAGATAGCTAATATACTATATAAGATATCTACTATGCATTATGATTAGTAAAATGGCTTGCCATAGATATCACTATACAGATTTGGATATATATCAAAAAGTAAAGTGGATATGATTTTTCGATATCACAAATTCGATTTTTGTTTGATATCACTTATTTGATTTGGCGATATCAGTAATCTGAGTTTGTGATATCACTAATTCGTACAAAATCGAATTTGTGATATCACAATGTCGACTTTGTGATACCACTATTTCAAGTATGTGATATCACATGTGGTATCACATTATTTTCTGATTTCACTAACTATTATGTGCTATCACTGACTCACCTGAGTGTCATAAACCATGTGTTATATTATGTTTACTAATTCGATTTAGTGAAATCACAAAATCGTTTTTGTAATATCGATTTCTTGATATCACTAGTTAGGAACGAATTACTGACCACAAACTCGATAGATATAGTGATATCATAAAATCGATTAAGTGATTATACCACAAAATCGAATGTGACATCACTAAATAGATGTTGTGATATACAAAATCGAATTAGTGATATCACAAAGTAGCTGTGATCTCGTGTCATCACAAAATCAATTTTGTGATATCACTTTTTCTATTTTGTGGTATCACTAATTGGATTTTGTGATATCACTCAATCGTACATATTTTGTGATATCACTTTTTCGATTTTATGGTATCTAGAAACATGTCAATGAACATCAGTCTGATTTTCACCGGCTTAAATACATTCACTGCACTACCTAGAACCATTTGGTTGAACATTTGTCTAATACCTACCCACTCAGACACATTCATCTCACCACCTGGAAACACATCGATGAAAACCAGTCAAATAACTATACCGCACTCCCTCTAAACATGTCAATTAATAATTAATATATGTCTGATACGTACTTGCTCAGATACACTAACCGCACTACTAGCCGCAATGCCTACAAACATTTCGAAGAACACTTGTCTGATAGCAGCCTGCTCAAACACAATCACCCCACTACCTAGAAACATATTGATGAACACCGGTCTGATTCCTACTTGGTTAGACATGATCACTTCACTACCAAGAAATATTTTGATGTACACCGGTCTGAATTTTACCTCTTTAGACAATTCACTGCACTACTTAAAAACATGTCAATGACTGGTGTTCATCAACATGTTTCTAGGTAGTACACTGAGTTTGTCAAAGCAGGTAGGAATCAGTCAATTACTATATGTCTGATACGTACTTGCTCAGACACACCCACCGCACTTCCTTGAAATATTTGAAGAACACTTGTCCGATACCGACCTGCTCCAACCCAATCACTCGGCTATCTTAAAACATGTCGAAGAAGAATGGTTTGATTCCTACTTGCTTAGACATGATCACTTCACTACCAAGAAACATGTCGAACACCAGTTTTATTTTACCTCTTCAGACAATTCACTGCACTACTTAGAAACATGTCGATGACTGGTGTTCATCAACATGTTACTAGGTAGTGCGCTGAGTTTGTCAAAGCAGGCAGGAATCTGTCAGTTAATATATGTCTGATATGTGCTTGCTCAGATACACTCACCGCACTACCTAGAAACATTCTGAAGAACACTTATCTGATCCTGACATGCTCGGACACAATCAGCCCACTACCTAGAAACATGTCAATGAACACCGGTCTGATTCCTACCTGCTTATACATAATCACCGCATTACCTAGAAACATGTCGATGAATACCAGTCTGATTTTACCCTCTTTAGACAATTCACTGCACTACCTAAAAACATGTTGATGACTGGTGTTCATCGACATGTTTCTAGGTAATGCGGTGAATTTGTCTAAGCAGGTAGGAAACAGACCGATGTTCATCAACATGTTTTAAGGTAGGATGGTGAAGTTATTAGACCGGTGTTCATCAGATTGTTTATAAGTAGTGGGGTCAGTGTGTCTGAGAAGATAGGTTTCAGACAAGTGTTCATCCAAATAGTTCTAGTTAATGCAGTGAGTGTGTCAAAGAAGTTAAGATAAGGAATCAGACCGGTGTTCATTGACATGTTTCTAGGTAGTGCGGTGAGTGTGTCTGAGCAGACCGGTATTCATCGATAAGTTTCTGGGTAATACAGGATGCATCTCTAAGCAGGTAGGAATCAGACCGGTGTTCATAGGTGTTATGCCGGTGTTAAGTGAGTCTGTCTCTGAACTCACCAATATACCCCAAAACAACTCTTTCAACATCAGGATGAGTCAAAAGTGTAGCTAGTTTGGCCAGATGAGACCTTTATATAACTTTTACCTTGTACCCCATCCTGTTAATAATGAAGTTTTGAACCAAGTGTGGATGGATTGCAACTTAATAGTTTCATACTGAAAGAGCTTTTACTCTTGTTTCAAACGGTACAATATAGTAACTATGCCTGTAAATATGAATACAATATTAAGTATACTTTTCTAATAATATATTAAACAAAAGAAAAACTAATGTAACTGTCTGGATTATCCTCCTCGGACTTAGCTCAAACCGCAGTATTGGTGACATTTACTTCCGCTTACACTGACAAATCCTTGCGTTTCGTTTTTTTAGGCTGAGAAATCTGTTTGAATTTCAATAAATTCACGAACTAAACATTAAAGTTAAAGCCAGTGAGAATCACGAGTGTACAGTCTTATGTATCGGATTTTGTATTCAGATTCGTTCTTTCGTTTTGATTCGGTGATCTCTCGATGAAATCTAAGTGAATATGGGTCGAAACGTCCTGAGACGAATCGTCCCGGATTTTTGGCCTGTTTGGGACGAAACGTCCTGGGACGAAACGTCTCTGGCGCGAAACGTCCCGATACGGTCTCGAATATCTAGGTCACGGCTTAAATTTTGTTATGCGAGCTCAAATTCAACAATTAAATTCATCTTTCATGGACTGAATTATTATTTTTGATCATTAATAATTTAGCGGTATCAAGATCGATTGAATATTGAGATAACGTTGTTCAAATCTCGTAACGATGTTCACTAGGAAAATACGGAGATATTTCATCAGCTAGGTGGTCGACCGAAGTACTCTTCCCGGAATACACATACGCTCAAATAATCATCGTTTACTTTCCTTCCACTGTGCATATTAGTGTAGAAATATCTGTTATCGTCTTTTATATAAATTTATGTATTACATGGAGATACTCAGGTCTTAAACTTCTTATATACGTTGACAAAATACCTTACTACTTTGTACATAATCATTCCGCGATGTAAACCGGCCAGAAGAAATATTGGTTCCAAGTCTACTTACATTTAAATGAAGAGGGGAACCTAACATTAACTGGGTCAATATTGACCTAACAACTCGTAACGTCGATTTCTGAATTCAATGGGACTCATTAACTACGAGTTAGACTAACTCTATAATAGAACTTCTAGGCTTAGAAACTATACATGACTTCTGTGTTTCTTAACTTCTACGCCCAGAAAATCATCCCATTCTAGTGCAGTGTACCTTAATTACCATTAGTTCAGTAGTAGTTTTCTGAAAACATGGCCTCATTGTTTCATTGTCAGGGAAAGTTTGTATCTAATATAGAATGTCTGAAGAAGTTCAGAACTGCTGAGATAAACAATAAGAAGAGTGAAACTAAACAGAAGAGAGTTTAATATGCTGTATCTGGCAGTCTGTTTATACAGGTCAGCCAATATCACCCCTGCTATAAACAGTTGCAGTAGAAAACTGTAACATTATGGTCCTGGTCACAGGAACATGAGCTGTCTGCCTGTGTTAGGAGACATTGCCCTCTTGCTCTTTGGTGCAGTCTGGGCCCGAGGTTATAAAACTTTTTTCATGCTCAGCTGAGTTGAGCACGAAATTTTACCTGCTAATAAATAGCAAATTACTGATAAATACGGTTGTTTTCTTGCTCAGTTTGGCTGAGTATGAAATTTTCTCTGCTTATGAATATGAAAATGCCAACATTAGTTGGCATTTTCATATTTATCAGCAGAGAAAATTTCATGCTAAGCTGAAAAAAGTTGTATAACCTCGGGGCTTGTTCGAAGCTTGGTTAACTGAGCAAAGTGGTTCTAGTACACAAAATCAAGTCTGATAATATTACTGAAAAAATATGAGGAGCTTTTGCAGTCCTCACATTTTGTTGGCAAAAAATGACAGTCTTTTAGTGTACAATACCTTTAAATAGAACATGTAACCTCTCATTAATTAATGACATTAGTGAACAACTAGGCTAGGCCCATAATGAACAACTAGGCCCTGCTCTTTGTTGCAGTCACAGGAAATTGCTGGAAAATTTTAGACTTATTAGGCAGTCTTGTCTGAATCTATGAGTTCGCCAAAAAAATGCCATGGTCATTTGCTAAACTGTAAGACACTTGAAATCAAAAGTTTGTGCATACTGAGGCCTACTTGACATTCATGTCATAAACTAGATGGACTGCATTTCTCTGTGATCATACAATTTTTGTCGAGCCCGCTTGCGGAGAGCGAGACATAGTTGTTACAATGTCAGTTTGGTGTATGTCCGTGCGTGCGTTAGTGCGTGCGTGCGTCAGTCCGTCCATCTGGATTTGTCCGGGCCATAACTTCTACATTTATGGATGGATTTCAAAATAATTTGGCACAATTGTTCTCCTTGATGAGCAGAAGTGCCTTTTGAAACATTTGTTCAGGTAGGTCCAAAGTCAAGGTCACACTTGAAGGTCAAATGATAAAATGGCCATAAATTGAGCTTGTCCGGGCCATAACTTCTACATAAATGGATGGATTTCAAAATAATTTGGCACAATTGTTCTCCTTGATGAGTAGAAGTGCTTTTTGAAACATTTGTTCAGGTTGGTCCAAGGTCAAGGTCACACTTGAAGGTCAAATGATAAAATGGCCATAAATTGAGCTTGTCCGAGCCATTACTTCTACATAAATGGATGGATTTCAAAATAATTTGGCACAATTGTTCTCCTTGATGAATAGAAGTGCCATTTGAAACATTTCAGGTAGGTCCAAGGTCAAGGTCACATTTGAAGGTCAAATTATAAAATGGCCATAAATTGAGCTTGTCCGAGCCATTACTTCTACATTTATGGATGGATTTCAAAATAATTTGGCACAATTGTTCTCCTTGATGTTTAAAAGTGCCATTTGGAAAATTTATTCAGGTAGGTCCAAGGTCAAGGTCACACTTGAAGGTCAAATGATAAAATGGCCGTAATTTGAGCTTGTCTGAGCCATAACTTCAACATTTACAAATGGATTTCAAAATAATTTAACACAATTGTTCTCCTTGATGAGAAGAAGTGCAGTTTGGAACATTTGTTCTAGTAGGTCCAAAGTCAAGGTCACACTTGAAGGTCAAATGATTAAATGGTCATAAATTGAGCTTGTCCGAGCCATTACTTCTACATTTACGGATGGATTTCAAAATAATTTGGCCTAATTGTTCTTCTTGATGAGTGGAAGTGTCAAGTGACATATGTGTTTGGGTAGGTCCAAGGTCAAGGTCACACTTGAAGGTCAGATATTGTAACTGTCATAAATTGAGCTTGCCTGGGTCATCACTTCTACTTATTTTCCTTTGTGAAAATTTGGAGGAAAAAAAGAAGAAAATGCTGGCTAAGCATGATGTTTTTTGGCTTCTTTCTAGAGTGAAGCAGTTACTTAGTCTTGACATACTTATAGGTCACTAAAGCAAACAGCGGGCTCGACCAGTTGTCCCTGGACAACCTTCTTGTTTGTTAAAATTAAGTCACACTCTTTCAAAAGTTTTACCAAGCTAATCTGAACAGGTTGGTGTTACATTTAACCTTCATTTCTTGTTTAGTGCTTACAATCTATTGCATGATCAGCAAAGGTACCATTTCCCTGGCACACAGATGCATATGTGTGTCTGACAGATTAACAATGCCTGCTGTACATTTTTACAGATTCTGCTGTAAATCAAGCTATATTAAAACTGAAGTTGATTTGGAACCAAGTTGTGGCACTATCCTACCTTATCCCCTAAAATACCAAAATCAAAATAAGTTGAATTTGGACACAGCATAGATCCAGATGAGGCAGCTCATAAAGAGCTGCGTCATCTGGAACTACGCTGTTTGCCTGTTAGTCTGAATTCATAATATGATACAGCTTGGATGAAACATTTTTTTTAAATTTTGCAGACATGAATTTTGTGGTCTGCTTTTTTGCCACTTAAGGGATAATTAACCTAAATATTGGGTCAGCTATTGTCAGCTATGTTTCTTTATTAGTTAGCATAGAATTTGAGCAAGCTTACAGATTTGTCAAATAGCAGATTTGGCAGACTTTGATGACCTTCATCACACACCTTGGAAAAGGAGAAGTCTGATCTGGGTCAGCACTGTCTGCCGAAGCACTTTGGTGCCAATTTTTAGTGTGATAATGGTGAATAAAATCCTTGATGCATCCTGCAATAAAATCATGAAATAGAACATGACTAGACCCCGGAAACAGGTAGCTCATACTGCTTGTGAGGTCTGTCAGTCCTTAAGTCATATAAATAATGCAACTGTGCTGACCAGACTGCATACACAGTCTAGTCAGAGCTTGTGTAGTTTGCTTTTTAATATCTCCAAAGACTTATATTAATGATAAAGACTGGTGAGTATTTCTATTGACCAGGCTGCTGGTCAGTGGTCAGTATAAGTGTTGACCAGGCTGCTGGTCAATACTGATTGGAGCTGGATAATACTGGTCAGTACTGTTTGATTTAAATTCCAGGTTAATGTCTTTTAGCAATATATATAAAAAATATTTAATCATCAGCAAGTTATTTCTCCAGTCAGCCCTGTAATTCACTGGAATACCATAATAACCCAAAATAACGAGAGCAGTGTCCAAACAAATGGTGTAGATCAAATCAAACTGCGTCTTGCTCCTTCCAAGAATTGATTAAGGGCTACACTGTTGTTATTCCTCTTCAAATTTTGTATCATATCAACAGTAAGAAAATCAATCATCCTCTTTAAATTTTAGGATGATTTCTGTAAATGGTTGAGGTGTCCCAATTTGTGGGGTACCATAAAACTTCAGAAAACTGGGACACCTAAAATTATTACCATAAGAGTCCTAAAATGGAACCGTTTGGTTTTACAATGCATAGCTATGTGTGTCCAAAAGATCTACAAGGAATGACAATGTAGGCTCTAGTCAGACTGCTCCTTATGAAGCAGTCTGATCAGAGCTGATCTCCTTATGGAGCAGTCTGATCTTGGATTGTACTGTTTGCTCAGACCTGTCTGGCCCAATACTTAGAACTCTATGGTTATAACAGTAATTTACAGAGTTTAGATAAAACAGAACCTGACAGAATTTCATCAAGCCTCTCTTATACAGACCTTTGTTATAGGTGTAACAGTCTTGGTGTAATGAAACAGATAAGACCTGTTAAATAACCAGATTTATAATTTCTGGCAGCTTTCATTATGAGCCAGGCACCACCTAAAAGACCCTTTAGACATCCAGGAGCAGGACCTGGACCAGCCTCATACCCATCTGGTCTACATGGCTTTTGCATGTGTCCCAGATTGTGTGAGCAGAAAACAATGTCTGATTGGACTGCAAGGATATGCACATATCTTATTCTTCTCTGGATGCCCATAGCCAGAGATATCTTTTGCTGAATGCCAACTCCTCTGGATGAGAATAAAACTCATTTAAGATGTTTAAAGTCTGAATCATGCAAAAATTAGTTAATTACTCAACATCCATGATGTAATTCTAGTGACAGTTACCATATTTATGTACCAGTAATAATTCGACTATAAGACAGAGTTTTTACCACTTCTAAAATGACCCCTAATATCTACATCAGTCATGTGTATTTCTGCTATAGTTGGGTTGTCCCATCCAAAACAACCCCATATATGGACATATTTGGATTTTTGGGTGTGTTTTGAGGGGAAAATCCTGTCTTATGACCAAATTAATGTAAATATTCAGACAACTAGCTCAGTCATTTCGGTACTGCCATCTTCATGATTCAGCATCAGTGTAAACTGTTGTTAAATCTTCTGCTTTGCTCTGTTTCTTCATCTCTACATATGGTTAGGGCATTTAGCATACCATTGAATTCTTTGTATTTATCATATTTTCTGTCTTTTTCCAGGTCATAAAGATGTTGCCATTGAAATGTACAAGAAAGGTATTGGTGAGCTACAGAAGGGCATTGCCGTGGAGATCACAGGTCAAGGTGATTAAAATGTTCTAAGAACTGATTAATCTGCACTGTTTTTACTCTAAATATATGACAGTTATGTATTGACAAAAGCACAGGGTATAAACCAGTCCGCCAATTTTCGCTTCCTGCAGAGACTGTCCATCATATTTGGCTTCCATCGAGACTGTCTGCGATCTCTTGCTTCCTGCAGGGACTACTGTCTTCGAAAAATGGCTTCCTGCCTAGACTGTCGCGTGAATCTGCTTCCTGTCGAGAGCCTCTGCAGGAAGCAGAATCACGTGGACAGTCTCTGCAGGAAGCCATTTATCATGTACAGAAGTCTCAGCAGGAAGCAAGAGATCGCAGACAGTCTCGGCTGAAGCCAAATATGACGGACAGTCTCTGCAGGAAGCGAAAATTGGCGGACTGGTTTATACCCTGTGAAAAGGCACAAACCTAGATCACACAGTATTTGTTCAGTTATAAGACAGGGTTTTTGCCTCTCCAGAACAACCTTAAAAGTCTATACCTTTTGAGATGGATCTAGATTTTTGGAATTGCCTTGGAAGGGAATAAAACATCATTTAGCAGAATTACATTTGACTGGTAAAGATATTTGGAGCCATCCTGGAGGGAATAAACCCTGTCATAACTGAATAATATATGTGGTACTTACATACAAATTGGACTTGTATAATTTCAACAAAATATAAAATTTCTAAGCATCTGCTTTACTGGCAAATATGGTGACCAGGGCTCGGGAAATATTGAAAAATGAATCGGTCCAGCCGATGACGTCATCACCTAACTAATGAAATTGATACCTGTCACGAAAACTGATGACAACAAGCGAAGTCCTATGAATTAATCCCGATTTCCGTACAATGGTCGTACATTGTTGTGTTTGGTTGAGTTCTTGGTTTCAAACATTTTAAGACGTTTAGCTACGCATGTAAAAGCAAATACAAGACTAGAACGTGTTCGTAAGCAAAGCGGACGTGATAGAAGACATCACACTTGATTGACAGGTGGACAGGGGAGACAACCTGTTCAAGCCCATTGCATTAAAATTGACAGTCATTCCTGTTTGTTTGTGAACAATGCGCAAGTCCTGAGCATTAACTCGTCCAAGTTTTGATGATTGTACTGTTTAACGTACCCAAACTGCATAATTTCCCCGCCACTGCCGCCGAATGGGCCGCGTCGGAAATGGTGACTTACGGAACGTGTATATTGAGAAGCTTCCACCAAAGTATTCAGTTGTCGCTAGGTCGACGTTCATTATTATTCATGTTAGATGCGAACAAGAAAGACCGGTCTGACTGCTTAGTTGCACTGGCTGATACGACTGTTAGTCATCTGTGTGTGTACTTAGGTACCTTTAGCCGTCATACAGTTAAAATGACACTGCGTACGGCACGTGTTTATACTCACAGCGGCGTCTTTTATCTTTACATCAAAGACAAAACGTGCTTGACCCATAAACGAGCGGGTAATTGCATATCAACGCTACCGTTAGTATTATACCTTATATATAATCGCGTAGACCCTGATCAAAATGTGCTATTTTGTGCACTGATCGGCATTATTTTCGCACTGGTCTGCATGACGATATGACCATACAACTAGGAAATCGGTGAAATGGACGTCTCCATTTTTCATATTTTATAGTTCCATTATTCAAAACATTGTAAATTTTTACCAGAGCGTAGACCATAACGCGTCGGAAATAGTGACTATTAATATTAACAATGTATCTTCGTTTTGAATCTACACTTTTCGCGGAACAGGAAACTCCATTGCAGCCAGTATGGAACATGAAAGACTATCCGTTGTAAGGGCAAATGCAAATATGAATGAACTTCGGACAGACTTTGTCAATACATTCGTCAGTATTCATCTGTTAAGGATACATTCACAAACTTTTGAAGTCGGCATACGCCCTACACATACAGGTTAGTTACATTCTCGCGATCGTGAAAAAAGATGGACACCTTTCATCCCAAAGCCCAGTCATCGTGATTTTGATAAGTTGTTTTGCAGACTGTCGTAAGTGTGCGTCATTATGACACTCGTTATTGACAGGTAGGCGGTCCGACATGTGGTTCAGTGCTCCATCTTGATTGGCCCGTAGGCGGCCTTTTCGTCTGGCTTACACCTGCGTTAATCCGATTAGTTATGACACGTGCTAGAATTTTAAAGACAATGGCGATATTTCACATACGTCGGGACAAGATCAAACGGCCGTATGTAACAATTATTGGACGAATCGGAGAAAATCTCCTAAGTATTGGGCCAGTATGGGACCGATTTTTTGGGACTTTGGGCTGTTTCCAATCGGTCCCAATTTCTGAATTTTGGTCTGGGACCGAAAGAAATCCGGTTTTCCCGAGCCCTGATGGTGACTGTTGTGAAGAGCTCTGCTTTGATACCAGGATAATGTAGTTAAAAGACATTTACCCCCATCAATAACGGCCATAAATAACTTATTAGTATTTTTAAAGTATTGATCATGTTATCTGCTATAGAATTTTTTTTTCATTAATTGATGCCCATGTGAAATCACATTTCATATATAAACTTTAAAACGATTTTTCTACCAGGTGATCCCTGGGACAGAGCAAGAAGACTACAAGCTAAGATGATGACAAACTTAGTAATGGCTCAGGAGAGGCTGGAGGTTCTAGGTAAAACTTGCATGTGACTCACAGCTCCAGTTTAAGACAGCCTTTGATGGTATTTCTGAGATAAATTTCTTATTTCTCCATCAAAAGGTGATATGGCCCTTGACAGTATTTCACCAAGCCTCCTTTATAGCAAGATCGAAGCCAAATCGGCATTTATGAGGAACCATAACATATTTTCTTTGAGCGCAAATGAAATATAAGGGGCCAAACCATATGTTGTTATGGAGGAAATAGAAGCATTATCATGGACTTAGTATTAGATATTAGTTTTAGCTATGATTTGTCTGTTAAATATCGTTGTTGATGCTTTGTGTGGTAGTATTATGCTTTCTTCAATTTCATTTTTCTGCCTGTTTATTAAAATCATTTGAACCGGCACATGACAAAACCAGCGAAGTGGGATGTGGGTTTAGCATAGACTCAGATCAGCCTGGGCATCTGCCCAGTCTGATCAGAGTCTTTGCTGTGTGCTTAAAAAGTAGCTAAGGGTCTAAGCTGGAACCATGCGCACAGGGAAGACTGATCAGACTGGGCGAATGCCCAGGCAGATCTGAGTCTGTGCTGGGCGCACATGCCACTTTGTTAGTTTTCTCATGTTGTGGCTTATTTGTGAAAACTTGTCAATCTGTGGACTTCTATCTGTAACGTGGCTCAGTATTTGATTGTGCTTTGAATATTTCTCTGTGTCTTTTATTCTTTCTGTTGTTTCTGTTTAAAAAGTATACCGTATTAATCCTAATAAATGCCCCTGCTCCAATAAATGCCCCTTGCCTATTTTCTGAAAATAATGCTATATTATGTTGCATGAATTCCTGTTTGCTTTGCTGAATAAGGTGGCTCTGTGAAATGGGGTCTACTCTAAAAAGAAAGAATTTGCTCCTTTTAGGAGCAAATTAGAGGAGCAAATTCTTTCCTTTAAGAGTTGATGACTAAGGAAGGCAAAAATAGTAGAATTGCTCATGACTCATCACCTTTATATTGCTTATTAGAGGAAATTTGGCACTGACTGATTTACTACACTTTAGGCTCTAAATAACACCCCCACCCCTTTCACAAAATGCAACACCCCCATAGGCTTTAATAGGATTAATATGGCATCTTGTTAATCATCATACAGTAGGACAAAGAAATGCAAAACTTTATCTTCAAGAAAAGTTGTATTTTTTCATTAAAAGCAGAATGTCAAGCTTATGTACTTGACCAAAACAATACATGTATAGGACAGAAAAATTATCAAGTAAATATTTACATTTTGGTTTGCAAATATGCATGTAGATGAATGACGCTGCATCTTTGTTTTGTGATGGCGTCTATAGCCTTTATAGAGTTCTTGATAATGTGAATTTCAAAATTTTTTATATACACTATTTTTCGAATAAGTGTCAAAGGAAATAACAGCAAAATTTTGAATCCATGATTCTGATATTTTATTTTTGAATTGATAAAAACCACAATCATTTTATGATTCTTTTACTTTTTGCTATTCTTTGCAAGCGAAGGGAAGTTTCAGAAAAATACAACTTTCACAAATGTTTTTCAGTTGACAGGATCTTAAAAGTGCATGAATTTTCTTTCAGGGGAAGAAACTCAGCAATTTTCAGTTTTGCCTCACTCCTCATATGGAGTGTGTGTGTGTGTGTGTGTGGGGGGGGGGGGATGTAAGTTCTTAACTTCAAGAGTAGACCCCTTTTGGGAGGGTTTGTTATCTAGGGAATCAAACAGTAAGTCACAATGATGTTTTGATTTGTAAAAATGGCAAAAAAACATGGAGGCCCGAGGCATACCATTCACCTTGCAATAAATAAGTCAGAATCATTTTTTATTTGCCAGATGCATAACATGGAGTATTGATATCATCCTGGCCTTATGAGTGTGATTCCAGTGAGACACCACAACACACATTTATGGGAAATAAGAATGCACTTATTTGTACCAATAATTTGTTTTGTTTTTTGTCTTGCCTGCAGTCTACAGAAGCAAGACATAGGTCTAACTTTTCTGGCACCAGCAGGATAAACAGAGCTCTAGATAAGAGGGAGTATTTGATGATAATTAGGGATAATTTTTCCCATTTCTCATTGAAACCATATGTTGTGACCCCTCATCTGAACCGTCTCATCGAGACGGTTCAGATGAGGGGTCACAACGTATATTTTTATGCAGAATTCACAAAAATTATCCCTAATTATCACTAAATACTCCCTCTTATCTAGAGATCTGATAAAGTTTTGTCAAGTTTTCTGGTTTACTTCAGCTCTGTTTTGTGACAATGCAATGTCAGGGGAACAATCGCTGTCATTGAAACTTTTGTTATGAGGGTTTTAGTTAAGTATTGTGATTATTTGTGTCTTGATTATTGTATTTGTCTGTGCTTAGATTTATTTCGTTTTATTTTTAGAGAAATTGTTAGAATCATCTTCTCTTAATTGTACTTCTGAGGAGGCTATGGACTGTGGAGGGGCTGGCCCCTCTTCTCCCCCTAAACCCTCTATACAGTATAAACCATCCCCTAACATTACAACACGCCGTCCAAGGTCCCCAGCAAGTGCAAGATCTCCAGCCAGTACCACGGTCACTAGGAAGGATGACATTCGGCCTAGACTGGCTGATAAAACATCAGGTACAAAGCACAGTTTCTTAAATTGGTTGCACCGTCAAATTTTGATACTGCAGATATTAAGTGTTTTACAGTATATGGAACTGAATGGTTATTGCAACACAGTCTGACAGTACGTTAGAGGTATAGGAGGTCGTTTGCGAAAAAGTGGAGGGCAAAAAATCGATTTAATTTCTTTACTACTGGATAAATTTTTATGAAACTTTGCAGACCTTAATCTATTACCCATACGAACTCATGCAAGGAAACTCAGATTTTTTTGACAGTTAAATAAAAAATTGTCAGATCAACTACATGTTAAAATCTGCCCCCAATCTTTGAAGTTTTACGCTTGGTTGGTGCAGGTTTTGGAACAGCTAGTGTTGTACTGACTATATCCCTTATATGGACATTTACTTATATAGAGGAGAAACACATAAGAAAAACTTTTTCAAATGATTGGCCCATTATCTTTAAAGCCTCTTGTTTACCCAGTAGGGAGTGAACACATTTCAGACCACATGGTAATTTATGAATGAATAATAGTATTAGTATAGTAACTACAGAACAACAATGGCTGTTGTACCATTATGGTTACCTCCTGTGTAAGGATGGCATAAAACTGAGAAGAAAAATGGTAATGATTAATAGGGAAACTTTTTATTCAAAGGTCCAAAAATTCTACATTTCCTAGCATGAGTTCGTATAGGCAACAGATTATTGTATGCAAAGTTTCATGAAAATCTATTCAGTATTAAAGAAATTATATCGATTTTTTGCCCTCCACTTTTTTGCAAACGGCCTATATTGTGAAGCCAAAATATGCTGAAAGAAGCCAGTTTTGAATGCATCTTCAGAACAGTCCAATTTTATGAGACATCTTCTGTATTTTACTGTGCAGTTTTCAGCTTTATTAATTTGTTACAAAATATTGTTTTTTATGCCCCCGTGACGATAGTCAGGGGGCATTAAGATTTGCCCCTGTCTGTCTGTCTGTCCGTCTGTCCCTCTGTCTGTTTGTCACGCTTTATAGTATAGAGTTTGTGTAATCAACTCCTCCCACAGTTTTCAATGGATCTTTTTCAAACTTTGCATAACTGTTGGGGACATATTGAAGATGTGCATGTGGATTTTCGTTGGACCTAGAATTAATTTTGACAGAATTACAGCCTTTTGAACTTAGTCATTTTAGGCAAATTTTTGCATTGTTGGGTATAGAGTTTGTGTAATCAACTCCTCCCACAGTTTTCGATGGATCTTTTTCAAACTTTGCATACATGTTGGGGACATATTGAAGATATGTAGTGGATTTCTGCTAGACCTAGAATTAATTTTGACAGAATTTTGGCCTTTTGAACTTAGTCATTTTAGGCAAATTTTTGCATTGTAGGGTATAGAGTTTGTGTAATCAACTCCTCTCACAGTTTTCAATGGATCTTTTTCAAACTTTGCATACAAGTTGAGGACATATTGAAGATATGCATGTGGGTTTTTGATGGGGCTAGAATTAATTTTGACAGAATTACAGCCTTTTGAACTTAGTCATTTTAGGCAAATTTTTGCATTGGAGGGTATCTATAGAGTTTGTGTAATCAACTCCTCTCACAGTTTTCAATGGATCTTTTTCAAACCTTGCATACATGCTGTGAATGTATTGAACATGTGCATGTGGGTTTTTGTTGGACCTAGAATTAATTTTGACAGAATTATGACCTTTTGAACTTAGTCATTCTAGGGAAATTTTGCATTGTAGGGTATGGAGTTTGTGTTATCAACTTGCTCCACAGTTTTCAATGGATCTTTTTCAAACCTTGTCTAAATATTGTGGACATATTTGAAGATATGCATGAGGCATTTTGATAGGTCTAGAATTAATTTTGACAGAATCACAGCTTTTTTAACTTAGTCATTTAGGGCAATTTTTTACATGGTAGGATATGTTTTCAATGGATTCTTTGTAGGTGCTTTATGGATATACACATCATGTGACAGGCGCTGCACGGGGGCATCATTAGTGTCTTACAGACACAATTTTCTAGTTTTTCTGTTGTATGCATGTTAAATGATGGCATGATCTTGTATTGTATTGTCTCAGTAGTAAACTTTGTCATTATATTGATTCTGTTGCTCAGTGTGACAGTTAAATCTTATCTTTTATTTCACCTGCCTTGAGGAAAAAGTCAGCTTATGTGGTATAAGCAAAGATAACCCAATATTTTGATGCTATTTCAAGTTTTCAACAAAAAAAAATGTGAATGCTCAGTAAAAAGGTGTCGTGATCCCTCATTAAAATTGCCTCAGTGAGGCAGTTCTGATCAGCTATCAGGGCATGATTTCAGTTTTAAAGAAATGAGAAAAATTATCCTGAATGTTATTAGCTCACCTGGCCCGAAGGGCCATAGTGAGCTATTGTCATACCAATGCGTCCGGCGTGCGTCGTGCGTAGTGCGTCGTGCGTCGTCACGCAAAATGTCCGTCAACACCTAAAAACAAATATTCAAACATCTTCTTCTGTAAAACTGCTGGTCCCATGGTTCTCAAATTTCACATGGAGCATGACCTGACTCCAGGGTCTCAGAATTGTAAAATTGGGTCAGGTTGAAAATCCAAGATGGCCGCCGTTACTAAAAATAGCAAAAACAACAAAATAAACTTCTTCTCCAGAACCACTAGGTATACTTGTCTGAATTTTGGCATGGAGCATCAATGAAACCTTGGTATTCAAAATTGTAAAAATGAAAAAAATCTGTAGCGGAGTTTTGTCACAGTGACCTACTTTCTGTTTACAAGTGTAATTTTGCTCAAATGCGAATGTCAAAAAATGACTTATTCAAACGACTTCAAACAACTTCTTCTCTAAAACCACTGCACCCATGGGTCTCAAATTTCACATGGAGCATGACCAGACTGCAGGGTTTTAAAATTGTAAAATTGGGTCAGGTCAAGAATCCAAGATGGCCGCCGTTACTAAAAATAGCAAAAACAACAAAATCAACTTCTTCTCCAGAACCATTTGGTATATTTGGCCGAAAGTTTGCGTGGAACATAAATGGGAACTTGGGATTAAAAATTGTAAAAATGAAAAAAATCTATATCGGAATAAGGTCACAGTGACCTACTTAGCGTTTACAAGACCGATTTTGCTCAAATGTCAGTATCTCAAGAAAAGGCAATCGATTGTGGTCAGATTTGGTCAGAAATGGTCCTTTAAAGGAATTATTTCAATTTTGTGCCAGTTGACGATCCAAGATGGTCACCATGGGGGCCGTTACTAAAAAATAGCACAAACATAAAAATGACAATTACTCAAGAACCATTGAATGGAATTTGACCAATTTTGTGTCAGATTGCTCCTTGCATGAAGCCGTTTCGATTAATTGCAATTTGGTTTTCCAAGATGGCCACCATCTGCCGTTACTAAAAATAGCACAAACATAAAAATGACAATTACTCAAGAACCCTAGAATGGAATTGGACCAATTTTGTGTCAGAATGTTCCTTGCATAAAGCCGTTTCGATTAATTGCAATTTGGCTTTCCAAGATGGCCGACATCTGCCGTTACTAAAAATAGCACAAACATAAAAAAACAATTACTCAAGAACCCTTGAATGGAATTGGACCAATTTTGTGTCAGAATGTTCCTTACATGAAGCCATTTCGATTAATTGCAATTTGGCATTCCAAGATGGCCACCATCTGCCGTTACTAAAAATAGCACAAAACATGAAAATGACAATATCTCAGTTACCGCTGAGTAGATTTTGACGAAATTTGTGTCAAAATGATTTTTGCATTGAGATGTTTCAAAAGTAACTAAATATAGACAAATCATATTGGCCTTTGTTACTAAAAATAGAAAAACATGAAAATAAGAAAATCTCAGTGGAATTGGACTAATTTTCTGTCAGAATGGTCCTTTCATTAAGCTTTTTCGATTTTCTGCATTTTGGCATTCCAAGATGGCCGCCATCTGCTGTTACTAAAATTAGCACAGAACATGAAAATGACAACATCTCATTAACTGCTGAAGCGATTGAGACGAAATTTGTGGCAAAATGATTCTTGCTTTGACGTGTTTCACAAATTAACAAATATTGACCCATCAAGTAGGCCTCTGTTACTTAAAATAGCAAAATTTGAAAATTAGAAAATTACAATGGAACTGGACCAATTTTGTGTCAAAATGGTCCTTGCATGAAAGCTTTTCAATTTTTTGCATTTTGGCATTCTAAGATTGCCGCCATCTGCCGTTAGTAAAAATAGCACAAAACATGAAACTGACAATATCTCAGTAACCCCTGAATGGATTTTGATGAAATTTGTGGCAAAATGATTCTTGCCTTGAGATGTTTCAAAAGTAAATATATAAAGACCAGACAAGTTGGCCTCTGTAACTAAAAGTAGCAAAATGTTGAATTGAGAAAATCTCTGGAATTGGACCAATTTTGTATCAGAATGGTCTCGTTGCACAAAAGCCAGGTGAGCGATATCAGGCCCATTTGGGCCTCTTGGATATATCTGGAGCTCTGTAGGTGTTATGGGTGTGACGGAATGAAGACTAGAAAGTTGCATGATCACATTCATGAATAAATATCATTCAAATGAACATGCACACAGATACAGAATGCAAACTTAATACCGAGCTGTTGGTTAGACAATTTTTATAATTCATAAACATATTAGCAAAACAAATTCATTGGTTGACAATCCTGAAAAAATTTGGATATGTTACAGAACTGCAAGGACTGTTTGATGTTAATTCCAGTTGTAATTGATTTTAATTCTCAATAAAAAAATAAAGTTTCTTTTCTAGCAATTTGTGACCAAAAACCCAACGATTTACATCTCCAAATGGCAATTTTTGGTACAGTTATCCCCATTCTAATGCAGGTTTTCGTATTTCCCCTTTCAAATTCTACTACTTTACACCCACAGTGAGTGCTTTCAGCAGCGTAAAACCATAGGTCAGTCAATGAGAAGCGACATTCTTAATGACGTTGGGTTTGCGACAGTAAATCACAATATATTGTTGCAAATTTTTGACGTTATCCAATCAGACATCACATTATAATTGTAAGTGCATTAGAATATCTAATAAATGCCCCCACTCATTTTTATGCCCCCGCCACGAAGTGGGGAGGGGCATATAGTTTTGCCCTTGTCCGTCTGTGCATACATCCGTACGTCCGTCCGTCATACTTTGTAGTACTGTTCTTGTCTCCGCAACTCCTCCTACAGTATTTGATGCAGGGAGTTGAAACTTGCAACACAGTTCAGACATGCATTGAACATGTGCATAAAGGAAACATAACTTTGATTAAGATCTTTATTGCAGAATTATGTCCCCTTGAATAATATACATATTATAACCATATTTCACATTTGAGTACTGTTCTTGTCTCCGCAACTCCTCCTACAGTATTTGATATAGGGAGTTGAAACTTGCAACACAGTTCAGACATGCATTGAACATGTGCATAAAGGAAACAGAACTTTGATTAAGGTCTTGGTTGCAGAATTATGTCCCCTTGAATAATATACATATTATAACCATATTTCACATTTGAGTACTGTTCTTGTCTCCGCAACTCCTCCTACAGACTCAGTATTTGATATAGGGAGTTGAAACTTGCAACACAGTTCAGTCATGCATTGAACATGTGCGTAAAGGAAACAGAACTTTGATTAAGGTCTTTATTGCAGAATTATGTCCCCCTGAATAACATAAATATTTTGACCATATTTCACATTTGTAGTACTGTTCTTGTCTCTGCAACTCCTCCAATTGTTTTTGATGTAGGGATTTGAAACTTGTTACACAGTTCAGACATGCATTTAACATATGCATAAAGGAAACAGAACTTTAATCCAGGTCATTATGGCAGAATTACATCCCCTTGAATGACATGCATATTTTGACCATATTTCACACTTTGTAGTACTGTTCTTGTCTCTGCAACTCCTCCAATAGTATTTGATGTAGGGATTTGAAACTTGCAACACAGTTCAGACATGCATTGAACATGTGCATAAAGGAAACAGAACTTTCAGTCAGGTCTTTATTGCAGAATTATGTCCCCTTGAATAACATACATATTTTGACCATATTTAGCTTCACAGACAATTAGCTTAAATACAATCTCACCTTTTATTGTCGCTCTAGCAGCCACATTTATTAGCCGATTTTGGTATTACATCACAGCTTTATTGGGTATGACAGTACCTCGAACAACTTTGCGTTTCAGGTTGGTAGGATGAAGGTCAAGGTCACAGTTGCTATTTTCAGAAAAACTAGGGCATTGCTCCAGCGCTTTCATTTATAGATCGATTTTGATGTAACTTCACATAAATGTTAAGTATAACAATATCTTGAATGAATTACCGTTTCAGCACCGCAGGTCCAAGGTCAAGGTCACAGTTGCTATTTTTAGAAAAAACTTTATCATTCCTCTACTCCTCTATTCATTGACAGTTTTGATGTAACTTCACTCAAATGTTTAGTGTGACAATAGGTTGGACAAGTTCGTGATCCAGAATTTCAGGGTAAAGGTCAAGGTCACATTTGCTATTTTTAGAAAATACGCTGTCATCCCTCTGGAATGATTGTGGCATAACTTGACACAAATATTTAGCTTCACAATATCTGGGACAAATTCACGTTTCAGCATTGTAGGTCCAAGGACAAGGTCACAGATGCTATTATAGGTACATGTAAATCTTTGTCATGGTTCTAGCGCCTTTATTTATTAACTGATTTTGATAGAACTTCATACAAATATTAAGTATGACAATATCTTGGACAACTTAACCTTTCAGGGTTGTAGTTCCAAGGTCAAGGTCACAGTTGCTATTTTTAAGAAAAACTCAGTCATCCCTCTAGCACCTTTATTTATTGACAGATTTCGATGTAACTTCACACAAATATGTTTTAACACATAACTCATCTGGTGAGGCATATGGCGGGGGCATTCATCACCTTTAGTGATTGTCTAGTTTTCAGTGAAAAAATGGCCAAACTCTATCAAGATTGGTTTTGACAGTTATTGCTGAAATTTTGTCTCAGGAATGCCTTTTGTAGGACATGTGAATTGCAAGAAATATGACATGTTCTGGCCATACAGTTACTAAAAACATCTCAGGATTATCCTCAGATTCCCTTCTCATCTGGAGCACTGATTGTCTGTTCAGCATTAAGCTCGTAACAGATAAACTTCGGCCCGGTTGTTCAAAACTAAAGACATTGTTAGTTAACGTTTTGTTAAAACTTCAAATGTTAATATCTCAACTATGCCAATATTTTTTGTTGAAAAAATGTGAGAAGCTTCTCACACTTTGTCAACAAAAAATATAAGTGCAGTTGGATATAAAGTCATACTTTGTCAACAAAAAATATAAGTGCAGTTGGATATAAAGTCATAAACACTTAAGCTGACCTCTTTACGAGCTCGTTAGGCTAATGACGCTTTGAACAACTGGGCCCTGGTAATATCTTAACCTTGGTAACCTATAGAACATCATGTCATTCTCTGTTCCAGTTGCCAACAAACCCATGAAGATGAAACAGCCAATGTCCATCCATAAAAGCAATAGTTTACCAAGAACAGGGCCATCTTTGCCCCGCAGCACAAGTAACGCTAGTAACAGGTCTAACTCCCCCTCAGGGTCACCTTATGCTTGGAGAAAAATCAACAGACAGAACTCAGCTGGCTCTAATGTAAGTTGTCACCATAGTAATACTAAATATTGAGACAGAAAGACACAGCAAACAAAACAGTGTAGACCCTGGTCAGACTGCAATGGAGCAGTCTGATCTGGGTCTACATTGTTTGCCATTCCGACAACAGTCTATTTAACTTGTGGCTGGTTTGTAAAATCAGATTGATTGAAATGTAATAATTTGTTTGGGTGTCCTACTATTCAGGGTAACTAGGGCAATCCTCTTATAAACGTCATGACTGGGTTAAACCATCATCAAGCGCAGTATACTGTATATGAGCCATAACACAAGAAAATGAGACCTTACATCATGTGCAAACAACAAAGACTCCGCTTATCTTGCTCGTCACATCTGGTCATAATGGTGGCTATTTGCTTCCACACAATAATGATCAGAAGAACCTGTGTGACAGTTACAGAGACCACTGTTTCCATGGTCAGGGGAAAACATCTGATATTTTTTCTAAGTCAGGGAATTTTGTGATGGATCATGAAAAGTTGGAAAGGAGTTGAAAATCAGGGATCAAGTTATCCATGACAAAGGTAAAAAGGTAAAGGTTTCCAATTCCCATAGCGTAATAGGGGCAGTGGGGGTTAGAGACCCACTATATCTTGGGCACAGCTGGTGAAGGCAGAGCCCATCTCTCTCCTTTCGCTGCCTTAGCCTTCCTTAATTCGAAAAAGGAACCCATTTACTGCTGGGTGGACAGAGAGAGTTTTCCAGTCATCGGATGGCGATGGTGAGCCGCGAACTCATGGCCTTCTGGTGACTTTCTGCACAATAACCGAGCCACTCTAACCACTCGACTATGGGGCCTCTCTAAAGAGAGCCAAAGAGACATTGACAAAGAGAGCCAGTTAAATTGCCTACCTTTGCAAAAACACCATTATTGATATTATACTTTTCAGGTTATTAAAGGCAGACCAGTAAGGTCACCAAGTCTCTGTGGGAGGATACTAAATTTTCAACTTTTGGCATAGTCTAACTCTATTTATCCTCATATTCTGGGCATAGTTAAGTTCAGAGCACTAATGCCCTTTCAGTAGCCAGGTAGGGGAGAAAATAGCTTCAAATTATGTTGAGGGTGAACATTATCAGGTTTCAGACAGATTATCTCAGACAAGTTTTGCCTTACGGCCTGCTCTTGAGTTTATGTGACTAGGTGACCATGGTCAACAACTATGTTTCTATGTTTCGTATGGACAAAATGAGAAAATTATCCTTAAGTTAATAAAATTAATTGATTTCTGTTCTATTATTAGAGTGGTAAAGCAACACCAACTCGAAGGCCTCCAGATATAAAGAATCTGAAGTTAAAGGGTGTAGATAAGAAGCTGGCGGAGACTATACTTAATGAAGTCATAGACTCTGGTCCACCTGTAGCTTTTAGTGATATTGGTAAGTCAGCTTGGGGTATGATGTTATTTTATATGTTCTGAAATTTTGTCTTAGCCTGTGACTAGCAGATTGCTTTACCATCACCATTGGTGGCATGAACTTTTGTGGAGTTTTCTGGTGTAACTCTGTGATGATTTTAGACACAGCATCCCAGGTAATTCCTGTTTCTCATTAACCCATTGCATTCTGGGTATTTTTTGCCGTCTGCTGAAATTGTCATCTACATAAAAAATCGAGAAAATTTGGACAATATTGATCTAACTAAATCTTGCAGAAATGATGTCTAAGCAACAAACAGTTTGGATCTCAGATCAGGCCCCACCTTTGTGGGGCCTGATCTGGATCCAAACTGTTTGCCCAGATACACCTAAAGGGGTATCCCGAATGGAATGGGTTGAGCCGTTCCAATTCTGTCCTAACCCACAGCTGCAGTCACTATTTAGTTTGAAATAGAGAACAGTATGGGTTTCCTATGAAACAGATAACAGTATGAGTTTTCTATTAGTATATTGTCTGACTCTTGTTTTCCAGTTCATGTTACGTGTGAAATTTAACTTCTTTTAGTTGCTTAAACGGAAGTTTCTTTGATTAAAAGAAAATAAGGAAAAATACAAAGTTTATGTTTTGCGTGCAACTGTCAGAATACAAGACATAGGTATTACTTTACCATCAGGGCTACAGAAATCCGATTTTTTGTCGGTTCTGACCAAATTTGAGTTCGAAAAACCGATTCAGATGTCATAAGGCACTTTTTTTTCGGTCCGAAAAAACACAATTTCCGGATGTATAATGACATAATTATGGATTTTAGCCATGTGTCATATTATTAATCCAATCAAATAACGCATTGCTGTCAGAAGTTATCACAGATAAACAAAGTGTTGCCAAGGTGTGACCACTGATTATGTTTTTAGAAATCTTCAATAATTAGCATGTGTCACAATTTTTGCCAGCGGTGAAGGTTTTGCACAACTCGTAATACACACATACACATGCAGATGCACAGAAAATGGCTGTGCAAGGTAAGGTTACTGTATACTTTCAAAGATAGCATAAGGAAAGAATTTGACTAGCAAAAAGAAAATTTAAACCTGACTTGATTATGTGCAGGCTGGTCAGTATTTTTTTAGCCGACGTCATTTCTTGCGCAGAAAAATATCTTTTTATTTGTCTGAAGGTACCATTTGTGCAAGAGTGTATATTCAAATTTCAAGGGAATTAACTTGAATACAGTAAAATACATCAATCGTTAAACTTCGGCCAATTCCATAGATCGAAGATTGGCGAGGATGTCAGATTGGTAAGGCATGTGTTCATTCACTTTCGGTCTGACTGTCTCTGTGCTTTAAAGTGCATTTTTCACGATAAATAAGAACATGTGGACTAAATGGCTACTTCAGCAATGTAAACATGCGGTTTTCATTAGTGGGTGGGGGATTCAAGGCCGATGTCGTTAGACCGCGATATCACTTATGACGCAGTTCGATTTTATGTCTCCCGGCACCCTCGTTATAACGGCGCTCCAGTGTAGTCATTCATTTTTGACTTTTTAGCTCACCTGAGCCGAAGGCTCAGAGGTGAGCTTATAGGATGGGAGTCGAGCCGTCGTCCGTGCGTGCGTGGGTGCGTGGGTGGGTGGGTGCGTCAACACTTTCAAACATAAATATCTCAGAGACCAGTGGGCCGATCGCAATCAAATTTTATCTGAAGCATCATTTGGGTGGGGGAAAGGCTGCATTAGGTTTTGGTGCCGAACAGCTCAGAACTCTGGTTTCCATGGCAACAGATAGCCCCCATAGGGTTATAATGGGGAAAATGGCGTCATCACGTTTTCTCGACTGTTTTTGATTAGATCCTAATCATACTTGCAGGTAATGATAACATACACAAGAGCTTGGATGAGTTCGAAATTTGGCCAGATTCGAGCACAGACTACAGAGTTAGCTGCCCATGAGCGTTTGAAAAAAAATCCCATAGGGTTATAATGGGGAAAATGGCGTCATCACGTTTTCTCAACTGTTTTTGCTTAGATCCTTATCATACTTGCAGGTAATGATGACATACATAAGAGCTTGGATGAGTTCGAAATTTGGCCAGATTCGAGCACAGACTTAGGAGTTAGCTGCTCTTGAGCGTTTGAAAAAAATCCCATAGTGTTATAATGGAGAAAACAACGTCATCACATATTTTTAGAAAAAACTATTGTCATCGCTCTGTTGCCTACATTTTTCAACGGATTTTAATATAACTTCACACAAATGTAGGGCATGACAATATCTCGAACAAGTTGGACTTTCAGGATGCTGCTCCCAAGGTCAAGGTCACTGTGGCTATTTTTAGAAAAACTTTGTCTTCGCTCTATTGCCTACATTTCTCAGCAGATTTTAAAATAACGTCACACAAATGTAGGGCATGACAATATCTCGAGCAAGTTCGACTTTCAGGATGCTGCGCCGAAGGTCAAGGTCACTGTGGCTATTTTTAGAAAAACTTTGTCAGTACTCTAGCACCTACATTTCTCAGCAGATTTTAAAATAACTTCACACAAATGTAGGGCATGACAATATCTCAAACAAGTTCGACTTTCTGCGCCCAAGGTCAAGGTCACTGTGGCTATTTTTAGAAAAACTTTGTCAGCGCTCTAGCACCTACATTTCTCAGCAGATTTTAAAATAACTTCATACAAATGTAGGGCATGACAATATCTCGAGCAAGTTTGACTTTCAGGGTGCTGCACCCAAGGTCAAGGTCACTGTGGCTATTTTTAGAAAAACTTGGTCATCCCTCTAGCGCCTACATTTCTAAATGGATTTTAAATCAACTTCACACAAATGTAGAGCATGACAATATCTCAAACAAGTTTGACTTCCAGGGTGCTGTGCCCAAGGTCAAGGTCACTGTGGCTATTTTTAGAAAAACTTTGTCAGCGCTCTAGCACCTACATTTCTCAATTTATTTTAAAATAAATTCACACAAATGTAGGGCATGACAATATCTCGAGCAAGTTCGTCTTTCAGGGTGCTGTGCCCAAGGTCAAGGTCACTGTGGCTATTTTTAGAAAAACTTTGTCATCGCCCAAGCACCTTAATTTCTCCATGGATTTTGAAATAACATCACACAAATGTAGAGTATGACAATATCTCAAGGGATGCTGTGCCCAAGGTCAAGGTCACTGTGGCTATTTTTAGAAAAACTTTGTCAGCGCTCTAGCACCTACATTTCTCAACGGATTTTAAAATAAATTCACACAAATGTAGGGCATGACAATATCACGAGCAAGTTTGACTTTCAGGGTGCTGCAGTCAAGGTTTTTGATTAGATCCTTATCATACTTGCAGGTAATGATGACATACATAAGAGCTTGGATGAGTTCGAAATTTGGCCGGATTCGAGCACAGACTACGGAGTTAGCTGCCCTTGAGCGTTTGAAAAAAATCCCATAGTCTTATAATGGAGAAAACAATGTCATCACATTTTCATTTTTCATCGGATCCTCTTCATACTTGCAGGTAATGAGGATATGCATAAAAGCTTGGATTAGTTAGCATTTCGGCTTATTACCTGCCCTGAGCATCCAAAAAATCAATGTCGCCACTTTTTCTTGGTTTCTACTGATCCGATCCTTTTCAAACTTGCAGGTAATAAGGAAATGCATAATATCTTAAACAAGTTCAAATTTTGGCCAGATCAGGCCAACCACTACGAAGTTAGCTGCCCTTGACAGCTCTGTCTATTGTGCTGTTGATTGGATACTTTTTAAACTTGCATATATTAAATGAGGGCATACATGTTTTGGATGAGTTTAATTTTCAGCCTGATTGGACCACTGACTGTGGAGTTAGCTGCCCTTGAGCATCTTAAATATCCCTATAGGTTTACAATGTCTCTTAGGTGAGCAATTGTTGCCCTTTGGGCTACTTGTTTGGATTGTGGAATACACAGTGTAGTCATTAGTTTTCGTGTCTATTTTGGATTCGTATGACGTCATTGGCCGTCCCGGACCGATTTGGATTTCAAAATTTCTATAGCCCTGCTTTACCATGGATGTTGAGTTGTATAAATTTTCATTTTCTGGTTTAGCTCAGGGTTCGAGGCTATGAAACTTGAGAATTATCTCAAACTCAAAATAAAGCACACTGATTGGCTGCTTCCGAGCATGTGCTTGGAAGCAGCCAGTCAGTGTGCTTTATTTTGAGTTTGAGAATGTACTCAAGTTTAATAACCTCTGGGCCTGTAAGGTGACAATGCACTGACAGGCAAGAGATGGCTTTCAGCAGAATTTTTGTTTCTATAAAATTTCATCTGTACATGTCAACAAAATTTCACATTCCAAAAACTTCCAAAGGTAATGTTAACTGATTATGTTACAGCTGGTCAGGAGACAGCCAAACAAGCCTTACAGGAGATTGTTATTCTACCAGCTCTTAGACCAGAGGTAAGTTTTATTAGCTCTCCAAATAATAACCTTATCATCAAATATTCACCTTATCTGCTGCCCTGCCATAAACCAAAAATCTGATTGAGCAGATATTCTGTATTTGCTAATTTTAACAGTGCTCCAGATAGATGGGGTCTGCGGATAGCCATCCCAAAAACCTGAAATAACTCATTCCTTTTGGAAGAGATAAGACTCTAAAACAGTGCAAACTTTTGTGTATTTTTGTAAAGGTCTCTGATTTGGTATGTTTGGTTGAAAGACGTAAGCTATATGGGTACACCACCATGTATTTCCAACAGATTTTAAAGGCGAGCTTATGCTATACCCCCAGCATTATAGTCAGAGTATGCATTAGCATCCGCGTTAGTGTCCTCGTCGGCGTCTGTGATCAGGTTAACCTATGTTAACAATTGTGTTTAACTGGATGTTCAACTCTCTATCTTACAAACTACAGCAGCTACAATCATCATACTTGGTACATATATACATCCATATAACTGCAGTAGGTACATCACACAATTCTGTGTCCCTGACCTATATGTCACGGTTGACTGACTATGATGTTTGGCACTGTGTTTAAGGCAAAATTTTTAGTTTTGATGATACCTTTGACACAAGAGACTTGATTCTTGGTCAAATAGCATATCCCTATAATTGCAGCAGCTGCAAAGCTTCCATGCTGACTCCTGTGCCCTTGACCTTTGTTCATGGTCCAGTGATTTTTGCCTTATATTTCTACTACAGTTTGATGGATTAACATGATACCTGGCATAGTGGACAAGTCTGACATGGCAAATGACCTCATGCTATTTGTAGATCACTGTGACCTATATTTCATGTTTCAGTGATTTTACCTTATTTCTACAACACTGTTTAATAGTTTAACATTATACTTAGCAAAATGGACTAGTTTGATACTTCGACTGACCTCATAGAATTTGAGGTCTCTCTAACATAGGTTTCATCATTCAGTGATTTTGCCTCATATTTTGAGTTGTATTTAGTATGTATTCATCATATATCTAGGATAATAGTCAGTCTGACATTGCAGAATGCCTAATATATTTGTAGGTCTTTGTAACCGTGAGGATCAGGCACCCATGAGGCTCCCTTTGTTGTCTTCTGACAACTTTTGTTCAAAGACAACTTTGGTGACTTCCTGTTTGCTTCCCTGGAAGACAAAGCCCTTCACAAAGGGAGTCTACTCTTAAAGGAAAGAAAATATTTGTTCATTAAAGTGAAATTCCCTCTGGCAGAAAATGAAATATATACTTCCTCAAATTTTGTGATATTTGAAGTAATTGAATATTTTTTTAGTTATTATGACAACATTTATTTGGTATTTTCATTCCTCTTACAGTTGTTCACTGGTCTGAGAGCCCCAGCGAGAGGATTGTTGCTGTTTGGTCCTCCTGGAAACGGGAAAACAATGTTGGTAAGTGTTGTATACCCCTGAAACAATTTGATATGTGAAGTGAAGTGACAAGCATTAATTTTGTATTGTTGCAGCCAAAACAGTAATGAATATATGTGGGACTAAAAATTGAGCCACGACCTAACAAAACCAGCAAAGTGGTGTGAATGCCCATTAAAGACGCAGATCAGCCTGGGCATCTGCCCAGTCTGATCAGAGTCTTTGCTGTGTGCTCAAAGGTAGCTTACCTCCATGCCGACAGCAGACTTTGTTTAAACTGGACAGTTGCTATGGCTGATCTGAGTCTTTGCTGGGCACACATGCAACTTTGTTTGTTTTGTCATGTTGCGGCTCATATAGTATAAACTCGCTGTTAAGACCACTCGAAATTAAGACTGCTTAGTTATCAAGACAGGTCTTTGCCAGTCCCAAATGGTGTTTTCCTTATGATTTTATGTTTGATATTAAGACCACCTCACTAGTAAGGCCACCTTTTAGGCAGTCTTAATAAAGGTGGTCTTAATAAAGGAATTTTACTGTATGTATTCTGATGTTTAAGGTTCCTCATTGAAACAAACAGTTTATGGTATTTCCTGTTTTGAACATAACTCCTGTTTAAGTGCAGTTATCTGTAGGTACCCAATTATAATACAAGGCTGTTTTGCTGTCATTTCTCTTTAATGCTATTAAGTAGAACAAATTTTCACAACTTCTGATTAATTATGAAATTAGCCCTTTGATAGTGCTGTTTAAACTGAATTGAACAAAAGACAGCTTTATAGGAGACTTGTGTCTTTAACAAAAATATGTTGTTCGTTATTTGGAATTATTTCACAGGAAATGTTTCCATAACTATTAATTGTTATCAATACATTTTATTCTTTGCAGGCCAAGGCTGTAGCTAATGAATCTAAAGCAACATTCTTCAATATAAGTGCCTCTAGTCTTACTTCAAAATGGGTAAGTAGCGTAAATTTATATCAGACCTGTTATAACTGTATCCAGTTGTGCATGTGACCAACATTTGAATGTGCACCTTCCAATATGCATATATGAAAATGGAATGTGACCTTTTTCTGTGACTCTATCCCCTTTGTATGCTAAATTCTGCCCCCCCCCCCTCCCCCCACTACACTCATCATTTTATGCTGTAAAGTTTTGACACTGTTGCAGTTTTTATGTTGCATATGGTGTGATGAGCTGGAAGTGAGTTGGAGGAAAATTAGCAACTTCAGAGTTTTTCATAGAAACTAAATAGATCATACAACTAAACATGAGAACATGGTTCTTTTGTTTCAGGAACATAATTTGTAATTTAATGGAATTAGTATTATAAGTTACCTCTTGGCTGCTTTCTTTTATTTAGACTCAGTCCAGAGTCAAGTCTGATGTCACTGTTTGAAATAAATGAGCCGCGACACAAGAAAACCAACAATGTGGTTGTGCATCAGCCCAGTCTGATCAGAGTCTTCGCTGTCTGCATGGAGCTAGCATAGACTATTGGCTACCCTTTCAGCGCAAAGCAAAGGCTCTGATCAGACTGAGTGGATGTCCAGGCTGATCTGATCTGAGTCAGCGCTTGGCGCACAACCACTTTGTTGGTTTTCTCTTGTCGCGGCTCAAATGAAGTGTAGAATGCAGTAAGTTGAAAGAGTACACCTGCAGGAGAAGCAGCTCTGAAGTTTTCTTTATTGTCCCCACTCCCCCGTCCCCCTTCTCAGTGGGGACAATTTCTTGGCTGTCTTTGGAGCAAGTTTATTCCTTTACACACCTTCAAATGGGGGCTTTTTGATGAACACAAATGAGCCGTGACACGAGAAAACCAACAAAGTGGTTACGCGCCCAGCATAGACTCAGATCAGCCTGGGCATCCACCCAGTCTGATCAGAGTCTTCGCTGTCCGCATGGAGGTAGCTTAGACCCTTAGCTACCCTTTAAGCAATTAATGAAGGGTCTGATCAAAC
The DNA here is from genome assembly GCA_963989385.1 of Ctena decussata. Lineage (NCBI taxonomy): Eukaryota > Metazoa > Mollusca > Bivalvia > Lucinida > Lucinidae > Ctena > Ctena decussata. The sequence continues at coordinate 88,224,004 of OZ022499.1, read as the reverse complement.
TGGGCAAATACCCAGGCTGATCTGAGTCTGCGCAGGGCGCACAACCACATTGTTGGTTTTGTCGTGTCGCAGCTCAAATACTAAACTTCAAAAGTTGTCCCCATTTGAAAAATGAAAGAAAATCTATTTATCTTAGCCACATTAATCTGAGTTCAAAAATTAAATAATATTCATTAGGTTGGTGAAGGAGAAAAGTTGGTAAGAGCCATGTTCTCAGTGGCCAAGGAACTCCAGCCCGCTGTAGTGTTTATGGATGAAATTGACTCTGTTCTCTGTGAGAGAAAAGAGGGAGAGAACGATGCTAGTAGACGGCTCAAAACAGAATTTCTTGTCCAGTTTGATGGGGTAAGTTTGTTCAGATTGACCCAAATATTGACCTTTCTCCAAGTTTATTATTTAGAAGGTGTTTGATAAAAACAACAGAATGGGAACCAGTTTATCCATATATTAGACAAAACAGTGTTTTATGATAAGCATTGTATAGGTTAATGAGTGGCTACAAAGTATGATATGAACAAAAAATGGGAAAGTCAATCATTGTGTTACTAGAAAAAGAAAAAAAAAACACTCTATGGAGTCCTCTTTCACCAAACAACCACATACTATACTTAACGAAGCTCCATTTTATGTTAAACAAGTTACACATATAAATGTAATTTGTTTTTATAGGTGGCAGGCTGTACAGAGGACAAGGTATTAATTATGGGAGCCACCAACAGACCACAGGAATTAGATGATGCTGTACTGAGGTATATTGGAATTAAAATGAGAAAGTCCTCTTTGTTATACGCCCGTTTTGAAAAAACGGACGTATTATGTCGTGGCGCTGTCCGTCCGTCTGTCCGTCCGTAAACATTCTTGTACACGCCATAACTCAGTAACCATTCGGGATATCTTCATGAAATTTGGTAGGCATATGTATCAGGGTGGGAGAACGTGTCGCGTACAAGAATGGTTGCTCCCCCTTTCTTACTTTTGAAGTTATGCCCCTTTGATTAATTTTTTCCCTGTAAGTCTTGTACGCGCCATAACTAGATAACCGTTTGGGATATCTTTATATAACTTCATAGCAATGTGAATGAAGTCCTAACGATGTGTCGCGTACAAAAATGGCTGCTTTCCCTTTCTTCGTTTTAGAGTTAATCCCTTTCATTAGTTCTAAAAGGCTAGTTTTCGTGTTTTCTTGTACAATATATTGTCAAGGGAAAAAACTAGAACTAAAAATGGTGTAATTTTTGTATTTAGGTTATCTCCCTTGTCCAACTTTACCTTGGAATACTAACAGTATATCATGTGTTAAATATTTAGATGATGTTGCAGTCATTATACCCCCACTTTGAAAAAGTGGGGGGTATACTGGTTTACATCTGTCTGTCCGTCCGTCCGTCCATCTGTCCATCCTTCCATCTGTCCTTCCGTCCCCATTTGATCAAATTTTTCATCGAAGATTTCTTCACAACCATACAAGCTAGACTGGTCATATTTGGCATACAGGTTGATGACGACATGTTGTATTGTGGGATTGAGAACTAGCCTTCTCCTGCTTATTCTTCCCTGTATTTGTCCGATTTTCTTTCTTTCCATACTTTGAATAATGAAATTTTTCGTCAAAGATTTCTCCACAACCACGCAAGCTAGAGTAGTCATATTTGTTATGCAGGTTGATGACGACATGTTGATCCCACGATAACCAGCCTTTTTCTGCTTATTCTTCCCTGTATTTGTCCGATTTTCTTTCTTTCCCTACTTTGAATAATGAAATTTTTCGTCAAAGATTTCTTCACAACCATGCAAGCTAGAGTAGTCATATTTGGTATGCAGGTTGGTGACGATATGTTGTATCTTTGGATTGAGAACCAGCCTTTTTCTGCTTATTCTTCCCTGTATTTTTCCAATATTCGTTATTTCCATACTTTGAATAATAAAATTTTTAGTCAAAGATTTCTCCACAACCAAGCAAGCTAGAGTACTCTTATTTGGTATGCAGGTTGATGACGATATGTTGTATCGTGGGATTGAGAACCAGCCTTTTTCTGCTTATTCTTCCCTGTATTTGTCCAATATTCTTTCTTTCCATACTTTGAATAATGAACTTTTTCATCAAAGATTTCTCCACAACCATGCAAGCTAGATTAGTCATATTTGGTATGCAGGTTAATGATGACTTCCTGTATTGTGGGATTGAGAACCAGACTTCTCCTCTTTTTATTCCCTGTATTTGTCCAATTTTCTTTCTCTCTTTACTTTGAATAATGCATTTTTTTTTTGCAAAAGATTTCTATGCATCTGTAAGTTAGGGTAGGGCTTTTTGTATGCATGTTGATGATAACTTGTTGTATTGTGGGATTGATAACCAGTCTTCTCCTGCTTATTCTTCCCTATATTTTTCCAATTTTCTTTCTCTCCTGACTTTGAATAATGTAATTTTTTGTAACAGATTTCACAGCAACCATTCATTTTTGGTATACATGGTAACAATGATTTCTCTCCCTCTTTATGCTTTTTGTTACGAAAATAACATCATTTGACTTAAGCAATTGAGCAGGGTATAGTCGGATTCGCTGACAGTTCTAGTTAATTATTATAGAGTGGTTGCCCCTGTTTGTCTGCCTGTCTATCCTTTTGCAATCTTGCTCATTCTGTAACTCCTTTAGGAAATTGAAACGGGCGTATTATGCGCCGCTTGCGAAGCCCTTGTTATAGTTGTCATAAACTCTATGTCAAGATTACATGAAGTGTTTATTCTGCATATTTGAGAATACTGGAAGCTTATAATACATCCAGTAGTTTTACTCCATACCATTTACTTGATGTGTCCATGCCTGACAAAACTTCCTCTACCTGGAGGGGATTTTGCAATGAATTCTATTGAGCCAGAATTTTGTGCTGGTGGAGTAAACTGACAGGGAGTATATAACAAAACAGAACTGAAATTGGCATTCAGGGCTGCTTCTTGTATTCAATATCCAAGTAATGACAAGAAAATAATAAAACGACGACGACAAATGAAATGTTTTCTGGCTAAACTTTTGAAAGAGGAAAAAATAGACCAAGACTTCATCAGAATGTTGAACAATATACAAATTTTTAGAGACATCCTTCCATCATCCGGTCATTCTCACTTTGAAACTAGTTAGCCGGGCCGCTTAGCGCAGTCTGTAGGGTACCTGACTTATAAGTCAGAGGTCCTGGGTTCTATACCCGGTCTGGCCACATACTTTCGTTTCTCCTTCCGCTGATTCAAGAAGGGCAGTTGTCAGTTACTGGCGAAAGTATGTGCACTTAGTATTGGTTAACCTCTTAGGAGGCCTAAGCCTGCCCAGGAATAGTGTGGTTAGGTTAACTGACCGTCCTGACATAACCATAGCTGTTTACCGTGGATGTAAAGCAATCAGTCAATCAATCAATCAATTGAAACTAGTTCTTGGAGCAGGGATTTATTTCTCAGTATGAAATATTTCTCAGTTTTCTTTTTCCTAGAAATCATAGTATTTCCTTCCTTTGAATTTAATAATCGTATTTATATACAAAAACAAATGACATATCAATTGCACAGCCTGTCCAAGGTTGTTGCAATGAGATACCACAATATGTGTTAGCCGTGAAGTTGTTAATGAGATACCTGTACAATCTTTATTTGAGAAATAAGAAAAAATTATCATCAGAAACTCTTTAATTGGAATTACATTGAACTGATAGTACAACATTTAATTTCAGGCGATTTGCTAAGCGTGTATATGTATCCATGCCTGACAAGTCAACCAGGAAAACCTTACTGCGACACCTTCTAACAAAACATAACAACCCATTAACGGATAGAGAATTAGATAATTTAGCAACGTAAGTGAATTTGTTTTGCTTGAAATTTTATTTTCAAATAGTTAAAGATGGTGTTCGGGTTAACCCATAGCAGACAACAAAATTTACGTCTGCAAAATTTCAAAAAAAATTTTTTCCCAAGGTACATGTATAGGTATATCATATTGAGGATACAAGGACTAGAGGGCAAACAGTGTAGATTCAGATGAGTTGGCTTACACTGAGCCACCTCATCTGAATCTACACTCTTTGCAAATTCAACTATTTACATTCTTGGGGCTTCAAGTGTTTACAAGGAATAAGAAGTTTATAATTTCTTTTTAGCTCGCCTGTACGAAAGTACAGAGAGCTATTGTTGTAGCTTGGGAATCGGCGTTGGCGTCACACTTCAAAGTTTTACGTCAAAGTTTTTTCTTGTGATGGGCAAGGCACTGCAGGCGAGCTATCCTGTGCGGGGACAGGCTTTGTTAGCCTTTTAGTTTGCCTGAACGAAGTTCAGGAAGAGCTATTGTACTACCCCCGGCGTCGGGGATGGCGGCATTAGCGAAATGTTAAAGTTTTACATTAAAGTTTTTTATGTGTGGGCATGGCACTGTCAGGCAAGCTATCCTGTGCCGGTGACAGGTCTTGTTGAAAATCTAGCAGCACCATTTGGTCAGCATATCTATAAGAATATATGCCATATGTCCGTGTATTAGTTCACTAACATACACTAAATGCACTGTGTGTATGGCCGTGCAGAGGCAGTAAGAAGCCTGATATGAACCATGCATATTGAATAAGATGAAAAATTGGCGTTACATACACATTTGGATACTATGTTTTCTAAAGTTTCACTTGGACAGGATGCAAGAAACTCATGAATAGAAAGCTCATGGTGTGCCCATTAGGCAGTATTTACATCTATCTTCTTGTTGCCTGCTTAGAAAACTTGTCACAAATATGCTTTTGTGAAGTTCTTGTTTGATCATATGAATATCAAGAGACAAAATGAATACCGTATACCTGGTAATATTTGCGGTGTTCTATTTTTCACGGAATTTTGCGGTCAATTATAAACCGCAAATATTAAAATCGCGAAAAATTTCCTGTTTCTTACAAAGTGTTTACTGTAGACACAGTGTTCATATATTTTGTTTGTGTTTGCTTCGGTAGTTGCTAGTACTTTTCACTTGAGTCAGTTCTTTCATTAACCTGCGGCCGCATGTAGCTAACCGCATGTAGCTAACCGCGAAAATTAAAAATCGCGAAAATGAATATTTATGTTTTTACCCTTAACCGCGAAAATTTGAACCCGCGAAAATTACCGCGTATACAGTAAGATGCAATGAAAACTCCTGTCAGTGGATAGGAGTGACTAGTCAAATGTGAGACAATGAATTTAGCGCTTGAAATTAAGGCTTTTGGTGTGCAAGAAAACACACCTTTTAGCATAAAACATGGAAATTATGTTTTTTATTGGTTTCGTGGAAAGATATGTCCACTGTACTGGCTGCTTTTAGAGTAATCTAACAGTAAATGCAGTGCAATAGAAAGTAGAGGCACAGTCTGAACAGTCTGTCAGGCTTTTGGTGTACATTAAAAATGTTTATTGCAGGTTAGCGGAAGGATATTCTGGTAGTGACTTAAATGCCTTAGCTAAAGATGCTGCACTGGGTCCCATCAGAGGTATGTTGTATGTTGTAATGTAATGCTACTTGTATACTAATGTAACCATTGAAAAATTTTGATTATATATGCGTAACTTGTTCCTTACGGAAATCCCAGAAGTTCAATTAATTTGTTTGCTGATCAGTTGGGTATCTATTAGACATCTTTTGATGAAAAAAAAATACTACAATAAAGTTCTGAATCACAGAACCTACCATGATTAAACAGAGCTGACAAGTTATCAGCACTACTGTAAGTGTGGTATAAGACTATTTTTAGTGCCTGAGGTTTGTTCTGTGAAGGGCTATTAGACAGTAACTAGGCTTTCTGGGTTGTCAGATAGACACTCTAGGGTCCAGACTTTCTGTCTAGACAAAAAGAATCATTACTATTATTTTGCTTGTTCAGATTTTATTAAATATAGTATTGTTTAGAATGAATCAAAGACAGTTTTCATGTATTTTATAGATGTCTGTTACATTAGATTCCAGTTACTTTTCACTGTTTGACAAAAGCAGCTAAAGACACTCCTTCCTGTGTGGGAACTTAACTGTAGAATGTCATCATTCACTGTATGAGACTGATCAGCCTTCACAGTCTTTGAATCTTGTAAGATTGAACAGTTTGGCTGTGATTTTTTTGGCATAAATGTGCAGGCTGATTAGTGTATAAGCTGTATGCACAAGGCTTATAGTCCCTTTTTATGCATTGCCAATTCATAATTGTTTTCTTACAGAACTGTCGGTGACAGAAGTTAAAGAAGTGGATGCAAATAAGGTATGGATTACTGAGTATTTTATGATAAATCTGTCAATTTTTCTTATTATACCTCCGAGGGGTATATAGTTTTCGTCTTTCCGTCCGTTCATCCGTCTGTCCGTCCGTCCATTCGTCCTTCCGTCCGTTAACATTTGCGTTAAAGTTTTGCGTTTAGTTTTTATTCTTTGCTTATATTTCCATTATCCTTCAATGGAACCTTTTGGTATGTGACTAGATATACTTCTAGGTTCATGCAGAATAGTTGACATCATCTGGATGCTGCTGTTGACCTAATGTCAAGGTCACAGACTTAAACATTTGCATTAAAGTTTTGTGTTAAGTTTATATTTTTCTTTTATATTTCCAATATCCTTTGATGGAACCTTCTGCTATTTGACAAGGGTTACTTTAAGGTTCATACAGAGTAGTTGACATCATCTGGATGCTGCTGCTTACCAAAGGTCAAGGTCACAGACTTGTATATTTGCGTTAAAGTTTTGCATTAAGTTTATGTGTTTTGCTTATATTTCCAACATCCTTTGATGAAACATTTTGATATATGACTAGGTTTACTTCTATGTTCATGCACAATAATCGACATCATCTGGATGCTGCTGCTGCCCAAAGGTCAAGGTCTCAGACTGAAACGTGTTAAAGTTTTGTGTTAAGTGTATATTCTTCTTTGGTATTTCCAATGTCCTTTGATTGAGCCTTTTGATATTTGACTAAGTTTACTTTTAGGTTTCATAGCTGCTTACCAAAGGTCAAGGTCACAGACTTGTTTATTTGCCTTAAAGTTTTGCGTTAAGTTTACATTCTTTGTTTATATTTTAAACATCCTTAGATAAAACCTTTTGACTAGATTTACTTCTCTGTGTTCATGCAGATTAGTTGACATCATCTGGATGCAGCTGCTGACCAAGTTCATGGAAACAGACTTGAACATTTACAATTAAGTTTTGTGTTGAGTTGGTACTCTTTGCTGATATTTGTAATATACTTTGATGGAACCATTTGATAGGTGACTAAGTTTACTTCTAGGTTCATACCATGTATAAGATTGGTTTCATTAGGCGGTGGTTTCATTAGACAGTGGCGCTGGTCGGGGGTATATGTGGGCCCCTGCTCACTTGCTCTAGTTTCTTCATTAAAAAAGAGTTAAAGCTCTACATTAAGACAATCAGAGCCTGAGGTTATAAAACTTGAGTATAATCTCAAACTCAAAATAAAGCACACTGATTGGCTGCTTCCGAGCATGTGCTTGGAAGCAGCCAATCAGTGTGCTTTATTTTGAGTTTGAGAATGTACTCAAGTTTAATAACCGCGGGGTCTGGCCCTAGGTTATAAAACTTTTTTCATGCTAAACTCAGCTGAGCATGAAATTTTCTCTGCTGATGAATATGAAAATGCCAACCAATGTTGGTATTTTCATATTCATAAGCAGACAAAAATTCATACTCAGCTAAACTGAGCAAGAAAACAACTGTACTAACAACAATTTGCTGCTTATTAGCAGTTAAATTTCATGCTCAGCTGAGTTGAGCATGAAAACAGTTTTAAAACATTGGGGCCTGACTGACTGATGGCTGGGTCAGCAGACAGATGGACAGACATACCAGCAGATGGACCGGCCAGTTGATGACAGCCCTTTGGCCCATTCAGAAAGTGTTTCAGTCTGTATCAAGCCATCTGTCGGAAAGCAGAGGTAGTATGTAAAACTAGTGCTCATTCAATGTCTGTAGTGAGCATGGAAGGTCCTTGCCCTACCTTTAGTCAATTTAATGGGAATGCCCCGAGGCCACTTTGCCTCCTCTATGATTGATTGTTTTGGGTTTAACGGCCCTTTGAGACAGTATTTCAGTCTATATCGGGCCGTCTCCCAAAGAGGGAGATAGAGGAGAAATGATAGACGAGAGAAAATGTCCAAACAACCCCACCGCACCTACTGCAAGCACAGTAGGCCCTTGCCCTACAATGTTCCAAATTTGTAGGACGCCCCCGCACTGGAAGTTACACACAGCACCATCGCACCACCCGACCACCCCGCCTCCTCTATGAAGCAACCTTGTTAAACTACCTCCTGCACTCTCTGTTGATGAAAATTTCAACCAAATAGGAAAAGAAACAGTTAAAAGGTAATGAGAATGCTTGTTTGACCTGTACTTGAGTTTCAGGATTGTACCTAATGTGCTTAAATATTGGGACACCTAAAATAATAAATTTTCCATTTGTCCCAAATGGAAAATTTATTATTTACAGGTGTCCCTATATATACGCACATTACGGTACTTTTGGTTCACTGTTGTAGCTTGATATTTTTACCAGGACTGTTTTAACCATTACATTTTTGATGAGACAGCTTTTAAAATTACTTCCAGGTTCGAGAAATCCGGATGCAAGATTTCCTTGATTCTCTACGCAGAATAAGGCGGAGTGTTCCAGAAGAAACTTTAGCTAAATATTTTGATTGGAATCAGCAGTATGGAGATATGTCAGTGTGAAACATCCTGAACTCTGCAGTTTTAAAAAAATCTTGTGTTCAAAAGAAATTATAGTAATAAAATAGGGTGGAAATAAAGTTGTGGATATTTCGTTGTGGAAAGATCATTTATTCCAGTATTTAACCAGAATGCCAGATCTTAGGGATATTCGTGAAAAAAGTACCCTCAGTGTCAGGACCTAAAACGTATTTGAGTTTTGCTGTTTGAGGTCTATAAATCAGTGTCAGTATGCCTTTGCATACACATGTAAAGGTAAATAAAGTTTCTTTTTTGGGTACTCTTGGAATAAAAATGTGTAGGCATGCTCTGGACCCCGATTTTTTTTTTCAAAGAGCAATCATCTGAAGCTAAGAATAAATTATTTGAGCTGTGTCATGCACACAAATGCTTAACATACTTGCAAACAGCCAGGATCCAAACCAGTCTGTAAACCTGTGTATTGTAGTTACAATCTTCATTTTTGTGTGGGTCTATTCTGTATGGGTTAGCAGGCTGGTCTGAGTCATTGATGGTTGCATATGCTGAAAGCACCACTGTTTGCATTCCATGGCACACATGAGCCACGACATGACAAAACCAACAAAGTGGCATGTGCTCCCAGCAAAGACACAGATCAGCCTGAGTATCTTCCAAATCTCATCAGAGTCCTCACTGTGGACATGGAGGTACGTTAGACCCTTAGCTACCTTATAAGTGCACAGCCAAGACTCTGATCAGAATGGGCAGGTGCCCAGGCTGAACTGTCTTCACTGGGTGCAAATGCCACTTGTTGGTTTTGTTGTGATGTGGTTCATTTGATTGTGTGAGCCGCATGAGGAAACAAGTCAAAGTGTATTGTAACACACCTGTGCATGTATGCTGTCTGGTCAGGATACCCAGTTTGTATTTCAAAATCTACAAGAGAGGGTTGTTTTCTTGTCTAACTGCATATCCTGATCAGAATCCAGAATGTACTTGTATGCAGGTTAGTCTGGGCATGTGCAATTCAGGTATGGCCAGAGACACATTTTCTCATGTCGTATATATAAGAGTTGATCAAGACAAGACATACTTTGTCCAGTTTTTGGTTTTGGTCAGTAGCAGTCTTCACTTAATAATTAAACTTGAAGTTTTAATATAACATTTTTGATATCCATAAAATGATAAAGAATGTAGCTTTTAAATCATGATATGATTTATGGTATTACAGAGTTTATCAAAACAGTTATGTGTGTTGTAAATGGGACTAACATTACGTTTGTCAGAGTTTAAACAGCTGTTTGCCTATTTTATGTTGTGATTAGAGCTCATGCTCATTTAGCTTATAAAACGAGCTACATGTATATCACTAGAAAAGATATATAAGGGCATATACAACAGGGAGACTCAATGATCCTGCATTTCTACAGTCTGAGCAGATACTTCACTGCTCCAATCCTGAAGAATCTGTATTATAAACTTGACAACTGATCAGTCAGCATTGCTTTGGAAGCTTGTCCGGGTTCTGACTGCTCACTAGTGCCATAAGCCATTGTTTCTTTTGGTGTGGCTCTAGTTGAATGGGTACATTATCAGGAAATAATTCTGTCATTTCCATTTTTGCTGCCCTTCTTTGTGGCAGTCAACTTTTACAGGAAAGAATTTGCTCCCCCAAATACTTGAATAGTAGACTGCTTTTTTATGAAGATTTTGTCAACCAGGGAAGCAAACAGTAAGTCACAAAAGTTTTCTCCCTTTGAAAAAATGGCAGAAAAACATGGAGGTGTATTCAAAGACTTTAAATGAGGTATATTGGATGGCGAATGCAGCATATCAAGCCATTCACATATAAAATGTAGGCTTGTCCGAGCCTCCAAAATAGTAAAACCTTTCTGTATCTTGCTAATGTCTTATTTGCAGATTGTTTTCTAGTTTTGTTTTGATGTTTATATTGATTGTCTCAGGTATACTGTTTTGAGTTTATTCAGATAATCCAGTGGGCAAACAGAGCTGAAACTGCATCATGTAAAGTCATTGCATCAGTGTTGATAAAACATTCAACATTGTGTCCTGAAGCCCGTCACTCCTGATAAAATGTTCTGAGAGAACACTGAGACAGGAACTCTAGTGTGCCATGTATTTGCTTTGTGCTTATTAATGTCAATCTAAGAGCTGTGCCATTAGAAAAGATGTCCTATACCATCCTTAGTAAATGATGAAGACTCAGATAAGCATTTGTGCAGTCTGATAATTTTCATCCATTTTTGCATCAGTACTGCAGCCTGATCGGAGTCTTAGCTGTCTGTATGTGTTATAAGACATCTTTCTTGTAGCAGCTCACTAATGGACTTATGCTGCTGATTTGTGTCTTAAAATCAGATAACAACAAGGAGTAGAAGAACTCCACAATACATGTAATAGCTGTGCTTACATTCAGTATCTGCTGATCTTTATGAATATTTAGTAAGCGTCATTCATATAGTTCAATCTCAGGACTGTTCGAGAAAAAAGTACATCCAGGGGCAGAATGAGGGTGACGGAGCTAAAGAGTTAGAAAATACTACTATCTCTTAGAGAAAGCATAACTTAGTTTGCAGAGAAAACATAATTACCTTTGCATGGTACCCCAAAATAAAATTCCTTCCTGTCCAGGGAGGTATTTTTTTCTCAGTAGCCCTTGAGTCCGTACCTATAGTAGATGTATATATTTACATGTTTGTAGTCTGATTAAATTGTTCTCATGGCATCACCTTTCAGTTTGATCATTACAAATACATTCATTCATAACAGTTTACTGTAATTCATAAGTGTAACTGTATGCAGAGCTCTGTAAATGGACAGATTTTTCCTTTCATAGTTTTAACTTCATAAATTTTGAACATGCTACTGTTGAATCTGATGTCTATTAAGGTATACTGGTACATGTCCATGTTTTACTGCCAGTTTTACAAGGGGAAACAACTTGTGTGACTTCCTGATTGCTTCTCTTGACAACAGAGATTTTCCAAAAAAGGATTTAGTCTTAAAGGAAATAATTTTCTCTTGGAGTAGTAAATAATTCTTTAAGATTTTATCCATTTGGGAAGTGAGGGAGAAATGACCGAGTTGTTTCCCCTGCCAGTGTACCCATTCATATTAATGTTTTGGAATATTTCATTAGAGTGGCAGAGCCCTAGATAAGAGGGAGTATTTGGTGATAATTTGGGATAATTTTTATTAATTCTGGATAAAAATTTATATTGTGACCCCTCATCTGAACCGTCTCGATGAGACGGTTCAGATGAGGGTCACAACATATGGTTTCAATGAGAAATAAAGAAAATTATCCCTCAGTTATCATCAAATACCCCTTTTATCTAGGGCTCTGGAGTGGCACTCAAAAATGTCAATAGAAATCCTTTCATTCTCACTCTGCTACATTCCAGTACATTATTAGGATAGATAATAAAAATTTCTAAGCTTAATCTCTGCTTATATTTACATATTAAGCATTTCTTTGAAATTCCTTTTCACATAAAGGCTGCTGAAATGTTTTGGGAAGTTTCAGAAATAACCAGAGAATAAGAGTGGCTAATTGTACAAATCTGCCACTTTACTCCATTGAGTAGCAGCTCTGCTCTATTTCATTCCATCAGTGAAAGAGGAGAAACAGGGTAAAGATAGTCATTGATTAGTTTCATAACATTAATCTCAAAGGTTACTAATTACGTAGCTTGTTCAGTAGAAATGGATGGGTGGGAGGATGACTTTTGATGTAATGGGTGACCATTTCAATAGTGTTTCAGTAACCAGGATGATGGGAGGGTGCTAATGAAAGGCTGTGTGCAGTGCAACCCCAGTTCCAATTGAAAAGATTAGCTCCTCCAGCAGGACTGGAACCCAGGCCAATAGCTTAAGAGTGCTAGGGCTTTACTCACTGGGCTAATGGGGCTCCTGTTCTGTTGTAAGGTCACTGGAATAAGGCAAGAGGGGAGGATTGACATGATTAGCATTTTAGAATGAATGTATTTGCTAGGTCAGGGGCAGGTCTTTAATATTTGATTTTTTGTTCAGGTTTTTTTTTACAACACGACTTGGACCATGTTTTAACATTGATGGTCAATTATCTCCTTGCTAAAAGGCAGTTTTGCAATTAAGAACTTTTCATATAACTTCATTTAAAAAGTTTGATTGAGATTCTGTAATGTGTCTGGTCTAGGTCTGCACTGTGACTGAGGCATTATTGTCTGTATATTTTAGTTTATAATACGACTGTTTCATTTAATTATTGTTGATTTATTTCATTGTTGTGCGGTCACATATCCTGTCAGTGATAGAACTTCTTAAGATCTCACTTTGTTGGCTGTTCTTAGCTCAAGGATATACTATCAGGAATGTATGAGGATTTCAGATGAGGATGCAGGGTTGCCAAGGTAAAAACATGTGGAAAACAAAATTTTTCCAGGTCAGGGAAAATCAGGGAACTGGTGGTTGGTCAGGGAAATTTGGAAAGGACTTGAATAGTTAGGGACTTTGAAAATTAATGTCGATGGCAGTCTTCAGAAAATCTATTGTTAAAGGGGTAAGGATATACTTTCTAGAGAGATAATCCAGGCACACCTCCCTCCTCATTAGGGGTTACTCATAAAGAAAAGAATTTGAAGGAGCAGGGGCCGTATTCATAAAACGACTTAAGTGGTTGCTATGCTGTTGCTAAGGCTTAATTTCTTTGAAGGAGATTCCCTAGAACTATGAAATTTGCTCTGGAGGAACAGTCTTACAAAGACTGTTCCTCCAGACCAAATTTCATAGTTGTAGGGAATTTCCTTTATAAAAATTCAGCCCTAGCAACACCATAGCAACGACTTAAGTCTTTTTATAAATACGGCCCCAGATTCTTTCCTTTAAGGATAACGCCCACTTTCTAAGTGATACATTTAACGTAGTTGAAGCATAGAGTAACTTAAGTTAACTTTTGGATGTGTAAAAATGTTATGGAAAAGTAAAATGTCAGGGAAAAGTCAGGAAATTTTGAAGTGGAGGATAAGTGGCAACCCTGGGTTTTCTGATGATAATAGATAATTTCAGTTCATTCTTGGTATAGCAGTTCTGTTGCTGGTTCACAATAGATGATTTTATGCTTACCCAGAATTCTAGTTATCATCAGATAGTCTCCTTATCTTGGGCTCTTGACTGTTATTCACTTCATTTGTTAGTGCTTTGTTTTGTTTGATATATAAATGCCCTAAAACTTTAAATGGAGTCTTGTAGGAATCTAGAGAAAGAAAAGATTACTCTTTAGACTTCTCGTGGAGATTTTCCGGTGTGTTCGATCACCAAAATACATACAAAAATCAAAGGGTGCGCATGTAGTCTCACTCTTACTGGTAGTTTCTTAAAACTTGGCAGGTATCCATGCTGTATACCTGAGCTCTCTAACACACTTCAGCAAACCATGTAGAAAAGGTATGTTATCAAAGTGCCATCCATGCCTTTATTAAGGGGTAATCCAACAGGAGCATGGAAAGTGCTAGATAAGACTATTGACCTCTTACACAGGTGTGAGTGCTTTGTTTTTGGTTTGTGGGACCTCAAAAGGTGTCTGGTAAAGAGAGTTGGCCCCTAATGGAATTTACCACAAAAGTTGGCTTTATTAGACTTAAATAATAACTGTCAGAATTCAATAATCGTATGAAAATGGCAGACAGCTTGTTATCAGAGAATAGTTGGCTTTTGATTTTAACTCCTGTTTCATTGCCAAAGCAGACCATTGTTGATATTGATGTTTCATTTAGATTAATATTTCATTCACATCCAAGTCATTTTATCAGAGGCATGCTAAACAGTTTAAGTACATTTGCAAAGTTGCAAACTTTATGGCTCAGAGCAGTCTAGGCATTTAGACAAGACGGTCTTCTTTGTGTACATGTAAATTTCTCAGGGTAACTACATGGTATGGTGCAAACAGCAAAAAGCTCTGATCAGACTGCATGAACGCAGAGGCTGACATGCTGTCTGCACATAAACTGAGTACTCTTTCTGCATCTCATGGCTTAGTTATCAGTATTTTGGGGTCTCTTCACCTCTAAAAACAAGCTTGATACTTTGCTTTGTTTTACCATGGAATGCAGTTTATTTACAGTGTAAATAAACTGCATTCCTTTGTAAAACAAAGCAAAGTACATGTAATAAGCTTTTTGTAAATTTTACACATAATGAATTATCCTGGTTAACAGCAACTCCAGTCTTCATGACACTAAATGATGATTGGTAATGGTAGGATTTATTTCATTTTCACTGATTTTGTTTTTCTGCTTGTAGTATTAAAGATTGACAAAGAATAAAAAGATGCAGCTGACTTATTTACTTTTATATATTCATTTAGGCCTAGCTACTGCTTATAGAATTTTTGTATCCTTTATATCGAAAATAAAGGATCTTTATGTAGGAAGGCATGCCTTCCTACATAAAGATCCTTTATTTTCAATAACTAAAACTCTTGTTTGTACTCATTAAAGATATGTTGTGGCCCATCATTTAAAACGGTTGACCAGCTCATTATTAGCAACTCTGGCCAATGGTTCTAGTGAGGGACTACAATATGTGTTTTGCCACAGAAATTAGAGAATTATCATATAAATCCTGTCTGATTCAGCTTAAGCAAAAACAATAGTTCTGAGCTCTTTAGTTTCTGTAATTCTTGTTACTTTGGTCTGGTTTTATCAAACCTTTATTATTGATGTAATATAATTTGGCAGCAACTGAACAACACCATGGTTGATTTAGGCAGCGTAAGTGTATGTCTTATTTTCAGTGCCCTAGATAAGAGGGAGTATTTGGTGATAATTAGGGATAATTTTTTGTTCTGGATAAAAACATGTTGTGACCCCTCATCTGAACCGTCTCGGCGAGACGGTTCAGATGAGGGGTCACAACATATGGTTTCATTGAGAAATAAAGAAAATTCTCTCTCAGTTATCATCAAATACCCCTCTTATCTAGAGCTCTGTATTTTATAACCATGCTATGTTTAGGTATAATATGCTTGTTGTCTTGTGTTGAAAATATCTAATCAGTTGTTGTCTTTGTAATATCTTTTCAAGTTCATGTCTATATACTGCTCAGGTGAATGGGTACACTTTCAGGGGAAGTAACTTTGCCATTTTCATTTCTGCCTTCCTTGTCAATGAGGGTCAACTCTTAAAGGAAAGATACTGCTCCCATAGAAGCAAATTCTTTCATGTAAAATTGGATCCAATTTAGAAAGGGCTACATTGTCCAGGGGGAGCAAACTGGGTTAAATGAGTTGTTCCTCTTTGTGAAAATAGCAGCAAATCATGGAGGTGTATCCATATACCTTAAAGCAAAGTTGGAAACTTATAGAAGCTGTGATACAACAAAACCAACAATGTGGCATGTGGGCCCAGGGAAGACTCAGAACATCCTTGGCATCTGCCCAGTCTGATCAGAGTCTTCACTGCCAGCATAGATTAGCTACCCTTTAAGCACATGAGTCTTTGTTTGGCACACCTGCCACTTTGTTTGTTTTGTCGTGTCTCAGCTCAAATGTTGAAATGACTTTTAAAGAAATTGAGAACCATAATTTATCAGCTTTGGAAAAACTATCAATGCATCAGATAACATTACCTGCTTATGTTAATACCTAAAAGACAATGCATGTAGTTAGTACGTTTTTATACACCTTAAACTCAAAAAGTAAATTGATGGACAATTTTGTCTGGGAAATCTTGTAGATCACACTATTCATATCACTCCCTTTAAGAAAAGCCTGGCCTCGAGGTTATAAAACTTTTTTCGTGCTCAGCTGAGATTGTGCGCAACTTTCAATATTGAATAAAATTTAAAATACTAGAAGAGGCTTGTTTCGAGCATTATAATAAAAGAAATTATGTGAAAAGCAAATGTTGGAAACCACAAAAATCTCTGCAGAGTGCTCTGAATTGATTTAGCACGACTTACAATGTGTTATTGCGGTATCCTGCATGCGTATGTTAACGTTATGGTTTTTGCCGGTTTTACAAGGAATTGTGGGAAAGCGTCATTAGAAATCGTGTAAACAAATTATAAAACGGGAGTAAAATTGGATAATTAAGGTATATATGCCTTTATTTATATGAAAATTTGCCTGTAATAAGTTTTACCATAAGAATGCATATATTCCGGGCCGATGAGTGCTTTATTCTTCCTTAAATCAGCTTTTATAGAGAAGAACGTGAAAGTAGACTTTTCATCATATATTTGTAGAATATAATCCATAGCCGGGTGCTTAAACATAATAATGTTGCCCGCCAACCTTAAATGTCTTTCCCGAAAGTCACTTTTGTGCCGTAATTTGCCTTTTTCATCATTTCTTGTTATAGTATTCGTCAGTAGCTGTTATGGTTTCTTTCGGCTAAGATATATCATTATACGGTTAAATTGTTATCTATGATACAGTATTCTACGGTTTTGGGCGGTAGTATTCATTCTCACCTTCTTGGAGTGAGTGAGTGAGTGAACTCGGGTTTAACGTCCCACCAACAACGAGGTCATACAGAGACGGGACCTCGGTTTAAAGTCTCATCCGAAAGACCGGAGAAGCGGGGGATCGATCTTGCAACCCCTGGATTGGTAGTCCGGAGTGTTATCCACTACACGACAGCCGCTCCTCACCTTCTTGGAAACATAATGAATTTTGTGAGTCAGATTTCAAGAAATATCAATATAAATGAAAACAAAATGTATACAAACTTCTTTACCGGCCTATTTTGGGGATTTAATGGGTATGACTCTCTCCTTCCTATCTTAATTGTAATAATCATGACTAATACATTTAATTCATTCCTTTAAGTATAAAAAATATGCTTCTCCATATTTTCAGAAGAATATTTCATTGCTCCTCTGTTTCAAAGACAAATCAACATTTGAAGATGTCATAAATCATAAAGCTGTAATCATTATGCACAGCAATAAACCACTTAGGCCCGCATTCACAAAACAACTCAAACTAATACTCGACTTATACTCCAGTAAGATCGGTTGAAGTGATGCTTGAGTAAGCCTTGAGTGCGTGAAGCTCAAGTATACAGTTTTGGTATTCACTTTGACTTCGCGGAGGAGACTCTAGCTACACTCCAGTAAGACTCGCGTCATGTAAAGGACATTGTGGACCCAGACCGGACCTCCTAAAACATATAAACTGTAATGACTCTAAATTTTGAGACATGGTTGACTTAACAGTGTAGAACTAAATCATACTAACTGTAAAATTCGTAAAATTATAAATACAGGCCAACTTCGATATCTCGAATTCCAAGGGAATGGAGAAACCACTTCGAGTTTTCCGAAGTTCGAGATAGGCAAATTGTGACGTCACCAAAATTTTTGTTTTATACATGTACAATATCTTAACTTTCGTAGTCAGTATTTCTACAAAACGTGTGCAGCACGAACTTAGTAAAACTGTTTCTACTAAAAAAGGGATTGTTACTAATAGCCCGCATCAAAGAGCGCCGCTAAATACTGTTCAATCAATTAAATTTCAAAGGCGCCTAATTGACCGAACTTTCCAATCGAACACACCTGACCTGTGACGTATACGCGGTTCAAGGTCAATTAACTTACACACAAAAACAGCTGATCAACAAAACAATGTCTGCATCGTTTCACGCAATCATTGGATAATTATTGGATAATTTGGGATAATTGATTGAATTGCGATCAATTAAAGACAATTGTTCGGTAAATCGTTCTTTTTCATTGTTATTGTTCGATGTTTGTACCAATTTGCTTAAAGACAAAAATATGCAGGTTTTTCATTACCGCAAAACGTCTACACAAAATGGCCGTCATTTTCTTTCCGTCGTTTCGGCGATCTTTTTCTGAATAAACATTTTGACTTCGACTCAAACAGTGGTAAAACACATGGAAAGTGTCGGCGGGGAATCAAAAATCACTTCGATACAGCAGTGTTTTCGTTATAAGCGAGTTCGACACAACGGAGGTCGAAATGCAATATTATATAGAGGGGGAATGGGAGATCACTTCGACACTAGCAGGGTTTTCGAGATAAGCAAGTTTGACACAACGAAGTTGGCCTGTATACCGCGGTATATACGCTTTTCACTGATGAGTTAGGGGACCTCCATATGAGCCGAACTACCAACTAATTGTTTGCACCGCGGCCGAGGGTGAGGGTGAAGGTTTGGGCCCAGTTAAACCGGTTTAAATCCCCCAGTAGTTATTGCTGACCGTCCCAGGGCGGTACTTTCGTTGCGGTTGCATTTGTTTTTTGTTCGGTGCTGTTTAAGTTATTGTGTTTTCATTTAACCCTTCTGTTGGTCTAGATTATTTAGTTCAGTAAAGATAGCTGAGTTGTCACCTCTTTGGGAAAGAGCTGCTGACTCGGCTTATCACTTGTGATTTGTTGTTTGTTGGGATGTCTTTGTCAATCTTTCCCTTTGATGTTGGGGATAGGGTTTGGGATCTGATTCAGTCAGTTCCTGAAGTTTTACTCTTTAAATTTCTACTTGACGTCTGAGCGGTCCGTCCGGTTTACCTTGCTGTGTCTGCAGAAGCGTTCATGGTGTAGCCTGTTAAACATCGGTCGTGGATTCAATACCGTCCTTCTCCAGTATTTAGGCTGAAACTTTAATCGATTTTCCGATTATCGTACAGTGACTTTTTCACTATTTTGGGAATGGTGCCAGTGCCAACAGAATTGGGAAAAATTCTCCTTAAATTTGAAATTTCAGAACACCTATATTGGCTCAAGTGGTGGGATAGGAGACATGAAACTGAATATATAATATTTAAATTCAATTATTGCTATATATCTGCCAGATCTCTAAGCAAGCAAGTAAAGTTGTGTTTGTAGAATGGTCCCTAGAAAAAGTCTTCCTGCAATTGAGAATTTTTCAACTTGCAGTTGGGAAAAAAGATACTATTTTGAATTGGGACTGGTGCCTTTTGTGGGCACCACGTATATAGAGAACAATCACTGTCGTATCACTATATTTATTGTTGTTTAACCCTACCTCCTGGTAGTTTCTGCGAACCCATCCCCTCACCACAAAAAAAACAGCTTTCATACCACAGATTTTATCCAAACTAGGCACATACTAGTATAGTGACACGGGACGACGTTGCTGTCAGAGAGCAGCTATTCCCCCCTAGTAGTTTTTCCCCCCGGAAAAATGACTATGATTTTTCCATAGTAAAATTTCCCACCGGAAAAATGGCTATACAGTAAAATTTTCCCCCGGAAATATGACTATATAGCGGATTTCCCTGGGGGTAAATCTACTGTACGTGTTTTTGCATAGCCGCTTTTCCCCTCTATAGTGTTTTTTTCCCTAGTAATAGGATTGCAGGAAAACACGCTGCATGGTTGAATTGGCTCCCTCTACAGTCATAATAGTGAGGTTCATAAATGAAACAGAAATGCAAGTTTCTGTCCGAAAAATACTGGCGGATAACAGATGCTAGAATCGCATGCATGAGTCCATCAGTCTGTCTTATTTTCATGTTGGGGAAAACAGGTAGGCATTTTGCTTTTCCATGCCAGCCAAAACGGCTATGAGTGTACATGGTTGTGCGCATAAATTTGTATATTTTTATGTTTGTACAAGCGTTCATCTGTGCGTTCGCTCAGTGGACTAGTGTTCAGCTTTCTTGCTGGAGTCTTGGGCTCAACTCTCATCGGAACACAAGTCTGATCTAATACACTTCCGCTAAATCAAACACGACTGGACAAAGAACTCCTCCAGCTTCTTTTAAGCTTGCATGCGTCTGTATGTGTGTGGATATCTGCGATGGGAAGGAATCACAACCAGCTCCTTTCTTAGATAAGTAATTATTGACTATCATAAAATATATGGTCGGTAAATTTGCATATTATTTTTCGGAAAAAATCGATTTTATTACCTCCCTTGAAGAACTGATACATTTCTAATGCAGTTAATTCCGTAAAATGTCTCCGTTCCATGCCATTCCATTTCGTTCCGTTCCGCAAAATAACAATAGCCGTATCAAATTCTCTAATAGCTCAATTTATAGTGGAGGAAAAAGGACTATGGTGGAAAGGTGGCTCTATGAGGACAATCCACTATATAGTCGTTCTTCCTATAGCAATTTTTCCGTGGGGAAAGGGGGATAAACCACTCTCTGACAGTTGCATGCAATGAACAGCTTCGATGATACTAAAATAAATTGTTATGGGCGTGTTTCTATATCATTGTAGCCCCTCCACCCCCACCCCCAATAGACGATGTATGCTATTGGGGTCCGTCCTTCCATTTGTTCATCCGGTCGGTCTGTCCGACTGTCCACAAGTCTTTGGTTCCGTCCGTTTTAATTGCTTAAATTTCAGTAATCACAAGTGAATATTTCTAACGTCAGGTATACCAAACTTGCATACAATTGACTTTGATACTGAGAGAACTGGAGATTAAAATAGCCATTTTAAGACAGTAATATTTTGTATTAAAATATTTATTATTATTAGCTCACCTGAGCCTTTAGGCTCATAGGTGAGCTTATAGTATAGCCAGGCATCCGTCGTCCGTCCGTCCGTCCGTCCATCCGTTCCGTCCGTCCGTCATCCGTCGTCCGTCCGTCGTCAGTCCGTCCGTCGTCAACATTTTCAAACATCTTCTCCTCCGAAACCGCTGGGCCGATCAAAGCCAAATTTTATATGGAGCCTCCATGGGTTGGGGGAACGAAAGTTTATTCGGGGTATCTGGGTCACATGACCAAGATGGCCGCCACGCCCATATATGGTAAAAACCCTTCAAAAATCTTCTTCTCCAGAACCAAAAGGCTTATGACCTTGATACTTGGTATGTAGTATCGGGCATGCGAGCCCATCATAGTTTGTACAAATGATGACCTTGCGTTGACCTTGACCTAATTTACGGCATGGTCAATTTGGTACGTTAGGCTTTTATATGGGAAAACACTTAAACAGTGGATTTCTCAGAAACTATTTAAGTCTAAGGTATAATACTTGGTATACATGGTCGACTAAATGACCAGATGAAGATATTATGTCACTAAAGGTCAAGGTCATTCCGTCGGACCATCCGTCGTTAAGATTATCAAACATCTTCTCCTCTGAAACCACTGGTCCGATTGAAGCCAAATTTCATATGGAGTCTCAGTGGGATGGGGGAACGAAAGTTTGTACCCGGGGTCTGGGTCACATGACCAAGATGGCTGCCATGCCCATATATGGTAAAAACCCTTCAAAAATCTTCTTCTCAAGAACCAAAAAGGCCTATGACCTTGAAACTTGGTATGTAGCATCGGGCATGCAGGCCCATCATAGTTTATACAAATGATGACCTTGCATTGACCTTGACCTAATTTATGGCATGGTCAACTTTGGAACGTTAGGCTTTTATATGGGAAAACGCTTAAACAGTGGATTTCTCAGAAACTGTTTAAGTCTAAGGTACAATACTTGGTATACATGGTCAACTAAATGACCAGATGAAGATATGCACTAAAGGTCAAGGTCATTCCGTCTGACCATCCGTCCACAAGATTTTCAAACATCTTCTCCTCTGAAACCACTGGTCTGATTGAAGCCAAATTTCATATGGAGTCTCAGTGGGATGGGGGAACGAAAGTTTGTACCAGTGGTCTGGGTCACATGACCAAGATGGCCGCCGTGCCCATATATGGTAAAAGCCCTTCAAAAATCTTTTTCTCCAGAATCAAAAGACCTATGACCTTCAAACTTGGTATGTATCATCGGGCATGCGGGCCCAACATAGTTTATACAAATGATGACCTTGCATTGACCTTGACCTCATTTACGGCATGGTCAACTTTGGTACGTTAGGCTTTTATATGGAAAAACGCTTAAACAGTGGATTTCTCAGAAACTATTTAAGTCTAAGGTACAATATGTTGTATACATGGTCAAACAAATGACCAGATGAAGATATCATGTCTTTAAAGGTCAAGGTCATTCTGTCAGACCATCCGTCGTCAAGATTTTCAAACATCTTCTCCTCTGAAACCACTGGAAAGATTGAAGCCAAATTTTATTTGGAGTCTCAGTGGGATGGAGGAACGAAAGTTTGTACCCGGGGTCTGGGTGACATGACCAAGATGTCCGCCATGCCCATATATGGTAAAAACCCTTCAAAAATCTTCTTCTCCAGAACCAAAAGGCCTTTGATCTTGAAACTTGGTATGTAGCTTTGGGCATTGGGGCCCATCATAGTTTATACAAATGATGACCTTGCGTTGACCTTGACCTAATTTACGGCATGGTCAACTTTGGTATGTTAGGCTTTTATATGGGAAAATGCTTATATAGTGGATTTCTCAGGAACTATTTAAGTCTAAGGTACAATATGTGGTATATATGGTCAACTAAATGACCAGATAAAGATATTATGTTACTGAAGGTCAAGGTCATTTTGTTGGTCTGTCTGTCATCAAGATTTTCAAACAGCTTCTCCTCTGAAACCACTTGGGAGATTGAAGCCAAATTTCATATGGTGTCTCAGTGGGATAGGGGAACGAAAGTTTATACCCGGGGTCTGGGTGACATGACCAAGATGTCCGCCATGCCCATATATGGTAGAAACCCTTCAAAAATCTTCTTCTCTAGAACCAAAAGGCCTATGACCTTGAAAATTGGTATGTAGCATCGGGCATGCGGGCCCATCATAGTTTATACAAAGGATGACCTTGCATTGACCTTGATCTAATTAACGTCATGGTCAACTTTGGTATGTTAGGCCTTTATATGGGAAAACTTTTTGTCACTGAAGGTCAAGGTCATTTTGTCGGTCTGTCCGTTATCAAGATTTTCGAAACATCTTCTCCTCTGAAACCACTGGTCTGATTGAAGCAAAATTTCATATGGAGTCTAAGTGTGATCAGGGAATAAAAGTTTGTTCTCGGGGTCTCGACCAAGATGGCTGCCATGCCCGTATATGGTAAAAACCCTTCAAAATCTTCTTCTCCAGAACCAAAAGGCGTATGACCTTGAAACTTGGAATGTAGCTTTGGGCACTCAAGCCCATCATAGTTTATACAAATGATCGTGCGTTGACCTTGACCTAATTTATGACACTGTCAACTTTGGTACATTGTGTAGGCTTTTATGTGGGAAAATGCTTAAACAGTGGATTTTTCAGAAACTATTTAAGTCTAAGGTGCAATATTTGGTATATATGGTTGACTAAATGACCAGATGAAGATATTTTGTTGTTAAAGGTCAAGGTCATTCTTTGTCTTTTGTACATGGTCATTGAGATTGTGTCACCCGTCAACATTTTCAAACATCTTCTCAGAGGCCACTAGGGTCAATTGAAGCCATATTTCATATGGAGCTTCACCGGCTTAAAGGAACCATAGTTTGTTCAGATGGTCTTGGTCACTTGACCAAGATGGCCACCATGCCCATATATGGTAAAAACTCTTCAAACATCTTTTTCTCGAGAACCGAAAGGCCTATAACCTTGAAACTTGGTACCGGTATGTAGCATTGGGCACTCAGGCCCATCATAGTTTATACAAATGATTACTGTATTTCATATAGAGCTTTAATACTGGGTCAAAGGAATCAAAGTTTGTTCAGATGGTCATGGTCACATGACCATGGTGGCCGCCACACCCATATATGATAAAAACCCTTCAGAAATCTTTGTCCAGAAACAAAGGCCCAGTGACCTTGTGGCTTGGTATATAGAATTGGGACTCAACATTAATCCTCAAGGGAGCGGGGTTATCTGCCCCTGCCCTGGTGCTATATACATGTATAAAAGCATTGAAATATATACCAGGACCAAGTGTCAGGTGAGCTACAGGACCATTGGTCCTCTGGTTTTTATTATTATTATTATTATTATTTATTAATTATTTTCTTGCGTGTGTTTGAAACCAATGATATGTAGCAGCACTTGATTTAAGTTATGTAGCTAAGGTCAAAGTAGAATATTTATATTGAGCACCCTCTTTTAATATTGTATAAAAATAAAAATTAAAATAAAATAATAATAAAAAAAAACCAATGTATATGTTGAATTTTAGTACTTTCAAAGATATATGTCGTTTGAATATACATATCCCACCTCTTCCTCTAATCACACCACTACCAACTACTATATATAACCAAAAGGAGTTTGGGGTTGGGTATATTGTTTTCAATCTGTCCGCCAGTCTGCTGTCCGCATTTTAGGTTTTTACTTATACCGCATTTGTCGGATCTCAATGACATTTTGAACATACATTTATGATGACTGGAGACAAGTCAGCCTAAAAAAGGGGACCCGAAGAGGTTTTTGAAGGCATTACGCTTCTTTGTAGATGTAGTTTCCACTGAAAATGTGTAAATAATGTTAGAGTTCCCTTTTTATACCCCGCCACACTTTAGTGACGGGGTATTATGTTTTCACGTTGGCCGTCCGTGTGTCCATCCGTCCGGCCGTAGTACGTATGTCCGTCCATCTGTCCGTCCGTCCGCACTTCGTTTCCGTTCAATAACTTAAGTATTTATCAATGGATTTCCTTCAGATTTTGCATATACATTTGTACCAAGAATGTCTCGCTTGGGATTGTTAATGGGCAAATTTCGATAATTTCTGACAGAGTTATGGCACTTGTCAATGTACAAAAAATGGTTTCTAGCCTCTAGTTCCTTAACTACAAGGAGTATCATGATGAAACTTCACAAACATGATTAAAGTAACAAAATCTTTGTATGAGGACAGAAATTTTATCATTAGGGGTTATCTGCCCCTGCCCTTGGGCTATATACATGTATAAAATCATTAAAATTCGTTTCCGTTCCATAACTTAACTATTTATCGACGGATTTCCTTCAGATTTTGCATATGCATTTGTACCAAGAATGTCTCGCTCGGGATTGTTAATGGGCAAATTTCGATAAATTCTGACAGAGTTATGGCTCTTGTCAATGTACAAAAAATGGTTTCTAGCCTCTAGTTCCTTAACTACTAGGAGCATCATGATAAAACTTCACAAATATGATTAAAGTAACAAAAGCTTTGTATGAGGACAGAAATTTTATCATTAGGGGTTATCTGCCCCTGCCCTTGGGCTACATACATGTATAAAATCATGAAAAATTCCATATAAAATCAGAGTTTGAAGCAACTTTTCTGAAACTAACAGCAAATGATCAGAGTGTTGAAAGCCTCCAGTGATGCTCAAATTTACCCCATGGGAGTTATCTCCCCCTGCCCCGGGCTATATACATGCATAAAATGATGATAAAATCTATATAATATATTGATGTGAAACAGATTAGATTTTCAGAAATTTACATCTGATGATAGAAGTAATAAAAGCTGATGATGATAAAAATTTGATCCTTTATGGTTTATTTGCCCCTGCCCCATGGTCACCAGTTTAAAATTACTAAAATTGTATTTGAGTAGAGTGGTAAGTGATTAATCGGAAGCTTATTGTAAGTGATCAGAGAAATGAAGTGTCCTGTCATAATAAAGACTTTTCTCTGTGTTCAGTGGGGTAAGGCTGCTCCCGCCCTGGAGTAATACAGAGAAAAATATAAATCTGGAAAAATCGGTGTGTGAAAAAGGCTTGCAGTGGCGGGGTATCACGCAGTCGTTTGCGATGCTTTTATTTTAAAGTTATATTGTAGCTCAACATTGTTAAGAAATCAGTCAAGTTAGAAATTCGACTGGTCTTTGACAGGTTTGGGGTTGTTGTTTGTTTGTTTGTTTGGTTGGTTGGGGTTTAACGGCTGTTTGAGACAGTGTTTCAGTCTATCGAGCGGTCTCTCTGAGAAGAAGAAGGAACGATAGGACAGACGAGATTAAAATGAAATCCGAACCCCATTCCGCACCTGCTGCAATTACTGTAATTATTACCCAGATTTATAGTACGATCCTCAGATACCCAAATCTTTAGCATGAGATACCCCATAACGCGCAAGGCCTACAATGAGTATCATGCTATAAGTGAGAAAGAACGCAGTATGTCCGCCTGTACAGTCGATAATGCACTCCCTAAAGCTCGAGGATTATGTATCCGTACAGGAGGACGAACCATACTCTAGCTTACACTAGTAAGACTCGCCTACACCAATCGTTGCCCTACCCGACCACTTGCGAATGAGTATGTGTTGGGAGGGCTCTCTATCTCTCTCTCTCTCTCTCTCTCTCTGTCTCTCTCTCTCTTGGTGGAGCCCCGGTAGCTCAGTGGCCTAAGTGCTGGCCTACTGATCTAGCGGACCCGGTATCGAATCCCGCTCGAGGCGAGAATCTTTCCTACCGTTAACGGGGTTCTATTGCTCACAGTTTTTCATTATCATCGTCCCATTGTCCTGATATACTGTTGAAAAGGGGCGTAAAATCGCAAGTCATCCATCCCTCTCTCTCTCTCTTGGAGACGTCTGAATATAGACTTGGGCTTTATTAGCCGAAACTACGTAGTCTGGCCCATGTTCCTTCTTCTTAATATAATCTTTTCTCTCGAAGGAACTCTTTAAGATTTTATTCATATTTTTTAAACGACATTATAGCTGGAAGGAAATACAAATCACATGATGTAACTTAAAGCCAAAAGTCGGTCTGTGGAACGCAGCACCCTTAAAATATGAATTTGTCACACACACAAATAAAGAAAAAATGTATAGCATAGAAGCCATCTGGCCAATAACAACAGCTTTTGGTTGTCATGCTTCTTTGCATTGTCATATCAATGCTGGTGTTTTACAATGTCATAAGAAAAGCTGAAAACGTATAACATACTTCTGACTGTCTAAGTATCACTATCATCCGCAATACATTTTTGACGCTGCTGCTGCTTTTAGCTTCTACTTCATATCATAGCCATGAAATTGCTGAAATATTGATCAAACTTAACTCGAGCCGCCGTCGAGGGTGCTTCACCGTTCCTCGACCAAACCTTACTTATTGGAGTTTACTCCAGCTGCACTTATGTCTGTGAATAAGACTTGACCTTACCTTGAGACAGTCGATGAGTTTGAGTTTAGTTTGCGCATAAGGGCCTCAAGTATTACAAAACAAGTTAATAATTTATACACTTGCATCGAAAAAGTCTAAGATCAGCCAGTCTTTCTATGATGTTTTACAGTCATCAAACTTATACTGAAGTTGTGATCACTAAGGGTCTTATGATATTCTCGGAGATCTTTGGCTCTTATTTCGATCAGAACAGGTGTTTCTTAAAACAGTTGGTAAAATCGCCTTGCACACATGGGTTTACCATTTCTATTTTACTATTTTGCTTTTCATGTCACACTATCACCGTAGGAAACATAAACGTCCACCGTAGAATACGTTAGCATAACATTCGTAATCCAATACATAAGGTTTGGATTAGCCGTAGAAAACTATAAAAGTTTTTGCTAAAAATCACATTTTTTCGTACATTCGTGCATGCTGCAGTAAATATCGGTGTACATTTACAATTTAGTGCAGTATTCCTCTGCATGGACAGAGACAGGAGTAAACAGAGTCAGTAAAAACCTACTTATGATGACTGGGATTCTCGCTAAGCCTTTTTCCATAAAACTGCCAAAAAACGAATTTTTTTGTGTGCAAAGGGATAACAGTATGGGTTGGAATTCTTCGGCACAGCATAAAAGGCTAGATTTGCATCAAAATATGAAAATAAATATTTATTTTGTTAAAATTGTCTGCTAAACAGTAGAAATCTTCATCAAAAGCGGCAGGAAATCATAACGTTAACCGTAGCATGCAGAATCCTGAAATAACACATTGTATGTAGTGATTTAGTATTAGTTTGAATTTTCATGCTCAGCTGAGTTGAGTATGCAAAATTTTCTTAGAACCTCGGCACCTGATTCTTGAAGAGACAGGGACCTAAGAGTCTGGAACCCCGTATATTAGATTCAGCACGTCGGAGAAATTGGAAAATCAAATAACTGTAATTATCATTGACAATTTTGGTTGTTAGTTATGTTTGATCTCAGTCACATTAACTTCCAAATTGTTATAGCTGCAATCAAACAACTCATTACCATTTTTCATACCTACCTCCTTTTCAATAGTTACTTCTGTTAATTTGCTGAAAGTATAGTATGTACCTTGTATGTTTGGACTGGTTTCAGCAAATGATGCAGACCAAGATCAGGCTGCTTGGGCAGTGTGATCAGGATCTGTAGTTGTATTTTTTTTATGATAGTCCTGATAGGTTGAACAGCACATTACAGTGATGGTTATCGAATGATCTCAGTGTTAATGGTTGACAATATGAAGTGTTGTAAGAAGACATTTTCATGAGAGAGTCAACAGTTATTCTTGTTATACTGTAAACTCGAGCACAGTTTGAACAAGATCTGTATTTATCTTGTTATAAGATGTGCCGTTTTCCCCTCCAAACTGACACCAAATATGTAAATTATTCAACAGCTTAGTTAAACTAAGACTTTTTTCCTTCCAAAACCCAAAAATCTAGACTCATAAGAACATTTTGTCAGACTATCCAGATTGGATGAAAAAAAACCCAGAGGGCCAATGGCCCTATATCGCTCACCTGAGCACTGAGGTTACAGCAACAAAACACCATGCACAACAGCAATAAAAAACACTGTTCATGTAGAGGATAATATCACAAACATTTATGCAAAAAATAAGCTTTATGCCCCCTTAATGGCTCCTCAGAAGAAGATCTTTGGCAAAAAAAAAAAAAAAAAAAAAAAATGAAAATTTGGCTGCAATGGCAACCAATCAAAATCAGGTATTTGGGAAAAATTCATATGGCTGGTAGAGGACTACTCCAGGAACATTTCTGTAAAGTTTTGTCAAAATATCTGCAGTAACACAGAAACAAATAGCAAATGTCCACTTTCCCCATTATAAGTCTATGGAAACTTTAAGTTGCCATAGCAACAAATACACATGGGCAATGATAATATAAAACATACTTTAGGTAGAGGCTAATATTATTAATATGTATGAGAAGTATCAGCTTCATCTCCCTCATGGCTTCACTTTTCCCATTATAAGTCTATGGAAACTGTAAGTTCCCATAGCAACCAAAGTTCTTATGGGATTGGAAGAATAAAAATTATGTAGAGGCTACTGTCATCAACACATTTGCACAATATCACCTTCATCCCCCATGTAACTTCTGAGCAGAAGATTTTTTTTTTTTTTTTTTTCGAAAATTTACCCTATATTTTGCCATGGCAACCAATCAAATTCAGCGATTTGGAGAAAATTCATATGAATCATAGAAGACTACTCAAGAAACATTTCTGTAGGAAAAAAAATCTAAATAACAACAGCAAAAATTGCCAATTTCCATTTTCCCCATTATAAGTCAATGGAAACTCTTAGTTGCCATAGCAACCAAACTGCTGGAGCAATTGCCATGAAAAACAGTAATTCTATAGAGGCTAGTACTAAGGTTCTTTTTGTAAAGTTTGAGCTTGATTGGCCACACAGTTTCTGCAAAGATGATTTTCTAATATTTTTCTATTTTTAACTATTCGGTTGCAATGGCAACCAGCCAAATTGCGCAATTTGCATAAATTTAACATGGCTGGTTAAAGACTACTCAAGGTACATTTCTGTGAAAGTTTTGTCAAAATATCCACAGTGGCATAGCAATAAATGCAAATTTTCCATTTTGCCATTATAAGTCAATGGCAACTTCAAGTTCCCATAGCAACCAAACTGCTATAGCAATTGCCAAGAAAAACAGTACTTTTATAGAGACTAGTACTAAGATCCTTTCTGTGAAGTTTGAGCTTTATTGGTTGCATAGTTTCTGAGGAGATGATTTTTGAATATTTTTTCTATTTTTAAAATAATAAAAATAATAATAATAGTCTTTATTTTCAGAGGGTAACACATTTAGCAATAACTAATCTTCCATGAGGCCCTCTAATACTAATTTTCTAGCAATTATTGACAACAACAACAAAAAATTATGAAGATGAGCTGTACAAAAAGTTAACCATTCGGTTGCCATGGCAACCAGCCTAATTGTGCAATTTACATAAAGTTCATGTGGTTGATAGAGGAATACTCAAGGAACATTTCTGTAAAAGTTTTTTCAAAATATCTGCAATGACATAGCAATAAATGCAAATTTTCAATTTTCAATTTTTCCCATACAAGTCAATGGAAACTTTAAGCATAGCAACCAAAGTTCTGAAGCGATTTGGATAAAAAACAGTATTATTGGTTCCCCCTGCCTATAGATGCTATACATGAAATTTGGTAACGATGGGCCTTGTAGTAGATGTCGTTTGAAAATATTGACGGACGGACGACGGATGCCTGCCTATACTATAAGCTCACCTGTGAGCCTTTGGCTCAGGTGAGCTAAAAATGCATCTGATAGCCAAATAAATATGGTGCATCATTTTTACTAATTAGAGTGAAAGGAAATATATTGGTATTGCGCTGTTCTGAAATTTGTCCTTTTCATAATGGCTCCTGGCATTTCTCAATATCTTTTATTTTCCAGAAACTGTGCACTTATGAAGTACATGTATTGGGAAAAGAAAACCTGATGAAAATCTGGAATTACAAAAGTGTACCGCTGAATAGAATACTTGGTTGTTAAATGGCTTTATATGTACAAATTTTAATGAAGTTGCTTGTTGTAACTGAATGATTTCTCTTAAAGTTCTTGTTGTTTGTATAAAGATAAGGAAAATTTAACACTTGTTATGCATTTATGTAAATACTTGTAAATGTTACAGAAAGTCTTCACAAACTTTACGTGGCTTGTTGAAATGTAAAAATGTAATATGTAAGGGAAGTATTTGTTGATAATTTTGGGATATCTGTTTCTCCTGATCTTCCTGAAAACACGAGTAGAGGTTAGAATTCCTACAGCAAGGGGATTCAGTTTGATTAACCTCAACCTGTTATTCGTGGAGAAATATGGAAAATAATATCAGCACTGAAAATACCCTTAATTTGAAACATGATATAAGAGACGGTAAACAGATGAACCATGCATCTGCATGATCTTTTGGTTTCCCTGAAGTTCAGGGTATGCCACTTGACAGCCCTTTTCTGGTAATTGGGGCCGGGCCGGGTAGCGCAATCGGTAGGGCACCTGACTCGTAAGTCAGAGGTCCTGGGTTCGAATCCCGGTCTGGCCACATACTTTCGTTTCTCCTTCCGCTGATTCAAGAAGGGCAGTTGTCAGTTACTGGCGAAAGTATGTGCACTTAGTACTGGTTAACCGCTTAGGAGGTCTAAGCCTGCCCAGGAATAGTGTGGTTAGGTTAACTGACCGTCCCGACATGACCTTAGTTGTTTACCGTGGACGTTAAGCATCAAATCAACCAACCAACCAAATGGTAATTGGGACACGTGAAATACTTCCATAACTGTTCTAGAAATTAAACATTTTGATTTTGCTATGCAGTATGCATCCAAAAGATGCAGATGGAATGACAAAAACTGTAGACTCTGATCAGACTGCTCCTTTGGATCTAGGTCTGCATTGTTTGCTCAGACCTGTCTGTCCCAATTCTCAGAATTTTTACAGTCGTTGAAAAACTTTTCTCTGAAAAGTATTGTTTCTTCAAATCTATGCTGTAGATAAGATGCTTGACAATCCTGATCTTGTTACATAGTTAAGTTTGTTAAATTCTATTCCCAGCTGGAGATGCTGCTATTAAAGGTTACCGCAGTGACCCTAAAATTTTGGACAACCCAAAGTCAGATAATTATTGTTCGAATAGTCTTAGAAAGTGGATTTTACATACGTTAATGCAATCCAAATAATGCTTAGTGAATGACAAACCTTGTAGACCCTGATCAAACTGCTCCTTTAGGAGCAGTTTGATCTTGGTCTACAATGTTGGCTCAGACCAGTCTGTCAGAACAATTAGGGTCATCACAGTACTTAAGTTCTTTCAGATCAGAAATTGATGCCTAAAATAGTTCCCAAAACTGATACAGAAACATACTATAATTTGTAAGCTATCAGAGTCAAGATAAATTGAGATTGATTTTAAAAAATAATGTCATAGTTTTCACTGCTGTTGAAAGAAAGAGCTTGCCAAAAGTGAAAAAAAGCAATAAGTTTTTGCTAACATCGTGCTTAAATTCACTTAATTGTATATGTTTGTATTGGATGTCTAAGTATGTTGTACTGTCCAGTTAGGATATTCAGAATGTAGACAGACCGAACCATTATTTTGCGATAGGTGAAACCGTAGCGTATCATAGAATATTCAGACCGTTAATTTAACAAGCTATTAAATTGACTGATATCTATCAAGCAATGCTTTATAGTGTAGAGGTAACGTGGCGACTTTGCAGATAAAAGGTCGCAGGTACGAACCCCGGTTAGCTTGAAAGTATTTTTTCTTCTCTCTATTTGTTAAAATGAAACTTTATCATTTGATGCCTACAGTTCTCCAGTGTTAGATTTTTATTTCTTATCTGCCTCTTATTTTGTTTTTAATCTGTTTTATGTTTCATTCCAAACATGTTTTATTTATTTCTGGTTGGTTGGTTGTTTGGTTGGTTGTTTTGGGGTTGACGACTCCTTGAAACAGTACTTCAGTCTATATCGGGCCGTCTCCCAGAGAGAGTGAGAAAGAAAAGAGATCTGATGGGGGGGGGGGGGGGGAGAGAGGAAAATGTCCAAACCACTCCCACCCGCACCTACTGCACGTTCAACAGTCCCTTTCCCTACTATTACCAAAAATGGTTAGGACGCCCCGGCACTGAAAGGTACCCAACACAATCGCCCTACCTCAACCTTACCCGTTATATTCATTCAACATCTTCTGTTCGTTTTTGCCTAATTTATCTGATCTAACTGAGTAGTCCATTTACTTTGGCAAAACAATAGGGGTTTTAGCCACCATGTGCAGAAAATGAACACACCTTTCGTCATATTTCCACACATACACACAAATGAAATAAAATTAAATAAAAAATAAAATAAGAATAAGAATAAGAAAAAAAACGATACCCAGATTCGAACCTGCTTATTCTTGTTTGCCACACCAAAACTTCTATTCTCGTATCTCTACTTAGCCACTAGGTTACAATTGCTATTTTCCTAAAGTGGTTGTAAATAATATCTATATCGCTTATATGGAAACTTAACATCCCCGTCTTAAGTAATAGGTCATGTCCAAAATAGTAAACAAACAGTGACGTCACTGTCACAATAGCCTAACTGGACAGTAAGTGGAGATAAGTACTTAATATTGTGATATATTGTGCAATCATTCCTCTCACATTTTATTGGTTGTCGTCTCAGTCATTTTCATCATCATTATTCACCATTATTATCAGTAATACTTTAAGCAGGTGTTTGGAACAAATTAAACATAAGCTTATAAACTACATTTGTTATATTGTCCTTTCCTGTGTTAGTAACTGTAAGATAAAGATGGATTATAGTATGATGCTGAGATCAATTCTGTATATTCAGGCACAGGACATCAATGTATTACACTTTCTATTAAAATCAGCTTACCAGAAACCCCGCAAGACCCCATTTTCTTAGCAAACAAACATTCACTTTCCAAGAAAATTTGGGTCTTGGGGGGCTCAGTGTCCTGTGATTCAGGGTAAATACCCATGTTTTGAAGGACAGATTTGATGTTAATGCTGAAATATCTGTTCATTTCCAATAAATATTCAAGTTGTGGTCACACGTTAGGATGGCCTCCTTGAGATGGTTCTAAGAGGGGCCATTTAGGTAGTACATTTCCAGACCATATGGGTGATAATGTCCCACTAACAACTAGGTCATACAGAGACGGGATCTTGGTGTTAAAGGTAGGTTCCTGTACTTTGGAATGCATCATATAATTTGATGATTTTTATCCAAGTTGTGGGAAAGCACTTATAAAAAGGGAATGAATAAGTTTCGCTAAAAAGTGAAAGTAAAAAAATATTAGAAAAGTTGTTTTGCAAGGGATTTCCTAACTCTGCTTCGCACACCAGTTAGCGCTATTTTTAGTTCACGCCAAAAATAGATAACAGCTTACGCCATGCTGCATTCCATTTTGGGATAGTTTTAACCCGAACGCCATGCCAGGACCATCTAGAAGAGCTCACGGCAAGAGAAAATTGACATTTGGAGAATGACAGCAGAAATCGCGCACTTATAGATATATAACATATTTATTTTTAGAACTGGAATTCCAACGAAAGAATATAAACCAAAGGGCAAAACGACTATTTGTCTACAACATCTGACGATTTTCTCAGTAGCAACAGATTCAGAAAAATAGAATAATGCAATACTACCCAGAAAAAGACGAAATTATTTTTTGAACATAATTGTTATTGCTAGTCCAGGAACCTACCTTTAAGTGTTATCAGAAAAACTGGAGAAGCAGGGGATCAATCTTGGGACCCCTAGATTGGTAGTTCAGCGTGTTATCCAATGCACTACCCCCTCATGCCCATCCATATGGATGAAGCATGGGAACTCCCACACAGTATAATACCATACTTCAGTACAAGTTTTCCTTAGAATACAACTCCTTTAAGGTGTATAGGTATACCTCCCAAGTTTTTCTGAGATTTTCCCAGGGGCAACAACTTTTGTGATTTCCTGTTTGCCATCCTAGAAGGCAACAAGGGCTTCGCAAGCGGCACATAATACGCTCGTTGTAATGTCATATAGGAATTATAGAATGAACAAGATTGTTTACGTAAGGACAGACAGGCAGACAAGTAGGGGAAACCACACTTCAATTAATGGCGGCAACATTATTTAAATATTTAACACATCAAATACTATTAGTATACCAAAAATCAGCTTCGACGGTGAAGCGGCTCCTAAGTTGAGGAATGCCAAAGTCAGACAAGGGAGATAATTCATATTCCCTTGACAATATACACATCTCCATAAAGTTGTGTTAAAATATTCTAAACGGTTAAGGAGTAACAGAGTAAACAGGAAATTTATGCATGGGCAGATAATCAAGTAAGCAAGCCAGAGTCGTGGTTCTTGCTCAGGATACATTGCCCCTTTATTACAAACATTCCTACAAAGTTTCATTCTAATATTTCGAAGGGTTAAGGAGATATGGAGTGAATGGAAATGCCTAAAAATAATGATCAAAGGGAGGTTACTCCAAAATTAAGAAAGGGGAAGCAACCATTCTTATATGTGACACATCATCTTGTGATCATGCACATTGCCATAAAGTTTCATCATGATATTCCAAACAGTTACCGAGTTAATGTATGCACAACATAAGTATACACAAAAATAGCCGAAAAGAACTAATAAAAGGGATGTAACTCAGGAACGAAGAAAGGGAGAGCAACCATTGTTAAACGCGACACATTGTTGGGACTTCATACACATTGCTATGAAGTTTCATGAAGATATCCCAAACAGTTATCTGGTTATGGCGCACACAAGACCTGCAGGGGGAAAAAAACAATCAAAGGGGCATAACTTGGAAACTAAGGAAGGGGGAGCAAACATTCTTGTATGCCATACATTCTCTCTATCTACTAGATATGCCTTCAAAATTTCATGAAGATATACCATATGGTTACTGATTTATGGCGCGCACAAGAATGTTTTTGGAAGGAGGAAAGGGAGGTTACTCCAAAATTAAGAAAGGGGGAGCAACCATCCTTATATGCAACATATTATCTTGTGATCATGCACATTGCTATAAAGTTTCATCATGATATTCCAAACAGTTACCAAGTTAAAGTATGCACAACATAAGTATACACAAAAATAGCCGAAAAGAACTAATAAAAGGGACGTAACTCAGAAACGAAGAAAGGGAGAGCAACCATTGTTGTACGCGACACATCGTTGGGACTTCATACACATTGCTATGAAGTTTCATGAAGATATCCCAAACCGTTATCT
Organism: Ctena decussata; assembly: GCA_963989385.1. NCBI lineage: Eukaryota > Metazoa > Mollusca > Bivalvia > Lucinida > Lucinidae > Ctena > Ctena decussata. Next base: position 88,187,498 of record OZ022499.1, on the reverse strand, counting down.
AGTTCTGGCGCGCACAAGACCTGTAGGGTAAAAAAACAATCAAAGGGGCATAACTTTGAAACCAAGGAAGAGGGAGCAACCATTCTTGTACGCGACACGTTCCCCCTACCTAATACATATGCATACAAAATTTCATGAAGATATCCCAAATGGTTACTGAGTTATGGCGCGCACAAGAATGTTTACGGACGGACGGACAGACAGACAGACGGACGGACAGCGCCACGACATAATACGTCCGTTTTTTCAAAACGGGCGTATAAAAATATTCAACTGCTGCATTTAGCTCAGTTTCTAAGTAACCAAAAGGGATAGTCCTTGAACTTGCTACAAAGGACCACAAGATCTACTGAATGCAGTGATGCATATTGGGTCATGACCTGTGTTTCATTGTCTGGTGATTTTGCCTTATAGCGTGAAGAATACTGGATGTATGACAGGGCTACAGAAATCCGATTTTTTGTCGGTCCAGACCGATTTTGAGTTCGAAAAACCGATTCAGTTGGCAAAAGGCACATTTTTTTCGGTCCGAAAAAACACGATGACATAATTACCTGGATTTTAGCCATGTGTCATATTATTAATCCAATAATCACGCACTGCTGTCAAAAGTTATCACAGATAAACAAAGTGTCTATTGTCTTGCCAAGGTGCGAACACTGACTCAATTTTAGAAATCTTCGATAATTAGCACGTGTCACAATTCTGGCTTTACACACATACACGTGCCGATGCACGGAAAAAGGCTGTCCAACGTAAGGTTACTGACTATTATCAAAGATAGCATAAGGAAAGAATTTGACTAGCAAAAAGAATATTTAAACCGGATTTGATTATGTGCAGTCTGGACAGGTTTTTTTTATCCGACGTCATTTCTCGCGCAGAAAAAATATTGTTTTTTTTCTTCGTCCGAAGGTATCTTTTTGCAAGTGTATATTAATATTTCAAGGGAATTAACTCGAATACAGTCAATCGTAATACTTCGGCCAATTCGGTAAATGAAGATCGGCGAGCACGTCCGATTGGAACAGCATTTGTACTTTCACTTTCTGTCTGACTGTCTCTGCGCTTTAAAGCGCATATTTCACGATGAGTAAGAACATGTGGACTAAATGGCTACTTCAGCGATGACATCCACGTTATAACGGCGCTCCGGTATAGTCATTAGTTTTCGTGACTTTTTTTGGATTGTGGAATACACAGTGTAGTCATTAGTTTTCGTGTCTATTTTGGATTCGTATGACGTCATCGGCCGCTGGACCGATTTGGATTTCAAAATTTCTGTAGCCCTGATGTATGAACATGGTTGCTTGGGATAATGGACTCAGTATTTTCAGATGTTTGACCTCAGAACAAAAGTAGATCAATGTGACCTATATTCATGATCCAGTGGTTTTGCCTCATATTCCTAACACTATGGGATTTGCATTATACTTGGGTCAGTGGTTTAGGCTGACACTGTGAGTGATTGCATTCTAGTTGTAGGTCAGTGTGCCCTATATTTCATGGTCCACTGATTTTAGCCAACATCTCAGTATTTCATAGATTTGCATTATACTCAAGGCGATGGCTTGGGCCGATACTGAGTGATCACCTACAATTGTCGGTCAATGTGACCTATGCTTCATGGTCCAGTGATTTTTGTCACCCGACGTAGGCGGAGGGGGACTATAGAAATGACCCTCGTCCGTCCGTGTGTCAGTCCGTCCGTCCGTCCGTCTTTCCGTCCTTCCGTCCGTCCTTCCGTCCGTCTGTCCGTCCGAAATCTTGTCCCCGCAACTCCTCCTACGTCTTTCATCGGATTGATTTGAAATTTTACAGATTGTATTCTTATGATATGAAGATGTGCATGTGGTTTTTTATTTTTGTTTCGGCCATTTTTGATGGAGTTACGGCCCTTGCTGACTCAGACCTTGTCCCCGCAACTCCTGTCGCATCTTTTATCAGATTGACTTGAAATTGTGCAGAATGTTTCATCATGATCTGAAGATGTGCATGTGATTTTGGAATTTCAATTGTCCTATATTTTACAAAGTTATGGCCCTTTGTTGTTTTTGGTATTTTTCCAACTTTTGAACCGTTTGACCGAGAGAGCTGAAATTTGGTATGCTATTAGCATTTGGTAAATTGAGTATTCTGATTATTGTTAGGATATGCTAAATTTATTAATGACAGAGTTATTCCCCTTTCATAGATAATAGACATTCACTTAAAGGTAAAGGGATAACTCAAGAACTATTCATATTAATGGGCTGAATTTTCATAAATGCATTGTTCTTTTTCATCAGATTCATATTAGGAGGATTATGGCCCTTGTTATTTTGTTATTGGGTATACAGTCTTATGTTTTGGGCATTCTGTAAGGGCCTAAAGTTTCAGTAGCCTGATTTTACACATATATGCCCAGTTCTGAACTCAAGTATTTTATAACCTCATAGAGGCCCAGTAATTGGGGTATATGTCTCTGCTTATGCTTCAATCATTATTTGCTTACCAGGTTCTGTTATACACATATTTTCTGGTTTTACACATAAATGCCCCTTTCTAAACTTAAGTATTTTATAACTTCATAGAGGCCCAGTAATTGTGCTTCAGTTATTATTTGCTGACCAGGTTCTGTAATACACATATTTTCTGTTTTTGGCCATATAGTTACTCTGAAACTGAATAAAGGGCTGCAGTTTGTGACACATTTCAAACGTCGGGTGACACTTGGCCGATGGCCTTTTATAGTCAGTATTTCTATCACTATTTTATGGATTTGCATCATACTTGGGTCAGTGCTTTGGGCTGACACTGAGTGATCTTGTACTAATTGTTGCTCAGTGTGACCTGTATTTCATAGTCGAGTGATTTAAGCCAATATCTCTAACACTAGTATACTGACTTGTATCATACTTGGTGCAATGGTACATTCAGATACAGTGAATGACCTTATTATGTTCTACGTCACTGACCTATATTTAACAGTTCAGCGATATTGTCATGGCAATATTTTAGGGGTTTGAATAATTCTTAGAATAACTGTTTATTTTGACAATGCAGTTGATCTCATCACTTTGCCACCTTTACCATATTAAACTTGCCCTTGATGAAGTCATGCTCCCACACATTGTTCTGTCTTCTGACAATGCTTGTTACAAAGGAAACAGCTTCTGTGACCTATATTGCTTTCCTAAATGATGAAGCCTTTCCAAAATCAGATCTACCCTTAAAGAAAAGGGTTTTCTCTTAGTAGAGAAAATTCTTTACTGACTCCCATTGACAATTGAGGCAAAAACCAGAGGACCAATGGTCCTGTAGCTCACCTAACACTTGGTCCTGATATATATTTTAATGCTTTTATCCATGTACATGTATATAGCACCAGGGCAGGGGCAGATAACCACACTCCCTTGGGGATTAATGTTGAGTAGCAATTCTATATACCAAGCCACAAGGTCACTGGGCCTTTGTTTCTGGACAAAGATTTCTGAAGGGTTATTATCATATATGGGTGTGGTGGCCACCATGTTCATGTGACCATGACCATCTGAACAAACTTTGATTCCTTTGTCCAAATAGTAAAGCTCCATATGAAATACAGTAATCATTTGTATAAACTATGATGGGCCTGAGTGCCCAATGCTTCATACCAGTACCAAGTTTCAAGGTTATAGGCCTTTCGGTTCTCGAGAAAAAGACGTTTGAAGAGTTTTTACCATATGTGGGCATGGTGGCCATCTTGGTCAAGTGACCAAGACCATCTGAATAAACTATGGTTCCTTAAAGCCGGTGAAGCTGCATAAGAAATATGGCTTCAATTGACCCTAGTGGCCTCTGAGAAGATGTTTGAAAATGTTGACAGGTGACAGAATCTCAATGACCGTGTACAAAAGTCAAAGAATGACCTTGACCTTTAACGACAAAATATCTTCATCTGGTCATTCAGTCAACCATATATACCAAATATTGCACCTTAGACTTAAATAGTTTCTGAAAAATCCACTGTTTAAGCATTTTCCCATATAAAAGCCTACATAATGTACAAAAGTTGACAGTGTCATAAATTAGGCCAAGGTCAACGCACAATCATTTGTATAAACTATGATGGGCTTGAGTGCCAAAAGCTACATACCAAGTTTCAAGGTCATACGCCTTTTGGTTCTGGAGAAGAAGATTTTGAAGGGTTTTTACCATATACTGGCATGGCGGCCAGCTTGGTCAAGACCCCGAGAACAAACTTTTATTCCCCGATCACACTTAGACTCCATATGAAATTTTGCTTCAATCAAACCAGTGGTTTCAGAGGAGAAAATCTTGATGACGGACAGACCGACAAAATGACCTTGATCTTCAGTGACATAATATCTTCATCTGGTCATTTAGTTGACCATATATACCACGTATTGTACCTTAGACTTAAATAGTTTCTGAGAAATCCACTGTATAAGCGTTTTCCCATATAAAAGCCTAATGTACCAAAGTTGACCATGTCCTAAATTAGATCAAGGTCAATGCAAGGTCATCATTTGTATAAACTATGATGGGCCCGCATGCCCGATGCTACATACCAAGTTTCAAGGTCATAGGCCTTTTGGTTCTAGAGAAGAAGATTTTGAAGGGTTTTTACCATATATGGGCATGGTGGCCATCTTGGTCATGTGACCCAGACCCCGGGTATACACTTTAGTTCCCCTATCCACTGAGACACTATATGAAATTTGGCTTCAATCTCCCCAGTGGTTTCAGAGGAGAAGATGTTTGAAAGTCTTGATGACGGACAGACCAACAAAATGACCTTGACCTTCAGTGACAAAATATCTTCATTTGGTCATTTAGTTGACCATATATACCATATATTGTACCTTAGACTAAATAGTTCCTCAGAAATCCACTGTATAAGCGTTTTCCCATATAAAAGCCTAATGTACCAAAGTTGACCATGTCGTAAATTAGGTCAAGGTCAACGCAAGGTCATCATTTGTATAAACTATGATGGGCCCACATGCGCGATGCTACATACCAAGTTTCAAGGTCATAAGCCTTTTGGTTCTGGAGAAGATGATTTTTGGAGGGTTTTTACCATATATGGGCATGGCGGCCATCTTGGTCATGTGACCCAGACCCCGGGTATAAACTTTCGTTCCCCCATCCCACTGAGACTCCATATGAAATTTGGCTTCAATCAAACCAGTTGTTTTTTTTAGGAAAAGCTGTTTGAAAATCTTGACGACGGATGGTCCGACGGAATGACCTTGACTTTTAGTGACATAATATCTTCATCTGATCATTTAGTCGACCATGTATACAAAGTATTGTACCTTAGACTTACACAGTTTCTGAGAAATCCACTGTTTAAAAGTTTTCCCATATAAAAGCCTAACCTACCAAAGTTGACCAAGTCGTAAATTAGGTGAAGGTCAATGCAAGGTCATAATTTGTACAAACTATGACGGGCCTGCATGCCCAATGCTACATACCATGTTTCAAGGTCATAGGCCTTTTGGTTCTGGAGAAGAAGATTTGTGAAGGTTTTTACCATATATGGGCATGGCGGCCATCTTGGTCATGTGACCCAGACCCCAGGTATAAACTTTCGTTCCCCCATATCACTGAGACTCCATATGAAATATGGCTTTAATCGGCCCAGTGGTTTCAGAGGAGAAGATGTTTGAAAAGCTTGACGACGGATGGTACGACAGAATGACCTTGACCTTTAGTGACATAATATCTTCATCTGGTCATTTAGTCGACCATGTATACAAAGTATTGTACCTTAGACTTAAATAGTTTCTGAGAAATCCACTGTTTAAGCGTTTTCCCACATAAAAGCCTAATGTACCAAAGTTGACTATACGTAAAGTAGGTCAAGGTCAACGCAAGGTCATAATTTGTACAAACTATGATGGGCCCACATGCCCGATGCTACATACCAAGTTTCAAGGTCATAGGCCTTTTGGTTCTGGAGAAGAAGATTTTTGAAGGGTTTTTACCATATATGGGCATGGCGGCCATCTTGGTCATGTGACCCAGACCCCCGGTACAAACTTTCATACCCCCATCCCACTGAGACTCCATATGAAATTTGGCTTTAATCGGCCCAGTGGTTTCAGAGGAGAAGATGTTTGAAAATCTTGACGACAGATGGTCTGACGGAATGACCTTGACCTTTAGTGACATAATATCTTCATCTGGTCATTTAGTCGACCATGTATACCAAGTATAGTACCTTAGACTTAAATAGTTTCTGAGAAATCCACTGTTTAAGCGTTTTCCCATATAAAAGCCTAACGTACCAAAGTTGACTATGCCGTAAAGTATGTCAAGGTCAACGCAAGGTCATCATTTGTACAAACTATGATGGGCCCACATGCTCGATGCTACATACCAAGTTTCAAGGTCATAGGCCTTTTGCTTCTGGAGAAGAAGATTTTTGAAGGGTTTTTACCATATATGGGCGTGGCGGCCATATTGGTCATGTGACCCAGATACCCGGAACAAACTTTCGTTCCCCCGACCTAGGTAGGCTCCATATGAAATATGGCTTCAATTGGCCCAGTGGTTTCAGAGAAGAAGATGTTTGAAAAGCTTGACAACGGATGGTACGACAGAATGACCTTGACCTTTAGTGATATAATATCTTCATCTGGTCATTTAGTCGACCATGTATACCAAGTATTGTACCTTAGACTTAAATAGTTTCTGAGAAATCCACTGTTTAAGCGTTTTCCCATATAAAAGCCTAACGTACCAAAGTTGACTATGCCGTAAAGTAGGTCAAGGTCAACGCAAGGTCATCATTTGTACAAACTATGATAAGCCCACATGCTCGATGCTACATACCAAGTTTCAAGGTCATAGGCCTTTTGCTTCTGGAGAAGAAGATTTTTGAAGGGTTTTTACCATATATGGGCGTGGCGGCCATATTGGTCATGTGACCCAGATACCCGGAACAAACTTTCGTTCCCCCGACCTAGGTAGGCTCCATATGAAATATGGCTTCAATCGGCCCAGTGGTTTCAGAGAAGAAGATGTTTGAAAATGTTGACGACGGACGGACGACGGATGCCTGGCTATACTATAAGCTCACCTATGAGCCTAAAGGCTCAGGTGAGCTAAAAATGGCAAAAAGGCTTCTCCTGAGTGTATTCGCACGTCACCTTAGGACTTAGGAATAGCCATTTGGTAAAAAACCAAGAGGCCCATGGGCCAAAAAGCTCACCAGATCTCTAGCTCAAAATTGCTATTACATTTGATTAGGCTCAAAATTGCTGTCACATTTGGACAGGCTAATTCAAAATATACAACTACAAAGTCTCAGTCTGACCGTCTTTTGAGTTGATAACAAAATAAATAACTATTTTCTATCTTTTGATTGCCGTGACAATAAAAAGGATAACTTTCAATAGATTTTTTAGCCATTTCTATAAGCCAGTACATGATTTTTATATGCCACATAATACGACTCGTCTCCGACAGGCATATAAAAATATCTTTGACGGTTTTAAAGCTATAGAGTGGGCATGATTTCTATTTCAAAAATTACAAACGGGCATAATTCTGTAAAAATTTGAAGATGGAATTATAGTTCTTATTCTCTGCACATCGCCTGATGATGCTTTATATTTTGTACAAAGTTTCACGAAAGTATCTTTGGGAGTTATAAAGTTATAGAGAGGACATGATTTTTGTACTGAAAATAACAAAGGGGCATAATTCCATAAAAAAAAAGGTAGGTGGAGTTACAGTAATTGTTCTCTGCACATTGTCTGATGATGTTTAACATTTGTATCAAAATATCTCAAATGGTTTCAGAGTTAACAAGCGGACATGATTTCTGTACTAAAAATTACAAAGGGGCATAATTCAGTAAAAAAATGTAGAGTTACGGTTCTTGTTTTCTGCATATTTTCTGTTGATGTTTTACATTTGTACCAAGTTTAGTGAAAATATCTCGAACAGTTTCAGAGTTATTAAGCGGACATGAAATCATGACAGACAGACGGGACGGACAAGGTGATTACTATAGGGCTTCCGCAGACTTCATCTGACGTGGCCCTAATTAAAAGACACAAAAATTTCTGTTTTATATTTATAATTGCAATACTTTCAGACATGACATAACTGAGCCAATAACAATGGAACTTAAGATGAGTGATGATCAGCAAAGGTACCTTAACACAGAAGGGAGACTACTGTGTTATCTGACTGCATGTATTTGCAAATTATCTCCCTTTACATTGTTTTTGCAACATGACTTGTACCCAATATAAAGGCTGTATTGTTTGTGTGAAATTGGATTCGATTTTCTTCTCTCAACATAATTCAATTTACAGCAGAAACTTTGAAGAACAGCATCCAGGGCCAAGTTGTTCAAATCACTGTTAGTATTACGTACATGTACAAGATCACGTATACTAATACTTTTTGCTGAAAAAATGTGAGGAGCTTTTGCACATTCTCAGCAAAAAGAGTGGCAGTGTTTATACATTCAGTACCTTTGAATAGATAAAAGCTCATTAACCAATGACATAGTTTTGAACAAATGGGCCCAGGTCTATATTTTTTTTTTTTTGTACAACTTACCATCTCATATGAGAAAAGAATTTGAGAAGCGATAGGAATTCTTAAATGTCTCTGCTCCTTAAAAAGGTTGCTAGTGAAGAATGGCATATATGATCAATAAATCTACATCCTAATTTGACTAAACTGATGATATTAGTGTAAAGCTGAAAGGATGCTGTACAGCCAGCCAGCAAATTCATTTCCTATGGATGCCTAATGCTGTCAAGTGTAATGCTTATACATGTATTGATTGCTGTGGCAATCCAAATCCTGGCAGTTAGGAATGAAAATGCTTTTTGGCTTTTTACAAATCTACACATGGTTAACTATATTTTAAAGGATGAAAACATTTTCAATACGAAAAAGAGCTGTTATGAAATGAAAAAGTCATAGTTACCAAACAACCTGGTCATCAGGTTGTTTGGTACCTATGACTCTTTGTTTCAAAACAGCTCTTTTTTGTTTCGCAACAGCCCTTGTATATACATAGTTAACCAGGAATGAAATCATCACTTCAATGATATTTAGGCAAAAGCACACTACTTTTTATCGAAACTACCATATTAATTCGGCTATATGATAGTTTACCCTTCTAAAATACCGCAAATATGTAAATCCAGCTAACAATGCGCTTTTCTTTTCCAAAGCAAACCCAAAAGTCTAGATCACACTTAGACTCCATATGAAATTTTGCTTCAATCAAACCAGTGGTTTCAGAGGAGAAAATCTTGATGACGGACAGACCGACAAAATGACCTTGACCTTCAGTGACATATCTTCATCTAGTCATTTAGTTGACCATATATACCATGTATTGTACCTTAGACTTAAATAGTTTCTGAGAAATCCACTGTATAAGCGTTTTCCCATATAAAAGCCTAATGTACCAAAGTTGACCATGTCGTAAATTAGATCAAGGTCAACGCAAGGTCATCATTTGTATAAACTATGATGGGCCCGCATGCCCGTTGCTACATACCAAGTTTCAAGGTCATAGGCCTCTTGGTTCTAGAGAAGAAGATTTTGAAGGGTTTTCACCATATATGGGCATGGTGGCCATCTTGGTCATGTGACCCAGACCCCGGGTATACACTTTAGTTCCCCTATCCCACTGAGACACTATATGAAATTTGGCTTCAATCTCCCCAGTGGTTTCAGAGGACAAGATGTTTGAAAGTCTTGATGACGGACAGACCGACAAAATGACCTTGACCTTCAGTGACAAAATATCTTCATCTGGTCATTTAGTTGACCATATATACCATATATTGTACCTTAGACTAAATAGTTCCTCAGAAATCCACTGTATAAGCGTTTTCCCATATAAAAGCCTAATGTACCAGGTCTATATTTTTTTTTTGTACAGCTTACCATCTCATATGAGAAAAGAATTTGAGAAGCGATAGGAATTCTTAAATGTCTCTGCTCCTTAAAAAGGTTGCTAGTGAAGAATGGCATATATGATCAATAAATCTACATCCTAATTTGACTAAACTGATGATATTAGTGTAAAGCTGAAAGGATGCTGTACAGCCAGCCAGCAAATTCATTTCCTATGGATGCCTAATGCTGTCAAGTGTAATGCTTATACATGTATTGATTGCTGTGGCAATCCAAATCCTGGCAGTTAGGAATGAAAATGCTTTTTGGCTTTTTACAAATCTACACATGGTTAACTATATTTTAAAGGATGAAAACATTTTCAATACGAAAAAGAGCTGTTATGAAATGAAAAAGTCATAGTTACCAAACAACCTGGTCATCAGGTTGTTTGGTACCTATGACTCTTTGTTTCAAAACAGCTCTTTTTTGTTTCGCAACAGCCCTTGTATATACATAGTTAACCAGGAATGAAATCATCACTTCAATGATATTTAGGCAAAAGCACACTACTTTTTATCGAAACTACCATATTAATTCGGCTATATGATAGTTTACCCTTCTAAAATACCGCAAATATGTAAATCCAGCTAACAATGCGCTTTTCTTTTCCAAAGCAAACCCAAAAGTCTAGATGTCTTCCAACAATCCCAACAAGACCTGTCACTGGGACAGGATAGCTCGCCTTACAGCGCCTTGCCCATCACCAAAAAACTTTTAACGTAAAACTTTAACATTTTGCCACAGCCAACACCAACGCCAACGCTGGGGGTAGCACAATAGCTCTTCCTGAACTTCGTTCAGGCGAGCTATAAACTAAAATCTGTCTGACATGACAGATCTATATCTTTGAGGCTGTTATGGAAGGGAAAATCTCAAACTGATAACCTGAGAAACAAGGTAGTTTTAACTTTCACAGCTGACCAATCTTGATTTCTACATCCTTTCAACTTGACTGCAAATATTGAACAAAAGCATCAGTGTGAATTTAAATGAACAAATATTCTAGTGTAGCTATGATTAAATATGAAGACAACAAGTATTATTAGGGTCATTTAGCAAAATATGATTGCATCAGCAAAATGAACATGTCAAAGTACATCAAAAGTGAAAATAAACCTCCCTCATACATTTTAATGACAAACAACTGCCTATCTTACAATACGGTAGAACTCACTGATTTGGCTTCCATGGAACTCAATCTGTCCCAGTAAATTTCCATGGAACAAGGCTTTCACAAGTCAAGCACAAACTGTCCAGTCCTTTTCCATGGAGCAAGAATAACTTAATTTCCATGCAACAAGGCTTCCATGGGTGTAAAACAAAGCATATAGTCCACTTCCATGGAACTAGAATAAACTGTTTCAGTAAAATTCCATGGAACAAGACTTCCATAGGTGCAGAACAATCTGCAGTCCCCTTTCATAGAGCTAGATTAAATGTTCCAGTTAATTTCCATTGAACAATAAAGCATAAGCCTATGGCTTTCCATCAAATCCTATTCCATATTTTCTATACTCTGTACTAAAATTTGATAAATATTATTTAAACCAACCAAACACTTTTCCAAATGTTGTTAACGTCTTTCAACAGAAATGAAAATTAATGAATTCACAAACAGGGTAGATCCTAATGAGGCAGCTCATAATGAGCTGCCTCATTAGGATTTACTCTGTTTGCCCTCTGTTCTTTGAATTCTCTATATGATCTAGCTTTTCAACTCTGCAGATGTTCGTTTTGTCAGCTGCTATTCTTGCAACTTAAGCTGGAATATAGGTTCCTGCTTGACAAGTATGATGTCCGCAAATTTGTAACAAGGGCTTCGCAAGCGGCGCATAATAAGCCCGTTGTAATGTCATAAAGGAATTATAGAATGAACAAGATTGTTTACGTAAGGACAGACAGGCAGACAAGTAGGGGAAACCACACTTTAACTAATGACGGCAACATTATTTAAATATTTAACACATCAAATACTATTAGTGATACTATAGGTGAAGTGGCTCCTAAGTTGAGAAATGCCAAAGTCAAACAAGGGAGATAATTCATAAACTAAATACATGTATACTAGATATACCATTTTTGCTTCTAATACATTCCCTTGACAATATACACATCTCCATAAAGTTGTGTTAAAATATTCTAAACGGTTAAGGAGTTACAGAGTAAACAGGAAATTTATGCATGGGCAGATAATCCAATAAGCAAGCCAGAGTTGTGGTTCTTGCTCAGGATACATTGGCCCATTATTACACACATTCCTACAAAGTTTCATTCTAATATTTCAAAGGGTTAAGGAGATATGAAGTGAATGGAAATGCCTAAAAAATAATGATCAAAGGGAGGTTACTCCAAAATTAAGAAAGGGGGAGCAACCATTCTTTATGTGACACATCATCATGCGATCATGCACATTGCTATAAAGTTTCATCATGATATTCGAAACAGTTACCGAGTTAATTTATGCACAACATAAGTATACATAAAAATAGCCGAAAATAACTAATAAAAGGGATGTAACTCAGAAACGAAGAAAGGGAGAGCAACCATTGTTAAACGTGACACATCGTTGGGACTTCATACACATTGCTATTAAGTTTCATGAGGATATCCCAAACAGTTATCTAGTTATGGCGCACACAAGACCTGCAGGGAATAAAAAAACAATCAAAGGGGCATAACTTTGAAACCAAGGAAGGGGGAGCAAACATTCTTGTATGCGATATATTCTCCCTACCTACTTCATATGCCTACAAAATTTCATGAAGATATTCCAAATGGTTACTGAGTTATGGAGCACACAAGAATGTTTACGGACGGAGGAAAGGGAGTTTACTCCAAAATTAAGACAGGGGGAGTAACCATTCTTATATGCGACATATTATCTTGTGATCATCCACATTGCTATAAAGTTTCATCATGATATTCCAAACAGTTACCGAGTTAATGTATGCACAACATAAGTATACACAAAAATAGCCGAAGATAACTAATAAAAGGGATGTAACTCAAAAACGAAGAAAGGGAGAGCAACCATTTTTGTACGCGACACATCGTTGGGACTTCATACACATTGCTATGAAGTTTCATGAAGATATCCCAAACAGTTATCTAGTTCTGGCGCGCACAAGACCTGTAGGGTAAAAAACAATCAAAGGGGCATAACTTTGAAACCAAGGAAGGGGGAGCAACCATTCTTGTACGCGACACGTTCCCCCTACCTAATACATATGTCTACAAAATTTCATGAAGATATCCCAAATGGTTACTGAGTTATGGCGCGCACAAGATGTTTACGGACGGACGGACGGACGGACGGACAGCGCCATGACATAATACGTCCGTTTTTTCAAAACGGGCGTATAAAAATGAGCCCCACCACAACAAAACCAACAATGTGGTTGTGTGCCCAGCGCAGATTCAGATCAGCCTGGGCATCTGCCCAGTTTGATCAGACTTCGTTAAGAGCTCAAAGGGTAACTAAGGGTCTAAGCTACCTCCATGCGAACAGCGAAGACTCTGATCAGACTGGGCGGATGCCCAGGCTGATCTGAGTGCGCTGGGCGCACAACCACATTGTTGGTTTTGTCGTGTCGCGGCTCAAATGAAAATGGCAGAGTTTCTTCTCCTGGAAGTGTTCCCATTTACCTTGAAAGAAAGATTTCATGTAAAGGAGAAACTTAGAAATAACAGGACTCCTTTTCATAATTTTATTGCAAACAATGGTATTACAATTCATAACTGAAGGATACACAAGCTGACAATGACAAAGCCATGGGAGCCATGTCTTGGTCAGTCGCGCCAAATCTGACCATCACTCACTGTTTCTTAATGTGTATGGGTACACCTACATATTTTTCTATCATTTTACAAACAGGAACAACTTTTGTGACTTCCTGTTTGCTTCCTTGGACAATGTAGCCCTTCCAAAATGGGGACTGCTCTAATAGGAAAGAATTTGCTCCTACGAGCAAATTCTTTCCTGCAAGAGCTGATCCCTATTGAGAAGGGAGGCAAAACTGAAAATGTAAGAATTGCTTCCCTTGACTGTGTACCCATTCACTTTAAGGCATATGAGAACTGCATGCCTAGAACAGAATGCTCATATATGGAGTGATGCAGTTATCTTTTTAAAATACACGTCAGATTTATTGTCAAGGCAGACTGCACATGTACACTGTAGACTCATGAGCTGCTAGTGTCTGCCCCATGACATTAATTTTCAACGTGTAAGACTGGCCCATTATTATCACACTTTAATATTTATTTAAATATAGAGATACTTCTAAAAAAATTCTGCCATATGTATAATGTAACTATATATTTCTATGCATATAACCTTTGGCAGGTAAAGGAGAGTTTCATGGTAAAATCTATATAAAGACGGATATCAAAGAGCCATGCCTTGAGTAAAACCTGTACTGGACATATTGGCCAGACAAAAAATGCATACCTTCACTGAACTACACCTGGGCTAACTGATCATACATGTGCTATATGGGTGAACATGTTCGTTGAGTCACAGCTCATATGGTGGTCAAATCAGGACTAGAAAATACATCTGAGCCACGACATGACAAAACCAACAATGTGGTTGTGCGCCCAGCATAGACTCAGATCAGCCTGGGCATCCGCCCAGTCTGATCAGAGTCTTCACTTTCCGCATGAAGGTAGCTTAGTCCCTTGGCTACCCTTTAAGCGCTGAGCAAAGAGTCTGATCAGACTGGGTGAATGCCCAGGCTGATCTGAGCCTGGGCTGGGTGGACGACCACATTGTTGGTTTTATCATGTCGCGGCTCACATCTGTACATGTAAAAGGTAAGATTTCACCAGATCAGACAAAACCATGACTATTGGGAGATGTTATAGAATTACTGCCCTTCACCACTGTAGATTGAGCACATGAAACTTGCAAAGGGACAGAGTATTAAGTCTGCAATTAAACAGGAAACACTCTCAGGGGAAGCCACTCTGCAATTTCATTACTGCCTCCCTTCCCTTTCCAATGGAAATCACCTCTTAAACGATAGAAACTGCTTGCCTACAGATTTGCTCCCCCCCCCCCAAAGGAGCAAATTCTTTCCTTCAAAAGTAAACCCTATTACAGAAGGCTTTGTGGTCCAGGGGAACAAACGGGAAGTCCTATGAGTTGTTCCTCTTTGTAAAAAATGGAAGTGTACCCATACACCTTAAATTGCCTTCTTTTTTCACAATATTTGATATTTTGGTCACGGTTAATATTTTACATGAAGCCGATCAGTTAAGAATGTATTATTATAAAATTACCTCCCTTTGCAACATATTTACAGCATTACCTTCACTGGTCGAGGGAGATAATCCATTAACATCTCATAGTGTAAGTAAAATTGGTCACTGCTGAACTCTGAATGATAGGGTTATGAAAACTGAGCTTTGTGAGTTCTTTCTGCAGACAGACTCAATATATGCAGCTGAAACTCATCCACATAATGGGTGTACATGTATTTGATAATTCCTATTTGAAAATTCCAAGATAATTTTTCTTATCCCAAAATATAAACATCCGCTCAGGTCCTTCATAAGGCAGTTCTATCGAAGAGCCACAACACATCCTATTTTATTAAGATAAATGGGTACACTTCCATGGGAGGATACTCCGTTTCATTTTGCCTCACTTCGCAATAAGTGTCAACTTTTAAAGAAGCAAATTCTCATCTTCAACTCTTTCACTACCAAAAAGCAGACGACAAAATTTACGTCTGCAAAAAATAAAAAAATGCCTTGTCCAAGACTTTTTATATTGAGAATTCAAAGACTAGAGGGCAAACAGTGTAGATCTAGATGAGGCGGCTCATTATGAGCCGCCTCATCAGGATCTACGCTGTTTGCAAATTTTGCTAATTGCGTCACTGGGGCTTAAAGAGTTAAGAGTAGTTCCCTTACAAGATGTCACGAAAAATGTTAACCTTTGTAAAATGGTGCAAAGGTGGAAAAGGTGGTGTTTCCAAACACTTTTAGAAGTAACGAAGGAAAATCATCTGATAATTATCTTGTAATATCCCCTTATCCAATAGTAAATAAAAGTTACATTTCAATTCACGAACTGCCTTCTAATTTACAGCATGAAGGGGACCAATACACAACATAAATTTGCGATAAAACAACAGATGTTCTTATTAACAACCCTGTGAATGTAATTTCCCCTTTTGGGGAGCTATCATAAATGAAAGTACGAGTATCAACACACAATATGGCACCTTACTGCATGTGTAAACAGCAGTGATTTAGATCAGTCTGCACATCCAGTCTGTTCAGTTGTCTGTTTGTTGAACAATCTACAGATTCCTAGGAATGTATAAAGTGAACGACTACCATAAAAATTCTTGAATTTGGACACCTAAAATGATTACCGTAACTGTCCTAATAAGAGCTGTTACCCGACAGCATAGCTCGCCTGAACAGGTGCATCCCTATCATGAACACAAAGTTCTAAAAATGTGAACTTGACCTCCAAGGTCAATTAGGAAGGTGATATTGCTACTATGTAAAACTCTGGAGCAGTATTTGTCATCAGTCTGGGTATAATTTTCCACCTAGGAAGTATGGCACTATAAACCTTCAGCCTGTGATCTTGACCTAAATGTCAATGCAAGAGGTGAGGTTGGTCCTGTACAGCATGTAACAGAATTCTAAGTATCAACTGAATCCATCCACACACTAAGAATATTTAACTAAAAGTTTTAACAAAACATTTATATGTCCATAACCTTGACCTCAGTCATCAAGGGGGTTGGGTGGTATTGAATAACAAGAGTTGTTAGAAGACAACGAAGCGTGCCTAATGCGTGCCTGACTCTCAAGGTTACAAAGTATCCTGACTCAAAACATTGTTAACATAGTTAACCAGGGATGAATGTGGTAGCTAGTGCACAAATGAAGTTTGCATCAGAAGCTAGACTAAGTCAGTTGATCCCTTATGCATTCAGGGCCGACTTGTATGACACTATCTGGACACTTTGCGGACACTGAGGGTCGGGTCCTCGTACACCAGAGGGAGAGATACCAACATAAGTCTAACTTATAATGCCTCATGGTGACAAAGGGTGGTTCCTAGTATGGGTTTTCTCACCACCTTTACTCAGTACTAAGTCGGTCTGATGACACCTCCTTACCCTTTGCAGACTTCCCATGTTTCCATTGGCCCCACCCCATAACCTCACCCCTGGCCTGAACCAGTTGTCAAAGCCTGGATTCTGTATAAACTATTTCATCTGTGATCCTTATGTCCAGTTTCTAACTCTCCAGGGCAAGTAATGGTATTAGACTTATGACATTATTCCCATTTTGCAAGTGTTTAATATGACCTGTTATACATCCTGACCTCTGGCCCCACCCAGGGGAACTCTACCACAAAGTCAAAAATGTTGGTCTGGGTAAGTTAAAGTATCATACTACATCTAAACTTTGTAGCATATAAGGTATCGAAGTTATGAGCTCAAAGAAAAATGCATATTCATATTGCATATTTATTAAATAGTGTTAAAGGTATAAGGCAAAATAACTCAACCATGAATAAAGGTCAAGGACACAAGAGTCTGCATGGATGCTTTGCTGCTGCTGAAGCCCAACGGTCAAGGGAAGGTCCTGGCCAAATACGAAGCAGGTAGTGATCTATAAATAGTATGAGGTCCTTCCCAATGTCAGGCTGATCCACTAGGCCAGGAATAATGTTAATTCATCAAATAGTGTTAGAGATATAAGGCAAAATCAGTAGACCGTGAATAAAGGTCAAGGGCACAGGAGTTAGCATGGATGCTTTGCAGCAGCTGTAATTGTAGGGATATGATTTTTGTCCAAGTATCAACTCTCTTTTCTCAAAGGTATGATGAAAATTGAAAATATTGCCCTCAAAACAGTGCCAAACAGCAAAGTCAATCAACCGTAACATATAGGTCAAGGACACACAATTGTGTGATGCTGCTGCTGCAGCCATATGGATGTATAAATGTACCAAGTATGATGATTGTAGCTGCTATAGTTTGTAAGATACAGACTTGAACATCCAGTTAAACGCAATTGTTAACATTGGTTTACTTGATCACGGACGCCGACGAGGACGCTGACGCTAACGCTAACGCATACTCAGACTACGACGCCAGGGGTATAGCATAAACACTCCTTTGCTTCGCAAAGGCGTGCTAAAAATTCAGACCATCACCAGCGATCTCCTCAGACCATTAAGGCATGTCGCTTGCAACATGCCTTACGCTTCAAATTACCTTTGCAACATGCCTAAATTTCCAATGAATATTTATTTAAGTGCTGTTATTTTCATTTTTTAGCCAGTAAAGTTGTTTCAAATGCATTAAGGATCATCAATGAATTAATTATAACGTAAATTTAGGCTAATTTTGACAAAGCATTGCTATATTAAGGATTTTAAAAAATGATCAACAAGTCAAAATCTGGTTTTTGTGCTAAAAGTGACATGCCTTCTGAAATTTCTGGGGAGAACACTGCATCACCTAACTTCTGTGGAAGTATTAAGTAAATCTGTCTTATCGTTAAGGTGAGTTTTAAAAAACTTTAGCCAAGAACAATAAAACATACAATTTTAAAGTCAGTGACCTTGACCTATAGGTCATGACCAGGGGTGAGGATGGTGCTGAATAAAATTCTAGACCAATATCTATTATATAATTCAAATTGATCAAAGGACTTAGAAACTAAGAGATCTTAAAAACTTTAATGTAAAACTTTAACATAAAATTTCAAAGTCCATGACCTTGACCTAAAATTCATGTATTCAAAATATGGAGACACAGTATTTGCCCCTATTGACAGTTATGCTTCACTCGTATACATTTTTGAAGAACTACAAAACATTTCCCTATTAAATGCCCCCACTCAAGTTAAAGCTTTAGGGCGGATTGCACAATGCTGGTTTAAAGTTAACCCTAAGGTTAGCCATACGATTTGTATGGACTAAACTTGAGATTAGCTTAAACTTGCATTGAGCAATCGGCCCTTAGGGTTTAACCTCTGTCAGGCATTAATCTTTCCCAGTAAAAAATAAACATATCAAACTAAGACAACATCAAACATAGAGCTCAAAATATGGGTGGATTCTGACAACAATTCTGTGGCAATTTTCCTAATTTCTCCATATAAACATATATTGTGACCCTTTGTTTCTCATGCCTGATGGGCAAACAATACATGTTTTATCATGAACAAAAATTATCTAGTCAACATCAAAACCTACCTTATCTATCTGGCAGTTTATTTATTGACTAATTAAAAGATACAATTTATACATAATTGCCACAGCTTATAACTCAGTATGGCACGTACATTATACAGTTACTGTACCACAGTAATAATGAAATACAGCTTTCAGCAGTTGTTTGAGACAAGCAGTGCTGCAGATAAGAAGGGGTAACAGAGAGAATTTAGGGATAATTTTCCTTATTTTTCCATAAAAACATACGTTGTGACCCATCATTAGAACCGTCTCGGCGAGACGGTTCTAATGAGGGGTCACAACATATGTTTTCGTTGAGAAATAAGAAAAATTATCTCCAAATTATCGCTGTTACCCCTTCTTATCTGGAGCTCTGACAAGTGTTAGATAAAGGTAGATGGGCACAGCTAAAGGAGAAGCACTGCTAATATTTTCGTTTTTGCCTTCCTTTTTCACACGAGGCCAAGACTTAAAAAGAGTTGCTTGCGTCGGGCACAAATTATTTCCTATAAGAATAGACCACATTTTGGAAAGGCTGCACTGCCCGGGGAAGCAAATAGGAAGTCACTAAAGTTGTTCCCCTTTGAAACAATTATAGGAAAACACGTATGCCCCTTTACCTGAATGGATGTTTTCCAGTAAGTCTAAGATAGGGTTGCTTATTTCTTTATTAAACATAAAACTGCTGAGGAGGTTTGAAGAAAGGCCCAAAACAATTTTTTTTTTGCAGCAAACCAATACTGATCACCAGAAACCCTTTTCACCTGGAGCTCTGATTCTGCACGTTTTACATGTACAATAAATGGTCATAAACAGAGACTGATTTTATTTTTCCTGTCTCAATGCAACTGTCTGTCACTGATTTTTTCATGTTTTGATCATAATTTTTAACAAAATATAACTGACATACAATGTAATTAATGGCAAAATTGAGCTATACATGTACTTTTAAATAATATGGTGACCTATAAAAGACCAAGCATGCCTCACTGAAGTTTTATGCATGAATCACAGCATTTCAGACATACAGACACAGGGGCGTAACTAGGGGCAATTTCATAATACGCACGACCATGTTTTATTCTCTACTTCTTGAAGGGAAAGCTAGTATTTCAGCCACTTTGGTAACTGGTATTGAAATCTTGTCTAATTTATAAATATTCAGCATGCAAATATGCAGGTGCGTTTTGAAATTTTGTCAATTTTGACAAAATTTCAATACGCACTTGCGGATTTGCCGTATAGGTAGCTACGCCCTTGCAGACATATATGATGCAGCCAGCTGTATAAATAAAACAGAGAAACAAGACTATTTCACTTGGCCTAAATACTGACTTTATATAATATCGAGCTGAGAATCGAAAAAACCCAACAAAGTGGCATGTGCACCCAGCAAAGACTCAGCGCAGTCTGGGCATCCGCTCTAGCGGATCAGAGTCTTTGCTATGCACTTAAATGGTAGCTACAGGTCTGAGCAACTCCATACGGACAGTGAAGGCTCTGATCAGACTGGAGAGATGCATCTTCCCTAGGCCCACATGCCACTTTGTTGGTTTTCATTTCATGAATACTAGTCACAGTTCCAGATAAGCCAAAATTCTGGGGCTTTTTTTTTTGTTTGTTTGTTTATTGTTCCATAATAACAATGTGGTGGCATCTCAAAAGGGTCAATATGTACATTTTCATGATAAGCAGCTCTGCTGTTTTCATTTTTGCCCCCTGTGTTAAAAGGCATCAACTATAGAAAAGAAGTTGCTCCTTTAAGAAAAGGTTCCATTTTGGCAGGGTTTAGTTGCCCAAGAGTGCAAAGAGGCACAAAAAGGTGTACCTATACGCCTTACAAGATATTTATGAGGAGTAACATGAAAGTTACCCTGAATATTGAGACAAATGTGCCCGAGCAAACACTGAAGACCAAGTTCAGGAGCAGCTCTGTCATTCCACCAGCACATCTGACAGAGCTTCTGACAGCTTAATCAACTTCGAATTTTAGAATAGTTTCTGACAAAGGTCTAGAAAAGTTGGTATTGCTTTTTTTTTTATTTCTCACCATAAAATATACAGCATGACCCCCGTCAAGGTAGTTCTAATGAGGGATCACAAAGTATGTTTTATGGAGTACAGGCAGAAATTATCTGACTATCCTTAAAACCCCACCTTATCCAGACATTGGAAATTTCAGTAATAGGTTACCACACTGAGGATAAATTAAATAAACCCCAAAAATTTTCTTCTCTGAAACCCTAGCAATGGCTCATTTTCCCTGCCTCCCAGGCATAGTTTTTAAATAATTTAATTTATATGAATTCTGTGAACTTGATGGGACTAATTTTTCATGAAATTTTAACTTGCTGTCAGTCATATGTTCATTTATTTTATATTTTCGGAAGCCAAAAGCTTCAACTCGTTGTAGTTCGCTGTATTTTCTTCGTATATTGAGAGCCTGACTGTCTCCCCAGAGATCTCGTATATCTAAAATAAGCTGTTCAACATTCTGAAATATCAAGATATAGAAAAGACGCAATCTTATTTAACGTTGGAAAGATAAGGCAGATTTTTGTAATAAAACTGACTTTTTTTCATATCTTACCAAATATATTGATTATGGATTTTAAGACCCTATTTGAATCAAATCCTACACGCCTTTGCAGTTCCAAAGACAAATTTGGAGACATACATTTCACTTATCTACACTCCACTCTCTTTATATCGAATCCAAAGAGATCAAGAAATTTTACTAAGAGATATCAGCAGTTGAAATTCGAGCAAGAAATCTACAGAGGGTAGTATATTTCCCTGTCTGCCCATTGTCACAAAACATACCATATGCTAGCCAAACCAGCATACAATTTTAGGGAAGTTATACTGCAGTCCATAGAGTAATACCTTCAAATGCTTCTGCTAGTCATAGGCAAGACAAAAATATCAGAAAATGTGTCTAAACTTTTTGTAAATTTTCTCTGACATAAGGGGGTACTTTGAGATACAGTGTTTAAGATAACCAGAGCAAATTGCCATATGTATTTAGTTCTTTTGTAAGTGTACCAAATTATACTAGAAGAGTGCCTAAAAAGGGCTGATGAGACACGTAATGTCTCTGACCTCTGACCCTAACCATTAAGGGCAGATAGAAGTTCTAAAACTAGAAGATATATATTCCACTCCTATGGAGAACTGGTACTAACGTTAACAGCTGTAATAAGAACACATATTTACCAAGAGTACGACAGACTTTCAGATCTCTATAATGGCAAGAAAATGTAAAAATAGACTACCATGATATGCTCCCTACTTTGGATAATCCTGTCTGAGCCTAAGAGAAGATTCATTACACAGTGCCTTTTGTATCATCCTCCCATTGTGCTGCTATGACCGAAATACTATTGAAATAGACCTAAAACTGCCAAGTGGTGTATCCATCAGCCATCATGATATCAATGAGCAGTCCGTTTCAAAAAGCCAGTAAACTGACAAGATAATAATACTCACATATAGGACACCATTATCAAGTATATGTGTAAGAAGGGCCCATTGACCATCCCTCAGATCTATATATAGAAGGTTTACATGTGTAAACGACAGAAATTTATCCATTGCTTCTTCAATAGTCAAAGGTGTACTTGGGCTTCTTTCATACCTAAAATAAGAAAAAATACCATGACCCAAAATACTGGAACAAAAGTATCTGAGAAAACAGTGTAGACCCTGATCAGACTGCTCCTGAGGAGCAGTCTGATCATGTTCTGCACTGTTAGCCAACCTGGCTAAATTTAGAACAACAACAATAATATGTTATAGCATCACAAAATTTAGCGTTATATGTCTATAAACCTGTCAATAAACCGGAAACAGTGTTTCTTCCCACAAAACTTAAAAGGTTTGATTCAGCCTGCTCTTCCAATGGTTACTTTAAATTCAAACATGACTGAATAATTTAGCTGTTTGAAATGAATTTAAAACCAACCACATGAAAATTACTCATGGCATATAGTCGAAATAATACGTTAAAATACTTGTAATAGTAATGTTGATAAACATACATATTAGCATATTAGATGTTGCTGAAAGCCACTGCACATTTCTGAAAGCCTATATGTTCATTAAACATTTAATGTAAGTCACAGTATGTAATAGAGGTAGAATTAAATATTGTTTTAAGGACCATGAGCATGATTAACAGACAGAATTGTCTTATTTAATTTGAAATTACTCCAATTTCACTCAACAGTTTCTATATACAGAGCCTGATTTTAAGGTGAATGGTTATCAGGGGAAGCAACTTCTTTTTCAATTTTGCCTCCTTTGTCAATGGGGGTCAACTCTTAAAGGAAAGAATTTGCTTCTTTTTTTTCCCTTCAAAAGTAGACTACATTTATGTTTTGTCATCCAGGAAAGCATTAAAAGAGACACTAAAGTTATTTTCCTTTAAAAAAATGGCCAAAATAAATGGAGGTATAACCATACACCTTAAGGACAGATGACTCTATGTTTTGTCATCCAGGAAAGCATTGAAAGAGTCACAAAAGTTATTCCCCTTTGAAAAAATGGCCAAAAACAAATGGAGGAGTAACCATACAATTAGAAACTTGCAAGACTACATGTATAATGGGAACTATAAAACCACTTACCTTCTGTGTTTTACATTAAACATAAGCTCTGCCCCTCTCACAGTTTCTACTTCTAATGTTGTCACAGTACATTTACTGTTAGGTATTGCTGTTATTGAACCTTTTATTTTATCATTTCTGAAAGAAACGAAAAACACTGAGAAGAGGGAGAAGGAGGATGAGGAATTCGTGCCAATTTCTTGATAAGTTCTATAAATACGATGGCTCCTTACATTTATTCATTTATTTATGATTATAATACGAGAGACAGCACATTTATCTTAGCTGCTAGAAACTGGTTTAATGTGTGGCTCTCAAAATGACATACACCCATGGTAAACAGCTATGGTCATGTCAGGACAGACAGTTAACCTAATCACACTATTCATGGGCAGGCTTAGACCTCCTAAGCAGTTAACCAGTACTAAGTGCACATACTTTTGCCAGTAAGTGACAACTGCCTTTCTTGAATCAGCAGAAGGGGAAACTAAAGTGGTTGGACAATTTCAACTTTAGAAGGGGGTAGCACTGTAGGGTGCAAACTTCAACTTTGGTAGCCTGTGGCACTGTAGGGTAAATGTTACCAAAGTCGCAGGTGGCAGCAAAAGTGTTAAAGCAATTTCTAATTTGGAAAATATAAGTTCCATTTACCTTAGTATCACAAGTTGGCAAGCTTTCTCAGGATTCTTCTTCACTGAATCCATACATAGAATCAGTTCTGTTGCCACTGGCAAGGTCAGCTGGAGGTCATGTTGACAGGAAGCGTCTGTATCTGTCACATAGTCCAGCAGACGCTCTAGCTCAAAATGGTCAGAACCTATAATAAATGTAATTTGATATCATTAACCCTTTTGCTGACCAATGGACCTGTCTGTCCTTATCATTTGGATGAGTCCATTTCTAGTTTTAGGGGTTTCTAGTAGATATTTTCATTTCCATTGCATTTTGCACAGAATTTCCTGTAAGCAAGCAGTGTCAACCTTCATTCTGAACTGGGTCTGCACTATTTCCATATGTTTCCAAACCAGGTTTTCAGTCTAAAAATATGGCATGGGATAAACCATTTACCGGTACATCATGTACGACTGTTGCCAGATAGATCAGTTGTTCAGTCTGTGCAGCAATGACGGGCTATGTGTTTCATCTGACATACAGTCAGATGAAACAGTTTTCTGTTTGCTAAACTTCCAAAACTTTGAAATGTTTGAAAACTGAGGAAAATAACATTTTGATTAACTTGATCAGGCTTCTGTTTTAATCGTAGAAACACTGACAAGCATGTTTCATTAATCATTTTAAGTCATTTCCAATCTTTTTCAAGTTGTATCTGATCTGCACCAAATTTTTAAAGCAATATCCTCATTCATATTATAATTCTTGATTGGAACTGGCTTCCAAGAACCAGTGTGAACTTCATATTGCCCTTCACTTTAGGATGGGTCTCAGCTTTAGCATGCAAATCAGAATATACACTATGTGCAAAAATATTAATGTTCAGCTGTAGTAGATATCTTCCATATTTCTCCTTAAAAATGATGTGACCCCTCATTAGAACTGTCCAGTGGGACAGCTTTAATAAGGGGTCACAGCATATGTTTTCATTGAGAAATAAGGAAAATTATCTCTGAATTATCCTAAAAGAAACACACATCAAAAACACCTTATCTGAAGCTGTTCAACACCATTATGCAGTAGTTTTACCTCGTAAAATTTTGCTGTTTTGTGGAAGTAAAACTGTTGTGAATATTTCCAAGTTCACTGTATTCTTACCATCAATGGAAGGAGGATAAAGGATAAACGTCTGTGGTCCTGGGTCTCTAATCCAAGACAGATAGTAAATACAGGACTCCATGAGTGTGACTTGTAGACAGAGGGTGTCTGATGCCCCAGAGTGGTAAAGACGGTACCCTTCATTATGGAACAACATGTAGAGAGCTCGGTACCAGCTGTAGAGGTAGTCATCATCAACCTTGTCTGAAATTATAGAATGAACATCTCAGAACTCTAAACAGTGTTGGATTTTCATGTTAACTGGTGTAATTTTCTTATACCTTCGTAAAAACGTATACCGTGATCTCTCATTAGAACTGCCATTCTAACAAAAAGCCAAAACAAAACAAGTTTTATGTCAAACTGACAGAAATTATTTCAGAATCATTATTCTTTACTCTTCTGGCAGAAATGTGGATTTCTGAATTCATAGCTAAAACATCAGGTTCAGC
This sequence comes from Ctena decussata, assembly GCA_963989385.1. NCBI lineage: Eukaryota > Metazoa > Mollusca > Bivalvia > Lucinida > Lucinidae > Ctena > Ctena decussata. The sequence continues at coordinate 88,161,519 of OZ022499.1, read as the reverse complement.
AAGTAATCCTGATTCTACAAAACAGTCACCACAGGGTATAATCTATTCTGCTAATTTTTGCTTCCTGCAGAGACTGTACATCATATTTGGCTTCTGCTGAGACTGTCCGCCATCTCTTGCTTCCTGCCGAGACTTCTTTACATGATAAATTGCTTCCTGCCGAGACTGTCCGCATGATTCTGCTTCCTGCCAAGGCTCTCGGCAGGAAGCAGAGTCACACGGACGGTCTCGCCAGGAAGCCATTTTTTCGAGGACAATAGTCCCTGCAGGAAGCAAGAGTTTGCGGACAGTCTTGATGGAAGCGGAATATGACGGACAGTCTCTGCAGGAAGCGAAAATTGGGGGACTGGTTTATACCCTGTGTTCACTGTGTCTCTCCTGTTTGCACACTGTCAGAGAAATATAAGTATGCCATGAAACTGAACAAAAATTTACCAGAAAACCAATACCTAAGTATCATTTCCTGCTAATTCCAGGGGAGACATTTATTTTACCTTTGCAATAATTACTTTAAATCTGGGGAATTTACAAACAGCAGAAAAACAACAAACTACAGCCATGGATATGTTCTGCTGAGGTGTAGGGGAACATTGTTACGAGAAGTGAAACACACATCAAAAATAAGTGTAGCAAAACTGTTTATGCACAATTGTATTGAAAGCTTATCTAGAACTCTATTCAAGCCATTGTGCATTTATTTCTCACCTCATGCATATAAAACATATTCTTTTATAGCATTTTCAGCACAAAATAGCCTTTTTTGAGCTGATGTGCGTAAAACTCGTATCACTCACCATTCCAGCTACCAGTAGGTGAATCATCCCGAAAGAAAAAGCATTCTGCAGCGGTATACTGCATTCCAACTGAAAGTGTATGGCTATACCTCTACATTTCTGCCATTTTTACAAAGGGAAAGCACCTTTGTGATTTCCTGGGTTTTTTTTTTTGCCTGGACATAACAGCCCTTACAAAATAAGGTCTACTTTTAAAGGAAAAAATTTGCTCCTACAGGAGCAAATTCTTTCTTTTAAGAGTTGACCTATACTGGGAAGAGGGACAAATATGAAAATGGTAGAGTTGCTTCCCCTTAACCTATAACCATTCATCTTAAGAAGTTTTGCCTTTTTTTAAAAACTACGCCACTCAAGTAGAAAATAATTTCTCCACTGGGAGCAAATTCTTTATAAGAAAAGAGGCAAATTAACTCCTGGCCAATGCTCTCCCTTTGTGGTGTATTCCTTTAGCTGAAGGTATGGATATTCCTCCATGATTTTTTTTGCCATTTTAACATAGGAGGAAACATTCAGGACTTCCTGTTTGCTCACTTGGAGGACAAAGTTCTTCCCAAAGTTGTCTACACATCTACAGAGCTCTAGATAAGAGGGGTATTTGATGATAATTGAGGGATAATTTTTTTTATTTCTCATTGAAACCATATGTTGTGACCCCTCATCTGAACCGTCTCGACGAGACGGTTCAGATGAGGGGTCACAACATATGTTTATATGCAGAATTAGCAAAAATTATCCCTAATTATCACCAAATACTCCCTCTTATCTAGAGCTCTGCATCTAGGAAAGAATTTATTTATTACAAACAAATTCTTGAAGTCCTTAAGACTTACTGTAGACTACACTGAGTTGTAGGCAGAGTTGCTTCCCTTGAATGGGTACCCATTTCCTATAACTTACCGACATAAAGCGCCAAATGAAGTTGACGAACTTTCTTCAGCAGATGATCCTTCACCATGAAATATAGCACCTCGTGAGAATGAGCATGATCAGGAAGAGATTCTATTTTTAGAATGTCTATCGATGAATGTTTTAATGATTCAAATATACTGTTTAATGTTGAGGACTGGTAAGAGTTTCTGCCGAAGTCGGCAGGGTCATTTGGCACAATGGAAGTTTTGTAAGTATGAGTTTTGTTTCTCGTGGCATGGAGGAAGTCTAATGTTAATGGTTCGTTATGAAACACATTCACTGTATATGAAAAGTTTTGAGATAAAACACGCTCCAATGGGTAGTCGTAGACAGGCCTGAAAAAAAGAATATAATTTTATTATACACTATAAGCTATATCAACTTGCTTGTGAGGAAACCAGTTCTGGTATATGGAATTCACACAAAACAAAGATCTGCCTGTACCACTTGAAGCACAAGAAAAACAGAACTGCACGTGTCCTGACCAGACTGCATATGTGCACATACTGGTCTAGCATGTTCAGCTTACACAAGCCTCCAAACAAATGTTTCTGTTATATGTATATAATGCATTAAGTGCATGTCTCTAAATTAGTGTTTCTATAGTGCTCATTGGTCAAAATCAGACTTATTTGAACGTAACATAAAAGTATTTAAATTTGCAACCTCATTGCTTCAAGCATTACTAACAATGTACAATTCAACTAATCTGCGCTCACCCTAGAGGGTGATTTGGGAGAAATAGTCTCCCTAAGCTGGCTGACCTCTCCCTATTTTGAGCTGAAGGAGAAGTGAAAATGTATCGAACATAATAGGGAAATCCAAAATTTGGACCAGAACTTCTCCCTACAATGCAGAAAATTTTGCAAAACTTCTCCCTGTCTGAAAGCTCTAGGCTGACCCATGTAACTAACAATGTACAATTCAGAGTCTAGAAACTAAAATGTCTGATCATTAACGAAATGATAAATTTTTAGTAAAATGATAAATGTAGTTCACAGATCTGGTTTTTACACATATATTTTTAAAGCCACTGTATGCAGATTAACCCATTCCATTCGGGATACCTCTTTAGGGGCATCTGGGCAAACAGTTTGGATCCAGATCAGGCCCCACAAACGTGGGTCCAGATCAGGCCCCACAAACGTGGGGCCTGATCTGAGATCCAAACTGTTTGCTGCCTAGACATCATTTCTACAAGAGTTGGTTAGACCAATATTGTCATAATATTCTTGATTTTTGATGCAGACGACAATTTCAGCAGACAACAAAAGATACCCAAAATACAATGGGTTAATTTCACTTTTAACCTACCACAGCAGAATTATGTTTATTTTCATTTTTTTTGCAAACAGTTTAAAATCGATCCAACTGCTCTGCAGTTTGAACAGGGTCCTCACTGTGCCATTTTTGTATTCCCTTAAAAAGCACTCAGAAAGATGCACAGACTAGTCAAAATTAAATATGTTCCAGATTTAAAGAAATGACACTTACCCAACAGAGTACATAATCCTGGGTCCACCTAGAACAAGATTTAATCCTGCTACCTTTTCTAGACATACTGGCCAGTGAGATGCATTTACCCATTGTATTGTATTATTGCACTGATAATGATATAACGTTATGAATTTCAGCAGTCGGCGTGCCTCACTTCTAGCATCCGACAACACCTGCAATGGGCTGTATGCCTCATGAAAGTATGTCACCTGGATTACTGCGAATACTAGAACGGCAACAAATACTGTGTAGACTATGGTCTTCTTCTTCCTACTAGCTGTTAGAACACTCATCTTGCAGCAGTGGCTAGCTGAGATCATGTTGAAAAATCATCTTGAGAGTGTACGGTACTGTCTCATCACTCAATGAACTCCTTACTTAGGCAGTAACATTGCTTAAAGCTCTGAAATAAAATGATTAGTTTTGCATGAAGAGGAATATATGAGGAGTTACAAATTGTACATGTACAAGCCAAATGGAAAAGACTGTGATCAGGGTGCATGGATGTGCATGGATGGTCACCGGATTTCCATTTATGCAAAAAGCAAATGCATTTACCGGTTTTCTGTTTTTCATTTTGCTTCTGTTTCAAAATATACAGTACTTAGCTGGGGTATGTATTATGTACATCTAGAATTTGCACTATGAAGAACTGAATGAAATTAGACAGATCTGACTCATTTTAGCTAATGGCCATTGTGTACTCTTGTAGAACTTGTAGAAACGTGGTAGCTCAGTGGTTAGTGCACTTGACTCTGAAGCCAGAGGTCGTGGGTGAGATCCTCACCCGAGGCGAAATTTTCTTATGTCCGAACGCATGCTAAGTGTGCCGTCCTTCGGATCGGGACGTTAACTGGAGGCTGCCTGTGCAGGGAGAGTCATCCCCTGTGCAGGTTAAAGATCCCTACTATAGCTACATGGCTATACGTAGGCTTTCATCATGCAACATCAGAGTGTACAAAAGTACACCGCCTGTGTCCCCTCCGGGGGTTAAGGCATAAATGGAAGAAAGAAAGAAGAGAAAGAACTCTTGTACTACAAAGCAAAGGGGAACAAAAGGTCATGTGTCTCCATGCCCTTTTTATCAGCGCTATGCCCTTTTTTCAGCGCCATGGCGCCCTTTCTGCCCCAACTTCACCCAGCGATATCAAAGGCACTAGCTGTCCAAATTGTGTATTCACATATCCATTGTTTTGATGGGTGAACACATCATTGACACCTAAACAACACCATTGATGTCAGTCGCCTGTAAATTGATGTACCAAGAAATTGACGTAACTCCCATTTTATTTTTTGATTGGTCTCCATTCTGGGACAAAATGAAAAAAAGACAGCTGACCAGTCAGACTATGTGCCCCATTATGGCGAACATGAAATGTCAGTTTGCTCGACTTTATTTATGCAATGCAATGAAGACAGTTACTATCACAATGCTTCAATTTATCCTATCACCACCACTGCTCCACAACTAGAGTCATTACAGACAGGCCGCTGCATTCTAAAACTCAGCTCCAGACAAAGGCATCCCCCACCCACATTGAAAAACATGAAAAATCTTGACATAGTTTGGTTTCCACCTTAAACTGCGTAAGATAAACATTCTACCTGATAAAATTCTAGCTCTATCAAAAAGTTACACATAAAGAAACTAATGCAAATTCGTGGGTTTTTACAAAACAGTCAATTAATTTCATTTGACAGCATTAACATTTCTAAGAGATACTTCCGGTTTCTCAGTTACGTCCCTTGAAAATCCAACATGTCAGCCTCCATCACGCATGAAATCGGAGTTTGATAAACCGAGATGACAGCTGCATTATTTAACACTTTTCAGACAGAAGTAGCACTCCTAAATGCTGATAACATTTTGGAGAGTTGTGGTAATTACGGCTTTGATTGAAAAATGAATTCTTAATCCTTTTTGTTCGCGATTCGTTCCCTGGTCGTTTCGTACTCGAGTCATTTCGTTCCTGAATGAGTATATCTGGGATCCAGTCTGGGCTGGGGACATACGAGAGTTTTAAAGAGATTGTGACAAATGAGGCACTAAATGAATAACCCACATGTGAATTAGAACTCCTCATTTCCAGTGATTCTTATCTGCTATCAAGGACATACATCTGACATGCAGTGGTAGTGTGCCAGACTCATGATCGAAGGCTCCCGAGTTCGAATCCCACTAGGGCCCTAGCGTTGTGACCTTAAGCAAGTCACATATCCACAGCTCAGCTTGTATATATGTATATAGTCTTATCAAGTCGCAATAAAAGCTCTACAGAGCTTATGTTAGTTGTTAATAAAAATAAGCGACTATAAATAAAGATAATTATTATTATTATTACTACACTGGATGTCTCAAATTGTTATGCAGAAGGTCTTACACACGGGTGTAGAGCCTTATGTGTCGCCAGGACGGCGGAGGGTGACCTTGTTAAAGGACTTATCGACCAGTGTACTACATTAACATGAAAACTCTAAGAACGTTAGAATTTTTGAAGTTTATATATATGATAATGTAAGTTATATATACAAACAATACAATTTACAACTGTCACAACTACAATAATATACAACATATATCAGTTCATGTTGCTGGCCCAAGTAAGGTGTTTGTTCCAAATCTGTAATCGATCTGTGTAAGATACGCAAATAGATTACCGTCTGATGTCAACACCCTACTCGGCTCAGCGCCATGAACTAAAAGGAAAATACAAAGAACAAAGATGTTAACTGAGCTCACAACAAAAAAAATAAGGCCTTTATACCTTTGCCGGCTATATTTAACTGGTCACTCCCTAGATTATACCAGGGACCAGTCTATATATTTCCATATCCCGCACTTATAAACTAATCACTCCCTGGATTGTACCAGGGACCAGTCCATATATTGTGGGTAACACCTACTTATTCCATATCGCACACTTTATGGATAATTATTAGCGAGTATACTTGTCTCGCTAACACACTAGTGGACAAATACTACTGGTTAACACCGTCTCACTTTCTATTAAGCAGCCAATCACCTTGACGACAGCAGCTGACTTTGCCTAGCATTCGGGCTTCCCGCCTTGGCTAGGAATCTCGGGCGCGTGGAATTGTAATTGTGCCTCTACCCGGGTTAGTATTAACCTGGAGATGTATATGGTGTAAGCAGGGCTAGGTATCACCAGTGAAAACCGTATCGCAATATATCACGATACACTGGTCTGTATTGGGATATGTATAACGATATATCGCGACTTCTTTTTCAGTTCTTACTTCTATGTTATAACGATATATCGCGACTTCTTTTTCAGTTCTTACTTCTATGTCACTTGCTTTTACTGTGTTGTTTGCTTCTGTCTTTTATTAAATGATATTTTATTAAAAAATGAACATCCCCTTCTTTACCTGTTTATTTTAACACCAAAAAAAAAAAAAAAAAAAAAAAAAAACAGCTCCTGTACTTTATTCAAATGCAGCTGTTACCAGTCTGCGATCTCATTTTATTTTAGTAGATGACTTACTGACATATGACCCTAGTGACCATGCATCTAGTGCATGACTTCTTTGTTATTTTGCTCTGACCCTGTTTTGCCCCAAGGCGAGAATGAAAAAAGCATGCAGACTTTCAACAACGGTTGTCATCAAAGATCAAAGGAATTGACACCTGTCTGAAGTCTAGGTGAATTATTTTATCGGTGACATGAAAAGGAGATACACTAAATAATCGGACAGTAATTGCTGAGTAAATGTTGTAGACCCAGATCAGACAACTCCTTGGAGCAGTGTGATCAGGAGCTGCAGTGTATGTCAACAAAATAATGAAACTTCCCATAAGTGAAAATGTACTAAGATATAAACACACACACAAAAAAATGTTCAAAAGATGTTTGAATATTTAAGTTATGGGAATATGTGTCAAAATGATCATACCGTTGGAGTGATAGGATCAATTGGATACTGACAAAAGGATTAAACTGGACATTACCTGCAATCACGGTAATTTTTTGTTTCCATCTGTCTTTGTGTGTGAAGATTACAGAGATAAAAGACTTAAAAGGAAGCGAGTCTCCGGCAAAAGTAAACAAACAAAACCTGTTTTTAAAGACTATATTGGCTTTAATTGACTCCACTACCTAGATCCATTACATGAAAAAAAGAATATTTGGAGAAAAATGCTAACAAAATGAAAAGGGAACTGTTTATTAAAAGCATATAATGACAATGACAATGACAATGGATTTATTCCAATTAAGGGCCCATGAAGGGCAATAAATCATAGAAGAACGTTCTCCATACAATGATTAAACATTATTAGAATGACAAAAATACACATACAAACTATAAAGACAACACAGACTACAATTGTAATCACTCAGTGAAGAGCATGCAGAGATACCTCAGTGTATACCTGTGGAAATATGGAAATATGATCCTGATATGTATTTCATTGTACCTCACCACAGTAGAGAGATACAATGCAACACACATCATGATACATAATCCAGACTATATAGAGCTCATGTTTACTGTAAAGCATGTATATCAAACGCTTCAAATATAAAATTTGAAAGTTCAATGATGACAGTTTTGTCGGAATTGGTTAATAACCAATTAAATTTTACCTTATCTTCTAATGAACAAGAGTTCCTGCAATGTATCCGCGCAACTGAAAAGAGATTATTACGAGGAGTAATATATTTCAAGCACTTAATTAAAAAATGAAATTCATCTTCAATTTCCGATAAACAATGATCACAGACTCTATTTTCAACAGGTATAGGTGGTTTTGAAAATCTTCCTCTTTCAATTTTAAGTCTATGTGCACTAATCCGAAATTTAGTCAAAGACCTTCTTTTATCAAAATTTTTAATTATATTCAGATATTGGTCATATTCAAAATGTTCTTTAAATGAAAAATAGGTCCTTAACTTCCCATCAGTATTATTTGCTCGAAAATCTACCCAAAAAGTTTTAAATTTAGCTAACATAACATTTTTAATATACTTTTTAAAGGACTTAGAGCTCATATCTGATAACATTTCAGTTGCAACAGAAACATTGAGCAACTTGCATATGTTACTAATAGAAGTAAACCAAGTATTAAAACTTTTATTGTGTAGAGTCTTTGAACATGCAAATGCATCCATAAGAAGTATAAAACGATTTCACGAGAATGTCAGGAAACTTCCAAAATTTACCGAGCGTAGCGGTATGGCCAAAACGTATCATGACTCCTATCGTGGCAATTTTGAATCACGATTTACCGGTATACCGGTAATATCGTGCACCCCTATCTCTTACTAGTCTTAGCCCAAACAGTTGACTGCCGGACTTGAAGTGCCTCTTAGATCCTAACAATTGAATCCAGGCACTAATAATATCCTTTCACTTTGAATTTCAAGCCATGTCTAAATTTCAATAATAATCACCGATTATAAATAGCAAAAAATTAGAAGCGTGGTAATCTCACCTTAAAATCATGCGACTTTATGAATCGTGCTTTTACAGTGAATAGGCCACGTGAGGTATTCACTGATAAATAATGCGTGACGGATAGCCACAATTTCCGTAAATGTTTTACTACCTCATTTACCCCAAAACTGTAGCCCTACTGATTGAAAGGATTAAAAAGAATTACAACTTGTCAGACATATTCAACGATCCGATTCATTCCGTAACACAATTGTAAGGTTCTCTCTCATGTGTTTTCATTTCAGTTGTAACTAATCTCTCCTGTAAGTCTTTATTTAGGATAAAGATAGCAGTACTTCTGAGAATTCGTGGACAAATTCAATATGGAGGTCCATTGGAGGGGCGAGACTATTACAGAAGCATGGTGACTCAGTGGCTAGTGCACTTAACTCTGAAGCCAGAGGTCATGGGTTCGATCCCCACCCAGGGCGAAGTCTTCCTATGTCTGAATGCGTTTTTCTAGCATCATTTGCAGGGATTATGCTAATAAGTGTGCCGTCCTTCAGATCGGGATGTTAACTGGAGGCCCCTGTGCAGGGAGAGTCATCCCCTGTGCAGATTAAAGATTCCTACTATAGCTACATGCTATATTGTAGGCGTTCCTCCTGCCACACCGGAGTGTTCACAAGTACACGGTCTGTGACCCCTCAGGGGTAAAATGTAATGGAAGATAGATAGATAGATAGATAGATAGATAGATAGATAGATAGATATAGATTAGGTTTAGAGCTGTCATTGACTGGTCATTTGTCATATCGATATATCGGTGGGAAGTATTATGATGTATTGATATATATATCGATATATTGATATAATTTTTTTTAAAAATGTTTAAAATGCAACTTTTATAGACTTAGAGCACTTACACCAAATATTGGTACCAGATCAAGCTCAGAGGCCACTGTACAACCAGGAATCTAGTGTATCTGATCACCTGCACCCAGTGCAGAAAACAATATGTCAGCGAAACAAAAAGGGAAATAAGAGTTAGAATGACAGAACACCAGCGTGACACCGGTAATAAAAGGGACATGCCGGTGGCTAATCGTTTTAACTTACCCAATCATTCCATCAGTAACATGAAATTTCAAATCATTGAAATTCTACCATCAGATCCAGAAAGTGCACTAAGCATATTGAATCGGAAAACCAGAGAACTACACTGGATCTATTAGCTGCACACACTCCGTCAGGTCTGGATCAACATTCATGGATAAAACTGGAGTTTGTCAGCCACTCCACGCAACTTTTATAGACCCTTATTGTTGTTTTATGCCCCTTTTGTATTTGAGGGATTTAAAGGTAGGTTCCTGGACTAGCGATAACAATTATGTCCACAAAATAATTTCGTCTTTTTCTGAGCAGTATTGAATTCTCTTATTTTTCTAAATTTGTTGCTACTGAGAAACTCGTCAGATGTTGAAGAAAATAGTGGTTTTCCCTTTTTGTTTATTTTCTTTTGTTGGAATTCCAGTTCTAAAAATAACTATGTTTATTATGTCTATAAGTGTGCAATTTCTGATGCCATTCTCCAAAGGTCAATTTCCCTTGCCATGAGCTCTCCTAGAGGTCCTGGCATGGCGGATGGGTTAAAACTATCCCAAAATGCAATGCAGCATGACGTCAGCTGCGTTATCTTTTTTTGGCGGGAACTAAAAATAGCGCTAACTGGTGTGGGAAGCAGAGTTAGGAAATCCCTTGTAAAACAACTTTTCTAATATTTTTTTGATTTACACTTTTTAGTGAAAATTATTGATTCCCTTTTATAAGTGCTTTCCAACAACTTGGATGAAAGATCATCAAAATTATGATTCATTCCAAAGTACAGGAACCTACCTTTAAATATAAACCCCCAGCCTTAGATGAAGTTTCAAACGTTGCCTCCATGTGCCTTTGGTGCCCGATAACCTTAAAGACCGTTGGATAGATGGAAGTTTCAAACCTCATCTGAAATTTTATTTGTAATTGATTCATAAATTCCAAACGTGATAAAACTTTAAAACATGGAACAAGTCAGCAGTAACAGTGACAACAAATGACATCAAGTACTTCTTCTCCATAAGAGACTGACTAAACTGGCTGGATTTTGTTGGTACAGTGGACTCGACAGTATCGGATCATCGACAGTATCGGATCATTCATAAGTTATTACCAATTTTTCTCCCAAATGAAGCAAATATATTTTATCATTATTTAACAGTCACCAAGTTAGACCAATGACAAGGTGCAGGGTGAAAAATTTGATCAAAATGTGCAGCTTTGAATCAAATCAGAGTTGTTGAAAAGCTTGGCCCCTTCTTCAGCGGCGCTTACATTTTGTTGGTTGCTCGATGCCCCAAAGTAGATTTCGGTTGTTTACATAATCTTATCATTAGGCGATTGAAACCAGTTCTGCTTTTTAATGTGTCCTGACATCCCTAAAATTGCAGGCAGTCATTATTTTTGTGACATCCCAGTATTTAAGGTGGTGATAATCACTGATTTGGGACAAAGACAAAAATCAGCATAAAATACTCAACGTAACACTGATCTTTCCAAAACTTAGCAGATGCCTTCTTTATGTTGTTTCTCATAATCTAGAATCCCAAAATGCAGCATTTGTTAATGTTAAAAAGTGTTTTTATAAGAGAAGATCAAAGGGTAATTTTCTGCGAATAAATCTGAAAAAATAATATCATTATTGAAAATATACTTAGTGCTTAGAGTACCTTGTTGCATAATAGAGAGCGTCCTAGCAATTATTTTTTCCATCTCTTTCACACATTATCAGGCTGAGCAGTTGAAAAAAGATGCAGTCTGTGTCCAAATTTTTTTGTCAAAACACACAGGTGAGACAGGTGATACTATTCTAACAAGGTTGAACAATTTCATCTACACACCACTGATCATGTCAGTAATGTATTATTTATATTGTAGGTGTTAACATAGGTATGCTTGCCTACCCTATATTTAATAAATGCGTCCAGTGTACATTGACTTTGTACATGGCTGAACATTGAGAAAAAGCTACCATTTTCATCTGGGGCCTGGTTCACAACGAATCGTACGATTGAAATTCGTCGTAAGATGATCGTACGAGAATCTTACGACCAAAAATCGCTTTCATGAAAAAAATCTCGGTTTCACTATTGTCCTCGTAGAACTCAATTTACGATCAAATCTACGATACCTAAAGGGCAGTCGTAAATTTCACTTTTTCTCCTCTTTCATCGCACAACATACTCATACTGAACTTTTGAATAGATTACATTTATCTACTGTCTTTCTGAAAAGCATATACCAAGTTTTGAGCAAATCAGCCAATTAACAAAATTCCAAATTTATGATAAATCACCTAAGGTGATTTTGAGTGAAGTTTTTCCTGTACGATTATCGTACGATTGTCGTGCGATTCTTGCGGGTTAATTTACCTGCAATGTATTAGAGACTATTCTCAAAATCATTACGGCAGCATTTGTTCTTATAGAGAGAAATTATCTTACAAGAAAATGGGAGGTTTTAGGACTGTTTGAACCCCTAATTAGGTGATCTCTGATCTGAGGAGACTGCATGTTTGTGTTCAACGGTATGGCACGCCAAATGCACAATAAATCTTTAAACTAGGTTTAAGAAATTTACCCTAAGTTGAGCTTCAAACCTTGGTTTCAGTTCAGTCATAGGTTTCAAATCTGATTTCAATACCCGGATTTGTAAAAACGATTATAGAAAATTTGAATTTTCAAAAATTAGTTTTGAAGTTAAAACAAAGGATTGAAAACTTAACACCTAAAATTGAGAATGCGAAATTTGGCTTGCTATACCATACAAGCGAATTATTGCGCTGACCACAAGGTTCTGCAGTGCAAGTCTGAAAGAGCTGATACAATCACAGACAGCATTTGGCAAAATAAAAAGACCCGAGTTTAATTCCCCGGAACTTCTTTCTCAAAACTGTATTTCGACAATCGAGGAAGGGCATGGCAAGCCAATGCACAATGAATTTCAAAACCCCGAGTTTCAGCCTTGTTTTTAGAGGTTCAGTCCTAGGTTTTGGATCTCCAATCCCCACTTTTGTAAAATGAATTTATATAGGAATTTTGTTTTCATATCTTAGAAGTAAAGGGTGTCACTATGTAGATCTGCAACGAAGGATAAAAAACTTTAAACCTTGGACTGAAAACTTCCCAGGTGCGATCCTTCGTGTCTTTGGTTAGGAGTCGTCCATGTTTACTTAGAAGCCACCGGTAGCTCAGTGGTTTAAGCGCTGGCCTGCTGATCAAGCGGTCCTGAGGTCGTTTCCGGAGGCGGAAATCGTTTCAATCGTAAACAGGGTTCCATTGCACATAACCTTTCATTATCACCCTTCCACCGTCCTGATACGACTGAAATGCTGTTGAAACGGACGTAAAATCGCAAGGCATCCATCCATCCATCTTCCTTACTTCAGTGAGAAGGGCTTTAACCTCATTGGAGGTCCTGTTGACCTTTTTCTTTGACATGATTGCGTTGTATTACAAATCGCTACTTTTTGTGTTTATAAAACCCAATACACATCTGTCAAAGCTAATACACATCACGTCTGCGATCCATCGTATAACTAAAATCCTACGAGAATCGTACTATCTGTCGTACGATGTTTTTATGAAACGATCGTGCGAGAATCGTGCGATTCTCGTACGACCAAACATACGATTATCGCACGATTCATCGTACGGTAAATTTTTGTGAAACAGGCCCCTGGTCTACATTACAATTTGAGAAAGAGTTGGAATAAATAATTGCTAGGACGCTCTTCATTATGCAATAGTGCACCTTCAGCACTACGTAAATTTTCAATAACCATATTATTTTTTCAGATTTATTCGCAGAAAATTACCCTTTGAACTTTCCATATAAAATCACTTTTTTAAGCAGCATGTACGTCTATTTTGTATTCTAAACTGTAAAGAACTACGAAAATAAGAAGTCTGCTAGCTTTCAGAGAGATACGTTCCTTTTTTATGGTTTTATGCAGATTTTTACATTTACCATAAATCACCACCTTAATGAAACCAAAGACTTAAAAAGTTGGGCATCGATGTGCGACAAAAATGGATCATTATATAATTTGAGTTGTAATACAGGCATTAGCTGGAAAACTTCATGTCAGATGCATGGTCTGATGCTAAAAGCAAGTCATAAATCAACTATCTGAGTGGCTGCTGTGTCTTCATTCAAAGAAGATCGGGAACACTTCCACTTTGGCAGTCCCCAGGAATTGGTAGTAAGTTTTGCTGGTATAGTTGATGTATTTTTTTTTTATTTTTTTTTACATTTCTTGATGGGGGCTGCTGCCCCCACACCACTTTACACAACTCAATTGCCATTGGGCTTATGCACAATAGATGATGCGCAATTGAAGATGTGCAAAGTTCTGGGGACCGCTAAAGTGGAATCGACCAGAAGATCGGTATAAAAAAAAAACACAACATCCTTTTAGTAAAATATCTCCCATCCCACGCCCCACACACTAGCGCCCAATAATGAATGTTATGCGTAGGAAAATGACAACTAAGCGTCTGCTAAACATTCTGATGAAACATTCGAGGTCAGCTCAAGTGTGTGTGAACCCATTAATGACTGGCATTCTTCAGACTGTGTAGACACAGATATATGCAGCAGAACTTGCTGAATGACAATGTAGTGTTTATACAATGTTAAACAGTTTGCATCGAAATATCAATGGTAAGGTGGAAAATCACCATTAATTTGTTGATCCTGATCGGACACTAAGGTCTTATCAGGGTGTATTCTTTGCAAAGTCAGATTATGGTTGTTACTGTTTGAGTAGTTCCGTGCTAAAGGGGTGCTGGGGATAACTGAGTTAAGAACTAGTGCAATGCATAATACATTTGTACACATTCAACTGTTATTTAACAGACATAACCATTACTTTAAAAAAAACTTTAAATGACATCTCCTCTGAAGCAAATGGCTTGATTTCAAAATAATTTCACAGAAATGTTTCTGTTATAGCCCTGAACCAAAATTGCTAAAACGGTTCCACTCTGCTGAACAAAATGGCCGCCAAAGCTAAAAATAGAAATCTAAAGATAGAAAAACCTTTAAATGACATCTTCTCTGAAGCCAATGACTCGATTTCAAAATAATTTTACAGAAATGTTTAACTCATGGCCTTGAACCAAAATTGCTAAAATGGTTTTGATCCGCTAAACAAAATGGCCGCCAGAGCTAAAAATAGAAATAAATCTTAGAATGACACAGAGGGCACAGTTTTGATCCAATCATCATGAAACTATGTCAGAATGTTTATCTTAATGAAATCTGGACCAAATTAGAAACTGGGTCATGTGGGGTCAAAAACTAGGTCACTAGGTCAAATCTTAGAAAAAAATCTTGTGTACACTCTAGAGGGCACAGTTATGATCCAATCTTCATGAAACTGTGTCAGAATGTTTATCCTTATACAATCTAAGCCAAGAATGAAACTGAGTCATATGGGGTCAAAAACTAGGTCACTAGGTCAAATCTTAGAAAAACCTTGTGTACACCCTAGGGGGCACAGTTATGATCCAATCTTCATGAAACTTTGTCAGAATAGCTTATCTTTATGAAATCTAGACCAAATTTGAAACTGGGCTATGTCAGGTCAACAACTAGGTCACTAGGTCAGATCTTAGAATATCCATGTAAATGCTCTAGAGGGCACAAGTTTGTTCCAATCTTCATGAAACTTTGTCAAAAAGTTTATCTGCAACAAATCTAGACCAAGGGTGAAACTGGGTCATATTGGATCAAAAACTAGGTCACTAGGTCAAACCTTAGAAAAACATTGTGTATACTCTAGAGGGCACAGTTCATGGAACTTTGTCAGAATGATTATCTTAATGAAATCTAGGCCAAGTTTTAAATGGGTATTGTCGGGTCAAAAACTAGGTCACTAGGTCAAATCAAAGAAAAACCTTGTGTACACAATTGTGGCTTTATTTTGCATTGAATCTTCCTGAAACTTTGTCAGAATGTTTATCTTCATGAAATGTAGGCCAAGTTTGAAACTGAATAATGTCTGATCAAAAACTAGATCGCCAGGTCAGATCTTAGAAAAACATGGTGTACTCTCTAGAGGGCTCAGTTTTGATCCAATCTTCATGAAACTTTGTCAGAATATAGATTGGAAAGTGCAAAACTGCTCCAAATAAACCATCGTCAAATAGATGATCTTCCATATTATTTCATCATAACTCAGGTGAGCAATTTAGGTCCATTATGGACCTCTTGTATAGTGATGTGGTAGAGTGTTTGCCTTTCAAGCTGGAGACCTGGGTTTGCATCTGGGCTGGGGCCTAGGGCTGGGACAAGAAGAGATTTTGTACCCGGGTACCCTAACTCCAATTACCCGCAGATACCTGTTGTCAATTTATTTTGAGCATGCTCATGGTTAGAAAATATACATTTAGATCAAATAATATTTAAGGTATCTGTTATTCACATATGTGTGCATGGGAAGGATACGAAAATCCCCTGTTATAATATGCATAAATGGTTTGGCAATATAAGATTGCAATTTCTAAAAGTCAGTCGCTCTAATTGCTTTGAATTCTATTGACAAAGAATATTTATAATAATAAGCGTTCAAGTAGCGGGTAGTAAATGATGTACCTGGGTAATTGGTCTACCCAATCCAAACTTGAGTACTTGGGCACTCTTCCAGCCCTACTGGGGATATTTGAGATTTTTTAAGTCTGTGACATTAATAAGGCAACTTAATTGGCCACTAGTTCACCCAAACGTATAGAGTTATAGACTGTAGTACTGGGGAGTACTAGAAACCTGATTCGCAACTGTATTGGTGTGGCATATGAGAGTTTGACTGGGAAAAGTTTTGTACACTTGGATGCAGGATAAAAAATTAGACTAATTATTGACTGTTCATTTCTGAAATATGGAGTACACACAATCTCTCGGATTTTGAATTTCATAACAGACATCTTTATCTATGTGTTGTGTGTGACAAGATACAATACTGACCAAGATACCAATTTGATTTGTGAATATATGAGAAGGAAGTAGAGATGTATATGGCAGAAATATATATTTAATTCAGGGCTGTGGAAATACCAAATTTTTCTACTTGTCCATGGACAAGTAAATAGACAAAATTAACTAGTCCAAACAAATATTTAATTGCCCAGAAAAAAGGTACACATGAAATAAGGAAAGAATAATAGATAATGAATAGAGGAAGAGTTGAAATTGTGACAGTTTCTGGCTAACTATCACAAGGTTTCGAATTAAAACATATGTTGTGGGCACCTGTTAGAATTGCCTCGATGAGGCAATTATAACAGGAACCCACAACATTATGTTTTTATGACAAAATATGAAAGTATCTCAGAATTATCCTGAAATACTTCCACTGGTGACTCTTTGAATACTTGTCCCAGGGCAAGTAAACTTAAATTTCTCACTTGTCCAGAGTGAAATGGGACAAGAAGGACAAGTCGGGCATAGTATTTCCACAGCCCTGTTTAATTGCACCTGTCCAACATGATGGTGATGGAAATGGGTGGTAATATTTTATCACCCTCCACAGTTTTAATAACTGTAAATAAGTATGTATAAATAGATTTTTACTCATTACAAGAAGATTTATCTTTTCTACATTACACATACAAGTATTATATGGTTCTTCAACGATGTAGATAAAGATACAGAAACAAGAAACAGCAAGAACAAGGACCCTCTTCTAGCTACTGGTGTCTTCAAGAATACTGGATCAAGATGGTCTGTGAAGATAATGGCCCTGGCCCGCATTAGCCCAGATTTGTGAGGCAGCAACCATTTTAGACTTATACAAGTCTCCTACTTAAAGCATATTTTACTTTTCTGAATGTTTTCAATCTTTATCAAGCTCCAGCTATAGATTGGCTCGAAGTCAGCTGCCCTTAAAACCGAATCAGAGAGGCATATTGCTGAATGTGAGACTGAATATCAGACTACAACCATTTGTAAAGGCACATATCGTACCTTCTGGATTCTCCAGCTTCATATCAATCACCACTTCTTTGCTCACTGACACTTGGATTTAGATGATCCAAGTCTACTCCTTCCAGTAATTGGGAGCCTTTGATGTCATTGCTATGTTGCCTGGCTCAAATACAGGTTCCTGTTCTCTTGCTTTGATGTCAGGGCCTGTCTTTCTTTCCATCTCACTGGAATATGTTAAGACCAGACAATTGGAGAACTTGTGAGAATGGGTACAGCTCTACATTTCTGTCGAGCCCGCTTGCGGTGAGCAAGACATAGTTGTTACAACTTCAGTTCAGTGTATGTGCGTGCATGAGTTAGTGTGTGCGTTAGTGCGTGCATCCGTCTGGATTTGTCCGGGCCATAACTTATACATTTATGGATGGATTTCAAAATAATTTGGCACAGTTGTTCTCCTTGATGAGCAGAAGTGCCATTTGAAACATTTGTTACTTGAAGGTCCAATGTTAAAATGGCCACAAATGAGCTTGTCCGAGCCATAACTTCTACATTTACGGATGGATCTCAGAATGATTTGGCACAATTGTTCTCCTTGATGAGTAGAAGTGCCATTTGAAACATTTGTTCAGGTAGGTCCAAAGTCAAGGTCACGCCAGATAAAATGGTCATAAATTGAGCTTGTCTGAGCCATTACTTCTACATTTACGGATGGATTTCAAAATAATTTGGCACAATTGTTCTTCTTGATGAGTGGAAGTGTCAAGTGACAAATATGTTTCGGTTTGTCCAAGGTCAAGGTCACACTTGAAGGTCAGATATTGTAATTGTCATAAATTGAGCACTTCTGCTTATTTTCCTTTGTGAAAATCTGAAGAAAAAAAAAGAAGAAATATGATGACTAAGCTTTATGTTGTTTGGCTTCTTTCTAGAGTGAAGCAGTTACTTAGTCTTGACATACTTATAGGTCACTATAGCAAACAACGGGCTTGACCAGTTGTCCCTGGACAACCTTCTAGTTCTTCTATTTCAAGCAACTTCCAGTTTGCTTCCATGGATAAAGAATTCCTTCTTAAATTGGGTAAGCTCTTATAGAAAAGAATTTGCTACCTTTGGAGCAACTTCTTCTCTTCAAGGGTTTATTTCATTTAGGAAGGTAGGCAAACAATGACAATAGCACTTACTTCCCCTGAAAGTGGACTGGTTCAGCTTAATTGAGGGTCACAACCTGGATATGTTTGTATGGAGAATTACCAGAAATCATCCCAGAAATATCATCCGATACTCCCCTTGTCTGAAGCTCTGCCCTGTTATGATAAACAAACTGAAAGGCTGGCAGAAGATGTCATTATTTATAATCCCACAGAACTATGAATCAAATCATGAGACAAGGTTCTCTTGATGCCTTGCAGTCTAACTGATCGAGGGTGCTATGAAATTTTTGGCACTGAGACATGTTTGTCACTGTCAATGACATTAACCCATTGCATTCTGGGTATTTTTTGTCGCCTGCTGAAATTGTCGTCTGCATCAAAAATCAAGAATATTTTGACATTATTGGTCTAACTAACTCTTGTAGAAATGATGTCTAGGCAGCAAACAGTTTGGATCTCAGATCAGGCCCCACGTTTGTGGGGCCTGATCTGGATCCAAACTGTTTGCCCAGATACCCCTAAAGGGGTATCCCGAAAGGAAAGGGTTTAGAGCTGACCTCATTGAGAAGGAATGGAATGGGTTAATATAAGTTAGGGCCCAATGTGCTTTCAGCAGGTGGGGTTTGGGGTGGCTATGTTCATTTTTGTGGTTTATGGATCTTATCTGTCTCATATGTCTCTCAATCTCTGTGAGCTTCATCCACCTATAAACTGTCACAGAAGACTGTTAAAACCAAACAGTCAGTCAGTCAGTCAACTATCCTGTTTCAACCTATTAACTTTTTATTTTATTTTCAGAAAACATCCCAGATGACTTAAGAGACAGTCTACAACAGTTTCAGTCTGGTTGCTATGGTGACGTACTGTTGACAGAATTTGGAAAGCGGGTGCTTGCACCAACTGCAGGAGGTGATAAGCTTAGTGATGTGATACACAGTAATGTAGAAAAGATTCTCACAGATGCTGGCAGTCCAGAGAAGGCTGCAGAAAGGTATTTTTATCATGAAGGTGAATGGATACACTTTCAGGGACAGTAACTCTGCTACCTTCATTTTTGATTTCCTTTAATTCTTAATGGAGTTCTACTCTTAAAAGAAAAGAATTGCTCCCTTAGGAGCAAATTCTTTTTTTTTAAAGAGTTACATAAGGGAGTAAATTCTTTTCTATAAGAGGTGACTCATTTTGGAAGGAAAGCAAACAGGAAGTCACAAAAGTTGTCCAGCTTTGAAAAAAAAATGGAAAAACATGGTTGTGACTTATTCTCCAACTGAAATGTATATGAGTTGTGAAGTTTATAACAGTACCATATAACATGTGGGAATAGTAAAGTCTCAGATCAGCCTGCACATTCATGCAGTCTGATGAGAGATTTTCCTGTGCCTGTCAGCTCTGATGAACCTGGAAAATTTATTGAACTAAAATGAAGACTGATTGGTATGGATAGCTGCACAGGCTAATCTGAGACTTGACTTCTGGCTGTTTGTAAGATACCGCTTCTCAGAAGAATGGTGTTAAGTTACTGACCACTTCGTTTCAACAAGTTTTATTTCCAAACAATTTTGATTTTTTTGAAAATATCCATTCCTTTGTTGTGATGTCATGAAGTAACAAACTTGAAAAATCAATGTTAATTGCCATTTGTTTCCAGTTTTTATATGATCCAGAGTATTGCAAAGAATATATAGTAAAATTGATATGTATAAATTTCAGATACTGTTAATTCTAGTGATTTGTTGAAGTGACCTGATATTAAGGTTAACTATGATACTATATTTATTTGGAAATAAGACAAGAGTTTAACCTTCTAAAATTAACCCAAAATGTAAACCAGTCTTGTTTGATTCAGCTGTAAGATGGAGATTTCTCTTCCAAAACAATCCCAAAAATCTAGATCCATCTTATAAGATGGATATAGATTTTTGGGATTGTATTGGAGGTGAAAAGCCCTGTCTTATAACCAAAGAAATATGGTATCTCAGATTATACTATCTCTTATTTCAGGCAGATTGAACTTTTGTTGGTAGCAGCATCCTGTCTACAGCTGTTTATCCAGAACAACTGGTTGGGACCACGCCCCTCCTCTGTCAGCCCCAGGGACATACTGCCACAAGACCTGTATCTACCAGATAAGGTTGAATAACATTTTGTCATGAAAAATTTACGTATTAAGAACACATAAATCCTTTAAAACTTTAACAGAAGGAAAGTAAATGTATCTGTCAGACTATTATAGGAATGAATTTTATTTTTGTGGATTTTATAGATGTGTAAACGCCGGCGAATCACTCACAAACTGAGTACAGCCTGAAGGGCTTTATGTTAAGTTTGTGAGTGATTTGCAGGCGTTTACACATCCATAAAATCCAGAAAAGTAAAATTCATTTCTTATAATTCCAACTTGTTTTTCTCAAAATTGTCAGCTGTAGTGATTGTCTTAGAAATCGCCGCAAAGAAAATAGTTGTGCCACATTTCTGGTTCATGGGGTTTATCGAAGTATAAACGCCAGTTTCTCTTTGCTCTCGACCAATTAAATTGAACGAAATTAGTAGTAGGAATGTGAGTTGGAATTATAATGCTATAGCTGTTTCTGTAATTTATCCATAAGACATTATGTAGTTGGTATGCGGTGAGTAGGTGCTGCAACATAGATCAAGTGAAAAATAAAGATACTGGTTAATGTATGACTACACATATAATAAGGCCGGGCCGGGTAGCGCAATCGGTAGGGCACCTGACTCGTAAGTCAGAGGTCCTGGGTTCGAATCCCGGTCTGGCCACATACTTTCGTTTCTCCTTCCGCTGATTCAAGAAGGGTAGTTGTCAGTTACTGGCGAAAGTATGTGCACTTAGTACTGGTTAACCGCTTAGGAGGTCTAAGCCTGCCCAGGAATAGTGTGGTTAGGTTAACTGACCGTCCCAACATGACCTTAGTTGTTTACCGTGGACGTTAAGCATCAAATCAACCAACCAACACATATAATAACCATTGAACATGAGCATATGAGCACTTCCAGTCAGGGTCTTCGCTATTGGACTATTATGTGCTACAATTTTTTATTCATTTATTATTTATTATTTTTTTTGGAGAAGGGGGGGGTGTAAGACCACCAAGAAAGAATGTATGGCTACATCACTATGGTTTGGGGCAGCATTTTGACAATAAAGAGACAAAATATGGATTATTTGACATGCCATTTGGTCATGTATATGTGAAAACAGTGGAATAACCCTTGAAGCACCAAAAAAAGTTGAATTGTTGAATTGGCATTCAGCATGTTTTACTCATTATGAGCCATCACATCTGGATCTATACTGTTTGCCCTCTAGTCTTCAAATTCTCAGTATAATATAGCTTGGATGAAATAATATTTAAAATTTTGCAGACATAAATTTTGTCATCTGCTGTTCAGTACTTTTAAGGGTTAAAGATATTTTCCCTCCGTTCCAACTTACAGGAGAAGAAGTTCCAAGCTTTCCTTGAAGAAGAATTAAGTGTAGATGGGGAACCAGTATACAGTCTAGCCCTTCATCTGGAATACCTGTACATCAGCCGGTACCTCCTGTTAGACTGTAGGGACCATCTTAAAGGTCTTCAGGTGTGTAGAGGGTTATGAGCTTTTCTGGGATGCCTGACAATATTAATGCATTGCCCATGTTTCAACATACTTTGTCAGGAAACTAGTATGAAAGGTTTGGTATCATTAGGTAGACATACTGATTACACTGAGTTTTTTTTTTTTAAGAAAATTATCATGTCTATTGATTTTTTTAAATCTTAACTAAAAGGCTGTTAAAGTGAAGCTACTGCTTTCTATCTTTTCTAGAGATGTGTACTCATAAAAATTGGCTTTTTCCACTCAAATATGCAGTGTGTGTGAGCAAATAGAGGAAAAAGAAACTGAATGCCAATAACTGACAGTTAAATGCAATGCATTTCAAGGAAAATTAATCAGAGTTGTATAGGCAAATTTGTATGAAAGTAGACCTAGAGTTTCTTTCAATATTTATGCCCCTGCCATCAAAATAGAGGTGTATAGTGTTCAGTTCTAAACTGGAAAAAGTTCCATACAAGTTGTGAGGTGAGGGCAGATTTATATTTCATTAAAATGAGATACTGTTTTGAAACAGTAAACTATCACTAATGGTGACATCAGAGCAGATTATCGCAACTTTTAAGACTAAAAGAAATGCTCTCTCTCTAGTGATTTACTGTATAAATCATTCTTAGGTACGAATGTATATAACAGAAGCAAACATTTACATGCCAAAGCTGCAAGTTGAATGTCAGTTGTTAAATTTTGCACTTCTAGTTGTATACATAGGTTATCTTGTATCTTTTTTATTGTATTATGCATACATGTATTTGAATTAACACACTTCTTTGCATGTGCAAAGAGCAAAGGCAAAATCTCAGACTAGGTGCTTTCTAGTTAAATTTGTTGCTGTATACAGTAGATCCACTTTGAGGAGTATGATAGAGACTCCTCTAGTCTGCATACACAGGTCTCTTTTTTGTGTGTTTAAAAAGCAGCTGATTTCGATATATGTGAATCAGAAGATTGTCTCTAATGTTGTGTTAACTGTTGTAGACAAGCCAGTGGTGGTTACTGAGATGTCTGTGTATACAACAACAAATCTTAGATGACAAATCAAACACACTCAGAGAAACAGTGAAAGAACTTATAGAAAATAGTAAGTATTGTGTCAATAATTGAGCCGTGACACGACAAAACCAACAAAGTGGCATGTGCACCAGTGAAGATTCAGATCCCCTGGGCATTCGCCCAGTCTGATCAGAGTCTTCCCCATCCGCATGGAGGTAGCTTAGACCCTTAGATACCTTTTCAGTGCTTAGCGAAGAGTCTGATTAGGCTAGGCACATGCCCTGGGTGATCTGAGTCTGTGCTGGGCGCACAACCACTTTGTTGGTTTTGTCATGTCGTGTCTCAATTATCTTGAATAATGGGGCATGTTATGTTGAATGGTACACCTCTGTATTACTATGATTTTTAAAAGAGACACAACTTCCTGACTTCCTGGTAGTTTTCCTGGACAATAAAGCACTTTGAATAATGTTTATAAAGAAGCCACCATAGCTCAGTGGGTAGAGACCCAGCATCATATGTGGGGTAGTAGGTTAGGTGTTAAATCCCACTTGAGTTCTATCAGACACACAAAATAGTTGTTCATTTGCTTTGGGCTCTCTTAACAATGCTAATCCAAGACCGGTTCATTCAGTATCAGTAGAGTAGACCCTCATTGTAACAGCAGCATTCGTCCAAAAGATTTTGCCATTAAACTGATATTATTGTTTCACAGAAATCTAATATCAGGGCAAAGCTGTGTCAGAGAATAGGGTTCGAGGTTATAAAACTTGAGAATAATCTCAAACTCAAAATAAAGCACACTGATTGGCTGCTTCCGAGCATGTGCTCGGAAGCAGCCAATCAGTGTGCCTTATTTTGAGTTTGAGAATGTACTCAAGTTTTATAACCTCTGGGCCTGAATGTCATTATGAAGAGGATTTGAGGTATTATGCGGCTGAGTATCATCTCAGATGGTCTGAGGCATTCTATTATTGTATTAAGGTAGAACTGTAAAAACAACATTTAGCTCACTGTCCGGTACAGACACTCTGTCATTATTTGGCTAAAAAACATTGTTACAAAACTTTTACATCACACGCAATCATGCTTGTTAATTTGTGCTCCCTTTAGGGCCTTTTAAATATGAGTTCTGATTTGTCTTTTCAGTCAGCAAAACAGAACCACTGATGACAGATGATAAGTACAGGTAAAACATATTTTCGTCTGCAAAACTGACATCACTTTTCAGTTTACAGTTTTAAAACATTACCCAAGTACACACTGAGTTTATGTCTTACTGTTTAAACCTTTCATGAAGCCTCCAGAATTAAAGTTTAATTAAAAATATACAGTCCAACCTGTATTAAGCAAGCACCTAAGGGATAATCAAAATCTACTTGCTTAAGACAGGTGCTTGATAAATACAGGTAGATTTCAATGTAAATGTATTTGGTTGTTCTGGGAACTGCATACGCGCTTGCTTAATACAGATTGCTTGCTTAATAGAGGTGGCCACTAAGACAGGTTTACTGTAGTTGTCCTTCCATTGCAGTCAGGCTTTAAAAGCTGCAAGTATATTCCACTAATGAAGTGGCTCATCATGTTTTTTTATCTCAAGATAGTTTGCAGAGAGACAGCAGCATAAATTTTTTCATAGAAAATAAGAAAAAAAAATCCTGAAGAATTGTAGTCAAATACATATTTTGGGCTTTGATGATCTGTTAATGAACAGATTTCTTACTACATTTTTTTTCTACTCTCTAGAGTAACCCCAATATCTAAATCGGTTTTATTAAATTCTGCCATAAGATCATTTTTTTCCTGCCAAAACATCACCAAAAACCTAGATCTATCATAAGATGGATCTAGGTTTTTGGGATTGTTTAGGAAGGAAAAAAAATACTCTCATAGCTGAAGAAATACGGTATATCACTACAGCGAGATGCTGCAGTTTTCATTTCTGCCTTGCAGAGATTTACAAATACAGTTTCATTTGGAGGCTGGAAAACTCTGCCATATGTACTACATGTATAGAGAGGCTAGGGAGCATTACAACACAGCGAAGAAACTGGCAGCTCTCAAACTAGAATTCACAGGTAATTTATTTTTTGGTGCACCTTCGCAAAACAGAATTGAATATTGTATGTCATTCCCATTTTGTTGATGCCCATGCCACCCCTGGTTAACTATGTATATACAAGGGCTGTTACGAAATGAAAAGAGGCTGTTTCGAAATGAATAAGAGTCATAGTTACTAAATGACCTGATAACCTGGTTGTTTGGTAACTATGACTTTAGCTCGCTTGTACGAAAGTACAGAGAGCTACTGCTGTCACTTAGACGGCATAGGCGTCACACTTTAAAGTTTTACATCCAACTTTTTTTACGTGATGGGCAAGGCACTGCAGACGAGCTATCCTGTATGCGGACAGGTCTTGTTTATAGGCCCATTTTGAAAAAACCGACGTATTATGGCATGGGGCTGTCCATCCGGCCATCTGTCTGTCCGTCAACATTCTTGTGCACACCATATCTCAGTAACCCTTTGAGATATCTTCATGAAATCATGTAGGCATATATATTAGGATTGGGCAAAGTATCACGTACAGTAATGCTTGCTCCCCTTAGTTTCCAAGTTATGCCCCTTTCATTATTTTTTACCCATCTAGTCTTATGCGCGCCATAACTAGATAACCGTTTGGGATATCTTGATGAAACGTCATAGCAATGTGTATGAGAGTCAGACAATGTGTTGCGTATAATATAACAATGGTT
Source organism: Ctena decussata (assembly GCA_963989385.1). Taxonomy (NCBI): domain Eukaryota; kingdom Metazoa; phylum Mollusca; class Bivalvia; order Lucinida; family Lucinidae; genus Ctena; species Ctena decussata. Next base: position 88,135,382 of record OZ022499.1, on the reverse strand, counting down.
GCTCTCCCTTTGTTTTGGAGTTACATCCCTTTGATTAGATTTTTTAGGCTATTTTGAGTGTGTACTAACCTTGTGCATTCAATAACTTAGTAACCATATGTAATATCTTGATGAAACTTTATAGCAGTGTTTATGGTCTCAAGATGGTGTGTCACATATAAGAATGGTTGTTCCCTCTTACTTAATTTTTGAGTAATGTCCCTTTGAGTAGTTTCTTTAAGCTAGCCCCAGTCCCCCATTCACTCCATAACTCCTAAACCCTTTGAAATATTTTAATGAAACTTTGTAGGAATGTGTATAATAATGGGGCAATGTATCATGAGCATGAACCACAACTCTGGCTTACTTACTTTCTGAATTATCTGCCCATGTGTCAATTTCCATTTTACTCTGTTACTCTGTAACTCCTTAACCATTGGAAATATTTTAAAAAGACTTTATGGTGATTTGTATATTATCAAGGGAAAATATTATGACTAAGAATGGTACTCTAGTTTACTTAGTTTATGAATTATCTCCTTTTTTTGACTTTGGCATTCTTGACTTCTGAGCTGTTTAATCCTTGAAGCAGATTTTTGGTATACTAATAGTATTTGATGTGTTAGATGTTTTAATAACATTGCAGTCATTAATTACAGAGTTTTTTCCCCTGTTTGTCTGCCTGTCCATCCTTCTATAAACAATTTTGTTCATTTTGTAACTCCTTTATGACACTGAAACGGGCGTATTATGTGCCGCTTGCGAAGCTCTTGTTCGTTTTGAAACAACTCTTTTTCATTTCGTAACATCCGTGAAAACAAAGGTGTGCCTGGTGTGCATGCACGGGATCAGAAGATTGCAGTTGCCATACCCTTTCATAGTTCCAGATAGTGGGGTGGGAGGATTATAATGATGAATTTGGATTGATTTTTATTGATTTTCTGTTTAACCATATATTGTAGCCCATCAATGGAAATGGATGACTTTCAATTTTATGTCCTTTTCAATAGTATTTCAGTCATATCAGGACAACGGGAGGGTGATACTGAAAGGCTGTGTGCAGGTGGAAAGAATTCTGCCTCCAACCAGATTCAAACCCGGGCCACTAGCTTACCAGGCCACCACTTAACTCCTTGAGCAACCGGGGGGCCTCCCCCTTATTAGAACTGTCTCAGCAAGGCAGTTCTAATGTGACCACAACATATGAAAATAATAAATGAAAGAGAAAGGTTGTTTTGCTAAATGGACAAATACCCACCCCTATGTGGAGTTTTGCCTCTTACTTCTTTACTTCTTACATTGCCGTACCTTTGGATTAAACAGACATATATTGCCCCAAACCCCCACAGTTTTTCACCGGGTATCCATTTCGTTTCAGTGAAACAATGAAACAATTAAAATATATAGTAGGTGACAGATACCATAGAGAACCTACATAGGGAAACACACTGAAATGGAGGTTTAAAAAGTTTAAATTCTCAGTACTGCAAATTGTCAGACAGTCAGTTTGTTAAGCATCTAACAGATTCTGTATCTCTTTAATGTAGGCATTATGGGTAAAAGAACAAGATTTCAGCAAGAGGACAAGGCTCAACTTGTGTTACAAGTGACCAGGGAGGATGGTGTTACAGCTAATGAAACAGGAGATAATCTTGAAGTGCCTGTTCCAGCTGCTGGCATGCCTAAGGTTAGTCTCATTTCATACTTTAGTGAACAGTGTGTGGCTGTTGCTTCATAATTTCTGTAGCTGACTAGGACTTAAACATGCTCGCAAACCCAGGATTCCATATCAGAACATGAGTTGATGAACTACTGTAGAAATGGAAATACAATGTAGGTAAGTATGTATTCAGTACTGCCCATGGAGTACCTACAAAGACTGAGGCTTGGAAATTGTGATTATTACTGGGAATGGTACAAACTACAGGAATAATTCAGAATTTGAGCAGTTGGATTTTATTGTCTGGCATTGTATCAAAATATTCTATATGAGCAGTCTGATCTGGATTTATGGAGTTTGCAAAGGCATTTTATCAAAATACTCTATTTGAGCAGTCTGATCTGGGTCTACGGAGTTTGCAAAGGCATCTTTGTCCCAATATCTTGGATCTTTACGGTAAGAAATAATCTTTTTGTCAGTGCTCCAGATAAAAGCAGATTTTGATGGTAATTTAGAGATGTTTTCACATTTCTTCATTAAAACATATCTTGGTGCCTCTCATTTGAACTGCCTCAGAGAGCAGACCTGATTGGGCCACAATACAACAGGCTGTTGTAATGATGGCCCGCAACATGTTTTATGGAATATAAACCAATATTGGCCCACAACATGTTTTATGGAATAAAAAGCAATATCAGCTCTGAAATCATGAAAACTTAATCTGATTAGATGCTGCAAAATGTGCTCTTATATGGGAAAGTATGCGAGAAAAATAGGTTGAAACTAAAACTTTGTTGTTGACAGTATCTGTCATTAGATGATATAACATTTTTGTTGACAGAATCTGTCATTGGATGATGATACAGTACTAGAGAATATCAAGTTTACTGATGATGACCCTGTTCCTTTGTCAACCACATCTACAGAACAAGCTCTCATTTTGGGAATTATGTAAATATACACTTACTTTGAATGTTATCTTCCATTTTCGTTATAAAATTATGAAATGGCCTATCAGCCATCTGCTTTGTGACATGACAGCCATTGACTTGAACACTTAATATTTTCCAGAAAATTATTTGTTTGATTAACTTCTGTTTTGGATACACAGAATTTCATGTTTCAATTTTACAATCATTTCCAGTCAGATAGGACTTACAGTGGATAGTCATGTGAATATGGGTGATGCCATAGCTCCATGACCATTGGACCTTGATTTAGGCTTGCCATTTCTGTGGTTACTTTGAAAGAGAAATTTAAAAAGAGCAAGGCTGAATTTCCTAGATGCTATGTTGACAGAGATATGATTGTTTCCGTAATTTCTTGAATTTAGAGAGAAACAATAGTATGAAATACGACTTGAACTGGACTGTAAATTATTAGCTGAGATGTGGTGTTTTCTTAAACAAACATTTTTCTCAAGCAGGTTGATTTATTAATGTAAGTGAAAATTGAGGTGTTTCTTTGTAGGGAAGATTACAGAAGAAGTAGAGCTAGTGGAGACAGGCTGACAGAAGAAGAGGTGCTCACTTATCTTTCTGTAAGTTGATGATCAGACATACTGTCTGCTATACTGAACCCTTTATCAATACAAAGAACCATTAAAAATTATGTATTCAAGATTTTGCAAATATTTTGTATTGGTGAATGTGTTTCAGGGGAAACAATTCATTTACATTTTTTGCAGAATGGGGATTGCTCTTTTTAATGGAAAGAATTTGATCCCTTAGGAGGAACTCTTTTATTAGGAGTAGATTCCATATTTTCTAGGGAAGCAAACTGGTAATTGCATAAAATGTTTCCATTTGAAAACAAAATGGTGCAAAAACATAGAGATATATACAGTTTGCCCTTAAACTACTTTGAGAACATTACAGTATTCAAAAAATTATCTTAGTCCACATTGACTCTTAACCATTAGCAGTAAATGATAGTTTAAATTTTGGGAAACTGCAAAAGTTTCATGAAGTTGTGTGAAAATAAAACCAGTAAATATTTTTGATTTAAAGTACCCAGTCAAAAAATATACTCATGTTAAGAATATGGTCAGTTAACAACGGAATAGAATAAGATTTGTGGCAATGGCACTTTGCTTTAAAGCACAATATTTTAGTGATATCCTGCTAATGAACTTACAGTGCATGCATGTGGCTGAACTATGATAACAATCCAAGGGCTGTGTGTAGGTCCCACCCAGCCCTTTTAAGTTCGTGTATTATCAAAAGCTTAAATAAGGAACTTTGAAAAACAGTATGACATGTAAGTTAAGAGGACACGGAAGACCTGTATGATTTATTTAAAGTTTTTAAGTCTCTGTGTGTGTTGTTGTTGAATATCAACTAATCTGTTACATTATTTTACTTATACATTTGCAGTATGTGTTGAGTCAGGTAAAGTCGTGGAGTGTATCAGTATCAGCTCTGCTACTAAGGTCAAAGTTAGAGAAGGGAAGCAGACGACGGGTTGAAAGGTCCATGATGCAGTTGGAGGTATGTCGGTTTGCTCTGTAATAAAGAGAAAGCGATAAAACTGTATATGAGCTGGGACGCGACAAAGCCAACAGAGTGATATGTGCGTCCAGCGAAGACTCAGATTAGCCGGGGCATCTGCCCAGTCTTACCAGAGTCTTTGCTGTGCGCTTTAAGAATAGCTAAGGATCTAAGCTACCTTCATGCAGAGAGCGAAGAATTCAATGAGACCGGATGGATGCCCAGGTTGATCCAAGTCTTCACTGTGCACACATGCCACTTTGTTGGTTTTGTCGTGTCGCGGCTCATATGTTCTATTTAACATATACAAACATCATTATCTGTGTTGAAGGGGTTGTTATGAGGGGTCACAAAATATCTCTTGATGGAAAATAAAAAGAAATTTTCTAAGAATATCATCAAACCCCATTCTTATCTGATCTGACTTCAAGCAGTCTCCTCAAGCAGTCAAAATGGATTGATGATTTGGGATTTTACAGCCCTTTCAACAGTATTTCAATCATCATGAGGCAGTGGTCATTGGTGGAAATGGGTGAGCTGATCATGAGGATGCATAGTCTGCACACTTGATCAGCAGAATGGACAGGGTAGGACTTTAATGCATACCTTCTGGATTATGGGTTTAGAGAGTTAACTTTTTGATCAGGCAATAGTTAAAATAGTTCAGTAACTTTTGAAACACATTTTAATCTATTTTCCAGGAGTTATATAATCAGACAAAGAGGGAGTCACCATCTGCCGGTCAGAGGTTGTGTCTCTTTCATGCTGTGAATATTGTACCAGTCTGGACAACTCAGGTAAGGTCTGGGGGATCAGAGCTGGTGTTTAGATATAGTATTTATCTCAAACTTAGAACACCTCAGTCCTATCTGTATTTGACTTTGCATCCTCAAATTTGGACAAATCCTGTCAAGATAGTTTAGGAAACTTTTGACAGATAATGCAGACCATGATCAGACTGATTCTGCTTACTTATTATAAATGGTAGAAATGACAGGAAGGAGTTACAGTCTGCAGGTGAGGTTCAGTATCGTCTATACTGTGAATGTCAGTGGTCCAAGATCTGTTTATTTAAGGAACTTTCTATGAAAATGATTTCCCATTGATATTGGTTTACTTGCTGAATGGTCCTGTAACCCATAGAAAAAAGAAGAAGAAAAGAGAGAGAAATAAGTCAAATTAGTGGTTACTAAATATTGTGCAAAATAACTGGATATGCCTCCAAAGAAGATCACTATTACTTGTAAAAATCATCAAAAGTATTTAAAGCCAATGTGTACACCTAGATGTTTAACAAAAGGACACAACTCCCGCAGGAGCAAATTCTTTCTTTTAAGAGTTGAACTGATCAAGTAGGGAGGCAAATCAGAAAATGGTAGAGTTCCTTCCCCTAAAAGTGTGCCCATTTGCGTTAAGTAAAGAATTATCTCTCAGAAGGAAGCATCCCCTCATGAGAAGACTCTCAGACTCTGGGGACACATTCTTATTTGTTACAGTCACCTCCCTTGGAAAAGGAGGGCAAAAATCTAAACACTGAGTGCTTTTTGTGGTTTTCCCTATACTTCATTTTTATTTCAGACAGAACTAGCTGAGCTGCTATTGTCATTGGGAGCTATAGGATCTGCTCTAGAGATTTATGAGAGACTACAGATGTGGGAATCAGCTATATCCTGCTACCAGAGGATGGGAAAAATGGAAAAGGTACAGTATTTGCACATTATATTCCTGCCTTTGCAGCTGAGTTAGAACAAATTAATCAGAGCTGCCAATCGTCCAAACTTTTGGGGAACAATTTATTTCTCAACAAAAACATCTGTTTGCCCAAATACTTAAGAAAATATATAGTGCAATGGTTCAAAGTATGTAAAAGGTAATGATTTTCCATAGCCCAGCAGACGTAGGGGCAGTGGGGATTGAAGGCCCACTGTGTCTTGGGCAAGGCATATGAAAGGCAGAGCCCATCTGTCCTTTTGCTGCCTTATCCTTCCCTGATTCAAAACAGTTACCCATTTACTGTTGGGTTGACAGAGAGAGTTTTTACGGTGATCAGATGGACAAGCCTGGTTTCGATCTCATGACCTTCCGGTGATTTCCTGCACCATGATAGAGTGGCTGTAAGCACTGGACCAGGGCACCTTTCTTCACTGTTTACCAATGTCCATTTTATGGGACACAAGGCTTAAATGGCAATACTTGTGTTTATTTTCTGTAGGCAGAAAGTGTAATAAGAGAGCAACTTGCTATCAAAGAAACTCCAAACCTCTGGTGTTTCCTGGGTGATGTCACACGCAAAATAGAGTATTATGAGAAAGGCTGGGAGCTGTCCAATCACAGATCAGCAAGAGCACAGAGATGTATGGGATATATCTACCTTGGCATGGAACAGGTATGGCAGTGTTAGGTATTTCAATAGTTTTAGTCGTAATGTTTTTCTGTAAATTGGGTATTGTTTGCAAAAGTTGTACATGTATTTGTAATAAAACTATCGCTAACTTGTTTTGGCCTCTTTCAGTGAAAGAAAGAAAAAAAGTAAAAAAAAACAACAAAAAAAAACAAACAAACTTATTTTGATGAGAACCACAGTTTCAAAAGTTCATGTATATTTCCTTTAAACTAGGTAGTCACAATTTTAGCTGTTGTTGTTTATTGTAATACATGTAAACTCATACTGACTTCCATTTTACATTTTTGATGATGATAGTGATGATGCTTTGGTCACAGAAGTAGTATATAGATTTGGCACACCTCATTTTAATGGGATGAGAAGCCATAAATATATACCCATGCATAGTGTCCTAAAGTTGTTCGGTGAAATATTGATTATGCAGCACTTCAATTTGTCTGAAAAAACACACGCCATATTGAAGGCCCTAACTTCTTTTAACAGAGTTTCTTATATTTCAGTATGATAAATGTCTGGATTGTTTTGAGAAATCCCTGAAGATCAATGCACTGCAACTTCCCGTTTGGTTCACCTATGGTTGTGCTGCAATGGCTGCTAAAGATTATAAACTGGCAGTGAAAAATTTTAAACGATGTGTCTCTTTAGACTATGATGTAAGTACCTATGTCACGGACTCTTAAAAAATCTCACTCCCCGACGGAGGATCCAACACAGGGCCCTTCGATCTAAAGGCAAGCACTCTACCACATCGCTATAAAAGCCGGCTTGTACCGCAAGGCAGTACAAGTGTATGATATACCTACTTACCTACACCCTGTGACATTCTCCCCCATCAAATTGGACTTGGTCCCCAAAGTTCCAGGCTAAAGAGCTGCATATAGAAATAGGCTCGAGGAATTACTGCACAGGGGTCTGGCTGGATTTTATGATGGGCGCCATTGGTCACGGCCACTTAAAAAACCTCACGCCCCGATGGAGGATCCAACACAGGGCCCTTCGATCTAAAGGCAAGCACTCTACCATGTCGCTATAAAAGCCGGCTTGTACCGCAAGGCAGTACAAGTGTATGATATACCTACTTACCTACACCCTGTGACATTCTCCCCCACCAAATTGGACTTGGCCCCCAAAGTCCCAGGCTAAAGAGCTGCATATAGAAATAGTCTCGAGGAATTACTGCACAGGGGTCTGGCTGGATTTTATGATGGGCGCCATTGGTCACGGCCACTTAAAAAATCTCACGCCCCGACGGAGGATCGAACTCGGAGACCCTTCGATCTAAAGGCGAGCACTCTACCATGTCGCTATAAAAGCCGGCTTGTACCGCAAGGCAGTACAAGTGTATGATATACCTACTTACCTACAACTTGTGACACCTAGATTAACTTTGATATTGGGACACTGTCACAAATTGTTTTTAATAGTGCAATAATTACCATAAAAATTTAAAGGGGTTGATTTTTACTATCTGGTAGTTAGTAATTTCCCTGAGCAATTTTTGACTGGTTTGCACCTTCCTGTTTACACTACCATATTAATCATATTAAATGCCCTGGGGCATTGCATTTTACGAAAGGGGAGCATTATTAATATAGCTCTTATACAAATTTTAAGAACAGGTCTGATGCGGAACCGCCAAGTCCACTTTTTGCTAAGGTTGACTGCCCATTTAGCACAATTTAAACCTATTCTGCTACAGCTGACTGCTTATGCCAGATATAATACCTTATCATGGCAGCTTTTATATTGACAGAAGCAGAAGCCATCTCTGCAGCAGATGCCATTGTAAACCTAAATTAAGTTGATTTTACCAGAAGCTTCACTGATTTGACTATCATCGATTTGGCACAAAGGTGCTGCCAGAATGGGAAATACTATTGCTGTCCCTGAACAGTCTGGTTTTGGTCTACAGTGTTTGCCCAGACATTCCTGTCCCAATATTTAGTGAGGTGGTGCAAGTTTTACAGATCATTTTGGAACTTTATTTGCTTGTAAGACCACATTCACACCTGTGTTTTCATATCAATTTGAGTAAAAATCCAAGTATATGCATGTACATGGTAAACAGTAAAATGAATAAGATGAAGAGGGAAAGATATCAGAATCCAATGATGTCTATGCAAAGAGATATATTGATAAGCATCAGTTCTGCAAAGCCTATACTGCCATGCCGAAAGCCAGTCAAGTTCTTATAAATAGTTTGAAAACTGTTTCTCAAGACCTTCAGTATTGCATATTTCCTTTATTCAAGGTCTTCTGAATAGCTGTTTTTGGGTCCAGTTTCCACAAATATCTAGTTTTAGTTAAGAAACCAGTTCAAATATTTCAACAGTAGAGTATAAGCATTCGAATCATGAAGTTCAGAATTTGGCCTTTTTAAGGAGTCATAGGACGCATGGCTTCTAAGCATGTATTTATGCACAATTAGCCAGGTAAGAGATTTTGAACAGTGCATTGATTGCACATGCATAGTATGCTAAATCAGACAGGTGTGACATCCCTTATTCAGTGAATAAACCTTACCACCACTGAACTAGAAAGTGTAAACAGTTTTTAAAATCCGTAGAAGACCTATACCTAAAGTGTAATTAATCAGCCACTGTCAATATACCTCTAATAACAGTATTAAGGTAATGGGTGTACTTTCCGAGGAAGCAACTCTACTTTTTTAGCCTCCCTTCTTCAAAATGGGGTCAACTCTTAAAGGAAAGAATTTGCTCATATTAGAGCAAATCCTTTTCTTTAGGAGTAGACCCTGTTTCAAAGAGCCAGAACATCATGAGAAGCAAACAGGAATTCATTCAAGTTAATGTAGCATTATTTTCTAAAAAGAGGCAGGGGGCGTTTATCAGAGCAGAGGCATTTATTAGGATTAATTTGGTAATTTGATAATTTTTCTCTAGTGCATGATCTGATATTAAAACATGCTTTATGTCTTTCTTTGCAGAATTTTGAAGCCTGGAATAATTTAGCATCATCATATGTGAAGTTAAAAGAGAAGTAGGTATTTCCAAACAAGCTGCAAGAGTATTTAAAAAATCCTCTGTTAAAATCAAAGATATAACTTAAAGAGATGAACTGCAAAGAGTTTTACCACAATTTATAAATACAAGGGCTGTTCAAAAGTTACCAGCCTGACCCTGTTCTAGGATGTTGAAAATGCATTGGAATAGCTAGGTACTAAGAAATAAAACAGGGTCCGAGGTTATAAAACTTGAGTGCATTCTCAAACTCAAAATATAGCACACTGATTGGCTGCTTCCGAGCATGTGCTCGGAAGCAGCCAATCAGTGTGCTTTATTTTCAGTTTGAGAATACACACAAGTTTTAAAACCTCGGACCCAGGACAATATAGGAGCGGCTGTAGCGTAGTGGATAACACTCCAGACTACCAATCCAGGGGTCGCAAGTTCGATCCCCCGCTTCTCCGGTCTTTCGGATGAGACTTTAAACCGAGGTCCCGTCTCCATATGACCTCGTTGTTGGTGGGACGTTAAACCCGAGTTCACTCACTCACCCCAGGACAATAACCTGCAAATTAAAAGAATTTATCTTCTGTAGTAATCAGATGGCATCGTGTGTTTTTAAACTACCCGCACCTGTTGACAAGCTAAAACTTCTGAACAGTCATATGCACAGGCTTAAATTTGCTTACCCAGATGCCATGGCATCTCTGTATTTGCAGATTTATGCAAATCTAATTTTAAACCAGCCAGAAATACTACCTGCACATTAGAATGCCGCAAGTATGGATGGATGCATGCATGGCTTGCTATTTTATGTCCTTTTTAACATTATTTCAGGGTTATAATGAAAGGCTTTGTGCAGTGGAACCCCATTTGCAATTTAAAATTCCCGCCTACAGCAGGGCTTAAACTCAGGACTGCTAGATCAGCAGGCCAGCGCTTGAGCTACTGGGGTTCCAATGTAGCAAGTGTTAATTATGAAGATCCCTCAGATAGTGCATTCATGCAGGAGCATTATGTGGTTTTCCAGGGACAAATTCTAAAAACTTAATACTAAAGATTTCTAAATCGTCAGCCTTAATTCGTAATTAAACATTTTCTAATTAGTTTCACTGACTTTGTGGGCATGATTACATTGGTTTGGGGCATGATTCTTGGCACACACTTACCTCAGGAGATTACTGTCCACTTTCAGATTTGATATATTTTATGCTTCACTGACTTAAGGTGATATCTCAGCGCCTATAAGGGTTATGACCATGAAGCTTAGCACACACTTACATCTGGACAAGAGCATTTTAGCACACTACTGTCCACTTTTTAATTTAAAGTGTATTTTTTCAATTCACCTACCGTATTCAACCTAATTAGCTCACATGCCTCTATAAGCGCACGCCGTAGCAATTTGTGAGGCATAGGACTATTAATGCACATATTTTTACTGGTTTATCCCTTTGCTTTCTCGTTTACAGGAGCTGAAAATGCAATAGAATATTTAATTTTTACTTCTTAATCTTCTCTCTCCTTCTACATGTATATCCATACGAATTTAAAGGTTAAGCGTCAGAGAAAAGCTGCTTATAAGCGGCTTTTCTCTGATGCTTTACCTTTAAATTCGTTCCCTTCAATATATAATAACCTATTAAAATGTGCGCTTATATGAAAGAAAGTTTACTACAAGTATTTGCCGCCATTTTGAAAAAGTTAACCCTGAAAATCAAGCTCCCATAAGGTGCTCATGCAGAACTTGGACTGGGGGGACCTTGCTGCAGTAAGTGCAACAACACATGGCAAACTAGCCAGGTGGAGCAGAAAACTCTCAGATGATGTGGCCCTAAAGAGGGTTGTCATGAAAAAAGAGCATACATGTATGAGCCACGACACGAGAAAACCAACAATGTGGTTGTGCGGCCAGGGCAGACTCAGATCAGCCTGGGCATCCGCCCAGTCTGATCAGAGTCTTCGCTGTCCGCATGGAGGTAGCTAAGACCCTGAGCTACCATTTGAGCTCTTAACGAAGGGTCTAATCAAACTGAGCGGATGCCCAGGCTGATCTGAGTCTGCACTAGGTACACGACCACATTGTTGGTTTTGTCGTGTCGCGGCTCATATATATGATTTTGCCTGCAGTTCCACTGCTGTTTTATTGATAGGACTATGGACAGAATGGGGTGTCCTGGAGTGTGGCCATTGCTTCCTACTGTTGAGCTTCAGGGACTGACATCGTTAGCGGAATTGGAATTACAACATCCCATAAGGTGCTGTCTGTAGTCTTTAGAATACAGTTTTATAAGAGGAATGAAAAAAAATAGATCTTTTGTCCCTGAAAACATAAATACATTTGAGCTGCAACCTGACAAAACCAATAAAAGTAGCATGTGCACCTAGTGAAGACTCAGATTAGCCTAGGCATCTGCCCAGTCTGATCAGAGTCTTTTGTGTGTTCTTGAAGGGTAGCTAAGGGTCTGAAGTACCTCCATGCCAACAGCAAAGACTCTGACCAGTTTGGGCAGTTGCCCAGGTTTATCTGAGTTTTGCTGGGCCCATATCCATTTTGCTGGTTTTGTCATGTTGAGGCTCACAGTACTATTTAGCATATTGATTTATTGTTACAGAACAAAGGCTCATATGATACTCAATGATGCTCTGAAGTGCAACTATGAGAACTGGAGAGTATGGGAAAACTACCTTCTGGTAAGACATATAGTATTGTCAGAAAATTTCCAAACACCTCAATTTTTTCTGTACTGACTAATCAGCCTTTAAACTTGGACAAGTTAATTCAAATGAAATTCCTTTTCTTTCTCTATTCATTGATTTCTTTTTTTCTTAGTAATTGCTCTGACAACTATGAAGATTTTAACTCAGTGAATAAAAGGCATTCACTTCTGAGACGATATAGACGAAACTCACATGTACTCCATCACATGAATATGATTCACTTATAGCACTAGATGGACATTTGAGCCACAACACCAGAAAACCAACAATGTGGTCGGGCACCCAGCGCAGACTCAGACCAGGCTAGGCATTTGCCCAGTCTGATCAGACCCTTTGCTAAGTGCTTAAAGGGTAGCCAAGGGACTAAGCTACCTTCATGCGGACAGCGAAGACTGATCAGACTGGGCGGATGCCCAGACTGATCTGAGTCTGCGCTGGACGCTCAACCACATTGTTGGTTTTCTCGTGTCGCGGCTCATTTGTGGATTTCAAATCATGTAAAGGCCAATAACTCTGGCATTACTTTTTATTGATAATTCATACTATGACTAAGCATTGGTGACTGAGACATGACTTAATTTTCGAGTTCCTACCTCAGTGATGGATATCATTTCAACGAATTTGCTTGTGTTTCTAGGTGTCAACAGATTGTGGTGAGTTTAATGATGCTATAAGAGCCTACCATAGATTGATGGACCTCAGGGAGAAATGGGTTGATGAGGAGGTAAGATGGGGATGAAAATTTACCAAAGTTATACTTAGACTTCGGCAGCAGCTACCTTTCAGCTGTCTCAATCACACTACTACCCAGTGTTGAAAACTTCTTTATCATATGACGTCGCATCTGAGAGTGTAATAAAGCCATGCATTAAAAACGATAATCAACTAGTGGATTAAATATGCAAATTACGTCGTAACATTATGCATTGACGTCCAAAAAACATTGTGTTTTCTAATGGCGAAATCGAGACGTTTTAGTGCGAATTTTGCTAATAAAATGGGATTTTAATGTCATATGATAAATAGAATCTTGCATTCGTGCTCATTGATTATTGAATTTATTAAACTCGTTGGAGAAAACGATAAGATGCTCGGCATAGCCTCGCATTTTATCTTTTTCCCCAACCCGTTTAATAAATTCAATAATACATAAGCACTCATGTAAGATCCTCTATTTCTCCCTTGTCAATTAGCAATTCTTCTAAATGAATTTAGAGAAAACTTGAGCCATTCATCACTACAAACTATAGATGAATCATTATGTGTGAGTGTCTCCTAATTAGCGGCATCACCCATATTAAAGTAATGCAAAAGTGGAGAAGGCAGGGATTTTTGGCTGTCACCCGCTAAGTGCAGTCTGATATAAATGGAGCTTCTGGGGTTTAGGGGAATTATTCTTTTACATTGGTTGGGTAATGAAACAAATATTTTATGCCTTTTCTGGAAAATAGTCATAACTGTGGCCTCTTGGTGGTGGAGGAACCGTGGCGCTATTGCTATCATTTAAAGCTTTTCCAAAGTAAAATCATAACAGCAGGATTCTCAATGATATTATATATTACTGTCTTCATAACCAAAAAAGAAAATAACAAAACAGACAGGACAAAAACTTTCCTGTTTTTCTGTCGTTCTCCCAATCATACACTCTGTTATTCTAGGTGTTAAAAGTGCTAGTAAGAGTAGTTATGGAGGACATTCCAGATGCCAGCCAGCAGCCTGCTTCCCGATTCAGGCCCAGTCTCAAAGAACTGTTTGGAAGGATCACTGCTAAGGTATGCAAATTTGCATACTGGGCCCCGTTGTTCAAAGCATTGTTAGCCTAACGAGCTCGTTAAGAGGTCAACTCGTTAAGTGTGTTATGACTTCATAACCAAATACACTGATTTTTTTGGTTGAAAATGATGTTGTTAGTTTTGAACAACTGGGCCCTGATCTACACACTAAAAAAACCTTCTTTTCACCCTCGACAGATTAAGATGGTTAAACTGATTTATTGTATCTGTGTAATATCAAAATTTAAGTTTAGTTTCAATTGATACTTCTGTTGAATTTTTAGTGTTGTTCTAACAATATTATATGTGCAGAAATCAGAAAAAAGTATTATTAACCAATTCATTGTCATAAGTGTTCTATATTTGATGTCTTGTTATTAGCATTCCTACAATGTTAAGATGTTTATTGTGACCTTAGGTGACAGACAAGAGTGAGATCTGGAGGTTATATGCCCAGCTGTATGAAGGAGATCAAGAAAGGGTAGGTCATTATAGTGGGGTTGTTTTTTGTTTGTTTTTATACCCCGCCACATGTTAGTGGTGGGGTATTATGTTTTCCTGCTGGCTGTCGGTGTGTCCGTCCGTCCGCGTACGTCCATCCGTCCATCCGTTTGTGAGCACTTCGTTTCTGTTCGATAACTTGAGTATTTATTAATGGATTTTCTTCAGACTTGGCATGTGCATTGGTCTTGGGAAGATCTCAGTTGGGATTGTTAATGGGCATATTTCGATGTCTTCTGATGGAGTTATTGCCTTTGGCATGGTCTTAAAATAGTTTTTGGTCTGTAGTTCCTTTACACTTTGGTATATCTTGATGAAATTTCACAGAAATGATCGAAGTAACATAAGCTTTCTGTTACAAGCAGAATTTGTCTGCCTGGGTTATCTGCCCCTGCCCTGGGGCTATATACATGTATGAAATAATGAAAAAAAATGTATAAATTAGAGTTGAAAGGGATTTTTCTGAAACTTGTAACAAATTATCAAATTAATATAAGCTTTATGTCTTGATCAAAATTTTGTCCCCCCCCAGTGATTATCTGCCCCTGACACAAGCTGTATACATGTATGAAATCATGCATAAAATCTGTATAAAATCAGATTTTTGGTATACCTTGATGAAATTTCATAGAAAGGATTTAAATAACATAAGCTTTCTGTTACAAGTAGTATTAAGTCCACATAGGTTACCTGCCCCTGCCCCAGAGCTATATACATGTACAAAATTATGAAAAAACTCTGTATAAAATCAAAGATTAACAGGATTTTTCTGAAATTTGCAACACATTGTCTAGGTAATATAAGCTTCATGACATGATAAGAAATGTATAAAAGAAGGGGTATTGGTTTGCAGTAGCGGGGTATTACGCAGTCGTTTACGATGCTTTTATTTTAATTATACAAATTGTCTATTTTATGAAATTAGAAACTAAAAACACTACTCACTCACCTGTACAGAAGTACCAGGGGAGGTTTTGGCTTACATGTTCAGTGCTCTAGATAAGAAGGCATAACCAGGATAATTTAGGGATCAGTCCCTTATTTTTCCAGAAAACATACATTGTTACCCCTCATTAGAACCCTCTCATCAAGATGATTCTAATGAGGGGTCACAACGTGTTTTCATTAAGAAATAATAAAGATTATCTCTGAATTATCCCTGTTACCTCTTCTTATCGGGAGCTCTGGTTGTACATGCAACATGAAACCAAATACAGTATCATTCACAAACATTGTCATAGCTATATGTATATTTGTGCAAGCTACAACTTTGGAGTCTACAAAAGTGTTTGGTTTACATTTATAACTCTATCAAACATAGGAAAAATATATAGCTTTCAACCAAGCAGGTAAGGATAATGAGCCACAACATGACAAAACCAACAATTTGGTTGTGCGCCCAGCGCAGACTCAGATCAGCCTGGACATCCGCACAGTCTGATCAGACTCTTCGTTAAGCGGTTAAAGGGTAGCTTAGGGTCTAAACTACCGCCATGCGGACAGCGAAGACTCTAATCAGACTGGGCGGATGCCCAGTCTGATCTGAGTCTTTGCTGGGCGCACAACCACATTGTTGGTTTTGTTGTGTTGCGGCTCAAATGTAGTATGCAAACAAGCAGCTTTGGAAAGTATATAGAGTTTGCAACCAATGAAATGATATGGTGCTAACTTGCTCTCTTAAACATTAAGATAGAATGACCTAACAGATGTTAATAAGTTATATTTCCACATTATGTACAATATGAATCGGAAGCTTTCTGTGTGTCTTCTCAAAATCATTCCATTGGGATTTGGGATTGGTGTTGAAGAGTACAATGGTGTTTACAGTCACTGCGATTAGAATATGAAAAATGGTTGTGGTTTTCTGCAATTTACTGGTAACTAAATTTTAAGTTCAGTTTTGCCTGTCATTACTCATATATTGTTGGTGTTTCTAGGTACTACAATACCTACAGAAGGCCCACAGATGTGTCATGCAGACATCAAACTGGGAGAAATACCTAGAAAAATGCCAGGATGTAGCAAAGCAAGCCTTGCGATTGGCAGATGGTAAGTTTCCAATTGTATTAAAATATTGGACAGACGGATGAATAGAAAATCAGATCCATAAATCATAGTTTGCGAAAGCAGGTTTACAAAACTCGAACCCTAATCAAACTCTGGTAAAGAAAAAGTAACAGCCCAAATTAGGGAATATTGTAGTGGCATGCTAAAAGTATTTACCTCTTGTAATAGTGTTTCCAACATAATTTTATCCTTAGCTGACCATTCAGTCACATACAGTACCCCAATAAAAAAGAGTTACAAATTATTCAGGGATTGTTAGCTCGCCTGTACGAAAGTAAAGAGAGCTATTGTTGTCACCTGGACAACGGCGTTGGCGTGGGCGTTGGCGTCACACTTTAAAGTTTTACGTCAGAGTTTTTTTATGTGATGGGCAAGGCACTGCAGGAGAGCTATCCTGTACGCGGACAGGTCTTGTCTTTGATTGTTATCAGTAGATATTCATCTTGTGACCCCTCATTATAACCATCGTACTGACAGGGTTCTAATAAGTGGCCACAACATATGTTTCTATGGAGAAATAAAAAAAACTGTCTCAGAATTATCCTCAAATTCCGACCTTTTCTGGTGCTCTGGACATAACTAGTTTGTTATAATCAAGGGTTTTTAGCTCGCCTGAACGAAAGTTCAGGAAGAGCTATTGTTGTCACCCTGGCGTCAGCGTCCGCGTCGGCGTCCGCATCGGCATCCGGATTGGATGTTTTGGGTAAAGTTTTATTATGTGATGGGCAATGCACTGCAGGCGAGCTATCCTGTACGCGGACAGGTCTTGTTTGACTACAAATGTAAACTGCCAGATCTGGGGTAAAAACTTAAATAACAATTGCAGTTATTGTGCTGAATTGGACTTGTGTGAGGAAATGTCACAACTATACACAGTTTTGAGTATGGAAGGATATAGAGTAAAAGATAAAAATGTGTGATAGGGAAAAATTGATAGAAATGTACTCATTCTGCTGCACCTCAGCCTTGTATAAGCAGAAATGATCAAGACTTTGACGGCAAAAAATGGAAACTTATATACTAATGTTATTTCAAGCTAAATTTTGGTTGTGAAAATGAAGGGTCCATAGGAACAAGTGAGAGAGTCATTATTGATCATATTTAACATCCTGGGCCCGGTTGTTAAAGCATTGTTAGCCTAACAAGCTCGTTAAGAGTTCAAATCATTAAGTATTTTACGACTTTATAACCAAACACACAGATATTTTTGGCTGAATAAATGTGAGGAACTTTTGCAGTGCAAAAGTTCCTCACATTGTTTTTCAGCAAAAAATGGTAGCATTTCTTGGTATTATGCATTGGAAGTTTTAACCTCTCTTAACTAACAATGTCGTTAGTTTTGAACAACCGGGCCCTGTACATCTTTTAGTGGTCATAGTTCAATGATGCAATACCTATTGAAAAAATGTGTACCGTTTTTTTTTTTCCAGCGTATCTGCAAATGAGCCAATCATCAGAGCAGATCAAGGCTATACAGACTTTATCATCAGCTAAACTTATGGTACGGGGAGTTCTCACAAAAATCAAGGTAACTCAGTTTTACTATATAGCCTTATCTAGATCACCAGTGTTTTTTTCACTAAACTGTAGTGTTGTGAACTGTTATCAGCATAGCGTGTACTGTATGAATTTGCCTATAAGATGGCATTTTTTTGCTCTGAAATGTCTCTAATTATTTAAATCAGTTTTACTGTTAATAGCTTACTTGCCACATATTATGTTCCATTCCTCACTTTTATCATTTTACATCCACATTTTGTTCCATCTCTCATTCAGTGTTTTGTAAGTCGGTCAGGTTTGTCTGCAGTATGCATGTTTACGATGGGAGTTTCTTGTCAGCTGACACCAAAACCACAGAAAAGCAAATGAGCCGCGACACGACAAAAACCAACAATGTGGTTGTGCGCCCAGTGCAGACTCAGATCAGCCTGGGCTTCTACCCAGTCTGATAAGACTCTTCGCTAAGCGCTTAAAAGATAGCTTAGTGTCTAAGCTACCCCCATGCGGACAGCGAAGACTCTGATCAGACTGGGCGGATGCCCAGGCTGATCTGAGTCTGCGATGGGCACACAACCGCATTGTTGGTTTTGTCGAGTCGCGGCTCAAATAGGCTAATCTTGTGCCAAGGCATGTTAGCTGAATACAGATGTTTTTGATGTTTGGTTGAAAGTAGTTGGCATACAAATTTTAGGTGATAAGCATCAGTCGTTGTAAGGACATTCATTTGTTTAGGAGCCAATGGAGAAACTGCCCTATGGTTATGATTTTGGTCATAAACTGGTTAAAAATAACAATGCTCCATGGTGGAGGGAAACAAGATAGAAATTTGAAAAAAAAAAAACACAAGTTTGTGAAATTACCCTATCATACAAGATTAGGTGTCTTGGCTCTTACCTTGTTCAGTTTTCTGTAACCATTGTTGTTTGATAAGTTTCTTTAATAGAGTTCAGTAAAGGTCATACTGCTTGAGATGGAAAAACTAGAAAATTGTGTCTGCAAGACACTGATGATGCCCCTGTGCTGTGCCTGTCTCCTCTTCCCCCTCTTCTCCAGTACACTGGCTGGGAGGGTTTGATTATATAAACTTGCCATCCTATATTAGCCAAAACCTGTGAAATTTCTAAGTTTAAAAAGACCATAATTTTGTCAAAAATTAATTTTTCTCTTCACAAAGGCATCTGCACATCTTCAGTATGTCTGTAACATCTATGCAAACTTTCAACTTGATAGCTAAAAACCTGTCACAGTTGATTATACTATCTTGTCATACTGTATTAACCCAAACCCAAAAATTTGTAAGTTTGAAACGGACATATTGTTATCGAAAAGGCTGTAATTTTGTCAAAAATTATTTTTTCTTCTTCAGAAAGGGAGGTGCACATTTTCAATATGTCTGTACAATCTATACAAAGTTTCATATTGATAGCATACAAACTGGGGGAGATGTTGATTATACAAACTTGCCATTCCTTATCAGCCAGAACCTGTAAAATTTCTAAGTTCTTAAAGTTCATAATTTTGTCAAAAATGCATTTTTCTCTTTAAACAGGCAGGTTTGTATGGAAAATTTGTGCAAAGCTTCAGATTGATTGCTTAAAAACTGTTGGAGGAGTTGATAATGCAAAATTTTTTAGGGGCGATGGACAGACAGATGGATGGACAGTGGTAAAACATAATGCCCTCCATCATCACCGGGGCATAGTAAAAGCTTTTTTATCTAATAGGCAACATGATATCAGTTGCAGTTCTATTATTTGCTGTATTGTCCCAGTGCTGCGTTTGATATCTCAAGCTGGGTTGGTGATCGGGAGGAATATATGGGATGCATTTTTTGTCTGTATTAAAGTTACGTCAACACATCTAAATCAGTTAAACCAGACTTCTAGCCGTTAGTTTTGGTGCTTTTGAAATGTGCTTTAATACATTAGCTTGCACTGGTAAACGTATGGACTATCTATTTTCTTTTTCAGCAACAACACACTTCTAGCCATTAGTTTTGGTGCTTTTGAAATGTGCTTTAATACATTAGCTTGTACTGGTAAACGTATGGACTATCGATTTTCTTTTTCAGCAACAACACACAGATCCAATCATCCAGCAGCTTGCTGAAGGAGCTAAAGAAATGTGCTGCAATCTAGAAACAAAACTGGACTCCATTATAGACAATGTAAATACTTTGAAAGGATCCTGAATATAAATATTTAGGAAAATAAATCAGTTCGAAAATTATTTTGCCTTTGCTTTTATTTTCAGTAAACACAATCCTTTAGGTATAAAAGTCTTCTGTCGTGAAAGGACTATTGGAAAGACTTTCATACCTAACTATATAAAGCTTCATATTTTCCAAAAAAGAGTGCACAAGGCCGTAATTCTGTCAAAATTAATTCTAGCTCCAACAAAATCCCACATGCACATCTTAATTATGTCTACAATATGTATACAAAGTTTAAAAAACATCCATTTCAAACTGTAGGAGTTGATTACACAAACTCCATACCCTACAATGCAAAAAATGGCCTAAAATAACTAAGTTCAATAGGCCGTAATTCTGTCAAAATAAATTCTGGGTCAACCTAAAAGCCACATGCACATCTTCAATATCTCCACAATATGTACGCAAAGTTTATAAAAGAGATTCATCAAAAACTGTGGGAGGAGTTGATTACAAAACTTCATACCGTAATGTGTGGCAGACAGATGGACAGACAGGAGCAAATCTTAATGCCCCCTGACTTTTGTCGTAGGGGCATAAAAAATGTAAGGAAAAACTTAGGAAATTCCAACATTAAACACTATGACAGTCTTCAGAAAATCAGAAAATGCTCGGTTTCAGGAGGGTACATATGAGCCACAAAACGACAAAAACAACAAAGTAGCATGTGTGCCCAGCAAAGACTGAGATCAGCCTGAGCATCTGCCCAGTCTGATCAGAGTTGTTGCTGACTGCTTAAGGGTCTGTGCTACCTCCATGCAAACAGCGAAGACTGATTAGACTGGGGGTATGCTCAGGCTGATCTGTCTTAGCTGGGCACACATGCCACTTGGTTTTGTCGTGTCATGGCTCATATTTTCAGGGAAGATAATCCATACACAGAAGTATCTCCAGCTTGGTTACAACTCTTATAGAAAAGAATTTGCTTCCAGTGGGAGCAAATTCTTCAAATGTAACCCCAAATTTTTCAAGTATATTGCATTTTGCACTGTTCAAGTAAACCTTATTATCAACTTTTGGATCTGTAAAAAGTTACTGAAAGTTGGCAAAAGTCGGAAAAATCGGAGAAAAGTCAGGGACTTTAGAAATGGATGGTGAGTGGCAACCCTGTTATGGTGCATACCAATGCAGAAAAAAATAATATTATGAGATTTGCAAAGTCAAAACCTTAAAACTCTGTTAGAATCAAGAATTCCATGTAATGCTATGTTGCACCTGCATTGCGCTTCCCTTCCACAGTAGTAAAGGTTATACCATATAGAAGATAGTTTTCGCGGTGTTCCATTTTTTGCGGTATTTCGCGGTCACTTACATACGCGAATATTAAAATCGCAAAATGATTTCCTATTTCTTACAAGGTATCTTCTGTGTTCATATATTTTGTTTCTGTTTGCTTCGGTAATTGCTGGTACTTTTCACTTGAGCCAGTTCTTTCATTAACCTGCGGCAGCCCTGCCGCAGGTTATTGAACGAACTAGATCAACTGAAAAAGAAGTAGTTTTGCTTTTCAGGCATGTTGCTAACCGCAAAAATTAAAAATCGCGAAAATTGATATTTGTTTTGACCCATAACCACGAAAATTTGAACCCGTGAAAATAACCGCGTATATGGTAGTTAAAAGAATGTGTATGAAAAATGGACAAAAGTGCTAGGGTCAACACAGTTTTGGATGTAAAATTTTACTGTCAGAAGAGCATGAAATATAGGCCAAGGGTAGGCATAACTGCAACATCCCTCATGAACATTCTAAGAAGAAACTTAATGCCAGGTGTGATGACTACAGGTATCATACTTTGAGACAAAAGGACTAAAACCCTAGGACCGACACAATTTTGGAGGTAAAATTTTGCAAAGTCAGCAGAGCAGGAAATATTTGTCAAGTGTAAATGAATTGCAACAGCTCTCAAGAACATTCTGAGAAGAAATTGATGCCAGGTTTGATGATTTTAGGTCTCACAGTTTGTGAGAAATGGACTAAGACACTAGGGGCGATGTAATTTTGACTATAAAATTTTACAAAGTCAGCAGGGCATGAAATATAGGTCAAGGTAAAAATAAGAGCAACAGCCTTTGAGAACATTCTTAGAAGAAGCATTATGCCATGTTTGATAATTGTAGGTATACTTTGAAACGGACTTAAATGCAAGGATCGACATAATTGTTGACGGATGGTTTTACAAAGTCAGCAGAGCTTGAAATATAGGTCAATGGTAAAAATAAGAGCAACAGTCTTTGAGAACAGATTTGATAATTGTAGGTAGCATAGTGTGCGAGAAATGGACTTAAAAGCTAGGGTTGACGCTAAGGTCAATGTAATTGTTGATTGACAGTTTTACTTAGCAGAGCTTGAAATATAGGTCGAGAGTAAAAATAAGTGCAACAGTCCTCAAGAACATTCTAAGAAGCTTTATGCCAGGTCTGATGATTGTAGGTATCATAGTTTGGGAGAAATGGACTTAAACATTAGGGTTGACGTAATTGTTGATGTACAGACAGACGAAGGGAATGACTGACTGGCAGACAGATGGAAAAGTGAACTGCTATATCCCATCTTGCTAAAGCAAGTAGGATCGACGCTAGGGTCGACATAATTGGTGATGGAAGTTTTACTGAAACGGTGCAGAGCTTGAAATATAGGTCGAGTAAAATAAGAGCAACAGCCCTCGAGAACATTCCTAGAAGAAGCTTTATGCCAGGTCTGGTGATTGTAGGTATAGTTTGGGAGAAATGGACTTAAACACTAGGGTTGACGTAATTGTTGATGGACGAACAGAATGACTGACGGATGGACTTGAAATATAGGTCTAGTAAAATAAGAGCAACAGCCCTCCAGAACATTCTTAGAAGAAGCTTTAAGCCAGGTCTGGTGATTGTAGGTATAGTTTGGGAGAAATGGACTTAAACACTAGGGTTGACGTAATTGTTGGACCAACAGAATGACTGACGGATGGACGGAAAAGTGAACTATATCACACCTTGCTGAAGCGGGTGCGTATTGCACCTTGCTAAAGCAGGTGCGACAAAAATTGAGTATAATACTGGCAGTTTGTAACCCAAATACCCACACCTATCGCACTTAACATGCATGTGTACATCTCAGTTTTTCTGCCATTTTTGCGAATATTTGGACTTCCAGTTTGCTTCCGCAAAAATGAACAAGAGCTCCGCTGAGCAGGGCAAAATACGCCCGTTGGGGCTTAAAGTTGGAAAGAAAACAAGAGATGACAGAACTTTGTCAGTAGCTTAAATCTTCAATAATAAGGCAGATATAAAACTACAAAACAAACGAAGCTTAGTATGAAATTCCTAGAAAAATAACAAAGGGGCATAATTCCTTCAGAACTGAAAGTAGGGTCATGGTTCTTGTTCTGCATATGGTCTGATATTTGTACAAACTTTCATGAAGAAATCTTAAATGGTTTTCAAGATATGGAGCAGACACGAAATTACTATATGAAAAATACAAAGGTGCATGATTCCGTCAAAACTGAAAGTAGGGTTATGGTTCTTTTTCTCTGCAAATTGTCTGATGCTTCATATTTGTATAAACTTTTATGAAGAAATCTTATACAGTTTTTGAGATATGGAGCGGACAAATAATGTCACCTTTTGAACTTTGACGTCTAAGTGTGGCCTTGACCTTTCTTGGACATTGTTAAAATACAAGTTCTGCAAGTTGCCTCGATAAGGTGAACATTGGACTCAAGTTTGAAAAAAATCTTCAATAGGTTAAGGAGATACGGAGTGGACACAAATTCAATACAAAATAACAATACGAAAAATACAAGGGGCGCAATTTTGTTAAAGTGAAAGTAGGGCTATGGTTTTTCCTGCACATCATCCGATGGTGCTTTAAATGTATATAAACTTTCATGAAGAAATCTTAAACGGTTTTTGAGATATGGAGCGGACATGAAGCTTATGAGAAATTACTATACGAAAAATACAAAGGGACATAATTCCGTGAAAACAGAATAGGGTTATGGTTCTTTTTCTCCGCACATCGTTTGATGGTGCTTTATATATACTAACTTTCATGAAGAAATCTGAAACGGTTTTCGAGATATGAAGCTATATGAAATTACTATACGAAAAATACAAAGGGGCGTAATTTTGTTAAAAGTGAAAGTATGGGTTATAGTCCTTTTTCTCTGCACATCTTCTGATGGTGCTATATATTTATACAAACTTCCATGAAGAAATAAACGGTTCTCGATATATGGAGCAGATACGAAGCTAATATGTCAAAAATGAAAATAGGGTTATGGTTCTTTTTCTCTGCACATCGGCTGATGATGCTTTATATTTGTGCAAACTTTCATGAAGAAATCTTGAACGGTTTTCAAGATATGGGGCGGACACGAAATTTTACCATTTGACCTTTGACCTCTAAGTGTGACCTAGACCTTTGTCTGACATCATTGAAGTATGAGTTCTGCACATCCTCTCGATAAGGCAAACACTTGGCCCAAGTTTCCAAAAAATCTTTCAAGGGGTTAAGGAGATATGGAGCAGACACGAAAAGTTAACGGACAGACAGACAAATGGAGGTCAAGACAAAATACGACCCGTCTTCGATGGGCGTATAAAAAGCCATCCAAAATGGGGTCTACTCATATCAGAGAATTTCTTCTAGAGGAGCAAATTCTTACATTGAGAAGGGAGTCAAAAATGAAAATGGCAGAGTTGCTCCCCATGAAAGTGCACTCCTTTACCTTCATTTGGAAATTATGGCATTTGATATATGAGCTGCAATACAACAATACCAAAAGAGTGGCAAGTGCACCCAGTGAAGACTCATATCAGCCTGATCAGACTGGGTGGATGCCCAGGCTGATCTGAACCTTCTCTGGGCGTACACACCACTCAGCTGGTTTTGTTGTGTTGCAGCTCATTTGAGTAAGGTAAAAGAAAAAGCACTATAATCCTTGCACACAATACAATTGGTATTGATATTCATTTACAAATACTGATCTTGAAAAGGGAATGGATTGAAGAACAAACTTTTACTTTTAACCAAATTTATTTGCAAAAGTAGTATAAATATAAATTTTTCTCTCTGAAAATATTTTCTGAATTATTTGCATAGTATAACATTATAAATAATGTATTAAACTAAACGGTAATAAAAGATGGCACATTAAATGCTAGTAAATATGGCAAATAATGTATAAGTATGTATGTGGAATAAAGTGATACCAATCGGAGCATCACTCGGCCAATTCCATAAATCGGACATGGATGTATGTCAGCGGAGATATATGTTGCAAAATGCAACATTTTGTTCGCCTGAACAAGTATAAGGTGAAGACGTAGTTCTCTCTGCCTACCAACGATAATTAATTTTCGACCAGCGACCTTTTCAGCTATTGCAAGGACATTCATTTAATGCACTGCTGGTATCAAAACAAAATAGTCAATTATTGATGTGAGTGAGTGAACTCGGGTTTAACGTCCCACCAACAGCGAGGTCATATGGAGACGGGACCTCGGTTTAAAGTCTCATCCGAAAGACCGGAGAAGCGGGGGATCGATCTTGCGACCCCTGGATTGGTAGTCCGGGGTGTTATCCACTACAATACAGCCGCTCCTTGATGCCGAGACAGAAAATATATTTGTTTCTTTTCATTTTTTACTCGGTGCGACAGTGCAGCCATCTTTGTTTATGTTGTTGTTCCTAACAACAGTCGTGTGACGTAAGTAGTCCCAGGTCATACATCGGATGTTGATTCATGGAATTGGCCAAGTGGTGTTCCGAGTGAAACTGATACAATATCACAGAACTGGATACAGTATATGACAACAAAAAGAAAAGTGTCTTAAAGCCAATGGCACCTCAGGATCCACTGATTGTTCAAGGAAACATGGAGGACGCACATGTGTGTGAAAGTCACTTCATTAGAATGGCCTTTTTAGGGTGGTTCTTATGTGGGGTTACAACATAGTATTGAGAAATTCAAAAAAGTTACTCCAGAGTTATCCCCAAAACACCATCTGATGTACAGACAGTTTTGGTGCTTACAAATAAATAACAAGTGCAAAAACAAATACACAGAACAGAATGTGTAAAAACAAATACAAGTGCAAAAACAAAATACACAGAATAGAAAGTGCAAAAACAAATACACAGAATAGAAAGATGAGAGTAAGATTGTGCAAAGAAATGGGAAACAATGTGAGAATGACAGCAAGACTGGAATGTACAAAGGAATGAAAGACAATGGGCGAGTGAGAGTAACTAACATAGAAAGACGCCATACAAGAGCAGAATAAAGTAGGCCAACACCAGCAAGCTTATCAAAGCAGCCTCCTGCAGGCCACTGCTGCTTAGTTATCAGGGGTCTTATTCATAAAGCGACTTAAGTCGTTGCTATGCTGTTGCTAAGGCCAAATTTCTATGAAGAAGATTGCCTGCAACTATGAAATTTGCTCTGGAGGAACAGTCTGAAAAAGACTGTTCCTCCAGAGCAAATTTCATAGTCACTGTTGTAGGGAATCGCCTTCATAGAAATTCAGCCTTAGCAAAAGCATACCAACCGCTTAAGTCACTTTATGAATACGGCCCCAGGACTTCAGAATTTTCTCAGATATTCAAACCTTATCTGGACCACTGACATGCACAGTCCTGCTTTCTCCTTTGGTACTGCTATACCAGAGCTCCTGGTAAGGTGGGTCTGGAGAACTGCATTATACCATACACATATATGGCTTCAAATTACATGAGCCATGCCATGAGAAACTTATTTCAAGGCTTATGCAAACTGTTATAACTAGACCAGACTGCATTAGATTGGCAGGTTGGCAGAGCCCTAGATAAGAGGGACTATTTGGTGATAATTAGGGATAATTTTTGTTAATTCTGGATAAAAACATATGTTGTGACCCCTCATCTGAACCGTCTCAACGAGACAGTTCAGATGAGGGGTTACAACATATGGTTTCAATGTAAAATAAAGAAAATTATCCCTCAATTATCATCAAATACCCATCTTATCTAGAGCTCTGAGGTTGGTCTGGACAAGTGCAGTTTCCATATGAATTAAGGTGTATGGATTCACCTTCATGTTTTTTCATCCAGTTTTACAAAGGGGGACAACATTTGTGGTTTTCTGTTAGCTTCCCTGGATAACATAGTCCATCCAAAATTGGGTCTACTTTTAAAGGAAAATAACTGCATCCAGAGGAGCCAATGCTTCCCCACAGCAGCCAAACCCTAATTCAGAAGGAAGGAAAGTAACTTTCCATAAAAGTGTACCCAATATCCTTAGATTTTCTCATGACACTGCTCATAATTATGTGAATACAAATGAACCGCGACACAATAAAACCAACTAGAGCAAGTGAGCAGGGGCTCACGTATACCCCCGACCAGCACTACCACCTAATGAAACCAATCTTGTACATGGTATGAACCTAGAGGTAAACTTAGTCACCTATCAGATGATTCCATCACAGTATGTTACAAATATCAGCAAAGAGTACCAACTCAACACAAAACTATAATTTAAACATATAAGTCTGCTTCCATGACCTTAACAACAGCAGCAACACCTAGATGATGTCAACTAATCCTATATAATATAAACAAAGAACGTAAACTTAAAGCAAACCTTTAATACAAATACACAAGTCTCTGACCTTGACCTTTGGTAAGCAGCTATAAATCTAAAAGTACAGTAAACCTAGTCAAATATCAAAAGGTTCCATCAAAGGATACTGGAAATAAAAAAAGAATATAAACTTAACACAAAACTTTAATGCAAATGCTTAAGTCTGTAACCTTGACCTTAAGTCAGCAGCAGCAGCATCCAGATGATGTCAATTAATCTGCATGAACAAAGAAGTAAACCTTGTCATATATCAAAATGTTTCATTAAAGGAAGTTGGAAATACATGTATAAGCAAAGAATATAAACTTAACGCAAAACTTAAATGCAAATAGACAAGTCTGTGACCTTGACCTTTGGTAAGCTGCAGTATCCAGATGATGTCAACTACTCTGTATGAATCTTACAGTAACCCTAGTCAAATTTCAAAAGTTTCCATCAAAGGATATTTGAAATATAAAAGACAAATATAAACTTAACGCAAAACTTTAACGCAAAACTTTAAGTCTGTGACCTTGACCTTAGGCCAGCAGCAGCATCCAGATGATGTCAACTATTCTGCATGACCATATAAGTATAGCTAGTCACATACCAACAGGCTCCATCAAAGGATATTGGAAACATAAGCAAAAAATTAAAAACTTAATGCAAAACTTTCACACAAATGTTAACGGACGGACGCACGGACAGACGGACAAACGGACGGAAAGACGAAAACTATATTCCCCTCGACTTACTTCGTATGTCGGGGGTATAACAAAGTGGCATGTGGGTCCAGTGAAGACCCAGATCAGCCTGGGCATCTGCCCAGTCTGATCTAAGTCTATGCTGTGCACTTAAAAGATAGCTAAGGGACTAAGCTACTTCCATCCTGAGAGCAAAGACTCTGATTAAACTTGGTGGGTGCCCAGGCTGATCAGAGTCATCGCTGGGCGCACATGCCACATTTGTTGGTTTTGTCCTGTCAATATTTTCATGTGACCACAAATGTTTTCAAGTGAACAGAAATATTTTCTTGTGCTCAATATACTGGATTAGTGCTTGGGGAAAAGCCCCATAACAAATATAACAGTGTCAAAAGTGACAAATATGTACAAATATACAAGTATATATTGCAGTTACCAAATATTCCAACAGTAATGCCAGATCTAATAGTGTTGACCCAGATCAGATTATGTGTTTTTTTTTACATAACTGAAGTTGAGAAACGGATGAGCAAACTGATGAACAGACAGAATACAGGGGCGGATCCAGAAATTTTGGAAAGGGGGTTCAAATCAGCTGAGGGGGATTGGAATTGTGCAGTTTGACCAATTTTTCCTGAAATTCCCCATGAAAATGAAATAATTAAGGCTGAAGACGGGGTTCATTTGAACCCCCAAATCCCCTCTGGATCCGCCACAATGACAAGAACTAAATACCCCCTCACAGACTGCAGATGCTTGGGGTAAAAACTGCACCCCCCCCCCCCCCCCTCCCTCTTATCTGTAGCTTAATTTGATGGCTGTGCAGAGTGGTCTTTCCTGTGCCTGTTCATGCTGTAGCAGATACCTGTTTCAATATGACAACACAGGGTACAGCTGACCAAGGCAGGATCTAGTAACCAATAGAAAACTAGGACATGCTAGTAAGCTGAACTTTTTGGATACATGTATTCTTTGGAGCATGAAAATACCAGTTTGATTCTGGGAAGTTTGTAGATATATATATATACTATATGTTTGCATATAGTATCTCAATGTCTTTCAACAAGTTACCCTCTAATAATAAGTGTAAACAGATATCAAACATTGTTCACTATTTGTATGGTTAAGAGAACACCAATTTGCATTGCCTTATTTTACAATTGTGTCAACAGAAATGGGAAGTTTAAGACTGTGCCATAAGACTGCTTAACTGATACAATTACACTGCTGGCTGCAAATCTGCATTACGCTTTCTGCTCACAGACTTGACAGTATGTACATCTGGCTAGAATATATGAGCCGCGACACGAGAAAACCAACAAAGTGGTTGTGCGCCTAGCGTAGACTCAAATCAGCCTAGGCATCCATCCAGTCTGATCAGACTCTTTGCTAAGCACTAAAAGGGTAGCTAAGGATCTAAGCTTCCTTCATGCGGACAGCGAAGACTGATCAGACTGGGCAGATGCCCAGGCTGATTTGAGTGCGCTGGGCGCACAACCACTTTGTTGGTTTTCTCGTGTCGCAGCTCATATTAGGGTTTCCTAACTCTAATGTTGTTTCCTCTCCACAGTCCAGCCACAGTATAAGCAGGTGAAGAGAGTGGTACCATCTGACTAGACTGTAGGTGTTTCCTGACTGTTGGCTTCATAGTTTCTTTCACAGAGCCTGCCTTTAGGGTAACTGGGGTGAAGAGAAGCACAAGGAGAGAGTCGGGTAACTTCGGACAGGCGGGTAAATTCGGACATATAAGTGCAAACAGTGAAAATGCAGATGAGACGGCTCATCATGAGCCGTCTCATCAGGATTTTCTCTGTTTGGCCAGTTAATTTTTGTTTTAGTTCCAAACAACCGACATATAAAGGAAACAATGTCAGTGTCCGAAATTACCCGCTGTCCGAAGTTACCCGACTCTCCCCTATCATCTAGAATACAAATGTTTCCTTACCATTTCCACTCAAATACATGTGTTTCCTGACTGTTCTGACTAGACTGTGTTTCTCGATTATTCTGACTGGAAAACAAAGTTTTTCCTAAGACTGTTTTGACTAGAATATGAATGTTTCCCGACTGTTCTGTAGAGAACACAGATGTTTCTTGACTGTTCTGACTAGAATACAAATGTTTCCTTACCATTCCCACTCAAATACAATCATGTGTTTCCTGACTGTTCTGACTAGACTGTGTTTCTCGACTATTCTGACTGGAAAACAAAGCTTTTCCTAAGACTGTTTTGACTAGAATATGAATGTTTCCTGACTGTTCTGTAGAGAACACAGATGTTTCTTGACTGTTCTGACTAGAATACAAATGTTCCCAGACAGTTCTGACTAGAAAACATTTCCTGACTGTTCTATCTAGAATACAAGCATTTCCTGAGACTGTTTTGATTAGAATAAAAAAATCCTCACTGTGCTGACTAGAATGAAACTGTTTCTTGTTAGATCTGACTAGAATATAAGTGTTTCCTGACTGTTAGTTCTGTGATTTTCCTCCTCTGAGTCCGGCCACAGTGTTACTGGGTGGAGACTGAGGTGTAAGGAGTGGTGATTACTGATACCATGGAATGAAGAATGAGCATACTTTGTATGTGTTCCCTGAAAAATAACAAGACAAAATGCAAGTTAACACACTCATACTCCCCATTATCATACATGAACTTGACAATTTCAGGGGAAGCAACTCTGCAATTTCCATTTCAACCTCCCTTCTTAAAGGGTCAACTCTTAAAGGAAAGAATTTGCTCCCCTATAAACAAATTCTTTCCTTTAAGACTCCACTTTTGGATGTTATGTAATCCAGAGAAGCAAACAGGGTCCGGTTGTTCAAAACTAATGACGTCGTTATTTAACGTGACGTTAAAATTTCAAATATTAAAATTTCAAATTCACAGATCTTTTTTGTTGAAAAAAATATAGCAGCTTTTGCAATGCAAAAGCTTCTCACATTTTTTCAACAAAAAAGATCAGTGTATTTGGTTATAAAACACTAAACAAGTTGACCTCTTAACGAGCTCGTTAGGCTAACGATGCTTCAAACAACTGGGCCCAGGACGTCACAAAATCTATCTCCTTTTGCAAAACTGGCAGTACCCATACACTTTAACATACCGTCTCATAATGCAGCCTAGAAAATGTGAAAGTGTGGTTGTAAAACACAATGCCCAAAACTATGCTATTTTCCTCCTTGATCACCATAACGCTGGCAAGTGGCATGGCATGAAATTCAATATTTGACCATGATACTACAAAACCAACAAAGTGGTTGTGTGCCCAGCGCAGACTCCGATCAGCCCAGGCATCCGCCCAGTCTGATCAGTTTTTGCTGTCCACGAGGTAGCTTAGACCATTAGCTACCCTTTAAGGGCTTAGGGAAGAGTCTGATCAGACTGGAGGAATGCCGAGACTGATCTGAGTCTTCACTGGCATACATGCCACTTTGTTGGTTTTGTCGTGTCCTGGGTCATTTACTCTTTACAGCAGATTTGATCCGAAAAGTAGTTCATCAGATATTAGAAATGTTGGAAACTCCAATCTCAATCTTTCTTGGATGCCTAAAATCATTTTTAAAGTAGAATCACCCTGTTTATTTTCTAAATTTTTACAAACACTGACTTCTGTACATCAAGGGAGATGATCATACATATAGACAGGAGTACAGACATATGCAGATATACTGATTAAACCATGCTCACAAAAATGGATATATCCATATGCGTAACACACAACTTACCATAAGTTTAGAACTTTTCATCTTTGACAACATTTTCCTCAGCGCTCTTACACAAGGTTCCAGATCTCTCTCTGAATATTTGGTGTAGTGAGCAAGTGACTTGTTCCATTCCCCACCCTCCACACCCAACAGGCCTCGAGAAACATAAATAGCACTAGCAGCAAGTAGTGACGAGACGTAGTGGACAAAGCTGACATCAACCAGGGTAAGGTCCAGTAGAAACATAGACATACTCTGTATCTTAAAACACAAACACAGAAATCTAGATAAGAGGGGTATTTGATGATAATTTAGGGATAATTTTCTTTATTTCTCATTGAAACCATATGTTGTGACCCCTCATCTGAACCGTCTCGTCGAGACGGTTCAGATGAGGGGTCACAACATAAGTTTTTATCCAAAATTAACAAAAATTATCCCTAATTATTACGGGCTCTGAAACAACAGAGATTACCGCAGAAATTTCAAGTACTGGAGAGAGTGAGTGAGCGTTGATTAGTGAACGAGTGAATGGATTTGTGTGTTGGTGATCTATCATCATATTAAAGGTTATTTCACATCAAAATCTATAGGAGCTGCAAACACAACAAAACCTACAAAGTGGCATATGTGCCCAGCAAAGACTCAGATCAGCCTGGCATCCGCCCAGTCTGATCAGTTTTCTCTGTGAGCTTAAAGCGTAGCTTAGGGTCCTTGTGGACAGTAGGGTTGGGTATCGCCACTGAAAACCGTATCGCGATATATCACGATATACTGGTCTGTATCGGGATATGTATCACAATATATCGCGACTTCCTTTTCAGTTCGTACTTCTATGCTACCTGCTTTTACTGTGTTGTTTGCTTCTGTCTTTTATTAAATGATTGTAATAAAAAATGAACATCGCGTTCTTTAACTGTTTGTTTTAACACCAAAACCAGAGGACCATTGGTCCTGTAGCTCACCTGAGTCTATTCATCCTCAGCACTCAAGGGTAAGTAACTCTAAAGTAAATTGTACAATATGACCTAATCAAAAAAAATTCCTTTATGTTGCCATGGCAACGAATAAAATTCAGTGATTTGGACAAAATTAATATGAATCATAGAGGACTACGCGAGAAACATTTCTGTAGAAAAAAATTCCAAATAACTGCAGTGAGATAGCAAAAATTGCGGATTTCCATTTTTCCCATCATAAGTCAACAGAAACTATAACTTGCAATAGCAACCTAAGTACTGAAGCAACTGCCATGAAAATCAGTAATTCTATAGAGGCTAGAACTAAAATCTTTTCTGTAAAGTTTGAGCTTTATCGGCCTCATAGTTTCTGCAAAAATGATATTTTAATATTTTTTTCTATTTTTAACCATTCGGTTGCCATGGCAACCAGCTAAATTGTGCAATTTGCATAAATTTAATAAGGATGGTTGAGGACTACTCAAACAAGAGGGCCATGGTGGCCCTGAATCGCTCACCTGAGCATTAATCAGTTCACTGGCTCTGGTGAAGATTTAAAAGAGTTTTACCATACATGGGAATGGCGGGCACCTTGGTCATGTGACCAATATCATTTGAAGAACTTTCAATCCTTTGACCCATATGCAGGCTCCATATGAAATTCGAGTTTAGTCTGCCCAGTGGTTTCAGAGATGTTTGAAAATGGTATGGACGGATGACAGAGGCAGCTAACACCAATACTGTAAGGCTCAAGTGAGCTGAAAATGGCAGAGTCGCTTCTCCGAAAAGTTCCTGTTCATGTTGATGGATTTGAACTAGACTGAACTAGGCAAACACAGATGATAGAATGGCAGTATCATTATCTCACTGTGGTGAAACTAATGTATTCCAAGGAGTTTGTGGCTGGCATCATATCAATGTTAGTTCTGATTCTTGCAGCATAACTTAATATAGATTTGACCTAGTGACCTAGCTTTTGACCCGACATGACCCAGTTTCAAACTTGACCTAGATTTTAGGGAGATAAACATTCTGACAAAGTTTCATGAAGATTGGATCAAAACTGTGCCCTCTTAGGTGTGCACAAAGTTTTTCTAAGATTTGACCTAGTGACCTAGTTTTTGGCCTGACATGACCCAGTTTCAAACTTGGCCTGGATATTGTGAGGATAAACATTCTGACAAAGGTTCCTGAAGATTGTATCAAAACTGTGTCCTCTAGAGCATACACAAGGTTTTTCTAAGACCTGACCTAGTTTTTGACCCGACATGACCCAGTTTCAAACTTGGCCTAGATATTGTGAGGATAAACATTCTGACAAAATTTCAATAGGTTTGGATCAAAACTGTGACCTCTAGAGCATTCACAAGGTTTTCCTAATATTTGACCTACTTTTTGACCTGACATGACCCAGTTTCAAAGCTGGCCTGGATATTGTAAGAATAAACATTCTGACAAATTTTCATTGATATTGGATCAAAACTGTGCCCTCTGGAGCGTATACAAGGTCGTTCTTATATTTGACCTAGTGGCCTAGTTTTTGACCCGACACAACCCAGTTTCAAACTTTACCTAGATTTCATAAAGTCAAACATTCTGACAGAGTTTCATGAAGACTTGATCAAAACTGTGTCCTCTAGGGTGTACACCAAAGTTTTCAAAGATTTGACCTAGTGACCTAGTTTTTGACCTGACGTTACTCAGTTTCATAGGGGCTTACATATACCATGGACAATAAACATTTTGACATAGTTTCATGAAGATTGGATCAAAACTATGCCTTCTAGTGTGTACACAAGATTTTTATAAGATTTGACATAATGACCTAGTTTTTGACCCGACATGACCTACTTTCAAACTTGGCCTACAGTTTATGAAGATAAACATTCTGACAAAGTTTGATAAAGATTGGATCAAAACTGTGTCCTCCAGAGCGTACACAAGGTTTTTCTATGATTTAACCTAATAATCTATTTTTTGACCTGACATGACCCAGTTTCAAACTCGTCCTACATATTATGAGGATAAGCATTCTGACAAAGTTTCATGAACTTTGGATCAAAACTGTGCCTTCTAGAGTGTACACAAGGTTTTTCTAAGATTTGACCTAGTGACCTAGTTTTTGACCCAACATGACCCAGTTTCGAACTTGGACTAGAGTTTATGGAGATAAACATTCTGACAAATTTTCATAAAGATTGGATTACAACTGTGTCCTCTAGACATGACCCAGTTTCGAACTTGGTCTAGAATTCATAGAGATAAACATTCTGACAAAGTTTCAGAAAGATTTGATCAAAGCTGTGTCCACTAAAGCGTACACAAGGTTTTTCTATGATTTGACCTAGTGACCTAGTTTTTGACCAGACATGACCCAGTTTCGAACTTGTCCTAGATATTGTAAGGATAAACATTCTGACAAAGTTTCATGAACTTTGGATGAAAACTGTGCCTTCTAGAGCGTACACAAGGTTTTTCTAAGATTTGACCTAGTGACCTAGTTTTTGACCCGACATGACCCAGTTTGAACTTGGCCTAGAGTTTATGGAGATAAACATTCTGACAAAGTTTCAGAAAGATTGGATCAAAACTGTGCCCGCTACAGTGTACACAAGCAAAAGTTGACGGACGTCACGGTATCCCAAAAGCTCACCCTGAGCACTTCGTGCTCAGGTGGGTAAAAAACATTTCAATCAAAGTTTTGTCAAAATATCTGCAGTGATACAGCAATAAATGCAAATTTTCCATTTAGCCATTATAAGTCAATGGCAACTTTAAGTTGCCATAGCAACCAAACTGCTAGAGCAATTGCCAAGAAAAACAGTATTTTTATAGAGGCTAGTACTAAGATCCTTTCTGTGAAGTTTGAGCTTTATTGGTTGCATAGTTTCTGAGGAGTTGATTTTTGAATATTTTTTCTATTTTTAACCGTTCGGTTGCCATGGCAACCAGCCAAATTGTGCAATTTACATAAATTTCATGTGCTTGATAGAGGACTACTTAAGGAACATTTCTGTTAAAGATTTGTCAAAATATCTGCAGTGACAAAGCAATAAATGCAAATTTTCGATTTTTCCCATACAAGTCAATGGAAACTTTAAGTTGCCATAGCACCCAAAGTTCTGAAGCAATTTGCATAAAAAAACAGTATTATTGATTACCCCTGCCTAAAGATGCTAAATATGAAATTTGGTAACAATGGGCCTTGTAGTTTCAGAGGAGATGTCGTTTGAAAATGTTGACGGACGATGGACGACGGACGGACGGACGACGGATGCCTGCCTATACTACAAGCTCACCTGTGAGCCTTCGGCTCAGGTGAGCTAAAAAAAGATAACCAGCTCCTCCTACCTTATTAAAATGCAACTGTTACAAAGGTGCTATCTCATTTTATTTTACTAATTGACTTACTTACTGACATGACCCTAGTCTCCATGCTTCTAGTGCATGACTTCTTTGTTATTCTGCTCTGACCCAGTTTTGCCCCAAGGCCAGAATGAAAAAAGCATGCAGATTTTCAATACTGGTTGTCATCAAAGATCAAAGGAATTGACATGTGTCTGAAGTCTAGGTGAATTATTTTATCGGTGACATGAAAAGGAGATACACTAATTAATCGAACAGTAATTGCTGAGTAAATGTTGTAGACCCAGATCAGACAACTCCTTGGAGCAGTGTGATCAGTATCTGCAGTGTATGTCAACAAAATAATGAAATTTCCCGTAAGTGAAAATATACTAAGATATACACACCTACAAAAAATGTTCAAAAGATGCTGGAATGTTTAAGTTATGAATGGGATTATGTGTCAAAATGATCATACCGTTGGAGTGATAGGATCAATTGGATACTAACAAAAGGATTAACTGGACAATATATCTTACAATCAAGGTAATTTTTGTTTACATCTGTCTTTGTGTGTGAATATTACAGAGATAAAAGACATAAGAGGAAGCGAGTCTCCGGCATAAGTAAACAAACAAAACTTGTTTTTAAAGACTATATTGGCTTTAATTGACTCCACTACCTAGATCCGTTTCATGAAAAAAGAATATTTTGGAAAAAAATACTAACGAAATGAAAAGGAAACTGTTAATTACAAGCATATAAAACGTTTTCACGAGAATGTCCGGAAACTTCCGGAATTTACCGAGCGTACTGGTATGGCCAAAACGTATCGTGATTCGTATCGTGGCAATTTTGAATCACAATTTATTGGTATACCGGTAATATCCCGCACCCTAGTGGACAGTGAAGACTCTGATCAGACTGGGTGGATGCCGTGGCTGATCTGAGTCTTCGCTGGGTGCACATGCCATTTTATTGGTTTTGTTGTGTCACAGCTCATAGATGAAGTACTTCAACAAATATCAAAGCAAGCATGCAGCTTCTTGGTATACATTGTTTGCTATGCATATAGCCACCTTATATAGGAACTCTTCTCATTCTTCCATAGATTGAAATAAGCAAAACTCTAGGGTTGATACAGATGTGGACAGACATAAGTACAGAAACATTACAAATGTAGACAGCAATGGAACAGATAACAGGAGTATCTGGAGATAATTCTGAGATATTTTTTCTTAATTTCTCCTTGGAAATATTAGTTGAACCACTAGTTAGAATCACCTCTCTAGTGAGAGCATATTTTTTTCTTCACAAGTAGCTCCCTATGAGAAGGAAGATAAAACTGTATTTATCCTAATAAATGCCCTTGCTCTACCATTTTCTGTTATGACTCCCATCTCATTGGGGTCAACTCTTTAAGGGAAGACTTTCATTTAAGAGTAGACCCTACTTAGGAAAGCCTTCACCCCCCAGAGATATGAACATGAAGTTGTGAAAGTAAAATGGCAGAAAAATATAGAGGTGTATCCATATACTTAATGCCCATCAACACTATTTCAGTCATTTACAGTTTACAGTCTTAAGGACTTAGTAGTGCTCAGGTAACAGATCAAGCAAAAATATGAGAAGTCCACAGCTGAATTCAACCCAGGACATTCTAGTCCGAGATATTACTCATACAGCCACCATACTTACCAGTGGATTCATATCACAGGGACAGACTAGCAGAAATCTGTCCAAGAACACCACAGGATCCGGTATATTCAAGTCAAACTTCATGATGCGTAAAATACACCGCTCCATTGCAAGAACTTCATTACGTGAGTATGTGTTGTCTGTCAGGTGACACAAGTCATTTATCTGTCAGGAAACAATAAAATTACAGTCAGCTCTCATTTTCTCAAAGTCGAAGTTTATCGCAAACTACTGACATCTCAAAAGTAAATTTTCTGATCCCCGAAAATTTACTTTGAGATATCAGTAGTTTGAGACAATCAAAGTTGTAAATAAAATCAGGAAATGTGTCCAAACTTTATTCTTTCATGTAAGAGGGTATATTGTGGTATCAGTGTCCAAGATATCGAGAGCTGACTGTGCTTGTATACACTATCAAATAATAAATTATTTCATATTCAGGAAAAAATGAAGTATCACATCAGATCTACTGAAATTCAATGTATCTCGCAGTCTAAAATATTGAAAAAAATTAAGGCTCATGGCTGAATGTATATTTTTTCAAACAAGTAAAAGATGTACACTAAATTAAGACATATGGTATTCAAACATAAGTTGAGTGGCACTTTAATACAATGAATCTCCAACCAACAATTCTACAATAATTTACATCAGGACAAGACTGATAAACTACTTTGAAGTAAAAGATGTACGCAAAATGTACAAGACATATGGTGTTCAAAAATAAGTCAAGTGGTACCTTAACTCTTTCACTACCAAAAAGCAGACGACAAAATTTACGTCTGCAAAAATTAAAAAAATGCCTTGTCCAAGACTTTTTATATTGAGAATTCAGAGACTAGAGGGCAAACAGTGTAGATCTAGATGAGGCGGCTCATTATGAGCCGCCTCATCAGGATCTACGCTGTTTGCAAATTTTGCTAATTGCGTCACTGGGGCTTAAAGAGTTAATACACTCTTGTACCATCAATCCTCCTACAAGATACATTAGGACAAGACTGGTGAACTAATATCGAAAAATATCACATTTCCTCGCCAGTAATATGAGTAATAATGAGTTTTTTTCAAAATGTAGGTTATGATAATAAGTGTGCTTGGTGCAGGATACAAGGTTAAGAGTGTGCCTGTATTATGTCATATTTTGGCCCTATTCTGTGGCCGTCCTCAAGCAGTCTGATCTGTTTCTACACTTTGCTAAAACCTATTAATGCCCTTAGCATATCACTATGGTTACCAGTCACAAAATATACCTCTGGGGGAAACCTCTCGTGGTATTTTGCAGCAATGAGCATTGAGGTTATCCCAACAAGCTGTAGAATTTTAAGCTCTATGTCTCGTAGGCACAGG
Source organism: Ctena decussata (assembly GCA_963989385.1). Classification (NCBI taxonomy): domain Eukaryota; kingdom Metazoa; phylum Mollusca; class Bivalvia; order Lucinida; family Lucinidae; genus Ctena; species Ctena decussata. The sequence continues at coordinate 88,095,761 of OZ022499.1, read as the reverse complement.
AAGTGATCAACCATGGCAACACAGAGGTGAAGGGTATGCTGGGATAGCTCCTGGTGAACCTGCATAAAGAAGCAAAAACCTAGCTGACTGAAATGATTGGAGCCGCGACATGACAAAACCAACAAGGGCTTCGCAAGCAGCGCATAATACGCCCGTTTCAATGTCCTAAAGGAGTTACAGAATGAACAAGATTGTTTACAAAAGGATAGACAGGCAGACAAACAGAGGCAACCACTCTATAATTAACTAGTACTGTTGGCGAATCCGACTATACCCCCGCTTAACTGCTTAAATCAAATGGTGTTATTTTAGTAACAACTAGAAAATTGTGTCTGTAAGACACTAATGATGCCCCCGTGCAGCGCCTGTCACATGACGTGTATATCCATAAAGCACCTACAAAGAATCCATTGAAAACATACCCAACCCTGTAAAAAATTGCCCAAAATGACCAAGTTAAAAAGGCTGTGATTCTGTCAAAATTAATTCTAGATCTATCAAATGCCTCATGCATATCTTCAAATATGTCCACAATATGTAGACAAGGTTTGAAAAAGATCCACTGAAAACTGTGGAGCCAGTTGATAACAGAAACTCCATACTCTACAATTTCCCTAGAATGACTTAGTTCAAAAGGCCGATGTTCTGTCAGAATTAATTCTAGGTCCAACAAAAACCCACATGCACATCTTCAATAAATTCACAGCATGTATGTAAGGTTTAAAAAAGATTCATTGAAAACTGTGAGAGGAGTTGATTACACAAACTCTATACCCTGGAATGCGAAAAATTGCCTAAAATGACTAAGTTCAAAAGGCTGTAATTCTGTCAAAATTAATTCTAGGTCCAACAAAAATCCACATGCACATCTTCAATACATTCACAGCATGTATGCAAGGTTTGAAAAAGATCCATTAAAACGTGTGAGAGAAGTTAATTACACAAACTCTATACCATAGAATGCAAAAATTTGCATAAAATGACTAAGTTCAAAAGGCCGTAATTTTGTCAAAATTTATTCTAGGTCCAACAAAAACCCACATGCACATCTTCAATATGTCCGCAACATGTATGCAAAGTTTGAAAAAGATCCATTGAAAACTGTGGGAGGAGTTGATTACACAAACTCTATACCCTACTATACAAAAATTTGCATAAAATGACTAAGTTCAAAAGGCCGTAAATCTGTCAAAATTAATTTTAGCTCCATCAAAAATCCACATGCACATGTTCAATATGTCCACAACATGTATGCAAAGTTTGAAAAAGTTCCATTGAAAACTGTAGGAGGAGTTGATTACACAAACTCTATACTATAAAGCGTGACGAACAGACAGACGGACAGACAGACAGACAGGGGCAAATCTTAATTCCCCCCTGACTATCGTCACGGGGGCATAAAAAGCATAGAGAGAGAGAGAGAAATCATTGTTACCATGTATACCAAATATGAATGGTTGCTGTGAAATCTGTTACAAAAAATTACATTATTCAAAGTTAAGAGAGAAAGAAAATCGGACAAATACAGGGAAGAAAAAGAGGAGAAGGCTGGTTCTCAATACCATGATACAGTAAGTAATCATTAACCTGCATACCAAATATGACTACTCTAGCTTGCAAGGTTGTGGAGAAATCTTTGACGAAAAATTTCATTAATCAAAGTATGAAAAGAAAGAATATTGGACAAATACAGGGAAGAATAAGCAGGAGAAGGCTTGTTCTCAATCCCACAATACAACATATCGTCATCAACCTGCATACCAAATATGACTACCCTAGCTTGCTTGGTTGTGGAGAAATCTTTGACGAAAAATTTCATTATTCAAACTAGGGAAAGAAAGAAAATCAGACAAATACAGGGAAGAAGAAGCAGGAGACGGCTGGTTCTCGATCCCACGATACATCATGTCGTCATCAACCTGCATACCAAATATGACTAGCTTGCATGGTTGTGGAGAAATCTTTGACGAAAATTTCATTATTCAAAGTATGAAAAGAAAGAAAATCGGACAAATACAGGGAAGAATAAGCAGGAGAAAGCTGGTTCTCAATTCCACAGTACAACATGTCGTCATCAACCTGTATGTCAAATCTGACCAGTCTAGCTTGTATGGTTGTGAAGAAATCTTTGATTAATAAAAGGCCATCGGCCAAGTGTCACCCGACGTTTGAAATGTGTCACAAACTTCAGCCCTTTATTCTGTTTCAGAGTAAATGTATGGCCAAAAACAGAAAATGTGTATTACAGAATCTGGTAAGCAAATGATAACTGAACATAAGCAAAGACATATACCCAATTACTGGGCCTCTTTATAAAATACTTCAGTTCAGAACGGTGCATATATGTGTAAAATCAGGTTACTGAAACTATAGGCCCTTACAAAATGACCAAATCATCAAGACTGTATACCCAGTAACAAAATAACAAGAGCCATAATCCTGCTTATATGAATCTGATGAAAAATGAACAATGCATTTATGAAAATTCAGCCCATTAATATGAATAGTTCTGGAGTTATCCCTTTACCTTTAAGTGAATGTCAATTATCTATGAAAGGGGAATAACTCTGTCACTTATAATTTAGCACATCCTAACAATAATCAGAATAATCAATTAACCAAATGCTAATAGCATACCAAATTTCAGCTCTCTCGGTCAAACGGTTCAAAAGTTGGAAAAATGCCAAAAAACAACAAAGGGCCATAACTTTGTAAACCAGAGGACCAATGGTCCTGTAGCTCACCTGACACTTGGTCCTGGTATATATTTTAATGCTTTTATACATGTATATAGCACTAGGGCAGGGGCAGATAACCCCCTCCCTTGGGGATTAATGTTGAGTCCCAATTCTATATACCAAGCCACAAGGTCACTGGGCCTTTGTTTCTGGACAAAGATTTCTGAAGGGTTTTTATCATATATAGGCGTGGTGGCCACCATGTTCATGTGACCATGACCATCTGAACAAACTGTGATTCCTTTGACCCAGTATAAAAGCTCCATATGAAATACGGTAATCATTTGTATAAACTATGATGGGCCTGAGTGCCCAATGCTACATACCGGTACCAAGTTTCAAGGTTATAGACCTTTCGGTTCTCGAGAAAAAGACGTTTGAAGAGTTTTTACCATATATGTGCATGGTGGCCATCTTGGTCAAGTAACCAAGACCATCTGACCAAACTATGGTTCCTTTAAGCCGGTGAAGCTCCATGTGAAATATGGCTTCAATTGACCCCAGTGGCCTCTGAGAAGATGTTTGAAAATGTTGACGGGTGACAGAATCTCAATGACCTTGTACAAAAGTCAAAGAATGACCTTGACCTTTAACGACAAAATATCTACATCTGGTCATTTAGTCAACCATATATACCAAATATTGTACCTTAGACTTAAATAGTTTCTGAAACATCCATTGTTTAAGCATTTTCCCATATAAAAGCCTACATAATGTACCAAAGTTGACATGTCATAAATTAGGTCAAGGTCAACGCTTGATCATTTGTATAAACTATAATGGGCTTGAGTGCCCAAAGCTACATACCAAGTTTCAAGGTCATACGCCTTTTGGTTCTGGAGAAGATTTTGAAGGGTTTTTACCATATATGGGCATGGCGGCCACCTTGGTCAAGATCCCGAGAACAAACTTTTATTCCCCGATCACACTTAGACTCCATATGGAAATTTTGCTTCGATCAGACCAGTGGTTTCAGAGGAGAAGATGGTTTGAAAATCTTGATGACGGACAGACCAACAAATTGACCTTGACCTTCAGTGACATAATATCTTCACCTGGTCATTTAGTTGACTATATATACCACATATTGTACCTTAGACTTAAATAGTTTCTGAGAAATCCACTATATAAGCGTTTTCCCATATAAAAGCCTAACATACTAAAGTTGACCATGTCGTAAATTAGGTCAAGGTCAACGCAAGGTCATCATTTGTATAAACTATGATGGGCCCGCATGCCCAAAGCTACATACCAAGTTTCAAGGTCATTTGCCTTTTGGTTCTGAGGAAGAAGATTTTTGAAAGTTTTTTATCATATATGGGCATGGTGGCCATCTTGGTCATGTAACCAAAACCCCGGGTATAAACTTTCGTTCCCCCATCCCAATGAGACTCCATATGAAATTTTGCTTCAATCTCCCCAGTGGTTTCAGAGGAGAAGATGTTTGAAAATCTTGACGACGGATGGTCCGACGGAATGACCTTGATCTTTAGTGACATGATATCTTCATCTGGTCATTTAGTCGACCATGTATACAACATATTGTACCTTAGACTTAAATAGATTCTGAGAAATCCACTGTTTAAGCGTTTTCCCATATAAAAGCCTAACATACCAAAGTTGACCATACCTTAAATTAGGTCAAGGTCAATGCAAGGTCATCATTTGTATAAACTATGTTGGGCCCGCATGCCCAATGCTACATTCAAAGTTTCAAGGTCATAGGCCTTTTGGTTCTGGAGAAGAAGATTTTTAAAGGGTTTTTACCATATATGGGCGTGGCGGCCATCTTGGTCATGTGACCCAGATACCGGGAACAAGCTTTCGTTCCCCTAACCCATGGAGGCTGCACATGCAATTTGGCTTCAATCAGCCCAGTGGTTTCAGAGGAGAAGATGTTTGAAAATCTTGACGACGGATGGTCCGACGGAATGACCTTGACCTTTAGTGACATAATATCTTCATCTGGTCATTTAGTCGACCATGTATACCAAGTATTAAACCTTAGACTTAAATAATTTCTGAGAAATCCACTGTTTAAGCGTTTTCCCATATAAAAGCCTAACGTACCAAAGTTGACCATGCGTAAATTAGGTCAAGGTCAACGCAAGGTCATCATTTGTATAAACTATGTTGGGCCCGCATGCCCAATGCTACATACCAAGTTTCAAGGTCATAGGCCTTTTGGTTCTGGAGAAGAAGATTTTTGAAGGGTTTTTACCATATATGGGCGTGGCGGCCATCTTGGTCATGTGAGCCAGATACCGGGAACAAACTTTCGTTCCCCTAACCCATGGAGGCTGCACATGCAATTTGGCTTCAATCAGCCAAGTGGTTTCAGAGGAGAAGATGTTTGAAAATCTTGACGACGGATTGTCCGACAGAATGACCTTGACCTTTAGTGACATAGTACCTTCATCTGGTCATTTAGTCGACCATGTATACCAAGAATTAAACCTTAAACTTAAATAGTTTCTGAGAAATCCACTGTTTAAGCGTTTTCCCATATAAAAGCCTAACGTACCAAAGTTGACCATGCCATAAATTAGGTCAAGGTCAACGCAAGGTCATCATTTGTACAAACTATGATGGGCCCGCATGCCCGATGCTACATACCAAGTTTCAAGGTCATAGGCCTTTTGGTTCTGGAGAAGAAGATTTTTGAACGGTTTTTACCATATATGGGCATGGCGGCCATCTTGGTCATGTGACCCAGATACCGCGAACAAACTTTCGTTCCCCCAACCCATGGAGGCTGCATATAAAATTTGGCTTCGATCGGCCCAGTGGTTTCAGAGGAGAAGATGTTTGAAAATGTTGACGACGGACGGACGGACGGACGACGGATGCCTGGCTATACTATAAGCTCACCTATGAGCCTAAAGGCTCAGGTGAGCTAAAAATGGGACCATTGAAATTCCAAAATCACATGCACATCTTCAGATCATGATGAAACATTCTGCACAATTTCAAGTCAATCTGATACAAGATGTTGCAGGAGTTGCGGGGACAAGGTCTAAGTCAGCAAGGGCCATAACTCCATTAAAAATGGCCGAAACAAAAATAAACTAGAAAATTGTGTCTGTAAGACACTAATGATGCCCCCGTGCAGCGCCTGTCACATGACGTGTATATCCATAAAGCACCTACAAAGAATCCATTGAAAACATACCCTGCCATGTAAAAAATTGCCCAAAATGACTAAGTTAAAAAGGCTGTGATTCTGTCAAAATTAATTCTAGATCTATCAAAACACCTCATGCATATCTTCAAATATGTCCACAATATGTAGACAAGGTTTGAAAAAGATCCACTGAAAACTGTGGAGCAAGTTGCCCAAAATGACTAAGTTAAAAAGGCCGTGATTCTGTCAAAATTAATTCTAGATCAATCAAAACACCTCATGCATATCTTCAAATATGTCCACAATATGTAGACAAGGTTTGAAAAAGATTCACTGAAAACTGTGGAGCAAGTTGATAACAGAATCTCCATACTCTACAATGCAAAAATTTCCCTAGAATGACTAAGTTCAAAAGACCGATATTCTGTCAAAATTAATTTTAGGTCCAACAAAAACCCACATGCACATCTTCAATACATTCACAGCATGTATGTAAGGTTTAAAAAAGATCCATTGAAAACAGTGAGAGGAGTTGATTACACAAACTCTATACCCTAGAATGCAAAAATTTGCCTAAAATGACTAAGTTCTAAAGGCCGTAATTCTGTCAAAATTAATTTTAGGTCCAACAAAAATCCACATGCACATCTTCAATACATTCACAGCATGTATGCAAGGTTTGAAAAAGATCCATTGAAAACTGTGAGAGGAGTTGATTACACAAACTCTATACCATAGAATGCAAAAATTTGCCTAAAATGACTAAGTTCAAAAGGCCGTAATTTTGTCAAAATTTATTCTAGGTCCAACAAAAACCCATATGCACATCTTCAATATGTCCACAACATTTATGCAAAGTTTGGAAAAGATCCATTGAAAACTGTGGGAGAAGTTGATTACACAAACTCTATACCCTACCCTACAAAAATTTGCCTCAAATGACTAAGTTCAAAAGGCCGTAAATCTGTCAAAATTAATTTTAGCTCCATCAAAAATCCACATGCACATCTTCAATATGTACACAACATGTATGCAAAGTTTGAAAAAGTTCCATTGAAAACTGTGGGAGGAGTTGATTACACAAACTCTATACTTTAAAGCGTGACGAACAGACAGACGGACAGACAGACAGACAGACAGGGGCAAATCTTAATGCCCCCTGACTATCGTCACGGGGGCATAAAAACCACATGCACATCTTCATAACGTAAGAATATAATCTGTAAAATTTCAAATTAATCCGATGAAAGATGTAGGAGGAGTTGCGGGGACAAGATTTCTGAAGGTCTGAGTCAGCAAGGGCTGTCACTCCATCAAACATGGCCGAAACAAAAATCGAAAACCACATGCACATCTTCATGTCATAAGAATATAATCTGTAAAATTTCAAATCAATCCAATGAAAGACGTAGGAGGAGTTGCGGGGACAAGATTTCAGACAGACGGACGGACGCACACACGGACGGACGAGGGTCATTTCTATAGTCCCCCTCAGCCTACGTCGGGTGACAAAAATTTGATTAAAAGGGGATGGAAGGACAGATGGATGGACGGACAGATGTAAACCTGTATGTATACCCCCCCCCCCCCCCCCCCCCCCCCCCCACTTTTTCAAAGCGGGGGTATAATGACTGCAACATTATTTAAATATTTAACACATCAAATACTGTTGTATAAGTTGCTTGTCAAAGTGAACAAGGGAGATAACCTAAATATACTAGATATACCATTTCTTGTTTTTTTCCCCTGACAATATATTTACACAAAATAGCCTATAAGAACTAATGAAAGGGATTAACTCTAAAACGAAGAAAGGGAGAGCAGCCATTGTTGAACGCGACACACCGTTGGGACTTCATACACATTGCTATGAAGTTTCATGAAGATATCCCGAACGGTTATCTAGTTCTGGCGCGCACAAGACTTGCAGGGAAAAAATTAATCAAAGGGGTATAACTTGGAAACTAAGGAAGGGGGAGCAACCATTCTTGTACGCGACACGTTCCCCCAACCTTATACATATGCCTACCAAATTTCATGAAGATATCCCAAATGGTTACTGAGTTATGGTGCGCACAAGAATGTTTACGGACGGACGGACAGACGGATGGACAGACAGCGCCATGACACAATACGTCCGTTTTTTCAAAACGGGCATATAACAAAGTGGCATGTGCGCCCAGCGAAGACTCAGATCAGTCTGGGCATCTGCCCAGTCTGATCAGAGTCTTCTCTGTCCGCATGAAGGTAGCTTAGACCCTTAGCTATCCTTTAAGCCTACAACTAAGATTTTGCTCATACTGGGAGGAAGCCCAGGCTGATCAGAGTCTTCGCTAGGAGCACATGACACTTTGTTGGTTTTGTCATGTTGCGGCTCATTTTACAATACCAGTAAGATGGGGTTTTGAGGACAATATAGGTGTATCGGTACACCTCCGTCTTTATCTGCCATTTTCACAACAAGGAACAACTTCTCTCACTTCCTCTATGTGTCCCTTACTAAAAGGAGGTCAACTCTCAAATAAACTTGCTCATAGAGGAGGAAATTCTTTCCTTTAATAGTTGACTCCCATTCAGAAAGGTGGCAAAATTGACAATGACAAAGTTGCTTCCCCTGATAGAGTACCCATTCACCTTATGAAGTATTTTTTGTTCTTATTTCTAAATGAAAACATTAAATTTGACTCCTCATTACTGCTGCCTTGCAAAGGTGGTCCTGGAGAAGGGGCACAACCATTATATGATCTCATGGTTATCCTTAATGCCCAACTGTTTCTCAATATTTATGATCTAACTGCTAAAGACTAATTCATCCATCATTAAGTTCATTATGATCATTCTTTACTAAAGTGAGTGGGTATGCCTCAGGGGAAGCAACTCTATCATTTATTTTTTTGCCTCCTTAATGGGGACCAACTCTTAAAGGAGAGGCTGGTTCCTCTACTATATATGCTCTAGGAGCAAAATTTTTCCTCTAAGAGCTTAACCAGTACTGCCTGCTATTAACAGCTAGATTTTAACCAGCAGATACCCATGCAGGTTTCAACAAGGGGGTTTATGAATGTGCTGTTTTGAAATGAAATGGCTTTGATCATTCGGGGGAGGGTGCGGGATGGGAGTGAGGGTGGCGTGGGGCTATAAAACTAAGGTGTGAAGAGAACATCTTAGAAACTGTCATTGGAAATGATGTCCCATCTCTTCATAAGATGTTTCCAAATCACAGTTTGTTTTTTCTTTATGCAGACATTTTGGCCACTAAACAATTAAAATACAGTATACATATTCATGCATATTCAATTTCTCTTTTCATTAACAATGCATCATTCATAATATGCAATAGCTGTCATTACTTTGATATTTACTTGCAAATGCATTAAAAAGATGTTATAGTATATCTTATTTTCACACTTAAATCAGTCCTTTGATACTGAAAATATTTCCCACCATGGTGTTCCATCTCATACTATAATTATTGTTTCATTGCTGATGTATACTTGGCTGTGAAAGCCAGTTCCATATTTGACCTGTGATAGCTAGAAATGACATAGAATCTGTATTTAATACACCATATGCTTAATTGTATAATGATTTTTGTTGTCATGTTGTCACCATGAAATAACATCATCTGCTCTGAAAGACTTAAAACCTTTGTATTTCAGGCTCGAGTGTCAATACCTGCCTTGGTGCCCAACAGAATGTAGTTCAAGGAAAACCATGTTTGATCCCTCTGATGAACACAGTTTATCATTTTTGAGAACAAATATACCCTATTGTGCTTAAGTATTTGGACACTTAAACCATTGATTTTCCATTTGTCCCAAATGGAAAATTAATGGCTTTAGGTGTCCCAATATTTAAGCACATTAGGGTACAATCTTGCAACCATGTACCTGACAGAACTGAACCTTTAATTATCAGAACTGACAGGTGGATGGGTACACTTTCAGGGGAAGCAACTCTGTCATTTGCATCTTTGCCTCCCTTCTAAATAGGGATCAACTCTTGAAAGAACTTGGCTCTCCTAAGAGGACATTCTTTCCTTTAAGAGTACCTGTAGACCCCTTTTTTAAAGGTTTCATTGCAGGAAGTCACAAAAGTTGTTCCCTTTGTTAATCAGAGGACCAGTGGTCCTGCAGCTCACCTGAGACCTTTAATTTAACTATCAAAAGACACAATTTGTCATTAGGTCAAAGTCAATGCAGGGTCATCGTTTAAAAAACGTTTGTAGGGCCCAGCCTCCAATGCTACACACAAAGTTTCAAGGTCACTGATCTTAAGTTCTGGAGAAAAAGATTTTTAAAGGATTTTTACCCTAAATGGGCATGGCTGCCATCTTGGTGACCAAGACCATCTGAACAAACGTAAGTTCCCCGGACCAAGGAAGGCTGCATATGGAATATGGCTTCAATCAGCCCAGTGGCTTCAGAGAAGATGTTCGCAAATGTTGATGGACAACAGAATCTCTGTAAACTAGAACAAAGGTCAAAGAATGACCTTGACCTTTAGCAACATAATGTCTTCATCTGCTCAATTAGTTAGGCATATATATCAAATATTTTACCTTAGACTTAAATAGTGTCTGAGAAATCCACTGTTTAAGTACTTTCCTATACGAAAGCATAACATACCAAAGATGACCATGCCATAAATTAGGTCCAGGTCAACCTGCTGTCATCATTTACATAAAATTTGATGGGCTTGAGTTACCAATGCTACATATTAAATTTCAAGGTCACTGGCCTCTCGGTTCAATAGAAGAAGATTTCTGAAGGGTTTTACCACATATGGGCATGGCGGCCATCTTGGTCATGTGACCCAGAGTCTGGGAACAAACTTTCATTCCCCCATCCCACAGAGGCTTCATATGAAATTTGGCTTTGTTAAGCCAAATGGGTATAGAGAAGATCTTTGAAAATGGTTGACAATGGTTGACAATGGTTGACAACGGATGGACAACGGACCATGGCTATAAAAAACCTCACCTGTGGGAAAAGCTGGAGGTGTACCTAAATAACTTAAGGCCTCATAAAAGCAGTCAGAATTAGGCGATCGAACCTATCAAGGGCGCACCTCAAGCCCTGAATTACCGAGACCCGGAAACTTATCTGGCAAAATACTGGGTTTAATTTGGATGATGAATCCACATGCAGCTATGAGCATTCCTACCTGAACTTGTATCAGCCAGTCTGTTAAGATGGCTCGCATGTGTGGAGTTACATCTTTTGCATGTACAAGATAATTGGGTGGATATGTCCAGCGTCTTTCAACAGCCTGTAAATCAATCACAAAACAGTGACAGAATATATACCTTATTAACCCTCATAAACATTTTACAAATGAATGGATACACTTTCAGGGGACACAACTCTTTCATTTACACTTTGCTTTCCTTCTCAACTGGAGTCAACTCTTACTGGGAAGAATTTGTTCCCATAGGAACAAATTCTTTTCTTAAAGATTTACTCCCTTTATAATAATAACAAACTAGAAAATTGTGTCTGTAAGACACTAATGATGCCCCCATGCAGCGCCTGTCACAGGACATGTGTGCATCCCTAAAGCACCTTTCAAGCACAAATGCTATTTACAAAGAAAACATTTCACAAGCTTTATACCCTATAGTGCAAAATGCAGCCCAAAATGACTGTTTAAAAGGCCATAATATCTTCAGAATTATTTTTTTCCTATCATAACCAACATGCACATCTTCACTGTGTCCTCAACAAGTCTCCAATGTCTGAAAAACGGCCAATGAAAATTGTGGGAGGATTTGTAAACACAAAGTACTTACCCTACAATGCAAACATATGCCTAAAATGACTAAGTTCAAAAGGCTATAATTCTGTCAAAATCAATTCTAGCTCCAACAAAAACCCACATGCACATCTTCAATATGTCCATAACATGTATGCAAAGTTTGGAAAAGATCGATAGAAAACTGAAAACTCCTCACCCTACAAATGTAAAAATTTGCCTAAAATGACTAAGTTCAAAAGGCCGTAATTCTGTCAAAATCAACTCTAGTTCCAACAAAAACCCACATGCACATCTTCAATATGTCCACAACATGTATGCAAGGTTTGAAAAAGATCCATTGAAAACTGTGGGAGAAGTTGATTACACAAACTACACACCCTACAATGCAAAAATTTGCCTAAAATGACTAAGTTCAAAAGGCTGTAATTCTGTCAAATTTAATTCTAGCTCCAACAAAAACCCACATGCACATCTTCAATATGTCCACAACATGTATGCAAGGTTTGAAAAAGATCCATTGAAAACTGTGGGAGGAGTTGATTACACAAACTGCATACCCTACAATGCAAAAATTTGCCTAAAAAGACTAAGTTCAAAAGGCTGTAATTCTGTCAAAATTAATTCTAGCTCCAACAAAAACCCACATGCACATCTTCAATATGTCCACAACATGTATGTGAAATTTGATAAAGATTCACTGAAAACTGTGGGAGGAGTTGATTACACAAACTCTATACTGTAAAGTGTGATGAACAGACGGACGGACAGACAGACAGACGGACGGACGGATGGACGGACAGACAGGAGCAAATCTTAATGCCCCCTGACTATCGTCACGGGGGCATAAAAATGATTTGATGAAATATTTCATGCAATACCTCTGACATGGTCTAACTGTTCATTTGAAATAGAGTTTAGATAATAATAATTGATGAAAGTGACTTTAAATGAAAAATAAGATATATTTTTAAACAATCGAGGACCGCGCTCAATAGCATTATTGGACAAAAAAATTTTTATTCATACATCACAATCATGTGCACGAATAAGAAAAACACCTGTACATGATCACATGACATACATGGTCATAATCGATATTCTTACAGGCCGTAAGGAAATAGGTAATTTGCATTTTAATTTGAAGATTATTTTTCATTCCATATTTATCGAAAAAACATGCATTTTCTCAAAACTTGTACGATTAATTATGAGACTATTACATACTGTTTAACGAAATTTTGTTAAAATATTTCTTTCTGAAAACATGAAATAAACGAAGGAGACAATCTTTTAAGAGTAGACCATATTTTGGGAGGGCTATGCTATCCAGGAAAGCAAACAGGAAGTTTTTGTAAAAATGGCAGCAAACATGCATGTGAACACTTTAAGGTCTTAGGCCCGATTTCATGTCGCTTTAAAACATGTTTTAAGCACTAATCAATACTATTGTTGCATTATGGTAAATGTAAACTATTCAAGAACTACAAGTTAGTCAGTGTTTTAAGGTGACGTGAAATCGGGCCTAAGACCCAAAATGTATGGGGCGCCATACTATATTATTCCCTATTTACTGATATCCATAATTCAAATTATGGATATCCATTAATTATTTGAGCCGCAACATGACAAAACCAACAATGTGGTTGTGCCCCCAGCGCAGACTCAGATCAGCCTGGGCATTCGCCCAGTCTGATCAGACCCTAGCTAAGGGTCTAAGCTACCTTTATGCGGACAGCGAAGACTCTGATCAGACTGGGCAGATGCCCAGGCTGATCTGAGTCTGCCCTGGGCGCACAACCACATTGTTGGTTTTCTTGTCTCGCAGCTCATTTGCATTATAGATATCCATAAATCAGGGTGAATACTGGATATCCATAATTCGAATTAGAGATATCTATAAATAGAATAATGGATATCCATTAATCAAATTGTGGATATCCATAAATCATGTTGAACTATAGATATCCATAATTCCATTTATGGATATCAATAAATAGGGAATAAATAGTAAAATGGCACACTCTATAACAAGAGCTGTCGCCTGACAGCATAGCTCGCCTGAATAGGTGCTTGCCCATCACACAGTTGCTATGGTGGTGTGGACTGCTATGCATAAAACTTCAAGCAAGTATTTCCATAATGACAACACATAAATTTATAAACAAAAGCTATCTCAGAAATAAGTCTTAAAATAAAACAAGCAAATTCGATGAATTTATATCCCCCGCCGAATTGGCCCTGATTTGTTTATGGTTTATCTTAAGTTACATAAAATTTCTTTCACTGATTACTTAGTTACGGCTGAACTTGTGGATCGTAAATAAAATCAAGGGCAATAACCCTGGGATAAGTGAGATATAAGCTGAAGCTGTTATACTTGTCTCAGCATCACTGCACAATGATGATACATTTTTTATTCAGTTTCAAGAAATTTTGTTCACCGATACCTAAGTTATGGCTAATTTGTGGATTTTAAATCCATTCAGGGGCATTAAATCATGCATTAATGCAGCAATTATGACAAAACTTAATGTGCACTGCTGTGTCATGACAGTACCTAATTATTTTAAGTTTCATGAAATTCCATTTATTGGTTACTTAGTTATGACTCAATTTGTTTATTTTAAACAAATTCAAGGGCAATAACTCATTGCTTACTCAAGCAATTCCGACAAAACATAAGATGCACCAATGTGATATGGTGATACATATTTAGTATAAGTTTCATAGAATTCTATTCATTGATTACTTAGTTACGGCTAAATTTGTCAACCATAAATTGATTCAAGGGCAATAACTCATGCACTACTGAAGCCCTTCTGAGGAAATTTTATGTGCATAACCGCATTATGGTGATACATACTCAGTTTAACCAGCTCTGTGCCAGAGGGCCACTTCAGTGACCACAAATAGTTCCAAGTCAAAATTACGATACATGGCAATGATTTTGAGGAAATCTGGTAAAGAATGTTTATAAAAATGTTACCTTTGTCTTGGTTATTCATTTTAATGCGTTAAAACCGAAAATAATGCTTTTAAAAGTTTTACTGTTTTGATGACGTAACGTCCGGGAAGTTTGGCGCCAGTAATGACGCGAAACGTCCCGCCATAGATCAGGGCTGTTTGAAAAGTACTCTTCGCTGGTGTTCACATGGAGGTTGCCTCTCTCGGGACAAGCACACCTGTAGATAGGCTCAAATTTTATCCATATTTTCATATGCTAATATAATTTGTTAAAACCTTACCTGCTGGTAAAAGTGAATGATAAATCTTATAGTAAATAGATCTAAGCAAGTTCCGCATTTGTCAGCTTTTGTCGAAATACTAGCCTGATATTCACCAGTTCTTTCAGTCTGTATACGCGTCAATATGAATAATAATAATGATAAATGATAATAATAATTATTATTATTATAATCAACACCTTGTACCATATTTTGAAGAAACAAATCGTCCTACTTGTATTTTCTGCACAGTCTCGAAAGTATGTATGGTCGCACAGAGATTATTACATGTATAAAAACTGACTCACATGAAACATTTCAGTCCTTGCTAGCTGCCAATGCTCGATTTCTCGTCGCAATGCTCCTCAAGGGTCTCCAGGAATCATTTCGTACCATGTATCTATTGGGCCCCCGAGCCATTTTGTGAGCCTTTACTAGTTAACATTATAAAGGCGCTGTAATTCAGTGGTTGAAGGTTGTATGCTATGGCGCAGAAGGTCGCGGAATCACTTCCCCATCGGACCAACGGCTGATCAACCTAGCAGTAAATATACTTATTTCGAATCAGAGAGGGTAAAAGACATCGGAAAGACAGGACCCCGTCTATTGACTGCAGTACCTAACATACTGCGGGTCTTTCACGCCATCTGCGGCATGTCCACAAGGCTTCAGAAAAAACTATATTTTTATTCTTATTTATACATTTTATGTATTTGTGTATTCGTTTTGCTTTACACCGGGTTTCAGTATCAAAATGAATGAGGTCACGCCAATTTCCATTCAATCTGTTTTCGGAAAAGTGATAGTGGTTATAGGCGCACGCTGTAAGGCGCGTCTTAGGAAATAACTACTTCGAGCTGTACGTGCCCAGTCTGATAGGGGAATCATTTTACCATGACTAGAGGAGCCCCGGTAACTCAGTAGGTTAAGCACTGGCCATGTGATCTAGCGGTCACGGGTTCGAGCCCGCTGTTGGCGGGAATCGTTTCAATCGTAAACGGGGTTACATTGCACACAGCCTTCATTATCAGCCACCCATTGTCTTGATATGAATAAAATACTGTTAAAAAGGACGTCAAGGTGCAAGTCATCCATCCAACGCAAGCCATTAACAGATCAACATTTCGACAAGGAGCAAATACAGGAGTTGTGTGTATGGGGGGAGGGGGGAGGCGGGAGGAGTGTGCTATAATCTGCTCTGGACCCTTCTGGAAGACTGCCGAACTTTGCTCGATCGACGCACGACTTCACGCGTGTGCAATTCTCAATATTTTGCCACTCTCACCACCCCTCCAACCCACACCCAATTATAAAAACATTCGTTACTCCTTCGCTTAGGATATATTGCTGAATGCATACGCAGCCAAGGGAGATCACTCTGAAATAAACGTATTCGCCCCATTCGCATATTGGATGGCTAGAACTAGTTTTTTAACAAAATGATTTTTTTCTGATTTTCTCAGTTGAAAAAATATTTTCTGAAAGAATTGCCCTATCCACTACTTCCCACTCCAAAACTATACTACTAGAGAATAAGTTTACACAACGGAGACGGTTTGGTAATGGGGTGGGGGTGGACGCATATATTATTCTCCTAAAATTATCTAAAATAGCCGACAAACCATAGAGGTATATAAGTAGCCATACACATGAACAAATCCCATATTTCTTCCACGATTTTACAAAGGGTAACAGCTCTTTTGAAATTTCCTCTTGGCTGCCCTGAATAAAGAACCCTTTCTAATATGGGGGCCTGATCGCAAAGGAAACGCTCTACTCCTGCAGAAGAGATTTGTTCCTCTAAGTATTGATCCCCGTGGAAAAGGCCGGCTAAAGACAACTGCAGAATCTCTCGCCATGAACGTGTATCCATTCACACTAAACACAGACAGAAAACTCACACCTGGTACATGTAAACTATGTTTTCAAGGATGGTACGAAACGAAAAAGTCATAGTTAACAAACGATCTGGTTGTCAGGTCGTTTGGTAACTATGACCTTTTTTCGTTTCGAAACAGCTCGTTTGCGTTTCGTAACAGCCCTTGTATATACGTAGTTAGCCAGGGATGAAAATTTTTAGGCCTGATTCTGGTCATGCCCTGCCAACATGTATCACGGTTTTGATTTCCAGTTCGGATAGTAAGTAAGTGGGATACTGATTTGAAAGTTTCATGGATTGAATTTTGAGTCGCGGCAGAAATAAGATTTGCATCAGCAGAGCGAGTCGATGAAAAATATCCGAATATGCTCTGCTAGTGAAGTATGATTCACTTCAGATTATGTTTACAGAATCTTGAAACACAGTCAGCTCAATGCTAACGGAAGAGTTGTCATTGTAGTAGTAAGGAGCTGGACAAATCAAGGGCAGAAAGGGTAAGAGAATAATTCTCACTGAACTAATCCAGGGCCATTACTTTTGCAGAAGGAGTGGGTCATATCTCATTTATTTCATTCTCTTTCTTGTTTGTTTTTCTTTCTTTCTTTTGCTTTTGGTAATCAGATGAAAACTGAAAGATGTGTTGTGACAATAGCAGTTACATCACTGGACAGCTGGACAGACCAAAACTTGTAGTTCTGGCAGAAAGAGTCTGATCACAACCCCAAATAAAGAAGATATAACAACGGAACAAATAAAGAAGATATAACAACGGAAATAATTTCAAAGTTTTATTAGGAGTTAGAAAAAAATATCTGTTAGGAAAGAATGTCTTTTTTCTTTGTTTCAAAAAGTTACTTTTAGAGCTGTACGGGCACAAAGAGAATAAAAATAAAAAGATAAATAACAAAAATAAAAAGAAACAAAACAATGATAATAATAAAAGATAACATCATATGAGCTAACAGAAAATATACCTTGATTTAATTCTTATTTATCTATCTATTCATTTTTATTTATCTATTTTTTTCTCTCTTGTCTTCTCTTTATTATTGAAATCTGACAATCTGACAAAGTGTTAAGGAATGCCATGCCAACAAAACGTGTCACTAACTGTCCATTTATTTGTTGTGCAAAATGATAATTCACTGACGATGTCAGCAGATCTAAGAAAAATATACATTGCAAATGTAGTCTTGTGATCTCGGAAAAAAATGTTACAAGAATTATGATTTCATAGCTGGGAGGATCAGCTGCTGAAAAATGGACTGTTTATTTACACTCGTACCCAGCCAGAGACAGACAGCCCAGAGTCTGCTATCAGGGGTAGAGCGACGGATACTCCCATGTTCTTACCCACCGTGAGGTGGATCTCTCCCTCTTTCTCCCTTTCTCTCTCTCAGATAGAGAGAGAGAGAAAGAAAGAGAGAGAGAGAGAGAGAGAGAGAGAGAGAGAGAGAGAGAGGTCCAAAGTTGATAATTCACCCGAAGACTCGATTTAATTCATGCACTATGTCACACGGTCTATGAGCAGATATGGAGCCCCGGAAGCTCAACAGACTAAGCCCTGGCCTGCTGATCTAGAATCTAGCGGTCTGACCGATGGTGGAATTCTTTCAAACTGCAAACTGAGTACCAGTGCACCCACCCTTTCATTATCACTCTCCCATCGTCCTGAAATGACTGAACTACTGTTAAAAGTAGATAAAATCGTGAGACATCTGTCCAGCCAGATAAGAGCAGATGCTTTGTAACAACGTTTTGAACCGCTTGGCGACGGATTTAGATTGATGATGCAAATGTCTGAAAACATAAACGGCATTTCCTGTAGCCCAGTGATCATAGGGGCTGTGTGTGTTAGATATACTGTATCATGGGCACAAACTATGAAAGGCAGAGCCATTCCTCTCCTTTCGCTGCCTTCGTCATTTCCTGATTCGAAATTACATGCCTATGTGCTCAAATTTTGCTGCTTAGGTGAAAGAGTTTGTCAGGCCTGGCTAGACCAACGAACATTCGAGCCCGCATTCTGCGCAATAGCCGAGCGCGTCAAACCACTCGATGACTCGCTACTCTGTGCAGTAAAAGAAACGCATAATCATAAGCATTTCATTATGTCGTACTTCTGGCAGTGAAGTTGGACATGCTTTTTATACCTACAACATTTTTTATACCTACAACATTTTTGTAACTTTTCTATCAGCCCACAGTATTTGCGCGCTTAGACAAGTGACGTTACGGCAGACGCGCAACGTTATTTTGGTAACATAAACATAAACAAGCGTAATTTGTCTGACGTCTCCGCGGCCTGAAATGACGTCTGGCACTGAAAGGGTTAAGTTTCATGAAGTTTTGATAATTGGTTACTTAGTTATGACTCATTTTATTAATTTTAAATCCATTAAAGGGCAATAACTCATGCACTACTGATGCCCTTCTGATGAAACTTTATGTGCATAACCGTGTTATGGTGATACATATTCACTTTAAGTTTCATGAAATTTTGATATTTGGTTACTTAGTTATGACTCATTTTATTAATTTGAAGTCCATTAAAGGGCAATAACTCATGCATTACTGAAGCCAGTCTGATGAAACTTCACGTGCATCAGCGCGTTATAGTGATATATATTTATTTTAAGTTTCATGAAATTCCGTCCAGTGGTTACGTAGTTATGGCTCCGGACGGACGGACGGAAGGACGGATGGACAGACAGAAGGACGGATGGACATGGAGAAAACTATATCCCTCCGCCTTCGGCGGAGGATAATTAAAAAAGCACACAAAAAAACACATGAAATTTCAAAGTCCATGAGCTTGAGGTCAAAGAACTAAGGGGTAGGTGGGGGAGGAGGGCTGGGCTAGGATGTATCAAAACCTTGAACCATTATCTAACATCAGTCCAATTATTAGTATCAACTGAGTCCATTGGGGCACTGTGAAATTATGTCTTCATTAATATAAAACTTTAACCAAAATCTTTAAGACAAAACTCAAAGTCCATTACCTTGACATCAAGGTCATCCAGTGGGGTAAGTATATCTATTCTATTCTATTCTATCCCATAACCTTACTAGGTTGTTGGGGCACCACAGCTGACTTCAAAACAATCCCTTTCCACCTTGTCCTGTCTTCAGCTGCCCTAGTTGAGCTGGCAAAATCCATTCCAGTCCACTCCTTGATATTGTCTTCCCACCTCTTCTTCTGTCTACCTCTTCTTCTTTTTCCTTTCACTGTGCCCTGAAGAATTGTCTTTGCTAAACCAGAAGACCTTGAGACGTGGCCAAACCACCTTAGTTTCCGTTTCTTGACCAGCGTCAGGAGTTCATCATATTCTCCAATAGCTGCTTGGATCTTCCTGCGAACCTCCTCATTGGTTATATGGTCCTTGTACGAAATGTTCAGTAACCTTCGGTAGCATCTCATCTCAAAGGCCTGCGTTCTTTTCTCTAACTCTGCTGTCATGGTCCATGATTCACAGGCATACAGAAATATGGAAATGACAAGGGAGCGCATAAGTGTCACCTTTGATCCAAGAGATATGTTGTTATCTCTCCAAATTGGTTTCAGCTTGGCAAGAGCTGAAGTGGCTTGTGCTATCCTTGAGAGAACCTCCTGTTTTGAGCCATCATCTGAGACAACTGCTCCAAGGTATTTGAAGCTGCTTACAGTACCCAGCTTCTGCCCCTTTACCTTGATGTCCCTCTGGATGCCATCTGCGCTGTTTGTCATCAGTTTGGTCTTCTCAGCACTGATCTCCATCTTATACCTTGTGCAGGTCTGGTCGAGACTTTCAACTAGAGCTTCTAGTTCCTGCTCTTCCTCAGCAGGAGCGTCTATGTCATCAGCAAACCGCAGGTTGGCAATATTTCTGTCGCCTATGCTAACCTTTCCGTCATGTTCTTCCAGAGCATCGGACATGATCCGTTCGAGAAAAATGTTGAAGAGGGTGGGTGACAGAAGACATCCTTGTCTTACTCCAACTGTTGTTCTGAACCATTCTCCTGTGCTGCCATTTATCAGGACTGCACTTGTAGCCTTGTCGTATAGCTGCTCAATGGTGCGAACTAGGTTTGCATTGATATTGTACTTCCTCATGGTGGCCCATAAGGCTGCATGCCATACCCTGTCAAAGGCTTTTTTGAAATCAATGAAGACATGGTACAGATTCTGCTGATGTTGGAGATACTTTTCACACAGGATTCTAAGGTTGAAGATCTGTTCTGTGGTGCTCCTTCCTGCTCGGAACCCAGCCTGTTCCTCAGCGATTATCTCTTCGGCTTGTGGCTTAAGCCTGTTCAAGATAACTTTCAGCATGACTTTGCTTGAATGACTGATGAGGCTGATGGTTCTGTAGTTCTGGCAGAGCTGTAGGTTGCCCTTTTTAGGGAGAGTAATAAATAGCGACTGAGTCCATGGGGTAGGCCATTCTCCTGTTCTCCAGATCCTGTTACAGATATCTGTTAAAACATCAATCATGGTCTCCCCTCCAGCTTGAACAAGTTCTGCTGGTATATTATCAACTCCGGCAGATTTTCCCTTCTTCAGTGCTGCTACTGCAATCTCAACTTCCTTACGAAGGATCGGTTGTTGATCTTCATCTGGGGGCTGACTGCAGTCCAGAACCGTATTGTCACCATCAGTCTCATGGTTGTATAATTCTGAGCAATATTCTGTCCATCTGCTGAGAATCTCTTGTTCTTCTGTAAGGCATTTCCCAGACTTGTCCTGGATAGTGGTGGATCTACCCTGTTTCTCTGAAGTTAGATCCTTCACCAGCTGGTATGCTTTCTTGCTGTTGTTTTTGTTCAGGCAAGTTTCGATCTCCTCGCACTGACTAGCTATCCAGTCCTCCTTCGCTTTCTTCACTGCCTTGTGAATCCTCTTGTTTGCTTCCCTGTATTCTTCTGCTCCTCCTGCTTCATACCTCTTCTTCTTCAAATTTCTCCTCTCATCACAGAGGTCGAGAACATCTCTAGTGACCCATGGCTTTTTCCTGCGACGTTCCTTCCCAAGTATCTCACCGGCTGCATCAGTCACTACTGTATTGTAGGTGGTAATAATGGTATCTATGTCCATGTCATCATCCCTCAGACCAATGAGTGGTGCAAATTTTCCACCTATTGTTGCTTGAAAAGTGCATGCCACCTCTGGGTCCCTTAGCTTCTCAAGATCAAACTTCAGTCTTGGCTGGGTTGGCTTTCTAGCCTTCTTCAGACGAACTCGGAAGGTCATCATGACCAGGTCATGGTCACTTCCTATGTCTGCTCCAGGAAAACTCCTTGTCCTCTGGATGTTGACTCCTGATCGGAAGCGCTTCCTCACCAAGATGTAATCAATCTGATTGTGGTGTTTCCCATCTGGGCTGTGCCATGTCCATCTCCTTGATGGTTTGTGAGGGCCAAGGGTGTTTGTCAGTACTAGGCTGTTACAGGTTGCAAACTCTAGAAGTCTGAGACCTCTCTCATTTGTCTCGTCATTGCAGTAGGGTCCACAAACGTTTTCCCAGTCTGCCTGTGCATCCTTTCCAACCTTAGCATTCCAACCCCCTTGTACAACCAGAATGTCCTTCTTGGGTGTTTGGTCTATGATTTCCTGGAGTTGCTGGTAGAAGTGTTCTACCTCATTGTCGTCATGTCCAGATGTTGGTGCATAAATCTGTATGATGGTGATGTTGAAAGGAGCTGCTCTCAGGCGAATTGAAATCAGTCTGCTAGAGACTGGTCGGCATCCCAAGACAGCATTCACCATGTCCTTATGCACAAGAAATCCAACCCCATACTCATGTTTGTCCTCTTCTCCACTGAAATACACCTTGTGTCTGTCATCTGTTGATCAACCATGGTGTTTCAAGGGCAGGATTCAGCCTGACGGAGCCCATCCCTCTCCAGGCTATATATGTTGACCACAGCCAAAATCCACGATTATTGTATGGCTCGCCTTGGTCATGAACACATGGCCGTTGACTCAAAGAGTTCTTCCGCCCTGGCCGTTGACTTCTTCTAGGAAGACTTCCGCCCAGTGATGCTGTGTTAACACCACCCCTTGTTGACCCATAGGGCTGGGAGACTCATGGAGGCGGGAGCGTCTTATTTCCTCCCATCAAGTCACTGACTTGTCCACTGCCTATAATACAGACAACCAGATTCAAAGAGTCAAAGTGATCGGGTCTGTCCCTACCTATCAGTGACCCCCTTAATCTAGCTGTTTCACCAAGCTGAGCAGGGCTCGCTCGGGTCTGGCTGCTAACACTTGATTTAGATTAGAGTTCCATTCTGGCCGTTGACTTCTTCTAGGAAGACTTCCGCCCAATGGTGCTGTGTTCACAGGTTTTGTTCATAGGTTTTGTCTAGAGACCTAGCAATGAACTCCCAGGTGGACTGCCTGCCAAGGCTAAGAGCTCCACCTACCCCTTCTAGTTTTATTTAGAGACTAGTAACTCTTAGACAGGACACCTTCCCAGGTTGATGAGCCCCATCTGCCCACATGCAACAGGTAGTACTGGTTTACATGGTACCAGTAGCAGGTTATGCCTGACCTGACCTGAGTAGCAGGTTATGTAAGTATATAGTGTTTTGTAAAAACTCAAAAATGTGTCTAGCATCAGTTCAAGTGTAAACTAAATCTCTGCCAAGCATTATGAATCAGTATGCAATTAGAAAACTTTAATAAAGACCAAATTTCCTAAGTCCCTGACCTTGACATCAAATCACCAAGCGGGGCTGGGGTAGTACTCTGTAAAAAATTGGACTAATATCTAACTACAGTGCAAATATAAAAAGAATTCATCTATGGGTTCAGGAGATATGTGTCTTTAAAAAACTTTTACCAAAACATTCAATAAAAAAAAGACAATTTTCTAAGTCCATGACCTTGACATCAAGGTCACTGAGGGGGGTGGGGGTAGTGCCTTGGAAAACTTTGGACCAATATCTAACTACAGTGCAAGTATCAAAGGAATCAATCCATGGGTTAAGGAGATATTGGGCTTTATAAAACGTTAACCAAAACATCCAGTCCTAAAAAACTCAAAATTTTCTAAGTCCATGACCTTGACATCAAGGTTGCAGTGGGGTGGGGGTGGTACCCTGTTAAACTTTGGACCAATATCTAACTACAGTGCAAGTATCAAAAGAATCCATCCATGGGTTAGGGAGATATAGGTCTTTAAAAAACTTTAACCAAAACATCCAATCCGGACGCCGACGTGGACGCGGACGCTGACGCTGACGAGGACGCTGACGCGGACGCGGACGCCAGGGTGACAACAATAGCTCTTCCTGAACTTTCGTTCAGGCGAGCTAAAAATGGTAAAATTTGCAAATGCCTTGGTATTTTACTGCCAAACATTGTAAATTATTGATATACATCATATTCTGCCACTGTCAACTTCACAGTACTGGCATGAAAAAAACTTGAGCCGCGACACGAGAAAACCAACAAAGCAGCAAGTGCGCCCATCAAAGACTCAGATCAGCCTGGGCATACACCCAGTGCAAAATTCTGGCCCAGTATCCAATACCAGACCAAGAATCAATAGATCTGTCTGTGCATTACTGTGAACTATAGCCTTCAGAAAACTTTAATTTGAAGTCACAGAAAGGCCATGGTGCTGTGTAAAACTCAGGACAAGTATCTAACATCAGTCATGTGTGAAAAACTGCATCAATGGCCAGGTTAAGGGGACATGCATAAACAGTTAAATTTTCTTAACAATTTTTTTAACAAAAAATCAAAATGCTGACCCTGACAAATACTGATATCACAAGGGCAGAGTGACGGCATTTCAAACAGATGAGCTAAAATGCAGCATAAAATAATTACCTGCAAATAATCACAGATGTCTTGAGCATACTGTGGACACTTCAGGGGGTCATTAATAGCATCTATATCTACCACCCCATGTGGCACTCTGGTCATAAAGCTCCTAATCTGTACAGTTGGGGACTCCACTTGCATGGGAGAACTGAGCTCTGAAACAGGAGGTACGGAAAATGATTTAGTGATCTCAGGGTATAATCGATTCTGCTAATTTTCGCTTCCTGCAGAAACTGTATATCATATTTGGCTTCCCCCGAGACTGTCCGCGAACTCTTGCTTCCTGCCGAGACTTCTGTACATGATAAATGGCTTCCTGCAGAGACTGTCCACGTGACTCTGCTTCCTGCCGAGAGCCTCGGCAGGAAGTGGAATCACGCGGACAGTCTCTGCGGGAAGCCATTTATCAAGTTCAGAAGTCTCGGCAGGAAGCAAGAGTTTGTGGACAGTTCGGAGAGACTACTGTACTTGAAACTGTACTTTTGCAGAGACTACTGTACTCGAAAAATGGTTTCCTGCCGAGACTGTCCATGTGACTCTGCTTCCTGCTGAGAGCCTCAGCAGGAAGCAGAATCACGCGGACAGTCTCTGCAGGAAGCCATTTATCATATACAGAAGTCTCGGCAGGAAGCAAGAGTTCCCGGACAGTCTCGGCAGAAGCCAAATATGACGGACAGTCTCTGCAGGAAGCGAAAATTGGCGGAATCGATTATACCCTGTGGTGATACAAAGGTCACAATAAAGTATAGTTTTAATGATATTTCACACACCAGGTTAATGATGTTTTCAAGGACATTACGGAATGAAAAAGAGCTGTTACGAAATGAAAAAGAGTCACAGTCTATTGTTTTTTTACAATAATATGCAACATTTACCAACTTTCAATCCTACAGTTGACAGGGACCAAACATTTTATCAGTACTAGAATTTATGGTCCTACTATAACATACGCAGCACACTTAATAGAGAAAATATGGTATGTAAGCCTCCTCCTGTACCTACCATCAACATGTAGAACATGATCAGGCACTGGGATAGTCAATGGTTTCCTCTCTTTCACTGAAGGCCTTCTAGCCCCTAAAAGCATTAAAGAACACATTTAACACAGCATACTCTAATGTGCGTAAATATTATGACACCTAAAACTACACACATTAATTTTCCAATTGGGACAAATGGAAAATTACTTATTTTTTGGTGTCCAATACTTAAGCATAAAGCCAGTGTCTGATGTTAATTTCAAGATAATTTTTTATCGAAACAGTTTGTAGCCCATCATAATGTCTATGAACCTGATCCTTAATGCACCTGGAAAGCAGAAAACAAAATGTTTTGTCCAAGCTTTATCATATTCAAAGACTATAGGGCAAACTGTGTAGATCCAAGTGAGGCCGCTCATGAAGAGCCACCTTATCTGAGCCGTGACACGACAAAACCAACAAAGCGGCATGTGCACTCAGCAAAGACTCCGATCAGCTGGGCAGCCACCCAGTCTGATCAGAGTCTTCGCTTTGCACTTAAAGGGCAGGTAAGGACCTAATTAAGCTACTTCCATACGAACAGCAAAGGCTCTGATCAGACTGGGTAGATGCCCAGGCTGATCTGAGTCTTCGCTGGGGGCACATACCACTTTGTTGGTTTTGTTGTGTCGTGGCTCGCTTGGATTCATGCTTTTTGCAAATTCCACTTTCTTCATTTCTGGCAAGTTTAAATGACATTAAACCTCTAATGTTAGCTGGGACAAAACATTTTGTTTTCTGACATTAAAAAGACAGAGCTTATCATCATCATCAAATATAAGATACAAGATACAAGCTCTTTATTACGAATTTTCGGCCCTCATAGGAGCACACATAGTGGTACAGAATGAGCAACCAAACAAATCAAGGAAAGAATTCCAAATGACAGAATGTGAGCAAAATAAAAGATACAAAATAATAAAGCATATCTCCTAACAGATGATACAAGTACCATATACATGATACAATTAGGATAAACACATACTAGCCCTAAAGTAGCCTCAGTGATATGATACTTTAACTACATTAACAATTCCCAAAGATGAAGATCATTCACTGTCTAGACAAGTCAGTGCAGCAGTGCCATCATAGAGACCCATAGCAGGTAGACTGGTGCATGCCCCATCTATATAGTGCCCACAAAACACAAAGAAATGAAGCAATCCAGGGCATACTGCAAGTACCCTGTAGAGTCACCCCAGTGACCCCACCCAATGTGCACACCACCTCAAAATAGTAGCCCCCGGCCACCTATAGACTAATATATATATTGAGCTTTAAAAAGTGAACTGTCCACAGTTACAGAACAGAAACACAGGGTATAATCGATTCCGCCAATTTTCGCTTCTTTCGCTTTGCTTCTTATCATGTACAGAAGTCTTGGCAGGAAGCAAGAGATCTCGGACAGTCTCGGTGGAAGCCAAATATGATGTACAGTCTCTGCAGGAAGCGAAAATTAGCGGAATCGATTATACCCTGTGAGTAACAGAGGTACTAATGTACTCATTAAAATGACTTGACTGTGAAGCCTTGACATAAATTCCATTTAATGTCTATATTAAAGTAGGACCAAATATTCAGTTATACTCAGATACATGTAAGGTTTCGGTTCTTTGAATTTCAACCACTGACTTTCAATATATAGCACCCTTCTTTGATTTCTTTCTTATGGTATTCACTGCAGATCTCAGTTCTCTTCTTGTCATGCTGACATATTATTGTTACCACCGATACTTAGAGGTCCTCCCTCACCCTCAAATGTATACGTACATATAAGCATTTTACCTGAAGTTGGTTTAAAGCTGACTTTCTGAGTATGATTGGAAACCAAGGCAACTTTCTTTTGTTCTTTTCCCTTGCCGCTAACTGACTCTCTCCTGATCTTGTTGATGTAACCATGGATACTTGGGGCAGTGTTTGTAGCATCAACAAGCCCGGTCCTCTGTTTGAAATAAGAAAGGCATGTTTTAGTCTCAATTTCACTTTCAATAAGTCAGTTCATAGGTATCCGTAATTCAGAATAAAGATACTGTATTAATCTTATTAAACCCTCCAGGTGCATTGAATTTTGCGAAAGGGGTGGGGGAGGGGGTTAAATATGGCCTAAAGTGTAGTAAACGACCACTGCCAAAATACCTCTATTATATAATACAGTAGAACTTCAATGGCTCAAACTCTGACGGCTCGTTTACCCTGCCTGGCTAGAACTCGTTTTTTGGTCCCTATAGGTCAATTCATATAGAAACTAACCCTGGATGGCTAGAACAACCCTTGGCTGGAACTAATTTTCATGGTCCCAAGCCTGTTCGAGCCATTGAAGTTCTACTGTAATTAAGTATATAATACAAAGGTGACAGGGATACTTTCAGAGGAAGCAGCTCTATGATTTTTGTCTTCCTTCTTAGCAGGGGTCAACTCATAAAGGAAAGAATTTGCTCCTCTAGGAGCAAATTCTTTCCTTTAAGAGTAGACCCAATTTCAAAGAGCTACCTTATCCAGAGAAGCAATCAGGAATTCATGCAGGTACATATAACAATATTTTAGGAAAAGAGGCCGGGGGGATTTATTAGAGCAGGTGCATTTATTAGGGTTAATACGGTATCAATATTGACTGAATCACAGAGGCCTTCATAATACTTACAGAGCTAATCAAACCAGAAAACCTGACAAAAGTTAATGCCGATGCTAAAAAGGCAATATCTGTGTCTCACTTATGCAAGTCGAAGGCAAGACAAATAAACAAAAATATATGTGTCACACCATGAGAAATGGTGGTTAATAACTATGTGAACAGCAAAGACTCAGATCAGTCTGTGCATCTATAAACTCTTCTCTATGGAGAACCCTTTAACTGTATTTTCAGATAATTCCCAATTTCTGGTTAGGTCATGGTTGGTTTATGGCTATTCATTATTCACAATACAAGCATGGATATCCCAAATTACTTTTGGATATCCATAATATGATTTTGGATATCCATAATTCGAATATTGGACACAAAATATTCAGCAAGATTTTTTGGATATCCAATATTTGATTAATGGATATTCAAAAATCAGTTTTTGGATATTCATGAATTGATTTTGAATATCTATAAACTAAATTATGGATAACCCAAAATCAAGATAATTTAACTGGATGTCCATAAATCAAATTATGGATATCCATAAATCGAAATATGGATATCACATAAATAGGGAATAATTAATTTACTTTAAGACAGCAATCCAATAGGAGTTGCATAATATAATTTGCTGATTTACAATCTATCCCTCTTAATGGGTATGTACTCGTAATTCATTATGGATATCCCAAATTCTTCTTGATTTTAAGATATCCAAAGTTTGATTTATGGATATCTTAAAATCAAATTATGGATATCCAAAAACCAAGTTATTCATATCCAGAAATGAATGGAGAACATCCAAAGGTTTGGAATGAATCTCCAAAAGTCATCAGTCACCTGTCTGCTAAGATTTTCAGATTTGTTTTTCTGGAACTTGAAGTCTGTTAAATCTGTGCCATCCCCTGATCCCCCATTGTAGTTGGTTGACAGTCCTTTTCCAAGCTGATTGTTCTTCTTGTAGACTGCAACATTTTCACTGTTGTTCCTGGGGTTTAGTGTTGACATGGTCAGTCTTCCCTAAAAATTTGAGACAAAGCATTCAATACAACTACAGAGTGCTGTTTTACTATTTATTCCCTATTTATTGATATCTATAATTCGAATTATGGATATGAATTATTCAAATTAATAATATCTATAATTATTTATAGATATTCATAATTCCAATTATGGATATTTGAATTCGAATTATGGATATCCATAATTCGAATTATGGGTATCTATAATTTGAATTATGGATATCCATAAATCATGTTGAATTAGAGATATCTATAATTCCAATTATGGATATTTATATTAATGTTGAATTATAATTATAATTATCAATAAATCAAACTATGGATATCCATAATTAAATATAAATATCCATAACTGGAATTATAGATATCTATAATTCATCATGATTTATGGATATCCATAATTTGATTTATGGATAT
This sequence comes from Ctena decussata, assembly GCA_963989385.1. NCBI lineage: Eukaryota > Metazoa > Mollusca > Bivalvia > Lucinida > Lucinidae > Ctena > Ctena decussata. The sequence continues at coordinate 88,066,142 of OZ022499.1, read as the reverse complement.
CCATTATTCGATTTATGGATATATATAATTCAAATTATAGATATCCAATATTTGCCCTGTTTTTTGGATATCAATAATTCAAATAATGGATATCCATAATTTGAATTACGGATATCAATAAATAGGGAATATAACGTAAAACAACATCCCATATACAACAGCTAGGCTTTAAGCCTGTACAAAAGTACAGAGAGCTGTTGTCACTTGGGCGTTGGCATCATGGGTATCTATAATACGAATTATGGGTATCCATAAATCATGTTGAATTATAATTATCAATAAATCGAACTATGGATATGCATGATTAAATATAAATATCCATAATTTGAATTATAGATATCTACAATTTAACATGATATATGGATATCCATAATTTTATTTATGGATATCCATTATTCGATTTATAGATATATATATTTCAAATTATGGATATCCAATATTCACCCTGTTTTTTGGATATCAATAATTCGAATAATGGGTATCCATAATTTGAATTACGGATATCAATATATAGGGAATATAAAGTAAAACAACACCCCATATACAACAGCTAGGCTTTAGGAGATACCATTACAAGACCTGTCCCTGTACAGGATAGCTCGCCTGCAGTGCCTTGCCCATAACATAAAAAACTTTAACGTAAAACTTAAGTGTGACGCCCACACCAACGCAGACGCCGACGTCCAAGTGACAACAATAGCTCTTCTTACTTTCAAACAGGCGAGCTAAAAATTCTTAGTATGCAAAACAGCGCAGACCTAGATATGACTGCGCTCAAGGTCTCCACCGCTTGCCACTCCATCTGCATCTTTTGGACACATAACTGCATTGCAAAACCGAACTGTTCCAATTTAGGACAATTATGGTAATAATTTTAGGTGTTCCAATTTTTAGAATTAGAATTTAGAATCAATGAAGAATAGTCTGGCTAATCACTTAAAAATAAGGCTTTTAATCGCTAATCACTAAACTCTGTAATGTGAGCCGCGACACGACAAAACCAACAATGTGGTTGTGCGCCCAGTGCAGACTCGTATCAGCCTGGGCATCCGCCCAGTCTGATCAGAGTCTTCTCTGTCCGCATGGAGCTAGCTTAGACCCTTAGCTACCCTTTAAGCGCTTAGCGAAGAGTGTGATCAGACTGGGCGGATGCCCAGGCTGATCCGAGTCTGTGCTTGGCGCACATCCACTATGTTGGTTTTCTCGTGTTGCAGCTCATGTATCATGGCTGCACTGTTGGTTAAGCACTGCCTTAATAAATTGCTGTGCTAGCAGTACCATGTTCGAATTCTGCCAGTAGGGGAATGCTGCACAACATAATGCAATTTCATTGCACACAGCCATTCATTATCATCCTACCATCTTTTCGATAAGATGAGTTTGTTGTTGTTGTTGAGTTGTGGTTTAACATCCCAGTAAACAATATTTCAGGCATGTTGAGACATAACCTCTGACTCTGTAGGACTTTCAGAGCTCTAGATAAGAGCGAGTATTGGATGATAATTAAGGATAATGTTTTCTCATTATCAGATCAAAACCATATGTTGTGATCCCTCATCTGAACCGTCTCGTCGAGACGGTTCAGATGAGGGGTCACAACATATGTTTTTATGCAGAATTAACAAAAATTATCCCTAATTATCAGCAAATACTCCCTCTTATCTAGAGCTCTGACTTTTATCTGACCTGAGATACTCAGGTCCTGCTGCAGCTACTAGCAGCTCTGCAGAGGCACCTGGGGCATCTATTTCATTGGCCCCAATGTGTTGGGCCAATTGGGTGAAATACTGCTGAAATGGATGTAAAACTCAACCAAAATTATTAGTTGATGGATGAAATTATGACTGCAATGAACAGAGAGCTGTTTAATAAAACTGTAGGCAAAATTGTTGCCAAGCAATGCAGACTCTGGTCAGACTAAGGACAGCCTGAACAGGTCAACTTCAGTTATGATCAGCCATGCATTTGTGTCATTCATATCTTAAAATGTCATGGATCTGCTAGGTTCAGCTTTCAACCCTCCCCCCCCCCCCCCCCCCCCCCTCGCTCCTCCCCACGCCAACCCAACCCACTCCTCAGCATTAAATAGCGATTCTTCCCACTTGGCACCACTGGCACTTGAGTTCCAAAGAGATTGTAAATCCATAAATCATGTACCTAATCGCTAATGATAAACACACACATTTGTGTAGTGAACGTTTAAATGGATTTCTCGGACAGTCTTTGAAACTCAAGTGCCAGTGCTTGGCAAACGTTGAATCAAAGTCATCATGACGTTGAATCAACGTTGATTCAATGCTGCATGCCTACTGGATTGTTTTTGGTGTAACTTACTTGTGCCACAAGATGGTGTGGTTTTCCTGCGCTCACAAGGGACTAACTGACAAATTGCGCCAAACCGCACGTGACTTTGACAGCGAAGTAGAATCGCCCCGAGCGAAAATGAAATATTCCATCCTCTGATCTTTGCTCACTGTGTCTCGAAAAATGGTACTCTGAGTACCTCGTGCGAGCTGAAAGCTAAATGAAAAAAAAAAAAAAAAAAGAAAAAAAAAAAGAAAAAGAAAGTTATTGTTTTGTTCGTTTTTGTGACAATCCTCCAAAATTTTTTTTTAATAGACGAGAAATGAAACAGAACAGAATAAGATTAATTAAACCCTAAACTGTAAAACATGGTACAGCCCCGCCTCTCCTCCAGGCACCACCCGCGATACTTTTAGATCAACTGTGAAGCGTCATCAGAAGAGGTGAAATATTCAAGGTAATTCCCATAGTCTGATCATGATCTTGTTTCAGTTAGTGAAAATTAGCCAGTCCAGGTACCTTTTGTCGGATACCAATATGGGTAGCCCAGCTCCACGCAGCCTGATCAGCATCATTTCCAGTCAGTTAAGCTAGTCTTGTCAAGTTTCCGCACGTCGGGTGCCAACATGGGGAACTCAGTTTAGCCTTCCCAATTCGCACAGTTCTATGGATCTTGTTCCAATCAGACTCAGTGAAGCATAGTCAGTCAAGGTACCTCACGTCGGATCCAGCCTTCCCATCCATACAGTCTGAACAGCATCTCGTTCCAACCAGCAAAGACTAGTTTGTCACCGGGTACCCCACATCGGGTGCTTACATGGGCAACTCAGCCTAGCCTTCCCCGCCGTGCAGTCTGCATCTTCAACTTAGTTCAAGTAGGGGAGACCGGGAATAGTTGATGCACTTTTTAGACATTTTGATATATCTCGTGACCGGACTGCTCAATATGGATCATCTTTATATATACTAAAAGCTCCGTCTTTTCTGCATTTAAAACCAAATAGTAATCCTTCAATATTGGTTTATTTTTTCTCCGTTAAGCAGATTTCTTTGGCAAGTCGAATGCATCAACTTGCCCCAGTAGTGGGGCATGTTGATGCAACGCTTGGGGCAAGTTGATACAGATTTTTTTCTTGCCTTTACAAGTTCATGAAACAAATATTGCAGTAAATTGACCGTTTCTATTGACAAATGGGGGTTTCCTTGCTTTCTAGTTAGATGCATTTATCAAAATTATTTTAGCCATTGAAGTCATTTCCAGCAAAAGACTCTAGAAAGGATGTTTGTAAATGAATAATTGTACGATAAAATGATCATGACATTCCGAAGTATACTTTTATTTCTGAAACTTTAGAACATTTTAAATGGGAAAATATCATTTCATTGTCTTAGATGCTATACTGAATAAGCCGGGCCCAGCAATTCGTACAATTTACATGTGCGCCCAGCGAAGACTCAGACCAGCCTGTGCATCATCACATTCGGGTCAAAGTCTTCACTGGCCACACGAAAAGGTATGGGTCCTTAGCTATCCATAAAGCGCATAGCAAAGACTCTGATCAGACTGCGCGGATGCGCAGGCTGTATTTAGTCTTCGCTTGGCGCACATGTAAATTGTGGGAATTGCTGTGACAAAGCTCGAATGCCATTGTATATTTGTGTATTTGATTAAATATGATAAAATACGTCGTATTCTAAAATACAACAAATCCAAAATGCTTAAACTATTGTACATAGTTCTACATCAGTTAGAGATCAAGTCCATCCAAATATTGTGAAAAGGTCATGCAGTACAGCAGGATTCTATGGAGCATCAGCCGGGCCGGGTAGCGCAATCGGTAGGGCACCTGACTCGTAAGTCAGAGGTCCTGGGTTCGAATCCCGGTCTGGCCACATACTTTCGTTTCTCCCTCCGCTGATTCAAGAAGGGCAGTTGTCGGTTACTGGCGAAAGTATGTGCACTTAGTACTGGTTAACCGCTTAGGAGGTCTAAGCCTGCCCAGGAATAGTGTGATTAGGTTAACTGACCGTCCCGACATGACCTTAGTTGTTTACCGTGGACGTTAAGCATCAAATCAACCAACCAACCAACTATGGAGCATCAACATGCCCCATGCTCATTGCATCAACTGGCCCCAACCATGCTCCAAGTAACATTCAGCAAGGTAAGACAACTAATACGCAATGTTTTCCTTCACAAAGCGTATGGTTTTGAAGATGAAAGATGTCTCTACCTGTGTGCATAAAAGGATTATGAACAACCGGAAACAAATGCGCGCTAAACGAAAACTTGCAAAATACCATAAATTTACTTAGATGTGTCAAAATGAACTTTTCTTCACCAAATTCTCATTTGTTGTCCAAATTCCGCAAAACTTCAGGAAACGATGGCGGCTGTCAATGACTACTTAATTCGTCACTTCTGATGCCCATAATGACGTCATTGTCCATTTATTCCCACTGCATCAACTTGCCCCGTGCATCAACTATCCCCGGTCTCCCCTAAGTGAAAACTCAGTTGTGACGTCGGGTGCTTACATGGATAACCCAGCAAAGCCTTTCAATCTACGCAGTCTGATCAGCATCAGAAAAACTAGTCAGTCAAGATACCCCTCGTCGGGTAGCTCAATTCAGCCATCCCATCCGTGCAGTCTGCAGCGGCGTATCTAGGAGCAATTTCATGATACGCACAAGCATGTGTCATACTCTACCCCTAGAAGGAAAAGGTAGTATTTCAGCCACTTTGGCAGTTGGTATAGAAATCTTGTCTAAATTGTAAAATTTCAGCATGCAAATATGCAGGTGCGTTTTGAAATTTTGTCAATTTTGACAAAATTTCAATACGCACCTGCGTATTTGCCGTATACGTAGCTACGCTCTTGGTCTGAATAGCATCTTGTTCCAGTCATTCAAGTAACCTCACGTCGGCTGTTAACATGGGCAACTCAGCTTAGTGAAAACTCAGTGTATCTCACGTCGGCTGCTAACATGGATAACTCAGCTTTGTGATACTCAGTGTATCTCACGTTGGGTGCTAACATGGGTAACTCTGTCACGCCTTCCCAGTCTGATCAGCGTCTGCTTCCATTGAGAGAAAACTAGTCAGTCAAGGACCCCATGTCGGGAGCCAACACGGGTTATTCAGTTCAGCCATCCTATACATGCAGTCTGATCAGCATCTTGTTCCAGTCAGAGAGAACTCAGTGTATGTAACGGCGGACGCTAACAAGGGTAACTCTGTCGCGCCTTCCCATCCACGCAGTCTGGTCAGCATATGCTTCCATTTAGAGTAAACTAGTCAGTCAAGGTACCCCATGTCGGGAACCAACTTGGTTTATTCACGATTTATTCAGTTCAGTCATCCTTTTCGTGCAGTCTGATCAGCATCTTGTTCCAGTCAGTGATGACTAGTCAACCAAGTGACCTCATGTCGGGTGCTGACATGGGCAGTTCAGTCCAACCTTCCCAATCTGTGCAGTCTGATCAGCATCTAGTCTGTTAAGGTACCTTACTCCAGGGCCTGCATAGGTAACTCAGTTCAGCCTCGCCATCCACGCATTCTGATCAGCATATTGTTTCAATCAGTAAAGACTAAACAGTCAATGTACCTCACGTCGGTCTCAAATATTTGTAATTCAATTCAGCCTCGCCATCCGTGCACTCTGAATAGCATCTTGTTCTAATCAGTAAAGACTAAGTTTATCACGGTACCTAATGTCGGGTGCTAATTAATATGGGTAGCTCAGCCCAGCCTTCCTCTCCGTGCAGTCTGATCAGCATCTTTTACAGTAAGTGAAACTCAGTAGTCGGTGACGGTATCTCACGTCGGGTGCTAACATGGGTATTTCAGCCCAGTCTTTCCATCCACGCACTCTGATCAGCAGCTCGTTCCAGTTTGTGAAAACTAGTCAGTCAAGGTACCCTACGCCGGGAGCCAACACGGGTACATCAGTTCAGCCATCCCATCCGTGCAGTCTGATCATCATCATGCGCCAGTCATTGAAGACTATATAGTCAAGAAACCTCACGCCGGGTACTTACATGGGCAACTCAGCCCAACCTTCCCAATCCTTGCAGTCTGATCAGCATCTAGTCAATTAAGATACCTTACTCCGGGGGACTTCATGGCCTCACATCCACGCAATCTGATCAACATCTTGTTTCAGTCAGTCAAGACTAGTCGGTCACGGTTTCTCACATCGGGTGCTGACATCTATAACTCGATGAAGCCTTCCCATCCACGCAGTATGGCTCCGCGCCATGTTCCAACTAGTGAAGACTAGTCAATCAAGGTACATCATATCGGGGACCAACATGGGAACTCATCTCATCTTTCCCATCCATTCAGTCTGATTTGCATGTTTCTTCCAGTCATTGAAGGCTAGTTAGTCAAGTAACCTTATGTCGGGTGCCTGCATGGTTAACTTATTTCAGCCTCGCAGATCACGCATTCGGACCAGCATCTTGGTCCAGTCCGTGAAGACTAGTCAATCGAGGTACCTCAAGTCGAGTGCCAACATTGATAATTCAATTGTGCCTTCCCATACACGCAGTCTGATCAGCATCTTGTTCCAATCAGCATAAACTAGTACCTCACGTTGGTTCCTATCTAACACGGGTAACTAAGCCAAGACTTCTCATAGGTGCAGTCTGATCAGCATTTGTACCAATCATTGAAGACTGGTCAGTCATGGTATTTCACGTTGTACAACGACCATGACGACGAATTGGTGAAGAAACTTTATTTTTGCCTTGTACTTTTACCAGATGGAATCTATTCGGAAAAAACTGGTCTGACTTAGAAGCGTAACAAACTGTTGGGTCCGTAAGAATGATACTTTGAAAATAAATTAAGTATTGTGTAGTTATTTCAATTTTCGTTCTTTATTTTATTTTATTTTTGTCCTGTATTTATACAAGGCGGCATTTATTTTTAAAAAAAAACTGGTCTAACTTCGATGTCTAACAAACTCTCGGGTCCGGAAGAATAACAATTCGAATTTTAATTAAGTAGGCCTAGTACATGTATGTGAGAAAAATCGTTGGCATGTAGGCCTACGTTGCATTCGTTGCCTGTGTTGAAAGCCAGACCAGTGCGAATTTTAATTTCTAATTTACCCTACTTGAACCAGTTTTATTATTTTTTTTTGTAAACTGGAGTCAGCTCGGGTAGCGTTCGTTGTACAAATATCTTCTTTTCTTCGTATAAGCTTCAATTAAGGAACACCTCAAGAATCTTCTTGAGTAAAACTTAGTACTTAAGATTTAAAGTTTCAGAGGGCGCTTTTTAAACTGATTGATGTAAAACTGGAATATATACACAGTAATAATCCATGAAGGAATATGTACACACTTGTAGGAGGGCTTATTTATAATCTTCACTTTTGTTCAATCTTTCAATATGCAGTCTATAACACAGCTCTGTCGTAGCTTTTGTGATGTTTACTAATGCTCTGTCCTGAATCAGGTAACTAAAGCGGCTGCTATCCAGTAGTAGTTGAAATATAGTTTCCGTATTAGTGAAAATTTCTTGCCACTGACTGACTCCAATATGTTTTATAACTAGTGATTTGACGTTTGTGTAAAATTGTCTTCTCTGGTTGATCAGTGAGGGACACTTCAACAACATATGAGTAATGTCTTCATTTTCTAACCCACAATAACTACATGTAGGACTAACTACTTCTTTACTAAACTTATGTCTGTGCGACTGAAGTAAGTAAGTTCCAGTTAACATTCGACATTTAATTACATATTCCCTTTCTGACATCTGTAACAGTTGATTCAAACGTATCCCACACTAGATGTGTTTTTCCAATATCTAAGGAATCTATGTTCAGGTTAATTAGAGTGGATTTGTCCTTAGCTTCAGACTTCAATTTATTTGACCAATAGTTGTTCACTGCCTTTTTAACTTGGAATTTCCAATTCTCCTTTGAGGAAAGTTCATTTTTCAGGTTCTGTATAGGAGGTAATTTATACTGTAACAGCACTTCCTGTGCTTTACTGTAGAAGCTCTGGCCATTATCTAAATTTACAGCTATCTGCCTTTCAGTCAAATCCTGTATAGTTTCGTTTGTGGAGGTTATAAGATTACACAACAGACTTAATTGCCTTTTTTGTAATTCTACTTCAATTGGTAAGGCACCAATAAGAAGGTATACTGCACATGTCGCTGTTCTGGATGGTCACTCGAAGTTTACCCGAGTACTTATGCCGAACGCGCACAGTTTTGACATTTTTGCGGGAAAACGTCTGCTCCAGGCCCGGGTATTCACCGCATTGGACACGAAGTACAACGAATTGTCCGATGATTATGGCTGCTCTTGGTCCTGAAGAAAACGAACTGAAATGCGCTATTTGTTTTCAGTTTCAAACAGAACCTAGAAAATTGCCGGGATGTGTGCATTCATTCTGCGAAAATTGTATATTTACTTTCGTTTCGAGTCTGAGACAGGAAAAGAGGTTGGGGACTGAATTTGAATGCCCTGTGTGTAAACTGCCAAGTCAAGCTCCGAAAGGCAGCAATGTTACTCTTGAATGGGTAAGAACAATGGAGTTAGACAGTGACTGTAAAATGAAAGTGAAACCGAAAGTAGAAGTAGTAGATAACGCACAGTGGTGTAGTCAATGTAAATATGTCAGCAAAGCTGTAACGGCAGAGGTATTTTGTCGTACCTGTCATGAACACTACTGCAGAGGATGCTCAGACACTCTACATTCTTTCAAAATAAATGCAAACCACTACTTAATCAACACAGATGATGTTAAAAGGGAACTTTTTTATGATCAGGCCTTGCAAATGTTTGACAAGTTTGAAAAGTGTACTGCTCATCCAGACAAATCAGTTGTGTTTCATTGTCATGGTGATGACAAGTTATTTTGTTTTCTCTGTGCAGCTGAAATGCACAAAACATGTAAATCTGTGAGGTGCATCTCTGATTTAGAGAAACAGTCTTTGGAGACTGACCCAACCAAACTTTCTGATAGAGTCACCAGGTTTGAAAAACACATTCAAGCTATCATAGGTCTAATAAAGGAAAACGATACTGAAAACAAGAAAGCCCTTGAAAACATTCAACAAGACATTCAGGAAACAAAGCAGAAAGTCATCCAAGTTTTAGATGTAATGGAAGAAAATTTAATGGCCATGGGAAAGGCCATTATGAAAGAAATATTGATTAAAAACCTTGATGAAATAGAAGAGCTTGATAAAGTTCTAACACATCTTAAAACTGTTCAATACCTTGTCGACAAAATAGTCACAAAGATTTCTCCTGATGAGGCTTACATATGCATTCATGAAGCAAAGGATGTTATCATTGAATTGGAAAAAAAAGTACTGGGCAAAAGGTCTTCTCGAAAGAAACTAGGAATGGTATTGAAGAAAACAACCATGCTAGAATCATTTCAGGATCTAGGAATAAATGAAACCACAAAACTAGCAGCTATAGGTCAAACTGAGCTAGATGTTTGCATGCCAGACTACCATAAAGACAAAGCTTTGAAAAATATCCAAGTTGAAGAGATAAGCATACACACGTGTAAAACTATAGGTCAAAAAGAACCTACATATAATAATGTGGTGTTTTTACCGAATGGTCACTGTTTGTTGACTGATAGTTATAATGGTTGTTGTTATATATTTGATGAAGATATGTCATCTGTTGGGCGTTACATAGGTACTGTTGTTGCTAAAATTCCAGAAAATGATTATTCAAACCCTAGGTATGCATCTCATGCCGTAAATGGTATAGTTGCAATCAGTGAACCATTTCAGAAGAAAATATGCTTTGTTACAGCTGATGAAACCATGACATACAAAGGAGAAATTACATGTTGTCATACACCTATGGGGCTTCATATGTTAAGCAACACAGACATAGCTGTATCATGGAAGGACCCTGTTGCATTTGGAATATTGTCTGGTCCATTATGGACATACGAAAAAGTTTATTTTACAGCAGACAAATCGGGGAGGCAGTTAAAGTCTTTTGATTCCATGGCAGTTGACGAGAAACGACATCAGGTTATTCAGCCTTGTATTATTGATAAAGCAGTGTATTGTTTCAACTATGAAGGAGAACCAGTATTTAGGTACTATAGCGATTATCTTCAGGACCCAAAAGGTGTTGCTGTAGATGGTGGGGGAAATATTTACGTGTGTGAAACAGAACTTTCCTGCATACATATACTATCTCCAGATGGACAGGCAATTCATATTATTAAGGAAAGTTATGTAAACTATCCTCTTGCTGTTGGCTTTAAGAAAGATGGAAAAACGTTTGCTGTTACGAAGTGCAATGGAGATTGGTATGATGTTCACTTCTTTTCTATTGATCTGAAGTGAAATTAGTGCTTAAAAGAGCTGTAAAAGTACATTTTCTTGACTGTACTAGGAAAGATAAGCTTCAGTGAGGGTTTGATTTCATCTTATTTTATGCTTATGGTTCATTTTCTGATAAGATGGGTGGTAAAGCAATGTAAGCTAGTGAAAGTTTACAAACTGCAAATCCTGGCATCAGGACATTTCCTATACTACTACAAAACAAAGCTTTTTAAAACAGCTGCCTGCTATACCATGAAGCTTACCCATCTGTGTGGCAATGGAAAAGCTCCAGATAAGAGTTTAGAGGATGATTCTATGATAATTTTCTTATTTCTCAATGAAAACATATGTTGTGACCCTTTATTAGAACTGTCTCACTGAGACAGTTCTAATGAGGGGTCACAACATGTTTTTGTGCAGAAATAAGAAAAATTATCCTAGAATTATCCTTGTTGCCCCTTCTTATCTGGCACTCTGCAATGGAATTCTATAGTGAAGTCTTTAAGATGCAAATTTTGTGTGGATATTTTCTGGGTCCTTTTCCACATACTGAGAGGTCTCATGAGGGTAGCGAGAGGGAAACTGATTCATTTTATAGTGAAATTCAAGACTTAGTTGATATGTGTAGGCTGCTTGATCTGAATCTTGATGTTGTAAAAAGTTCCAGTTCTCATAGCAATAATCTCCAAGACCCTCAGTGGAATATCTGAATCTTGACTCTCATCCTGCATATAATGTGAGGTACCTTGCCTTTCTCTTGGAGCAAGAAGGGACCTTACACACACGTTTGTCTTGTTATGACCAAAAAAAAAAAAAAAATTGAAAAAACATATGGTACATCTCAAATTTACATACGCAAATGAGTCAGGATACTTATGTTTGTATAAAGTCTCTTCCTACTGTGAGAAAACATAAGGTATATCTAAATTTACCTATGCAACTGAGTCAAGATACTGTGTAAGGTCTCTTCCATCTGGGAGAAAAGAGCAAGGTATTTCTCAATATGTGCAAATGAGTCACCTGCATAATGTTGATAAAACCAGGTGAGCTTGTGTAAGACATACAAGTACATGTACTTTGTTTATTTTCCCTAACCCTATTTTAAGACCATGTTAACTTTGTGTGTGTAGTTAATATGGATGAGTACTGAACAAGTCCTCTTCCAGAAAGGTTCACACCTTCTGACATACTGGTTGCAAGGTAGCTAATGTGTTACGATCACACTTACAATGAGAAATTTATTACAAAAGAAAACTATCTGAGACCAGGTAATGAAATGATATATGAGCCACGACACGACGAAACCAACACTGTAGTTGTGCGCCCTGCGCAGACTCAGATCAGCCTGGACATCTGCCCAGTTTGACCAGACTCTTCATTAAGCGCTCAAAGGGTAGCTAAGGGTCTAAGCTACCTCTATGCGGACAGCGGAGACTCTGATCAGACTGGGCAGATGCCCAGGCTGATCTGAGTCTTCGCTGGGCGCATAACCACATTATTGGTTTTCACGCGTCGCGGCTGATATCTCAGTCTTACTAGGCCAGTTTTAGTATCATAAAATGCAGTTACCCACACTAATGTTATTTCTCTGGAGCAACTCATTGTCTTATGAAATGAAGGCTATTACCAGGCCACTTCGAAAAACTGATTTTACAGTCAGGGAAAGTCCAGTTTTGAAATGTTCTGGTAGCTGGCTTCTTTTCATAAAATGATTGCATTTGGTATAGACATAGGACATAAGTATGGGCTAACTCATATTATGACATTAAAATAGGCCTTATAAGACACGAGATACAACTTGTTTTCTTACTTGGTTCTAGATTATTTTTTCATAAACTATTTTATATTATAAGTGCTTGATAGTGAGGTATGTTTGCCACCTTGGTTTGGCCTTTCATCATTAAAGTTTAGGGTATCACAGAAGCTGCAACATGTAGAAAGGTCCTGATCATATATTGTATTAATACAGGTGCACTGCAAAAATTGGCAGTGTTTTACATACAATATGCTTGAAAATTTAACATTTCGTAACATTAACTAATGATGTCAGTGGTTTTGAACAACCAGGCATTGGTAAAGTTGTATCAAAAATGGCATAATACTGAGTAGCCTTATAATGAGATACTATTGTACATACAGACGCAGATTGATTGATTTCCCACTAAGAAACTTGCTCATAGCTTACATTCCAGTTCAAGTCAGTTCGTTGTAGAGGCTGCCAAATGCTTTTAAGGTGATTGAGTATACTTTCAGGGGAAGCATCTCTGTTATTTTCATTTTTGTCTCCCTTCTCAATGAGGGTCAACTCTTAAAGGAAAGACTTTGCTCCTCTAGCAGCAAATTCTTTCCTTTAAAAAATAGACCCCTGTTTGGAAGGACTTTGTTGTCTAGGAAAGCAAACTGGAAGTCACAAATGTGTGAAAATGGCAGAAAAAATTTAGGGTGGACCCATACACCTAAAGGGAATTTGAATTGAGCTATTTTGGTACTGCATTTGTTTCACCTACCAGTAAGATGCTAACAGTGAAGTTCTTGTAACTTTCTTTAACCCTTAAATTGTTGAATTTGCAAACAGTGTAGTCCAGATGAGATGGCTCTTTTGAAGACTCAAACCTAGGACTGCTTCTATTTCAATTTACTGTGTAAATAAAGGCAGGAAAACTAAAATAAATTTGATTTCGTTGTTTCTTTTTGTACCATCTAATTCTCATAACAATGTTCTCAAAGAAGCTGAATGGAATGGATCCATAAGATGCACCTTCTGGCACCAAATCCGTCCATGTCCTCTCCAATTTAATGGTGAGTTCTACCACAGGGTATAATGGATTCCGCTGATTTCGCTTCCTGCAGAGACTGTACATCATATTTGGCTTCCGCTGAGACTTCCTCGATCTCTTGCTTCCTGCCAAGACTTCTGCACATGATAAATGGCTGCCTGCAGAGACTGTCTGCGTGATTCTGCTTCCTGCTGAGGCTCTGGGCAGGAAGCAGTCACTCGGAAGTCTCGGCAGGAAGCAGAATCACGCGGACAGTAGTCTCTGCAGGAAGCAAGAGTTCGCAGACAGTCTCGGCGGAAGCCAAATATGATGGACAGTCTCTGCAGGAAGCAAAAATTGAGGGAATCGATTATACCCTTTGTCTACTAAGCCAGACCAGATAAATTTCAATATTATTCTATAAATAGGATAGCAAATGATTTGAGTCAGTTTTTTGTTTGAGGAGTATTTCACTTACTGTTGAACTAGCAGTGGCATTAGTACAAGATACCATACCCTTGCGGGTATGCACAGCATGTCTATACAGAATAGGTGATGTTGTCATGATGTGATTGTGACATCACAGTGATGTCATATAAACCTTGACAAAACTGTGATGATGCAGTGACGTACTATGCAGAGTGAGGAAAAGCTGAAAATAAATTAGCTGATTACACATTTGAAAATGAAACAGATTCTAAGAAAGTCACTGGTTTTCCTCAGTGTCCTATTCATTGCACTGAACTTCTAATGAGAATTCAGAAAGACCCAAAGGATTGAGACAGTTCCTGAGAAAACAAGACACAGAGAGTCTGGTTTTCCCTGCCTTTTGCAGAGAGTTATTGTAAAGTATGAATTTTCCAGATTTTCTGTCAGACCGGGACGTTTTGCATTATGGAATGCTGAACAAACTAGTAAGGAACTGGATAACAAAATAAAATCTTATACTATATGACTGTTGTTTATTTCATAAAACAGTAATACAAGAACATAGTCCTGAGCTTTATTTAGAGTCACAGCTTGATGACAATGAAACAGCAATGTAATTGAGCATACTGAAATGGGTACACTTTCAGGGATGCAACTGTACCATTTCCTTTCTTGCCTCCATTCTCAAAGGTGGTCAACTCTTAAAGGGAAAGAATTTGCTCCACTTGGAGCAAATTGTTTCCTTTAAGAGTAGACCCCATTCTGGAAGGAGTTCCTCATCCAGGGAAGCAAACAGGAAGTCAACAGTTGTTGCCCTTTGTAAAAATGTCAGAAAACATGAAATGTATCTAGTCATCTTAAAAAATGAGCCGTACCTGGAGGAAAATTATCTTAGGCATGTGGGATTGGAGAAGACTTTGGTCAGCCTGTGTCTTTCCATATGCTATCAGGTTTAAGCTTTTCTTATTGTGTATGTGTACAGGCTATCAGGAGTACCGTAGCTTTGCCAACTGCAATGTGTATACTATAGGCCAATAGTTTCAGGAGAGCAGTAGTGAAGTGGTTTACCTGCCAGAATCTAGGGGCCGCAGGTTGATGCCCAAAATAGTTATCACCTATGTGTTGGTTGGAAGTTAAACACAAGTTCACTCTCACTCACAGAATCAGTTTTAGCTTTTTTAGCTCCTACTGCATAGAAGCATCCCTCTGGCCAAATGGTTAGCCCTCCCGATTTGGATCACAGGATTGTGAATTCAAGTTCTGCTGGCAGCAGGATTCTGTACCAACCTAAACTGCCATTCATTGCCTACAGCCCTTAATAATCACCCTCCATGACTGAAATACTGTTGAAAAGGATGTAAAACCACCAAGTCATCAATTCTACTGCCTATGTGTAAAGACAATCAGATCTAGCTTTTCCAATGAGGTGTCACTTCAGGCTTTTCCATCCTAAAAATATGGGCAACAGACTCTTTCCAAAAAGGGTCTAAACTTAAAGGAAAGGTTATGCTCCTAGAGAAGCAATTCTGTAAGAGTCAATGCACATTTTGAAGGAAAAAACAGAGAAAATGATTTCTTCCCTGAAAGTGCACCTTAAGACTCCAAGGGATCCATTGACTGTGACTGCAAACAGGGACTACCCTAGTGTGCTTAAATACTGGGGCATCTAAAAACCATTTATTTACCACCTGGGACAAAATTTAAAGGAAAATTTATGGTTGTCCCAGCACTAAGCACTTTAGGGTACTCTGATCAGACTGTGCCATTTGCCTTCTGGCACCATAAACAGATTCATTATTTTGATCAGTCACGGTGACTGGATAAACCTCCATGGGAAATCAGTTTAATCAGAAGGTATTTGTTTCCCTGCTAACAGGGGGCTATTTACAAAGGAAAAGGACCTCTGACAGTTGTAATGTAGATTTGCCTATAAAAATGGGGGAAAATGAACTTTCTGTATACTTCAAAATTTTAATTGAAATGTGTTGCTTTGAACTCCCTATAATTGGCACAAAAGTAATTTTTCAATTATATCATACGCAAACTTAGATTTTTGTTGTAAAAAGCAAGTTTTTACCAATGAATGTATGGAAAATAGGAAAAGTTTTATAAAGATGCTTTCCACCCTGTGCCTCAGCAAGCCACTTTGCATGCAAATGTGTACTGTCAATATACACATTATATATGAGTAGCGATCTGAGGCATGAGGGGGGGGGGGGGGGGGGGGGGGGGGGAGTCTACAGCTGAAAAGTGGGTGGGGTAATTAGACCCTCTGTGTCTAAAATTAAGGCTAGCATAGTTTTTATTTACATATTATTGCATACTATGAGCAGCTATAGAGTTTTACCTCCTTTTAAGCATATTTAACAAATAAAATTCATTAAATCAAAAACAGCGAAAAAATATATGTATACTGAACATCAAAAGAAACGCATACAAGGTTAGGTTCAGTTTTCTTCTGTCAGCTGATTTATGGTTTTAAATCACATATAACAGAAAACACTACTGACGTCTGCCAACAATATAAACTTAGCTTCTTGCAAAATTAAACCTTGATTAAAGAGTTATCTCAATTTATCGTGAAACATTCGAAGTTGTTGTAAGAGTTGTCTTTCCTTTGGCAGCATAACAAATTGATTCCAAAATGCGACCCTAATGTGTGGTTATGAAAAAAATAACGGTTTTATTACCATAATATTCTTCTTAGGAACATGACAGCAGTTTGAAGTTGAACACTTGTCAAGTTATCTCCCTTGCAATTTAACAAATAGCAAATTGGGAAGTCCAAAATCATCAAAAGTTCCACAGTGCTACGAAAAATTTCTTTGCAAATCTTTTTATTTTACTCTTGTTAATTCATTTAACCTTTTCGTATGAATGGTTTCTGTTCTTTTCAAGAAATACAGGGTGTTAAAAGGTTTATGGAAATCCAATGGTAGGCCAGTGTTACTGTTTCTACTGCCAACTTTCACCTGATTGTTTCTCTAAAATGCAAAATTAGTTCTGGAGAGAATAATTGGCTTAGAATTTTATGGAATTAAAAATTCATCTTCTGAAAGTATGATGACTTTAAGTTTAACCCCATCACAAAAGCAAGTGTTCTGGTCTCTAAAGTTTATGGAATATCGATGCGTTAAGGTGCTCATTCTGTCGGAATATCATAAACAAGAGGGCCATGAGGCCCTGAATCGCTCACCTGGGCAATTGGCAAGGTGGCTTTTTCTTATCATGTCTGAAATTGTCAAAATATGAGTCTTGGGTCAAAGTCAAAGAATGACCATGACCGCATGTACTCATAAATCTTCATGTACTCATTAAGACAACGATATATACCATTTTTAGGCCAAAATCTTCAAAACTTTCCACGAAATCTTATGTTCTAGCATTTTCCCATATTTGACCATGCCGCAAAAAAGGTCAGGGTAAACCCAAGGTCACCATTTGAACAGTCTTGGTTGTACTCTAGTACTCCATGCTACTTACCAAGTTTCACGGCCATAGGTGTATTGGTTCTGGAGAAGAAAAATATTAAAGATTTAACCATAAGTGGTAATGGGGGCCATGTTGGTCATGTGACCTGGACCGTTTGAACAAATTTTTATTCAATCAACCCCTGGAGGCTCTATATGAAATGTGTTTACAATTGGCCCTTTGGCTTTTGAGGAAATGGTTAAAAATGTCAAAATATGAGCGATCTGGATCAAAGGTCAAGAAATGATCTTGACCTCTTGTACTCATAATTCTACTCAGCCTCATTAAGACAACTGTATATACCAATTTTTAGGCCAAAATCTTCAAACTTTCCATGAAATCTTATGTTCTAGCATTTTCCCATATTTGACCTAGCTGTAAAAAAGTCAAGGTCAACACAAGGTCATAATTTGAATAATCTTGATAGTACTCAAGTACCTAATGCTACATAGCAAGTCTCAAGGCCATCAGTAAATTGGTTCTGGAGAAGAAGATTTTTAAAGGTTTTTACCATATATGGGCATAGTGGCCATGTTGGTCATGTGAACAGGACCGTTTGAAAATTTTTTCATTCCCTCAACCCTCTGGAGGCTCTATATAAAATTTGGTCACAATTGGCCCAGTGGTTTTTGAGGAGATTGATTGAAATTGTCAAAATATGAGAGTTCTGGGTCAAAGGTCAAAGAATGACCTTGACCTCTTGTACTCGCAAATCTTCATGTACTCATTAAGATGACTGTATATACCAATTTTTAGGCCAAAATCTTCAAAACTGATCATGAAATCTAATGTTCTAGCATTTTCCCATATTTGACCTAGCCATAAAAAAAGGTCAAAGTCAACACAAGGTCATAATTTCAATAAGCTTGATAGTACTCAAGTACCCAATGCTACATACCAAGTCTCAAGGCCATCGGTCAACTGGTTCTGGAGAGGAAGATTTTTAAAGGTTTTTACCATATATGGGCCTGGTGGTCATGTGACCTGGACCGTATGAATAAATTTTTGTTCCCTCAACCCCTGAAGGCTCTATATGAAATTTGATTTCAATTGGCCCAGTGGCTTTTGAGGAGATTGTTAGAACTTATCAAAATATGAAAGTTCAGGGTCAAAGGTCAAAGAATGACCCTGACCTCTTTTACTCATAAATCTTCATGTAGTCATTAAGATGACTGTAGATACCAATTTTTAGCCCAAAATCTTCAACAATTTCCAAGATATCTTATGTTGTAGCATCTTGCCATATAAAAGCATCAGGAAGCAAATTTGACCTTACCGTTAAAAAGGTCAAGGTCAACCCAAGGTCATAATTTGAACAGTCTTGGTAGTTCTCAAGTACCCGATGCTACAGATCAAGTTTCAAGGCCATCGGCCTATTGGTTCTGGAGAAGAAGATTTTTTCAGGTTTTTACCATATATGGACATGGCGGCCATGTTGGTCATGTGACCAGGACCGTTTGAACAACTTTTTGTTCCTAAGGTCCCAGGAGGCTCTATATGAAATTTGGTTACAATCGGCCCAGCGGTTTCAGAGGAGAAGTCATTTGAAATTGTGGACGGACGGACGACGGAGCCATACCATCCTATAAGCTCCCCCGGAGCCGCTGGCTCAGGTGAGCTAAAAACGTAACTTGAAATGTCTAAATCAGAGCATATACCTATACCTTCATATAAATTGGGCGTATACACTGTATGCGTTTGTTTTGATGTTCAGTATATTTAGGATGACTGAAAATTTCACTTACCCCTCTTGAGAAAATCAGTGAGAGTTAGTATGCAGATGTAATAATTGTTCAAAAGCAATATCAAAACCTCTTCATAATGGATTAGTTTACCCATTAATACTAAACTTTTTGTTTTTGGCTTCCCAAGAAAGCTGCAGTAATTTGTCAAAAAATAGGCAAATTTGCATGGATACTGTCAGAGGTCCTTTGCCATCAGATATCAAATTTTTCAAGAGTAGTCACCGCTAGAGAAAAGTCCTTCCTTCCAGGAAAGCAAGTACTAGTTTGTTGAAAGCTGTCTTCTATGTAAAAAGGCCACAAAGATGTAACTGCAGACCTTCAAAGTTCTATAGCGTAAACTACCATCAAGTTGTTCCATAAGCCCTGAATTTTGCTCACCCACTCCTTAATATATAAAGCACATAAAATAATAAAACTAGAAAATTGTGTCTGTAAGACACTAATGATGCCCCCGTGCAGCGCCTGTCACAGGACATGTGTACATCCCTAAAGCACCTTTAAAGCACAAATGCTATTTACAAAGAATCCACTGAAAACATTTCACAAACTTTATACCCTATAGTGCAAAATGCAGCCCAAAAAGTTTAAAAGGCCATAATTCCTTCAGAATTATTTTTTTCCTATCATAACCAACATGCACATCTTCACTGTGTCCACAACAAGTCTCCAATGTCTGAAAAACAGCCAATGAAAATTGTGGGAGGAGTTGATTACACAAAGTACTTACCCTACAATGCAAACATATGCCTAAAATGACTAAGTTCAAAAGGCTATAATTCTGTCAAAATCAATTCTAGCTCCAACAAAAACCCACATGCACATCTCCAATATGTCCATAACATGTATGCAAAGTTTGGAAAAGATCGATCGAAAACTGAAGGAGGAGTTGGTTACACAAACTCCTCACCCTACAAATGTAAAAATTTGCCTAAAATGACTAAGTACAAAAGGCCGTAATTCTGTCAAAATCAATTCTAGTTCCAACAAAAACCCACATGCACATCTTCAATATGTCCACAACATGTATGCAAGGTTTGAAAAAGATCCATTGAAAACTGTGGGAGGAGTTGATTACACAAACTACATACCCTACAATGCAAAAATTTGCCTAAAATGACTAAGTTCAAAAGGCTATAATTCTGTCAAAATTAATTCTAGCTTCAACAAAAACCCACATGCACATCTTCAATATGTCCACAACATGTATGCAAGGTTTGAAAAAGATCTATTGAAAACTGTGGGAGGAGTTGATTACACAAACTGCATACCCTACAATGCAAAAATTTGCCTAAAATGACTAAGTTCAAAAGGCCGTAATTCTGTCAAAATTAATTCTAGCTCCAACAAAAACCCACATGCACATCTTCATTATGTCCACAACATGTATGTGAAGTTTGAAAAAGATCCACAGAAAACTGTGGGAGGAGTTGATTACACAAACTCTATACCGTAAAGTGTGACGAACGGACGGACGGACAGACAGACAGACGGACGGACGGACGGACGGACAGACAGGAGCAAATCTTAATGCCCCCTGACTATCGTCACGGGGGCATAAAACCCACATGCACATCTTCATTGTGTCCACAACATGTATGTGAAGTTTGAAAAAGATCCACTGAAAACTGTGGGAGGAGTTGATTACACAAACTTAATGCCCCCTGACTATCGTCACGGGGACATAAAACCCACATGCACATCTTCATTGTGTCCACAACAGGTATGTGAAGTTTGAAAAAGATCCACTGAAAACTGTGGGAGGAGTTGATTACACAAACTCTATACCGTAAAGTGTGACAAACGGACGGACGGACAGACAGACGGACGGACGGACAGACAGACAGGAGCAAATCTTAATGCCCCCTGACTATCGTCACGGGGGCATAAAAAACAAAGTTTCAAACTTGGGGAATGGTGTTATGGGTACATGATTATTTTGTTCATCTTCAAAGCCTATGTTGCCCTCATTACAACCATCTCACCAAAGCAGTGCCAATAAGGGCAAACAATGTACATGTACTTTTATAGAGAAATTAAAAATTATCCCAGACTACATGAAGTCTTCAAAGCCCCATCTTCAGAGTTGTGATACATACCATTATGAAGACCCACAACAAATTTCAATAACAAGAGCTCTGCTGAGCGGGGCAATATATGCCCGTTGGGGCTTAAAGTTGGAAAGACAATGAGAGATGACAGAACTTTGTCAGTAGCTTAAATCTTCAATAATAAGGCAGATATAAAACAAAACAAACAAAGCTTATATGAAATTCCTAGACAAACATTACAAAGGGGCATAATTCCATCAGAGCTGAAACTAAGGTCATGGTTCTTTTTCTCTACATATTGTCTGATATTTGTACAAACTTTCATGAAGAAATCTTAAACAGTTTTCAAGATATGGAGCAGACACAAAGCTTATATGAAATTACTATATGAAAAATATAAAGGTGCATAATTCCGTCAAAACTGAAACTAGGGTTATGGTTCTTTTTCTCTGCACATTGTCTGATGATGCTTCATATTTGTATAAACTTTTATGAAGAAATCTTAAACGGTTTTAGATATGGAGCGGACAAATAAATGTTACCTTAAGGCTTTTGAACTTTGACCTCTAAGTGTGACCATGACCTTTGTTGGACATTGCTGAAATACAAGTTCTGCAGGTTGCCTTGATAAGTTGAACATTTGACTCAAGTTTCAAAAAAATCTTTCAAAGGATTGAGGAGATATGGAGCGGACACAAATTTAATACAAAATTACAATACGAAAAATACAAAGGGGCATAATTTTGTTAAATGTGGAAGTAAGGTTATGGTTCTTTTTCTCTGCATATCATCTGATAGTGCTTAAAGGACCTCTGACAGTTGTAATATAAATTTGCCTATAAAAATGGTCGAAAATGAACTTTTGCTACACTTTAAAATTTCCACTGAAATATTTTCCTCGGAACTCCCCATAATTGGTACAAAAACAACTTTTCGGCTATTTAACACATAGACTGAGATTTTTGGTGTAAAACGCAAGTTGTTATAATTAAATGTATGGAAAATAGGAAAAGTTTTATAAAGATGCTTTCCCCCCCCCCCCCCCGTGCCTCAGCTAGCCACTCTGCATGTATGTGTGTACTGTCAATATACACATTATATGTGAGTGGCAAGCTGAGGCACGGGGGGGGGGGGGGGGGGGGGGGGGGGGGGGGGGGGAATTATAGTCTACAGCTCAAAAACTGAAAAGTGGGTGGGGTAATTAGACCCATTGAATCTTAAAATCAGGCTAGCATACTTTTTATTTTCATATTATTGCAGGCTATATGCAGTTTGTAGTGTTTACTTTATTTTAAGCATTTATAACAAAATAAAATTCAGTAAATAAGAAAAATAAAAAAATTGGTGTATTTTGGATGACCAAACATTCCACTTACCCCTCTTGAGAAAGTCAGCGAGAGTTAGTCTGCAGACGAGATATTTTTTCAAAATCAATATGAAAACTTCTTTATAATGCATAAGACTACATGTTAGGGGTGGGTATCGCCTCTTCAAACTGTATTGTGATATATCGGGATACATGGGTTTGTATCGCGATACGCATCACGATATATCGCAAAACTTATTTAATAGAGTTTTATGTATGATAGTACACTTCACTGACTTCACTATGTTTTACTGTGTTGTTTGCTTCTGTCTTTTGTTAAATGATTGTAATAAAAAAATGAACGTCCCATTCTTTACCTGTTTATTTTAACACCAAAAAACAAATAATAACCAGCTCATGTACTTTATTAAAATGCAACTGTTACTAGTATGCGATCTCATTTTATTTTACTAATTGACTTACTAACATGACCCAAGTAACCATGCATCTAGTGCATGACTTCTTTGTTATTCTGCTCTGACCCAGTTTTGCCCCAAGGCGAGAATGAAAAAAGCATGCAGATTTTCAACACCAGTTGTCATCAAACATCAAAGGAATTGACACGTGTCTGAAGTCTAGCCTAGGTGAATTATTTTATCGGTAAAATGAAAAAGAGATACACTAAATAATCGGACAGTAATTGCTGAGTAAATGCTGTAGACCCAGATCAGACAGCTCCTTGGAGCAGTGTGATCAGGATCTGCAGTGTATGTCAACCAAATAATGAAACTTCCCGTATGTGAAAATGTACCAAGATATACACACACACAAAAAAAAAATGTTCAGACAACGATGTTCGAATATTTAAGTTATGAATGGGAATATGTGTCAAAATGATCATACCGTTGGAGTGATAGGATCAATTGGATACTGACAAAAGGATTAAACTGGAAATTATAACCTATAATCACGGTAATTTTCGTTTACATCTTTTTTGGTGGTGAAGATTAAGGAGATAAAAGACATAAGAGGAAGCGAGTCTCTGGCAAAAGTAAACAATCAAAACCTGTGTTTAAAGACTATCAGCTTTAATAACTGACTCCACTACCTAGATGCGTTTTATGAAAAAAAGAATATTTGGGGAAAAATACTAACAAAATGAAAAGGAAACTGTTAATTGAATGTATATAAAACGTTTTCACGAGAACGTCCGGAAACTTCCGAAATTTACCGAGCGTACTGGTATGGCCAAAACGTATCGTGATTCATATCGCTGGACTCCTAAATCGCGGTTTACCGGTATACCGGTAATATCGCGCACCCCTACTACATGTTAATGCTAAAATTATCAACATTGGCTTCCCATGGAAGCAGCAGTAATTTGTCGAAAAATAGGCAAATCTGCATTGAAACTGTCAGAGGTCCTTTATACAAACTTTCATTAAGAAATCTTAAATGGTTTTCGAGATATGGAGCGGACACAAAGCTTATATGAAATTACTATACAAAAAATACAAAGGGGCATAATTTTGTTAAAAGTAAAAGAAGGGTTATGGTTCTTTTTCTCTGCACATCGTCTGATGATGCTTTATAATTTTACAAACTTTCATGAAAAAATCTTGAACGGTTTTCAAGATATGGAGCTGACAAGAAGCTTATATGAAATTACTATATGAAAAATACAAAGGGACATAATTCCGTCAAACATGAAAGTAGTGTTATGGTTATTTTTCTTTGCAAATTGTCTGATGATGCTTTATATTTGTACAAACTTTCATGAACAATCATTAACAGCTTTCGAGATATGGAGCGAACACGAAATGTTACCATTTGGCCTTTGACCTCTAAGTGTGACCTTTGACCTTTGTCGGACATCGTTGAAATATGAATTCTGCACATCGTCTCGATAAGGCGAACATTTAACCCAAGTTTCAAAAACATCTTTCAAGGGGTTATGGAAATATGGAGCGGACATGAAAAGTTAACGGACAGAAGGATGGACAGACAGATGGACAGACAGATGGCCAGACGGAGGTCACGACATAATAGGACCCATCTTCGACAGGCGTATAAAAAGGTATACTTTGAAAGTATATCAACTTCAAAATCCATTTTGCTATAGCTGTCAAGAACACCAAATTCGATTCCGGTATATGTTACAAACTAGAAAATTGTGTCTGTAAGACACTAATGATGCCCCGGTGCAGCGCCTGTCACATTATGTGTATATCCATAAAGCACCTACAAAGAATCCATTGAAAATGTATCCTACCATGTAAAAAAATTAACCTAAATGACTAAGTTAAAA
Source organism: Ctena decussata (assembly GCA_963989385.1). NCBI lineage: Eukaryota > Metazoa > Mollusca > Bivalvia > Lucinida > Lucinidae > Ctena > Ctena decussata. The sequence goes on along the minus strand of OZ022499.1, from coordinate 88,041,446 downwards.
AGGCTGTGATTCTGTCAAAATTAATTCTAGACCTATAAAAATGCCTCATGCATATCTTCAAATATGTCCACAATATTTAGACAAGGTTTGAAAGAGATCCATTGAAAACTGTGGAGCAAGTTGATAACACAAACTCCATACCCTACAATGCAAAATTTCCCTAGAATGACTAAGTTCAAAAGGTCATAATTCTGTCAAAATTAATTCTAGGTCCAACAAAAACCCACATGCACATCTTCAATACATTCACAGCATGTATGCAAGGTTTGAAAAATATCCATTGAAAACTGTGAGAGGAGTTGATTACACAAACTCTATAGATACCCTCCAATGCAAAAACTTGCCTAAAATGACTAAGTTCAAAAGGCTGTAATTCTGTCAAAATTGATTCTAGCTCCATCAAAAACCCACATGCACATCTACAATATGTCCCCAACTTGTATGCAAAGTTTGAAAAAGATCCATTGAAAACTGTGAGAGGAGTTGATTACACAAACTCTATACCCTACAATGCAAAAATTTGCCTAAAATGACTAAGTTCAAAAGGCCGTAATTCTGTCAAAATTAATTCTAGGTCCAACAAAAATCTACATGCATATCTTCAATATGTCCCCAACATGTATGAAAAGTTTGAAAAAGATCCATTGAAAGCTGTGGGAGGAGTTGATTACACAAACTCTATACCCAACAATGCAAAAATTTGCCTAAAATGACTAAGTTCAAAAGGCCGTAATTCTGTCAAAATTAATTCTAGGTCCAACAAAAATCCACATGCACATCTTCAATATGTCCCCAACAGCTATGCAAAGTTTGAAAAAGATCCATTGAAAACTGTGGGAGGAGTTGATTACACAACCTCTATACTATAAAGTGTGACGAACAGACAGACGGACAGACAGACAGACAGGGGCAAATCTTAATGCCCCCTGACTATCGTCACGGGGGCATAAAAAACAACAACAAAAAACTGTACAAATTATGACCTGTGTAAAACATCAACTGACAACTCTTTTCTCTACCAAATATGGGGCTGGAGATCTTAAAATGAGCTGCAACCTGACAAAATCAACAAATTGGCATGTGAGCCCAGCAAAGACTTGGTTTAGCCTGGGCATCTGCCCAGTCTCATCAGAGTCTTGGCTTTGCCCTTAAAGGATAGCTAGGGTCTATGCTAGCTCCATGCGGACAGCGAAGCTCCTGATCAGACTGGGCATATGCCCAGCCTGATCTGAGTCTGCGCTGGGCACACATGCCACTTTGTTGGTTTTGTCATGTCCTGGTTCAAATATTTCATGTAATGAAAGTGCAACAACTTTCACCAAAGACTGACAACAAATCTATTGTTCATGATAACTCACAGTCAGATATATTATAGTTCTAGCATCTGTTATCTTGTTTTTGACTGATGTGTTGAAGGTAGTAAGTCTTTTGCTGGAAAGCCATGATTTACTAATAATATTATCACCATGGCAACAAAGGGTGACATCAGCAACCACTGAAGATCTTCTAATATTATCTGGTTGAATCTGGAAAATATAACAAAACATCTAGGCGAAGCTGTTCAAAGATTGTTAAACTAACAAAGTTGTTGGTGAGGGGTTGGTAAAGTCTTCTAGGACACATATTTATATTTTTCGATGAACAAAGTTGTTACTGAAGGATACGTAAAGTCTTCTAGTACATATAAAACCAAGTGTGTTTATATTTTTTGTTGAAAAAATGTGAGGAGCTTTTGCACTGCAAAAGCTTCTCAAAATTTTTCAGCAAAAAAATAAAAACATTACAGTGTCTTTGTGTACAATATGTTTGCAAATGTAACGTCTTGTTAACTTATGAATGATGTTTAACTAACAATGTTATTGGTTTTGAACTAACGTGGCCCTGATTACCTTTTAATATTTGCTCTATATATTCTGATGCCTAGACCATTTAGGAAGCACTTCAGCAGCCCTTAATGGAACATAAAACATACACTCTTTGTTTTCCATATTTTTTGAACAATTTTACCCTCCAAATTCTGCAGAAAGGTATTTACAACTTCTGTGTGACAAAAATTTAGGGGTGCTAGCGAGATGTCTTAAATTTTGGTGTGAACTATTTCCAAAATATGTCAATAAACTGTCTTGACTGTGCATCATTGTCATTGTCCCAAGAAAAAAGTAATAGACACTTAATGGCTAAAACTGAAAATGGTTTAATTTGCAAATAGCATGGATGCAGATGATGAACCTCATCTGACAAATATTGGTTAGTTGGTCAGAGAAGTTATTTTAACATTGTAAGCCTTACGTACATCTCTAACACTGATTTGTTGGTCATTTTTAAGTAGATAATTATACCACTCTGGCTGAATGCTTGTGATATGATCTACTTTACAACAGTTTTAATACTCAACAAATCACTGTTACAGCAGACTTATTTCTTAAGTTTATAATTCTTATAATAGTTCTTACCTTATTGGAAAACTGTCTTGAAATATTTGTCCATTTTTATTAGTCAATACAAGAGTTATGTGTCCCTGGCTTGGTCTGGACCATGCTGGTATGGTAACATCATACAGGCCTGGTTGGGTGTATGCAGCACGAAGCAAAAGATGACTTCCAAAATAGAACTGAAATGTAACTTTAAGGTTCACTTTCAGAGGAAGCACCTCTGCAATTTACATTTTCCCGCCTTCTCAATGGGGTCAGATCTTAAAGGAACATATACGCTCCTTTGGGATCAAATTTTTTCCTCTATGAGCTGACCCCATTTTGGAAGAGCTTTTTTGTCAGAAGACACAGTTCACAAGAGTTGTTCCCCTCTGTATAAACGGCAGAAAACATTGAGGTATACCCATATACCTTATATACCTATATATCAGAGCCTTTGTTGTTTGCACACAATATATATGGACCTTCATAAATGAAGACCCTAGCTAGACTGGTTTGAGTTTTCACTCTTCACAAATATGTACAACAGATTTTTGCGTGATGAGAATTCGGAATGGAAAAGACTGATCATACTTCATAGCTTTGCAGGCTGCGCTGAGCATCTGATGCCTACATAACTTTTGTTGAGGTGGTTCTTAAGTGATATCACAATAAATATGGTTTAAATGAGCAATAAGACAATTGTTTTCTGAAATTATCTGTTCAAATCCCCCCTCCCCCCACTCAATTCCTTTGTTGTTTAGTCTCAATATAACAATAGTCACTTATATCACTGTATCCTTTTATGGACCCCAAATATTGTCCAATTAAGCCACTGAACTATATTTTTATGGGGAAATAAAAACAATCACCTTGGAAGTATCATCAAATCAACACTATCTGGAGCTCTGATCCTTTTCAACAACAATTTAACATACCTTGACAGTGTACACAGATGTTGGCTGCGGGGTCTGCCTGAAAGTTGGGTCTAATATTTCAAACTCTATGGTAAACTCACTTCCAGTCACCTCTGGCTGTCTTCTACTGGCCTCATATACATAGATTCCTGGCTATAATCAGATAGTAACTGTTACCATAAATGATGCTAAGTGTTGGTACAGAAGGTACTGGGCAAACAGAGCTGTCTGATCAGGAACTGCACAGTTTGCTATTCTACCACCAATTTTTGTTTTTGACACTTCGCCAGAACCAGAAAATTTACTTTGAGATATCAGTAGTTTCACATGAACTATGACTGAGATATCACGAGTTGACGGTTTATCCCAGAAGTATCATCACTTCTGGCACAGCTCATTCAGGTATCTACAGTACCAGAGAATAAACAACTGATTAAATGATCTGGCATTTATATACATAGAATGTCTGCCATCAGAAGTCCTAAATACAATTACGTATGCAATTAACAATGGAACTATCTGACCAGGGTCTGCACTGTCAGCAATTTTTGACAAACTGCTGGCTAATAAAGTCAATTTCTTTCAATTTTAGGATATTTGCAGATTCCCAAAAGTTAGAACATTTAAACTTCCACCAACATATACAGACTATACCATATTTACTTTGTTATATGGCTTTTTTTCCCTCTCCAAAACAACCCAAACCAGATCCTTATTAAAGATGGCTCTACGTTGTTGGGATATTTTGACAGTGGAATTAATATGACTAATTTATATACAGCAGAACTTCATTGGCTCAAACAGGCTGGGGACTATGACAATTAGTTCCAGCCAAGGGTAGTTCTAGCCATCCAGGGTTAAATTCTACATAAAGTGACCTCTAGGGACCAAGAAAAGAGTTCCAGCCAGAAAGGGGTAATGAGCCATCAGGGTTTGAGCCATTGAAGTTCTACTGTACACTGGATTATTTTGGAGGGGGAAACATCCCTGTCTTGATTATGCCAATCAAAAACTAACCTTTTTATTTGAAAACAAGAAATCATTTGGTGTCTTTATATCTGATGGTAATGACAACATCAGATTTGTTTTATAGTGCTGCTCATCGAATGTGTTGTCAGCTATTTCATTTCCACTTCCCATGCAGATCAGAGTTCCATCATTGGTTGAAATCAGAATCTCCAAGCCTTCTGATTGGGTGACTAGATCATGTGATAGTATCTGGACCAATGAGATCTCACCAAGAGGAAGATGGGCTCTACATGACTGGTCTGTTGAAACAAAATGTAGAGCACCATCTCCTGTTAGAAATATCTGAAAAAGAAATCGAAAAGATTATATGAGCCATGGCTTCCATTTCCAAAGAAGCTCTTACAAAGCGGTCTACTCTTAAAGGAAAGAATTTGCTGGGGGTGGGGGGCAAATTCATTTCTTTAAGCATTGTCACCCACCAAGAAGGAAGGAAGAAAAGAAAATGGTAGAACCTCTACCCTTGAAAGTGTACCCATTTTCCTTAACAATGTAAACTCAGGCCTTTAATTGTCGCTGAATTCTCTCAAACAGAAAACGAACGTCCTATTATATAACCTCAGTTCACATAAGAAGGTGATACAAATTCTTTAATCATTATCAAAACTTCACTCTTGATGCCAAAGTATACTGCTGTAATTTTGCCACATTTAAAAGCAGGAACAATTTACTAGCTTCCTGTTTGCTTCCTGAGTATGTCTTCCAAAAGAGATCAGCTCTTAAACAAAAGAATTTGCTGCTGCAGGAGCAGATTCTTTCTTTTAAGAGTTGAACCGCATTGAAAAGGGAGGCAAAAATGAACTCTGCATAACTGCTTCCCCTGAAAAAGTACCCAATCACCTTAAAGGAAGATTTCTGCAATATTGGCCAATTTAGCTCTGTTAGTGCCACATTCAATCAGATATTTCCAAACTGACTACTGACAACAGTAGTAAGCAACCTGCAGCTTCCCCTCAAAGTCTTTTTCTTTATAATTTTAATTCAAAAAGTTTCTGTGGTTCTCCAGCATAAAATGGCACTTCAGTAAAACCACTTCATTGAGGTGACTCTAATGAGGAGTCAAATTTCTCAATAACACGTTATGGTCCCTCACCAGAATCACTCAGAGAGATGTGGCCCTCATTAGTGCATTAGAGCCATTATTAGAACTTGCCTCCTGAAACTCTATTTAGAACTGCCTCAGCATGGCAGTTCTAAAGCGAGTTTCAGGAGGTAAGTTCTAATAAAGGCTCTATTAAGTATAGTCAGTTATTTTTATAACTGTTTGTTGATTTTTTTTATTCTTTTTTAATATGCTTTATTAAGTTGTTGCAGTTCAAAAGTTTACTCACCATATCAAGTGTCTTGGTCATACTTGAGACTTTAGTCACAAGAATATTGAAGTTTATAGGATGTCCAACTTTTATAGGCCAACCATCCAAAACTTTGCCAGACACACCATTGATAGCATATATATCTCTGAATAAATGTGAATAAATAAAACACACACATAATATACATATGTTAATAAGCTCAAGACAATCACCCCAGGCATGTCATGCTCGTGGAAGCTGATATATAGTTTTAGCTTGAGAACTGCCTTTTTTTCTGCAGAAAATGAAGACAGACCTCAGAAACTTGGCATAGTGTTCAGAAAGCAGGTCAGTGTGGCCATTAACCAGGGCCGTATTTATAAAACAACTTAAGTGGTTGCTATGCATTTTATAAATACGGCCCCAGGAGCAGCTTGGAGCATGCACTGACAGAGTTTCAAAGGCCTAAGACATGATTCTGTGATACAGGGCCAAACTTGAAACTAGACATTTCAGTACATAACTGATGTCACCTTTTTTGTAAATGTGTCACTGTAACCTATTTTCGTGGCAGCTAATAAAAACTGTTGTGGTGCATATATACTGATGACATTTTAAAGTCAAAATTTTCATTTTAATGTCAAAAGCCTCTATTTTTCCAAATAACTTACGTAGTTAAGGGAGGCTTTTTTCAAAGAAAGCAACTCACAATGCAGGAACTTTTAATGGAACAAGAAACGTTACAGTATGTAACAAATGCCCCTGAAGGCCCCTTAAACTGACCTCTGACCCCAATTGTGACCTTGAACTTGGGCAAGGAATTTCAAATCTTGCGAGACGCCTTTTTTCATGCACTACCTTTCTGTGAAGTTTGATGAAATTCACTTCAGCAGTCTCAAGTCAGTTTGGAGATATAATATGACCTATGAGCCCTGATTGTGACCCTGACCTTGGGAATGGGAACCTAAATTTTGTTTGTGAGATACCATCTCATTATGTGTTACCATTTCAGGAAGTTTAATACAGTTTGCTTTAAAAGTCTTTTTAGTAATTGGGGAGAAACAACTTGACCTTTGAACTCAGACTGTCACCTTGAACTTGGGTGTGAAAGCCTATGTCTTGTGTGTGGTTTACCTTCTCATTAAGCTTCATCTTTCCGTAAAGTTTAAGGAAACTTGTTCTGGTACATTTCTGAGCAATTGCTTAGACATGATTTGACATCTGACCCCAGACTGTGACCTTGACCTCAGGTTTGGGAATATAAATATAATATGTAACAAACCTTCTCATTATGTTTTGTATTTCCGTGAAATTTGATGAAATTCAGTGATGCAGTTTTAAAGTAATCACAGAGACACTTTTTGACCTCTAATCCCTGACAGTGACCTTGACCTTGGGTTTAGGAATATAAGTATTATGCCTGACAAATCTTCTCATTGCTCTTTACATTTCTGTGAAATTTGATGAAATTCAGTTATGTAGTTTTAAAGTAATCACAGAGACACTATTTGACCTCTAACCCGACCATGACCTTGACCTTTGAGGTGAGAACCTAAATCTTGTATGAGACACACTTTCTGATTATGCTTTATCTTTCTGCAAAGTTTCATCAAATTTGCTTCTGTAATTTATAAATTATAGCTGAGACACGATATTAGACATGATTTGACCTTTGACCCTATTGTGACCTTGACCTTGGGTGTGGAAACCAAAATCTTGTGTATGACACACTTTCTCATTGTGCTCTATCTTTCTGTGAAGTTTCATCAAATTTGCTTCAGCAGTTTTTAAGTTATGGCTGAGACATGATTTGTTACGAACGCACGCACGGACTGACGGTCGGTGCGATTTTAATATGCCACCCGAAGTCCCTTCGGGGGCATAAAAAAAGCTGTTCTATGAGCAAATTCTTCCTTTTAGACTAGATCCCATTTTGGAAGGCCTTAAATGACTACAGAAGCAAACAGAAGTCTAAACAGTAGCCTTCCTTTGTAAAATGGTGGAAAAGAAAATGGAAGTGTACCAACACATTTTAAGAAAAAGTTACTGTACCCAGTATTAGTTGGAATGAGCACTTCTACATAACCATCAGAATCAACATCAACAAGCCGGCTCCCTGGAGAAGAAGTCCCTGAAATCTCCACCTCCCATGCCAGGGTACCATCATGGTTGAGGCATGCTACATTACCACTTGTATCTATGGCAACAAGGTCAAGCTGGGAGTCCGTGTTAACGTCAGCTACAGTCACCTGGAGATAATATACTGAGTTTAGAAACAAGTATCCTTTCACAGATCATTGTCATGGGCATGGGCCACTGTTTAAGGTACGAGGGTACACTTTCAGTGGAAGACACTCTGCCATTTCCATCTTTTCCTCACTTCAAAATGGGTCAACTCTTGAAGGAAAGAATTTGCTCCTCTAGGAGTAAATTCTTTTCTTTAAGAATGGACTCCCTTTTGGAATGGGCTTGTTATCAAGTGAAGCAAACAGTAAGCCACAACAGTCATTTCCCTTTGCTAAGAATGGAAAATCATGAAGGCATACCCATTCATCTTACAGCAATCTATTCCTGCCACATAAATGTTATAGACTGCGTCAAAGAAAACAATATACATGTACCTTGCTTAATTTTGTTAGTTATTATTTCTCCACAAAAACATTGCACTGTGGTGTCACATTTTATTCTGCTGTTCCCATGTTCTCACTTCTGTTAGCAACTTGTCAGGCAGCTGCAGAAGTGTTTACTGGTAAAGGTGAATGGATACCAGAGCTGCAGATAAGAAAGGGTAACAAGGATAATTTAGGGATAATTTTCCTTATTTTTCAATTAAAACATACATTGTGACCCCTCATTAGTACTGTCTCATCAAGACGGTTCTAATGAGGGGTCACAAGGTATGTTTTTGATGAGAAATAAGAAAAAATATCTCTGAATTATCCTGTTACCCTTTCTTATCTGGAGCTCTGGATACACCGTTAGGGGAAGCAACTCTGCCATTTCATTATTTACTCTTAAAGGAAAGAGTTTGCTCCTCTATGTTTCAAGCAAATCTGCTGAAAGAACAGATTCTACTATACTGACAAGCTGCCAGCTGTACGTAATAGGAGGGGCAAAAACTGAAGTCAAAAGTCCTACAGTGCTAAAATTTGTATTTATTCAAAGTGTCATTAAAATTAATAAAATAAACTTTCAGCATGATGCCTTGAAAATGTAGCCTCTAGCACATAGACAAGCTTTTCCCCATTGCAAGTCAATAAAATTTGGCAGTCATAACTCAGGAGTGAACTGTCAAAACCCATTCACATTCACACCTGTCTACAGACTATTGCATTTCGATATTCTGCATAAGCTCTATTAAAGAGGATCTGTTTTAAAATTCTGAGGAGAATGCATTTCAAGTGAAGATGGATGACTTAAGAATGCCTGCTTATCATATAAGCTCCCCTGTGCTTTGCTCAGGAGAGCTAACAACTGGCCCCAAGGTTATAAAACTTTTTTTCATGCTCGGCTGAGACTGTGCTCCAATGAAATATTATACCAAACTTATTTTATGCATTTCAAAATGAGAAAGTATGTGAAAAGCAAGCACCAGAATCAATATATGAGCCGCGACGCGACAAAACCAACAATGTGGTCGTGCGTCCAGCGCAGACTCAGATCAGCCTTGGCATCCGCCAAATTTGATCAGACTCTTCGTTAAGTGCTCAAAGGGTAGCTCAGGGCCTAAACTACATCCATGCGGACAGCGAAGTCTCTGATCAGACTGGGCGGATGCCCAGGCTGATCTGAGTCTGCGCTGGGCGCACAACCACATTGTTGGTTTTGTCGCATCGCGGCTCATATATCTCTTCAAACTACATAAGGTTTATTCAATATGGGTCTGATTCTCGTCTGAATTTTTCTGCTCAGCTGAGTTGAGCATGAAGTAAAATTTTATAACCTTGGGGCCTGGTCTTGTAAGTTCCTAACCACCTGCAGCTGCATCAACAGTCATTTCTGCTTGCAGATAACTGTTTCTACTAACCTGGCCATGTATTGTCCCCATGGAGTAAGGAAAACCTTTCCTGTGCTGTCCATTGCCATCAAAGACATAAAGATTGCCAGCAGATGTACCAATTATAATGTCAAGATCATCACCATCTCTGTCAAGGTCAGCAACGGTTGGGGAAAACAGAACATAGGCAGGGAAACTAGAGCTTTTCTGAAACAAAGGTTGTAACTACATACTGTTACGCAGAAGGTTTTACACTCGGTCGACACGGGTGTAGAGCCTTATGCGTCGCCAGGACGGCGGAGGGTGACTTCCGGTTAAAGGGTTATCTACTAGTGTAATACACTAACAAGGAAACTCTAACAACGTTAGAATTTTTTTAAGTTTATATATAATGTAAATTCTATATACAACAATACAATTTACAACTGTCACAATTACAATAATATACAACACATATCAGTTCATGTCGCTGGCCCAAGTAAGGTGTTTGTTTCAAATATGTAATCGATTTGCGTACAATACGCAAATAGATTACCGTCTGACGTCAACACCGTACTCGGCTCAGCGCCATGAACTAAAGGAAAACACAAAGAACAAAAAAACGTTAGTTTGAGCTCATAGAAAAAAACAAGGCCTTATGTTGGTAGACTTCAATTCGTCGTTCCCTAGATCATGTCATGGGCCAGTCCATATATCATGAGGAACACCAACTCTTATTAACACGTGCACGATTATATACTGGTCGCTCCCTGGATCGTACCAGGGACCAGTCTATATATATTAAAACACCTTAGTGGACGAACACTGTCCCACACTTGATGTGACCTTCAGATCTTATCACAGAATCTGGCAAAACTGTGCTAACCACTTCCGCCTACATTTTGTGCTTCCCGCCTCTGCTTAGGAACCATGCACAAACGGCATTGTAACTGCCTCTACCCGGGTTGGTATTAACCTGGAGACGTTTATCGAATCTCCAGGTGAGACGTGGCTCTAAGCCCTAACAGCTGACTGCCGGACTTGATGTGCCTAAAAATAACGAACTTACACTTAATACATTGTAACTACATAATAACAATACGTAAGACTTGGGCCTGTCTTGGAAATACCATACAACGCCCTCGGCGAATGCCGAGCATAACGTGCACACGCCAGCCGTGTCACTAGACACAACTCGCGCTCACGATGTAAAGCCAAAATTGTGCTTACTACTTCCGCCAATGAAGAAACGTAGATCCTACCACGCATGTGCGTCGAAGGATCTGACGCCAAACATTGTCGAGAAGTATACTGACGTCAACAGGTATTACCATGACATATCCCACATAAAACATGAGTAATCTAGACAATAACCTATCTACATTAAATTGATTAACCAAAAATTTAACTCTCATATGTATTAATTCATTCCTTTAAACTAAGCGTAATACCATTTGCCATAGAATATAATAACTGAATAAGCGTTTCTAACACATTTGGGATCATAACGTTTGATCTGACATCATGACGCCAATGATGTTATACCATATGACGTCATCTAGTGAAGGCAAATCAAACGCATGACGACCAAATGTTACCATTATAACTTATGGAAAAAAACCTTAATGCGGTGCATGCTATGGCGTCAATTGACGTCACGAGTATATAAATTAGTTCCATTACAAATCAATCTACTTCTATAGGCCACGTATACGTGAAACTAATATAAAAAGTGCTGACGTCGCAATAACATGATGCAACTGACTTCATATGAATAACATGAATGCATCTGACGTCACATGAATAATATGAATGCAATTGACGTCACTGGACACCAGTGAAACTAATATAAAAGTGCTGACGTCGCAATAACATGAATGCAACTGACGTCACATGAATAACATGAATGCAATTGACGTCACTGGACGTCAAATAGACGCACACCATTGCAACCCACATCAGTGATATAAACTATTTCCGTAATTTACAAAACTTCCTAATATACAAATACCATGCGCAGCATGGTCAGTATAAACAAAATTGGTCGACATATGCGCAGCCTGATCACTGCCAACAAAATCAAATCAGTCGACACATATAGTCATACCATATCAATCAGAAGTCACATTTTTCATTCTTAGCCAAACAATTCTAAAATAAATATAATAAAATCTTACCGTTCTGGTCTAAACTCAGAATCTGGGCACACAACAATATAACATCCTCAGTATAAGAATTAAACAGCCACGTCTAACTTTTCAATAAAAGATAGGCGTATAAATAGTATGCGTCTCACATTTAAATCATGGGACTCGTGCAGGTATTCACATTAAAATCATGCAACACGCTGTCCACAATCAAAAGACTCGTGCAGGTATTCACCTTAAAATCATGCAATACGCTGTCCACGAGAGGTATTCACAAACAACCCATGCATAACGTAGCCACAATTTCCGTAAATGTTTTATTACCACAGTTGCCCTAAAAACTGTAGCTCTACTGATTTAAAGGATTAAAATAATCTCGACGACATAGTCGACGATCGGATCCATTTCGTAACATAGGTTTCCCCTTAGGGAGAAAAAAACATAACAATGTTATTTTTCTGAAATAGTACGAAATGCGATCGAATCGTAGGCTATGTCAAAACTGGAAAACTAGCTATATACACAACAACGGTGCGATGCATAACGTGGCCAAACTATCTACTAAGGTAGTCCGCCCCCAAATTATCTTGGCCACGGATAGCAACGATCCTGAATCTGTATGGCTGTAATTTCATGGCCCAACGCATGATTCGGGGATTGAGCACCTTAGCTGTCTGCATATAGGACAAAGGTTTGTGGTCGGTTTCAAGTAGGAACTCCGCCCCATACAGGTACTTACGAAATTTCTCAACACCCCAGATTATGCCCAAACATTCCTTTTCAATTACAGAGTAGTTCCTTTCCCGAGGTAACAATTTCTTGCTAGCATAAGCAATCGGCAAACAACCTTCACCTTCGAATTCCTGAAGCAAAATAGCTCCAAGACCAACGTCTGAAGCATCTGTTCGGAGTACAAACGGGTTACCTTCTTGAAAACAGGTAAGCGAAGAATAGGACTAGACGTGAGCCTACTCTTCAGGGTTTGAAATGCCCTTTCATGCTGATCTTGCCAATCTTTGATAGAATTAGGTCTATCCCGTTTAGTTAAATCAGTCAGAGGAGAAGCTATGGATGAGAAATTTGGGATAAAACGACGGTAAAACCCAGCTAATCCCAGAAAAGATTTAATTTGCCTTTTCGTACATGGACGAGGAGCATCTCTGATAGCCTGTATCTTGTCCTCTTGCGGTCGTACCGTCTGTCCGACGATATTGTGACCAAGACACTCGATACTGCCATATCCGATCATGCATTTAGATGGTTTTGCCGTCAATTTGGCCGACCTGAGCCGATCTAACACTTGACGTAATGACGTCACATGATCCTTCCATGTTTCAGTAAATATCCACATGTCATCAACAAAGCTGTCAACATTTGGGAGATTGGACAATATGATTCTCATTAACCTTCAAAAAGAGGCTCCCGAATTGACCAAACCGAAGGGCATAGTTTTAAACTGGAATAAACCTTTAGGCGTTTCAAATGCTGTCAAAGGTTTAGACCTTTCAGTAAGACTGACTTGCCAATAACCCTTACTCAGGTCCATCTTTGTAAAGAATCTATGTCCCGACATTTTATTGATAACCTCCTCCATATTTGGCATAGGTTCTGCATCGAATTCCATCACTTTGTTAAGCTTCCGGAAGTCGATACAGAATCTAACTGATCCGTCTTTCTTCGGAACTAGGACAACAGGAGATGAATACGGTGAAATCGACGGCTCGATTACCCCTAAATCTAACATATCCTGTATCTCCGTCTCCATGACGTTACGCGTCTTATACGGGATAGAATAACCTTTCGTCCGTATGGGTTCTGACGTGAGTAGTTTGATATTGTGCTGTATTTGATCAGTTCGACCGGGTAAACTTGATAGTACATCCGGGTACTGTTTAATCAACGCTTCAACCTCCATACGTTGTTCTGACGTTAACGTATCTGAAATACTGACGTCATTATAAGTTTCCGGTTCTTTAGCTGTCGGAAAAGCACAATCATCAAGAGAAAATTCATCACTACCATCGTCATCAACCGACTCTGTAGTCTCAGTCGACAATAAACAATGTGACGGCACAGTACGACGTTCGACATACTGTTTCAGCATATTAGCATGATATGTACTCACGACACCATTGACGTCGATTTTATAGTCCATTCTATTCACCACCTCTACTACTTCATATGGACCCTTCCACTGCAATAACAGTTTATTACTGTCAGTTGGCAGTAATAACAGTACTTTATCTCCCACGTTAAATTTACGCGACCTAGCGCGTTTGTCATAATAAGCCTTTTGCTTTACTTGTACTTTCCGTAAATTATCATGTGCTAACTTACACGTCTGCTCTAATTGTTCTCTCAACTCAAGTACGTACTGGTACGTAGACAGAACCTGCTCATCCTGTACCTCTTCAGACCATAATTCACGTAATATTGCCATAGGGCCCTTAACGTTACGTCCGTATAACAATTCGAACGGAGAAAACCCTAATGACTCCTGCGGAACCTCCCTTATCGCAAACAGCAGTGCTGGGAGATATTTATCCCAGTCTTTTGGACGTTCTGCGCACATCCTACGTAGCATTTGCTTCAACGTCGCGTGAAAACGCTCTACAAGACCGTTACAGATAGGATGATACGGCGTCGTGGTTAACTGCTGGAGTGATAACAGCCTGCTTACTTCTTTCATAACTTCAGCAGTAAACTGACTTCCGCAATCTGTTAACATTTCATCAGGTATGCCAACTCTACTAAACATCTCAACTAACGCTTCGGCTACGCGTTCCGTCTCAATGCCAGGTAACGCTACCGCCTCGGGATATCTCGTCGCATAGTCTATCATTGTTAAAATATAGCGGGATTTCCTGTCAGAACGAGGTTCTATCGGTCCAACTATATCAACAGCGACTCGTTTAAATGGTGTGTCAATCTGTGGCAACTTTCCTAAAGGAACCTTAGTGACACGACCTTTTTGAATAGTCCTTTGACATATGTCACAAGATTTACAAAACCTTGCCACATCCCCACAAACTCCAGGCCAAAAAAACTCAGTTAACACTCTATCCATAGTTTTCTTAATGCCCAAATGACCTGACATCAAGGTTTCGTGCGCCAATCTTAACACCTTTTCACGAAAACCTTCAGGGATAATAAGTTGCAAAGTGACCTTGTTTCCCTTAGTAAACTGCCTATACAATAAATCTTTCTTTCGGATAAACTTAGTTTCACCTCGGTTCAATCCACGACTAATAGTCACATTCCCAGATTCCACTCTTTGCCTTATGCCATTCAATTTCGGGTCAACAACTTGGGCCTGCCTCAACGCCTCCTTATCACTAGCAATAATTTGATCAGGAACTTTAAGTTTCTTATAGACCTCTTCACCTTGCTTAGCTTGTGACCTAGTCACTGCCGCCATTGCAAAATGGGACATATCGGGAAGTTTTGACCCGTCAATATTTCCAATAACCAGGTCATACAATGTATCTTCCATGCACAATGCCTCAGTTTTTCCTGTGAAAAATGGACAATCTATGTCAACCATTGCTAAGGGATACCTTTGGGTAGATTCATCAATCAAAGTTACATCAGATTCTCTACCAAGTAACTGATCATTAGAAACCAAGTTTCTACGAACAACACACCCAGTACAACCTGTGTCCCTTAAAACTACAACAGTCTTACCATTAACCGTACCCTGCGCTGTTGGTAATCGCGACCTTAAAAAGTAACAGACACCTTCCCTATCCACGTTATCATTGATTAGTGGACTTTCTTCCTTACTCTTATAGAGACCTTCAATTTCATGAGACCTATTCATTGTGGTTTTACAAAAGCTCATTTGATGTCCGCCACTCCGACCACGTCCGCGGGTATAACCCCGACCACGGCCACGATCTGAATTACTACCCTTCGTCTGTACAGTATCGCTCTTACTCTGTGATCTTTGTGTCTCATCTTTCGGTGCATAACTACTCCCCTTACTTCCGCTATACCCGCTTGCACTTGCACCTACCTCCGCACTATATGCTTGCTTCCTATCGGGATTCTTAAAACATTTATATGTTAAATGTCCCTTACCACAAATACTACATTTTATCTCTGGCTTCGCACTCGGCTTATTATCAGAACTACTCTGAGTTACGCCCTTACTATCACGCTGCCCCTTATTAACACAAGCGTAGACACCGCCACGTGCTTCTGCAAATAAATCTGCTTCCCTAGCCATCTCACCTAGATTCGTGAATGTTTTCGGTTTCAAATGAACATATAGTTCTTTACTACAGGATTTTAAAAACTGATCCCTAGCGAAAAAATCGCAAACAGCTTCGTAAGACTGGTCTACTTTCGCCATTTTCAACCATTTATTAAGATACGACCTAAGTCTACTACTAAACTGAATAAACGTTTCGGACTTTTCAGGCCTATCATAGCGAAATTTCTTCCTAAATCCGCGTTCAGTCATATCAAAATTCTTTAACAACGCATCTTTCAACTTGTCATAATCTGCTGCATCATCTACAGACAATCTATCATAGACATCAAGCGCGCGACCTTTAAGTAATGCGCTTAAATATGCAGCCCAAACGTTTTTATCCCATTTATTCGCCGTCGCGTATTTCTCAAACCTTGATAAGTAACTATCCATTTTGTCCTTACTTTCATCAAAATACGGTAACTTGGGATCTCGCGCATGCGCTAACTTTTCAGCCTTCTGTTTTTCTAATTCAACTCTAAACGTTACCTTCTGCAAATCTATCTGATTCTTTAACTCGCGTTGCTGCAATTCAAAACTATACTTCAACTTTTCTAACTCAACTTCGCTCGACAACTTCGCTTCCTTATCGCTTTCGACTTGAGACAACTTAGCTTCCCTATCTTTCTCGGCTTGCCGCTCTATGCTTTCAATTCGCGCCATCTCGATTTCCCTATCCGCCGCAATCTTAGCCAATTCAATTTCCCGATCTTTTTCGGCCTGCGCGATCCTAGCTAACTCAATTTCCCTGTCTTTATCGGCCTGAGCAATTTTAGCTAACTCAATTTCCCTGTCTTTTTCGGCCTGCGCAATCTTTTCTTTATCAAGTGCCCTTACCGCGTGCCTTTCTGCCCTCTCAGTCTCTTGCTGTTGCTTTACAAATTCCTGCAATGCCTGCCCATCATAACCTAACTCCCTTCCCGTCTTAACTAACTGATCCATGACGCTTAACGTAATGCTCACGTTAATTTAACTGAAACCGACGTTCACTTATAGTCACACACGTTAACTAAAACGTTAACAATAATAATAACAAACTAATCCAACTAAAACGTTGATAAATTAGTATACTCGCGATCTAGACGTAGCTATCAAAGTTACGTTCATAACAGACCGGATATGACGTCATAAACTGACGTTGACTTTGCCGAGAATTACTTTTCACTTTCAAATGACACAATTAGATGACGTACATAACCCACAATACAATTACGCCCAACTTGATCTAGCGTATCGGATATACAAACGTAACGTATGTAACGCAACGTATTAAAGGTAGGTTCCTGTACTTTGGAATGCATCATAATTTTGATCATCTTTCATCCAAGTTGTTGGACAGCACTTACAAAAAGGGAATGAATAAGCTTCACTTAAAAGAGTAAATCAAAATACTATTAAAAAATTGTTTTGCAAAGGATTTCCTAACTCTGCTTCGCACACCAGTTAGTGCTATTTTTAGTTCGCGCCCAAAATAGATAACGTTAGCTGACGTCATGCTGCATTGCATTTTGGGATAGTTTTAACCT
Organism: Ctena decussata; assembly: GCA_963989385.1. Taxonomy (NCBI): domain Eukaryota; kingdom Metazoa; phylum Mollusca; class Bivalvia; order Lucinida; family Lucinidae; genus Ctena; species Ctena decussata. The sequence goes on along the minus strand of OZ022499.1, from coordinate 88,023,896 downwards.
ATCTGCCATGCCAGGACCTCTAGGAGAGCTCATGGCAAGAGAAAATTTACCTTTGGAGAATGGCATCAGAAATCGCGCACTTATAAACATATAACACATCTATTTTTAGAACTGGAATTCCAACGAAGGAAAATAAACCAAAAGGGAAAACGACTATTTTCTTCAACATCTGACATTTTTCTCAGTAGCAACAGATTCAGAAAAATAAGAGAATTCAATACTACCCAGAAAAAGGCGAAATTATTTTGGGAATAAATAATTGTTATTGCTAGTCCAGGAACCTACCTTTAACACTGACACGACAACTGTACGTCCTACATTACAAAACCTTATAGGATACCAACGGTAAATCAAACTTAAGATTCCGCTATTAGGTTTAATTCATTGTAACGATATTATATAACGTTACGAGTGACCTACGTTACTAAATCAGGACATAAAATGGACCTCAGTAACGGTTACGACACAACGTACAAAACGTTTAAGTTAATAAACTAACAGATTGTCATGCAACAGCAGTGCCAAGGTACTCAAACGGACCTTAAAACTAAATATGTATCATCCGTGCCAAGACAATTCAGGTCTATATACCTCAGTTTCCCCACTCAGATATGCAACCTGTTACATTCTATCACACATTAATGCATGGGCTATCGCACTTCATCACGCAGGGAATAAGGATAGTTGACCTTAATTGAGTGTAGGTTACATTTACAAGAATTTAGTGGCAAAATTGCTCCCCTAAAATTCACAGCCTTACAAACATCCTTACGTCACCTTAGAAAAGAACAATCAGAAAGTCAATAATAAAAAAAATGTCTGACAAAATTGTGCCTAGATTCTGTATATATTGTCAATGTCTTACACTGGCAGATATTAACCAGAAGTCAAATCCCACTTCTGATACCATGTTACGCAGAAGGTTTTACACTCGGTCGACACGGGTGTAGAGCCTTATGCGTCGCCAGGACGGCGGAGGGTGACTTCCGGTTAAAGGGTTATCTACTAGTGTAATACACTAACAAGGAAACTCTAACAACGTTAGAATTTTTTTTAAGTTTATATATAATGTAAATTCTATATACAACAATACAATTTACAACTGTCACAATTACAATAATATACAACACATATCAGTTCATGTCGCTGGCTCAAGTAAGGTGTTTGTTTCAAATATGTAATCGATTTGCGTACAATACGCAAATAGATTACCGTCTGACGTCAACACCGTACTCGGCTCAGCGCCATGAACTAAAGGAAAACACAAAGAACAAACTAGACAATCACTAAAGGTGATGAATGCCCCCGCCATATGCCTCACTAGATGAGTAATGTGTTAAAACATATTTGTGTGAAGTTACATCAAAATCTGTCAAAAATAAAGGTGCTAGAGGGATGACTGAGTTTTTCTTATAAATAGCAACTGTGACCTTGACCTTGGAACTACAACCCTGAAAGGTTAACTTGTCCAAGATATTGTCATACTTAATATTTGTGTGAAGTTCTATCAAAATCAGTTAATAAATAAAGGCGCTAGAACCATGACAAAGATTTACATGTACCTATAATAGCATCTGTGACCTTGACCTTGGACCTACAATGCTGAAACGTAAATTTGTCCCAGATATTGTCAAGCTAAATATTTGTGTCAAGTTATGCCAAAATCATTCCAGAGGGATGACAGCGTATTTTCTAAAAACAGCAAATGTGACCTTGACCTTTACCCTGAAATTCTGGATCACGAACTTGTCCAAGATATTGTCACACTAAACATTTGAGTGAAGATACATCAAATTTGTCCATGAATAGAGGAGTAGAGGATGATAAAAGTATTTTCTAAAAATAGCAACTGTGACCTTGACCTTGGACCTGCGGTGCTGAAACGGTAATTTATTCAAGATATTGTTATACTTAACATTTATGTGAAGTTACATCAAAATCGATCTATAAATGAAAGCGCTGGAGCAATGCCCTAGTTTTTCTGAAAATAGCATCTGTGACCTTGACCTTCATCCTACCAACCTGAAACGCAAAGTTGTTTGAGGTACTATCATACCCAATAAAGCTGTGATGTAATACCAAAATCGGTTAATAAATGAGGCCGCTAGAGCGACGATAAAAGGTGAGATTGTATTTAAGCTATGGAAATATGGTCAAAATATGTATGTTATTCAAGGGGACATAATTCTGCAATAAAGACCTGACTGAAAGTTCCTGTTTCCTTTATGCACATGTTCAATGCATGTCTGAACTGTGCTGCAAGTTTCAAATCCCTACATCAAATACTATTGGAGGAGTTGCAGAGACAAGAACAGTACTACAAAGTGTGAAATATGGTCAAAATATGCATGTCATTCAAGGAGATGTAATTCTGCCATAATGACCTGGATCAAAGTTCTGTTTCCTTTATGCACATGTTCAATGTATGTCTGAACTGTGTTACAAGTTTCAACTCCCTACATTAAATACTGTAGGAGGAGTTGCGGAGACAAGAACAGTACTCAAATGTGAAATATGGTTATAATATGTATATTATTCAAGGGGACATAATTCTGCAATCAAGACCTTAATCAGTGTTCTGTTTCCTTTATGCACATGTTCAAGGCATGTCTGAACTGTGTTGCATGTTTCAACTCCCTATATCAAATACTGTAGGAGGAGTTGCGGAGACAAGAACAGTACTCAAATGTGAAATATGGTCATAATATGTATATTATTCAAGGGGACATAATTCTGCAATAAAGATCTTAAGCAAAGTTATGTTTCCTTTATGCACATGTTCAATGCATGTCTGAACTGTGTTGCAAGTTTCAACTCCCTGCATCGAATACTGTAGGAGGAGTTGCGGAGACAAGAACAGTACTACAAAGTGTGACGGACGGACGTACGTACGTACGTATGCACGGACGGACAAGGGCAAAACTAAATGCCCCTTCCCACTTCGTGGCGGGGGCATAAAAAACGTTAGTTTGAGCTCATAGAAAAAAACAAGGCCTTATGTTGGTAGACTTCAATTCGTCGTTCCCTGGATCATGTCATGGGCCAGTCCATATATCATGAGGAACACCAACTCTTATTAACACGTGCACGATTATATACTGGTCGCTCCCTGGATCGTACCAGGGACCAGTCTATATATATTAAAACACCTTAGTGGACGAACACTGTCCCACACTTGATGTGACCTTCAGATCTTATCACAGAATCTGGCAAAACTGTGCTAACCACTTCCGCCTACATTTTGTGCTTCCCGCCTCTGCTTAGGAACCATGCACAAACGGCGTTGTAACTGCCTCTACCCGGGTTGGTATTAACCTGGAGACGTTTATCGAATCTCCAGGTGAGACGTGGCTCTAAGCCCTAACAGCTGACTGCCGGACTTGATGTGCCTAAAAATAACGAACTTACACTTAATACATTGTAACTACATAATAACAATCGTAAGACTTGGGCCTGTCTTGGAAATACCATACAACGCCCTCGGCGAATGCCGAGCATAACGTGCACACGCCAGCCGTGTCACTAGACACAACTCGCGCTCACGATGTAAAGCCAAAATTGTGCTTACTACTTCCGCCAATGAAGAAACGTAGATCCTACCACGCATGTGCGTCGAAGGATCTGACGCCAAACATTGTCGAGAAGTATACTGACGTCAACAGGTATTACCATGACATATCCCACATAAAACATGAGTAATCTAGACAATAACCTATCTACATTAAATTGATTTACCAAAAATTTAACTCTCATATGTATTAATTCATTCCTTTAAACTAAGCGTAATACCATTTGCCATAGAATATAATAACTGAATAAGGGTTTCTAACACATTTGGGATCATAACGTTTGATCTGACATCATGACGCCAATGATGTTATACCATATGACGTCATCTAGTGAAGGCAAATCAAACGCATGACGACCAAATGTTACCATTATAACTTATGGAAAAAAACCTTAATGCGGTGCATGCTATGGCGTCAATTGACGTCACGAGTATATAAATTAGTTCCATTACAAATCAATCTACTTCTATAGGCCACGTATACGTGAAACTAATATAAAAAGTGCTGACGTCGCAATAACATGATGCAACTGACTTCATATGAATAACATGAATGCATCTGACGTCACATGAATAATATGAATGCAATTGACGTCACTGGACACCAGTGAAACTAATATAAAAGTGCTGACGTCGCAATAACATGAATGCAACTGACGTCACATGAATAACATGAATGCAATTGACGTCACTGGACGTCAAATAGACGCACACCATTGCAACCCACATCAGTGATATAAACTATTTCCGTAATTTACAAAACTTCCTAATATACAAATACCATGCGCAGCATGGTCAGTATAAACAAAATTGGTCGACATATGCGCAGCCTGATCACTGCCAACAAAATCAAATCAGTCGACACATATAGTCATACCATATCAATCAGAAGTCACATTTTTCATTCTTAGCCAAACAATTCTAAAATAAATATAATAAAATCTTACCGTTCTGGTCTAAACTCAGAATCTGGGCACACAACAATATAACATCCTCAGTATAAGAATTAAACAGCCACGTCTAACTTTTCAATAAAAGATAGGCGTATAAATAGTATGCGTCTCACATTTAAATCATGGGACTCGTGCAGGTATTCACATTAAAATCATGCAACACGCTGTCCACAATCAAAAGACTCGTGCAGGTATTCACCTTAAAATCATGCAATACGCTGTCCACGAGAGGTATTCACAAACAACCCATGCATAACGTAGCCACAATTTCCGTAAATGTTTTATTACCACAGTTGCCCTAAAAACTGTAGCTCTACTGATTTAAAGGATTAAAATAATCTCGACGACATAGTCGACGATCGGATCCATTTCGTAACACATACTTACATGTACAAAAATCAGCCACTACTTTAAGCTCTATTTTTCATACTTTCAACAATATTTTCATGACTTCCAGAGCTCAGAATAAGTGGGATTTTAAAGTGAAAAAGTACATTTTCAGAGGGAGCAACCCTAACATTTTCATAATTGCTTCCCTTCTCAATGGGGGTCAGCACTTGACGAAAAGAATTTGTTCCCCTAGGCCTATGAAAATGTCCAGAAGATAAAGAAATAAAAGCTGAATTTAACTTTTTATGACTGTGGTAGATATGGCCAACACAATGCAATCATGCCATGTCTGATTCAATTTTTTATTAGATACTGCTTACCTACAAAACGGACTTGTTAAAGTTAAAAGATGGAAGAATCAGTCTGAGATAAATGTATTCAGGATAACGGGTGTTAAGGTGAATGAATACATTTCCAAAGGGAAGTAACCCTGTCATTTTTATGTTTAGCCTCTCTTCTTGAAGTTAACTGTAAAAGAAAAGAATTTGCTCCTCTAGGAGCAAATTCTTTTCTTTTACAGTTAACCTCTTTCTTGGAAGAGTTTTGCTGCCCAAGAAAACAACTGGAAAATTGAAAAAATGGTCTCCCTTTGAAAAATATCAGAAAAACACAAAGCTGTACCTATTCATCTTAAACTCTTACCATAGTGAGGTCCATAAATATGTTCTTGCTGACAGTCATACTGGTAAGATTAACTATGGTTACCCCGGCAACAACATATTTCTCTAGGTCTGCTTCATTCAAGTTGTTGATATGGTCAAAATTCTCAGGTAATCTGAAGATGAAAGAATGGTATATCAGTGTAAATAAATAGGCACAGTTGTTAAAGCATTGTTTGCTTAAAAAGTTGTTAGTCAAGGATTCATTAAGTCTTCTAGTACATAAAACATCAAATACTCTAATTTTTCTGCATTGTAGAAATTCCTCACATTTTTTGGCAAAAAATAGCAGAGGTTTTGCATACAATATGGTTGAAAGTGTTTGTCTTGTTAACTAGCAATGTCTTTAGTTTTGAACTTATGAAGGGTTTCAGAAATAAGAAATTTAGCTCCAAATACATGTAATCATCAAACTCCTCTAGCTGGTCGTCTGCCATTCTGCTGAGACAAGAACACAATTTTAGGGTAAATGTATCAGTCTCCAGGTTTTCTGTAAATTTTTGTATGGGAAACAACTTCTGTGACTTCCCTGTTTGGACCCTCTTCCAAAATGGGTTCTACTCTTAAAGGAAAGCATTTGCTATTGAAGGAGCAAATTCATTACTTTAATGGCTGACCCCCATTGGGAAAGACATTCAAAAGAAAATGGCAGGGTTGCTTCCCCTGAAAATGTACCCATTTACCTTAAAGATTTACTCCCTTGATAACAATAACAAAAATGATTTGATGAAATGTTTCATGCAATACCTCCGGGGGAGACAATCTTTAAGAAGAGATGTAAAACAATCAGATTTTTACATCCCAAAATTTCGTTTATCTGAAGCCCTGAATACCTATATTCTTCCTCATCAAAGTAGTATGACACCGGAATAACCAGTTCCTCTAGTCTGTCATCATTATTCAGGTCAGCTATAACAGGAGTGGCCATCACATGGGCATCAACTGGCAGATAACTCTTATCCTGAAAACATACAAACTATCCATAATGTGCTTAAATATTGGGACACCTGAAATCATTAATTTCCATTTTGGCCTATAGGAAAACTGATCGTTTTAGGCATCCCAATACTTGAAAAACAGTATGGTACCATAATCAAAGCAGTCTGGTACATAAATTTAACTTCTGGTTTTGGATCTTTGTCCAAATGTTTTTACTAGAGAGCTCATTTTAGCTGTATATTTTGTAATTCTTTTAGAAATATTAGCTCAATAAGGTTGATCATGCAGCTCATATATACTGTAGTGATGTCAACTGATTTTTTTAAAAATCTTACTGGTCAATATATACACATACTGCAAATATAATTTTTGTGTCGTTACAAAGGACACACTGAAGGCAAGGTTTTGATAATTAATAGATTTTTTTTCTTTGTCTCCCAGTGTTCTCCCCAGAAATTTAAGAAGGCATGTCGCTCCTAACATAAAAATCAGATTTTGACTTGTTGATTGATTTTTAAAATCCTTAATATAGCACTGCTTTGTCAAATTAGCCTAAATTTACATTATAAATAATTTATTGATGATCCTTAATGCATTTTAAACAACTTTACTGGCTAAGAAAAGAAAACAAGGGCTTCGCAAGCAGCGCATAATATGCCCGTTTTAATGTCACAAAGGAGTTACAGAATGAACAAGACTGTTTACAAATGGACAGACAGGCAGACAAACAGGGGAAACCACTCTATAATTAATGACGGCAACATTATTTAAATATTGAAAACATCAAATACTATTAGTATACCAAAAATCAGCTTCCAAGGTGAAGTGGCTCAGAAGTGAGTAATGCCAAACTCAAACAAGGGAGATAATTCATAAACTAAATATACTAGTTATACCAGCCTTGGTTCTAATACATTCCCTTGACAATATAAACATCACCATAAAGTTGTGTTAAAATATTCTAAACAGTTAAGGAGTTACAGAGTAAACAGGAAATTTATGCAAGGGCAGATAATTCAGTACGTAAGCGAGAGTTGTGGTTCTTGCTCAGGATGCATTGCCCTATTATTATGCACATTCCTACAAAGTTTCATTCTAATATTTCAAAAGGTCAAGGAGATATGGAGTGAATGGAAATGTCTAAAAATACTAATCAAAGGGAGGTTACTCCAAACTTAAGAAAGGGGAGCATCCATTCTTATATGCGACACATCATCTTGTGTTCATGCACATTGCTATAAGTTTCATCATGATATTCCAAATGGTTACCAAGTTATGGTATGCACAAGATAAGTTTACACAAAAATAGCCTAAAACTAATAAAGGGGATGTAACTCTGAAAGGAAGAAAAGGACAGCAACCAATGTTGTACGCGACACATCGTTGGGTCTTCACACACATTGCCATGAAGTTTCAAGAAAATATGCCAAACAGTTATCTAGTTATGGCGCGTACAAGACTTGCAGGGAAGGAAACAATCAAAGGGGCATAACTAGGAAACTAAGTAAGGGGGAGCCACCATTCTTGTACCCGACACATTCCCCCTAGCTAATACATATGCCTACAAAATTTCATGAAGATATCCCAAACAGTTACTGAGTTGTGCCATGCACAGGAATGTTTACGGATGGACAGACGGATGGACAGACACCGCCATGACATAATACGTCTGTTTTTTCAAAACAGGCTTTTAAAAATGGCAATTTTATAAATTTTCATTGAAAATTATGGCATGTTGAAAAAAGGTAGTTTGAAGGGGAAAGCATGTTGCAAGCAACATGACTTAATGGTCTGGGGAGATCACTGGTCTCCTAAAAACCCATTAATAGCCCCTCAATATAGCCAGCCAAAACTTTCACTTTATATTTTTAATATGCTTGTTTGGTAGTTCTTAGAATACTTTTGAAAGGATATATAGGATCTTTGCAAAATAAATAATTCCATATGAAATTTCTGAAATGAATTTTGTCGAGTTCCATTAATTTCATATGAAGTGACCACGAGCATATGATTTTGCTTATCATATGACTGTTGCAATCGAGATTTCATTGCTTTAAAATCTGCCATATTTCAAAAGAAAATGTAACCCTGTCATAAATGGCATCATGACATTATGCATCAGTAACCATTCTGCAATGCCTGGTCATATGATTTCTATGGCACGGGGCTGACCACTTGAGACGTCATATAATAAACCAATATTTAAATGGTGAGATTTTTATCTTCTTTTCTTTTTTTATTTCATAATTGTATATTTTTTCAAGAACATACTGCCTCATGCAGGCAGTTCTAATGAAAGGCCTTAAGAGATGATTTTATAGCCCATGAACTGAAAATATCTCATGCATCTGTTATGTTCAAACAAACTGGTTTTGTGCTTATGTCTTAGAAAATGATTTTATAGAGCAAAACCTTTGCATCAGTACTGATAACCAATTGTCACCTTACTTTATGGGGAAAAAATTTATTTACCTTGGTAACATGGTTATTTTCTTCTGACACAAACTGTCCAATCTCTGACAGTGAGGCTGTCAATACTGTTTCATACCACTTCTGTTTCACATAACATGGAGGAAGCTGGAAATATATGTAAAACTCATATGTCAGGCTAAGCATGAGGAAATCTGAAGGTCATCTCTGTAGCTACCATAGACCAACACCAGCATCACAGCTGACTCATCATAACATTTTGAAACAATACCAAGATCTAGATCCTGTGATCAAGACATGGGTCAAACTGTGCACCTGCCAGGGTCATACTTTATTTATTCAGTTATAAAATGGGAACTTTCTCTCTCCAAAAATTACCCCAAAAATGTAAATCAATCTTTTTGATTCTGCTGTAATATTTTTTTACTCTTCCAAAACAATCCCAAAAATCTAGATCCATCTTGAAAGATGGATCTAGATTTTTAAGGTTGTTTTAAAAGGGGAAAGCCACCATCTTATAGGTGAATAAATATGGTATGTGGTTTCAAAAGATCTAAAGCAAGCAGGTTAAGACTGACACAGCTTATTTCAACCCATCAACTGTAAAGCACATAACAAAGGCAAATTACAAAATTACTATACTACTACTATCAAAAGTGTCATTTATAGTAAGATCCGCTTATGTAGTCACCAGTCTTTAGCAAAGTAAGGCTGCTTAATACATGTAAACTAATATTATGTGCTAGTTTTTGCACTGCCCTTGGGTTGCCCTTTCAGCCAGGTTTGTAGTGCTGAGCCAAAAGAGATTTAAACACAAGTGAAGCATTCCCATGGCTGGTGGTTAGCACTCCTGACTTCAGATCTCAGGGTCGCATGTTCAAATCCCCTTTGAGGTGAGATGCTGCCCAAACCTAAACAGTGCTTCATAATCATCACCCCAACTGTCCTGATATGACTGAAACACTGTTGAAAAGACTGTAAAACAGCCAAGTCATCTATTTATTAAACTAAATCATGTTTTGAATGAGTCTTACCTCCAGAAATTTGTCTCTGATTGCTGTACCATTTGGGGAGTAAAACAAGAGGTCACCTGATGATGTCACAAACAGTATGTCCAGCATTCCATCATTGTCTACATCAAACTGTAACAACAAAGTTCAGGGCTCCAGATAAGGTGGGGTTTTATCTTAATTAAGGACAATTCTGAGGTAATTTTTCTTATTTCTTAACAAAACATATTATGTGACCCCTCATTAGAAAGAGCTTGATGAAATGGTTCTAATCAGGGGTAACAATATGTTTTTGTGGAGAAATATGGCCTAATCACAAAATGTGACACCTCACCCGAATCCTAATCCACCACTGGACTATTTTTCATGCAGGACATTATTACATGTCAAGTCATATCATAAACCCACTTCTTTGCAGAGATTCTGTGATAACAAAATTTTACTCAGAAGGTTCAATTTATGTTGGTCTTGATGCAAATTCATACATACAATAAGTGAAAAATGATAGGATGCTCGGCAAAGCCTTGCATCTTATCTTTTCCCCCAACTCATTTAAAAAATTTAGTAATACATGTGCACTCACATAAGATCTTTCATATAATGATCTATGCAGAGAAATCACCATGTGCAACTTTGGCAACTGAGTGTGTACAAATACTTTAAAAAGTTACACATCTCTTTTGGTGCCTTTAACTCTCAGAGTAACAAAAGTCATGTTTAATAGTAGTGAAATCTTGACGTTTCAATGAGACATTGCAAATTAAATGTGATTTTTTGTGTCAATGCTGATTCTAACAAGTTAGCAACATCTCTGAAGCAGTCAGATCAAGGTCTGCACTGTCTGCCATTTCACCAGCAAGCTTTAGCCACTCAATCAGATACTAAAACTAGCTTCTTCAAAAGACTGGCACTGCCTTAAAAGTACCTTGGGAAATGTGTGATCAGTGATGACTCATATCTGCCCATTCTCACATTCTGATCTGTCATCCCCATTTGCATGACCAGTCAAAAATCCCCAGGAATTTATATTACAGCAAAAGGCTATAACATTGATCAGTTTGTGCAACTGTGCAGAATGACTTTAGTATTAAAATATTACAGTTTACAAGTAGCCTGAGGTCCCTTGTCACATGACGCCAATCAGCTATTACTGCCTACCTGCAACGGACTTGAGAAAACTGAACTGTCTAGCTTCTGTGTGGGCCACTTAGTATTTGGAAGAGTTTTTCCCGTTTCTGCCGAGACTACAGTCTGTGCTTCACTCAACGGTGCTGCTATGATGTCTAACTGGCCATCTGCATCAACATCAGTGATCAAGGGGGCAGCTGTGAACGGAGAGTGGGCAACTTCTGTGGTCCATAATCTCATTAAGTTATAGCCACATCTGAAGAAAAAAATGGCAACTAAGTTCCACATAAGTTTCATGTACAGTATTTATGGTATTTCGGTTACAAGACAGGTTTTATTCCCTTCCAAAATATCCCAAAGATCTAGATCCATCTTACTCCAAAACAATCTCAAAGAACTAGATCCATCTTATAAGATCCCAAAGATCTAGATCCATGATCCATCTTACTTCAAAACAATCTCAAAGAACTAGATCCATCTTATAAGATGGATCTAGATCTTTGGGATTGTTTTGGAAGAGACAAACCCATTTTAAAGTGGAACTTCACAAGACTGATTAACATTTTTGCAAAAATTTTGGAAGTATTTGTGGAGCACAGTGGTGCAGTGGTAGTGTGCCTGAAAATCCCACCAGGGCCCTAGCACCTTGAGCAAGTCACATATCCACAGCTCAGCTTGTATATATGTATATAGTCTTATCAAGTTGCAATAAAAGCTCTACTGAGCTTATGCTAGTTAATAAAAATAAGCGACTATAAATAAAGATTATTATTAAGTATATATACTCCTGTCTTATAACTGAAAAAATATGGTAAGGATCAGTTTTGATGACAACTATGGGATATTTCTTTTTTCTTTCTTCATAGAAACAACCCTTGGCAGCCTCTTATTAGAAATCACTGAAGAGGTTCTAATAAAGGTGCCACAACATATACTGCCATGGAGAAAGCAAAGAAATTACCTCAGAATTACCCTTAAAATAAAAAGGTATAAGTAGATAAGGCGCCAAAGATCAGGAACTGATACAATCACTTACCACATCCTGTCCTAACGATCAAATGGTATAAACGACAAAAAAAAAAGATCGCACACAAAGCAAAATTAGACAAGCAAAATGCGAAGAGGTCAGCTCTTTCCCAGCATATGGCCATGACTCTCCACTTAATTTTATTCAAAAAGTCAAAGATTAATATAGCTGACAAGTGACAAACAGTAGTAGTAGTAGTTTATTTTGATAATTTTGATAAATGACAATAATATAAACCACAACAGCAGCATCTGGCCTTGTGGGCTTAAACCAAATTTAGGTTATCAAAACCCTTACAAATATTGAGTCTGTGTGAAGCATTTTAACACATCAATGCAGGGCTTGAAAAACACTCTTGTCCGCTTGTATTTGCGAGTGCCTCATGCTGCAGGACAAGTGAAAGTTTTATGAATTTCTACCGGTAATGTATTGTAAATTATCAAGTTCATCATTTCATTTTACATATCTGATGATGCAGGTCCTGTAACGTTTTTAAGAATCTTCGAGTCCTGCAGTATCAAAACAGCAAATGATTAATCAAAAAAAAAAGCAAATGATTAATCAAAATCAAATAGTGAGATGAAACAAAGATGATACCAGAGCTCCAGATAAGAGGGGTAACTTTTCTTATTTCTCAACAAAAACATACATTGTGACCCCTCATTAGAACCATTTGTCCCCTCATAAGAACTGTTTGTGACCCCTCGTTAGAATCATCTCACAAATGAATCGGTATAAATACCACTACTAGCACCTCATTGTAGAAGCATGCTTTTATGGCGACATGGTTAGAGTGGTGAACCATTATTGGAAATTAAGCAACGGTCTGCTCGGCTAGTACTTGGATGGGTGACCCTATAGGCTGGGGCCCATCAAGTCTCACCGAGACGGTTCTAATGAGGGGTCACATCATGTTTTTATGGAGTATGAAGAAAAATTATTGCTTAATTATCCCTGTTACCTTTCTTATCTGGAACACTGGATCACCTTTTTTTCCATTTACGCCTTAACCCCAGAAGGGGACACAGACGGTGTACTTTTGTACACTCCGGTGTTGCAGGATGAAAGCCTACATATAGCCATGTAGCTATAGTAGGGATCTTTAACCTTCACAGGGGATGACTCTCCCTGCACAGGGGTCCGCCAGTTAACGTCCCGATCCGTAGGACGGCACACTTGTAAGCATCATCCCTGCAAATTATGCTAGAAAAAACGCGTTCGGACATGGGAAGATTTCACCTGGGGTGAGGCTCGAACCCACGACTAGGGCTTCTACGTTTACAAAATATTGTAAACGTTTACACGAGCGCTAGAAAACAAAACGATGCCGTTTAAACGACCATTACCACTGAAATTTTATTCTTAGTATCGGACATCTATGAGACGCCCCCCATACCTTATAATTATTATGATTATGTTACCACAGTGTCATCCAATAATGCGCTTTCATTTTCGGGGGTCAACTCGAAGTTTACAGTAACCGACGGTATTAAAAAACGTATTTACTATTGACCAATTTCCGACGGCAGCAATTATTTCCACCATATTTGATAATTACATGGATTAGATTTATAAAACATCGGACATAATTATCATCTTAATTGATACTTACTGTCAACGTTACAAGTTGCAATTATCTCACTTTCGCGGTAAGCTTATCCTGTGAAACACAGGTACCGAGGTATTGCACAACACGTGTTGTCGGCAGACATAACCTTGCCTTTGATCTGTACCTTATACAATTAGCTGCCGATTATGACGTAACAATTTTCTGGCAAAATGTGTACAGGTCATGCTTTGCGTAAGGTACACAGAAGTTAGAAAATAAAGATTTTAATATTAAATGTTTCCGAGGACGCCGTCAAGTACTTTAAGATTGACTACTGACGACTGTATCAGATATTATAACTTGTTGGTGGTTTACAGTGTGTTCAGGTTCGGTTAAACGATGTGTGAATTTTGTAAACGTTTAGCACATATACACGAACCGTTACCGTTTATCCGTGTAAACGTAGAAGCCCTACCCACGACCTCTGACTTCAGAGTCAAGTGCACTAATCACTGAGCCACCGCGCTTTACTCAAAGGCATGAACTACACTGAAACACTTGAGCAATATAAGTCCAACACTTGAACCCTGATGGCCCAACTGAATTAAGGTGATCACAAATCTTGGAGTATAAAAGCCGGTACCGGTGACAGCCCTCTGACTCCGGTCCCGAGCTGTTGTGTTCTTAACAAATCGCACAGTGAGAAAATCCACACCTGCTACACTTGATTACAATGGTAAATGCAACACTGAATTCGGTACACTTGAATCATATAAAATCTACGATATTGCAATGATGATGACAAAACACAATAAGATAAAGCGCGGTGGCTCAGTGGTTAGTGCACTTGACTCTGAAGCCAGAGGTCGTGGGTTTGAGCCCCCCCCCTGAGCCCCCCCCCCCCCCGAGGCGAAATCTTCCTAAGTCCGAACGCTTTTTTCTAGCATCATTTGCAGGGATGATGCTAACAAGTGTGCCGTCCTTCGGATCGGGACCCCCCCCCCCCCCCCCCCCCCCCCCCCCCCCCCCCCCCCCCCCGAGGCGAAATCTTCCTAAGTCCGAACGCTTTTTTCTAGCATCATTTGCAGGGATGATGCTAACAAGTGTGCCGTCCTTCGGATCGGGACGTAAACTGGAGACCCCCTGTGCAGGGAGAGTCATCCCCTGTGCAGGTTAAAGATCCCTAATATAGCTACATGGCTATACCTAGGCTTTCATCCTGCAACACCGGAGTGTACATATGTACACCGTCTGTGTCCCCTTCGGGGGTTAAGGTGTAAATGGAAGAAAGAAAGAAAGATGAAGGCCGCGAAAACTTATTACATTGGATCGTTTCAAGAATTTATTGGAAAAAAATACCTAACACGTTCCATTTGATCTGCCTTTGCTTTGGATCCCAAATGCACATCTTCAATAGCGTCGGCGACACAGAATATGAATGATACTTGCAAAATTTGATAGAACTTTTTAATTCGAGTCATTTTTTCGAGGAGGCTGACATCTTGCTAAATGCGTCACCTTTCAATGGTCATACTAAGTACCGCAAGAAAATGTGGAGCCGCCAGAACTAAACTCAATGAGCCGCGACGCGAAAAAACCAACAAAGTGGTCGTGCTCACAGCGCAGACTCAGATCAGCCTGAGTACCCACCCAGTCTGATCAGAGTCTTCGCTATCCGCATGGACATAGTTTAGACCCTTAGCTACCTTTAAAGCGCTAAGGAAAGATTCTGAGCAGACTTGGCTGATGGCTAGGTAGACCTGAATCTGCGCTGGGCGCACAGCCACTTTGTTGGTTTTCTCGTGTCGCGGCTCATTTTTATTATGTATTCTGAATATATTATTGCAAGGTCATTGGGAGACCACAGATGACGTTATAGCAATCACTTTCCACCTAGTCCTATCTTAGCTGCCATAGTTGAGCTCGCAAAGTCTGTTCTGTTCTGTTTCAATTCTCCTAACGAGCGTTCCCCAAGTGGCTCGCAAAGTCTATCCCTGTCAACTCCTGAATATAACTCTTCTTCTTTTTCCTTCAGAATCAGATCAGAATTGTTTACTGGTGATACGTCCAAGGAAAATCATTCACCAGGACCTGTCACAAGGGAAGCTAGTCCCTAGCCCTTATAAGAGAAGTAAACTTAGTAACTGAATCCTCTGCACACTCAGCAGTAGAAATAAGGGAATCTTCCACGGAATGCCAATCTCTAATACCTCGGGGGGGGGGGGGGGGGGGAGATTAACTGGACTTGAAAATGTCGGTCCCAGCCAATGGGATTTGAAACGCCAGGGAATGATGATTACTGGTACGCCTTCTTTGTAAATAATTGGTTTAAACAACATTTATTTTTACATACAAATATACAGAATAAATAATTAGGATTTGGTCGGAAGCTCCAAGCTTGTAAAGACCATCTTTGTAAATAAGTGTCACATACTAGAAATATATATGTTTAAAAAGCTCCATAGAGGGCCTCAGGGAAGATTGGTTTTTGCCAACTGTTTACCCTCTTTAAATAAAGACTTTACTTACTTATTTACTACTTTGGGGAACAAGGTCATTAATGGGCATACTGGCTTCACCTTCAGACCTTTGTAAAGCATTATATGAGTCTACTATCTTCCCTTCTCTTTTTCAGAGATTCCCACTTGAGTTTCTCCAGAATGCCAGTCATACTCCCAGTTCCATATGTGTAATTTCCCGTTACAAATCTAGCTGCCCTTTCCTGCATCTTCTCAAGTTCATCTTGAAGAAGTATACTTTGGGGGTCCCAAACTGAACTACCATACTCCAGGACTGGAAGCACCAGTCCCTTGTACGCTGACTCTTTAACGTCCTGTGGACACGCTGCCATACTACGTCTGAGGAAGTTAGGGGTCCTATTAATATAATAATTAGCATTTGTGCAAATATTGCTGACATGTGTATTCCATTTCAAACCATTGGTAATGGTTATGCCGAGATACTTGATTGTTTGTTTCTACGTTATTCAGGACCGCTCCGTCTAAGGAATAGGAAGCATTGATCTTCTTGATCCGTTTCCTTGTAATCTGCATTATATTGCATTTGACCGGTTGGAATCTCATGCCCCAAATCCTTGCTCAACACCCTAAACGATCTATATCCTCCTGAAGTTCATCGTGTCCGTGTCTTCACTATCTCTGATTTCAAGACAGCAAGCACATTCGTCAGCAAAAAGTCTTAATTCCGAGTCAATATTTTCTGTCCTTTCACTGTGACATGCAGAATTGTCTTTGCTAAGCCAGATGACCTTGAGATATGTCAAAAAAAAAAAAAAAACCTTAGTTTCCGTTTCATGACCACGGCCAGGAGTTCGTCAGATTCTCCAATGTCTGCTTTGATCTTTCAGTGAACATCCTCATTAGTGACATGGTCTTGTGCGAGATGTTCAATAACATTCGGTAGCAGCCATTCTCAAAGGCCTGCGTTCTTTGCTCTAGTTCTGCTGTCTGCTAATCTGCAAAAAACTCACAGGCATACAGAAATATGGATATGACAAAGGAGCGCATCAGTTTCACCTTTGATTCCGAGAGAAATGGTGTCATCTCTCAATACTGGCTTCAGCTTTGTCAGAGCTGCAGTAGCTAGTTCAATCCTTAAGACAACCTCCAGATTGGGCCTTTATCTGAGAAACTGTATTTGAAACTTGTAACTGGTCCAAGCTTCTGTCCTTTAACTTTGATCTCACTCAGGATGTCATTGGCGCTATTTGTCATTAGGTTAGTTTTCTCAGAACTTATCTCCATTTATAAACTGTGCAGGTTTTGTCGAGACTTTCAACAATGGTTTCTAGTTTTCTGCTCTTCCTCAGCAAGATCGTCAATGTCATCGGCAAACCGCAGATTGGTAATAGTTCTGCTGCCTATGCTAACCTTTCCATCATGTTCTTTCAGAGCATCAGCCTTAATCATTTCGAGAAAAATGTTGGAGGGTGAGTAAATGAAAACAACCTTGCCTAACTCCACTAACCCCAGCTTTTGTTCTGAACCATTCTCCCGTGCTGCCATTTGTCTTAAACTGCGCTTAAAGCTTTGGCATAGAGGTGCTAAATGGAACGTGCTTGATTTGCATTGATAATGTTCTTTCGCAGGGGGGGGGGGGGGGGGGGGGGGGCTTATAAGACTGCATGCCATACCCTGTCAAAAGCTTTTTTTTTAATCTATGAAGATATGGTACAGATTCTGCTGACGTTGAAGGTACTTTTGACAAAGGACTCTGAGGTTGTATATCTGAACTTTCTGCTTCATATCACCTCTTCTTCAAAACCCTCCTCTCAAGTCAGAGATCGAGAAAATCTCTGGTGACAAAGCGCTTTTCCCCGCGACGTTCCTTTCCAAGTATCCCGCTGGCTGTGTCAGTCACTGCTGTATTGCAGGTGGTAATCATGCTGTCTATGTCTGTGTCATTATCCCTATCTCTCTGACTGATGGGTGGTACATATTTCCCACCTACTATTAATCGGAACGTGCCCGCCACCTCTGGGTTTTATTAACTACTCAAGGTCAAATCTCAGTCTTGATTGGGTTGACTTATTGGCCTTTTTCAGAGGGACTCTAAATGTCACCATCACTAGGTCATGGTCACTTCCTATGTCTGTTCCAGGGAAACTCATTTCCCTATGAACATCAACTCCTGACTGGAACCGCTTTCACACCAAGTTGTAGTCAATCTTGTTTTGATGCTTCCTGTCTGGGCTATGCCATGTCCACCTTTTGGATGGTTTGTTGGAGCCCAGGTTTTTTTCAGCGCTAGGTTGATAAAAGATGCAAATTCTAGGATCCTTAGACTTCTTTCATGCTAACGAATCCATATACGTCTTCTCAATCTGCCTGTGCATCCCTTCCAACTTTGGCATTCCAATCCCCTTGTACTACCAGAATGTCCTTCCTAGGTGTTGTTTGTGATTTCCAGGAGTTGCTGTTAGAAGCTGTCCCTCTTTGGTATCATTCAAATGGGAGGGTAGTAATTCTCATATCGACGTGAGCTCTAGTCTTTCCTATTAAATAGTAGGACAGGCCAGATGTAAGTAGACTCAAGCATGTCAAGGGATTTCCTTATGCTGGGATGGTTTGGATTAATCCCAGGGACCGCTACAGAAGCCAGATCGGATAGGGAATAAAGGGTCTATCCATACTTTCTTGATCAACTTTATATTCTTCTTTTTTTCATTTCTGTCTTTCTTGTCATTTCTCTGTATCTTTAAGATGCAACACCCGCGCTATAAACGTCATGGGTGATGCACGATGCGTACATGGATGGATTAATGACTTGCGATTTTGTCCTTTTTAACAGTATTTCAGTCATATCAAAGTTTGTGATAATGACAAGCTGTGTGCAATGGAACCCCGTTAACGATTGAAAAGATACCCGCCTACAGCGGGGCTCGAACCGGGGACCGCTATATCAGCAGTCCAGCGCTTAACCTTCTGAGCCACCGTGGGCTCCATATGGCGAGTACAACATAGACATAGAAGTTGAAGGATCAAAATACAACCAATAAAAATGCACTAACTTGGAAAGTTAAATATGAAAATATGCACTCAGATTTCGTAATGCCTCTCCCATGCCACCAAATTGGCTACTTTATCAAACTGGGACTCTCTTCACAGTGACTCTTAAAAATCATCAAAGTTAGAAGTTCGGCGTTGAGTCATATAATGTCGGAGATTTAAATGGAACCTATATAGTTCAGTTTCCATGCCCAAGGTTTAACCAATATCACATTGACTCTACATGCCTGCTATGCAAAATAGAGGATGAGACTATTACACTTTCCGTTTACGTTATTTCATCTGTACATTTTGTGAAGAAAGAACCATTTAAGTTGCTAGAGAAATATATGAGCCGCGACACAACAAAACCAACAATGTGGTTGTGCGCCCAGCGCAGACTCATATCAGCCTGGGCATCCGCCCAGTCTGATCAGAGTCTTCGCTGTCCGCATGGAGGTAGCTTAGACCCTTATCTACCATTTGAGCACTTAACGAAGACTCTGATCAAATTGAGCTGCTGTCCAGGCTGATCTGAGTCTTCGCTGGGAACACAACCACATTGTTGGTTTTGTCGTGTCGCGGCTCATATATTGTAAAACACATAAAAACATCAGAAAACTATGCTGAAGCAGTGTTGAGGACTTTGTGCGATTCGAAGGCCAGGGCAAAAGGAAACAATTGAGCCTAACCAAAGAAATTAGTGGTCAGACGCAAGCCTTCCATAGAAAAATAATCTGATTTAGGACGGTGTCGTCATTTAGAAGATTTAGGACGGTGTCGTCATTTAGTCTGAGGCCAGACTCGTCGTCGTGCAAGTGACGGGGAAAATTAGCTGTCAACCGTGAACGGGTAATCCACCATGCAAGCCGATTGTCGTATAATATCAAAATAAAGTATATAGGAACATTCTCAGGAGCTGACACAATTCAATCCCATGTGCTAGGTACCATGTTGATAAAAGACAACACATATTTAGTCATAATCAAAGACATCACCAGCAGAAGCCATGTGAACAGCCATTTTTCATGTAGGTGGTCACCGGGCTAGCCTTAACATCAGAAACAATATATCAATATAAGACATAGCAACAAACAACAATAAAATAACCAAGAAGAACCAAAACAGAAGCGCCGCCTTGGGGTGGGGTGGGGGCGCTTAACCGGTTCGTGGTAGACAAACCCTCGCCTTTGGTTCTGCCTTGTTTTGTTTGTATAGAATTTTAACCTTTTTGAACTGTTCCGAAAAATTAGGTTGACCATTAATTAATCGTTCTGAATTTGCACACTAAGTCTCTATACAATTAGGGGTCCGACATGCCTTGTTGAAGGAGTGTGCTCAAGCCGACATTATATTTGGACATCGATTATGAATGTCGGTGCTAAAGTTAGAAGAAAACTATACATAGTCTATAATATCTGTTGCCTTGTTTGTGAAGTTTAGAAATTAAAAGTTTATTCCGGTTATTAAATAAGGTCTGAACAGTTCAGTCATTTGGTAAAAGTCTTAATTATCTTTCATGGTTTGAACTTCTTGCTGTTTTGTCACTCTTTTGTTTGAAGTGTGGAGAAACTGAGGTTAATCCTGGCCCCGAGGTTATAAAGCTTGAGTACATTCTCAAACTCAAAATAAAGCACACTGATTGGCTGCTTCCGAGCACATGCTCGGAAGCATCCAATCAGTGTGCTTTATTTTCAGTTTGAGATTATTATCAAGTTTTATAACCTCGAACCCTGGTCAGTTATCAACAACCCACACTTCACTCCTGATACGTCTTATGCGACTTAGTTACTAGTATATGAAATAAATCTTCCGTGGTCCTGAATCAAATTCAAAGATTTTGACACTGACAGACTCAAACTTATTTTGACACCCACTAGCCAAATATATGCCACAGTGCTTCCAACTTACTTCTTCTAGTCAACTTTATTGGACCAGATTTTCGGTTCACCGAAACGCATCCCAGAATACTCCAGTAAACTTAATTAACATTATTAACAAAAGAACTATCATGAATAAGTGTCAAGTTATTCCCGCCATTCGATCTGCATCAGAAGCTTCCGCATTAGAACCGACAAAAACTCCTTGTAAAGGAATCCAGCGTAGACTAATATGGCATGAGTGAAGAACTGTGGGCCTTCCCGGTAACCGTCTTGAGCCAGATAATATATAGTCCTGTAAAGAATCATGGGCTGTATTCGAAGGCAAGCTGAAACATTTGATGGACAAGTATATTTCGTCCAAGATGCTTTCTGGTAATAAAGTGCGGAAGCCATGGATTAATAAAAGCAGTGGGCGAAAATAAAGAGGTTCGGGTAGCGTTTCTAGACATGAGTAAGGCATTCGATCGGGTCTGGCATAGGGTTTGCTAGCAAAACTTACAGCTATAGGGTTTTCTAAAAACATGACAGATTGGTTTAATAGTTATCTAACTAACAGACAGCAAAGTGTATGAGCAAAGTTAAAAAATGACCTTGACCTTTGATGACCTTGTCTTTATGTATCCATTTAGTTAACCATATTTTCCAATTATTATATCTAGGCTTAAAAAAATTCCGTAACATCAACTGTCTAAGCATTTTCCCACATAAAAGCATAACACACCAAAGTTGACCATGCCATAAATTAGGTCAAGATCAATGAATCGTCATGATTTGTACAAACTATGATGGGCCCGGGTCCTCAATGCTACATACCATGCCATGAGGTCATTGTGCCTTTGGTTCTGGAGAAGTAGATTTTTGAAGGAGTTTTACCATTATATGGGCATGTCATAGACTTGAATGGTTTCTGAGAAATCCACTGCTAAAGCATTTTCCAATGCATCAAAATCGACCTTGCCATAAATTAGGTCACAGTCAATGCTCAGTCCTTATTTGTATATATTATGATGGGCCCAACTTCCAAATGCTACATACCAAGTTTCAAGGTCATAGGCATTTTAGTTCTGGAGAAGAAGATTTTTGAAGGGGTTTTACCATATATGGACATGGCGGCCATCTTGGTCATGTGACCCAGATCCTGGTAACAAACTTTCGTTCCCCAATCCCACTAAGACTCCATATGAAATTTTGCTTCAATCGCGGAAGTCGTTTCAAAGGAGAAGATGTTTGAAAATCTTGACAACAGATGGACGGGCTGACAGAATGACCTTGACCTTTAGTGACAATATCTCCGTCTGGTCATTCATTTAACCATATATTCTAAATATTGTACCTTAGACTTGAATAGTTTCTGAAAAAAATCCACTGTTTCAGCATTTTTCCATATACAAGCCTAACATACCAAAGTTGACAGTGTCATAAATTAGGTCAAGGTCAATGCACAGTCATCATTTGTATAAACTATGATGGGCCCAAGTGCCCAATGCTACGTACCAAGTTTCAAGGTCATAGGCCTTCTGGTTCTGAAGAAAGAAGATTTTTGAAAGGTTTTTACTATATATGGGCATGGTGGCCATCTTGATCATGTGACCCAGACCCTGGTGACAAACTTTCGTTCCCCCATCCCACTGAGATTCCATATGAAATTTGGCTTCAATCAGCCCAGTGGTTTCTGAGGAGAAGATGTTTGAAAATCTTGACGGCGGATGGGCTGACAGAATGACCTTGACCTTAACTGACATAATATCTTCAGCTGTTCATTTAGTTGACCATATTTACCAAATATTGTACCTTAGACTGAAATAGTTTCTGAGAAATCAACTGTTTAAGCGTTTACCCATATAAAAGCTTAAGGTACCGAAGCTGACAGTGTCATAAATTAGGTCAAGGTCACTGCACGGTCATCGTTTGTACAACTAAATCGACCCGAATGCCCGATGCTACATAGCAAGTTTCAAGATCATAGGCCTTAGCTCCAGGAGTCCCGGTAGCTCAAACGGTTAAACGCTGGCTTGTTGGTCTAGCAGTCCCGGGTTCGAGCCCCGCTGGAGGCGAAATGTTCTCAACCGTAAACGAAGAGCAATTGCGCACAGCCTTTCATTATCACCCTCCAGTTGTTCTGATAAGATTGAAATACTATTGAAAAGGATGTAAAATCGCAAGTCATCCATCCACCTATGTTTATGAACACACAAGAGGGTATTGACGGGGGCTGAAAAGGACGTATATTGCCCGCTTGCGGCGCTCCTTTTTGCAACAATCATGACGATAGAACAAAGAAAACGAGGTTACAGTCAAATTTATATCCTATTTGAAGCACGGCCATCATAACAGGAAAAAAAAACTTAAAAAAAAGAAAGAAAAAAAGACTAGCAAGCATGTTCCTGCAGTCTGTCCGAGGTCAACTTGTCTCTGTTTCAGAATGTTAAAACTATAGAGTACAGGCGTCTAATGAAAAGCTAAAGCACTGGTTGGGAGCTATAGGGTCGAGTCGGGTAACTTCGGACAGCGGGTAAATTCGGACACACCATGCAAACAGTGAAAATCTAGATAAGACGGCTCATTATGAGCCGTCTAATCTAGATTTTCACTGTTTGCCCATTTAATGTTGTTTTAATTCCAAACAGCTGATATATAAAAGAAAACATGTCAGTGTCCGAATTTACCCGCTGTCCGAAATTATCCGAATCGACCTAATTGTTTTTGTGTTTGCACGAGATAAGAGTCTACAGGAAATCATCGGAACTTACTGAATGCTTTTAGCGCTATGTCTCATGAAAAATATGCCAACTGCGCATGCTCAGATCAGTCTGCGCTCATACATGGGCAGCCTGGTCACTCCATAGCAATTGTTTTTCTGTAGTACGAAAATCCAGCTGTGGGGGTTCGGGCGAACTGTGCATATGCGTAGTCTGATCTGAGTTAGTGCAATTTGCATGCTGTAAATGAGCTGTCTCAGCTGGATCTACACTGTTTTTCCCCGCTATTTTATGATATAGCATGGACGTTGTTTTTTTTCTCCAATTTTTGCACATATATGATCTGCTTTTTCGGTGCTTTCAGAATTTATTCCCAGCAGTCACATGACGTCGTAATGGCGTTGGTGCGACGTAATGACGTCAAATTAACGTCGATATGACGTCATTTTAACGTCACGTGTCTGCTTGGAAGTTTCCTCAAAGGTCCAAGTCATATGTTATTACAGGTCGTTCTTTAGAGTAACCAAACATTTCAAAATCATATCGGTAAATCTCTTGTAAGTACTGTATCGTCTCTTCCTTGATGTCTCGGTAGGCCTCAGCCAGCATTGTTCGTTTCTGTGTCCGTCTTTCCTCTTCTGTCAGTGAAACATACCCGGCTTTTAGCACCGACTTGACTAAAATGTCTGGACGCTGAGATATATCAAATTGTGTCAAAGATTTAGGATAAGGCACTGAATGATTTATCATGCCCATAAACTGAAGACTTTTCCAAAGTGTCTGTCCCGTATCGCTGTATCTACAAGAAGGATTCATAAAATTGATTTTTGCCCTCAATGTAGCGAGCATGAACCATTTTTCTGTCTGTAGAAACTCTTCTGCTTTGTAGGTTTTATTGCTGAACCTCTCCTCGAGATCATGTGTAAAAGTATTAAAGTCTTGCTGAAAATTTTCTTCTTTCACCACAGAAAATATTTTGACATCGCACAAGCGGCATTTTGGTACAATAGGTGCGAACCAGGATGTTCCCCAGTTTTGCCTTAGTTTTACGTGTGTAATAATCTTATCCAGAAATTCTTGAAACGAAATAGTTTCACACTTCTTGTCCGTGAATGAGAGGTGGAATCGATCATAGTACGCTACGTACAGACGGACATACGGGTTGCGGACATACAGCACCATCTCTGACTCTCTTCTTCTGCGATTTTCAAACTTTACTGGAGTGATTGGTTTTATTGTAGGAAATTTCGTTTTCTTATAGCCGTTAATTCTGTCGGGGTCTCGGATTATTTCAAATATTCTGAGCCAAATATCATCCATGTCATAGTTCACAATGCAGTATGAAAGGTTAAAGGGCTGGGCAATGTAGTAATTTGGACTTCTAGTCCAGTCTGCATATTTTTCTGGATGAATTGCTTCACAGATGTCTCCGATATTTCTCTTATACAATTCTGCAGCCGGCAGTGTAAACGTTACCCCAACAACAAGTTGTGGGTCTGTTTCTGAAAGAGAGAATGGAAAATATGATATGAGCCACGACACGAGAAAACGGACAAAGTGGTTGTGCACACAGCCTAGACTCAGATCAGCCTGGGCATCCGCCCATTCTGATCAGAGTCTTCGCTGTCCGCATAGAGGTAACCTAAACCCTTTGCTACCCTTTAAGCGCTTAGTGAAGGGTCTGGTCAGACTGGGTGGATGCCCAGGCTGATCTGTGTCTGCGCTGGGCGCACAGCCACTTTGTTGGTTTTCTCGTGTCGCGGCTCAATTATGATATATACATATGAGCCAGAAAGTGCATAACAGATCCTTTGCACTGACTAGTCTGGTCCAATCTGACCGATAGGAGTCCCGGTAGCTCAGCAGGTTAAGCGCTGGCCTACTGATCTAGCGGTCCCGGGTTCGAGCCCCGCTGGAGGCGAGAATCTTTCAAATCGTAAATGGGGCTCCATTGCACACAGCCTTTTATAATCACCCTCCCATCGTTCTGATATGACCGAAATATTGTTCAAAAAGGACGTAAAATCGCAAGTTATCCATCCATCCAATCTGATCCTTGATCCGGGTTAAGATACCATACTCTGCCTACTTTCACCACTGATGGTAATGGAGACATCCTTGTAGATTTTAGCTGTGCAAAATGTTGAGCACATAGGTCGCTATTGCTCATGAGCCCAGTGCGTAGGTATAACATAACATTTGAGTTACCTACCTCTCGTCTTCGAATTGGCGAGGGTACACACAGCCTCGGTTCAAGGAGGTGCATGTTACAGAGTCATTTAGCTAGGAGTAATTTCATGTTACGCACATCATGTAGTCAACTACTCCTTGAAGGGAGAAGGTAGTAATCATACCACTTTGGCAGCGGTATTGAAATCTTGTCTAATCTTTAAAATTTCAGCATGCAAATATGCAGGTGCATTTTGAAATTTTGTCAATTTTGACAAAATTTCAATACGCACCTGTGTATTTGCCGTATAGGTAGCTACGCCATCGCTTTGGCCTCTTGGGCTCCTTTTCAAATAAGAAAAAATATGTGAAAAGCAACCATTGAAAACGATTAAGATATCAGCAAATGCAATGAATTTATTTAGTAAGGGTTCAGCTGAGTTGAGCATGAGAAAAAGTTAATAACCTCAGGGCCTGGAACAGTAAGAATAAGCAAGTTAACAGAAACGCAGTAAAAAGTGAACAGTGATTCTGTGTGTTTGTGTGTGTGTGTGTGTGTGTGTGTGTGTGTGTGTGAGAGCTCTTTACACCCACAAGTTAAAACCATATCGTATCATTGTCGACGTTGATACGACGTTTTTACAACGTCTTGTGCATTAGGAGGTTGCACTGGCGCTCATATAAATACGACGATACGACGTTGTTTCATCAGAGCTTGTCGCCTCAGAGAGAGAGAGAGAGAGAGAGAGAGAGAGAGAGAGAGAGAGAGAGAAAGAGAGAGAGAGAGAGAGAAAATCATCTAAAAAAACTCACCATATTGCCACCATAAATCAGTATAAATTAAATTACAAATGCAGCAGACAACTGCAAATGTAAATACAATAAATGTGTAAGTTTTAAAACGCATGAGGCCAACGGTTTCAAACTTTCCCATAATGTACAAACAAATATATATAAATGTAAATGATTTTGACAAAGTATGAAATTTTCCTAAGAAGAAAGAATAACATTTGAATATAAGATTAAAACTTTAACTTTAATAAAAACGAGAGTACCGTTGACTTCTCTCACGGTGGCAATACGAGACTTAATTTTACAATAATTCGATAAAATAAAATGTAGTATATTATTTATATCTCTTTCTTTCTTTCACTAGGTACTATCACAGTAAAAATGGACTTTTTCGATACATTAAACTTGTTTGCCTAATTTACCAGTAAGTTGGCTCAATCTTTTTACGCTTTTATAGAGTTTGGAATTTTCTTTCTCTCTTTGCCGATACGTGTTCTTTACTATTATACACGTGATAAATTAGTCTGACCGGATTCTTTTTTTTCCTCAGTATCCTTACATAGTTGTTGCAAACAGCAAAGCCTCTGGTCAGACTGTGCTGATGCTCAGGCTGATCTGTATCTTTCTAGTTGCACATACTTTCATGTCTCTTTTCCTAAGGAGCGCTGCACTTAAATTTGATGTATGTAACATTTTATTTCAGTGACTGTTTTCTTTCAGCATTTACACACCGGGTAGACGTCAATCGAAAACGCTCTTACCAATCGATTTACAATCGATTAACGCGGATCAAAAACCGGTAGAAACAGCGTTTTCGATTGCCAATTGGCAACAACAATTGGCAATCGAAAACGCTGTTTCTAATGGTTTTTGAACCGCGTTCGTCGACTGCATGAGCGTTTTCAATTGTGATTTAGGTATGTAGGTATTCTTTCAGGGAAAACGGCTGACAATTTCGATTTTTGCCGTCATTTTCGATTGGGGTCAGCTCTTAAAAGAAAGAATTTGCTCCAGAAGGAGCAAACTCTTTCCTTTAAGGGTTGACCTCATTTTGGACGGGCTTTATCCAGGGAAGCGAACAGGAAGTAACAATAGTTGTTTCCATTTCTAAAAAGGCGAATAAAGATGGAGATGTATCTATAATTAAAATCTTAAATAGTTCTTTCAAGAGCAGAGAATACATACAGAAGAAGGAACATGGGCCAGACTACGTAGTTTCGGCTAATAAAGCCTCGTCAGTGACCCTAACAATATCTGCTGACGAAACCAGAATAAAAGCATATTGTAATTTCTAATTTTAATTGGGCACTCGATTCAAAGACTCATTAGTTTCAAAAGGATCCAAAATGATATAAAAGACGATGATTTAGAATAATAGTCTAAATCGATCTCAAATTTTAGATTTCTCAGAATCTATCCTCTGATCTCAAAGGACGAAAATAAAATATTATCTGCACTATGGATGATGTACGGGGAGACGTTTTACGGCCGCCACACGGCACAACACCAGCTGCAGTGAGGTAAAATTAAAATATGAAAAAGTTCCTTCAAGAACAGAGAATACATACAGAAGTAGGAACATGGGCCAGACTACGTAGTATCGGCTAATGTTTCCAGGACAAAAATTTATTATCTTGGTAAGTGATCAAAGTTTCCAGATAAAGGTTTTTTTTAGAATTACTTGCATATAATGCTTATTATTTCTCAAAGAAAACATAGATTGTGGCACTCATTAGAACCGTCTCGGTGAGACGGTTCTAATGAGGGTCACAACATATGTTGTTATGAAGAAATATGGAAATCCCTGTTAACCGTCTTACTGTAGCATTGGCTTAGACTGATCTAATGCTTATACAATTCAGATCTGCAAGGGATAAAGAACATCCGCGTGACCAAGTGGTTAGCGCTCCCCACTTCGCACCGGGTCATAGGTTCAAATTCCGATGGAGACTAGATTCTTTCCGAACCTAAACATAACATTACTTTTGTTTCTCTCAAATTGTGACAAACAACACATGAAATGAATGCTGATAGGTTCAGTTCAGTTCAATTCTCCTAACCACGTTCCCCAAGTGGCTCAGCGGTACGTAACCATAGTTGCACACACCCGGCGCCGAGGATCATAAAACAGTACAGTAATATGTGAAACGGCACTTCACTGCAATGAGCCCTTCATAATCACCCTCCCATCGTATCCCACTTTCTGCTAAGCGGTATAACTCATTGCCAAAACCCTGTTCAGACTATGCGGATGCTCGTACTGCTTGCACACATGCCAGTTTGTGGGGTTTTCCACGTAAAGGAATGTTGGCTTAAAAAAGTAATCATTGCCTCTTCATGTTTTCATAGCACAGGGATTCCGCTAATTTTCGCTTCCTGCAGAGACTGTACATCATATTTGGCTTCCGCCGAGACTGTCCGCGAACTCTTGCTTCCTGCAGACACAACTGTTCTCGAAAAATGGCTCCCTGCCGAGACTGTCCGCGTGACTCTGCTTCCTGCCGAGAGCCTCGGCAGGAAGCAGAATCACGCCGACAGTCTCTGCAGGAGACCAATTATTATGATGTACAGAAGTCTCGGCAGGAAGCAAGAGTTCGCGGACAGTCTCGGCGGAAGCCAAATATGATGTAAAGTCTCTGCAGGAAGCGAAAATTAGCGGAATCGATTATACCCTGTGTTAGCACTTCGACAGGACTAATGAAAACTAATATTGATCCCTATAAGGTGGCAAAAATGAAAATGACAGAGTTGCTTCCCCTGAAAGGACCGTATACCCATTCCCACGGAACATGCTGGACAAGTGGAAAAAACAATGCAGAAATAATTGAAGTGTCCGAATATTTCTGTTAACTGCGGTAATAATTCTAAATCAAGCCCAAATTAACTAATTGATACATATAGCACTGATTAATTATTTAGAAATATTGCTTCTGAGTGTATAGTCAGTATGATATACACGGAAATATTTGACTTACTAATCATTGTACCCCCGGGCTGATGTACATGTCAACTGAAGATCACCGAGTTTGTTGGACTTGTTTATGTGTCTGTGTTATGTGCAGGATACTATATCCAGGTATGTAGATAGTTATCTATTTGTTTTGTTTTCAAATTTTGTCTCCTTCTAAAACATGTAAAAAGCTAGCTATAGATCGAAGTATCTCTTCGCATTCCAGTTTATTTCTGCAGACCAAATTCAACATGTTCAACGTTTTTGTAAACATCAAACAATTGCCTCAGCTAAGGCATATCCTAAGCGAACTAGATTGAGTGCTAGTATAAGATAATTATCGGTAGGTGCTTTATACGGGTCCGCAAAGTTTGCGGACCCGTTTTTAGCAGCAGCCAATTCTTATGTTTTGCTGGTACTGCTTATTAACATGGGCTGAACGGCAGACATTGACTTCTTCCCGAAGTCCTGCTTTGTGGAAGTCATCAGCGGGTTAAGGGAACCGAGACAGGTCATATCAAGACGATGGGAGAGTGACAATTTAAGGTATGTTCTGTTCTGTTCAGTTCTCCTAACGACGGTTCCCAAGCGGCTAAGCGGTACGTAAACATAGTTGCACCCACCTGGCGCAGAGTGTCCGTCCTAGAATTTTCTAATTAAAGGTATGTGAAATGTAACCCCGTTTATAGTTGAGAATATTGCCGCTTCCAGCGAGAATGGGACCCGGGACCACTAGGTCAGCATGCCAGCGCTTAACCCACTGAGCCATCAGCGAAGACTAACCTGGACAGTCTAGCTAGAGCCTTATGAGTCTTTTTTTTTGCGCCTGTTCGTTCTTTAGGGTCCATATGCGAATGTACAGGATGAAGATAATCTTTGCTGTTTGCGTACGCAATAAGTGTCCTTTTTTATGTGTCGTGACCTATATTGTAATGTTACTACCGTAAAATTATAAAAACTCGGGACACCTAATTATCGTAATTGTCATAACACTGAAACAGTTTGGTTTTGCAATAAAATGCGTTCAAAAGCTGCAGATGGAATGGAAAATAGGGTAGACCCTGACCAGACTGCTCCGAAAGGAGCCTGCTGATCTGGGTCTGCACTGTTTGCTTATACCATTTTGTCTCAATACTTAGAGTTTTTATGATATATCTGAATTTCAGACACGTCAGTGAGAATGTGGCCGGACACTGTCCAAAATATCTGACAAGATGGATGATGAAGAAGACCGACAAAGAGTATATTCACTGCAACGAGGGCATAGTCATGATCAGGGGACAGTAACAGCCCCAACCTCGCCGCCCAGTGGTCCAGCAGGCACGGGACTACTGGAAGAAATTGATGCTGTTTACGAAAATCTGCGTTTCCGTCGTCACCCGGAAGCATTCAGTTCGCATACGACTCTAAATGGTACTCCGAAAAGATACATAAAGAAGCACGCGAAAGATGATCATGCGGATTGTGGTACAACAGAATTTGTTGATAACGATCCTACGTACAGTACTATACCTAAACGGCATTTCAACAAACATGTGAGGATTGCAAAACCAGACAGTGATCCTGTTGACGACTCTGATAATGATAATGAAAACAAAGCTCAACAGAAAGCGGCATATAGACAAGAGTTGAGGAAGTCATCCCTCCAACATGTGTCTGACACTAACTCAATACCAGTTCTTGAGGGCCTGCGCCAGTGGGCTTCTTACCGGCGAATATCTAGAGAACAGTCACAAGAGGAGCCCAGCAGGCATGAGAAAATATATGACGTTCCAGATATTCCAAATGGCAATTTGAATCCTTGGATCACCCATCGCCGCGCCCCAAAGTCATACCCGGAACTCCCGCAGACTTGGGATCAGTCAGCTGAAGATTCAGGACAGCAAACCATTGTTTCACCGTTAGAATCCTACAACTGGCCTGACATTTTGCAGACAGGACATCCTCCATCAGGAACTGATGCAGACTTGTCCGAGCTCCATGCCCCGCCAAGAAAACCTCCGCCTAGACTTCTTAAGAAAAAGACAAAACCTATCTTAAAACGTCCAATAAACATCACCAAAAATGATTTAAACAGGGATCCACCTCAGAACGAAAGCAAAACTAGCTGGTTTAGGAAGGGAATAGGGAGGTTTAAGCGACCTAAAGGAAAGTCGGAGAAGCTAGGGCCTGATGGTTCAGAAAGTTACAGAGCAAGTGAAGAAAGAAGAAAAAAGCATCCATTCTTTTATTGTAGACTCATTGCACAATACCCAAAGACAGCTTTTGGTAAGTGGTGTTCGTTGAAATAGGGACCAGTTAAGGCTAATGCATACACTGAGAATAAACGAAAGTTATCAGCAATATTTCACCAGAACGATTTTGCTCTGCTCACGGGTGATTTTTGGGATACTTGAAATAAATAATCCTACATTTAAAACAAATGGAAAAGGAACTTTCAAAATAATAAAAATAATAATAAATATTTGTCCCAAAACAGCAAATCCAAAATGCAAATTCATTTTATTACTGCAGTTCATTGAGTTCAATGTTTTTGGATATTTATGTAATTGAAAACAATGGGAGATGCAAAGGAGTGTACAATTAATTAAACAGCGCGGGTTCAGCCAAGCATAATCCTAGGTTTTGATGTCACACAACAAAAATGTTAGTGTGCAAAGATCAAATCATGCATTGGTAAGACTGGGGGTACTCTCTGTTCAAATTATTACTAAAGGCATGCATTTTACATGACTATTCTTCTTGGTGGCACACGGTGTAGGCCCAAATGAGATGACTCAGTAGGATTCAGCTCATCTGATGTAACACTGTTTACAAAAATATTTTTTCTTAAACTTGAAAGTGTTGACCATTACCATACTTTCTTTGCAGTCCTAGCATTATGTGGTCATCTGCTGATAATGGTTTTAACAGTGGTTTTGTTGCTGGCCCAGTACGACTTGTTCCCCACCGATTTTGAGAATTTACCAATGTATGACTGGACTGTCCCCTGGCGGCGCCGGGACATGGCCTGGCGGTTTCGTGACACTTATGAAAATAGGTACATAGGGAAACTGTACTTTCAAAGTTTACCAAAGTGGTATCGTTCTAAAGAGTACGATCGTGGTAATATCATGCTGTTTTATGACGCGGGAAAAGAAAATATATTCACTAAAGAAAAACTGAGCAAAATGGAATTTATAGAAAATACTGTTGCCTCGATGCCAGAATATTTGAAGTACTGTGTCCAGGATGCGTCACGCCGATGCAAGAAACCAACGTCAGTTTTACGGTACTTTGACGGGACGTACGCAAACTTAAATCCAGTGTTTTATGATCCAAGTTATAGCAGGATTCCAGCAGTGCTATATTCAGCTGCTAATGACAATCGGACTAAAGAAGATTTCTCCATTCTTCTTGCTAAACGTAATTCCATTAGTCCACAGTATGCAGAAGCGAGTCTCACTCGTTCTGTGATACCACTAGGTTTTCCCATCAGAGATATAAAAGATTTGAAAGAGATGGAGGCAGAGATGCAGAGATTTCTTGTGAACAGTTTCAAACCATTGATTCTTAACCTACAATCAAGCACCAGTGAGTTTGACCTTGTGTACTGGAGTTATCTCCTATTCGTTCTAGAAATTGCTAAGCAAGCTTTAAAGGAAATTTTGCTCGCTATTGGAAGTGTTTCTTTTATATTCTGTTTCATCATTTATCACACCAAGTCATTGTGGATATCTACATTTGCTGTGATGAGTATTTGTACTAGTTTCCTCGCAGCCAACATGATCTATAGAATCGTCCTCGACTTCAGATACTTTGGGCTTTTCCACATCATTGCCATTTTCATCATACTCGGCATTGGCGCGGATGATCTCTTTGTGTTTCTCGACACATGGAAGAACACCGCGTTTAACAGCTACCCTAGCCTTGCTCACAGGCTTTCAGATGCTTACAAAAGATCAGTATTCAGTATGTTTGTTACATCACTTACCACCGTGATAGCTTTCTTTGCTAGTGCGTTTTCACCACTACTGCCAGCAAAATCATTTGGCGTCTTTGCAGGTTTACTCGTTATAGTAAACTATATATCAGTCGTGATTTTCTTTCCCACAGTTGTAATTATGCATCATATTTATTTTGAAAAATGCAAATGGCCTTGCTTGTCATGCTGTGGATTATGTTGTTGTTGCTGCAAAAGAAGTTCACCAGAGAAAACGGGAGAAAACAAAACAAGTTTGTCTAATGGAGCTCCCGGGTCTTGTGGCAACTCCTTGTCTTGTTCTGGTAAATCGGGATCCACTGAAGAAATTGATGGACAAGAAAATAGTGCTTTTGAACTGGACAAAGACATGGAATATGGCTTTATACCTGCAGACCAAGAAAATGGCAGGATTACATATACAATTATTGATGGTGTGAGTAGGACTGATCCTGACGCTTTTAACATGCAAAACAAAATAAGGAATGACGCTGTGACTTACACTGATATTAATGCAGCTAATACAAATAAGTCATCAGGTTCTAGTGATTCAAATTCAAAAGAAAAGAAAGTGTTGGTAAGATTCTTCAGAAACTATTTCTATCGGTTTGTGACGAACAGGATAGCTAGATGGATTATCATTGCTGTGCTTGGTTTGCTTGTGGCACTAGCTGTCTTCAACGCTGCCAGACTGGAACCAGACAACGAACAGGTCAGGGGTCGTATTCACAAAACAACTTAAGTCGTTGCTATGCTGTTGCTAAGGCTAAATTTCTATAAAAAAGATTATCTACAACGATGAAATTTGCTCTGGAGGAACAGTCCTTCCAGACTGTTCCTCCATAGCAAATTTCATAGTTGTAGGAAATTTCCTTCAAAGAAATTTAGCCTTAGCAACATCATAGCAACGACTTAAGTAGTGTTATGAATACGGCCCCAGTTGCATGGAATATGACTGCATTCTACTCACTTAAATGTAAATCGATCTGAGATACGATACGATTCATGCCAGTCCTTTATAAGATCAGCAAGTAACTTTCACGGTCGTTTTATTATTGGTCTGGCATAGATCATATTAGACGGAATGCAAATTGTATGAATACTATTTGATGACTGGTGTTTAATACGATCAGTTTACATCTAAATGTGTAGGGTGGAATGTTTATTAATAAGTCATTTTGTGCAAGATTGTTTTATTGATGTTTGGCCCGGGATGAATTTATAATTTAATCAACTTGACTGCATTAAGGTCTATGCATACACCTCCGTGTTTTCTGCCGGTTTATCAATAGACCTTAATTCAGTCAAGTTGATTAAATTATAAATTCATCCCAAGCCTTTCGGAAAAAAATGAAAATGAAGTAATGCTTTTCAACTCACGACTATGTAAAGCTTTTGTGCACTTTTTGCCTTGAAGTTACTGAAATTTTGGAATTATAACAAAAGTACTTTCAGGAGTTTTGTGAGAGCTCCAACAGTTCATCTTTAACGATCCTTACTTACTTTTTCTGCTAACAACATTATAGGTCTATACAGATGAATCAAAACACATTGTTATATTAGGGGAGAGTCGGGTGACTTCGGACAAGCGGGTAAATTCGGACATACCATTGCAAACAGTGAAAATCCAGATGAGACGGCTCAAAAGGAGCCGTCTCATCAGGATTTTCACTGTTTGGCCAGTTAGTGTTTTGTTTTAGTTCCAGACAACTGACATGTTAAGGAAACAAAGTCACTGTCCGAATTTACCAGCTGTTCGAATTTACATGACTTGACCCTAACACTCTGCACAAGTAATAAAATCACCGAGAAAGCCTTACGGACAAGTTTTTTTTTTTTTTACCAAAATCAATCGATTTTTTGCCCAAAAGGGAGAGTCGGTTAACTTCGGACAGCGGTTAAATTCGGACAGTGACATTGTTTCCTTTATATATCAGTTGTTTGGAACTAAAATAAAAATAGCTCGCCAAACTGTGAAAATCCTGATGAGACGGCCCATTATGAGCCGTCTCATCTGGATTTTCACTGTTTGCAATGGTATGTCCGAATATACCCCCATGTGCGAAGTTACACGACTCTATCCCAATGCAATTAGTTCTGTATGATTTCAGGTGAAATATTATCGTGGGAGCCACAACTATGGAAAGGCTCTGCAGTTCGATTCCAGTGGTTTTGTGTCGAGTGGCTCCGACAGAAATGTGGCGGTATATATAGTTTGGGGGCTCCACCCTAGAGACTTATCCAGCTGCCACTTCTCCGATCAGTTCTGTGAGGGGAAAGAAAGTTATGATAAATCATTTGATCCTAATTCACCACAGGCTCAGATGGCACTCATGGTAAGAAAAGGTTCAAGTTTGTTCCAGTTTACTATTGTTTATTATCCACATTGATGGCAACTGAACATTTGTCACAACACTAATAACACAATTTCAAGGTTCGTCGAGATATCATAACAGGTCGACGAGAGATCAAGTGTTTCATCTTTTGTGACGAACTGTTGGCTTCTGTAGGCAACGAAACTTTTCTGAAAAGGGGACTAACTGTTGGCTTCTGTAGGCAACGAAACCTTTCTGAAAAGGGGACTAACTGTTGGCTTCTGTAGGCAACGAAACCTTTCTGAAAAGGGACTAACTGTTGGCTTCTGTAGGCAACGAAACCCTTCTGAAAAGGAGACTAACTGTTGGCTTCTGTAGGCAACGAAACCCTTCTGAAAAGGAGACTAACTGTTGGCTTCTGTAGGCAACGAAACTTTTCTGAAAAGGAGACTAACTGTTGGCTCCTGTAGGCAACGAAACCCTTCTGAAAAGGAGACTAACTGTTGGCTCCTGTAGGCAACGAAACCCTTCAGAAAAGGGGACTAACTGTTGGCTTCTGTAGGCAACGGAACCTTTCTGAAAAGGAGACTAACTGTTGGCTTCTGTAGGCAACGAAACCCTTCTGAAAAGGAGACTAACTGTTGGCTTCTGTAGGCAACGAAACCCTTCTGAAAAGGAGACTAACTGTTGGCTTCTGTAGGCAACGAAACCCTTCTGAAAAGGAGACTAACTGTTAGCTTCTGTAGGCAACAAAACCCTTCTGAAAAGGAGACTAACTGTTAGCTTCTGTAGGCAAAGAAACCCTTCTGAAAAGGAGACTAACTGTTGGCTCCTGTAGGCAACGAAACCCTTCTGAAAAGGGGACAAACTGTTGGCTCCTTTTCTGAAAAGGAGACTAACTGTTGGCTTCTGTAGGCAACGAAACCCTTCTGAAAAGGAGACTAACTGTTGGCTTCTGTAGGCAACGAAACTTTTCTGAAAAGGAGACTTACTGTTGGCTTCTGTAGGCAACGAAACTTTTCTGAAAAGGAGACTAACTGTTGGCTTCTGTAGGCAACGAAACTTTTCTGAAAAGGAGACTAACTGTTGGCTTCTGTAGGCAACGAAACCCTTCTGAAAAGGAGACTAACTGTTGGCTTCTGTAGGCAACGAAACTTTTCTGAAAAGGAGACTAACTGTTGGCTTCTGTAGGCAACGAAACTTTTCTGAAAAGGAGACTAACTGTTGGCTTCTGTAGGCAACGAAACTTTTCTGAAAAGGAGACGAACTGTTGGCTCCTGTAGGCAACGAAACATTTCTGAAAAGGAGACTAACTGTTGGCTCCTGTAGGCAACGAAACCCTTCAGAAAAGGAGACTAACTGTTGGCTTCTGTAGGCAACGAAACCCTTCTGAAAAGGAGACTAACTGTTGGCTTCTGTAGGCAACGAAACTTTTCTGAAAAGGAGACGAACTGTTGGCTTCTGTAGGCAACGAAACTTTTCTGAAAAGAGGGGACTAACTGTTGGCTTCTGTAGGCAACGAAACCCTTCTGAAAAGGGGACGAACTGTTGGCTTCTGTAGGCAACGAAACATTTCTGAAACGGAGACTAACTGTTGGCTCCTGTAGGCAACGAAACATTTCTGAAAAGGAGACGAACTGGTGGCTTCTGTAGGCAACGAAACATTTCTGAAAAGGAGACTAACTGGTGGCTTCTGTAGGCAACGAAACTTCTCTGAAAAGGAGACGAACTGTTGGCTTCTGTAGGCAACGAAACTTTTCTGAAAAGGAGACTAACTGTTGGCTTCTGTAGGCAACGAAACCCTTCTGAAAAGGAGACTAACTGTTGGCTTCTGTAGGCAACGAAACATTTCTGAAAAGGAGACGAACTGTTGGCTTCTGTAGGCAACGAAACTTTTCTGAAAAGGAGACTAACTGTTGGCTTCTGTAGGCAACGAAACCCTTCTGAAAAGGAGACTAACTGTTGGCTTCTGTAGGCAACGAAACTTTTCTGAAAAGGAGACTTACTGTTGGCTTCTGTAGGCAACGAAACTTTTCTGAAAAGGAGACTAACTGTTGGCTTCTGTAGGCAACGAAACCCTTCTGAAAAGGAGACTAACTGTTGGCTTCTGTAGGCAACGAAACTTTTCTGAAAAGGAGACTAACTGTTGGCTTCTGTAGACATCGAAACCCTTCTGAAAAGGAGACTAACTGTTGGCTTCTGTAGGCAACGAAACTTTTCTGAAAAGGAGACTAACTGTTGGCTTCTGTAGGCAACGAAACCCTTCTGAAAATGAGACTAACTGTTGGCTCCTGTAGGCAACGAAACTTTTCTGAAAAGGAGACTAACTGTTGGCTTCTGTAGGCAACGAAACTTTTCTGAAAAGGAGACTAACTGTTAGCTTCTGTAGGCAACGAAACTCTCCTGAAAAGGAGACTAACTGTTGGCTTCTGTAGGCAACGAAACCCTTCTGAAAAGGAGACTAACTGTTGGCTTCTGTAGGCAACGGAACTTTTCTGAAAAGGAGACTAACTGTTAGCTTCTGTGTAGGCAACGAAACCCTTCTGAAAAGGGGACGAACTGTTGGCTTCTGTAGGCAACGAAACTTTTCTGAAAAGGAGACTAACTGTTGGCTCCTGTAGGCAACGAAACCCTTCTGAAAAGGAGACTAACTGTTGGCTTCTGTAGGCAACGAAACCCTTCTGAAAAGGAGACTAACTGTTGGCTTCTGTAGGCAACGAAACTTTTCTGAAAAGGAGACTAACTGTTGGCTCCTGTAGGCAACGAAACCCTTCTGAAAAGGAGACTAACTGTTGGCTCCTGTAGGCAACGAAACTTTTCTGAAAAGGAGACTAACTGTTGGCTTCTGTAGGCAACGAAACTTTTCTGAAAAGGAGACTAACTGTTAGCTTCTGTAGGCAACGAAACCCTTCTGAAAAGGAGACTAACTGTTAGCTTCTGTAGGCAACGAAACCCTTCTGAAAAGGAGACTAACTGTTGGCTTCTGTAGGCAACGGAACTTTTCTGAAAAGGAGACTAACTGTTAGCTTCTGTGTAGGCAACGAAACCCTTCTGAAAAGGGGACGAACTGTTGGCTTCTGTAGGCAACGAAACTTTTCTGAAAAGGAGACTAACTGTTGGCTCCTGTAGGCAACGAAACCCTTCTGAAAAGGAGACTAACTGTTGGCTTCTGTATGCAACGAAACCCTTCTGAAAAGGGGCAAAGAGAGCAAATTATTTATTTTAAGAGCTGATTCCTATTGTGAATAGATGCAAAGATGAAAATGGTTGAATTGCTGCCTCCTTGAAATAAACCAGGTCACCTTAGCTTTTCAGGATGCAAGAGTGTATTCATGATTGGAAGACTGTCGTGTTTCAGGATCCAAGATGTCACGTGTGTGACAAATACAGTCAGCATTCTTCATATATCAATGACCAAATTCATTACATGTGTGAATGCGTTTTGTGAAAAGCACAGTCTAACAGAGGCATTAAATAGAAACTCTTTTGACATTCTAAATGTATCTGATTATATGTAATATAAGGTAACATTTGTTATTTGTCCTGCTTTCAACTCTGATTTTTAATTTTTGCAGAATTTCTGTGATACTCTCTTAAACTTCTCTCCAGAAGAGATCAACCATTTCAAGATTCGTCGAGACATCATCACAGGTCGACCGGAGATCAAATGTTTCATGAAGGAACTCAGGGATTATCTATCGGTAAAGTTTGTATTTAATGTACTTTGTACAATTTTATGTTGATTAGGGCGGCATATAAATTAAAGCAGGCTTTGAAAGCAAATCAGGCACTGTACCTGTCATGCTTTTGTGCTCAGGGACGGCGGCCTCACCAGGCAAGCACAACTGGATAAACAACAACAAACGCTTGTACACAGGGTATAATCGATTCCGCCAATTTTCGCTTCCTGCAGAGACTGGCCGTCATATTTGGCTTCCGCCGAGACTGTCGGCGATCTCTTACTTCCTGCAGAGACTACTGTCCTCGAAAAATGGCTTCCTGCCGAGACTGTCCGCGTGACTCTACATCCTGCCGAGAGCCTCGGCAGGAAGCAGAATCACGCGGACAGTCTCTGCAGGAAGCCATTTATCATGTACAGAAGTCTCGGCAATAAGCAAGAGATCGCGGACAGTCTCAGCGGAAGCCAAATATGATGTACAGTCTCTGCAAGAAGCGAAAATTAGTGGAATCGATTATACCCTGTGTTGTATGATCGATAAGTCTGATCGTTTGTCTTTTCTGATGGAGAAACCCTATATAGTTGTACGTGTTACGTTTTCTTCATGTCTATAGAAATATGGCATAATTAACGGTGTCTGACATACAAGAAACAATCTCAGTCTTAGTCACGATCCATCATACCTAAAAATTTCAAGGTCATTTTTTGCGACTTAAAGTACATGTACTTCGATGCCATATGAGCCGCGCCAGAAAAGGTATCATAGATCAGAATCAGAATCAGAATCAGATTTGTTTACTGATGATACGTCCAAGGACAATCATTCACCAGGATCTGTGAATCAGGGAAGCTAGTCCCTAGCCCTTATAGGAGAAGTAAACTTAGTAACTGAATCCTCCGCACACTCAGCAGCAGAAATAAGGGAATCTTCCACGGAATTCCAATCTCTAATAGTCTGGGGGAAGAAACTGGACTTGTAAATGTCAGTCCCAGCCAATGGGGGGAATGATGATTCCTGGTACGCCTACTTATGGGAACAAGGTCATTTATGGGTAACAGGCTGCACCCCTCAGACCTTTGTAAAGCATTTTAGTCTACTATCTTTCCTTCTCTTTTTCATGGTTCATCAGAATCAGTTTCATATGTGTAATTTCCCGTTACAAATCTAGTTGCCCTTTCTGCACTTTATCAAGTTCATCTTGAAGAGTATATATACTTTATATAAGAATACTTTATATATAGATTATATAAGAACCGCGAAGGTTCAGAGCAGGCTGCATATCCATGCAGATTGGGAATTAGGCATGCGCCAGCTGATCAGAATTTCCTGTTTGCGGTAACGTTAGGGCCATTACCTCATGACACTGGTCAAATGCATCTAATTATTCAAATCAGACATGGAAATGTACAAAAAGTAGAGTATTGAGTACATATAATTCTGGAGAAAAAAATGATTATGCAATATGAAACATTAGTATGACCCATCATTAGCCCCGCCTCGTCTAGGTGACATATAAAAATATCTCAGTGATAATATCGGTTCATATTCCGTCAAACATATGCTCTGCCCCCTCATTAGAACCGCCACGGAACACCAAATGTTTCAGAAATGTGTCTGAATTAGCCTCAAAACCTTTTATAGACCCCCGAGAAAAGGTCTAAACTAGGGCGCAATTGCACATGACTTAGATTGTGAGACACAATTACGAATTTATTTATTACCATTCTTATGTATTTTTTGCTACAGAGAGAGTCTATGGCTACAGGTGTGGACTGGTCATTGCCCTGGGGCTACACCAAAACGCTGACGTTTATGTGGAACAAACCGCAATTTTATGACACCTCAAAGTTCAACCAAAGTTTTGAAAGCTTCTTACAGGTAAGTCTCGTCGACCATCTCAGGTAATACATCTTCGCTAGCCAAGGATACTAAGTCCACTTTGTTCCTTACGTCAAAGTGGACTTAGTACTCTTGGCTAGCGAAGATGAACAGAAATTTATCGTTTCTATATGGGACACTATATTAAGTTAAATGGGTACATTTTCAGGGGAAGTACTTCTGCCATTATCATTTTTGCCTCCCATTTAACTTTGGGATCAGCTTTTAAAAGAAAAGTTGCACCCAAGGTATAAATTCTTTCTAAAGAGTAAACGCCATTTGGAAAGGCTTGTCCTCCAAAATCACAAAAATTGTTTACGATTGTAAAAATGGAGGTTTACGAACACATATGAAGTTGCCATTGACTTTCAATAGGTAAATTTAAAATTGGCTATTTCTGCCATAGTATTGCAGACATAATGACAAATCATTAACTGAAATATTTCTTAGCACATCCTTCATCAGACAGACATATGGATTAAGAGAGGGCTGCTGAATTGGTTTGGTTGCCATAGCATTGCAAATGGCAAAATATTTTAAGGTCTAATTCCTCAGTATCTTAAGGTTGGAAGAGCTGAAACTTTGCAAAAATATTCTGCGCATAAGCTCCTCACAAAACACTGTTTTTATGGCATTGGGTTCAGGAATTCGGTTGCTGTGGAAACTTAAAATTGACATTGACTGTCAGTGAGAAAACTGAAAATCAGCTATTACTTCATTTAGTATTACAGGTACATTAACAAATCCGCGTTTCAGAAATGATCTGTAGATAGTCACTTATCAAACATATGGATCTATTTTTACTGCTCAATCTGCTTGTTGCCATCACAATCAAATCTTGAAATTGGCAAAAATTGCACAGCTGGTCTTGGCACGCAGTTAACATATACATGTCCCTAAACATTAGTCAACTTTCTTGATTTTTTCAAACATCAAACTTACTTATTTATGTTTGTTGGTTATATCTTGAAGCATTATGTTGTCTACGCTTAGTTTCAAAATTTCTGCTTTTATTTCATACTCAGATTCCAATTTCCTACTGGCTGAACGATGGCTACCGTTTCTGGAACACCACCAGTTTCAGAGACTACCGTCCCCTGATAGGGGAAGTCCTTGGGCCCTTCTCTTCACCTCTCAGGACAGATTTCAGTAAGTAACCTTTGTCAAGAGTAGTCTGCTTAAGACAGGTGACCCCCTCAATACAGGCTCATTTGCAAGGTATTTTGCTTAACCCATTTATACGTAGTTTCTCATAAAGGGAATATAGGCAAATAGTAACGCAAGGCTCAATATTAATGTGTACAATTGAATAATTAAGGTACATCTAAATGTCAATATGACTTGGTGGCTAAAGTATAAAAATACAAAGCATCCATATATTTAGGCCACCAAGTCACATTGACATTTTGAAGTACCTTAAGGTTGTGATTTGTGGTATATACAAAAATATGAATAGAACTATAAAAAAATTAATGTATCTCTCTGAAAGTTAGCAGACTTCTTATTTTTGTTGTTCTCTACAGTTTAGAATACAAAATAGTGACATGCTGTTTAAAAATGTGTTTTTATATGGAAAGATCAAAGGGTAATTTTGTGCGCAGAAATCTAAAAAAGTTACTTTATTATTGAAAATGTACTAGCTCTGAAGGTACTTTAATGCATTAAAAAGAGCGTCCTGGCAATTATTTGTTCCAACTCTTTTTCAAATTGTAAGGTTGACCAGTTGAAAACAGGAGCTTTTTCTCAAATATCTGACCATGTATACAGTGCATGGATACTGGATGCATTAGTTAAATGCAGGTAGTGCAGTTATACCTATATCATACTCACAGTTTAAATAATAGAGTATTGTGACTATAATAGGTGTGTGATTGAAATTGTTCAACCTTGAAAATAGACTCTTCTGTGTCTTTTTGACAAATATTTGAACGCAGGCTACATCTTTTTTTACCTGCGCAGCCTGATAATGTGTCAAAAAACTGAAAAAAAAAAAACAATTGCTTGGATGCTCTTTTTAATGCACTGAAGAAACTTCAGACCTACTTACATTTTTAATAACGATGGTTATTTTTTAGATTTTAGTGCACAAAATTACCCTTTGATCTTTTCTTATGTAGAACCTTTTCAGCATCAACAAGTTCTGCATTTTGGGATTCTGAATCGTGAGAAACAACATAAAAAAGGCACCTGCTAAGTTTTGGAAAGATCTGTTGTATTTTCACCTTTTTATGCAGAGTTTTGTCTTCGCCCAAAATCAGTGATTATCACCACCTTAAGGAACTGGTTTTGCACATAAAAAGTCAATAAAAGGATGCAAGCATCGTCTGAATATTCATGGCTGTGAAAATTGTTTCAGAACCAGTTTTCATGCATGTCTCCTGCCGACTGGCTTTACCAGAACAGGTTAGGGTCATGACTTTGATGAAATTTGATCCTCGCTCATTTGGCATATAGAATGTTCGTAGGCACATCCACATGTACTTATACCATTGATATCAAGGGAAACGGTTTTTGTGACTTCCTATGTTTTTTCCCTGGCGGAAAAAGTCCTTCCAAACAAAAGGGTTTACTTAAAAAGTATACATATAATTTCGCTTAGAATTAAGAGTTGACCCTCATTGAGAACGGAAGCAGAAAAGAAAATAGTAGAACTGGTTCCTGTTTAAGCGTACCTATTCACCTAAAATGTGTGAATACATTCCATAGATTGATCTCCATTTAACAAGAAAGACCACTTTAAGATTTTTGTTGTTGTGTTGATGTTTTAAGTCCCCGGTAAACAGCTATGGTCATGTCGGGACGGTCAGTTAACCTAACCACACTATTACTGGGCAGGCTTAGACCTCCTAAGCGGTTAACCAGTACAAAGTGCACATACTTTTGTCAGTAACTAACAACTGCCCTTCTTGAATCAGCGGAAGGAGAAACGAAAGTATGTGGCCGGACCAGGTATCGAACCCGGTACCTCTGGCTGTTGAGTCAGAAGTGCTATCGACTGCGCTACGCGGCCCGGCACCACTTTAAGATAAAAAGTACTTGCTTCTTTGGTAGATGATTCTTTTATCCAAAAGGAGCTTGTCTTGTTTCAGGAACTTCATTTCTAGAGGGACCTAATTCTTTCATTCATTTACGAGTAGCCGCTATGAAATTGAGACGAATTTAGTCGTCAGAGTGCTGCCCTTAGAGCAGTATCTGTACACCTTAACAAAAAGAAAAGTTTGAGCTGCGATGCGACAAAACCAGCAAAGTGACATGTGCGCCCAGCGAAGACTCAGGTCAGCCTTGGCAGCCGCCCAGTCTGGTCAGAGTCTAATGGGTAGCTTCGGTGTTAAGGTAG
Source organism: Ctena decussata (assembly GCA_963989385.1). Lineage (NCBI taxonomy): Eukaryota > Metazoa > Mollusca > Bivalvia > Lucinida > Lucinidae > Ctena > Ctena decussata. The sequence continues at coordinate 87,979,072 of OZ022499.1, read as the reverse complement.
GTCCATGCGGAGACAGCGAAGATTCTGATCAGACTAAGTGGATCTGAGTCTTCGCTGGGTGCACATGCCCCTATGATGGTTGTGTCAATGATAAAGGTAGGCCCGATATCTCATACCCCATGTTTAACTAAACCTTTCTGCAATTTACAGCTGTATTCTATGGCAATGATATTAAGTACCTGGGGATACAGGTTAACCTCACCCTCGGCCGGTTTTCAACAGGATACAAGAGCGGCAAGCCAGTTATGGACAGATGGGAGGACTTTGTTTCATCGCAGGTACACAATTACAGTGTTCAAGTTAAATGTACAATGACGCCGTAGTCGAGTGGTTGTACGCGCTCGGCTATGGTCTGAAGTACGGAGGTTCAAGTTCCGATGACCAGCCATCGAACAAAACAACCCAACAAAAAAAAAACGTTTCTGCCAACCCAGCAGTAAATGTAAACCTTTTGTCGAGTTAGGTTTTCATATACTGGACAAAAAATACAGGTATCAAACATTTGAATTGTCATTTCTCTACCGATAATTCTCCAAGATGCATTTTATAGCACTTCTTATGCCATCAATTTTAAAAGTGTGCACCAGTTTGTTAAAGCAAAGCAGTCTTTCAAATCACACTACCCTCAAAATCAAAGTGGTCAGCAATCCATAAGGAGCAAAATCACCAAAAGTTTCGATTTCGTCAGTTCATGAAATTTTTGCAAAATTGCTCGACGGTCATCAAATTTAATCAGTTCTCAGATCGAAAGCTGAAATAAGTTTAAAACTCCATAGACATAGTGCTGAGTATTTGTGCAGTCTGTTGTGTCTCAGCTGTTCTTGTTTCATTATTTTAGGTACAACAGATGCCTCCAGGTTTAAAGAAAGGATTTCAGTCGACCAGTAGTTTATGGCACACACTCTCAGTACAGAAGGTAGGTTTTTAAATCAAAATCAATAAAAACATAATATGATGTCAAGAGTAAAGATGCAGCATATTCTTAGGTTCTTGAAGCATTTCTTTAGGAAACAGAAAGACTGAGAGGATGTGAAGACTCTTCTTGGTTTCTGCTTTTGCACATGTTATAAACCCTTTTTCTCATGGTGTGGCTCTTTAACAATGTTCTCCATTTAGATAAAATAATTAACAGTGCAGTGCAATGTTGTATTTGGGCAACTTTTCTAAATCATGTTTTACCATTCGAATATATTATTCACAAGGGAATTTTTTGATAACACCACTAATCCCCATCACTCTTTACTCCAAAATTTCGGCCTCCTGGCCTTTATCAAGAAGGATAAAACAACAATTGTCACATGCTTTACAATGGCTGGGAACTCGTTTTGGAGACAAGTGCAAACAGTGCAGACCCAGTTGAGACTCCCGCTAAACGCAACGTCTGATCAGGGTCGACACTGAATGCTAACAGGATTTTCTATGCAAAATACAATGAAACAGAAAACATTCCCAGAAACCTCTAAAACTAAAAATGGACTCATCCAAACAATAAGGATGGGCAATTTCACTGGTCAAAAACGGTTAATAGTAGAAACGTTGTTTGCAGATGAAGCGTAAGGGGGTGAAGGTGAAACTCACGCTGTTGAATTGTATTCTGATTGAGTGATGTTTAGATTGTTTTTAATTCAATGCATTTGCAGACAATGGCAGACAGCGCCATCTTTGGAATAGTGTTGGGAATCCTGTGTGCTCTGCCGATTCTGATCCTGTCCACACGGAACATCATTACTGGTTTCTTCGCCACGTTCTCCATGTGCTGCACCACTGTCTGTGTCATTGGAATGATTCCACTGCTCGGCTGGAAACTTGGGGTAGGCTTTCCCTTTATTATGGTCTGATTGTCCATCTGGTGCTTACAGAATAGCAATAGAGTGAATTATAATAGAAAATTTGTGTTCTTAAACTGTAGATTTCTGTCTAAACTTTAGCGCAAACAAATTAAGATATGGTTAAATGGTACAGTATTTCTGTAAAAATATTATGTGGCTGATACTAAACTACACAAAACAGCGTATTAGTACATTGTATTTGATGATTCAAAACCTTCCGGTAAGCCAACGAATGCACTAATAAGGAGAAGAACTAAATAAGCTTATGCTTTCTTTCTGACCCTAATGTGTTTATACCTCATCATTGCTGTAACCATGAATGTATGTTTTTTAGAAATAAAATATGTTTAAACCAACAATGCGCTAATAGCCATCGGATATCGAGGAACCAGAGTCTGAAAGCGAAGGTTTCAACTTCGGAGGTGCTCAGCAGATGTTAATGTACACAGACAATATAATTTGATCTATATGATTGCATAAAAACTTAAATGTTATGAGGAGACTCATAAAACGAGCAAAGGCATCACAAAAAGTTTATTTTTGAGTGGCGAAAACGTTAGCTGCAAAGTTTTGATAAAGCTACTTCAAAGGTTAGAAGCAACTAGTTTTCATGCCCAAGTGGCAAACTTCACATTTTGCAGAAACCCCAGAATGAGGATAACTAAAGCCACAAAGCCAGTTTATCGCTGCAGGTCAATGCTGTTGTTAAAACAGATAATGCTGACCGTTCCAAGGTGCTACCTCTGTTGTGGTTTACTATTATTGTCATTGTATGTCGACTTTCACAGTTTTATATCAACGCTGATACGAAGTTATTTTTAGTTTTCAAAATGAGTATGATTATTTTTCTTTCATTTTTCTCCAGCTTCTTGAATCGCTGAACATGTGCATGGTGGTTGGATTGTCTGTGGACTATGTTGTTCATCTGGCGGAAGGATATCACATGTCTACGCACACAGACCGGATGTTACGGCTACGCGATATGTTGGAGGAGGTTGGGATATCAGTATTCTCGGGTGCATGTACTACACTTGGGGCTTCAGTATTTATGTTATTTGCTCAAATTCAGTTTCTAGTCAAATTTGGAATATTTATGTTCTGCACAATCGGATTTTCTCTGATATTTTCTCTGGGATTCTTTACGACAATCATGGGACTACTTGGACCAAGCGGAAGCACCGGAGATATCAGAGTACTCTGTAACAGATTGTTGAACCGCAACAAAAAGAAAAAGACCACTTCTTCAGAAAGCAGTAGGCCTGCTTCAAATGTACTGTCCTCGATCGAAGAAACAGACTCTGATAAATTGTGATGAGTAATTTTGCAGTAGCAAAAAAGGGGCATTATGTTCATCAGTCTCTGTTTAATTAACGTTTACTGTGGCAACAACATGCGTTTGTGGAGGCATAATACAAACTAGCCGCGAAAAGTGTTTTGCAGTCTGCACATATATTGATGTAAATAAGTTTTAAACTGTGCCATAATAAAAGACACCAAACTACCGGTATTTATAGTGGTTGATTTAAGTATTTTATAAATAACTTACAGTTGTTTGCATTTTAATTTGTCAGATGAAATTGATTAAAAACATGTATACCTTTGTCTGTTTCTTCTTATGATATTTCAAACGGATAACTGCTTATGCCAATTGCAACTCTGTAGTGTGGTAGTTCTTCACTCTGCTCTTTCTCTGATTACCCCAAATGAGAATTTAGGCATAGCATTCCGGTTAAATAAATTCTGAAAACACAAAACTTTTGCCCGGGAAGCAATGAACACACCTAAGAAACGACCCAACATATGAGACACGACACGAGAAAACCAACAACGTGGTTGTGCGCCCAGCGCAGACTCAGATCAGCCTGGGCATCCGCCGAGTCTGATCAGAGTCTTCCCTGTCCGCGTGGAGGTAGCTTAGACTCTTAGCTACCCTTTAAGCACTTAGCGAAGAGTAGGATCAGACTAGGCAGAATCTCAAGCTGATCTTAGTCTGGGCTGGGCGCACGACCACTTTGTTAGTTTTCTCGTGTCGCGGCTCATTTGGTTTTGTCTCACCTGCAACTAACAGAAGCGAGAAATTCGTATTATTTTTCCGGTGTCCTTGTCGTCGGCATAAACTTCTGTCGAGGGTTCTGGTTTATCTCTGTTTTATAGCATTTTGATTTGATTTGATGCTTAACGTCCTCGGTAAACAGCTATGGTCATGTCGGGACATTGCAGTGACAGGCGAGATACCGCCTTCCCCAGAGTTTTTATGTTGAGTCTGTTTATGAGTAGCAGTCAAACGCTAGCAACGACCTCAACGCACCAATGACTGTAAATAAACCTATTGACCCCAGCGGACCTGAAAACGTGCTATGCTCTATATTGAAGTACGGAGATATTTTCGCGGCCGTCACACGCAATTGAAACCAACAGTTGTAACATAGCTAAATTCTGAATGTATAGAATCTTTGCAAGCGAAACGCACCAAAGAATCGAATATAGCAGACTCGGTTCTATTGAATCCTTACCAAGAATTAATTCTTGGCCTTACCAAGAAAATAGCTACCAAGGCGGACATTTTAGCTTAATCAGTTGCTTTTTTGATGTCACCAGATTCTGTGTATGCGGGACCACATAGCTTTAAGTCAAAGGTTTCGGTGAATGTCCGTTAGTGTGTTAGTCTGACATGTCGTCAGTATGTCAATCTGTCAATCAGCCTCAAGTTATAGTTTCACATAAAAAATGAGCTTCTTACAGATGTCACAGCAGCTAGGTCATATCTGTGGCATTTATACCAAGATAAGTCTGAAACGGAGTAAAATTAACTTGAGTGAACAACTAAAACTCAGCTATGCATTCTAGTCAACGGTCTCTCTTTTTACTGCCCGTATTTTTTCATGTTTTATGCGTTAAAACAAGAAATAAAAACTCTAATCAGACTCTGTGGATGCACAGGATGATCTAAGACGACGCTGTTTTCAAATGCAAAAAATCCCTTTTTTCTCAAAGTCTTTGTTTGATCGATGATGCTGGTAGATCACCATATATATGTTTTCTGACTTGCGATTACCGATATGAAAGTATTAATTAATCATCAATTATAAGAGGAATGTGTCAATTTGGATTTATTAGGTCAATGCATCCCCGACAAAAAGCATGCATAATTTTTATACTGGATTTTAGGTGACTGGGTACACCTCCATGGTTTTCCGTTAACGGAAACTTAGTCATTACACTACAAAGTCATCAAAGTGGCATGTGCGCCCAGCAAAGACTCAGATAAGCCCAGTCCCCCAGTCTGATCAGAGTCTCGCTTTGTGCTTACACGGCAGCTAAGGGTCTAAGCTAGCTCCATGCAGACTGCGAGACTCTGATCAGACTGGACGAATAGTTTACAGTTTAAACATATTTTATTGCTCAAATAGTAGCAATGGGGTCGGGCTACAAGTTCTCACAACATTAGTTACAGCCCTCCCCCTGGACGAATGCCCAGGTTGATCTGAGTCTTTGCTAGGCGCACATGCCACTTTGTTGGGTTTGTCGTGTCGTGGCTCGATTTTTTTTGTGACTTCTTGTTTCGGTAGCCCTTCCTAAACAGACATCTACTCAATGGAAAGAGAGCATTGAGGAGGCAAATACTAAAATGGTAGAGCGACTCCTGAAAGTACATTGGTGTTCTCCTTAACTGTCGCAACGTCTTGTCATGACTGTCTGGCGAGGCGTTGATGTGGTAAGGGGAAAGAATGTACCTACAGAATAATGTTTAGATTATGTCATATAAAGCAAAGCTGGTTTTGGATAAAGTTTTGCTGAAACACATGAAATTAATCAAAATAGTTTAGAACTCATTACACCCTTACCTCGCAAATATGCGATCAGATGAACTAGAGGGTTTTAATGATCCTTAATTGCTTACCTGAGTTTTTTTCTCAGAAGTTTCTGGAATTTTCATTATCTACCCCAACGTTCTCTTCTCCAATTGTCATTAGTTTTACGTAAAATTATACAGGGCGTCATCCACAGTTTTACCATTTCATTTTGTAGCCACAGCCATCTTGGATTGGTTTGCATAAATTTGAAACAGCTTGATGCAAGGACCATTCTGAGTATCATTCCACAGTTCTAGAAATATTGTCATTTTCATGTTATTGTAGTAACAACAGCAATCTTAGCTCAGTTACATAGTCTCATATATCATTTTGACCAATTTTAGTCAAATTCTTCTAACTCACGTCTATAGTGTAATAATTATCTAATAGACGAGACACGTAACCACATTTTTATAATCAAGAATTTTGACCCGGACCTCAATGAGAATGTTCTGTTCAGTGAAGACTCTGATAAGCATGTGCGTCCACAGTCTGATCGATGTCTTCTCTGTTCCTATCAAGAATCTGTTCGATCCTAAACGAACAGTAACGACTGGTAACAGGCTGATCTTAGTCTTAACTGTTCGATCATATTATGACACATTTTCTACTGTCTTGCCTAAGTTGAGCCAGATCATGCGAAAACGTGTCTTAACGTATCTGCTCAACCCCGTACGTGATTCCGTGTTGTCTAGCTAGACCTGTAGATTCTCCAGTGACCATACTTGATGTGTGCAAAGAACAGGGTTCTAAACAGACTGCGCAGACTGGTCTGAGCTTTTGTTGTTCGCATTTACGTGAAGCACCCTTTTCGCTGCTAAATTAGTAAAACAGATCAGGAAATGAGGAATTCAGTGATTAACACATGGCTTGAAGCAGTACATGTATTTTCCAAGAATGATATTCACCCCACTGAACAAATATGAATAAAACATAAAACTTAATATTGTACATAAATAAAATGGAAGAAACCGGAAATGACAAGTCAGAAAAATCTGAAAACAAAGAGACAAAACCGTTCTTATATTGTAGATTGGTTTGTAGTTACCCCAAGACGGCATTTGGTAAGTGTCTTCATTTCTACTATTTTTCTCATAAACAGTGTTATTTGAAATGATGAATAGGACAAGACCAATTCGAATCCGAAAACAGATATGTGTTGTGGCGCCATGCAATATGTGCACATATGGTAACAAGAGAACGGAGCAAACGAAGTCCTGACCTCAAAGCTGACAGAAAGATATTATGCAAATCATGGATTTACTGACTTTAATGAGTATAAGGTCTTACTTGCTTCATAATATGGCTTTAGTCAAACACGCTTGACAAACAGCTGTCTTGATGCTAATACTTTTCTGGAACACATGGGAAGAAATCGAGATGCAGAATCTTTTGCGGCCTGACAAATTGCTTAAGCTTTTGCTGCAAAACTGTCTCTTTGTGGCATCGATTGTGTGTATTCCCTGGTTAAATTGCATCAGGCTGACAAGAGTCAGTTTACTGCCCATACAAAAAGAGCCTCGGCTATTCAAAGAGCAAGGCTCTGTTGTAGGACCAGTGCTGTTCTTGCTAGTTTATATATAGGACAATGTACCTTCGTATACAGAGACGAGATTGCGTAGTCAGCGGAAGATACTACACTCCATACAACCGCTAAAAGAATAAACTCCACATATGGGGGTCTAAGTTTTTATACTTTTTGCATGAAAATCATATTGCTTATAAGCTGCAGCAAATCTTAACCAAATGAACAATGGCTTTAGAAGTATTACGTCAGTAAAGAGACCACGCTATCGAATCTATTAATAGCAATGTTTCTACTACTACTGTTACTAGTGATGAAGAGTTAAACTCAGAAAAAATTTGGTCAAGAAAAATCAAGATACCGTTTGTCAAACTATCACCAGAAAGCTGGCTGTTTTGCTTTTGAACCATTTTCCTTACTATAGTTAACTTCATGTTTTACCTTTGTGCCTTAAGTTGCATAATAGCTTTCTGTTTAATTTCAGCTCTAACCCTTTGTGGTCATCTGCTAATTCTTTGTGTCACGGTGCTCTTGATGGTGCTTGGCTACGATTTGTTCCCCACCAATTTTGATACTTTACCAATGCATGATTGGAATGTTCCCTGGCGACGCCGAGACTGGGCCTGGAAGTTTCGTGATGATTACAAACATAAATACAATCGCAAACTTTATCAACAAACTCTACCAAGATGGTTTCGATCAAAAGAGTATGCTCGTGGCAATATCGTCCTTTATTATGACGCTGGTAATAAAAATATCTTCACCAAACAAAACCTCCAAAAGATGGAGTACATTGAAAATACTATAATGTCACTTGACCAATATTCACATTACTGCGTACAAAACTCTCCTTTGCAATGTGCGAAACCAGCATCGATTTTACGATTGTTTGATGGAACATATGCAAACCTTAGTCCTGTCTTTTATGATCCAAATTACAACAATATTCCCGCAGTATTATACACAGCAAGTATTAATGCTCGAACTAAAAAAACCTTTTTCATCTTTCTAGACAAACATGGAAGTATTGGTCCTGGTTTTGCACATGCTTCCGTCACACGGACTATAATACCACTTGGGTATCCATTAAACACTGATAGAGACATTTCGAGAATGGAGAAAACCATGCAGACATTTCTTGTTAACTCATTTAAACCACTCATATTGAGTCTGAAAGCAGGCACTGAGGGATTTGACCTTGTTTACTGGAGTTACTTGTTGTTCAAATCAGACCTTGCCAAACAAGCCCTGAAAGATGCTGTACTAGCAGCTGGGAGTGTTTTATTTATATTCTGTTTCATTGTCTACCATACCAAGTCATTGTGGATATCATCATTCGCTGTGATGAGTATCGGCACAAGTTTCCTTGCCGCTAATATGATTTACCGGATTGTGTTGGACTTCAGGTACATAGGATTCTTCCATATTATTGCAATCTTTATCATTCTCGGTATTGGCGCGGACGACCTTTTTATATTCCTGGATGTTTGGAAGAATACAGCCTATAACTCCTATCCTAGTTTAGCCCATCGCCTGACAGACTCTTACAGAAGATCCGTTGTCAGTATGTTTGTGACATCATTAACAACCGTCATAGCATTCTTTGCAAGTGCCTTCTCTCCTCTGCTACCCGCCAAATCTTTTGGTGTCTTCGCTGGATTGCTAGTTATAGTCAATTACATTTCTGTTGTCATTTTCTTTCCCTGTGTTGTCATATTGCATCATGTGTATTTTAAGAATAGTCAGTGGCCATGCTTTAAGTGTATTAAGGGTAAGTTCTGTTTCCACAAAAAGAAACAAAATGCAGAAAAGCCAGGACCTGTATTCAGAAGCCCTCAAAATGTACAGAAGAAAGAAACTATATCACATGACAATAATGTATGGACAATGGATGGAACTATAAATGATGCGTTTGACACAGAGAAAGATGCAGATTTCGTGTTTCTTCAGTTTGCTCGTGAAAGATTGAAAAACAGTAAAGACCAGTCGAGAAAGAATGAAACAAATACTACCATTTCGGAAGAGTCTGTTTTTGAAAGTGACACAGCTTCAAACGAAAGTAACAAAGATAAGATTAAGGCAGAGACGAAGGAAAAGAAAATTCTGGTTCGATTTTTCAGAGGATCCTTTTTCAAGTTTGTTACACACCGGATATGTCGGCTGGTATTACTGGCAACTCTTGTGACAGTGGTAGTGTTCTTCACGTATTCGACGACTAAACTGGAGCCTGATAATGAGCAGGTAATAATGAGAGTATATCACTTGATTTTAAGAATAACCACATTTGACACCATAGAAACAAAACAAGAGCCATATTGATCAATGATAACTCAAAAGCATCAACGTTAAATAATAATGATAACAATAATGCCGTTTCTTGTGACACGTTCGAAGTAAATAACAAGTAACATGATAGTTAGAAACCGAAAAGACAAATTCACATATTTGATATTTGTCATACATGTAGTTTTGGACAACAAAAGAAAATCTAGAAATTCATGTAATATACAAAATGCCGCAATTCTATATTTCTATACAATACACCTTCCACTGGTGTATATGTCTAAGCACAGATAATGGCCTTCCCTCTTGAGAAAAATGTCGGTTGATATGTAAATAAGTGGCAAACAGTATGGCAAAAGCTTGTAACAATAAATGAACTCTTTACAAGACCGAGATTTGGGGTCCCCTGTAGAGCGATCAAATACAAACAAAACGATTACAATGAACGAAAGAGTTCCTTCTTTCCTGCAGACTGGATTTTATTAAAGATTTAAATTAAAGTATCAAAAGTAGACTATGAAGGTTGCATGATAAACACAATGATCAAAAATAGTCAATGACGAAAGCAAATATTTTATCTCTTTGCTTACAGCTTCACATCGCGGTAATTCAAATGATGTCTGTATAGTAAAAAGCTTGGAGTAGAGGGTTATGGCGGCTTTAAAGTTACTGTTCAAACTGTAATAATTTTTAGTCAAGCCGCAAGACGGCTTGACTATATATTAATATGAGTCCAAGTTTTTTATGTGATATGTTTGATGTTTAAATTGCTTACTGATGAATAAAGAATCGATTATACGAGAAAGAAAACTTAAAACCTGTCTGCTAACAGTCTCATGTAGATAACAATTATTGAGTGAAACGTGGGACTATATCTAAATGCGCAAGTATTAAAGGAAATGAGTACCTTGGATTCGGTCCGTAGAAATACCGGAACGAGAATGGCAGTGGCGGATCCAGAGGGGGTTCGGGGGGTTCAAACGAACCCCCTTCGCAGCCCAAATTATCTTATTTTCATGGGGAATTTCAGGAAAATTGGCCAATCAGCACAAATCGAACCCCCTCAGCTAATTATTTGAACCCCCTATCCAAAATTCCTGGATCCGCCCTTGAATGGCGAATAGATAAGAAGTGTAACCCGCACCCGCATCCGCGTAAATCGCATTGGAATTTTATGAATGGCTGAACATGTATGTAGCAGCAAAATAAATAATGTTAAGGCATTTAAATAGTTACATATAGGACCCACTAAGAAAATACGTAAGCCTGATCTAGTTGAGACTATAAACACAAAAAGTCGAATTCAAAGGAGGTAAAATGTGTAATCCGTACCAGCGATAAAATACCCGCGTTGGGAGTTAACATCCCATAATTGCCCTCTTAGCGGTAGAATGTAGGTCTATAGATGAAGACAAATGATATATAATACGCAATGTCAAATCAAACTAACAAAATATGTGAAAACACGAAAATACAGGAACGCACCAGAATGCATGTCCCTTAACGAACAACCAACTAAATGTTTTGTACCACTTCAGAAACTGAGGGTGAGGTTGGGCCTGTAAAATCGATTTAAGCCCCCCAGTAATTCATTACTGACCGTTCCAAGGCGGTAGTTCTGTTGTGGTTCTTTGTTGCCTGTTTTTGGTGTCAGAGTTTCTGTGATGTTTTACCTTATGTATGTTATTATTATTTTTGGTTCGGTTTGGGTTGCTGAGTGGCCACCTTTTGGGAACAAGCTGCTCACTCGGTTGGCCATATGTTCTCTGTATCTTGATTATTTGTAATCTTAGTTGTTTCCAACTATGGTTTGAGGGCTGGATTTGGATTTTGATTGTTTCAGTTCCTGGTCTTTGCATACTTTTTACTTTTGCTACTTTAATACAGTTAATATATTTGTAACTATTCAGTTCACAGCATTAGAGTTTTTAGAATGTGGCCAAAATCTGAAAATTTTGGCCATAAAATCCCCATCAATATACCAAAATAAATAATAATAATAAAGGACTTAAGTATTTGTCTCGACTGTAACAAGTATTAACTCTCTGAAAACTAACGACTTCATCTCTAAGAACAGCCCAAGCAGTGCAATGTTTTACATTGCTGATACGCCGGGCCGCGTAGCGCAATCGGTAGGGCACCTGACTCATAAGTCAGAGGTCCTGGGTTCGAAACCCGGTCTGGCCACATACTTTCGTTTCTCCTTCCGCTGATTCAAGAAGGGCAGTTGTCAGTTACTGGCGAAAGTATGTGCACTTAGTACTGGTTAACCGCTTAGGAGGTCTAAGCCTGCCCAGGAATAGTGTGGTTAGGTTAACTGACCGTCCCGACATGACCTTAGTTGTTTACCGTGGACGTTAAACATTAAATCAACAAAAAAAAAAAAAAAAAAAAAAAAAAAAACATTGCTGATACATAAATGTCGTCCCAGAGATGGACTGTCAAATGTGGCTTGACTTCTCTGACGGCATTTCGTCAGAACTAGCTTGTTTATATAAATATGATTAGTATTGTATTATATCTTAAACTCCTTTAGACCAAGTTTTACAGATGCGGACACAACTATGCTAGAGCTATAGATTTCGATTCCTATGGTTTCAAGAAAAACTTTGCCGACAGGGATGTAGTTGTGAATATAGTTTGGGGACTACGGCCTAGGGATATGTCCGGGTGCCACTTCTCTGATGAAAGCTGTCAAGGAATCCAGCGATATGACGATACATTTAACCCCAACAGTGTGGAGGCACAAGTCGCACTGATGGTAGGGTATTTACGTTTTGCTTTGCTTTCGCACATCTCCTACAGCACACAACGTTGAATCAGCATTGAATCAACATTCAACGTTGATTCAATGCTGATTCAGCGTTGTGTGCCTGCTCAGTCTCTTTCACGACTGCATAGAATTACGATGTTATATTGCATGAAGTCTTAACGTTTTATTGAGGTTACCTTTGTAACTACCCACATAGGAAAGAGCTCTTCATATGGCTATCCCCTCGTATAGCCTTACAACTAATGTTGTTGCTTAATAATACTATTTCCTGAGTGGGATGTGAACTTTGATTGTATGTATTAGTTCCCGATAATTGCCCTTTTTTACAATACTGTCCGTAAAAGTGGTGGTATATCTATTCAGAATGGGTTTTTGATTGGATGATATTTCAAAATTAACAAGACCTGTCACAGAGCCAGGATAGCTCGCCGCACAGCGCCTTGCCCATCACATAAAAACCTTAAACGTAAAACTTTAACAGTTTGCTAACGCCGCCGCCGCCGCCGCCAACGCCGACGCCGCCGCTGACGCCGGGGGTAGTGCAATAGCTCTTCCTGAACTTCGTTCAGGCGAGCTAAAAAGGAAGAAACATATTTTCCGCCATTTTCACAAAGGGGATGGGTAGATGGACGGATGGATGACTTGCTATTTCAGGTCCTTTTTTACAGAAATCCAGTCATATCTGGACGATGGATGGGTGATAATGAAAGGCTTAGTGCAATTGAACCCCGTTTACGATTGGAAAGATTCTCGCCTACAGCGGGTTTTGAACCCGGGACCGCTAGATCAGCAGAAAGAGAAAAGAATTTGTGACTTTTTGTTTGCTTCCCCGAGTACCGAAACCTTATAACTCATAAAAGAAAGAATTTCCTCCTCTAGGAGCAATTTCCTTTCTTATGATTTAATAACCATTGAAAATGGAGGTAAACACGAAAATTACCTCTGAAAGTGTTCCTATTCACCTTAATGCGCACATCCAATATATTATCCTGTATACTGTTCAATTCAAATATAGGATATGGGCATGGGCGACAAGGAAGAGTCAGATTATAAGTATCTTTCATGGGTATGAGGAGTGGATAGAAAAATCCGTCACGAGGGTCACTGTTCGGCATCACGAGGCTTGCCGAGTGATGCCGAACAGTGATCCCGAGTGACGGATTTTTCTATCCGCACCTCACACCCATGATAGATACTTTTTCTTGCACACCACGTTTTGTATTATCTTTAAAACTTGTTAAAATGCATAATGTTAGTGCTTCAGAGGTTTCTATTTGAAATTAAAAGAAGGCACCGCTTTCAACGATCGCCATTCGGTTCTTTCCGTCAACGTCTGGCATGCATAAACTGACGTCATTTTTGCCATCTTCATGACGTAATCATCTAAAACGCTAACGTCACTTGACGACGCAGATACGTGACCTCCATTACAACCAATGCATTGAACGCTCGTGATTTTTATCCGGTCCTGGGTGAGATAACATGGGTGAGATAAGATTTGTAGGTACAAGGGAAGCACGCGGATATCCTTATCCGGTGTGCAAGAAAAGCCTGTACATCCGCTTATTCTGGTATATTTGCGTGAATTATCTATGGATGGAGAATGATTAACAAAGGACCTTACCTTACTGCACAGGTACGGGGCCTGACCTCACCCGTGGCTGTTTGCTCATGCCAAGTTCAGCCATTGTAAAATTTCAAGCAATATTCCTTGGAATCATTTCAGAGATTCTGTAATGCTCTTCACAGCCTATCCCCACAAGAAATACATGAGTTTAGGATCCGTCGTGATGCCCAGAGCGGCCTGCCTGAGATCAGATGTTTTATGACGGACCTTCAACAGTTCCAATGGGTCAGTAAGACATTTTTATAGCAAAATAGGTTGGAGCATCCCTCATCTCTTGCTGTCTTAGCTATATGGAAGTCAGTATAGATGTTTTCCTTTTTTCTAGGCCCTTGGATAAACAACCGGGTTAATAGCTATGAATAGTATTTGTGCAGGCATGACTGCATATTAATGGTAAATAAACGCCTTCATAATATACTGCTTCAAAGACATGCATTGTTTTGGATAATACATATCGTTTTAAATGTAGGCGAATCTTTTTAAAAATGGAGCGGAAGATAAAAACGTACCAATTTGGGATACTATTTTGAGTTACTGACTAAATACTGCGCTATAAAGACATAGCGGAACAGAATTATATGCTATTTATATTACAGAAATAGATGGGCAGTGCAAGGGCAATCTGATCAGGTCTCGGATATTTAGATCTTGTAGCAGAAAGCGTGGTCAGTGCCCATGAATATTAGAAAATTTCAAATCAGAAAGCCTGTTCAAAATCATGTTTGGAAAGCAGCATCAAGAGGCCTGCATACTTTGCTAGAAGATATGTCAGTTTGTATGGCTAGATCTATAATCACAGCAAATATTTTAGCAAACAATGAAGGCCCTATAAAAATATTTTTCTTGCATGTCTCAGAGGGAGTCTATGGCAACTGGCGCTGATTTGTCTCTTCCTTGGGATCTAAACAAGGCTATGGCCTTTCTTAGGAGTCGGCCTCTTCTCTATGACACATCGAGGATCAATCAAACCTTCTCAAATATACTACAGGTAAGATCACATTATTATACTCCTCGCCAAAAGTTTAGCATAATGTTGAAACAAATATAACAAGATTATTGGAGATAATAACAATTGAATTTTAACATCCTGTGGAAGTAAAAACACCAATGATTCATCATCGTAAAATTAGAAACTTTGATTTGAATTAGGGTAACCACTGCACAAAGCGAGCTCAGACGTATATGTCCAAAAAACACATTTTGTGAAGAAGAAAAAATATCGTTGTAACGCGCTGTGAGTGGCTTTTCTATTACACCAATTTAACGTCTTTTGACGGTAAATGTTTTTGGCTAATACGAAATTACTTTTATAATCATTAAAACGAGGCACCTTTTTCTTTCGAAAATGTGAATTTTCGGGGCATTCGTTTCTGTGCTCACTTTCTGCAGTGCTTACTCAAATCAATTTATTTTATTTCTCTTATACTTTTCAATGAATTATTGAGATTTCTCGGTGACTTCGAAACCGATAATCTCACTGTTTCAAACAGTGAAATTATCACTTTCGATTTCACTGTTTCAGAAATAGGATTTTTGTGAAGAAGCCTCAAGTTTTTTGTTGATTAATTGGCTAAAACTTATCTGGCTTGACAAAAATTACGTCATGCATGTTTTCACGTCATTACGACGTTAATGACGTCACTTAAAGCGCCAACGTTACATTGTTACTGCATGCAACGTCAGGCCGGCTAAGTCTCCTGTAGGCATTCTTTCTTGGCAAAGTTTTTGAGACCTGTTTATCAAAATGATATTTGAAGCTATTTTTCAGTTGCAAACTTTGTTTACAACCAATATCATACCCAATAAATACGCTGGAAGTAGCATCGAATTTGACGCAAAACGGCTAGAAAAAAGTTGTGTTTCTTTCGTGATGGCTGACGCTCTTGAATAAACAGAATTATTGCGATTTTCAAGCATAAAAGATATAGAAAATTTGACTTTTTCAGTGAAAGATGAGTTTTCATTTCACTCATGAACACCAAAAGTGGTATTTTCACTCTTGGCTTCGCCACTCGTGAAAATACTGCTTTTGGTGTTCATTCGATGAAATAAAAATCGATCTTTTGGTGTTCATTCGGTGAAATAAAAATCGATCTTACACTGAAAAACTCAAATATTCTCTATGTGTTTTACAATGCTTAAGCATTGCTGTTGATGAAGGAATGCATTTTACCTTCATACTGAAAGTTAGAACTAAAGATTATGATTTCTAATTAATATGCTAAACTTTTGGCGAGGAGTATATTTGCTACACATACGATCACAATGTTATAGGCAACTTGGAGGATATCAAATTATTATACACTACACGTTAGATCACATTATTATGCGATACACAGAAGATTACATTACAATACTTTTAAGGCTTTCTGTTAATGCATGGAAAGGGTAGCCATTCCGAAATGGGTTCGACTCTTAAAAGAAAACAAGGGCTTCGCAAGCGGCGCATAATACGCCCGTTTTAATGTCATAAAGGAATAATAGAATGAACAAGATTGTTTACAAAAGGACTGTCAGGCAGACAAACAGGGGAAACCACATTTTAATTAATGACGGCAACATTATTTAAATATTTAACACATCAAATACTATTAGTATACCAAAAATCAGCTTCCAAGGTGAAGTGGCTCCTAAGTTGAGTAATGCCAAAGTCAAGTGAGTGAACTCGGGTTTAACGTCCCACCAACAACGAGGTCATATGGAGACGGGACCTCGGTTTAAAGTCTCATCCGAAAGACCGGAGAAGCGGGGGATCGATCTTGCGACCCCTGGATTGGTAGTCCGGAGTGTTATCCACTACACTACAGCCGCTCCAGCCAAAGTCAAACAAGGGAGATAGTTCATAAACTAAATACACTAGATATACCATTCTTGGTTCTAATACATTTCCTCCATATACACATCGCCATAAAGTTGTGTTAAAATATTCTAAACGGTTACGGAGTTACACAGTAAAAAAGAAATTTAATCCGGTAAGCCAGCCAGAGTCGTGGTTCTTGCTCAGGATACATTGCCCCATTATTACACACATTCCTACAAAGTTTCATTCTAATATTTCAAAGGGTTAAGGAGATATGGAGGGAATGGAAATGCCTAAAAATAATGATCAAAGGGAGGTTAATCCAAAATTAAGAAAGGGGGAGCAACCATTCTTATATGTGACACATCATCTTGTGATCATATACATTGCTATAAAGTTTCATCATGATATTCCAAACAGTTACCGAGTTAATGTATGCACAACATAAGTATACATAAAAATAGCCGCAAAGAACGAATAAAAGGGATGTAAATCAGAAACGAAGAGCAACAATTGTTGCACGCGACAAATCGTTGGGACTTCATACGCATTGCTATGAAGTTTCATGAAGATATCCCAAACAATTATCAAGTTATGGCGCGCCCAAGACCTGCAGGGAAAATAAAAGAATCAAAGGAGCATAACTTTGAAACCAAGGAAGGGGAGCAACCATTCTTTTACGCGACACGTCCCCCCTACCTAATACATATGCCTACAAAATTTCATGAAGATATCCCAAATGGTTACTGAGTTATGGCGCACACAAGAGTGTTTACGGACTGAGGAAAGGGAGTTTACTCCAAAATTAAGAAAGAGGGAGCAACCATTCTTATATGCGACATATTATCTTGTGATCATGCACATTGCTATAAAGTTTCATCATGATATTCCAAACAGTTACCGAATTAATGTATGCACAACGTAAGTATACACAAAAATAGCCGAAAAGAACAAATAAAAGGGATGTAACTCAGAAACAAAGAAAGGGAGAGCAACCATTGTTGCACGCGACACATCGTTGGAACTTCATACACATTGCTATGAAGTTTCATGAAGATATCCAAAACAGGTATCTAGTTATGGCGTGTACAAGACCTGTAGGGTAAAAAACAATCAAAGGGGCATAACTTTGAAACCAAGGAAGGAGGAGCAACCATTCTTTTACTCGACACGTTCCCCCTACCTAATACATATGCCCACAAAATTTCATGAAGATATCCCAAATGGTTACTGAGTTATGGCGCGTACAAGAATGTTTACGGACGGACGGACAACGCCACGACATAATACGTCCGTTTTTTCAGAACGGGCGTATAAAACAATCCCGGGGAAGCAATTATTTTTGCTTTAAGAGTTGACTCCAGTGAAAAAGAAGGCCTAGGGGAAAATAGCAGGGTGGCTTCTCTGGAAAGTGTATCAGTTACCTAAAATAGAAAATCTTCATCACCATAACACCTATGAGTTTCAGACTTGCTTCTTCGACAAAAATAAAATTCAAGCATAAACCCACGGCCGGTAACAGCGCAATTCTATTCCCACATAGAAACTAAAAATTCAAGCTTGTGCAATGGATAGCCAAATTATAACAATGCTATTTGATTCAAAGACAGATGTATAGGTAAACATAATTTTTTTCAGCATTGCATGAAACAAATTGGTAGAGATATCATAAAAAAACCTGAAAGTGGTACAAGCGAAATTTCAGGAGCTGTGTGACAACGCAATCAGCTCATTATTTCAAAGCAAAAAGTGTGCACACATACAATTTAAATATAAATGAGTAGAATAGCTTGAATTTTGGCTACTTGTAGAAGCTAGATTTTTTTTAATTTCTCAATTAAATTGTGCGTGGCGTCGAATTCCTATTTGGGTACGATAATGGAACTGCCAGTATGGCATCATTAATATCTACAGTGGTAAGCACTGTGTGCCCTCGCAGACTGGAACTGAAAATAGGGACGTAGCTCGAAACAATTACATGATACACAAAATCGTGTCAATATTCCTTGAGGAGAAGACTAGGGATTAAGCCCAAAAGATAGTTCATATTTTATGCCCAGTGGCAGTTGGTATTGTAATCCTGTTAAATCTACAAAGTTCCAGCATGCAAATACGCACTCGCGTATTCACGTATAGACAGCAACGCCCTTGGAAAACAAACTATTTTTCTCTCACGGGTCTATACGTCCTGCAAAATATTATCATGTCTTTAGACTGCGAAATCGAATAGACAATGCCATACGTCCTGCAAAATATTATTATGTCTTTAGACAGCGAAATCGAATAGACAATGCCCTTTAGTATAAAAAGGAAACTGAAGTTTACACTTCTTGGTTGATAAATGGTGACCATTGTACATTTCAATATGCAAGCCACAAACCGCTTGGACAGGCCAGCTGTGGCAAGAATTCTGTCCCACAGAGAGAGAGTTTTGCCATAATGTAAATGAATAGCAAAGGTTGTGGTTGATTTTGAAAACCCACAGAAAGCCAAACAAAATCCAACTTATATGGTGCACATAAGAAAATGTCCATAAATTTTATAAACTTCGTTTCGTTTCAGTTCTTTAGAAACGCGCTACATTCCAGTAAACATTAATATCAGTCTGATTTTACAATAATGAAAATAAATTAAATAATTGGACTTGATGGTATTTTCAGATTCCTATATCTTACTGGTTAAACGATGGCTACCGTTACTGGAACAAGACTGCCTTCTATAACTACAACCCACTCATTGGTGAAGTTCTGAGCCCATATTCGACGCCACTACGGATAGACTATTGTAAGACGCGAAAATTTGCCCAGCAGGCACACAAGGTTGAATCAATATTGATTTAACCTTAATTCAACATCATGGCATTGAATCAAGGTTGAATCAGTATTGATTCAGCCTTGTGTGCCCAGTGGGCACTTTCTTAGAGATAACTGTAACTTGTTATCTCTTATTTTAACCACTTTTGACCAATTGCTGTGAAGCTTGAAATTTCAATTGTAACAAGCTGCACAGGAGCCCAGTAGCAAGTATCCAACAAGTACTCATACAAACACATAGGTTTTTTCTCTATAATATTATCATTTATATTATACAGTAGAGAGAAAACCTACTGTTTGTATGAATAGTTGTTGGATATTAGCGACGGGGTTCCTGTGGCAAGGGTCAGGGAAAAAGCTTTTAACTGCAATCATTTATTCAACGTCACTTCAACGCTGCCTAAATTACTCAGCTTTATGTCAATGTGTTAAGCGCACTTAAATGGAAAACCAAACAAACTTTAGAGTATACAGCAAATGAACGGATTGTTTTAGTTGCATATTTCTTCGTTTTATTAGCCCTTTTTGTAAAGCTCCAAATGCACTTATAAACATGTATTTGATAAAACTTGCACAAATCATCACGATGCCATGAACAAAAAAATCGACCATATTTACTCAAGCTCTCCTGCGTCAGATTCAAATTCTATTACAACTCAGTCTGTCGAGAAGCTGAACAATTCACACCAGTATTGTGGCGCCGTGTTGAAGCCCATTCTTGAAGTGCATGCGCTTTAGAAATTCTCATATGATTCGGCGCAGATGTTTACTTTACATAGTTTTTCTTTTGATTTAGCTGTTTTCTTCGGCAACAAGATTCAGTACCTAGCCGTACAAGCGAACCTTACTCTGGGGCGGTTCTCAACCGGTTATAAAACTGGAAAACCTGTCATGGACAGATGGGAAAACTTTGTCAACTCACAGGTCAGGGTTCTCATTTTTTGTTGGTCCTTTTTATTCCTTGGTGTATTCCTTGCTTCCAAAGGATATTCTTGTTCAGAATTTAACTAGAGCAAGTGAGCAGGGGCTCACGTATACCCCCGGCCAGCGCCAACCCAATAAAAGCACATTAAATACAAAGCTTTAAAGCAAATGTTAACAAACAGACAGACAGGTGGACAATTTATAACAAACCCAGTGAAAGGCCTATAGACAAAAGCCAGAAGGTTCAATTTAAAATTTGCATAAGCAGAAAAAAAAACATAGAAATTTAACACAAAGAGTTAATACAAATTTACAAAAACAATTCATCTCTGTGGCCTTCACCTTAAGTCAGCAGCAGCATCTTGACAATGTCAACTGATCAGTTTCAACCTAGAAGTCATTCTAGGAGCATAATAAAAGGTTCCATTGTAAAATAAAACTTTAATGCAAAGAGTATACAAATTTCAAAGTCTGTGGCCTTGACCTTAAGTCAGCAGCAGCAGCATCTGGACGATGTCAATTGATCCGTTTCAACCTGGAAGTAAACCTAGTAGCATTGTAAAAGGTTTTATTCAAGTATATTCAAAATATAAGCATAAAATATAACTGAACACAAAACTTTAACACAAATGGTATACACATTTCTAAGTCTGTGACCTTGACCTTACGTCAGCAGCAGCATCCAGATGATGAAAACTAATATCTATTTATCCTGTACTAACACTGAGCACATATGAACAAGTTACAATTAAGTCTTTCAGAAAAAAACGAGAAAAAGCAAAAACTTAACGCAAAACTTTAACGCAGCTATTGTACAAATTTCAAAGTCTGTGATCTTGACCTTAGGCCAGCAGCAGCATCTAGATGATGCAATTTAATCAGTTTCCATCCTCTACTAAACAGTCTGGGGACTTATGGATTTCCATCACGCATATTTGTGATGGTCAGCCATAATTCTTACATTTTTCAGTCCAACTCACTAAAATGGCAAATTAACCTACTGGCAGAGTTCAGTCTGACCTGTCTACACTTAAAATTAATATTTGGTCCAGCCCTTAACTATTCTCAGTATTAACAGTCTTATTTTGGTACTGTCTGCAGAATTATGGTCAAAATTAGGCAAATATTGCTGTGCATTTGACTTGTTTTATTTCCAAGAAAAACAGTTATTTACTTTCTATTTTTTATAAAGTGTTACGATCAAAATTGTCTACAATGCTTGCTGTTTTGTAACGGATGCTAACTGTACGTGTTACTCAAGGTTTTGCACCTGTTACTCGACAACAAAGTACTTGGGGGGTTTTGCCTTTGTTATGGTCAGCCACAACACCAGAAGAAACCAACGTTATGGCTTTCCATCACGTTTCATCCTTCGGACATGTAGTGACATCTTGTGGTAAAAAATTCAGTTATTATGTTATGGTAAGCCATCATGTCAGTTCATTTAAAATGCATGGTTGACCATAACAAATATGCGTTATGGAAATCCATAAGTCCCCAGACTGCTAAAATAATAAGCATGTATGAACAAGTTCTGGTTAACAGAAGCAAAATAAAAAACTTAACACAAAACTTTAACGCAAATGTTAACTTACGTACGGACGGACGGACGGACTAACGGACGGACAGACGGAAAGACGGACGAACGGACGGAAAGACGAAAACTATATACCCCTCGACATACTTCGTATGCCGGGGGTATAATTATGAAACGCAGTTTACATTAATTTAGGTTTCTTAATACAAATTCACTACAAATATTGAGTTGAAGAAGGCATTTTTAAAATCTCAAACAATGCGATACAAACCATATTTATAGTCAAGAAAGTTTCAGTAACTTAAGTTATTAGTAAGTAGTTACCGGACAAGGGGTAGACTGGTCCTCAATGGCCAACGTTTGTGCAGTACATGCCTTCGTGCAGCAGCACTACAGCTCATATCTTTCATTACAATTCATTTCAATAACAAAGATAAATCTTCACCCTCTTGCTTATGATTTCAGATACGTCACATGCCTCCAGGTCTACAGAAAGGATTCCAGCTCACCAAAACCTACTGGCACTCATTATCAGTACAAAAGGTAAAACAGTCGTCTCAGAATCACAACTACCATTTCTTGAATACACAATTCTAACCTCATCACCTGGCAGGTCTGCACTGTTGCCAACAGATATATAAACCATCCAAGGTAGGCCTGACGTATTTGTCCAAGCTCAAAGAGTGAAACGACAAGTATGGTATTTACAGAAAATGTCTTTGTTGAATGGGTACACCTTCAGAAGAAGCAGCTCTGTTTCACTTTTGTCTCCTTTCTGAACAGGGGACAATTTGTTTAATGGAAATAGTTCCCCCATTGTTATGTATAGATATTTGCAGTGGAGAGCGTAAACTTCTGCCGGTCAAATTTCAAGACAAGTACAAATTCCTCTTCTGAACGTTTGTTAGTTTTCTCCACAAAATTCTTCACTTCCCCGCTTAAAAACCGAATGAACGATAGGTTATGTTAACACATAAAGAGTCATCTTGGAAAAGTTTAACATTATTCTAGTACTACTAAGTGACATTGGCATTGGTAATGCCAATGCCACTGTAGAATACTAGAATACTATTCGATAGTATTCTCAATTCTACTGTTGAGTATTATGTTCTACTAGAATATCATCCAGCTTTCAGTACCAATAAAAGGAAGTAAGTTTTGAATTTTAAATGAGTTCTTGAAAAGATATGTTGCTAGAACACTTGTTTGTTTAATGCGCTATAATTATATTTACTTTCACATATTTTATTGATATGTTTTCAGACAATGGCTAACAACGCCATATTTGGTATTGTGTTAGGAGTGGTTTGCGCTTTCCCTATCCTCACTGTCGCCACCAAAAATGTTATCATTGCCTTTGTGGCCACACTGTCCCTGTGCTGTAGTATTGTGTGTGTGGTCGGAATTTTACCATTGGCTGGTTGGAAACTTGGAGTAAGTTTTTAATACCATAGGTAAAACAATCAAATACTACAAAGCGGTCACACGGTGAAATTACATGGCGTCAATATTGATACAGCATTATTTGACTGGATGAATGTCTTATCATCGCGAACCTGCAATATAACAAATTTAAGTAGAGAAAGGTTTTGCGACATTTAAATTACATCTTTACAAACACTGGTATATTTTGATACAGCTATGTTTTGAGCGCTGCATAGTAACACATTTCTGGCTAAAATCACTACATTGCAGCTTTTTGATGGTAAGAAAGTTTTCCTCTGGTAGGCCTATCCATTTATTTAGTTATCTATTTCCGAAACGTACAACGCACAATCTTGTGTGAGGAAGAAAGTTCAACATGCTATTTTCATAGTTTCCATTTTCTGTTCAGAAAGACTAAAAGTACTTTTTTTCTTCTTCTTCCAGCTGGTCGAGTCTTTGAACATGTGCATGGTGGTTGGTCTTTCCGTAGATTATGTTGTTCATCTTGCGGAGGGATATTATATGTCTGCGCATGCGGACAGGATGTCACGTGTTCGAGATATGCTGGAGGAAGTTGGAATATCAGTATTTTCTGGCGCATGCACAACGCTAGGGGCGTCACTCTTTATGTTGTTTGCTCAAATTTTGTTTATCATAAAATTTGGAATTATTATGTTTTGTACAATCGGATTTTCATTAATATTTTCTTTGGGATTCTTTACAACAATTATGGGAATTATAGGACCGACCGGAAAGACAGGAGATATAAAAGAGTTCTGTAATAAAATAGTTCGCTTGAGGCGGACAAAGAAAAAGTCAAGTTACACATTAGACAGTGAACGATGTATGATAGATGAAACTCGATTTTGATTGCTAATTATTATGCGCTAATGAAAAGCGAGAAATAAAAAATGAATTATATCTTCTAGTTTGTTAGAACCCATATCACCGTTTTTATTGAGGCGAACAGTTACACTTTCAGGAACACAACTCTTGTAATTTCGCCTCCCTTCTCTATTGGGAACTACTCTTGTAGGAAAAGATTATTTTCTTTTAAGAGTAGACCCAGTTTTCATACTTGGCAGGGCTACTTCACCCAAGTAAGTCACAAAAGATGCCCACATTTTCTAAAAATGGCCGAGATACATTGGAATGTACTCATACACCATAAACTGTTCTAAATCCTGTAATCTGTACTTTTCCATCTTTGAGTTTGAACATGTTCACTGACCCAATCAGCAACTAGTACATAGATCTAAGCTGCAACACAACAAAACCATAGAAAGAGATGTGCGATAGGCGAAGACCCTGAGTCTTCGCTGTACGCTTAAAGTGTAGCAACGAGTGTAAGCTATCTACATGCGGGCAGTAAAGACTCTGGTCAGATTTAGCGCACGCCCAGGCTGATCAGAGTCTTCACTGGGCGCACATGCCACTTCGTTAGTTTTCTCGTGTCACGGCTCAAATCTGTTGACTCAATGGTAAACAGTGTATATCTAGGCGGGATCTGCACTGTTAACGCAGGTATATCTATATCAATCCTGAGCTTTTACTATCAACTTAAAATCAGAGCAGGCAACAATTTCTTCATTTATTCAAAAGATTGTCATTGAAAAAATACAAAATTATCTAAAAACATCAACATCAACGAAATTTTGGAGCCACTACCATATTATCTCCTTTGACCAATATACCGTAACTAGTGATTAATACAACAATGGGCATCCGCCAGTGAGGAGGCGATCAAACTAGAATCTGCAAAAGGATTATCAACCGTGCAGGCAGACAAACCATGCACTATCTCACTTATACCGCGATACCCAGTGCACAAGGCCTCTAATGCTGTGGATGTTGGTATCTGCCACTATCGGGGATAGTGGAAACTATTATGCTTATTGTTAGTTCCTGTTAATTATGGCAGTGTGCATTTACATGTTATTTAACTATGATAAACAAGAAACGGTTTAAACCAACCAGTACTGGTAAAGGAAATGACTATGTGGCAAAGGTAGGAAACCAATGGATTTAAGGGAAGTCAACATTTTCTGATTGACTTCCTTTGCAAAAATTTCTTACCTAATTTTTACTACCTAAGTAGAAGTCTTTCCTTCAGAGCTGGGCCCCTTTTAAGAAAGGTTTCGACATCCAGCGAAGCAAACAGAAACTCGCAAAACTTGTCTCCCTTTATAAACAAAAATGGTGGAAACCACAATGATGTACTTATACACCTTAAAAAGTTAATTCAGTAATGTCTCCCAATGATAAAAACAAAAACAACAACACATATTTAAAACATGTAACACAGTAATACTAAAACATAAAAAATCATATGCTTTCAAACAATGATTCCCTGACAATACATGGCACCATTATTATGTTAGATCAATAATGTATAATGTATTACCTTAGTTTCGTCTGAAGTAAAAAAAAACACACACGGCAAATTAGCATATTCATCAATGTGTTACAATACATTGTGCGTGAAAACAAGCCTTACATTAAGGCAAGCACCTATTCATTCATTCATCATAGTGATCTGTGTTATTCCGTATTTGTCAAAGTGCGCTATATGTGAACTGTGATAGGCTTGGTCAGCCTATGTGGCTATGTCCACATCGAACCTAGAACTGTTATTATGCTACGTTTGGGTTGCATGTTTATTTCCGTTTTTACTCTACAAAATAATATCTCTGAGTTTCAGGGAAAGTCATGAAAGCTCATCATACTCCCAAAAGTCTTGAAATCCCCAAGGTACAAACTATATAAAGAAAACTTAAGAATGAAAATCTAGTCAGTGTTCACGGAGCTGCGGATAATGACGGTATTTTAAGATGATTCAAAGACACTGCCAGCTATATATGCAGCTCTAATGAGAGTCCACAACAGGGCAGGCTGTTCAAAACTAGAAATGTCGTTCAATTTTCAAACGCACTGTCCGCAAAACACTGCCTCTTTTGCTGAAAAATATTCAGCAAAAATATTAGCGCATTTGTTTTTATTTGTACTAGAAGACTTAACGAATCCTTGACTGACGACTTTGTTACACCGATGATGCTTAGGACAACTTGGCTCATTTTTTTGTCGAATATGCCGAAAAATATTCAAAGTTTTCATCACTACCTATCTTATTTAGAGCACTGAACTTAACATAGGTCAACTCATCAGACAATGAATAAATATTAAATCACCGGGATGAACCAATACAGCAACTGTCAAGTAGATTTCAACAACCACAAGAATCCAAGGTTGAAGCTAACGATCATGAGTCAGCTGAACGCTCATTGGCTAAGCTTGTAGGACACTTCGGTATTTCAATCCACTGCCTGGTTATCACAATTTGCTCTGCACAGTTTCATTCTTCTTGAAAGTTCGCGGTATATATTTACGTAAATGGTCCAGAATTCTTGACCAGGAATCTTCCTGAGCAAAGGCATGTGGTTCAGGATAACCTCCCCACCAGAACTTCATCTCTGTAATATACAAATGTTTAATCTTGCACAAGGTTATATATATATATATTTTTCCTTTAATAGCTAGTTATCACATGAACAAGATTTTATCATGATTGCATGGCAAAACTTGAAATTTGAAACTGATAGGATAATTACAACAAAACAACACAGAACAATGACACTTGCTAAAAGCTGTCTTTGAAGAAACCGTTGTTTTACAGAGCCTGCTCTGAGGAACGATTTAATATTCATAAAGTTAACTTCCCATTTTTGAGTAGCAATATTCCTTCGGCACCTGCATACAGAGTTTGCGTTTCTTAGTTTGTCCACTATGCTCCTGTTCAAACTTTCAACTCTTTCAGATTTTAACTTGTAGATACTAATTAGGATATGATGTTTATAAGCTATTTAGCTTGTTATCAAATCCTTTCATATGATTCTGTATGAATTTATTGTATATTATTATATGATGCATAAAATCGTTCACCCTGTAATTGCACGCCGGTTGGCCGAGCATCAGACTCAACGAATGGTCCGAGACAAAGCTATTTATTTTGGTTTAAACAACATTTATTCTTTTAAAAAATATACATGTGAAAAATTTCACAATAAACAAAGAGGATCTGAACGGAAGCACCCAGCTTATAGAGTACATGTCCTCGAAACGCCACAAAATAAGTCAGAAATAGCCAGTGACGTCAGCAATTAGACACACACGCTCCTAAACAGAGAATTGTTGTAGAATCAAAAACAGAAACTTTCCATTGATTCTATAGGAACACTGTGTTAAAATCTATTATTTTGGTATTTTGACCGCTTTTACCCTTTTCCCAAATGGAATATGCACCCCTTTTTATTCAAAAGTTTGAACTGATAACTAATCATCGTAACTGGACAAAGTGTTATGTACAATATTAAAGTCCGCCGTTGATGCTGTTTATAAGAGAATATATACATACCAAATGTTTTGTGGTATGACATATTACAGAGGGGAGTGTATGGTGGTTCTATCAAATGTCCGGCCTTTGGATAGGAAACAACCTCGAAGTTGTCTGTTTTTTCAGATGGGAAATTGTCTTTCATAAACTGAATATTTTCCCAAGGCGAGCACTTGTCATCCTCACCCACAATGCTTAGAATTTTTGCGTCACTGTTCCAAACCTACAATGGTTAACAAAGAGAGATGAAATAAAAGCATTGCAAAACAAAATGGCTAATATGTTCTGAAATGTAAGATCCTTTGGAAGCGAGGAACACACCAAAGAATAGAAAAAAGCAGTCTCGGTTAAAATGAATCTGTTCATGTCCATAAAGTAGACTTTATTTGCTTGTTTTGATTGATTAAAGAGAAATAGTTCACAGGTATTTTATGGCTAATGCAAAAAACCTAGCGAGCGTCTGAGCTGGCATATATTATGAATTTTAATTCAAAAGATACTGGTATTGTAGATTGAGGACCGGTATGGTCAATGGTAAACATCTTTTGCTTTACCCAATCATCGTATAATATTTTAAAACAAGAGGACCATTGGTCCTGTAGCTCACCTGGGTCCATTCAGCCTCAGTACTCTAGGGCTAGTTACTCTAAGGCCATCAGTCAATTGGTTTTGGTGAAAAAGATTTTTAAAGGGTTCCTCGTCTTTGCTTCTTCATGGTGTTGAAATTTGATTTATGTGTTTACCGTGATCATTCATTGACGAGTTAGAGGGTTATCATGCGAACCGAACAACCAACTAAATGTTTTGTACCACTTCAGAAACTGAGGGTGAGGTTGGGCCTGTAAAATCGATTTAAGCCCCCCAGTAATTCATTACTGACCGTTCCAAGGCGGTAGTTCTGTTGTGGTTCTCTGTTGCCTGTTTTTGGTGTCAGAGTTTCTGTGATGTTTTACCTTATGTATGTTCTTATTATTTTTGGTTCGGTTTGGGTTGCTGAGTGGCCACCTTTTGGGAACAAGCTGCTCACTCGGTTGGCCATATGTTCTCTGTATCTTGATTATTTGTAATCTTAGTTGTTTCCAACTATGGTTTGAAGGCTGGATTTGGAATTTGATTGTTTCAGTTCCTGGTCTTTGCATACTTTTTACTTTTAACCATATATGGGCATGGAGGACATGTTGGTCATGTGACCTGGACGTTTGAAAAAAATTTCATTCGCTTAACCCCTGGAGGCTCTATATGAAATTTGGTTTCAAAATTGGCCCAGGGGCTTTTGAGGAGATGGTTTGATATTGTCAACATGACAGAGTTCTGGGTCAAAAGTCAAAGAATGACCTTGACCTCTTGTACTCATGAATCTTCATGTACTCATTAACATGACTGTATATACCGATTTTTAGGCATATATCTTCAAAACTTTCCATGAAATCTTATGTTCTAGCATTTTCCAGCATTTGACCTTGCAGTAAAATAGTCAAGGTTAACCCAAGGTCATTATTTTGAACAATCTTGATAGTACTGGAATTCCCAATGCTACATACCAAGCTTAAAAGCCATCGGGCAATTGGTTCTGGAGAAGAAGATTTTTAAAGGTTTTAACCATATATGGTCCTGGCGGCCATGTTGGTCATGTGACCTAGACTGTTTGAACAAATTTTCATTCCCTCAATCCCTGGAGGCTTTATATGAAATTTCGTTACAACTGGCCCAGTTTTTTAGGGGATTGTTTGATATTGTCAAAATATGAGAGTTCTGGGTCAAAGAATGACCTTGACCTCTTGTACTCACAAATCTTCATGTACTCATTAAGATACTGTATATACTAATTCTTAGGCATATCTCTTCAAAACTTTCCATGAAATCTTATGTTCTACCATTTTCCAATATTTGACCTTGCCGTAAAAAAGGTCAAGGTCAACCCATGGTCATAATTTGAACAATCTTGACAGTACTCGAGTACCCAAAGCTACATACCAAGTTTCAAGGCCATCGGTCAATTAGTTCTTGAGAAGAAGATTTTTAAAGGTTTTTACCATATATGGGCGTGGCGGCCATGTTGGTCATGTGACCTGGACCGTATGAATAAGTTTTTGTTCCCTCAACTCCTGGATGCTCTATATGAAATTTGGTTTCAATTGGCCCAGGGGCTTTTGAGGAGATTGTTTGGAATTGTCAAAATATGAGAGTTCTGGGTCAAAGGTCAAAGAATGACCTTGACCTCTTGTACTCATAAATCTTCATGTACTCATTATGATGACTGTAGACACCAATTTTTATCCCAAAATCTTCAACAGTTTCCAAGATATCTTATGTTCTAGCATTTTGCCATATAAAAGCACAAGGAAGCAAATTTGACCTTACCGTAAAAAAGGTCAAGGTCAACCCAAGGTCATAATTTGAACAATCTTGGTAGTACTCCCGTACCCGATGCTACATACCAAGTTTCAAGGCCATCGCCCTATTGGTTCTGGAGAACAAGATTTTTTTAGGTTTTTACCATATATGGGCATGGCGGCCATGTTGGTCATGTGACCAGGACCGTTTGAAGAACTTTTCGTTCCTAAGGTCCCAGAAGGCTCTATATGAAATTTGGTTATAATCGGCCCAGCGGTTTCAGAGGAGAAGTTGTTTGAAATTGTGGACGGACGGACGGACGACGGACTGACGGACGACGGACGACGACGGACGACGGAGCCTGACCATACTATAAGCTCCCCCGGAGCCTCTGGCTCAGGTGAGCTAAAAAACTAAACCACTACCATAACTTTACCGTTATTCTCATTCCAGTCACAGTAATGTACAACGGCTCTCACAACCTCAAACAAATTTGAGCAATACAAGTTTCCGAATTTCTCTAAATGGGATGAGACAGTACACACTTCACTAATAATACTACATAAAGTGAGGTACAAGAGCTGAATATGGCTGCTGCATAGCAATTATCATACCATGTGTAGTGAAGAGGGACAGTTTATTGAAATATGAGTCATTTGGGCGTGATTATTTAAAAACGATAGAAGGATGTAATTTAACTAAACATACAGGTCAGTGATAGAAATAAACGAGATCAGACATAACAATGTTGAAATAAACTATACCCCTTCAGATATATCAAACAATATTGGTAAGTTTGACACAACTGCACGAGTATATTCCACTAAACTTTTGTAGCAACTTCCGACAGTAATTAGCTGTATTTTTCTCTTCAAGGTTTGCGAGCTATGTTTGCTAGCTACTACCAAACAGCCATTTCTGAATTTACATGTACATCCCTCTATATCAATCAGTTTTGATTCTTCTAAAATTTTACGACAAACATGATGATTCTGATATTAATATTGTTAATTTCCCGTTCTTAGACGCTGTCATTTCTTGTTCACATCTTCTCAACTCATACGTTTTGCAAGAGTTTCAAGCCATATTGCTGACTTTAACGCTCTTAATATCCTTCTGGTGGCTCGACTTCATTAACATTATCCGTATCATAAACCTCGAAAAGTTTTTTTTCAAAATTTTATCCATGGCACTTCGACTTGGATTCCACATTTAATCATGTCAGTCTGAAAAAACTTCTGCCACAAGGCATTTCGGAACCTGAATTTTACTGTGACTTGGTGTATAAGCTCCAGAAGATTGTTGATAAAACGATTTTACTGATCAGTTTAGGAGGTTAGTCAATGGATATAAAGGAATTGAATACAACGTTCTTTATTCGATAGAAAGCATCCTTGGTTGTGAACCCAATCACGATTGACAATTTTGTTGGCCTTTTATTTCTCGGCGGTGGGGCGAACCTTATACTTAATGGAAGGTTCCGACTTTAAGCTGTTGTAATAAGATGACCGATATCAGGCCCAGATCTAGCCCACAACTAGCTTGCGGGGTTCTCTCTGGACCACGGTGGGATTTAGGGCCCCAAAAAAGAAGCCATAATCAGGGTACCAGATAAAATTGAGTAATCGATGAAAGATGAAGATAATATCATGCTTACCTTTTAACATAGGTTATGGCGATTCCAATGAGATCTTACAACACGTATTTAAATTAAACGATTAACCTTATGGAATATCATCTCAAGTTATCATAAATTGCTCATTATTGCCTACGTTCCTGCATTATACTGGACACAGTGCTCCAGTTGGAAGGGCCAGGCCCCCCCCCCCGGCCCTGGATCCGGGACTGGATAATATAGGGAGTTGGAGTTGGTCGGCGCCTTTTGTCGGGCTCGCCTGGTTGCAACTGGTAATTATTACTTCAACTACAGTCAGGGCATGTGCAACTCGCCGAGACAACGATCAGAAGACTTTGTAGAGTCTGAGGAGTGGAAATACTATGCTATACTATTGTCAGTTTTATCACGGTGTTACTCTTTGCTCTTAGAAAAAAACTCTTACCGGTGTAAGATCTTCTTTGGTATACTCCCAGCATTGTTTACAAACATACGCTCCATTTTCCTCGTACATTTTCTCACCTTGAAACCTGAAAAACCCAAATGTCATAGATGTGACATACAATACATATAGCAAACAATCAACAACTCCGTTCATCTGCAAGAGTCATCTAAACGATATCCATCATACTCAACGACATCATAATATACCTACCGATGATACACCCTTTGACTAACTATTTTATGGCCATCTGTTACACAGAGTCGGATCAAGGTACTGGCGTTCTCTGAATGCGTTTTCTGAATCCGTATCACTCTCCCCTAAAGCGCCTCGCTCTCCAGCTTCAGATGAGTCAGTTTTAATGTGAATCGTAGGAGCGAGAACCAGTAAAATAAACCAGTGAGGAGACCTCAACAAACAAGACGTTAGGCATAATGTTCCCGCATCCAAAATGGGCAGTGAATCAGACTAAGAATCATATGCATATCATTACCACAGTAACTTTACCTGACCCTGATTATCATGTCCCGAGGATGTGCTCAAATCTTAGGATTACACTCAACGCAAGCGTTCCATATGACCCTGTGATCTGGGCACTTCTACGCGACGCGATACAAATGGTCGGAATATGTTTCTATAGTAATAATTTGTATTTATCTATCGATCATACACCCTTTGAATTATGCCTGTGAAGAAAACCGGATCATCGAGCTGGTGTTTTTGAATCCGTTTCACTATCGCTTTAAACGAGGTTACCTCAGACTACCAGCTTCAAGTATGTCGATGTTTAACGTGCATCACAGGCGCGAGAACCTGAGAAATGAGACTAAGGACGTACCATCAACAAACAAGACGTCTGGCATTATGTTCACGCCTTTACTTGACATCCAATTCGATAAATTAAGAAACGGATATTAAATCAAACGGATATTACATCAGACTGAAAAAAACATATAAAAACACACTGTTCCTACAGCAACCTGAGCCGACCTGGATAGCACGCCTCGTGGAGGTGCCCGGCTCTCTGTATCAAACTCGACGCACGTATTTGGTGTGGCCCTTTGATCTGGAAGCATCCATTGGAGGTGCTTCAGACAGTCAGATCAAGTTACCTTAGTCATCATCGGAATGTGTTGATCATGCTTCGTGAAAACTGACAAATTGGTAACGACGGTATTAATAGCAACGACAACCATAAACGACAATGATCTGCAACAGAGCAATTCCATGCCCACGGAACATTTCCTCAACTTGAAAATATAGCAAACACTCAGAATGCCACTTGATGACGGTATTGAGTACATTCAACAACATCAGATACATACTAAGGTCAATTTATTTCCTCAGATGAGGAAGCTGAGGACTTATGTCGACATTTATTAGGTATATGATCTATGGACTGACATCATCTCTGCTCAACACGCAACTTCAATCAACGTCCTTCTGACGATTCGCCGTGAATCATTCACGTTAAGATTTGCCTGGTACTTTAATACATGTACTTACAAATTAGGCCTCTGTGAAAATTTTCATAGGCTTGAAATACGAAGGCATTCATTCCGTTCTGGAAAAAGATAAGCTACTTACGGAATTAGCGGAATATCTCCATCTTTGTACCTCAGGGCAGCGGAGGCGCAAAATGTACAGCCGTTGATGAAAACTACACATCTGATCTGTTAACGAGAAAAAGCAGTTATTTGTGGTTTGATCTGGGCATCTGAATAACTACAAAACCATACCTTTTAAAGTACATGTACAGCAATGATCTTGTATCAAATAATCAGTGTGCGGACATTTACACACAACATTATTTTTATTATGTAAGGTGGGGGTTAGATATATTTGTTGTTTTGAAGTTAAAAGTCAGGACAGAGGAACGGAAACCATGGTAATAGCATAACTTTAAATGAGTTCAATAAGGCATCTAGCCTAGCATAAACATAAAAATTGAGAAAACTTATAACTTAACAAAGACAGCTGGAACTACGCAGATACATTTAACCTTTGGCATACTGTAGGCGAAATGAGCATATAACAAATGCCTTTCTTTTTTTTTGTAGAATATGAGCTTTACATTGCATCATATCGTCTCCTGCGGAAGGATTAAAATCAAATGATAAGATCTATTTTCGCGAAAAAAAAAAAGAATAAAATGCCTTGCACTGTTATTTCAATTGGGCATGTTGAATTTTATAGTTTTTTTCATGATCAAGAAGGAAACTCGAAAATGATACAGTGATGCCAAAACAACTTTTGTTATAACTCTAAAAAAGGTCTGGGCCCAGTTGTTCAAAACTAACGACGCCATTAGTTAACGTGACGTTAAAATTTCAAGCTTTAACATCTCAATTATGCCAATATTTTTTGTTGTAAAAATGTGAGAAGCTTTTGCATTGCAAAAGCTTCTCACATATTTTCAACATAAAATATCAGTGTGTTTGGCTATAAAGTCACAAATCACTTAACAAGTTGACCTCTTAACGAGCTCGTTAGGCTAACGATGCTTTGAACAACTGGGCCCTGGCAATTAACGACATGTAAAATATCATACGAAAGTAATGGAATCATACTAAGAGTACCGATGGATAACTGATTTCAACCACGTATTTCATCTTACCTTTGGATTGTATGTCGCCATTATTAAGGCTAGGTCTGCGCCTTTTGACACCCCAACAACCCCAATTCCATCTTTACAAACATCCTCATGACAGCATAACCAGTCTACAGCTTCCTGGAACAGCAATGATACATTTTAGGTCATGATCATACTTGTCAAAATGTTGCATATTTCGAAGGTCTCGACCCCTATTTCATCAATGCAAAATCGCAAATACCCTTTGGCTGTTTCTGAAAGCCACAGACTATTGCACTCTTTGGCTTCCTGCTATAGCAAATAATACGATCAGCATTTAGTGAAAAAAATTAATAACAAAAAAAACCTAGAAAAACAAGAGGGCCATGAGGCCCTGAACCGCTCACCTGAGAAATTGGCAAAGTGGCTTTTAAGATGTTTGAAATTGTCAAAACAGGAGAGTCCTGGGTCAAAGGATGACACTGACCTCTTGTACTCGAGAATGTGTACTCACAAATCTTCATGTACTCATTAAGTCAAACCTACATACCAATTTTTAGGCCCAAACCAGCAAAACTTTCCATGAAATCTAATGTTCTAGGGTTTCCACATATTTGACCATGACATAAAATAAGGTCAAGGCCAACCCAGGGTGATAATTCGAACTATGTTGGTAGTATTCAGTAGTCGATGCTACATACCAGTTTCAAGGCCATCAGTGAATTAGTTTTGGTGAAGAAGGTTTAGAAAGGCTTTTGCCATATATGGGCATGGCGGTCATGTTGGTCATGTGACTTGGACCGTTTGAACAATTTTCATTTCCTTAGCCCCTAAAGGCTCTATATGAAATTTGGTTACAATTGGTCTAGTTGCTTTTGAGGAAATTTTTTAAATTGTCAAAGAGAGACCTGGGTAAAAGGTCAAAGAATGGACCTGACCTATTGTACTCACAAATCTTCATGTACTCATTAAGACAAATGTAATACCAATTTTTAGGACAAATCGGCAAATTTTTCCATTAAATCTCATGTTCTAGCATTTTACCATATTTGACCTTGCCGTAAAAAAGTCAAAGTCAACCCAAGGTCATCATTTGAATAATCTTGGTAATACTTGAGTATTCAATAGTACATATCAAGTTTCCAGGCCATCAGTCAATTGGTTCTGGAGAAGAAGATTTTTAAAGGTTTTCACCATATATAAGCATGGCAGCCATGTTGGTCATGTGACCTGGACCGTTTTAGCAAAATTTTGTTCCCTCAACCTATGAAGGCTCCATATGAAATTTGTTTACAATTGGCTTTTGAGGAGACAAACCACACTATTTCATACCATATGCAAGGGAATTACCTGTAAATCGTACAGGTAAAGACACCTGTCTGTAGTGTAAGTGCAGTTGTATCCCTTAGATAAGGGGACCGCGACAGCCGTGACTGGACAGGTAAGATCAAGATAATCTACTCAATATCGGATATTGAAGCAACAGTAAAATTTATCAGGTTTGAAAAGCTCTATTCAACTTCGTTAACATCACCCCCCCTTTTTTCTCGCACTTTCTATTTATTCACATTTTTTTTTAAATTAATTTATTTAATTTTTCTTATTTCTGTGAATCAGTATGATTAAATTATTGTTTACAGTAGTTATACTTTTGAAATTATGAGATATGATATAATGATAATTATGGTAATAATAATAATAATAATAATAAGAAGAAGAAGAAGAAGAAGAAGAAGAAGAAGAAGAAGAAGAAAAATAATTTGCAATGAACTTATGATTTTCAATGTATAGCACCTCTGATCAATTTTTAGTACATTACCTCAGATTCTAGTGCAAAGTGAAGTAGCTCATTATTATTATTTTCATTATTAGTATATCCCAAATACCGTGGAATAACTGACAACCGGCAAAATTGCTGCAGCTATCCTAGAACTTGGATTCATGTTGATTAACTGATAAACGGGAAAAACATATACGCACTAATGGCCAGTCCATCATTTGAAATTGTTTTCTTTCTTTCTTTCTTTTTTTTTTTTTTTGATTTATCTCCTCATTTTTTCAGTCTTCATCGAACTCGCTGAATAAATTGATAAATAGTAGACAACAACAAATAAGGTACATTTTTGTAATATATTGCCAAACTACAATTATGACATGACAACATCAGCATTTGCAACTTCGCATTTCTTGTGGGGTTTCCTTTAGATTTTTTCTTTCTTCTCAAAAAGGATTTATGAACCCTTAGAAATCTAAACACACTGCATTGAAAAGACTATGATACGTTTGCGCAGACACGCAGGCTTATTTGAGCATTATAGTATGCGCTTCATAATCTAAGACCATGTTATTGTTTTCCAACCCAAATGATTTTTTATAGAAATTTGTTCAAAGAGAGTCATGATTTTTATTTTATTTATTTGTTCTATTATTTATTTATTCACTTTTTTCACAATTCTTACATTTTAATTTTTTTTTCATTCAAAAGTGAATGCAGTTAGAAATCAGTAGAAATTATTCAAGAGAATATGAAATTTAGACACTTTTCACACTGTATATTGTATAATCAGTGATCCTTATCAGTTATGACACCTCTCGGTATTGGTCTGGTCACCTGACATTTCAGACCCCCGGAAATATTTCACTATCAGAACACCTGCTTAAAGACTGTTCAGGGTATTCACATTCGCTTTTTAGCGGTGTAGGCTGATTTGAAAACTCACTGTTGACAACTTTTATATGAACAGTAAATATTCAAATCAGCTTTCTCTTCTTTTATGACTGATCACTGTCTGCGGTTTTACTGTTTGGGTGTCCAGGCTGATTTGAATACTCACTGCTGGCATAAATTTATGATAAAACTTAATATCTAAATCAGTCGTTAATTTGTGAAAACTGATCAGGGTCTTCATTCCTGCTTTTTAAATGTCAACGATCGCAGACTTTTCACGAGAATTTAATGCAGTCGTCACTTCTGTGTAGACTGACCAGGGTTATCGTTTTTTGTAAATACTCAGATCAGCCGCCATACTGTTCAGAAAGATCAGTTTTCTTTTTCTTTTTTTTTTCTTGCTTTTGTAATGTGCAGGAATTGCATACTGTTCATGCAAACCAAAAATAATCTGACTGGACTGCAACGGCTGATCTGAGTCTTCGGCGAGCGAATGTTGTAATGTACGAGTACTTATTTACTTGGCCCTATAGTCATTATCACTCTATATGTAAACCAGTGTCTTCGAGCCTATAATGGTTACTTTCAACACAGTTCCATGTGGATCTTCAGCAACACACTAAGTCTGCTCCAGTTATAATTTGTTGATATATAAGCATATTCTCTCTTCTCTTTTTCCATAATAATTGATTTCCCTTAGCCTGGTCGAATACCTGTATTTGAATCACAAGTGTTCTAAAAAGTCTTATTTCGGAGCAGCATGTTTCAATAAACGGAGGACCCCCGGTAGCCCAGTAGGTTAGGCGCTGGCCGGCTGATCTAGCGGTCCCGGGTTCGACTTTGTCATAGCGATTGGAAAATAAATTCAGAGGAAACACAAAACATTAAGTTACGTTTAATATTATATGTGATAGATGAACAAAGTACAAACTGACCTTAAAATTAGTAAACTTAATAGTGTATCTTTCACAGTTGGCCAGTTACGTTGAGAATGAAGCCATTAAATGGCAATTAACTAACAAAAGTGTTTAATTGGTATTAAACGATCATTATCGAATACCTTTAATACAGTAATTTACCAACTTGTTAAGAAAGAAAGAAAAAATGCAGATAATCTGGTCATTAATATTTTGTTTATCTAGAGAAGTAAGATGAAATATTACACATTTGTTATACGGCAGTTTTGTTTCTTTATTTTGTACTTATTGTCTCATTTTTAATTCTTATTTCTTTATTTTTATATTCATCTTTTTTTTGCATTTCTTAACATTTTCTGTCTTTCTTGTACCGCCGGATTGACAATATAAGCAGTTTCGCATTGACAACAATAACATTCCGCATACTCTGTCTGTCCCGATGTATAGTGCGACATCATGTTGGACTTAGAAATTTTACGCCTAAGAATTCGGCAGTCGGAAGGCGCGTGGAATGTATTTTAAAGTTAATAGGGAAGAATGTTAACAATAATTTATTTCGAAATTGTTTATATCTGTGAAAAGTATGCAATGCAAATTTTAAGAAAATATCAGGGAAAAAATTAAACTAAACACAATAAAATAAGTTTTTACTGACAAAGTCTAGGAACACGCGTTTTGTCAAATTTTTATATATATGCTACATAGGAGGCGATGAGCTTATTTTCCACTTCCCACTTCACCTGGAAGAATGAAAGTACATACTTATTTTGATGAAAATTACATCAACTTAAAGAGCGTAAAATGAGCTATATGGTCATATCAGAATAAATTTTGGCACAATTTGTTAAAGAAATGATTAACGTTGTCAAAAATTGTTTTAACATTTATTTCTATACAAACTGAGTCATAGATTTCAACAGGTAAGGAGACATACGCGTTATCGATACAGGTGTCACATCGTCGGGCTGGGATGATACAAATGAAGAGATTAGTTTAACATGTGTTTGAAATTTATCAATATATGAGAGACCAGGGTCAAAGGTCCGAGAATGACCTTGACCTCTTGTACTCATAAATGTCTATGTACTCAATAAGATGACAGTATACACCAACTTCTAGGCCAAAATCTTCAACCATTCCCAAGAAATCTTATGTTCAAGCATTTTCTCATATAAAAGCACAAGAAAGCAAATTTGACCTTGCCTTAAAAAAGGTCAAGGTCAACCCAAGGTCATAATTTGATCAATCTTGGTAGTACTCCTGTACCCAGTGATACATACCAAGTTTCAAAGCCATTGGTTAATTGGTTCTGGAGAAGAGGATTTTTATAGGTTTTTACCATATATGGGCGTGGCGACCATGTTGGTCATGTGACCGGGACCGTTTGAAGCACTTTTCGTTCCCATGAGCCCTGGAGGCTACATATGAAATTTGGTTACAATTGGCCCAGTGGTTGCAGAGGAGAAGTCGTTTGAAATTGTGGCTGGATGGACGGACGACGACGAACGACAACGGACGACGGAGCCTTCCCATCCTATAAGCTCCCCCGGAGCCGCTGGCTCCGGTGAGCTAAAAAAACAGATATATTATCTATGCGATTCATTAAGATTTTTGGAAATTATGTGGTTTGATTCGAGTGTGTTGCCACGAAAACGATTCAATATGCCATCGGTTAAGGACCATACAATTTCTTCAAGGACTTCATTGAAGAATTACAGTATTTCCAGAAATGTCCAACAACTTAATACTGCAATCCTTCTTCATTACTCTGATACTTCACATGGCATCTGGTTTTAATCATACTATAACTGTGATCGAGAAACCTTAGGGAACTGGTAAAGACAGACAGGTGCAGATGATCCAGTTTAGCTGGCCTTGAATGGAAGAAACAGCTCTTGACTTTGTTATCTCATGTCGACCTTTTCGAAACTAACTCACCATAAAATACTCTAAATCTAAATCAAACATGGTTTCGGGCAAGTCCTCGTATCTGAAGTAAGGAAGACTAAGACAAGCAAACCCACGTGAGGCAAGCAGTGCTGAGCGGAATTCCAAAATGCCACCAGCTGTACCAAACATGTCTATTACACCGGGAAACGGCCCTCCTCCTGCAAGAATACAACAAATGTAAATTGGAAATCTTGTCAAACGAAGAAAACCAAGGACTATTTTACCACATTTACAGCTACACAGTTAAACGTATCACTGTTTCCATTTGCACAGTTGAACATTCCGGGCTCATTATCTAGATGTCGTGGATCTGGAACCAGCTAACGCCATAACATTTCTCTAGTTTTCTGTGTTTTTTTTCTTCAGCATCCTCAACTTGCCCATTTCCCTTATGCTAAATAGCCGGTTACCTGATGAAATGGTCGAAAATTCCAAAACCAGCTGACGGTGACAACAAATTACAGTTGTACGAATGAGGATGATAAAAGAGCGCTGTATCAGAAAAAATCAATATGTACGGAGGTGGTATTTTCTTGGTACAGAAAAAAGCTTTATACAGACTGAATTTGATGGCCTCAGCCGAAGTTTAGTTAAGCTTTCAAATACCGGACTTTCATTTTCACGGACTTTTTCCACGGATACATAGATATGGCGGGTGTATTATAATAGGCGGGTGAAGTTCACTACTCGCGGGCAGATGATCACACCTCTATTTTGGGGTCCATATCTGTGTATCTAAAATATTCCGAAATCGTCTATGTTTAAACGACTTACGAGTTCAGACTTATGATTCCGGTATTTTGACCACATTCATTTACTTTCAAATTTCAGGTGCGGTGGCATTTTATTACAATTCTGAGATAATTTCTCTTTTTTTTTTGTAGAATATATCATGATGCCTGTTTAGAAGTCAAAGTACCAAAATCCTAAGTCCGAATCCATAAACCATAGAAACAAACAAGTCCAAAATATTTGAAAACACAGACACAGACCCCAAAAGGGAAGTGAGATCAGGTGCTCGCGAGTAATAATAATCAACTGCCTTTTATAATACACCCACCACGTCTACGTATCCGATGGAAACGTCGGTGAAAATGACAGTCCGGAAACTAGATGCCATACTATGTTTCGGCCGTGTCCACCAAGTCGGAAATTAGTTTGAAACACTCGAACTCAGAGTAGTGATTCTTATGTAGATAACAAGGAATTTTTTGTCGAGACATAGAACCAGATAACCCGGAGTCATCATGTCCGTCCCTATAACTACCTGCTGGAATATAGAGAACGCCCCTGGTTCTCCCGTGTCTCACCACCTCTCTCCTCACCCCTGGACCCATATACCATCTATCCACTGACGTCATACAGATGGGGTCAGGACAAGTTTGACGGACTGTTTCAGTTGACAGATGGTCATTAAAGACAGTGATATTTGTTGTCATTGGTGTGGTCATATCCTTCTTACTCAGTCGAAGACCTTCCTTTTGTCCTGGGGCTTGAACCATACTCCAGAATATACCCATAGGAGATACTCCTGATATGCAAAAACAAACAAATAAAGCAAAATCAAGATATTTTAAGCGTTCTATGGAATTTTATTTCATCTAACAATTAAAAACTCCGCTGAACTTTGGGATGATTAAAAAATGTATTCATAATTCACATATGAGCCGCGACACGACAAAACCAACAATGTGGTTGTGCGCCCAGCGCAGACTCAGATCAGCCTGGGCATCCGCCCAGTCTGATCAGAGTCTTCGCTGTCCGCATGGAGCTAGCTTAGACTCTTAGCTACCCTTTAAGCGCATAGCGAAAACTCCGCTCAGATTAGACGGATGCCCAGGCCGATCTGAGTCTGAGCTGGGCGCACAACCACATTGTTGGTTTTCTCACGTCGCGGCTCATATATACTTTACTATGCTAAATAGGTAGCTTAAACTTAAAACTTATATGTTTTACAAATACAGAAAAAAACGTACATAATAACTTCCCTATGCAAGGCTATAACAATACAGTTAAAATTCATTTACGGAAAGATAAACAACTACGGATAGCCATTTTCAATGTCATTATTAGCATGTAACAGGCTTACTACAAACTGAACTTCTAACAACTCGGAACTTTTTGTCCATACGCTCTACTGTGACTATTTCAAGTAAGGCGGGCACATTTTTCTTTTCATACAGTATACCTCTTTGTAATGAGTATGCATGTTGCTCGAGTCAAAAATATTTCTTGATTCTCAGTATGTCTGTGATTATGAGTCGGAAATATTTCTTCATTTTCATCAAACGAAGATTAATGAGAAATAAGTACATGTACGTTTTTTTTTATTTATTTATTTCTGTAATATTTCTTAATTCTCAGTATGTATGTAACTACGAGTCAAAAATATTTCATAACCCTCATCAAATGTACTAGTAAAAGATTGCTGAGTTTTTAGTTCTGTCATACTTTTTCTCTTGTTTGTTTGGAAAAAAGGTAGTATTTTTCTGTGATACTGATTTATTATTATTATTATTATTATTATTATTATTATCATTTCTCAGCAAACGCACAAATGCACTTGACGTGTGGGTGATATTGCTGGGTTTCAACCTGCACATATTGTATGCGTGTGTCTGTTGAAAAACAAGAAACGTTTTTTCTTTTATACTTTTCAATGAATTATAGAGATTTCTCGGTGAAATCGAAACTGATAATCTCACTGTTTCAAACAGTGAAATTATCACTTTCGATTTCACTGTTTCAGAAATCGGATTTTTGTGAAATAGCCGCAAGTTTTTTGTTGATTACTTGGCTAAATCTTATCTGGCTTGACAAAAATTACGTCACACTTGTTTTCACGTCATTACGACGTTGATGACGTCACTTAAAGCGCCAACGTAACATTCTTACTGCACGCGACGTCAGGCCGCCTGAGTCTCCTGTAGACATTCTTTCTTGGCAAATTTTTCGAGATCTGCTTATCAAAATGATATTTCAAGTTATTTTTCATACCCAGTAAACACGCTGGAAGCATCAAATTTGACGTAAAACGGCTAGAAAAAAAGCTGTGTTTCTGTCGTAATGGCTGACGCTCTTGAATTAACAGAATTATTGCGATTTTCAAGCATAAAAGAAATAGAAAATTTGACTTTTTTCAGTGTAAGATGAATTTTTATTTCACTCATGAACACCAAAAGTGGTATTTTCACTCGTGGCTTCGCCACTCGTGAAAATACTGCTTTTGGTGTTCATTCGGTGAAATAAAAATCGATCTTACACTGAAAAAGTCAAATTTCCTCTATTTCTTTTATACTTTTCAATGAATTATAGAGATTTCTCGGTGAAATCGAAACTGATAATCTCACTGTTTCAAACAGTGAAATTAACACTTTCGATTTCACTGTTTCAGAAATAGGATTTTTGTGAAATAGCCTCAAGTTGTTTGTTGATTAATTGGCTAAATCTTATCTGGCTTGATAAAAATAACGTCACGCATGTTTGCACGTCATCACGACGTTAATGACGTCACTTAAAGTGCCAACGTGACATTGTTACTGCACGCGACGTCAGGCCGCCTAATTCTCTTGTAGGCATTCTTTCTTGGCATCATTTTTTTTAAGATCTGTTTATCAAAATGATATTTGAAGCTATTTTTCAGTTGCAAACTTCGATTACAACGAATATCATACTCAATAAACACGCTGGAAGCATCAAATATGACGCAAAACGGCTAGAAAAAAAGTTGTGTTTTCGTCGTGATGGCAGACGCCCTTGAATAAACAGAATTATTGCGATTTTCAAGCACAAAAGAAATAGAAAATTTGACTTTTTCAGTGTAAGATATAGAGGATATTTGACTTTTTCAGTGTAAGATCGATTTTTATTTCACCGAATGAACACCAAAAGCAGTATTTTCACGAGTGGCGAAGCCACGAGTGAAAATACCATTTTCGGTGTTCATGAGTGAAATAAAAATTCATCTCACAGTGAAAAAGTCAAATATTCTATTTCTTTTATGCTTGAAACTTGCAATAATTCTGTTTATTCAAGAGCGTAAGCCATCACGACAGAAACACAACTTTTTTCTATCCGTTTTCGGGCAAATTTGATGCTTCTAGTGTGTTTATTGGGTATGATATTGGTTGCAAACAAAGTTTGCAACTAAAAAATAGC
The DNA here is from genome assembly GCA_963989385.1 of Ctena decussata. Lineage (NCBI taxonomy): Eukaryota > Metazoa > Mollusca > Bivalvia > Lucinida > Lucinidae > Ctena > Ctena decussata. The sequence continues at coordinate 87,934,636 of OZ022499.1, read as the reverse complement.
TTCAAATATCATTTTGATAAGCAGAACTCAAAAAATTGCCAAGAAAAAATGCCTATAGGAGACTTAGGCGGCCAGTAACAATGTTACGTTGGCGCTTTAAGTGACGTCATTAACGTTGTAATGACGTGCAAACATGCTAGACGTAATTTTTGTCAAGCCAGATAAGATTTAGCTAAATGATCAACCAAAAACTTGAGGCTATTTCACAAAAATCCTATTTCCGAAACAGTGAAATCGAAAGTGATTATTTCACTGTTTGAAACAGTGAGATTACCAGTTTCGATTTCACCAAGAAATCTCTATAATTCATTGAAAAGTATAAAAGAAATGTTTTTATTGTACTCATGAACACCAAAAGTGGTATTTTCACTCGTGGCCATTGCCACTCGTGAAAATACTGCTTCTGGTGTTCATTCGGTGAAATAAAAATCGATTTTACACTGAAAAAGTCAAATATCCTCATCACACAGTTTTATGTTGTTGTTTTTTCGTATTACTTCTCATTTCTCAACAAACACGTTCACACCTGTCCTCCAGGAGTTATCGTAATAAGAATCATCTGCAACATAAGAACTCACGCGCGAATAGTTTTAGAATTATCTTACAAAAAAAAATTCTACTATTAAGCCACATCATGTGACGATTGGCTCTAATCACATTGCATTGAGTGCAGTCTGAGCAGAGTCATCACTTCTTTGGAATTGGTCCAAACCATATAGCCACAGTGAGGCCTCTACACGATAACGATGATCTGATTATCACAAGATAAAACTATCACATTTTTTTAAAATCACATGATGTGACCCAAAGAAAGTACCTGTATAAGAGCCAGACAGTGAGGGCTGTGTCGCCAAATTGACCTCCCCATTGTTATCTGCAGTAAAACAGCAGCAGGATTCGAACACGTTACTGCCTTCTTTTATAACCGCATGTAGCGTTGTTTTCTGCTGTTTCCCAAGACCAGATATCTTCACTTCAAGTTTATCGTCTACCAACAGATGACCTTGTGGTTTAACACTTAGCTGTGGCCCCGAACTCATGGCCCTTTGAAATATTCTAGTAGCTTGCTCCTTACAATATGGAGCATGAGATGCTGTTGTTAGTCGCACACTGCTCGGACTACGCTTCAGAATTGTCTGGTAGACAAAGAGCCTCGCAAAACTGCACAAGCGATGATCCACATGCATCTGAAATACAGTTGTCTATTGATTTCTCAAACACCGATATCTCAAAGTATCGCCTGTTATCAAAGACTTCAGTTCGAAAACATGTTTGCTTCTCGGCTCATATATATCTCAAACTACTAGTATCTAAAAGTAAATTTTCTGGGACCAGAAAATTCACTTTGAGATATCAGTAGTTTTAGATGAACTTCATCTTTGAGATATCGACAGTCGACTGATTTCAAACAGGCCACATCGTTAGAAAAGCTGTGCACATGCAAAGCCAGGCCATGGCGGCATGGGCACTTAGCTTATCTAGACAATAGTATGTCTTGCCCTGACCTTAAATCCTGACCTTGGCAGCATGAAAAACATGACCAAAGTTGCTAAAAATTTCTGACAGTCTCCCATTTTCGTTCTTTACATACGGTCTATAAATTAAAACTTCCTAATGCATACGCTGCAGTGAAGGGTCAACAGTAGCCTAATTCCACAAAAATATTTTCCCATAGACGTTAGTGCATTTACATGCCTTACAAAACATTTTAATTTTGACAGTTCTCTTAGGGCAAGCATAAAATAATTACTATGATCGAAAAAGCTAAATGACCAATGCAATAAAACTGTTAACAGAACTAACTTTTGACCCATGTAGGCTATAGGCTACGTGTTGTCAAACGTAGCGTATTTTTTTTTTAAATCAGCCAGTTTCCATTGGCCATGTTGACGTTAATGGCGACGTCGCGAAAAAATGACCAAAAACTCAAAAGTAGAAGTTTACAGAACTTAATTTTGACGTAGGCCCTACATGCTGTCAAACTTCGCGTAAATTTTTAAATTAGAGTTTCCACTGACTATGTTGACGTAATAATGGCAAGGTCGCGAAAAAAAATTACCAAAACTTCAAAGTCATGCTATATAGGCCTAAATATATGGTAAACGACTGAAATGAAACAAATGTATTGCATGCATTATTACTTTAGCTTTCTAGGCCTACTAGTATCACAATAATTACAATCCATTCTACAGAAGCGCCAGAATATATTATTTTCCAGTAAACATTAAAAATACATCGAAGCCTATGGGATAATTATTTTCGGGAATGGTCATACGCTTAACCGGAGAGACCACCATCACTGGTTGACCATGTGGATTTCCCTTCTCAGCTTTTCCTTTCGCCAAAGCTGCCTTCTGAGAAACAATTCTACGAAATGAAAGCACGTGTTCCCATCCTGACCTAAGCTAGTCCAACCATGTGCACAGGTGAACTGGCTGATCATGTGTGTGTTATCACTCACAGTTCGCATCTGTACAGAGAAAGTGACAGTCTTGTCTCAGTGAATTTTCTGGGATTATTATATTTTGAGAGAAAAAGGCCTACGGGGCATTATCTGTATACAATGTTCTGTTATCCGAAATTATGATCAGTCGACCATGGGTGCTCTATCAAGTGAAAACGCCTACAAACCAATGCATAAATCGATTTAACATGACACAAACGGCAAAATGTTTAAAACAGTAAAAGTAAACTGTGGTTTTCAAAGTTTAAAGACCAAATTCATACAGTACCTGCACTTCTTTCAATTCACAAAACGTTTTTCTTCGCGAGTTTGTCAAGCCGTTTCGTTATGATTCATGAACTCTACCCCAAGTCACAAGTTCTAGCTTTTCAAAACACCTCGTCTTCCATTTGTCCCTTGTCACACACACACACACACACACACACACACACACACACACACACACAAACCTACTCTCTTGTTGAGGCACTCCAGCAAGTGGTTTTTAGTGGAACTTTTTTCTTTAAAGATGCTTAAATATCAAAATTTTAGGTTTAACATACCCAAAACCATTTCTCGTAGCTAAATACTGACTTGCAGCATATTGCATGACCTCTTTTGTCTATTTTTATCATTTTTTGTTTTGAGATGGGTTTTCCAATAGTAAAAATATTCCTTCTGGTTTCCAGCCTTTGATGAGGTTCATTTTAATTTTAATAAAGCTGGGAACCACCCATTGTGACATCACAACAGAAATGATGTCATCACTAATCACCTGATCTGTTTTGGAATATGACCATTTCAGCAAAGGGTTGTTTCCAGTGTCAGCTACACTTATGCATCTTTTTGTTTTCCAAAAAGATATTACTTATGGAAATAACCGCTATAAGATATAAGCATAAATTCTTCTGAAATGATTTCATGTTAATTTTATATGAAATGGTAATTTTCAAGAATGTGCTTGAAACATGCCACCCCTACAGCAATAATGGTTATCTTGAGGCGGCCATTATGAAACTGAAAAAAATACATTGCAAGAGATTACTTTCCAAGCTTGAGAGCATGCCAATGAATTTCAAAAACTCTACTGGACAAATCTGACTACGAGAAATGGTAGTAAACTGAACCATGTAAGTGGAATTTGCTGCTTCTTTATCCTTCAAGTATAAACTTCGAAAAACCACTTGCTGGAGTGCCTCAACAAGAGAGTAGAGACTAAGTTACCATTGCAAATATACAGTCTAGTTAGAGCATGTGCAATTTGTGATGTATGATAATTGTCTGATAACCAGACTGGCTGTGCTTGCTCATAACACAGTGGCTCATAATTTCTTTAATACGCATTCAGCAACGTCTTGAGAAAACTTGTAGATGGAATACTTTCAGTGGAAGCAACTGTCAGTTTCATTTGTGTTTCCTACTCGATAACGGCCAGCTCTCAAAATCTTTCTTTCAAGAATAGAAGATTCCTTTATGTAAGGGTTTCGTTGTCCAGAGAAGCCTTTTGTAAATATGCCAGAATACATGGGGATATTTACGTTAGCCTTAAAAGCGGCATTCACTGAACGTGCGCATGGGGCAACAAACAACCCGGTATACGCAAATTATGAAAGTCTAGTTCAGCTTCCACTTCTGGCTTTAAGCTTTCAACTGTGTAAGTGAAAACTGGACAGTCTAGAGACTGTTTAAGCGAAGGGGTGGCTCCAGTGCGAAGATGATCTGAGAGTGTAAACTTGTGGCCACACCATACAATGCTGAGTTGAAGGCTGTCTGGAAAATCTTGCATGACATAATTTCCAAATTTCTGTAGTGGACATTCCCATCCTTGAGCCTGAACAAACGCAAAAAGTTGACACTTCATATATGTTCGTTCTCTCAGGAAATCATAGTTTGAAAACATTTGTAGATTGGTTGTTATTTATGTCCTGCTATGTCATACAATATATTTTCAAAACAGTTCTTTAGCTTCTTCATGTAGATTAACCACTGAAACGGCGTTCCAATTGAAGGCAGTACTTTGTTGAAGTTCCTCTTTATTAGATTGGGTATGTGTATAATTAGCAGACAACTGTATTCCAAATTTCATTTGAGGAGTTTCGCTAAATCGTCAGTTTTATGGTCGCAATTACGTTTTACGAGGACGCGTCAGCGAAGCCGTAAAATGCAGTTTGCAACCATCGTCGGATCTATGGTGGCACTTTCGTTTCATGGCAACGCGTCAGTGAGGCCGTACTTGAAATGCAGTTTTCAACCACAAAACCGACGATTTATCTAAAAAAAACGTCGGTGCCCGACAGTTTATCGCAGGATATTATGTTTCAAAGTTTTGACGTTATCCATTCAGACGTCGCGTTACATACGTAGGCCTAAGTGCATTAGAATTGAAAAGCTGTTGTTTTCTAGAGTGTCTCTCTTCTCTCCAGTATCTTTAAGTGTGCCTTGTGACTATTGGTGATTACTTTTTGCTTATTGCAAGGGAACCATTGTTTGAATGCATTTTCTGAATACATATAGTTCTTACTTTATGTTATGTTCCTTAACCCTAAGGAACTCCGGTAGCTCAGCAGGTTAAGTGCTGGCCTGCTGATCTAGCAACCAGGGTTTCAAGACTCGCTGTAGGAGGAAATCTTTCCGCTACCGTAAACGGGGTTCCACTGCACACAGTCCTTAATTATGGCCCTTCCATCGTCCTGATATAACTGGAATACAGTTAAAAATGACAAATGACGTAAAATTGCAAGTCATCCATCCATCTTAGACCTAGTTATATGAACTGTAGCATCGCTTAAGAGGGACATTGACAAACATTGCAGACCCGGCACAAACGCCGCAATACGCGGATTTTGATCAGGGTCTACACCGTTTGCATAAGAAAATATGTACGTCTTCTGAAAAGGAAATGTATTAATGAAAATAAAGTACACCAGACACTTCTCTTGAATGACAAATGGACTCGCTAATTTACAGGAACAGAAGGGTCCATTAAGCATATATGGGTTGAACTACTTGTTAAAAATTACTTCCTATACGTTATTGAGCCGCGACACGAGAAAACTAACAAAGTGGTTGTGCGCCAGCGCAGACTCAGATCAGCCCGGGCATCTTTCCAGTCTGTTCAGACTCTTCCCAAAGCACTTAAAGGGTAGCTAAGGGTCAAAGCTACCTCCATGCTCACAGCGAAGACTCTGATCAGACTGGGCGGATGCCCAGGCTGATCTGAGTCTGCGCTGGGCGCACAACACTTTGTTGGTTTTCTCGTGTTGCGGATCATATATTGCATGGAAAAATATTTGTAAAGCATTTGTTTATGAATAAACCGTATGTTGTATTGGGATACCGTAATCGACCCATTTACCGCACCGTGCGCTTAACTTTTTCAAAATTGCAACAAAAAGATGTGGTTAAAATGTATTTAATAACCGCACACTCAGAACAATGAAATGCAGGGTGACTGGAAAGAGGCAACATGGGTAGGACTGGAAATACTTTGTGTTTATACTTTTCATGAGTTCCCTGTTAATTATTGGGTTTTGTGAGAGTTTCAAAGAAAAAGCAGTGTGCGCTTGTGCAGTTTGTCCGGAAATGGCCTTGGTGTGCGGTTATAGGGGCATGTGCGGTAAATGGGTCGATTACGGTATTATTAAAAGTATTCATCTTCAGGAATACGTACATATGACATTGTTTCTTTATGGCATGTGCTGTCAGGAATAGAAATTTGAAAAAAAAAGTTGATTATTTGTTACTTTATGCCATGCAGCTAACTGTCAGAGAATTATTGGCAGAAGGGGCATGCTGATTATACCCGGCGGGCACATGTCGTCCAAATGACGTCGTACTGACGTCGATGCGACGTGATCACGTCGCATCGACGTCAGTGCGACGTCACGTGCCTACTGGGTACAGTCAACAACGCCATTTTTGACAGGTGAACTTATCCATTCTTATTATTTAACTGAGTTTATTTTTAGTTTTAGGAGTTTCTGGTTAATGTTTTAACATTTATTGTTTCTGTAAGCACATAGTGTTGATCCTGATCAGACGCCGCGTTCTGCTGCGTCAAAACTGGGTCTGTACTGTTCGCATATGTCCCAAAAACAGGTTTCCAAACTAAAAAGGGTAAAGGCAGGTACTTGATTAAAACAGGTCATTTTATACTGAAGTGTTATGTTCAGGAATTAGAGTTGGAGAAAGAAATTTTGGCCTGATAAGACAGGTTTTTGCTTAATAGAGGTAGTATTTAAGAATTACAAAAAAATGACGTGTGTGTGCACTGTAAAAATACGTAGAAGAACACTTGCGGAAATCATGGTATGGTTGGGTTAACTGAAAGCCCGCGAAAATACATTCATAGTGTCGAAGGGCTGTTTGATTAAAAATACCTGTTCTAGTCTACCCTTCTCTGCAGAACGATTTCTGTAAATGTTTACAGTCACCCGTAAAAGTACGGTAAGTGAACTGGCAGCCAGATGCCAGTTATTTTATCGTAAAATCTACGGAAATGCTTTACAGTGTGTGTGTGTGTGTGTGTGTGTGTGTGTGTGTGTGTGTGTGTGTGAAATAAAGCCTTCAAGGCTCTGCTCAGTTTGTGTCATTCATATCAGTAATGCATACAAAAGTAAAATTCATCTCGATATAAACTCTCAAGGGTTTTATTCGGCTTGGTTTTCATTTAGGATTTTTTTGTCATTTGAAGCCGTAAACCTTTTGTATGAAAAAGGGTACTTATTATCTTTTCTTCCGTTTTGCTGTCGGTTTGTCTGTTTTATTTTCCATAATAAATTATTACAATGTTTGAACAATAATAAACATTATTTACACTGCAATATTTTTGTTGTAAAAGAGTCACTGATTGTATTTTCCTTCCTTATTTGATTCATCAACGTATTGAATTTTCTTTTCAAATAAATGTGCGAGGATTTTTTCCCTTCTTTCGACAACTTATGTGAAAACGCTACTTTGAAATTGCTTTTTGTGTATATATGTATGTGCTACTGAAATAAAGTAACCAGAAAATAAATCGAATTAAGATGGATGTTTCTACAAAACATGATACCTATCTGGATATGCTGCATCATGATAAAGTAACTGAACTGTTACCAGTCATTATTGTTATCTCACTGTTCATGGTCGTTGGATTTGTCGGTAACATTTCTGCTTTACTCTTCTACTGGCGGCAGGCAAGGAGAAGTTCTACTACCATTTTTATTATCTCACTGACAGTGACAGATATCCTCGTGTGTTCTGTTATGGTTTTGGAAATTGTAGATTTGGCGAATACATATGTGTTTGAAAATGAGATCGCTTGCAAACTATATATTTATGCAAATCACATCGCTTTCATCGCTTCAGGATTAATACTAGTTATAATAGCAACAGACCGGTATAGAAAACTCTGTCAGCCATTAAAGAAACAGCTTACCGTAACACATGCTAAACTTGTTGTAGGCGTCAATCTGTCTGTTGCGATGTTAATGTCTCTTCCAGTTTTTTTCCTATATGGCACGACAGAAATTCAAATACAAAATATTTACAATGTAAGTTTTCCGATAAACGGGAGCGACTGTGCTGCTAAACACGAAAATGAAGAATTTCAAACAGCAATACATATAATTTACTTGTGTGTCTTCACAGCATGCACAATGATTCTAGTTGTTCTCTACAGTTTGATAGGTCGTGTTATATACAGATATCACAAAACCCACAAAAACTTTAAGAACGACTTGAATCAAGCCATAGCTCAAGATCATTGTTCCACATCTAGCGTTGGTAAAACAAGTGACGGCGTGGTCGCTAACACCCAGGAGCAGTCGTCCTCTTCCAATACGAATGAATGCAGCGGATGTATCACATCTTACACCGAGATTCAGATTTCGCTCTCAGCTGCTAGCAATTCTGCGGAGAATGCCGTTGCAACAAACACATGTAGGTCAGATACTGGTGCAGTAGGAGACATTCAAGTTCGCTCATCTTCTTCAAGTGCAAGTGATTCAGGAACATTCATGAAAGATTCCCAAAACAAGTCAACTGATCCCAAACCAAGTAAAGGAAAGTCTAATAAGAAATATAGGAAGACTGTTGCAGCCATGAAAATGACCATTATGCTTTTCATAATAGCGATTATTTTCATAGCTAGTTTTGTACCTTATCATATCGTAACAATTCTGAGGCATCAAATGACAGACGAGTGGGAAACAGTAGGTATGCAGTTGGCGTTACGTTCCTACCTACTCAACAGTGTTGTAAATCCTTTTGTTTATTGCCTGTTCAACACGGATTTCAGGCGATTTTTTATGGGAATAGTGAGTTCCGCTTGCAGAAAATGTTGTAAGTGTTGCACCGAAGTTCTTTCTGAGTTATAGTGTTAGGTAAATACCTGTTAGAAAAGGAAACGCCAAATTCAAAACAATATTTAACTTCAGTGTGTGTGTGTGTGTGTGTGTGTGTGTGTGTGTGTGTGTGTGTGTGTGACGGTGTGTGTGTGTGTGTGTGTGTGTGATCTGATTTTAGATATATACCGTGTTTCTTCAAACTTACTCAGCTAGTTTAAAGTAAAAAGATATTCAGTTACTAGCCGACCGGGTTCAAGCCCCGCTTGAAGCGAGAATCTTTCATACTGTAAACGGGGTTCCATTGCACACAGCCTTTCATTATCACCGTCCCATCGTCCTGATATGACTCAAATACTGATGAAAATGAAGTAAAGTCGCAAGTCATCCATCCATTCATATTCAGTTACCGTCTTAATACACAAGAATTGTCAGAAGCCAATAAAGCCGACTTTGCGGGTGGTTGGTTGGTTGCTTTGGGTTCAACGGCCCTTTGAGACAGTATTTCAGTGTATATCGGGCCGTCTCCCAGACAGGAGCAGAGAGAAATGATAGACGAGAGAAAAAATCCAAACAGCCCCCACGTGCTACTGCAAGCACAGTAGGCCCATGCCCTACTTTTATCCAAATAAGTAGGACGTCCTGGCAGTAGAAGTTATAACCAGCACCATCGCCCGACCACCACCCCAGCGACTTTGCGGGAGCTTGACTTTAACAAGCGCAGGTTCAATATGGACAATACCGGCCAAGTGAAAAGAGATCAACAGCAGTGTCAAAATAAACAGTTCTCCTAAGAATAATTCAAACTTCTAAACTATTGCAAGAGATATGATAATATCAATGAACAGTAAAATATAGGTCCGTAATTGTATCTATAATACTAAATAAACGAAGTAACGCATAAACTGCAAAATTGGTGGCATTTTCAAGCGTAATTTCTATACTGGTTCTTTCGCATATTGCTACCATTGATAATTTCGGTTAGCGCCGGTGTGTTTTAGTTTCACGTAGATTTAAAGAATTTGGGAATTAAATTCGTCTTTCATTTTAAATTCTCCCAAGTATTTTTCTAGAAACTTCGACAATTTGTCAACAATGGGTGCGTTCGAGTGAAATTATCGTGTACTCGAATACACGTTTTAAATTAATCCGGTCGTTTCGGTTCTGCGTCGTTATATCGGCGCGCTGCTTAGCAAGTCCAACTTTAGCAGGTTCTAATGCAAAAATCCGACTCATGAACGTACGTCATTCCCCATAAATAACGATTTATTTTTGTATTTTTGCTCATATGTCTAAACGGATGAAGAACTAAATGGTCATAGTCCCGACGGCCCTGGCTCGAAACGACCCATTTTCTTCCAGAACGATAGTCAATACGAGTAGACAATCGAACTCGTCCATTGAAGAATAAAGCTCAACGCACATGGTCTTTCGAAAAGTTGGACGGACACACGGCGCCAAGTGTGTGCGGCTATGGTTACGTACCGCTGAGCCACTTGGGGAACGTCGTTAGGAGAATTCAAACTGAACTGAACTTTCGAAAAGACAAAAATTAAAAATGTCCAAGGTTAACACACATGCGCCAGGTAAGAAAGGGCATTTTTTCCAGCGAAGCAGACAAATCAATTTCAATGATTCAACGAAGCTAAATAAGCCTTTAGTCTTCAGAGGGCTTGAATATTTTCCCCAATAAAAAGTTCCAGGACCCAATTTTTCCTGAAAAAAATACCCAGGACAGGTCACATAACCAAGATGGCAAACATTTATTATGGTAAAAAATTTCAAAAATCTTCTCCCCCAGAACCACACCGGGCCGCGTAGCACAATCGGTAGGGCACCTGACTCATAAGTCAGAGGTCCTGGGTTCGAAACCCGGTCTGGCCACATACTTTCGTTTCTCCTTCCGCTGATTCAAGAAGGGCAGTTGTCAGTTACTGGCGAAAGTATGTGCCCAGGAATAGTGTGGTTAGGTTAACTGACCGTCCCGACATGACCATACAGTGGACTCGACAGTATCGGATCAAGTTCAATAAAACTCCCGTTTTGTTGTATGTGAAAGCTAAAAGTATGTATGTTATGACACAAAACAGTTGCAAAATATCCCTTCTATCTATCCATGTCAAAATATTTACGAAATTTATTCCTTTAAGGGCAGATAACCTTTGCAGACTTACGGGAGGGTCCTGCGACAGTAACGAATCAGGTGCGACAGTATCGGATCATATGATATTATTTTATAGGAGAGTTTCTCCGAGGCATTCTGACAACCTTCTTAGCTTCAATACTTTTGCTACATAAACAGTTGGACCTATTAAACTCTCTGAGGAAACTTTTACGGCCTTTCAACGATATTTTCGTGTGAACCTTCACCAGCAACGGTTTTCTCTATTAAATAAAAGTTGAATGTATACAAAACTACAAGCATGCCAAAAATTCTTAACTCAGTAATCCCCTGCGCCTCATAGCATGGATCTACTCAAGCAGTAAAGATCATAAACTGCCTTTGCAAAGTGTAGACCCTGATAAGACCGTGGTGTCTGATCAGGATCAACAAATTTACGTCGATTTTCCGCCTTAACGATATTTCAGTGCAATCAGTGTATAAACACTACATGGTCATTCAACGAGTTCTCCGGCGTTAATCTGAGTCTACACAGTGTACAGATGTCCATCGGATGAATGCCAGTCATTATTGGGCTCACATACATGCGAGCAGATCTCGAATGTTTAGCAGAAGCTTGGTTGTGCTACGCATAACCTTCATTATCATACGCTAGAATGTGGGGCTTGGGATGGGGGTTATTTTACAAAAAGGATGTTGTCTTAGTTTTAAACTGATTTTCTTTGAAAAAAGAAATCTTACAGTGTGTAACAAATGCCCCCGAAGGCCCCTTCAACTGACCTTTGACCCTAGCTGTGACCTTGACCTTAGGCACAGAACCTGAGTCTTGCACATGATATACAGTCTCATTTCGTTTTACTTTTCTGTAACGTTTAAATGCACTTTGGAAGTTTAAGAGGATTTGAGGGGACTTAATTCAACCACTAACCAAACTGTGTTGCGTCCTTGACCTTGGGTATGGGAACCTATGTCTTGTGCATGGCAAATCATCTCATCAGGCTTTATCTTTCTTTAAAGTTTGCTTTGGTACTTTTCTGAATAATTGCCGAGACATAACTTGACCTCTGACCTCAGATTGTGACCTTGACCTTGGATCTGGGATCATAAATATTGTGTGTTAACATACCTTCTCATAATGATTTACCTTTCTGTGAAGTTTGATGACATTCACTTCAGCAGCTTTTAAGTTATCACAGAGGTGAGATTTGACCTTTGACCCCTAAATGTGACCTTAACCTTGAACTTGGCAACCCAAATCTTATGTACAACATACCTTCTCATTATGTTTCATCTTTCTGTGAAGTTTCATCAAATTTGCTTCAGTAGTTTTAAAGTTATGGCTGAGACACAATTTGTAACGGACTGACGGACGGACAGTCGGACGGACGGTGCGATTTTTTTAAAAATATGCCACCCGAAGTTCCTTCGGGGGCATAAAAAGACACAACAGCCACTCAGGTAGTTGATTTATGACTTGTTTTCAGCACCAGACCATACATCTAACATGCAGTTTCCAGCTGAGGCCTGTATTTCAGTTCAAATCATATAATGATCCGTTACTGTCGCACATCGGTGCCTCACTTTTCAAGTCTTTAGTTTCATCAAATACTGGGATGTCACAAAAATAATGACTGCCTGCAATTTTAGGGATGCCAGGACACATTACAAAAAAAAAATTGGTTTCAATCGCCTAATGATAAAATAGTTTAAATAACCGAAATCTATCTTGGGGGTAACGAGCAATAGGCAAAATGCAAGCGCCGCTGAAGAGGGGCCAAGCTTTTCAACAACTCTGATTTGTTTCTCAGCCGCAGATTTCGATCGAATTTTTCACCCTGCACTTTGCCATTGGTCTAACTTGATGACTGTAATATAATGGTAAAAAAAAATTGCTTCATTTGTGAGAAAAATGGGTGATAACCTAAGAGTGATCCGATACTGTCGATGATCCGATACTGTCGAGTCCACTGTATCTGTTTACCGTGGACGTTAAGCATCAAATCAACCAATGCTCCCCCAGAACCACAAATCCTATGATCTTGAAACTTAGCATATCGCATCAAGGACTCAAAAGCTCAACAAAATTTATATAAATGATGACCCTGGGATGACCTTGATCTGTTTTACGGCAAGGTCAACTTTTGAGTCACTTAGGTTTTTCTATAGGAAAAAGTGAAAAAAGTTGATTTTTTTAGAAACAACGCAGTCTGCTGCCTGAAAGTTTGTAGATGTAGGTAAATGAAGCTTTAGTAAGTATTCATGGTAAAGGTCATATCTTCACCTGGGCCTAAGGCCATTTACATTGAAAAATTAAAACTCGCTTTTTTTTTTATATAAACTTGACCATCATGAAATATTTCCGCGCTTGCGCGGGCTCTTTTCTAGTAAATTAGAAAAAATATCAAATCCATCTGAAAAGGCAAGTGTCCATCAGACAAATATTCGATAAGACATTTTGCATTACAATTCGGATGGTATATCTGGTCACGTGGTCTGCATGCAATTCGTTTTAGACAGGGGGGGGGGGGGGGCGACACCCAAATTTCACACGAATCAGGCCCCGAGGTTATAAAACTTTTTTCGTGCTCAACTCAGCTGAGCATGAAATTTTCTCTGCTGATAAATATGAAAATGCCAACTAATGTTGGCATTTTCATATTCATAAGCAGAGAAAATGTCATACTCAGCCAAACTGAGCAGGAAAACAACTGTACTCATCAACAATTTGTTAATTATTACCAGGCAAAATTTCATGCTCAACTCAGCTGAGCATGAAAAAAGTTTTATAACCTCGGGGCCTGGTATGGCAACAGATCCTTTACAGATTACAAATTAACAAAGAAACACTCGCCATGATTCATTCTACAATCTGAAAATTGGTTTTACACTGTTTGTCACAATAAAGAGTGCATGCCATAAACGTCTAAATTTTTCGGTGACTCGATGTACCTGTACGACTTTTGTTTTCTGGTTTTCTTCTCAGATCAGTTTTGAAGAAGAAAAATAAAAGCATCGCAAACGACTGCGTGACGTGATACCCCGCCACTGCAAACCTCTTTCACTCATAGACTTCTTTCCTGATCTATCTCTGTTTTCACTGTGTAGGTTTCAGAAAAATCTGTTTAACTTATGATTTTATATAGATTTGATCAATATTTTATGCAGGGCAGGGGCAGATAATCCCTGAAGACAAAATTTCTATTGCAATGTAAATTTTTTGTTACTTCGATCATTTCTGTGAAGTTTCATCACAATACTCCAAATAGTAAAGGAACTAGAGGCCAAAAATCATTTTCTGAACGTTGACAAGTGCCATAACTGCATTAGAAGTTATCGAAATTTGTCCATTAACAATCCCAAGCGAGACATTCTTGGTACATGTGCAAAATCTGAAAGAAATCCGTTGATAAATACTTTAGTTATCGAACGGAAACGAAGTGCAGATGGACGGACATACGTACTACGGACGGACAGACGAACGGACAGACACACGGACGACCAACGTGAAATCATAATACCCCACCACTAAAGTGTGGCGGGGTAAAAAAAAAATAGCATACAAAACTTAAGAATACATAAAAAATTAGTTTGGTTATAGAATTTGAACGAAATTTTGTTTTAATTTGCCACATTTTGGTCCTGATCCCTTGCCTGAAACAAACTGTATGCCGATCACGTAACGTGATATATCGTCCAAACTTTTATGAATAGTGTCTTAAGGATATTTATCTTATCGACACAAACGGTTTCATGTGGATATCACTAATGTTGTAGATGCTTGTCTTACGGTATGCTGTGATGATAATTGACGATAATTGAACATCCGAACTGCTTTGATAGATGATTTATGCAGATTTAAAGTCTCCATCGTCCAATTTTAATTAAGGAATGAATTTCATTTTTCTGAGGTTTATCGAAGTGTAAACTACATTGGGTCACGTGCAAAGTGAATGAACCCCGAAGGGGTTCATGTAAACTTTGCTAGTGACCCAATGTAGTTTACACTTCGAAGTGTTAACTACATTGGGTCACGTGCAAAGTGAATGAACCCCGAAGGGGTTCATGTAAACTTTGCTAGTGACCCAATGTAGTTTACACTTCGATAAACATCAGAAAAATTAAGTTCATTGCTTATATTTGTCTCCCGACGTAGGCGGAGGGGGACTATAGAAATGACCCTCGTCCGTCCGTGTGTGCGTCCACCCGTCCTTCCGTCCGAAATCTTGTCCCCGCAACTCCTCCTACGTCTTTCATCGGATTGATTTGAAATTTTACAGATTATATTCTTATTATATGAAGATGTGCATGTGGTTTTTGATTTTTGTTTCGACCATTTTTGATGGAGTTACGGCCCTTGCTGACTCAGACCTTCCGAATCTTGTTCCCGCGACTCCTCCTACATCTTTCATCGGATTGATTTGAAATTTTACAGATTATACTCTTATGATATGAAGATGTGCATGTGATGTTTGATTTTTGTTTCGGCCATTTTTGATGGAGTTACGGCCCTTGCTGACTCAGACCTTCCGAAATCTTGTCCCTGCAACTGCTCCTACATCTTTGATCTGATTGATTTGAAATTTTACAGATTATATTCTTATGATATGAAGATGTGCATGTGATGTTTGGTTTTTGTTTCGGCCATTTTTATCCCCCGACCGAAAGGTTCGGGGGATATAGCGATGAGCCTGGCGTCCGTCCGTCCGTCCGTCTGTCCGTCCGTCCGTCCGTAAACATTTTTCTTGTCCGCTCTATATCTTGAATACCCTTTGGAATATTTTCATGATACTTCACAGTTATGTAGAACAGGTCATGACGATGTGTCGCGTACAAGAATGGTAACTCTTGCTATTGTACTTTTTGAATTATCTCCCCTTTGGTGATTTTTTTGGCAGATTCGTGTCCGCTCTGTAACTTGAATACCCTTTGGAATATTTTCATGATACTTCACAGAAATGTAGAACAGGTCATGACGATGTGTCGCGAACAAGAATGACAACTCTTGCTTTCTTACTTTTTGAGTTATTTCCCCTTGATAGTTTTAGGTGAAATTTTTTGGCAGATTCGTGTCCGCTCTATAACTAGAATACCCTTTGGAATATTCTCATGATACTTCACGGATATGTAGAACAGGTCATGATGGTGTGTCGCGAGCAAGAATGACAACTCTTGCTTTCTTACGTTTTGAGTTATTTCCCCTTGATCATTTTAGGTATGATTTCGTGTCCGCTCTATAACTTGAATACCTTTTGAAATATTTTTATGATACTTCACAGATATGTAGAACAGGTCATGACGATGTGTCGCGAACAAGAATGACAACTCCTGCTTTCTTACTTTTTGAGTTATTTCCCCTTGTTGGTTTTAGGTGTGATTTCGTGTCCGCTCTATAACTTGAATACCTTTTGGAATATTTTCATGATACTTCACAGATATGTAGAACAGGCCATGATGATGTGTCGCGAACAAGAATGACAACTCTTGCATTATTTCCCGTTGATGATTTTCGGTGTCCACTCCATAGATTGAATACCTTTTGAAATATTTTCATGATACTTCACAGATATGCAGAACAGGTCATGACAATTTGTCTCATACATGAATGATAACTCTTGCTTTTATAATCTGTGAGTTATTTCCCTTTGGTAGTTTGAGCTACTGTTTGAGTCTCTGCACCATATCTGTATAACCCTGGCCAGCTCCAGAATTTGAATAACCGTGTACCTTTTAGAATATTGATGATCATGCTGTGATATCTTATCAGTGTTCCTAACTCTCTCTGACCCCTTCACATCGCCCCCCCCCCCCCCCCCCCCCCAAAAAAAAAAAAAAAAATTTTTTTCCAGATTTGGATTCTTTGTCCAAATTCACTTACTAGAGAGCTCAAAATTAGGTTTGAAGGGCTTGTACTTTAGATGTTATTCACACATTTTGAAAGTTGAATGTATCGTATGCTATACATTTGTGTATATGGTGGCTGTTTGAGATATTACCTCTTTTTAGCAGTCAAGCATACTGTTTTAGTCTGAGTGTTAGATAATCATGCATCTGGTAACAGTTAATGTCAATCAGAAGCATAAAAGAATGACAATATATTACTAATATGTGTTTTGAAGTGCACCCTTTTTACCAAGGCCCATGGGGGTCTTTGGTCGGGGGATTTGCCATCTCCTCTGATGGCTATTTTTGATGGAGTTACGGCCCTTGCTGACTCAGACCTTGTCCCCGCAACTCCTGCCACATCTTGTATCAGATTGACTTGAAATTGTGCAGAATGTTTCATCGTGATCTGAAGATGTGCATGTGATTTTGGAATTTCGATTGTCCTGTTTTTTACAAAGTTATGGCCCTTTGTCGTTTTTGGCATTTTTTCAACTTTTGAACGGTTTGACCAAGAGAGCTGAAATTTGGTATGCTATTAGCATTTGGTAAATTGATTATTCTGACTATTGTCTGGATGTGCTAAATAATAAGTGACAGAGTTATTCCCCTTCTATAGATAATAGACATTCACTTAAAGATGATGGGATAACTCCAGAACTATTCATATTAATGGGCTGGATTTTCATAAAGGCATTGTTTATTTTTCATCAGATTCACATCAGCAGGATGATGGCCCTAGTTATTTTGTTACTGGGTATACAGTCTTGATGTTTTGGGCATTTTTTTAGGGCCTTAAGTTTCAGTAACCTGATTATACACATATAGAAATTTGGTATGCTATTAGCATTTGGTAAATTGATTATTCTGAGTATTGTTAGGATGTGCTAAATTATAAGTGACAGAGTTATTCCCCTTTCATAGATAATAGACATTCACTTAAAGATAATGGGATAACTCCAGAACTATTCATATTAATGGGCTGAATTTTCATAAAGGCATTGTTCATTTTTCATCAGATTCACATTAGCAGGATTATGGCCCTAGTTATTTTGTTACGGGGTATACAGTCTTGATGTTTTGGGCATTTTGTTAGGGCCTTAAGTTTCAGTAACCTGATTATACACATATATGCCCCGTTCTAAACTTAAGAATGTTATAAAGAGGCCCAGTAATTGGGTATATGTCTTTGCTTATGTTCAGTTATTATTTGTTTACCAGGTTCTGTAATACACATATTTTCAGTTTTTGGCCATACAGTTACTCTGAAATGGAATAAAGGGCTGCAGTTTGTGACACACATCAAACGTCTGGTGACACTTGGCCGATGGCCTTTTATTACATTCGTTTCAATCAAATCTATCATGAAAAATCTTCTATAAGCGCTAAAATTGAAGCAGTAAAACATGTACACGCAGTTTTTTCTGCTGACAGCAGAACGGCATGCATGACGTCATGACGTTGCTGACGTCCAATCAGGTTGTAGAGAGCTATTGTTTATTTTGACGCCATTGACGTCGCGTGTCTCAATGTAATTATTGGACTATATAGGGCTTTTCAGTAAATACACCAAGAATGTAAATATTTCTGATTAATTTATGCTGTTTATAAAATGGATTCAGTTCTACGATATGTTATGCACTAGTCATTTGCAACCTCTGCCCCCTCACCTACGGGGTAGGGTGGGGGAAAGCGGAGCTATAACTTTTTTATTGTCAACACAGTGCAGGGGAAGTGCCGGGGTTCTAACATTTGGATCTTTACCCCAGTGGAATTTTCTGTGATACAGAGCAGGGCTAACAGCAGGGCTATAACCATCAGCGTGTTCCCAGAGGGTGGGGCTTATACCAGGGCACTAAAATTGAAAAGTCATTAGCTCTTGTGTTCCCCGTAGGTGGGTGGTGGGGAGCAGGGCTATAACCATCAGCGTGTCCCAAGAGGGTGGGGCTTATACCAGGGCACTAAAAATTGAAAAGTCATTAGCCCCGCTGTTCTCCGTAGGTGGTGTGTGCGGGGGTGGGTGGGCGGGGGGGGGGGGGGGGGGGGGGTGGTTACAGCTAGTGGTTACAAATGACTGGTGCATTACACTGTATAGGCAGATATGTAATGTATATATATTTACCCTGAATAATCGAGGCGTATTGACACAGTATTACATGAACAAACATGGTTGGTCCAGCTCATACTGTTTCTGGCAGCAGTCTGATCAGGGACTTCGGTATTTGCCTAGTTAAAAAGATTTGTTCACATGTAACCTAAGCCAACAAACTTCTGCCGCATAGTTCATTAAAAAGGTCGTCAGCTAACACTCCAAAGCCAGACTCAGCCAAAGAGACATATTGTAATATCTCAAGATTATTTTGATTCCTGCTTAGCCCACTACTAATTTAGCTTCCGTCATAACTTAAAACTAAAACGAGGACACTTCGAAACAGTCATTTTTATTGCCAAACAAGGAATCGATAAATGATATCATGACACATATGGAAAGAAAAGAGAACAATTATTAGGCTTAAGCCATAACAAATTTTTAAGAAAGAACTTCATTCTGGCGAGGTTTCGCTAAAAAAAGGTGCGCAAAATAGTTTAATATGGGTTCATCATTGCAAATATCACAAACTCAAAATTTCGCGTTTTTACCCTAAGATGACTGGGTACTCTACCATGTCTTTCAGTCAATTTTACTCAAGTGAAAACCCGACCCCCCTGTATGCTTCCCTGAACAACGAAGTTCTTCCAGACTGTGGTCTAAAATTCGACGAATTCCATTTTACAGTAGGAAAAAACTGAAAATTCATAAAATAACTTGAATATCCATTCGAAGAATATGGAAGTGGGCATTCTGTAAATAGTGCTGAAGACTGAATTTGCAACGATTTAAATGTATTAAATCAGTCAGACATGATTCTTGACCATCTTGAATTATCAGTGGTATTTCAAACATTGCCATTTAACTAGTCACATTTTAATCTTTATGTTAAAGGTAGTTGGAACCTACTAATTGTTTCAGTATGTATCAATAAAAATTTCTGGGGTATTATAATGTCTTGGCGTCTTTGTTTCCATTATCGGCTTACCGTAATGTTTTAAGTATGTATTGTTACTCTTCCTGAATGCAACAGGCAGTCCTTTCTTATTCAACACTTTCTGCGATATAGAAGTTTGCATGTTTAGTCCAAAAGTGGATTTGGTGTATTGTTTCCCGTCCAGGGTAGGATCACGTTCTACATCTGTTTTCAGTCTGTTTATTTCACTCACTAACATAGGAATCTCATTGTAAGTTTTCTCTAGTTCTGTCACTACTTTAGGAACTTGGCAATTCTTACTGCACGGCGTTCTCACTAACATCTCGCGATAACATCGCCTTGCCTCCTCACGTGTTTTGAAATTCAACAGCATTTCTGCAATTTTCCTCCGCGGACGTCTCACAGAATCAATTGCTTTTGGGTCTCCCACCCATGCATTAGCAGGCTTTTGAATTGTCTTTGTTTGTAGTCCTGCTAAATTCTCCTGACTGTCTGTCGGTCGCTTTAGATTCAGATTCAGCTCTTCTGGGTCACATTTCTTTGTTGCTTCAAATTTTAGATCATATATTTTTGCAAAATGTTTTGTATTTGCCAAGTTCACAACCGGTTTTTTGTCGTTATGAACCGGAATATCTGTTTTCGACCTTTCCAACATTATTTCGCCACTGTCTGCAACTCGAGGATAACCGCTAGTGTACGAATTTCTCACAAGTATCGGATCCCTGGCGGGCCGTGGATCTGCTGACTGGGTGGGTCGATATTTGCTTCCATGATAAACATCTTGACCCAACAGTTTGGCCTCTGTCAGAGGCCGTTGTATTTCACACCCATAAAATGCGGTAGGCGTTGGCAGCTTGGTCGATGCATCTTGCGACCAAAAGAACATGCGCGGTTTAACATCACCAGATGAAAGTCTGTATCCTGAGACACAAATTGAGTCCCGGCTTTGTGCTAAACTATCTGTTGTACTTTTCATTGTGGACATGCCAGAGTTACCAAATTCAGTGTATTGGTTTGAGAAAGCTGCCAGGTTTTCTATCGTATTTGTCCTTTTCATTTTCTCCACGTTTTGTTTTAACTGATGCGCTATCCGTTTCTCTTCGAATATTTCGTTCTTCCAATTCGCTTCTGATACATTTCGTTTTATTTCCAGCTCTTTCAGGTATTTGCGTAACTTAACATCTGCGTTTACATTCTTAACTCCAACCTTGGAATATAATTTATAAAATGGATCTGGATCCTCTATTTCGATCATTGTGTGTCCGTCACTTCTCAAAGGCCTAATGTCATATTTTAATCTTTCCGTAGTAATCTATAAGACCCTTCAAGAAGGCTATAAAATCGCCTGTAATAGGATTAAAATGCTGATAAAGTGTTGCCACAAAGAGCTTAAATAAAAGTTACAACAACACAGTTAAAGATCACATGTACGATGAAAATTAGTGCACCTAACCTCATCCCTCAGCTCACAGAGAGATGACTTATCTTTGTCACAGATGCACAGTGTTGTTGTTAGAGACAAATGTTCTTGTTTATTGGGTGCCATAATCCAGTTATGCAACAGTCCAGTGAAACTGCTATTTCATCAAAGGAAATATCCTATCTCACGTAGATAATGACATAACAGGGCATAAAACGGCCCTCGAGCTGGTATGTTGTTCTATATACAGTGTGTAGTAGGGAATGAAACACCCTATCTCTTATATGATGACATAACAGGGCCATAAAACAGTTCACAAGCTGGAGTGTATTCATCATAGAACACACCCTAGCCCGAGAGCTGTTTAATGCCCTGTTATGTCATTACCTACGCGAGATAGAGGTTTCCTTTTATAAAATGGCAGTTTCACTAGACTGATGCAGAATCGGATAATGACAGCTATAAACAAGAATATTTTTTCTTTAAAGACTGTCCAGACAGGGCGACCCAGTTTAGCGCAGTACATGTTAAACACCACATTCGTCAACGCCATGGGAGTGCTCGTCAAATATTATATCAATATGTATATTTTGTGGTTTGATTGGTCCCCATTGAGTCGTGGTGATTTCACATAACGCCTAAGTCCCTTCGCGGAAGATTAGTCAAAACTGTGCATTAAGGGTGGGTATACACAGCGACACAGGTTGCATGACACGTGTCATGCAACATGTGTCACTGTGCTTACATTCCAAAAAGATGTTGAATGACACAAATAAGTTACATGCAACACATCTAGACCTACTTGCCAAAAATGGCTGCATGACACGTCATGCCATTATTGTTTAGTCCTATAATTTTCACCTTTCTCATTGACAGTGCTGACATAGTTGTTTCTTGAATATCGTTTTTTTCCGAGGCTGTCAAGCAGACGCAGACAAAACTGGATAGGGGCTATGCTGCAGGATCCATGACGGACGTCTATAAGATATTTGACTCTTAAACACAAGCATACCCGGAGAACACGGATCAGCACAGTTTCGATAAGTCTAAGAGGAACTGCAACAGGAGATCCGCCTGGAACGGTCGAGAGTAAATCTACTAGGGATTAAATTAATGCCATCATGCATGCCTGTATATGTAGCCTTACAGTAGAGCAGCAGTAGCAGCTTTGGTGTTGCGGCACATATAAACGTAGTGGGCATGCTTGCCACATGGCTACTCTAGTACGGCGAATTTCATATTCAATACTGATTGTCTGGACAACCATATGACCACATTTCAGTATGAAAGCAGTTCTGGAGTCTGAAACCTTAGAATGTCTGTCTTCGCCCAACAAATAAGTCTGATGCTTTTTATCATCGCAGAATATTTCGAATTTTTGCACGTGCATTTTAATGGAAATGATATAAAATATTTAATGACATTCTGGCTAACTGAGCTTCTTGAAGACCATCGTTACGAGAACTGAAACAACAACATGTCCACTAAAGTTAATAAGCTGCTCTTTTGAATGCTCTATAATTTACGTTTGTATATAATTGAGCCGCGACACGACAAAACCAACAATGTGGTTGTGCGCCCAGCGCAGACTCAGATCACCCTGGGCATCCGCCCAGTCTGATCAGAGTCTTCGCTGTCCGCATGGAGGTAGCTGAGACCCTTAGCTACCCTTTGGGCACTTAACGAAGAGTCTGGTCAAACTGGGCGGTTGCCCAGGCTGCTCTGAGTCTGCTTTGGGCGCACGACCACTTTGTTGGTTTTCTCGTGTCAGGCTCAATTATAATTTTGACATGTTTAGGACCCTTTTGCTGCTTGCGCATCTGCTTTTCGATGTTTTCCTTTTTCGCATTCGCAAAAATTTATGCTATATTTTAAGAATTTTTTGTTTATACTGATTTCATTCGCATTTTTAATATGGATCAACAGTAATCTTTCAAATCTAATGCTTTAAAGAGGACTATAAGCTGTTTAACTGTTTAACGCATAAACAAGGTCAAATTCTAAGGCGATTTAATTTTAAGAGATTGCGAATTTAGGTATTCAAGAATTTGAGTATATGCTGACTATTTTAGCAATTGAAGAAGTTTTAAATAGTTTTCGTGTACATGAAAGGTCATTGCACTTGTTATGTCAGTTTTGGCAAATCGTTTTGAATGTATCAATCAGTTTGCACTGAACAAATCCGTAATTGTTTTTGACTGAGTGCTAATGCAGGATATACTAAAGTCCAGTTCGTGAAAGGGTGTGGCCATACTGGGCCACCTATGCACTGTGTAATAAACATGTTTTCCTGAAAACCAGTATATCCTAACAAAAAAAATTGACTGTTCACAAGTTGTCATAAAAACTTGTCTGGGAAGCGCCCTCAGTCAGTGTGGATAAAAAGAAATGAGAATGAAATACAGTCACACGGCAGTCTCGATGCGTACTTATTTATCATGAATTTCGAGCTTTATACAGATCTAGAATTCTACTCTTAATTACGAGAACTACATATATGCACTAATTTTCAAGATCTGACTCTGTGCACCACCACGAGTCCACACCGGGTAGGCGGCAATCCTGAACACTCGCGGCAATCCAGAACGCGGATCAAATATTTACGCGACGAGTTAGGGTAACTCAGTTTAACATGTTTAATTTCATTTAATCGAACGGTTTTGGGTAAAACAATTATTACTGGTCTGAAGCAGCATGTCTGAAAATTTCCCTGAAGAAAAATTTTCTTCACAAAGTCTTTACTAAATGTCGCACTGCCTACTTACATATTGACCATGAAATTTTAGACCGGCAAATTCAGATTTCTGGCTTATATTCCAAATTATTCAAGGTCAAATTAAATAAAACACAGTCGTCTGATAAACTTGAATGTCTTTCCTAAACACCTGTAAAAGTTCTAGTTTCTACGTTTAATTTTCACCGTACTTGGATAGGGATGAAAATGCAAGGGTAAAAACTTCTGGCAATCGAAAACGCTGATTTCTAAAATCGGTTGCAATCGACTAACGCAGGGCATGGCAATCGATGACGAAGAAGCTGTATAACAAACTGTTTCTAGATAAAGCTATGCTGCATTATTTTTCATTCAATGACATGCGCCTTCAAGATCGAGTGTTTCTGTTTACAGACACGAGATGGCACTAAAATCTATGTACGTCTTGAAGAAGAGTTATGCCTGGAAACGTTAAAATATATTCTATAGGGGAAAAGCCTTTTGCTTGTTTTTGTCGCTGAAATTGTTGTTTTTGTTATTGATTTGTTGTTGAGAATGTTGTAATTATTGTTGTCGTTGTTTCAGGTCATTTTCTAAATCAGACTCTCGAAAAACACAACGAAGCGCAGTACATGTATTATTGCTCTAAATACCCATCGTTCCCCAATATAACACAGAACCAACTATATATGGTTGCTGTTGTGATTATTGTTATTGCTGTTGTCAGGCTCCACGTAGATCAATATACGAATTCCATGACTCAATTTGCTAGCATAAGATTTGCCATTTATCAACGAATACCTTGGCAGGTATTCCAATCCCATGCATGGTATTGTCCAGCTTGGTATCGGGTACATGTACCCTAAGGTTCGCCATTCAATAAACTTTCATACATGGTATCTGAATCTTATGCATTATGTTGCTCACCATGGTATTGTGTAGCATTGGATTCGCCATTCGATGGATATCATGAATGGTACTCAAATCCCATTCATGAAATTGCACAGCATGATGTCGACTAGCATGGGGTTCATTATATATGTATTCGAAATTCATACATAGTATTGCCCAGCATGGTATTGGAAAGATGGAGTTCACCATTCGACGAACCCCCTGCATGGTATTTGCTCAGTATGTTATTTGCTAATATGGGGTTTGCCAGTTGATTAAACCTCATGCACACCAGTATTCAAATCACATGCATGCTATTACTCAGCAAGGTATTGGCTAGCTTTAGATTCGTCATTCGATAAAATCCTTACATGGAATTTGAATGCACAGCAAGGCACTGGGTTGAATGTTTGCTTTTTGGCATTTGATGATGTCAAATTTGTTGATGGTATGCAGAAACAATTCATACAAGGTCCAGCTAACCAACATCTGTTTTACTAATATAAGGAATAAAAAGTTTTACAATGTTCCAAATCGACGTTGCCATGGTAATAGAAGCACCGAACCGTCAGCGAATTTATTTAAAAATATCATTTTCAAAGCAAATTATCTACCTTCAGCAAAGGTGCATACTAACAATCCATACAAATTATAGATAACCCATATCTGGTCTACCAATGCTTAAAACAAGAAGTAATACTTTGTTCCAAATTTACGTTACCATGGCAACCAAAATGACAAACTGTAAGCAACCGTACATAAAAATAGCATTTTAGTAGTATATTATTTCTCTTTAGCAGTATATCAGTATTCCTACAGAATCAAAATAACTCACATTTGCTTTTCTCATATTGGAAATAAAAAGTTTTACAATGTTCCTAATTTACGTTACCATGGCAACAGAAACGTCAAACCATCAGTGAATTAACCTAAAAACACCATTTTTCAAAACAAGTTATCTATCTTCAGCAAAGGTGAATTCTAACAATTCATACAAATTCTAGATAACAAAAAACTTAAGCTATTCCCACAGAATCTAAATAACACAAATTTGATTTTCATATATTGAAAAATATTTTTTGAAATATTCCTAATTTATGTTACCATGACAACAGAAATATCGAACAGTCAGCGAATTTACTTAAAAATTTCATTTTAAAAACAAATTATCTTATATACCTTCAGCAAAGGTGGATACAAACAATTCATAGAAATTTAAGATATCCAATATTTGCTTTACCAATGCTAAAAACAAAAAGTAATACTGTGTTACAAATTGGCATTACCATGGCAACCCAGATGTCAAACTGACAGCAATCATACATAAAAACAAAATAAATGTGTATTATTTCTCTTCAACAAAGGTGTATATAAGCTTTTACTACAAAATCAAGAAACCACACATCTTCTTTTCTCATATTGAAAATTAAAAGTTTTACAATGTTACTAATTTACGTTACCATGGCAAAAGAAACATCGAACAGTCAGTGAATTAACCTTAATAACATTTTCAAGACAAAGCATCTACCTGCAGCAAAGGTGCATACTAACAAATCATACAAATTCTAGATATCCCATATCTGGTATTTCTCTTCAGCAAAGATTATGAGCAATTCCTACAGAGCCTAAATAGAACACATTTGATTTTAACATACTGAAAATAAAAAAGTTTTACAATGTTTCAAATTGTTGTTACCATGGCAACAGAAACATCGAATCATCAGTGAATTTACCTAAAACTTTCATTTTCATATCAAATTAGCTAACTTCATCAAAAGTGCATACTAACAATTGATTCAAATTCTAGATAACCCATATCTGATCTACTAATGCTAAAACAAAAACAGGGCCGTCGTCGGCTTTTGAAAAGTGGTACGGCCATGGAACGCCCCGAGTGCGAAAGGCACGAGTTGGGGAAAGCATGAGAGGGTTATCCCCCTCTTGTAAGGGGGTTCGGGGACCACCCCCGAGAAAATTTTGAATTCAGGACGACTCTAGAAGCCATTTTAATGTATTTTTAGACCAATTTCGCTTGTGAAACTCAATTGATTTTATGAGTATTTACCTCCCATGAGAAAATTTTTGAATTCAGGACATCTCTAGAAGGGATTTTAATGCATCTTGTGACCATTTTGCTTGTGAATCTCAATTTATTTTATGAGCATTTGTTGTATATTCAGATGCTTACCCCAGTTTTTTAAAACTGTCAAAGGTGTTCTCCGAGAACCGAAGGCGCGGGTGGGGGAGTGCACGAGAGGGGGTGTCCTTACTCTCGTAAGGCGGTTCGGGGGACTTCCCCGAGAAAAAAATTAATTCAGGACGTCTCTAGGAGCGATTTTAATGCATTTTGAGACCAAGGCAAAGAAGGAATAACGGAAAAGAGTGGTTCGGCTAATACCATATTCGGCCGAATGAAAAAAGTGGTACGGCCAATACCATATGCGGCCGAAAAAGTGGTCCGGCCATGGCCGGACCGGCCAGACCGCCCACGACGGCCTTGAAAAAGTAATACTATGTAACAAATTGACGTTACCATGGCAACTCAAATGTCAAACTGTCACACGACAGCTGAAGAGAAATGATACGCTTTTATTATGGTGTTTTTTATGTATGCTCGCTGAAGTTCGATATGGGTGAAAGAAATGTTTGTTATTTAAACTTTATGGGAACTTCACATACACCTTTGCTGAAGAGAAACGATATGCTGAAATGTGCTGTTTTATGCAAGATTGGTGACATGTTGCCATTTGGGTTGCCATGGTAACGTAAATTTACAACATTCAATAACTTCTTATTTTTAGTATGGGGGAAAAAGTAAGTGTGTTATCTAAACTTTTAAGGTTTTGCTTATATATATATATATATCATTGATGAACAGAAAAAAATTTGATTTTTGTGTAGCTTTGGTGACAGTTTGCTGTTTTAGTCGCTTTGATAATGAAAATTTTGAACATTCTTTAACTTTAAAGTGTTTGTTTGGGTTAAAAGAACTGCGTATTATTTCAATTGTTTTTAGAACTGCACATCAGATAACCCCTTTAAAAAGGAATTAATGTGTTTGAAAATGCTGTTTATATAAGATTAAAGACAGTTTGATATATGGGTTACCATGGTTAGAAAAATTTAGTACAGTGCATAACTTTTTATTATAGGTATGAATGAAAAAAAATGTTACTTAATTTTTATATGATTTGGCCATCAGAGACACATTTGCTGAAGAAATATAATATGCTTGTTTTTATATAAAATTGATAAATAAGTTGACATTTTGGTTGCTATGATAACGTAAATTTGGATTATTGTATATTCATTTTTTATTTTTGATAAGGAAGGAAGAAACGTCTTTTAAATTTTATGGAAAACTCATATTAACACCTTTGCTAAAAAGAAGAAAATATGGTTTCATTGTGCTCCTTTTATGTAACATTGGTGAAAGTTTTAACATTTTGGTTGCTATGGTAACGTTTACCATGCACAGGATTCGCCAAATGGCCAACCACATAATAGCCGATACCATACTTGGCAATACCGTACATGAAATTCAAATGCAATGCAAGATATTCTTCAGAATTTAATGGCGAACCCTATGCTATCCAATATCAAGCACTCAATCATGCCTGCATGCACACACGGTCGTCAACATACACCACAGGTAGTCCATACCTTTTTTTATACCATTTTTACTGTCTTACTGTCTACTGTGTTCTGTTAACCGTCACTGCATCCTGTCTATTTTAGGTCTACTGCAAGATCGAATTTGTGCATATGCAAGAACATGGGCAAAAGCTATGGGTGTATTTGCGTACTAATGCACATCACATGCACACAATTTATGTGGTTGTAGGAAGAAGAAGGTAAACAGTAGACGGGACGCAGTAGAAAGTAGCAGTGAACAGCACACAGCAGAGAGCGAGAAATACGGAAAAGACAGCATATGTGCATGCTCTTGCAGATGTACAAATTTCTATCGCAGTACAGTGGGCAGGAAACAGCAACTTTTTTCATTTGGGCATATTCAGAAACGACAACCGATGACTGAATCACAGCGTCTCTACTGGTGCCTGATACGCCTCTCTTAAGTTTGAATTTCAAACTTAAAACAAACAGTACATTACATTATTGACTACTCCTCGTTTTCCTTCCTATAACGTACATAGAAAGTAGAGGTTTGTAAGACTGAACATTGGTTTCCATAATTTCTGCTTAAAGCATACATGTATATGGTTGGTTCTCGTTAAACTGTCTCAACTGGGCAATTATAATGAGCACCACAGTTTATGTTTTAAGAGAACGTTCTTACAAAGGACATTTATCATATAACAAGGGAATTAGCGAAATGAGTCAAAATATCGATGGTTGAATAAGTTTGTTTTATTCTGTTGATTCCAGAAGTTAATCAGTTTTGGAAAGAACATGCTCCACAATAGTAAGATTTATCCCAAGTGTACATGTGTTGCACGTTTAATGCCTGGCGCCATTTGTAGTACTAAATAGATTAATAAAAAAGAACATTCTACAGGTTCTTGGCTAAATCTGAATTAAAAATCGGCAGAAGCTATAAATGTTCATCGATTGCCTTTCAAACATTTGTTGGACGTTAGGCGATTGCCATGAACAGCGTTTTCGATTGCCACCGTTCTCCACCCTATCGTTTTCAAATCGATGTAACTTCGTTTGTGTACAAGACAGAGTCAAATGAATACGCACAGTCTGTCTAGAAAACATTAAATTTTATCTGTTTTTCATGGAAATGATCTAAATATGTAGCAAACTTGAACATTTTGGTCTATTTTGTTGTTTTGGGGGTTTAAAAGTCACAGATTTTGCGTTTACGCCTAAACTGCGGGCAACTTAATAAGAATTCAACAACTAAAATTTGTGAGACATATCTTTGAACATATCTAAAAGTCGTGACATAGTTACCTTTATTTGTTAACTGATTCTTCCTGCTGAAAAAAGAAGTTTTGTCGACTAATCCTAAACAGTCGCGTAAATTTTTGACCTACGTTCGTGATTGCCGCGAGTGTTCAGGATTGCCGCCTACCCGGTGTGGAGTCGCAGGATCACAAAAGACGCTACCTAGCGGGCACACAACGTCGAAATGACGATGTATTAACGTCGATGTGACGTCATCGCGTCGCATCGACGTCATCGCGTCCCATCGACGTCAATACGACGTCATGTGCCTGCTGGATATCGTCGAGTCTGATCCTGAGATCTGAGCGCATCAACAGAAACATAAAGTCTGTATTGTTATTCAATGCAGATGATTAGCATGTTAGTAAACCTGTGTTGCATCAGGAGAAAGATGAGATTGTGATAACCAAATATCACACCGGGTAGGCGGCAATCCTGAACACTCGCGGCAATCCAAAACGCGGATCAAATATTTACGCGACGAGTTAGGGTAACTCAGTTTAACATTTTTTATTTCATTTAATCGAACGGTTTTGGGTAAAAAATTTATTACTGGTCTGAAGCAGCATGTCTGAAAATTTCCCTGAAGAAAAATTTTCTTCACAAAGTCTTTACAAAATGTCGCACTGCCTTCTTACATTTTGACCATGAAATTTTAGACTGGCAAATTCAGATCTCTGGCTTATATTCCAAATTATTCAAGGTCAAATTAAATAAAACAATGTCTTCTCATAAACTTGAATGTCTTTCCTAAACACCTGTAAAAGTTCTAGGTTCTACGTTTAATTTTCACCGTACTTGGAGGGGGGTGAAAATGCAAGGGTAAAAACTTCTGGCAATCGAAAACGTTGTTTTCTAAAATCAGTTGCAATCGACTAACGCAGGGCATGGCAATTGATGACGAAGAAGCTGTATAACAAACTGTTTCTAGATAAAGCTATGCTGCATTATTTTTCATTTAATAACATGCCGCCTTCAAGACTGAGTGTTTCTGTTAACAGACACGAGATTGCACTGGAATCCATGTATGTCTTGAAGGAGAGTTATGCCTGGAAACATTAAAATATACTTTATATGGGTAAAAGCCTTTTGCTTGTTTTTGTCGCTGAAATTGTTGTTCTTATTATTGATTTGTCGTTGTTTCAGGTCGTCTGAACAAGACGCTCGAAAAAACACAACGAAGCTCAGTATATGTATTATTGCTTTAAATACCCATCGTTTCCCAATATAAAACAATGTCAACTATGGTTGCTGTTGTGATTATTGTTATTGCTGTTGTCAGGCTCAACATAGCTCAATATACAAATTTAAAGAGTAACTACACTTCAGGAACTGACTGAATCAGATCCCAAACCCTATCCCCAACATCAAAGGGAAAGATTGACAAAGACATCCCAACAAACAATAAATTACAAATGATAAGCCGAGTCAGCAGCTCTTTCCCAAATAGATGGCAACTCAGCTATCTTTATTGAACTAAATAATTTAGACCAACAGACGGGTTACAACGGACTAAGCAAATTATATGAAAAACATTTAACATTTTCTATTTTTATGATAGAAGACAACACAATAAATTAAACAGCACCGAACATAAAACAAATGCAACCGCAACAAAAGTACCGCCTTGGGACGGTCAGTAATAACTACTGGGGGTTTAAACCGGTTTTACTGGGCCCAAACCTTCACCCTCACCCTCCGCTGCGGTGCACACAATTAGTTGGTAGTTCGGTTCGTATGGAGGTCCCCTAACTCATCAGAGAGTCATCACGGTCAACAATTAAGATCAAGAAAAGACCGTGATGAAGCAAGGATGAGAACTCGACAGCCAAAACGTGTTGAGACACCCGGAGATCCCTGGGGTGTCAGCAACACCACTGGAGTACTGGAGCAAAAGAAGACCACCAGTTGAACCCCGGTGGGCCAAGAAACAGACAAACATCCGGCCCCACCAACTAATATATAGCTTTATGTAGGGGCTATCATAGTCTGAACCCCGACCCACCGGCGTGCAATTAAAGAGGACAGCAAAGTTGTCAACCGTGATTGGGTTAACCACTAAGCATGCAGACTGTCGCATTACATCTATGTTATAGCCAATGCGTTTAAATCGTATGATAATTTTCTTAAATTGATCGAGAAATTCTGTTTTCCCTACGATTTTGCGTAATTTATATACTAAGTCACCATAAAATTCAGGTTCCGATAGGCCTTGTTGCAAAAGTGACCTTAACCCTATATTATATTTAGAAACCAATTCAAAGTGTCTACGATAAAATTTAGAAAAAATTAGAGAAAGTCCATGGATCAATTTGCTTGCATGGGATTTGCCATTTATCGACGAATTTCTTGGCAGGTATTCGAATCACATGCATGGTATTGTCGAGCTTGGTATCGGGTACATGTACCAAAGGGTTCGCCTTTCGACAAGTTTCATACATGGTATTTGAATATTATGCATTATGTTGCTCATCATGGTAATGTGTATCATTGGATTTGCCATTCGATGGATACCATGAATGGTATTCAAAACCCATTCATGAAATTGCACAGCATGATGTCGACTAGCATGGGGCTCATTTTTTATATATTCGAAATTCATACATAGTATTGCCCAGCATGGTATGAATAACATGGAGTCCACCATTCGACGAATCCTCTGCATGGTATTTTGCTCAGTATGTTATTGGCTGATATGGGGTTTGCCAGTCGATAAATCTGATGCATACCAGTATTCAAATCCCATGCATGGTATTACTCAGCAAGGTATTGGCTAGCTTTGGATTCGTCATTCGATGAAATCCGTACACGGAATTTGAATGCACAGCTTGGCATTGGGTTGAACGTTTGCTTTTTGGCATTTGATGAATCCCATGTAGGCCTACTCGGATTCCATTATGAGGAGCGGCTGTAGTGTAGTGGATAATACTCCGGACAGCCCATACGGCCAAGCGATCCCCCGCTTCTCCAGTCTTTCGGATGAGACTTTAAACCGAGGTCCCGTCTCCATATGACTTCGTTGTTGGTGGGACGTTAAACCCGAGCTTACTCACTCACTCACGGATTCCATTATGACATTGTTCAATGCGTTATTGGGAAGCATGTGTTGGCTATTAGTCGAATCTCAGTGTATGTTTTTTTTGTATCTCATGCATGGCATTGTCAAGCATGAAGCATGGTTTTGGCTAGCATGGTATTCGCCATTTGATTAAACCCATGCATCATATTCGAATCCCATGCACAGCATTGCCTAGACTGATTATGGTTAGCATTGGATGATTTCTCAGTCGACGAATCCCATGCACAGAACCGCTTCCCATGGGCAGTACTGTCCAGCAGAATTGTGGGTAGCCTGGGGTTCGAATAGCATATTTGATATGCCGAGAATGGTATCGGCTAGCCTGGAGATAGCAATTCGACGAGTTCAACGCATGGTATTCCAGTCATACGCACGGTATTGTCCATCATGGTATTGGCTAACATAGGATCCGCCATCCGACGAATTCCAGGCATGGTATTCAAGTCCCATGTGTGATTTTGCCAAGTATGGTATTGACTTACATTTGGTTTGTCTTTCGACGAATCTCATATATGGTATTTGAATGCCATGCATGGCATTTCCAACTTTGATACCGGCTAGCGAGTAATTTGCAACTGACGATTTTCATGCATGTAGTATTTGAATCCCATTCATTGTTTCCCAACATGTGTTTGGAAGTATGGGATTTTCCATCTTATATGACGAACACCATACATGGTGTAGCCCACAATCGTATTTGCTAGCCTACGATCGCCATTTGACGATTTACGTACATGGTGTTGGCCAGCATCATATGCATGTTTATTCCACCATGGAACACATGCAAGCCAATAACATGCTGCGGAATAACATACATAGACTTCGAATACCATGCGATGGATTCGTTGAATTTTGACAATGCCATGCCATGCATGGATCGAACACCATGCATGATATTCGCCGAATGAAGAACCATATGCTACTCAATACCATAGATGATAATTCTATGCATAGGATGTAAATACCGTGCATGGGATTTGTCGAATGGCAAACTTGTGGTAGCCAATACGATACTGGCCAGTATTAGGCATAAAAATTGTCAAAATGGTCAGTACCATGCATGGGATTCGAATATTTAAAAAAATCCCATGCTTGTCAAAATCATGCTTGGCAATACCATAATTGAAGTTTAAATATCATGCATGGGATTCAACGAATTACTAGCTCATGCAGGGCAATTACATGCGTAGGAATCGTTTACCATGCACAGGATTCGCCAAATGGCAAACCACATAATAGCCAGTACCATACTGGGAAATGGCGTACATGAGATTCAAATGCTATGCAAGATATTCTTCAGAATTTAATGGCGAATCCTATGCTATCCAATATCAAGCACTCAAAAATGTCTGCCTGCGCACACGCTCGTCAACATACACCACAGATAGTGCATACTTTTTACGTCATTTTTACTGTCTTATTGTTTGTCGTAGACATATCAGAGCATGCATGACCTGCATCCGGGTTTTTATTGTATGGGGGATAATAAACACAATCTACCATTTGTGAAAAGAAACAGTTTTAAAATGACGTTTTATGAATATAAACTTTATTTTGGCTTCGTTTCCTTTTTAATTTAATCGCCGTTATTTGCGGATTGACGTGTTTTATTCAATAATAACGAATGACGAAAAGTGTATTTGCAAATTTCATGACCCGTTTGAGCAGCCGTAGATCAGGCGCATTCGAGTTTTCCAATCGTGTATTTAAAGGTCTAGTATGAAAGCCATAACCGCACCGCTCTTCCGATCTGCCGCGCCAGAAATCAGTCTTCTTTAACAACTGATGTATTTCTAACTAAAATTACAAAGAAACAAACAGTGCTCCCACTAGTGGAAGTCTGGGGGTCTGTGACTTCTAAAACTGAATGCCAGGAAGTCAGTGACTTCCAATTTGTATCATAACCTACTATTTATAAAGTGAATATTGACTTAAATAATGAGTTTAATTTGTTGTAATAATGGTATTTCACCCATTAATGAAGGAGAAAGCAATATAAATATGGACATTCTGGAAGAAACTAAGTCTATCCTTCAGCATGACTTCCAAATGACAAACCTTGGAAGTCATATGACTTCCTGATTTTGATGGTTAGTGCTAGCACTGAACAAAATACAATGAGAACAAAAAACTACTTTTTCGAAGCTGAACAAAAAATCAGACATACCCCTTATCTTTTTGAATCTGTATACTAAGTCATCATAAAATTCTGGTTCCGATAGGCCTTCATGTGAAAGTGATTTTAACCTGACATTGAGTTTTGAAACCAATTCATTGCATCGGCGATAAAATTTTCTAGATAAGGAATTATTTCGATGCAGGCTTATCTTGATACTCATTCGCTCAATTGCACACACGCTCACTCACTCACAAACTCATGAATTCACTCCCTTAGCAATTGGGCCAAACGAAGTCAGGGAAAATCATGAAAATATGAGGCAGAAAAAGCTAAGAAATAGACTTTTAATAAGTGTTCCCCCGGTTACAGCTAGCTCCTGGTGAGGTATCGGTAATTTTGCAGTTCAGTCATGCCATTAAATCTTACTTGTGGCAAATAAACTAGGATATCGAAGTTGTATGAAAATGAGTAAGGAAAACATCAGTTTAGGCCATGGTGCCGCATGGTTATATATCTATGCGCCAGTCATTTGTATCCACAACCCCCACCTACAGAAACGGAATTTTTACATTTCAGAGACCTGTGATGATTAGCTGATGGTAACAACCTTGCTCTTATTTCGACCCTATACTACAGAAAATCTCACAGGGTAAAGGACCCCAATCTTAAAACTCCGGCACTATGGAAACAATTAAAATATAATTGCCCTGCACCTTGGTCCGGCTATCCCAGCGCCATTGTATTATTGTAGGCCCGGCACGTCCCGTTACCATAGTCTAGCTGCAGTTGCAGTTATCCGTTGAGGGATTATTGGGTTGCCCTTTATATTAATTCATGTTTTGTCCACCATTTGAAGGACTTCTTATTAAATCAACAACCCAACAAACTCTATTCGTTTATTGTGTTTCCGTTCATTCCTAGCGCAGCCCATCTTCGTAGGTTGGGGCGAGGATGCAAATGACAGCAGGCCGAATTGACCCGGACGAGTTGAATGGCGGCCGAGTTGACCCAGGATCCGTGAAGACCCCAGGCTTACAGAAAGCAGGCCGAGTTGACCCGCTTCTTCCATGACATACTATCGCCAGACAATAGTTGTAATCGAACTCGACCAAGGCTGATCACGATAATCCTCACTCGGGAATTCATGTTTTGCCTTGAACAAGACACATTTACTTTACAAAAGTACTGATAATACCCAGGAAGCGGTGGATCCGTCCTGACATGACTAAAAAGTTGTTCTTTAAAAACCAATTTCATCTTCGACAATTATCTTTTTTAAAGATGTTTCTTGTCTACTGTGCCCTGTTAACTGTCTACAATATATTGTCTCTACTTCCAGTATATTTTACGTCTACTTTAAGATGGATTTTGTGCATATGCAAGAACATGGGCAAATGTTATGGATGTATTTACGTACTAATGCACATCACATGCACAAAATTTGTGTGGTTGTAGGAAGAAGAAGGTAAACAGTAGACAGGACGCAGTAGAAAGTAGACAGTGAACAGCACACAGCAGAGAGTGAGAAATACGGATCAGACAGCATATGTGCATGCTCTTGCAGGTGTGCAAATTTCTGTCGCAGTACAGTGCAAAGGAAACAGCATCGGTTTTTTTCTCAGTTTGGACATATACAGAAACGACGTCCGGTGGCTGAATCACAGCGTCTTTACTGGTGCCTGATACGCCTCTCCTAAGTTTGAATTTCAAACTTAAAACAAGCAGTATAATACATTATTGACTACCCTCGTTTTCCTTCCTATAACGTACAGACAGTTGGAACGCAGACTCATCACATTTGAGTAAATCATTTTCTGAGCGGTCGTCTACGCACAAAGAAATAATCCCTTTTTTTCGCCGGAAAAAAATGGCGGGAAATTTTGAACAGAAACAGTCCCAAAATAATGCTCGTTTGATAAGATATGCAGTCATAATTTTCCAACGGACCAGATCAGAATGAAATTTGATGTTTTGTTATTGAAATCAGACGCATATCGGTACCTCAATACAGTTTGCACACCCAAAACAACGATCACAGTTTGACAACCGTTTTTCAGAAAAGTAAAACCCTACGACAGTACCCCAAAGTTATTTTGCAAAGAAAATTGTCCCAAAAACCAAATTAAATGCCATTATAACTGAACCTTAGTTCATACATTCGACCGTCTTTTAGCGTGGTATATCTTCGGGAGAAATAATGAAGTTGGTCATTTTTACGTATACATGGCACGTGCGTTCGTCAACACACAGACATTTTTTCAGCTGGATCGACTTGAGGAGACCAACTGTTTCTTCATTTATGGTATAGTAAAGCTTGTAATCATTTAGCATACTGTGAATTTATTAAGATTTTGCGTTAGTCTGTCTGCCTGCGATTTTTTGGGCTTCTGAATTTAGGCTACACGCCGAGAACGAGAGAAAGCAAAACAAACACACTGGTCAACAACAAAGTTTGACAAACGAAAAAGCCACAAGACATGTCGCCCCACCTTCAGGTGATAACTCGCCCCAGATTCTAAGAAAACTCCCCATGACAACTTCCCCCAAGATAACGCGCCCCACATTCTGAGACCACTCGCTCTTCTAAAGAATTCTGTCCCGAACGACGCCACCCCCCCCCTACCCCCTCAACACACACGTACCATTTCAGAAGTCATCCAACAAAAAGTACAAGAGACAGCTTGTCCTTCCTCATAAATCTGCTAAAACCCTGTCCCGCTAGGCGCTAAGGGATCGACCATTTGATATTCTTGGTGGTGGTGTTGGGGGGGGGGGGGGGGGGGGGAGTGGGGGATTGGGGGGGGGGGGGGGGGGCTGGTATATTTTTCGAAAAAAATCCCTGTCTTTGGAAGAAAGAATATGCAAGTAAATAATAAATCAGCTCACAAGGGGATTTCAAAAAATAATCTGGCCTCAAAAATCAGTGAAAAAAAAAAAATAACCTGGCTCCACTCAAAATTTCCAAAAAAAGAGTCTGGGCCCTGCACTTTTGGTGGGAAGATAGCAACTGCCTACCTACCCACCAAAATTCACCTTACCCCTGAGTCTGGACCCTGCACTTTTGGTGGGTAGATAGCAACTGCTTACCCACACACCAAAATTCACCTTACCCCTTCCTCCCCCCTTCCTCCCCCCCCCCCCCAAAAAAAAAAAAAAAAAAAAAGAAAAAAGATGGCCACTTGGGACACCCTAGATCTGTTTTTTTTTTATTTAACGGCACATTTACCGTGATCAACCTGCATAGTTAGACAAACAGGTCTGAGCAAGCAGTGTAGACCCAGGAGCAGTCTGATCTGGGTCAGCAATTTTTCCTTAATACCTGCACATTTTGGGTACTCCATTTGTGGGTGATATAGATATGTTCAAAATGTAGGATGCTGTTATCTTAGTATTATGGGTAATTACTGTAACTGTGTGTGACATTTTTTGTAGAACTATTATTTGTTTTTGTTGTTTTCATGGTTTGCAGGGATTAAAAAGAAAGCCTACCTACCTAAGTACTCTCCAAAAATCCTAGTTAATAGGCAACTGCAAACAAAATACTTTTTATGATTGGCCTGTGGCTGAGATGGGAGGAGGGGAAAGGGGCATGAAGAAATACATATTCTATAGAATTAAATGCCAAAAGTTATGTTTTAGCTTAAATCTCATAAAGAAAATTAAAAGGCTCATATTGAAGTTATATTAATAGAAATGATACCATAAACTGAAAAATAAAAAAAAAATTATATTTCCTGATTAATTTAATCCATCTTAAATGTTTGCAGCTTCTGACCAAAG
Source organism: Ctena decussata (assembly GCA_963989385.1). NCBI lineage: Eukaryota > Metazoa > Mollusca > Bivalvia > Lucinida > Lucinidae > Ctena > Ctena decussata. The sequence goes on along the minus strand of OZ022499.1, from coordinate 87,895,920 downwards.
CGAAGAAACTTGTAATTACTAATCAGTTATTAAGTTACTAGAGAGAAAAGCTTGATGACAGACATTAAATGATGAGTCATGACTGTAAAGGGATGCAGTTTAGTGCAGTTGAATGAGAGGTAGCCCCTTCCTGTCTATCCCCACCCCGCAAACACACACACACACACACACACACACACACCAACCTATTAAAAAGCATTTTCACAGAGGATTTTATTGGCCAAATATTTAAGACTTTATTATGCTAGCAAGCTTTTTTATATCATTATAAGTGCACAAAATAATGAATGGGGCATGCCCTGCTAACTGATGGACCCTGCACTTTATGTGGAATGTTGCATAATGCTGTTTGTCCTTCTACAAGTCAAGACTATGTTAGAATGAAAACAATCACACAGTTCCACCATAATTGTTGCACCAGCATCAATGGGCTTCATATTAACACCTGTTGTGCCCTCTTATTAGAAGCACTTCAGCAAGAGCATAGATGGTTCTGTTAATGGATCACAACAAATGTTTTTATGGCTGAATAAGACAGAATTCCCAGAATTGCTATCATGCTCCAGCTGAGTCTTTGTATAATCATTATCATAAAACCATCACTTGTGGAACTGTCTCCAGAATCTTTTTTCTTATTATGTACATATGTTATAATTTATTTTGGCTATTTATTTATTTACACTTATAGGGAAAACACTGAAGGGCAATGTCAGACTGCATGTGAATATAATAATTTGATCAGAGCTTTATACATTTAGAATACCTATATAGTACTAATTTGTTCATGAGATTTGCCCCTACTGATAGATTTCCATGAGATTTTTGGCAACAGTTAGAGCAAATCCCTCAAAAGATCACTGAGTATATAAACACACTGTGACATTTTAATTTATGAACCAAGGGCATTGCAGAGCTGACAGCCCCCACCCCCACCTGATGAGCTAGTATTTGACACACCTGGCATTTCATAATAAATATGTATTTTATTAAATCCCTGGTTTCTTCTTAGGAAGAATCAATAAATTCTTGTTAGTTGTTTACACTCTTAAAAAGGGGATAAACAACTAACAAGTAAATATATATGTTGTAACCCCTCATTAGAGCTCCTCATTAAGGTAGTTCCACAGAGGGCCAAAACCTATGTTATAAAAATGCATACTGCAATTTTAATGCTCAAAAGTACATATGCTGCTTCTCAATGTTGGCTGAAATTATATGGAGTGTAAAGGAGTGTATAAGTATGTATGGCCAAGTTATTTTCTAAGCTTAAAGTTGAAACAAAATCTTCATTACTGCAATTGTCCTACCACTTTCACCATCTGACAGTGTGTCGAAATTGCTGGGAAAATCAAATAGTACTGACCCTGATTAGACTGCTGTTTTGATAGTACAGTCTAACCCAGTTCTACACTGCACTGTTTAATCAAGGATTTTAGTCAATGAAGTTTTGCAAGTATTTGTTATGGCTAAACATGGCTAAACATCTATTATATTTTGCTTAGTTTTTCATGTAAAAGAAAGGTTAAAAGTTGTGTGCGTGTGTGTGTGTGTGTAGGGGTGGGGGTTGGGGATAGAGGAAGGGTGGAGGAAGAAGGGGGGGGGGGGGTAGAGGGGCCTTAAGTTGGGTAGGGTGATCGTGTGAGTTGCAGGAGAGGCTTTGAAATATTGGCACGTGCAGGATTAATAGGATGGCAAAATTATTTTTTTCTAGCAGTCCCTCTGATTGTGACCACAATGTACCGGTCTTAATAACTTATAAGCAAGTAAATGCGAAATTTGAAACGGTTGACGCAGTTCTGTAATTGCGTCACAACTGTCATAAATCGATCGATTTGTTTACAGTATGGTGTAGGCTACTGATCAGAATTCTTTTCCCAATCATTCTGAAGAAAGTACAGAAAAAATATTGTTGTATGTTGAATTACTAGATGCGTTCCTCTTCGTGTGTCGGATTTCAGGATTCAAGAACATTTCGGTAATGTTTAAATTTATTACAGATTATTTTGCTGTCTATCGATCAGGTAAAAAATCCGCCATTAATTTGAGAAAATGAAATAGGGTACCTAAACATTATTTTGCAAAGGAAATTGTCCCAAACACCGAATTAATTAATTTTTATGACGGAGAAAGGGCAGACACCATGGTTTTTCATGGCATATGTCCGCCGACGGGAGAAAGTCGATTTATTTTGAAAATTGCTGTTGAAGTTGGCGGATAAGAGTCGTCTTTACATGATCACGTAAAACGTTCGATTGCAGAATATCTCGGTGTTTAGCTCTGCTCTTAAAGGCATAGAGAATTAAATTAAGATGTAAGGAATAAAACCATATCTTATTTTCGGCTTTGTGTAGCTTGATTCGCCGACAAAGCATCACTGAAATTTCGACACGTTCGTCGATTGAATCTGAGTCTGAGAAATTTCGAACGTTATTTCGTTGCTATCTGTATAAAAATATCACTCCGCCATAGATACGCGTTCCCACTGAGAGAAAGTAGAGGTTTGTAAGACTGAACATTGGTTTCCATAATTTCTGCTTAAAGCATACATTGGTTCTCATTAAATTCTGTCAATGGGGCAATTATAATGAGCACCACAGTTTATGTTTTAACAGAGCCTTACAAGGGACATATCGTATCATATAACAAGAGTATTAGCAAAATGAGTCAAAATACCGATGGTTAAAGGTAGGTTCCTGGGCTAGCGATGTCAACTATGTCCACAAAATAAGTTCGTCCTTTTCTGAGCAGTATTGAATTCTCTTATTTTTCTGAACTTGTTGCTACTGAGAAACTCGTCAGATGTTGAAGGAAATAGTCGTTTTCCCTTTTGCTTTATTTTCTTTCGTTGGAATTCCAGTTCTAAAAATAACTTTGTTTATTACGTCTATAAGTGCGCGATTTCTGATGCCATTCTCCAAAAGACAATTTTCCCTTGACGTGAGCTCTCCTAGAGGTCCTGACAGGGGGATGGGTTAAAACTATCCAAAAATGCAATGCAGCATGGCATCAGCTGCGTTATCTAATTTTGGCGCGAACTAAAAATAGCGCTAACTGGTGTGCGAAGCAGAGTTAGGAAATCCCTTGCAAAACAACTTTTCTAATATTGTTTTGATTTACACTTTTTAGTGAAACTTATTAATTCCCTTTTATAAGTGCTTTCCAACAACTTGGATGAAAGTTCATCAAGATTATGATGCATTCCAAAGTACAGGAACCTACCTTTAAATAAGGTTTTTTTATTCCGGAAGTTAATCAGTTTTGGAAAGAACATGCTCAACAATAGTAGGATTGCCAAGTGTACATGTGTTGCATGTTTAATGCCTGGCGCCATTTGTAAGAATAAATAAATTAATAATAATAATGATAATAAAAAAAAACAAAAAAAAAAAAAACATTCTACAGGTTCTTGGCTAAATTTGAATTAAAAAATCGGCAGAAGCTATAAACACGATAAATGTTCATCGATTGACTTTCAAACATTTGTTTGACGTTAGGCGATTGCCATAAACACCGTTTTCGATTGCCACCGTTCTCTACCCTGTTGTTTTCAAATCGATGTAACTTCGTTTGTGTACAAGACAGAGTATGAATACGTACAGTCTGTCCAGAAAAGATTAAATTTTATCTGTATATCATGGAAACGATCCAAATATGTAGCAAACTTGAACATTTTGGTCTATTTTGTTGTTTTGGCGGTTTAAATGTCACAGATCTTGCGTTTACGCCTAAACTACAGGCAACTTAATAGGGATTCAACAACTAAAATTGGTGAGGCATATCTTTGAACATATCTAAAAGTCGTGGCATAGTTACCTTTATTTTTTACCTTATTCTTCCTGCTGAAAAAAGAAGTTTTGTCGACTCATCCTAAACAGCCCCGTAAATTTTTGACCTGCGTTCGTGATTGCCGCGAGTGTTCAGGATTGCCGCCTACCCGGTGTGAATATGCTTGCGTGTAAAATCTAGCTGTAGTCCGCTCTACACCTAAATTATTTCAGAAACAAAGTTTCTAATTTTGAAACTTGTTTCTAGATATTCTCCGGCCCAGAACTGGGCTAATCTAGCTGTTTAACGCTTGACATATATACATGTGCACAGTTTCCTAAGTTATCTTTTCTGGTACATGTACTTCTTATCATGTAACAATCATCTATTTGGTATACTTTATGTTTCGGATTGAAAACAGAAATTGAAAACCATCTTTTCTCATTGGCTCTTTTAAAGACCTGCAGGGGTATTGTTTATGGCCAGAAGCTTTAATTTTAGCAAGTTTGAGCAGTTCACTATTTATGAAAAGGTCCCTTTAAATTTTTCAGGAGAAGCTTGTCCGGAGGCTGGACGCTACAGTGTTCAAGTCATCATGTTAAACTGTATAGGTTGTACTACAGTAAAACAAATGCTCATTATGCAAGCCCCGCCTCTTTGGGGGAGAGCTTTCAGGAGTATAACGAATATTTGCCGGCCCCTGATTGGTTTTATTATGAAAGTTGAATATTTTTCTGAATGTTATGCTTATTTATTATTATAAAAATGGAGCTTATTTACAAAGCTGTTTTGCTACATTTTTGTTGGGGTTGAAAAATACACAGGGGGTGCCAGTGAAAGTTTCGAGATTTATTCCCTGCGAACTACACCCTGTCAGCACTAGAAATAGAATAAGTCAAAAATATGCCGCACAACACCCAACTTTTTCAGCTATTATGTTGTCTATTCAATTCCATGCCTCAATTTGGAAAGTTTAGACCAGGAGAAAATTGGCAGTGCATTGACTTTGAACCATTTTGCACTGTGAGCTATGGGGTTTTTTTTTTAGTGTAGTGCCACCTAAACCAATAATTCTAATGCACTTACGTATATAACGCAACGTCTGACTGGATAACGTCAAAAAGGACCTGGTATGATAAGACCCATAGGCCTATTTGGCCCCCAGAAAACTCATTTTTCAAAAGTTCTATTTCGATAACTAAAATGCATTCATCATCATCATCATATTTCAATTCTCATATCGACGTTACCCCCGCACCTCAGCGGAACGTATCCATAGCCGCATAGGAAAGTTCTAACATTAAATGTAACAGTAAATATAAAATCAACCAGTTCTTGCATAAAATATTTGTGTTTTTAATCTTGAACATACCCATACCCCCAGCGGATTCTGACGAAAATAACGAATTTGGGAGCCTTTGCGGCTTTCAAAATATATGAGCCCGGCCTCCAGCACATTTTATATTTTATATGCAGACACAATTTTGATATATTTACATGTCATGAAAATATTAAATGTGCTGGAGACCGGGCTCTATGTTTATTTTTAACTTTTTGTTACCAAACTGGCAGCGTTCGGAACATTTTCCCTGTTCTCTCAACCCAAAAAACGCCCATATCTCCGCTCATAGACAAAATAAACATATGTTGTGGGTATTCATTTTCTTAGTTAGAACACAAGAAATAATTTGGTACACATTTCAATTTGATCTGTTGGAATTTTTTGGTTAGCGTCTCTGGACTTGCAAACTTGAGTGGGTGGGGTACCTTGATAGGCCTTGTGCATTGCACAGGTAATCAGCCGTGGTACCCAACGTATAAGCATTTCATCAGAAGCCTATTATTCAGAGCTTTCAAAAGCTATTGTAAATGAATTATTTCTTTAAAGGAAAAACTATTAAACTCAGTTTTTCTTGCAATTTTCCTTCATATTATTGAACCAACATAGGCATATCGGAAATCATGTTTTTTTCTGAGAAATAACAAACGTGAAACACATTATTTCTGTGTGTTCCCATACGCACAAATGATAAGCAATAGAAACCATGCAATTTTAAGAGAATTTGAATGGGGGCCAAAAATGGCCCTTATCATACCAGGTCCTTTGCGACAGTATATCCTGCGATATAGTCAGAAACCCAACGTCATTGTGTAACGTCGCTTCTCATTTGGTTGACACCTGGTTTTACGTCGCACAAAGTGTTTGCTATGTGTGGAAAGTAGTACACTTTTAATGGCGGAAATTTGAAAAGTGTATTAGAATGTGGGATAACTGTATTAAAACTTGTCATCTGGGGAGGTAAATCGTCGGTTTTATGGTCGCAAATTGCGTTTTAAAACGAAATTTCCGACCATAAAGCCGATGATTTACCTCCCCAAATGACAATTTCGGGTACAGTTATCCCCTAAATGAGAGACCTCGGATAACTACGCATTTTGCACTATCTGAATGATTACTACAGAATTATTGCCCTTCAGCTTGTTCACATGATAAGGTGGTGATTTATGGTAAATGTAAAAATCTGCATAAAACCATAAAAAGTAATGTATCTCCCTGAAAGTTAGCAGACTTCTTATTTTTGTTGTTCTTTACAGTTTAGAATACAAAATAGATGCACAGGCTGCTTAAAAAAGTGTTTTTATAAGGAAAGATCAAAGCGAAATTTTCTGCGAATACATCTGAAAAAATAATATCGTTATTGAAAATTTACGTAGTGTTGAAGGTGCATTATTGCATAATGAAGAGCGTCCTAGCAATTATTTATTCCAACTCTTTCTCAAATTGTAATGTAGACCAGATGAAAACGGTAGCTTTTTCTCAAATGTTCAACCATGTACAAAGTAAATGTACACTGGACGCATTTATTAAATATAGGGTAGGCAAGCATACCTATGTTAACACCTACAATATAAATAATACATTACTGACATGATCAGTGGTGTGTAGATGAAATTGTTCAACCCTGTTAAAATAGTATCACCTGTCTCACCTGTGTGTTTTGACAAAAACAAGAGGCCCAAATGGGCCTGATATCGCTCACCTGGCTATTGTGCAACAGGACCATTCTGATACAAAATTGGTCCAATTCCACTGAGAATTTCTCATTTTCACATTTTGCTACTTTCAGTAACAGAGGCCAACTTGCCTGGTCTTTATATATTTACTTTTGAAACACCTCAATGCAAGAATCATTTTGCCACAAATTTCATCAAAATCCATTCAGGGGTTACTGAGATATTGCCAGTTTCATGTTTTGTACTATTTTTAGTAATGGCAGATGGCGGCCATCTTGTATTGCTAAAATGTAAAAAATCGAAAAGCCTTCATGCAAGGACCATTTTGACACAAATTTGGTCCAATTCCATTGAGATTTTCTAATTTTCACATTTTTCTATTTTTAGTAACAGAGGCCAACATGACTGGTCTACAGTTAGATATTTTTGAAACATCTCAATGCAAGAATCATTTTGACACAAATTTCGTCAAAATCCATTAAGCGGTTACTGAGATATTGTCATTTTCATGTTTTGTGCTATTTTTAGTCACGGCAGATGGCAGCCATCTTGGAATGCCAAAATGCAAAAAATCGAAAAAGCTTAATGAAAGGACCATTCTGACACAAAATTAACCCAATTCCATTGAGATTTTCTAATTTTCACATTTTTCTATTTTTAGCAACAGAGGCCAATATGACTGGTCTACAGTTAGATATTTTTGAAACATCTCAATGCAAGAATCATTTTGACACAAATTTCGTCAAAATCCATTCAGCGGTTACTGAGATATTGTCATTTTCATGTTTTGTGCTATTTTTAGTAACGGCAGATGGCGGCCATCTTGCAATGCCAAATCGCAATTAATCGAAACGACTTCATGCAAGGAACATTCTGACACAAAATTGGTCCAATTCCATTCAAGGGTTCTTGAGTAATTGTCATTTTTATGTTTGTGCTATTTTTAGTAACACCAGATGGCGGCCATCTTGGAATGCCAAATTGCAGTTAATCGAAACGGCTTCATGCAAGGAACATTCTGACACAAAATTGGTCCAATTCCATTCAAGGGTTCTTGAGTAATTGTCATTTTTATGTTTGTGCTATTTTTAGTAACGGCCCCCATGGTGGCCATCTTGGATAGTCAACTGGCACAAAATTGAAATAATTCCATTCAAGAACCATTTCTGACCAAATCTGGTCAGAATTGGTTGCATTTTCTTTAGATATTGACATTTGAGCAAAATCGGCCTTGTAAACGCTAAGTACATGTAGGTCACTGTGACTTAATTCCGCTATAGATTTTTTTTATTTTTACAATTTTCAATACCAAGGTCCCACTTATGTTCCATGCAAACTTTCAACCAAATATACCAAATGGTTCTGGAGAAGAAGTTGATTTTATTGTTTTTGCTATTTTTAGTAACAGCAGCCATCTTGGATTCTTGACCTGACCCAATTTTACAATTTTGAAACCCTGCAGTCTGGTCATGCTCCATGTGAAATTTGAGATCCATGGGTTCAGTGGTTTTAGAGAAGTTGTTTGAAGTTGTTTAAATAGGTCATTTTTTGACATTGGCATTTGAGCAAAATTACACACGTAAACAGAAAGTAGGTCACTGTGACAAAACTCCGCTACAGATTTTTTTCATTTTTACAATTTTGAATACCAAGGATTCACTGATGCTCCATGCCAAAATTCAGACAAATATACCCAGTGGTTCTGGAGAAGAAGTTTATTTTGTTGTTTTTGCTATTTTTAGTAATGGCGGCCATCTTGGATTTTCAACCTTACCCAATTTTACAATTCTGAGACCCTGGAGTCAGGTCATGCTCCATGTGAAATTTGAGAACCATGGTACCAGTTGTTTTTAGCTCGCCTGAACAAAAGTTCAGGAAGAGCTATTGTTGTCACCACGGCGTCGGCGTCCGCGTCCGCGTCAGCGTCCGCGTCAGCGTCGGCGTCCGGATTGGATGTTTTGGTTAAAGTTTTTTAAAGACCTATATCTCCCTAACCCATGGATGGATTCTTTTGATACTTGCACTGTAGTTAGATATTGGTCCAAAGTTTAACATGGTACCACCCCCACCCCACTCCTTGACCTTGATGTCAAGGTCATGGACTTAGAAAATTGGGAGTTTTTTGGGACTGGATGTTTTGGTTAAAGTTTTCTAAAGCCCAGTATCTCCTTAACCCATGGATGGATTCCTTTGATACTTGCACTGTAGTTAGATATTGGTCTAAAGTTTTCCAAGGTACTACCCCCACCCCCCTCAGTGACCTTGATGTCAAGGTCATGGACTTAGAAAATTGTCTTTTTATTGATTGGATGTTTTGGTTAAAGTTTTTTAATGACACATATCTCCTGAAACCATAGATGAATTCTTTTTATATTTGCACTGTAGTTATATATTAGTCCAAAGTTTTACAGAGTACTACCCCAGCCCTGCTCGGTGGCCTTGATGTCAAGGTCAGGGACTTAGGAAATTTGGTCTTTATTAATTTTCTAATTGCGTACTGATTCATAATGCTTGGCAGAGAATTAGATACATTTGAACTGATGTTAGACACTTTTTTGAGTTTTTACAAAACACTATATACTTACCCGACTGGATGACCTTGATGTCAAGGTCATGGACTTTGAGTTTTGTCTTAAAGATTTTGATTAGTTTTATATTAATGAAGACATAATTTCACAGTGCCACAGTGGACTCAGTTGATACTAATACTTGGACTGATGTTAGATAACGGTTAAAGGCTTTGATACATCCTAGCCCTGCCCTCCTCCCCCCTACCCCTTAGTTCTTTGACCTCAAGCTCATGGACTTTGAAATTTTATGTGGATTTTTTTTTTATTTTAAGACATTTCTGAGATAGCTTTTGTTTATAAATGTGTTGTCATTATGGACATGCTTGCCTGAAGAGCAGTCCACACCACCATAGCGACTGTGTGATGGGCAAGCACCTATTCAGGCGAGCTATGCTGTCAGGCGACAGCTCTTGTACAGAAGAAGATGTTTGAATATTTGTTTTTAGGTGTTGACGGATGACGCACGGACGCACGACGCACGCCGGACGCATTGGTATGACAATAGCTCACTATGGCCCTTCGGGCCAGGTGAGCTAAAAATTGGACACAGACTGCATCTTTTTTCATCTGCTCAGCTAATGTGTGAAAGATTTTGAAAAAATAATTGCTAGGACGCTCTCCATTATGCAACAAGGTACTCTAAGCAGTAAGTATATGTTCAATAATGATATTATTTTTTCAGATTTATTCGCAGAAAATTACCCTTTGATCTTCTCTTATAAAAACACTTTTTAACATTAACAAATGCTGCATTTTGGGATTCTAAATTATGAGAAACAACATAAAGAAGGCTTCTGCTAAGTTTTGGAAAGATCAGTGTTATTTTGAGTATTTTATGCAGATTTTTGTCTTTGTCCCCAAATCAGTGATTATCATCACCATAAGCTGCATTTTTTACGCATCTTCTTGGAATTTACATCCAATATTGATGTGAATTAGACTTCTAACATGTTTGAATTTGATCAAGATCGGACAATTCACTATAGACTTATTGCTCGTTGAATTTTTCATTAATTTTTAATGGCTGTTGTGTTACGTCATTGTTTAATGTCCACGGTAAACAGCTATGGTCGGGACGGTCAGTTAACCTAACCACACTTTTCCTGGGCAGGCTTAGACCTCCTAAGCGGTTAACCAGCACTAAGTGCACCTACTTTCACTAGAAACTGATGACTGCCCTCATTGAACTAGCGGGAGGAGAAATGAAAGTAAGTGGCCGGACCGGGTATCGAACCCAGATCTCTGGCTTATAAGTCAGACGCCTTACCGACCAACATTTTTAATGGGCAAAGAGTGTTTGCATGCTGGAAACTACTATTTAAGGCATCTTTTTGAAACTGCAGTGCTATTACTAATAGTAATACCTCAGACAAGTACAACTTGTTAGCACTATCAGACTGCTAACTACATAATTTTGGCTCTTGCTTTACTGTGAAAGCTTGTCTGCATGATAGCAACTACATTTTTTAACAAATCTCCATGAAACTTAGATACACTATATATGTGCATAAGACGTGGAAAAAATAAATTTAAGCACAATTGGATTTTTCGCTTCAGAATTATGACCCCTTGAATATTCCATTGACTTTCAATTTGAAAAGCTTGCCTCAATGCTGAAAGCTTCATTTTTCCAGGCAGCTTGTGGAAACTTTGTAATATTATTAAATCAGACCTTGAACAACAAAGAGCTGCGACACGACAAAACCAACAAAGTTGCATACGCGCCCGTCGAAGACTCAGATCAGCTTGGGGAAGCTAAGGGTCCATGCTGACAGTGAAGACTGATCAGACTGGGCGGATATACAGGCTGATCTGAGTCTTCGTGCGGAGCATATAAAATTTTGTGTCGTGGCTCAAACTGAGCAGTATCTGAGTGTTTACCACAGAGTTACGTCCCCTTGCTTTCATAGGAAAAGTTTGTCCAAGCAATTAAAGCTACATTTTCAACAGGTCTGTATGGAATTTATGCATATCATTAATATTCATTAGACCTTAGGAAACTTTGAATTTGGGCAAGATTGGAATATTAACTATTTAGCAATGGCCCTTAGGCAGATGCATTGTGCTTCTCGGATCAAGAGAAGTGTGTGTGTGAGTGTGTTGAGTGTGTGTGTGTGTGAGGGGGGGGGGGGGGGGGTGTAACATTCTGTATCTTATCACAGAAATGGATGCCACGAAACTTTCCAAAAGAAATAGCCTGGATACGAGTAACTTTTCAAAAAATAACGGAAACAATTTTTGTATGAAATATAGCTGAAAAAGGGCCATAACTCCAAAGGTAATTGGCGGATTTTACCCTATATTGAACCGGACCTGTATTTTGTATAAAGTATAAATCCAATACATTACTATTTTCAAAAGATAACGAACGTACAAAATAAAGTTGAAAAAGGGCCATAACTTCCATAATTGACGGAATTAACCCTAAATCAAATTTGACATTCTATGATTATATACCTATGTAAAAAATATGAATCCAATATACTAATCTTTTCAAAAGATAATGAACGGAAACCATTTTTTCATGCAAAATGAAGTCGAAACAGGGCCATAACTCCCACAATAAGACAGATTTTACCCCAAATATAAACTTGACCTGTATTTTATGATTATATACCTGTGTAAAAAATATGAATTCAATACATCAATGTTTTCAAAAGATAATGAACGAAAACCATTTTTTCATGCAAAATGAAGTCGAAACAGGGCCATTACTCCTACAAATATAGACGGATTTTACCCTTAATCGAACTTGACCTGTATTTTATGATTATTTACCTGTGTATAAAATATGAATTCAATACACCTATGTTTTCAAAAGATATTGAACGGAAACCATTTTTTCATAAAAAAATGACGTTGAAAAAGGCAATAAATCCCACAATAATAGACGGATTTTACTCTTAATCGAACCTGACCGGTATTTTATGATTATTTACCTGTGAATAAAATATGAATTCAATACACCTAATTTTTTCAAAAGATATTGAACTGAAACCATTTTTGTACGGGACGGACGTACAAGACGACAGGACATACGTACTGACAGCGGTGAAATTATATGCCCCCAACCATTGAAAAATGGCGGGGGCATAAAAAACAAGAGGGCCATGAGGCCCTGAATCGCTCACCCGAGCAATTGGCAAAGTGGCTTTTTCTTATGTCTGAAATTGTCAAACTATGAGTCTGGGGTCAAAAGTCAAAGAATGACCATGACCTCTTGTACTCATAAAGATAACTGTATTTACCAATTTTTAGGCCTAAATCTTCAAAACTTTCCACGAAATCTTATGTTCTAGCATTTTCCCATATTTGACCTTGCCGTAAAATATTCAAGGTCAACCCAAGGTCATCATTTTGAACAATCTTGATAGTACTGGAGTACCCAATGCTACATACCAAGTTTCAAGGCAATCGGCCTTATGGTTCTGGAGAAGAAGGTTTTTAAAGGTTTTTACCATATATGGGCGTGGCAGCCATGTTGGTCATGTGACCTGGGCCGTTTGAACAAAATTTCATTCCTTCAACACCTGAAAGCTCTATATGAAATTTGGTTACAATTGGTTCAGTGGTTTTTGAGGAGATTGTTTGAAATTGTAAAAATATGAGAGTTCTGGGTCAAAGGTCAAAGAATGACCTTGACCTCTTGTTTTCACAAATCTTCATGTACTCAATAAGATGACTGTGTATACCATTTTTTAGGCCTTAATCTTCAAAACTTTCCAAGAAATCTTATTTTCTAGCATTTTCCTTTATTTGACCTTGCCATAAAAAAGGTCAAGGTCAACGGAAGGTCATAATTTGAACAATCTTGGTAGTGCTCAAGTACCCAATGCTACATGCCAAGTTTCAAGGCCATCGGTCAATTGGTTCTGGAGAAGAAGATTTTTAAAGGTTTTTACCATATATGGGTGTGGCGGCCATGTTGGTCATGTGACCTGGACGGTATGAATAAATTTTCTTTCCCTCAACCCCTGGAGGCTCTATATGAAATTTGGTTACAAATGGTCCAGTGGCTTAGGAGAAGATTGTTTGAAATTGTCAAAATATCAGAGTCCTGGGTCAAAGGTCAAAGAATGACCTTGACCTCTTATACTCATAAATTTTCATGTACTCATTAAGATGACTGTAGATACCAATTTTTAGCCCAAAATATTCAACAGTTTCCAAGATATCTTATGTTCTAGCATTTTGCCATATAAAAGCATAAGGAAGCAAATTTGACCTTACCGTAAAAAAGGTCAAGGTCAACCCAAGGTCATAATTTGAACAATCTTGGTAGTACTCGCATACCCGATGCTTCATACTAAGTTTCAAGGCCATTGGCCCATTGGTTCTGGAGAAGAAGATTTTTAAAGGTTTTTACCATATATGGGCATGGCGGCCATGTTGGTCATGTGACCAAGACTATTTGAACAATTTTTCGTTCCCCCTTCCTCTGGAGGCCACATATGAAATTTAGTTACAATTGGCCCAGCGGTTTCAGAGGAGAAGTCGTTTGAAATTGTGGACGGACGACGGACGACGGACGGACGACGACGGATGACGGAGCCTTACCATCCTATAAGCTCCCCCGGAGCCGCTGGCTCAGGTGAGCTAAAAACACTAGTGTACCAATAATATATCAAAGCCATTTTTGGATTTTTTCCTTGAACTGATTCAGCTACTGAAAATAAATATATAGCAAAGTAATATAGGCTAGTATATATTTTGAGAAGGGATATAATCCGTAAAATATTTTCTCCCCCAACCAAACTGGTCAAGGGAGACAACCAATTCCTCCATTTGAACTGGTTTAGGATATTTACTGGTTCACAATGCGCAAGCTTAGTCCATAGGCACACAAGAATTCCGTGGAATGCAGTGTCTCGCCTGACTGTGCATTGTCACTAAACAGAGCTAAACTAGAAAACCTGACACAAACTTGACGCCCCCGCTGCCAACTCTGGAATAGGAGTACCTATGTCTTGCTTCTGCTAGTCACAGATGAGACACAAACCATAACAAGAACATTATCATGGTGTGTGTTGGTTTGCATGCATATGTAATTTTCCGGGTTTGACAAGGCAGGCACTAACACTGAAGTACCACCAATACTATCCCCGATATGTTTACCAGCTCCATGCTTTCTGGGTGTGAATTTGCTGGTCTACTGGGTTCGAGGTTATAAAACTTGAGAATAATCTCAAACTCAAAACTAGAGGTGGCAGTAAGCATGGCTTACTAGATACCCCCCGCATTTAACAGTTAGGCATGCAGCTTTGTCATTTAAGTTTTACATTTACACAGCCTACATGTTATGACAACTACAAGTGCACATCTATATACCAATATCTGTTCACATATTTAATATCAGTCAAACGGTTTAGGAGAAGTAGCGACAACAAACTCTGTTTTCCAAGACTACAAAGGGGCACAACAAAGCTGGAAACCCCTTTTGAGAAAAACAGAGCAATATGTGCCAACTCTTTCTTCTACTGTATCTGAGCACCAAATCTGAATAAAATGGAAGTGAAAATGGCATAAAAAAACTTCAAACAAGGGCAAAACATATAAAATAGGGGCATAACTCATGCAAAAAGGGTTAATGTACATCTTCATACCAATATGTGTTAGCATACATAATTTCAAGACAATCCGTCAAATGGTCTTGCAGTAGTAGCGATAACAAACTTTTCTTACAAAAACTACGAAGGGACATAACTCAGCAGGAAAACCTTTCCGGAAAAACCAAACAATATGTATCAGCTCTTTCCATATGCTGCATCTAGTAACCCAATTTAAATAAAATGGAAGCAAAAAAGGCAAAAACCCTATAAAATAGGGCAACAAGGGCTTCGCAAGCGGCGCATAATACGCCCGTTTTAATGTCGTAAAGGAATTATAGGATGAACAAGATTGTTTACAAAAGGACAAACAGGGGAAACCACATTTTAATTAATGACAGCAACATTATTTAAATATTTAACACATCAAATATTATTAGTATACCAAAAATCAGCTTCCAAGGTGAAGTGGCTCCTAAGTTGAGTAATGCCAAAGTCAAACAAGGGAGATAATTCATAAACTAAATATACTAGATATACCATTCTTGGTTCTGATACATTCCCTTCACAATAAACACATCTCCTTAAAGTGTGTTAAAATATTCTAAACGGTTAAGGAGTTATAGAGTAAACAGGAAATTTATGCATGGGCAGATAATCCAGTAAGCAAGCCAGAGTCGTGGTTCTTGCTCAGGATACAATGCCCCATTATTACACACATTCCTACAAAGTTTCATTCTAATACTTCAAAGGGTTAAAGAGATATGGAGTGAATGGAAATTCCTAAAAATAATGATCAAAGGGAGGTTACTCCAAAAATAAGAAAGGGGGAGCAAACATTCTTATATGTGATACATCATCTTGTGATCATGCGCTTTGCTATAAAGTATCATTATGATATTCCAAAACAGTTACCGAGTTAATGTATGCACAACATAAGTATACACAAAAATAGTCAAAAAGAACTAATAAAACAAGAGCTGTCGCCTGACAGCATAGCTCGCCTGAATTGGTGCTTGCCCATCACACAGCCGCTATGGTGGTGTGGACTGCTATGCATAAAACTTCATGCAAGCATGTCCATAATGAAAACACATTTATAAACAAAAGCTATCTCAGAAATTAGTCTTAAAATAAAATTAGAATAAAAAAAATGAAATGAAATTTCAAAGTCCATGAGCTTGAGGTAAAAAAACAACAACTGACAGGTGGGGGGTGGGGTGGGGGTGGGGGGGGGGGGGCTATGTGGACTGCTATGCATAAAACTTCATGCAAGCATGTCCATAATGAAAACACAAAAGCTATCTCAGAAATAAGTCTTAAAATAAAATTAAAATAAAAAAAAATGAAATGAAATTTCAAAGTCCATGAGCTTGAGGTAAAAAAACTGACGGGTAGGGGGGAGAGGGGGGGGGGAGGCTAGTATGTATCAAAACCCTGAACCATTACCTAACATCAGCCCAAGTATTAGTATCAACTGAGTCCATCATCGTGGCACTGTGAAATTATGTCTTCATAAATATAAAACTTTAACCAAAATCTTTAAAACAAAATTCTAAGTCGATGACCTTGACTTCAAGGTCACCCAGTGGGGTAAGTATAAGGTGTTTTGTAAAAACTCAAAAAAGAGTCTAACATCAGTTCAAGTATAAACTAAATCTCTGCAAAGCATTATGAATCAGTATGCAATTACAAAACTTTATAAAAAACAAAGATTTCCTAAGTCCCTGACCTTGACATCAAGATCCCTGAGCGGGGTTGGGGTAGTACTCTGTAGATCTAACTACAGTGCAAATATAAAAAGAATTCATCTATGGGTTCAGGAGAAAACTTTAACCAAAACATCCAATCAATAAAAAGACAATATTCTAAGTCCATGACCTTGACATCAAGGTCACAGAGGGGGGTGGGGGTAGTACCTTCGAAAACTTTAGACCAATATCTAACTTTAGTGCAAGTATCTAAGGAATCCATCCATGGGTTCAGGAGATATTGGGCTTTATAAAACTTTAACCAAAACATCCAGTCCAAAAAAAAACACCAATTTTCTAAGTCCATGACCTTGACATCAAGGTCACAGAGTGGAGTGGGGGTTGTACCGTGTTAAACCTTAGACCAATATCTAGCTACAGTGCAAGTATCAAAAGCATCCATCCATGGGTTAAGGAGATATAGGTCTTTAAAAAACTTTAACCAAAACATCCAATTCGAACGCCGACGCTGACGCCGACGCCGTGGTGACAACAATAGCTCTTCCTGAACTTTCGTTCAGGCGAGCTAAAAAGGGATGTAACTCACAAACAAAGAAAGGGAGAGCAACCATTTTGAACGCGACACATCGTTGAGACTTCATACACATTGCTATGAAGTTTTATGAAGATATCCCAAACAGTTATCTAGTTATGGTGCGCACAAGACCTGCAGGGGGAACACAAAACAATCAAAGGGGCATAATTGGGAAACTAAGGAATGGGGAGCAACAATTCTTGTATGTGATACATTCCCCTACCTACTTCATATGCCTACAAAATTTCATGAAGATATCCCAAATGGTTACTGAGTTATGGCACATACAAGAATGTTTACGGACAGAGGAAAGGGAGTTTACTCCAAAATTCAGAAAGGGGGAGCAACCATTCTTATACGAGACATATTATCTTGTGATCATGCACATTGCTATAATCATCATGATATTCCAAATAGTTACCGAGTTAATGCATGCACAACATAAGTACACACAAAAATAGTCGAAAAGAACTAATAAAAGGGATGTAACTCAGAAATGAAGAAAGGGAGAGAAACCATTTTTGTACGCGACACATCGTTGGGGCTTCATACATATTGCTATGAAGTTTCAGGAAGATATCCCAAACAGTTATCTAGTTCTGGAGCGCACAAGACCTGTAGGGTAAAAAACAATCAAAGGGGCATAACTTTGAAACCAAGGAACGGGGAGCAACCATTCTTGTACGTGACACGTTCCCCCTACCTAATACATATGCCTATAAAATTTCATGAAGATATCCCAAATGGTTACTGAGTTATGGCGCGCACAAGAATGTTTACGGACGGACGAACAGACGGATGGACGGACGGACGGACAGCGCCATGACATAATACGACCGTTTTTTCAAAATGGGCGTATAAAAATACCAAAAAGAGGCATAACTCAGGCAAAAAGGGGCAGAATTTAAAATCAAAACACTAATGCACATCTTCATACCAATATCTGTGCTTAATTTCAAGAAAATGCGTCAAACCATCTAGGAGTTGCGATAACAAACTTTTTTCACAAAAAATACAAAGGGGCATAACTCTGCAATAAAAATTTTCCAAGAAAAATTGAAAAATATGTATCCACTATTTTCTTATGCTGCATCCATGGACAAAATTTGAAACAAATCGGAGCAAATTTAATGCGTTGAGGACGGACAGACGGATGGACGGACGGAAGGACAACGTCAAAACAGTATACCCCCCACAAACATAGTTTGCATGCATCCATGGACAAAATTTGAAACAAACTGGAGCAAATTTAATGCAAAAACCCTATAAAATAGGACAAAAAATATCAAAAAGGGGCAGAATTTAAAATCAAAACCCTAATGCACATCTTCATACCAATATCTGTGCACATACTTAATTTCAAGAAAATCCGTCAAACCATCTAGGAGGAGTTGTGATAACAAACTTTTTTCACGAAAAATACAAAGGGGCATAACTCCGCAATAAAAACTTTCCAGGAAAAATTGAACAAGAGGACCAATGGTCCTGTAGCTCACCTGGCACTTGGTCCTGGTATATATTTTAATGCTTTTATACATGTATATAGCACCAGGGCAGGGGCAGATAACCCCCCTCCCTTGGGGATTAATGTTGAGTCCCAATTCTATATACCAAGCCACAAGGTCACTGGGCCTTTGTTTCTGGACAAAGATTTCTGAAGGGGTTTTATCATAAATGGGTGTGGCGGCCACCATGTTCATACGACCATGACCATCTGAACAAACTTTGATTCTTTTGACCCAGTATTAAAGCTCCATAATATATGAAACACAGTAATCATTTGTATAAACTATGATGGGCCTGAGTGCCCAATGCTACATACCAGTACCAAGTTTCAAGGTTATAGGCCTTTCGGTTCTCGAGAAAAAGACGTTTGAAGAGTTTTTACCATATATGGGCATGGTGGCCATCTTGGTCAAGTGACCAAGACCATCTGAACAAACTATGGTTCCTTTAAGCCGGTGAAGCTCCATATGAAATATGGCTTCAATTGACCCTAGTGGCCACTGAGAAGATGTTTGAAAATGTTGACGGGTGACAGAATCTCAATGACCTTGTACAAAAGTCAAAGAATGACCTTGACCTTTAACGACAAAATATCTTCATCTGGTCATTTAGTCAACCATATATACCAAATATTGCACCTTAGACTTAAATAGTTTCTGAAAAATCCACTGTTTAAGCATTTTCCCATATAAAAGCCTACATAATGTACCAAAGTTGACAGTGTCATAAATTAGGTCAAGGTCAATGCACGATCATTAGTATAAACTATGATGGGCTTGAGTGCCCAAAGCTACATACCAAGTTTCAAGGTCATACACCTTTTGGTTCTGGAGAAGAAGATTTTGAAGGGTTTATACCATATACGGGCATGGCGGCCATCTTGGTCAAGACCCTGAGAACAAACTTTTATTCCCTGATCACACTTAGACTCCATATGAAATTTCGCTTCAATCAGACCAGTGGTTTCAGAGGAGTAGATGTTTTGAAAATCTTGATGACGGACAGACCGACAAAATGACCTTGACCTTTCAGTGACATAATATCTTCATCTGGTCATTTAGTTAACCATATATACCATGTATTGTACCTAAGACTTAAACAGTTTCTGAGAAATCCACTGTTTAAGCGTTTTCCCATATAAAAGCCTAACATACCAAAGTTGACCATGTCGTCTATTAATTCAAGGTCAACACATGGTCATCATTTGTATAAACTATGATGGGCCAGCATGCCCGATGCTACATACCAAGTTTCAAGGTCATAGGCCTTTTGGTTGTTGGTTGGTTGGTTGGTTGATTTGATGTTTAACGTCCACGGTAAACAACTAAGGTCATGTCGGGACGGTCAGTTAACCTAACCACACTATTCCGGGGCAGGCTTAGACCTCCTAAGCGGTTAACCAGTACTAAGTGCACATACTTTCGCCAGTAACTGACAACTGCCCTTCTTGAATCAGCGGAAGGAGAAACGAAAGTATGTGGCCAGACCGGGATTCGAACCCAGGACCTCTGACTTACGACTCAGGTGCCCTACCGATTGCGCTACCCGGCCCGGCCAGGCCTTTTGGTTCTAGAGAAGAAGATTTTCGAAGGGTTTTTACCATATATGGGCATGGTGGCCATCTTGGTCATGTGACCCAGACCCCAGGTATAAACTTTCGTTCCCCCATCCCACTGAGACTCCATATGAAATTTGGCTTCAATCGGCCCAGTGGTTTCAGAGGAGAAGATGTTTGAAAATCTTGACGACGGATGGTCCGACGGAATGACCTTGACCTTTAGTGACATAATATCTTCATCTGGTCATTTAGTCGACCATGTATACCAAGTATTGTACCTAATACTTAAATAGTTTCTGAGAAATCCACTGTTTAAGCGTTTTCCCATATAAAAGCCTAACGTACCAAAGTTGACCATCCCGTAAATTAGATCAAGGTCAACGCAAAGTCATGATTTGTATAAAATATGATGGGCCCGCATGCCCAATGCTACATACCAAGTTTCAAGGTCATAGGCCTTTTGGTTCTGGAGAAGAAGTTTTTTGAAGGGTTTTTACCATATATGGGCATGGTGGCCATCTTGGTCATGTGACCCAGACCCAGGGTATAAAACTTCGTTCCCCTATCCCACTGAGACTCCATATGAAATTTGGCTTAAACCGGCCCAGTGGTTTCAGAGGAGAAGATGTTTGAAAATCTTGACGACGGATGGTCCGACGGAATGACCTTGACCTTTAGTGACATAATATCTTCATCTGGTCATTTAGTCGACCATGTATACCAAGTATTGTACCTTAGACTTAAATAGTTTCTGAGAAATCCACTGTTTAAGCATTTTCCCATATAAAAGCCTAACGTACCAAAGTTGACCATCCCGTAAATTAGGTCAAGGTCAACGCAAGGTCATGATTTGTATAAACTATGATGGGCCCGCATGCCCAATGCTACATACCAAGTTTCAAGGTCATAGTCCTTTTGGTTCTGGAGAAGAAGATTTTTGAAGGGTTTTACCATATATGGGCATGGCGGCCATCTTGGTCATGTGACCCAGACCCCGGGTATAAACTTTTGTTCCCCCATCCCACTGAGACTCCATAAGAAAAATTTGGCTTAAACCGGCCTAGTGGTTTCAGAGGAGAAGATGACCTTTAGTGGCATAATATCTTCATATGGTCATTTAGTCGACCATGTATACCAAGTATTGTACCTTAGACTTAAATAGTTTCTGAGAAATCCACTGTTTAAGCTTTTTCCAATATAAAAGCCTAATGTACCAAAGTTGACCATGCCGTAAATTAGGTCAAGGTCAACGCAAAGTCATGATTTGTATAAATTTTGATGGGCCAGCATGCCCGATGCTACATACCAAGTTTCAAGGTCATAGACCTTTTGGTTCTGGAGAAGAAGATTTTTGAAGGGTTTTACCATATATGGGCATGGCGGCCATCTTGGTCATGTGACCCAGACCCCGGGTATAAACTTTTGTTCCCCCATCCCACTGAGACTCCATAAGAAAAATTTGGCTTAAACCGGCCTAGTGGTTTCAGAGGAGAAGATGACCTTTAGTGGCATAATATCTTCATATGGTCATTTAGTCGACCATGTATACCAAGTATTGTACCTTAGACTTAAATAGTTTCTGAGAAATCCACTGTTTAAGCTTTTTCCAATATAAAAGCCTAATGTACCAAAGTTGACCATGCCGTAAATTAGGTCAAGGTCAACGCAAAGTCATGATTTGTATAAATTTTGATGGGCCAGCATGCCCGATGCTACATACCAAGTTTCAAGGTCATAGACCTTTTGGTTCTGGAGAAGAAGATTTTTGAAGGGTTTTTACCATATATGGGCATGGCGGCCATCTTGGTCATGTGACCTAGACCCAGGGTATAAAACTTCGTTCCCCTATCCCACTGAGACTCCATATGAAATTTGGCTTAAACCGGCCCAGTGGTTTCAGAGGAGAAGATGTTTGAAAATCTTGACGACGGATGGTCCGACGGAATGACCTTGACCTTTAGTGACATAATATCTTCATATGGTCATTTAGTCGACCATGTATACCAAGTATTGTACCTTAGACTAAAACAGTTTCTGAGAAATCCACCGTTTAAGCGTTTTCCCATATAAAAGCCTAACGTACCAAAGTTGACCATGTCAGAAATTAGATCAAGGTCATCACAAGGTCATGATTTATATAAATTATGATGGGCCCGCATGCCCGATGCTACATACCAAGTTTCAAGGTCATAGGCATTTTGGTTCTGGAGAAGAAGATTTTTGAAGGGTTTTTACCATATATGGGCGTGGCGGCCATCTTGGTCATGTGACCTGGACCAAATATATAAACTTTCGTTCCCCCATCCTGTTAAGGCTCCATATGAAATTTGGCCTCAATCCACCCAGTGGTTTCTGAGAAGAAGATGTTTAAAATTGTGGACGACGCCGACGACGCCGGACCAAGTCTATACTATAAGCTCACCTTGACAGGTGAGCTAAAAATACGTATCCATTCTTTTCTGATGCTGCATCCATGGAAAAAATTTGAAACAAATTGGAGCAAATTTAATGCAAAAACCCTATAAAATAGGGCAAAAAGTATCAAAAAGGGGCATAACTGAGGCAAAAAGGGGCAGAATTTAAAATCAAAACCCTAATGCACATCTTCATACCAATATCTGTTCACATACTTAATTTCAAGCAAATCCGTCAAACCATCTAGGAGGAGTTGCGATAACAAACTTATTTCACAAAAAATACAAAGGGGCATAACTCCGCAATAAAAACTTTCCAGGAAAAATTGAAAAATACGTATCCACTATTTTCTTATGCTGCATCCATGGACAAAATTTGAAACAAATCGGAGCAAATTTAATGCGTTGCGGACGGAAGGACGGACGGAAAGACGGACGGAAGGACGTCAAAACAGTATACCCCCCACAAACATAGTTTGCGGGGGGTATAATAAAGCAAACTGATTGGCTGCTTCCGAGCATGTGCTCCGAAGCAGCCAATCATTGTTTTTTATTTTGAATTTGAGAATGTACTCAAGTTTTATAACCTCTGGGCCAGGACTGAAAAAATTGATTGGACACGCTGCCTGTTAGGCCCAACTCGCGTGAAAGGGGAGCACTGTATTCACTGGGCTGATAACAGCAGTTTATATGGCATATTTTGGTGGGTTCTATTATATGCTTATGAAGTTAAGGCTGTCCTTGGCCTTCGAGACATTAGATAAGGTATAGGCTCTAATATGCGTAAACAAGTCAACCAGCCATGTTGGCCTTGGGATCTCTGGACTCCTATTTAGAGGGTCATGGGAATTTGTCTTGCCCATGTACTTATGTGCAATGTGAAGACTCGTGTCAGTCTGTACACTGCAGTCTAATATGATTCCACTAGTCAAAATTCATATTGCTCAGTATCAGTATCCATAGGTTTCTGCCAGTGTTGAGAGGGAATGCTGTTCAAACTAGGCAGATGTATAGGCTCATCAGATGCATATACAAGGGGTTTAACACACATGGAACCCATAAAAGCTCAGACCAGCCTGCCCGTCTTCAGTTTGATCAGAGCTTCCTGAGGTGCATGTCTGGTCCCTAAAAGTCGTCATGCTCAGAGGCTCTAGCAGGACTGCAGCACAGGTTCACATACAGGTTTCACTTTTCCCTGTTAGCAAATACATGAAGACACCTTTTTCCAGGAGACAGCTCAAGTATAACCTTCACCATTTGCAAACATGAAGAATCGTGCTCATATCATGGTTCAAACGTACTGAATTACTGATAACTGTATTTATTTGGATATAATTTATTTCTAGAATGACCCCAAATATCAACATCAGTCTTCTGAAATCTGCTATAAGATGGGGTTTTCCCTTCCAAAACAATCCCAAAACTCTAGCTCCATCTCAGCAGAGGGATCTAGATTTTTGGGATTGCTTTGGAAGGGGAAACCCCCTTCCAAAACAATTCCAAAAATCTAGATCTGGCTTATGACACATCTTGATTTTTGGGATTGCTTTGGATGGAAAAAAAAACTCTTTTTAGCAAAGTAACAGTCTTATAACTAATGAAAAATGGTAGTGGTCTGGGGTAGTAACAGACAAAACAAGTTCTTCTAGAGGCCAGAAAATTTATTTGTGTCTTGAATAAATACTGCTAGAGTTTCAAAACTTAAACAATTAAGCCTTTAGTTTTTGCAACCACTGCAAAAATTTTCAGTAGCTTCATTCTTTTGCCTGAAGAGCCAACTGGGTTCCAAACCTTAAATTTTTAACAATTTTACAGAATGAGAATAAACAATTTTTGAACTTTATTCTCTAACAGCTATTTTATTTTCTTTATTTTCAGCTGAGAAAGTTTACCAAAATACAAATGAAATGATACTGGGTTAATTTAATAAGCAAGGCCTACTTTTTTTCTTTTCTTTTTTTTCTAAGCTCCAGATAAAGGGAATTTTATGATAATTCTGTGATAGTCTTTTTTATTTCTTTCTTAAATACATTCTATCCCAACTGATCATTAAATCAGAGGACTGTTCTGTGGTGGACGAAAGCCAAAACCATAGTTCTCAACCATATACTGTGAAACCACAGCAAGCCTGAAGTCAAGTCAACCATTCATATAAACCACCACAGTTACTGGCCTAATGCATTCAGCCAGACTCGAACTGCACAGCAGACATGTACATACATGTAGCTAGTAATGTGACAAACCTCAATAATGATGAACTATCAGATCTGTTTATTCCTCAAAAAAAAATCATAATGTTTCTCATGATGTAACGCTGCCTTGATGGCTTTCTTGGGAGGCATAATGTATAATAAATGTGTATGATTTGACATTTAAATGGCGCAATGTGAATTGTTGTCAAAAATCCTCTTTATCTGGGCCTTTGGAGGAGTATTCTATTGTAGTTCCTGGATAATTTTTCTTATTTCTTATTGTGGCATGCTATTTTTTCAATATTCAGATTCAGATATGGTGGAGTTTTGAGGTTAATTTTTTCGGTTTTTGATTGGAAAACATTCATTATGACCCTTCATTAGTACTGCCTTGGCAAGGCAAGGCAGTTCTAACGAAGGGTCACAACATATGCAGAGCTCCATATAAGAGGGGTATTGAAGATAATTCAAAGATAATTTTTCTAAATGAAAACATATGTTGTGACCCCTCAACATAACAGTCTTGGTACGACAGTTCTAATGAGAGGTCACAACATAATGATTTATAGAGAATACGGAAAATTATCCCTGTTACCTCTTCTTATTTGGAACACTGATATGTCAATCAAATGGAGTATGAACAGAAATTAGATCATTATCGCATATCCTCAAAACTCACTCATACCTGGATCTCTGCAAAGTCTCAACATGTTTTACAGAGAAATAAGAAAAAATATACTATAGAATAGAGTACTCTCTTGATCTTAAGCCCAAGATATGCCAACATTCTGAAGTGAATTCATTTTTTTTTTTTTTGAGCCACATCATATGATTTCAAACAATGAGGCAATGGCGTAAATTATCAGACTGCATTAGAGTGCAGTTTGAGCAGACCCTTTACTTGTTATATCAGTCATTTATTAAAATGACCCAAGCCATACAGCCAACAATAAGGACTCCATAGACTGTGTAAACAATTAAGATGATCTGAGTATCACTTGACAAAACTGCCACATGGCTCAATAGAACTGCTTTAACTCCTAAAGTTTGGCATATCTATGGCTCTGTAAGTCGAAATCAGTTTTGCATTATTTCATCTGCCTGAATTTTTGTTTTAGATTTAACATTTCAGTAATCCACACAGGTAAATTATCGGATTTTGACAGGGAAGGCATCATACTTGAATCCACAATCACAGATGTGTAAGCAAGAAAATTCAAATGCCAGCACACTTCCCTTTCTTACTGGTAAAAGATGCCTCCCATTTCTGTTCTCCAAAATATGAGCCGCAACACGACAAAACCAACAATGTGGTTGTGCGCCCAGCGCAGACTCAGATCAGCCTGGGCATCCACCCAGTTTTATCAGACTCTCCGTTCAGTCTTCAAAGGGTACATGTAGCTAAGGGTCTGAGCTACCTCCATGCGGACAGCGAAGGCTCTGATCAGACTGGGCGGATGCCCAGGCTGATCTGTGTCTGCGCTGGGCGCATAACCACATTGTTGGTTTTGTCGTGTCGCGGCTCATATTTCTATCAATTCTAATGAGTTGTAACACCAATTCTTAGCAAACTCGAATGCACTATTCTTAAACAACTCAACAACAGACTGAAAGAAATACTGCTATCCAGCAGAGCATGTAAGCTTTCAAATGTTTTGTAACTATAGGTTTTGTATCATATGGATGATAAGCAGTGCTTGAAACAAATTTGTTTCCCTGAATTTCATGAATGCTTTTCACTTTTAACAAACTTGTGCAAACAATTGACAACGCTGCACAAGAAGAGTAGTAAAGGATGTTTCTTTGTTCCAATAAAGTCATTCAACAAAATTACCGCAGAGTAGCAATGCAATTACAATATATGCTAGTTTACGGTTATTAAAACAAGTTGTAGAGCTGCTTCAATGAGGTGACTCCAGTTGAACTATTAAAACCAACCTTCCTTACTTTTGCTCATCTTAAATACAATTTTAAGCAGGAAAACACTGCTATCAATAGATGCTAGAATGCAAAACTGATTTTGACAGTATATTTAATAGCTAAACACATAAACTTCTCCTTCTGTAGTAAAGCCAATGGGTTTTGATGCTGTATTAAATGTCTTTCCAATGTCCTTCCCACTGGAGTGATACACCAGGGTCAGAGACTTGGCAACATGTGAGAAGCTGTAGGCGGACCTCCTACCACGGTTAATTGCCACCAGGTAACCTGGGAATCCTGCAGCTTTACGTGTGAAGAACAGAATGTCATCATTCAAGGTGTCCATGTGCAGAGCTCCAAACTGGAAGGACTCATTTTTCCTCAAGGCCAGAAGATCTGTGAAGGATTCCAGCATGGTGTAGCCTATCAAGTGGGCTGTGTTCAGCTGAAAATTAGTAAATATGGGGTATATTTAAATGCTATTTGACCTGAACATCTTTTCTTCTAGGCAGATTCACCTTCAAATTTGACTAATCCATTCACCCGATACCACTGCACTTCTCAAAAAAAACTGTTAACACTGACTATTCAAGTTGCTTCTCTGGAGCAGCCTAAGTCTATCTACACCATTTTCTTGGCATTTCTGTTGAATAGTGCACTATTCCAAAACTAAACCCAATAAAGAAAAAAAAAAAAAAAAAACATGTTATGATTTTCATCTATCTGGCTTGGATAATAAAAGAAATAAGTGCCTGACATCATATTTTCAAATTCTTTAAAGCATCCCTTTCAACTTCATTGTTTCAAATGAAAATGTGTGAACAGCTGATATGTTTAAAAAGTGCTAACAGAACAGTAAACAGTGCAGACTCTGTCAGTCAGATCCAGGTTAATAGCCAGCTCATGTACGGCCATTTCTGCATTTCTTCAGTTATAAGACATAGGTTTTCCATTCCCAAACAATCTCAAAATAAAGATGCATCTAATGGACTTAGATTTTCAGAATTGTCCTCCTTATACAGAGCTCTAGATAAGAGGGAGTATTTGGTGATAATTAGGGATAATTTTTGTTAATTCTGCATTAAAACATATGTTGTGACCCATCATCTGAACCGTCTCGTCGAGACGGTTCAGATGAGGGGTCACAACATATGGTTTCGATGAGAAATAAAAAAAATTATCTTTAATTATCATCAAATACCCCTCTTGCAGGTCTCCTCAGGCTGATTTAGCCTAGAGAAGAGAAAACACAATTTTATTTAGTCAAATATATATGGTACAGCCCTTAAAGAATATGTTCTACCAACTCACCTCCACATTATTTGTATGATAGTCAGCATTGATTGGCAGCCAAGGTGTAGATTCAGGCAAGCAGAAACCTGCTTTGTCTGCATTGGTCCACAGCATAGGTGTTCGGTAGGGGTCTCGAGATTGCTGAAAATATCAATGTGTCATATAAGAAACTGATATGTTATTTCAGAGCAACACTTAAATGTGAGATATTTTTCCTGACAAGCTCACAACCACTATGAATCCCCCTCAACTGAAAAACCTCAAGAAGGCAGTTCTGAAGTCTGAGCGGGTCATACTATAGATTCTTCAGGGCAGACAGCAGACCTTTGATTTTAAGTCATAAGGTGTATTTTCTTGGATATAAGGGAAATAATTTTGCAATTAACAGATACTCCCCTTATCTACAGCCTTCAAAATTTTGTCAGTTCTCCAATAACATCAGAAACCTTGCTGTGTTAGAACTGAATACACAAGCACTACCATAGGTGTACAGATAAACTGCTATTACCTGTTCCTGAAACTTTGCTTTTGTAATAATTTCACCTCTCAAAAAACCTTTCCTTTAACAATGCATTGTAAAAATGGGTAGTCTTCTTGCCAACAGACATACATATACGGTCCAACCTGGCAGAGCCGCGTAGCACAATCGGTAGGACCTCTGACTTATGAGTCAGGTGCCCTACTGATTGCGCTACGCGGCCCAGCTTCCATGGACAATGAAGCTCTTGCAAACAAAGGGGTCAACTCTTACAGGAAAGGATTTGCTCCTTGGGGAGCAAATTCTTTGCTATCAGAGTTGACTTCCATTGTGAAGGCAGATAAAACTGAAAACCGCAGAGTTGCTAGCCTCGAAATGTATCCAGTCATCTTATGATGTCAGTGGTATCTCCCATTATGACATACCTTGCCATCCAGGAATAAGGGGTCTTTGTTATCATTAGATGTCACCAAGCCGTTGCTCATAGCTATCTCATCACCATAGTAAACAAATGCAGTGCCTGGGAGCAGCATGTTCAACACCTGGAATGCCTTCTGGTAAGCCTTGGAGATCATACTGCCAAATCTTGAAGACTCGTCATTGTTGAGCTGTAATAAATTAAGCCAGATCATGAAAAACTCTTTCAGCATATTCAAACTGGGCCCCAATTCCACACAATTATCTGGGCTTTGTAAACTGGAGATTTCAAGAAGATAACTGTACATACCCTTACCATATTGGAGGTATATGCAGGCTTGTCTGCCTATGAGCATTATTTGTGTTCTGTTGGACACATTTTCTCCTGACAGAGTTCAACTGGTGAACCTTTTTATGCCAAGTTAAAATTTCAGTATGATTTCAAGATAAAAACAACAATGTTTTTTTAAAGGTTCAGTCAAGGTCAGTGTTGCCTGCTAAACAATAAAATTAACAATTACACACCATCTATCAAAAACATTTTGTGTGTGAACACCTACTGATTTGATACACTCACACTCATTTCATATTTTACCATTCTCCTCTGTTAACAAGTTATTTCTAATGACACAGTTTTGAATAAATCACCTGCAAAATGTACAGACTAAGGCACTGAAAAATAAGGACGTATACATGGCAAAATTGAAACCCTACTAAATCTGGATCTTAATGTTTGCCGAGGTGCTTTAGTTCCTATGTTTAGGAATCATTACAGTACAGCATGAGCATACCTGCCAGCCTCTCCAGTGTCCAACTTCAGTTTCCATGGTGATTGTCTTCATCATACAGGCCACGTCACAGCTGCCTGTGTCAATCCTTGCGAGTGGGACTGAAGGCACAATATGGACACCAGCCTCATAGTACTTCTTGGTGTTGTTACCTTTCTCCACAACAGAGGCTATCATCACCCTGAAGATGCAAATGCAAAGTGCTTTTGTTCAGGCTCAGAGGTTATAAAACTTGAGAATAATCTCAAACTCAAAATAAAGCAAACTGATTGGCTGTTTCTGAGCACATGCTGCTCGGAAGCAGCCAATCAGTGTGCTTTATTTTGAGTTTGAGATTATTCTCAAATTTTATAACCTCGGAAACCAGATCCTACTTGCTTATCACAAGTGTATTTTGTCTTCATTTCTATTTATATGAATAAACATTGTTAAAGCCAAGATACAAAGTCAGTAATTTATACATGGCACCAAAAGAACATGTTACCACATCTACAAACACTGAAGACTCAAATAGTCTGTGTAACATAGCTGTTCTTAAAAGTCCCTTTATATCGAAGCTGCTGACAAAGAGGTGTTTACAGTGTCAAGCTTCTTTTTTCATTTCTTCATGGAGACTGTCAGAGCTGAAATTCTCTCATAATTATAGAATTACAATGTATCTTAACCTACCCTTATGTAGACAGATAGAAAACTCAGTTTGTATTGTATATACAACTGCGCTAATTACAATGCTATTTTGGAGTTAAGGCAACTGGATACATCACATTCTGCCATTTCAACAGAGGAACACTTTTTATGCCTTCCTGTTTGTGACCACAAAGGGCTTCCAAACTGAAAACTACTCTTAAAGGAAAGAATTTGTGCCTAGGAGACTCTTCCCTTTAAGAGATGACACATATTGAGAAGGGACACTAAAATCAATAACTGCACAGTTGCTTCCGCTGGAAATGTACCCTCTCACCTTATTAAACACTGTTATGCCATGGCTCTGAGTCAAAACTTCAAGAATTTAATGCAGAAGAGCATTAAATGCTCATAATGCCTTATATTCCTAAAATTTTGTACATCATGGAATAGTTTAGCCTCAATATGACAATGTCATTTACAGTGCTATGCATTTTATGGACCACAAACTTTGCCAAATAAAGGCTTTGCCATATAACATTAAATCATACCTCTCACGTCCAGGTTTATCAGAGTAGGAGTTGAGGATGCTCCTCCAGTGCCTAATGAGGTCAAAATTCTCCTTCTGATCTACTGTGTAGTCCCCAACCATTGGTTCATTCATAGCTGTGTCATTGTGCTCAACCAGTCTCTGGACATCTTTCAAGTAGAATCCATCTGCACCTGCATCTAGCCAATGTCTCAGCACACCCTGAACAATATGAGCCATGTCATGCAAAATGAATGATTAAACAGTGCTCCAGATAATAAGGGGTAACAGGGATGATTTAAGAAAACAGTCAACCCCCAATATCTCGAACACAAATATCTCTATTAAAGTATCTTCTTATATCAAAGAATATATTTCCAAAATTTATTTATGTTTCAACTGTTTTCTCAAAACTACTCAGTACTGATATCTCAAAGTAAATTTTCTGGTACCAGAAAATTTACTTTGAGATATCAGTAGTTTGGGCTGAAGTTTGACTTGTTGACTGCATAGTTTTTATTTCTCAATGAAAATATACATTGTGACCCCTCATTAGCACCATCTCAATGAGACGGTTTTAATGAGGGGTCACAATGTATGATTTTATGGAGAAATTTGAAATATCCTTAAATTATCAATGTTACTCCTTCTTATCTGGAGAACTGCTTAAAGTACATGTATCTGCAAACAGCACAGGGACCCGTCCTGGGACCAGACATTTCACTTGTACTGGACTATAAACGGTGTGTGCGACCAAAATGATGTGTGCAACCAGAAAGGCTCTGATAAGCTGTACAAGCTAGGACTTGACTGAGCAAAAATTTTGATCACTGCTCCTTCAGCAGGTTTTACCCATTTCTATTGCTACCAGCAACAAATCTTTGAAAGCTTAAAGTTTACCACCTGCTAATTTGTGTCTTGCTATTGTTTTTGATGATTTCATTTTATTGTATGGAAGAGTTTTCTCTTAGAACCTTGTAAACTTACAGCTTGAAAACATGCATGATTTTTGTTTTCATTCATGTAATGAGCAAGCTTTGAGAATGTTCATAAATTAAATAATACAAGACCTTTCACCGGGACAGGATAGCTCGCCTGACAGCGCCTTGCCCATCACATAAAAAACTTTAACGTAAAACTTTAACATTTTGCTAACGCCGCCGCTAACGCTAACGCCGGGGGTAGTACAATAGCTCTTTCTGAACTTCGTTCAGGCGAGCTAAAAATGACCAAAATTATATGTGATGTAACTCATCAGCAGTCTTGCTTTCCAGAATGTCCCTCACCCCCTCCAAAAGTCCCACACTAAAGCTAAGCGGCATACTATATCAAACTTGTCTAAAAGCTTCAATATTCTACTTCAAAGGGCGGTCACTAAAAGAGAAAACTTGGTTACATTTCAAATGAGCTGGACAATTCTGTTCCTCTGCTTGCAATGACAAGTGTCACTTGCATGACGATGCGTGAAATTTTTGGCTCTTTTTGGTGTGTGTGTATGTGTGTTATTTACTGAGATCACCCTTTCTTTGGTCATAAGGGCAAGTGAATTATAATTTACCAGTCCAGCAATCCTTTCTGGTATATGGGAGCTATTTCTTTTTGATATAGTTGACTCCAGTGTTCCAGATAAGATAGGGTAACAGGATTAATTTAGAGATAATTTTTTTCTTATTCCTGCATTAAAACATGTATATTAGAACTCTCTTGTTGAGACGGTTCTAATGAGGGGTCACAACATACCTTTTAGTTCAGAAATAAGGAAAAAATATCTATGTTACCCTTCTTATCTGGAGCACTGGACCCCACTGAGAAGAGAAAATAAATACCTTCCAGCCTGAGTATTGAGGAATCTGCACTGAACATACTATAAAAAGTACTTACATCCAGTTCAGCCACAACAGCATCATTTCTGAGGTTCAGACTAGGGTACTGCTTGAGAGAGGAGTGGTAGTAGAACTGATTCCTCTTGTCATCCAATGTCCAAGCTGGATCCCCATACTCATTTACCTACAAATGCAAATAGGTGGATTTCTTAAGCAAAAGTAAACTAGAGTAGACACGAGATGACAAAACCAACAAGGTGGCATGTCTGCCCAGCAAAGACTCGGATCAGCCTAGGCATCCGCCCAGACTGACCAGTCTTTGCTGTGGGCATGGAGGTAGCTTAGACCTTTTGCCATCCTTATAGTGCACAGCTAAGACTCTGATCAGACTGGTCCGAGTCTTCACTGGTGCACATGCCACTTTGTTGGTTTTGTCGTGTCGCTGCTCAAAAAGGTTTTGCAGTGAAGTGTTTATATGGAAAAGACCTTGGCTTTATTCAAACTCTTTATATGACTACTTCAGTTGTCTTTTCTAAATTTCACTTCCTTGATGAGCCCAGCTTAAAATAAATGAAGAAATGACTTAAGCCCCAGTCACACAGTCACGGTTCAGGCCACGGTTCACCACGGTTTCACAAACCGTAGCACACCGTCGTGATTCGTAGTAGCACCGTAGATGCATCCGTCGTGTTCCGTAATGATCCCTGAAGAACCGTGGTGATCCGGGAGTCTCTACGGAAGTTTTAAACTGTTTAAAACTTCCGTGGTGAACCGTGGTGGCTTGTGGGCGTGGCCTAAACCGTAGCGCAACCGTAACAGAATCGTGCTCATTCGTAGTGCTACCGTAGCGTATCCGTGATTATCCCTGGCTTTCCGTCGGTATTCGTGGACAACCGTGGTAATTTTTTCACTATGAAAACTCACTTTTTCTTCTAGTGAAATATGTTCCCAGACTCAAAAGTTTATGACCTTGGATTACTTTCCTTGTCAATGCAAAATACCTACTCACAATTAATTTTCAGAATACAATTTTTATTTGTCAACCCAATTTCAAAATTTTTGCTGCACATTTTACGAAAAATTTATTATTATATAATGTGATAAAATACTTTCCTTGTCTACAAATAAATTAAACATCATCAACAAAAATCAGTATCATGACCACCGTTAAACCGTAGACAATCGTAGGAGCCTGTGGCGCTACCGGCTTGAGTCGTACTAGCACCGTTTAGAACCGTAGTAGCATCGTAAGCTTCCGTAATGCGACCGTGGAATACGCTTGTTGTCCGTAGTGCTGCCGCCTTGCACCGTCGTGAATTCGTAGATGATCCGTACAGACACCGTACAAACACCGTGAGAAACCCTAATGGAACCCTAGCAAACCGTAGTGGTGCTGGATTTTTCTACGGTTCACCCCGGTTTGCCATCTAGGTCAAACCGTGGTGAATCGTGGTAAACCGTAGCTTGAACCGTGAATGTGTGACTGGGGCTTTAAGGATATGTTTGAAAGAAAATCAGTATTCTTTAATTGCAAAACTGAATTGCTACAGAGTGCTGAAATAATTGCAAACCCTTGTAAATTGTGATGCATCAAAGTATCCATGGATGATGCCAACATTACCATACCAAAGGCACCAACAGAAAAGCATCGGAAGCTTATCTATCCCATCATCCATTTCAAATACACGCACCGTCTCTGTGAGATCAAATCTCATGTTTGATATTTAAAGAAGCTAAATCCCCAACTTATTCATGAATATTCCATGATTTTTTCACTATTTTGAGAATGGCACCAGGACCCACTGAACTGGGAAAACTTGCGTTGTTTCCTAAAATTTGGAATTTCAAAAACATCTCTGTCTCAGGTAGCAGGATAGGGGACATCACAATGAAGATAAATTGGGATTTTTCAACTTGCACTGAGAAAAGAAGATACTTTGAATTTGGATAGATGCCTTTTACAGCCGTCACTTATATAGAGAAAATAATCACTATATGCACTTTAAATATCTGTATGGTTCAAAGGATTTTTGGGCAATTCTCTCTTAACTTTACAAAGATGTCACTTAAAACCCTCACTAGATTTATTGGATTGCATGCAGCGTACAGCTTGTGATGTGCATGCATTGTCTGCTAAGTATCTTACCCAGTCATTTGGTGGTTGTGACTTGTTAGCTCCCTTGCCATCTGCCCAGATGTAGAAGTCTTTATAATACTCATCCCCTTCTTGACTCTTAATGAACCACTCATGCTTCTTGCCAGTGTGGTTTGGGATGAAGTCCAGGATCAGTTTCATTCCTAAAAGAAATAAGCAAATATCAGAGCTCTTTAATGTGGAATTTCAAAATCACCCCTGATTTATTGCAATTCTGGGGTAATTTCTTGAAATTCCGCATTACCTGGGGCAATGTCTTGAAACTCTGCCTTAAAGAGCTGTGATTTTCATGAAACAGAATTTCATAAGAATTTTTCATTATTATGTTTAGTGTCTACACCCCTGTTATGTATTATTAAATTTGAGGTGATTTTTACAAACTGCTGGTTCATCATAAATGTATTTAGCAGAAGCATCTATACAGTTTAATGTTCAAACAGAATTGTAAACCCAAACTGTCCATTATCAAACAATTAGGGTGTTTTTTTCCCAACTGAATCTCCATCAAATAATTTTTCTAGTTATTTAAAAATGAATTTTAACAAACCTTTCTTCCTCATGGTTTTCTTGATCCTGTCAAATATTGCCCTGTCACCCATAACAGGGTGGATTGCCTTGTGATCCACAATATCATCTCCATCTAAAACGTTGTCAGTCTGGTAGAAGGAGTTCATCCACACAGTCTTGATGCCATGGTCTTGTAGGTAGCTAATACGATTCTCAACGCCTGCAAATTCAAAGAATATAATTATATAAGCCGCAACAGGACAAACTGTCAAAACCAACAAAGTGGCACGTTGGCTCAAGGCAGACTCAGATCAGCCTGGGCATCTGCCCTGTCTGATTAGAGTCTTTCGTGTCTGTACTTAGGACTTTAGCTAACCTTGAAGTGCTCAGCAAAGACTGATCAGACTGGGCAGCTGCCTAGGCTGACTTCAGCCTTTGCTTGCTGCACATGCCACTTTGTTGTTTTTGTTGTGTTGCCACTCATAATATTATGTTTAGATTCAGAATTAAAAAATCTTAAAAGTACATGTCTGTTGGACTGCTGAGGAATTGGTACAAGTAGCTGAAGCATATGTTAGCGCTGAAAATAATAGCAAGCTATTAACGGTTGAATCTTTAAGAATTTGCTCCTCTAGAGTCAAATTCTTTAATAGTATGTCTCTTTTGAAAAGGGATCATCCCACAATAAAGCAAACAGGAAGTTATGAAAGTCTCATTTCCTAAAAATGGCGGAAAAACATGGATGTATCCATATGCCTTTGAAGGTGTACTGTAACACCCTCAGTGCTCAAGGTACATGTATCTAACCATTTACACTAAACTGTAGTACATGTAATAATTATATGTAGGCAGAGCTCTAGATAAGACGGCGTATTTGATGATAATTGAGGGACAATTTTTTTTATTTCTCATCGAAACCATATGTTGTGACCCCTCATCTGAATCGTCTCGTCGAGACGGTTCAGATGAGGGGTCACAACATATGCTTTTATGCAGGATTAACAAAAATTATCCCTAATTATCACCAAATACTCCCTCTTATCTAGAGCTCTGTTCACCTATCAAATCTCCAATTCCTGCTCCTTCATCTTGAGGGTCTGTGGTTGAGTCTTGGAATGATTTTGGGAAGATTTGGTAGATAGCCTCTTGCTGGTACCACTTCATATCTGGCCGCTCTGGACACCGGGGAGCCACTACTATAATCACTACGGCAGCAACAAGCATGGCAACCCAGCCCACCCAGAAGGCCACAAATAATATGATTCGGAGCCGAACCCAGAATGGATCATTGGCATATTGCATCAGCTCTTCTTTTCCCAGCCCAGTAAATGACACATCAGATCCCACCTGTAATGGAAGTCACTCTTCATGCATTTTAATTTCAATTTACACGACTCAGTGACTGAGCCAACTTTAGCCAGGATTATAGATAATTAACTTTCAGAATTCTGCAGAAGCTGGTGGCTTGTCTGTCAGTCATTGTCATAAAGTGCTGAACTTATGCAGTGCCCCACATACACACAGACTGATTTCAACGGCAATGAACTGCACTCGTGGAAAATAAAACTGGCTGCGTAAAACAAAAACAGGTTGCGTAATACGAAAACAGATCACCTGCAAAAATTTTCAGACTCAGCTGTGTTAAGTAAGCAAATTATGTGATATGCATCTAATTTGGTGCATCTGCTTATTAGGGCTGGGATGGGTGGAGATTTTGTACCCTGTGTCCAAACTTCCTATTACCTATGGGTACCTCTCAACATAGCATTTTGAGCATGAACACAATATGGAAATATAAGTTTACAGACCTGTTTACTCTCAGACTTCGCCATGTGTAGTCAGGATGGCAGCTAAGCGTATTTTGCAGTACTTAAGTGTAGTCCAAGCATGTGATGTTTGGAGGGGTGGGGTTTTGGGAGGCAGGGGGGTTGGGGGGGGGGGGGGGGGGGGGAGCAGGGGAGCTATTTTGAATTTTTCAAAAACTTTGACATAGATAGTGGTTTCTAGCCTAGTCTGTTTCTCTCTTTTTAAAAGCAGGTCTCTTTTTGAGGTATGGGTAAAGCAGAAATAAGGAAAAGAGCTGAGGATGGCAACTGACTCATCTTTGGCAAGGGTCTGCATTCAAGATTGCAAATCCAGTTTTTCACTCTTTTTTATCCTAATATACAGTAATGAAATAATTAAACATACTGTACTTCAATAATATCTCTGTCAGTAGATGATTTTATTTTCACAGGATAAATTATGCATTTGTAATAATAAATAATACTAT
Source organism: Ctena decussata (assembly GCA_963989385.1). Classification (NCBI taxonomy): domain Eukaryota; kingdom Metazoa; phylum Mollusca; class Bivalvia; order Lucinida; family Lucinidae; genus Ctena; species Ctena decussata. Next base: position 87,858,262 of record OZ022499.1, on the reverse strand, counting down.
TCTGAGGCCTTCACTGCAGCCTTAACCAAGTTAATCGATCAACTAAACTTTTGATCGCGAAAAAAACATGACAATACAGTGTAGCTGACAAAAACAGTTTGATATGATAATATAAAATCAACAGACCATGGCTAATATTGCCATTGTTTCACTTCTTTTGGTTGTTGTTGACTGGCAGTTGCAGCCTGACATAATTTGATTGTTTGTTCATGCTAAAATGCACAGTTGATCGGAAATAGTCTGTGTTCAATAGACGCTTTAATTAGGGGCCAAAACATCCAAATATGGTCCAAAATTACAGGAAAAGGACTGAAAAACTGGATTTGCACTCTTGCATAGTTTCAGAGTGATAAAACGTAGAGCGTAATTTGAAGCCAAAAAGCGTAGAAAATATGCCAAAATCGTAGTTGTAAACAGGTCTGAGTTTATATCAAACAAGGCAGCTGTCATTTACACATGTGCATGGGAAGTAGAGTAAAGGGACATGGCTTCGCACAGGGCATGGCTTCGCACACCTCCGGGATTTCTTAGTATGTGTCAGTCGTCAGTTGTCTGATCATCATTATGTTCTGCAAATATTTCAAGGTTGATAAATGAAGTTTTTTGACATCACTTTCGCGTGCAGTGCTTCACGTGCATTTTGTCGCCAAAATGTTTAAAAATTCAGATCAAAGTCGGCAAAGTTCAGCACTTTTTTATAACAGGCAATATAATTGATATCACACTGTCAAAATTTGGCTCCTGAAGTGTTAATGAAATTGACATTTGTCATCTTAAGGATACAAAGTGCACAATCATCATAAACTATGTCGGTTATATATGAACACAAACGATTTTCCATGCTACGGGGTGTGAATTTTGTCCCCCACTTTTATGAGAAAAGTCCGCATATTATATTTAACTGTCATCCTATCTAGTCGTAAGTCCATCATAAGATTACACAATCCAGATGTGATGGATTCAACAACAAATGTCAGCCACTTATTAACCGGTGTTTTAAAATAAAAAAAAAAAATCTGAAAATTGTTGATTTTCGTCTTCCCATTAATGGAAGATGCATTGACATTATACTTTTACCTTGCAAACTCTAAATAATAATAGCATATTAGCTGTCCTTTTATGGTTTTCATTTACTGGTCCTAAGGTGTATGACAGAATATTCAAAGACATCTAGAATGCTTCTGTTTCCTGCTAGAAGGGGTGTGCGAAGCCATGTGCTCATATACCCAAAATATCACGTAAAACTGCAGTACATATTACGGCACGTGCTACATATGACGTCAGAGTCTGAGACCAAATATTTTCATACTTAATTTCCAGAAAGGGTCAAGGTATATTATAATATAAACAAACAGGCGTTATGTTATACGCTTTGTCAGCTAATGCTGCAAAAGTCATAAAAGTGTGCGAAGCCATGTCCCCTTACTCTATATGAAAATGAAGAAATCTCCATGTTAAAATATACAAAAATTGTTTTCGCAGACACTGACAGTCATAAACTTTGTTCTGTTTGCCTGGAACTCTTGTTGAAATGCAGTATAGCCCGCTTTTGCATATAAATGCTACTTTATCTGAGTCCAGTACAGTTTAAGCGGTACTCGGACGAAACGGACCATGGACAAAACGGACCACGGTAAGGACAAAACGGACCACGTTTCAGGACAAAACGGACCACGTTTCAGGACAAAACAGACCAGACCATTAATTGGTGCCAATTAAAAGATGAAACAGTATATAATTACCAAAGACAATGTTAAATGGTCAATTATTTGACCACTGTTCATGATCTCAAGTATCTTTGATTTTCGCAACTATATAAATAATTTAATACGTTGATAAAGGACAAACTTTTTTTATCTTCTAAGCATGCAAATCGCTTTATTAGTGTTGCAGCCAAAATTAAACATGCTTTCTCAAAGTTAACGGAAGGTCTGAAGTGGTCCGTTTTGTCCTGAAACATGGTCCGTTTTGTCCTGAACGTGGTCCGTTTTGTCCTGAACGTGGTCCGTTTTGTCCCAAGCGTGGTCCGTTTTGTCCGTGGTCCGTTATGTCCCTAATTCAGTTTAAGCAAGCATCATACACGTTTAGCAATCGAAAGAAATAGCGCTGTCTAGCACAATTACAGGGTCTGAGATAATCCGAGCCTTCTCTGACTGAAAAAGCCTATTTATAATTTTGATTGGCAAATTTTGCAGCCAGAGAAGACTCGGGTTAGGTCTGAGAGTAACCACAAACTTTCAGATTCACACTGCTGACGATCACAGACAATCTAGCTTGCTTTAACTGTTCCTTGTTTCTTTTATTATAATAATTTGGCTAATGTAGCATTTAAATTGTGCCAACTTGGTAGTGTTTAAATTGTGCCAAAGGCCGAAACAGTACGGTAGAACTTTTGCCAAAGTCGAAAAATTTTCGGGGCGTATCGAATATCTAAAATACTCCAGGCTGCAAAAAATTGCCAATTGCCAGTAAATATAAAGTGTCAGACACCCTCTTACAGACAAAAATCGCCACTAAACCGTTAGAATATAGATGAATATACCTCAATGACCACATCAGGGCCTGCCAAGAACTCCTTCCCTCCATTCAGGAATTTGACCTTCGAATCATCCGCTTCATCTGGCGTCGCAGACTCGTCAAAATCATCCTTCAAACTCTTCTTTTCGTCAGGGTGATTAGCGTTTTCGTTATCCATCGTTTGGTCGATTATATTTTTGTTATAAACGGGCCGTTTTCGTTGTCTTCTCTCACGTCGTCAAGTGCCCTTCCTATCCAGTCCAAACCGGTTGAATGATGAAACCTTACGTTAGACAGTAGGCTATTCCATTACTTCCGGGTCATTCAATCTATTCGCGACAAATACATTTCAAAAAAGCGAAATATTTTGATCATTCTTTTGTTCGGTTGTATTTGAATTGTTGTGCGAAAATGTTATGTATAAAATGAGTTTTGATGTGACTGCTTAAAATGCCTGGCAGTCACAGTCTACCTTTTTGTTTACCCTCATTGAAAAAATGAACGAGTCTGTATAGTGATACGTCACTGTCTCGCCTCTTCTCTTTCTTTTGTTTCCTTTTTATAATTTTACGCACGACATATAATAGATCTTTACTTTATTAATAATAATAGTAATAATAACTAGAAATATTTTTTCAGACAAAAACTGAGCCCCCCCCCCCCCCCCCCCCCCCCACACACACACACACATACTTGTAAAGTGAACAGATCGGGGAAGTCAGACCATAACCTACCAAACGCAGAGGTGGGTTTACTTCGGTATTTTTTAAGAAAAATGAAAAAAAAGGGAAGAAATAGATTTGTTCCATTATATTTTAAAAATCTATCGTCAAAACGGTCATAACTTTAAAAACAGTTCAATGTGAAATTTTACTATCAAAACGGGGAAACACACTTTTTCATACACACATGTAAAATTTATACTACAAAACGGGATGTTTTCAAACTGGGGATACACAATCTGAACACACACAAACAAAATGAGGAGAATTATTTTTCTGCAAATACAATTTAGTATCAGATAAGATAAATTATTAATAAAAGTTTTACTAGAGCTCATACTTCCAAAAGCATATGATTAATTTGTTTCATATCTGGTATGACGATAGTTAATGATATTATGTTTTATTCAGGTATACCCCCGCCCATACTTATTGCCTAAAGGTCAAGGTCACTTAAACGTTTTGTGTATAAATTTATGTTAAAGCCTTTTAAAAAGCTCAAATAAGAAACCAAATGACGGATTCATTTCATATTTGTTTTTTTGTTAGATACGGGTCCAAAATTTTATTCAACAATACCCCCCTCCCCCACCCACCCACACGCGTGCGCGCGTATGACAGCGTGGGCAAGTTTAGCGACTAAAAAGCTTTTACATTAAAATTTTTATGTGCCCCCCTCCCCAAGAGCTGATAGGCCCTAAGAGGCATATAGTATTTAGACTGTGAGTAATAAGATACAAGTCCAAAGTTTCATCGATCAATACCATGCTCACGCCCATGGTCTTAATGTCAAGGTCACAGACTTTGAAATTGCACAACCCGCAGGTTTGCACTATAATCACTGTGTGAGTCCGTCCGTCCGTTATCAGTTAGCGAAAACCGTATTCAGTTAGCGAAAACGCTTATGACTCTTGAACCGCATGGGATATTTTGACAAAATTTTGCATACTTATACTAGTCAACATTGTCTAACGACTCGCATGCATAACAACCTTATTTGATGGACGAGGCTTTGCTGAGCACACGTTGAAAATTTACGACCAACTACTGAAAATGCTCATAACTCTTGAACACCGTGGTAAATATGGTTCAAATTTTGTATGCTTATGTATTTTAACATAGTCCAGCCACCGGCATGCTAAACAGTGACGAGGCTTCACCGAGCATCAATTTGGCCGGTCGAGCTCTTTTATTGAATATGTTCATAACTCTTGGACCGCTTGGTATATTTGCTTCAAATTTTGTATACTTATGTAATTTAACATTGCCCAGCCACTGGTTATGCAAAACAGTGACGAGGCTTCACTGAGCATCAATTTGGCCGGTCCAGCTCTTTTATTGAAAAGGCTCATAACTCTTAGACCGCTTGGTATATTTGCTTCAAATTTTGTATACTTATGTAATTTAACATTGCCAAGCCACTGGTATGCAAAACAGTGACGAGGCTTCACCGAGCATCAATTTGGCCGGTCGAGCTTTTATTGAAAATGCTCATAACTCTTGGACCGCTTGGTATATTTGCTTCAATTTAGTATACTTATGTAATTTAACATTGCCCAGCCACTGGTATGCAAAACGTCTTATTGCACAACCCGCAGGTTTGCACTATAATCACTGTGTGAGTCCGTCCGTCCGTTATCAGTTAGCGAAAACGCTTCATTTCCATACATTCCTTCTGGCACCAGAAACTGATTATTCTACATTCACCACGGGTTTTGCACATTACCATCAGTTGATTTTGTGCTAAAGTTGCTCTAGAGCTCATATTTTCAAAACCGCATCATTGATTTGGTTCATAGTTTGTATGATGATAGCTATAGTCCACTTTCATTCAGCAATATCCCTGCCCATGCCGATGGTCCAGGATCACGGTCACAGACTTTGAAATTGTATATAAAAGTTCTACTTTGATTTTTTTCAAAGTTAAAATTTTCAAGCCTGTCATGGGTTTGATTAATAGTTGTTATGATGATATGCTGATTGCTATAAGTGCAAAGTTTTATTCAGTAATACCCATGCCCATGCACTGCTACCCCTGCAATTAACTTACGAATAAGGTCATAGATAAAGACGCCTTTCCAGGCAATCTGTGCTGTCTGGTGATAGCTCTTGTTTTCACTTAGCAATACCGCTAACGGGTTCACTTTTGATTATAATACTTTCAAAGTATCGCAGGTTTAATTCATTCAAAACAGAGAAGTTAGAATTCTCTTATAGTACACTAACCGAGATAATTACCGAATTCCTTCAAAATATAGCCATCAACGGTCATTTTGAAAAAAAATGCCGGTAAATTCTGTTGGATTTAACATATGCAGACTGATCGGTCTAGTGTACCATTATACTATCAGTTATTTTGGATTTAATATAGTGTTCACCAAATCAATGTGATGATGATGAAAACGTCCGACTGAGACAAAAGGGAAATTGTCACGAACGTAATGAAATGCCTACATTTGTTCCAAGAAAGCCTAAGTCAGTAGCTAGTTCTATCAAAAAGCTAGCTTGGGTTGCATAACCCAGTCGGCAGTGCATCTGACGCAAAGGCTAGTTGTTGTGGGTTCGATAACTGGCTTGGCTACATATGAGGCACACCTTGTACTTTTGTGGGAATTGACTATGTAAAACTCTCCAGGGTCATTCTTCCCCTTTCCAGAAGTGCAATTGTCAGTTACTGGCAAAACTGGTGAACGGTTAAGCGGTCTAAGCCTGCCAAGGAATAGTCATGGTAGTTATTAGGTTAACTGACCGTCCGATATGACATTACGTTAACACGCTTATGCCAAATATGGCCTTCTTTAATGGTTCTAAAATTGGAATTGTTTTACTGAACAAAAAAATTGGGACACTTTTCTTATCTATGCTACAAACATAGATTTAAGGGCTCGTTATTCTTTTAGGCATGCAATCTATTTTTTTTCAGGCAAGGGTGATCTTTGATATTTGATTGTAGCTTTTCCTGAACATCTTTGTTTCAAACTATAACCATAACGAGCATTTTCTCAACAATAAGGCAACACCGTCTTCCTTGTAAAAAGAATCGAAAGGCTCTTTGTTTTTCTTTAATTTTTTATTGAATGTGTTTTCATAGACTATATGCAAAACGAAAATAATAAAGAAATCTAGAGCTGAGTAAAAAATAATTATAAAAATAAGAATAAAAAAAAAAAAAAAAAAACACTGGTGGTTAACTCTTAAACTAGCTCCAAAATGTGTCAATGATATTTTGTTCCAGAGTCACATACGGGCAGTCTCGAGATCGTTCCAGAGCCGAAACAACTTGTAAACAAAGGTACGCATGAACAAATACTTGGACTTATTGTTAATAACCATCGAGTTATGAAGAATTGATGCTGATTTCAGACGAATTTCTGAGCCGCGGACAAATTCAATCATACTCATACGGAATAGCATTGACCGAATTCATAACTCGATGATTAATATCAAATCGATCCAGACATTTTTTGCTACATACCTTTGTTTACAAGTTTTTCGGCTCTGGGTCGATCTCGAAACTACCCGTTTGTGGCTCTGGAAAAATATCGTTCTCACGTTTTTGAGCTAGCATCAGAGTTTACCAGCTGTGTCAAACCAGAATCCCAAAAGCAAGAAAAAAACGATGATATTCCGTGTGGAATTCACACAAGATGACATTCCGACCGACGGCCAACGCATGCTCAAAATAGACTGTGTTCGCAACTGCAGCTACAAAGAGCTCTCAGGTATATAGATACCTCATGCGAGAAACGAAGACTCTGTTCGTAGGCTGATCATAGTTTTTGCTTATCGCACGTCACCTGTTCGAACTAGAACTGTCGGAGAATCTGACTATACCCCCGCTTAACTGCTTTAATCAAATGGCGCTATTTTTATTACATAAAGCATAGAGAGGGAAACTCTTTGTCAACGTGTATACAATATCAATGTCCTACTTTAATCCCTTTCTAGGTAAAATGGAATAAAATGATTTCACATAGACAGAAAATTAATAAAAATGTAAGACAAATGTCTTTATCAATCTGTATGGCAAATATGAAGATTCAAACTTGAAGGGGGGCTGTGAAATCTGTTTCAAAAATTTGCATTATTCAAAGTAAAGAGGCAAAGAGAATTGGAAAAATATAGGAAAGAATAAGTAGGAGAAGCCGAGAAGGCAGGTTGTCGATCCCACACTACAACAAGTTATCATTAATCTGCACACAAAATATCACTATTCTAACTTGCAATGGCTGCGAAGAAATCTTTGACAAAATACTTTATGATTCAAAGTATGGAGAGAAAGAAAATAGGACACACACAGGGAAGAATATGCCAGATATGGCTGGTTTGCAATCCCTCAGTACAATAACTCATTATCAATCTGTTTACCAAGTATGAGCATTCTACCTTGAAAGTTGCTGGAAAACGTTAAGAAAAAATGCATTTTTTAAAGTAAAGGGAGAAAGAAAATCGGAAAAATTCAGAGAAGAATAAGCAGAAGAAGGCTGGTTCTCAACCCAACGATACGATAAGTTGTCATCAACCTGCATACCAAATATGACTATTCTAGCTTACTCAGTTGTGGAGAAATCTTTGACGAAATATTTCAATATTGAAATCATGGAAAGAAAGAAAATCGGACAAATACAGAGAAGAAAAAGCAGACGAAGGCTAGTTCTCAATTCCACAATACAACACGTCGTCATTACTATACAGCTTGCATAGCAAATATGACTACTCTAGCTTGCACAGTTGTGGAAAAATCTTTGGCGAAAAATTCCATTATTCAAACTACGGAAAGAGAGAAAAGCGGACAAATAAAGGAAAGAATAAAAAGGAGAAAACTGGCTCTTAATCCCACGATACAACACATCGTCATCAATCTGCATGACTACTTTAGCTTGCACGGTTGTGGAGAAATCTCTGACGAAAAATTTCATTATTCAAATTATGGAAAGAAAAAAACTCCGATAAATGAAGGGAAGAATAAGTAGGAGAAGACTGGTTCTCAATCCCACGATAACAAACGTCGTCGTCAACCTGCATAGCAAATATAACCATTCTAGCTTACATGGCTGTTGCGAAAACTCTGACGAAAAATTTTATTATTCACAGTATGGAAAGAAAGAAAATCGGACAAAAAAAAAAAAGAAAAAAAATAAGCAGGAGAAGGCTGGGCTCTTAATCCCACGTTATAACACACCGTCATCAGTTAGTCTGGCTACAGACCCTATGTTCAATATATCCCCTGCAAAGGAATCTGACCACCAGAGTGATATACAGATTCGACTGGAGCCAGGCTACGTCATCCGTCTGTATGCCAAATATGACTATTCTAGCTTGCATGGTTATGGAGAAATCTTTGACGGAATATCTGATTAAATGGTGACGGACGGAAGGACGGACGGACAGATGTAAACCAGTCACCCACACTTTATCAAAGCGGGGGTATAATTACTAAAACGTTAAACATGAAAGAAAAAGAAACGTTTTGAAAAGAAACAAAAAAAAAAGAATTATTGTCGTATCGGGGAAACACACTTTGAATGCACACACCCAAACGAGAAGGTTATCAAAGTACATTGTGAATATACATCAAAACGAGGAGTATATAAAACACATTTTGAGTGCGCACACCCAAACGTGGAGTTAATTTCTTCGCTTTGGTAGCACTTGAATTCATGATTGCAATTATGTCTGTAAGAATCTTAAATAGCGAAGAATGCATCATCAGTGTTTTGATTTTCTACAACTGAAACGAGATCTAGACTTAGGTACACCAGACACCAGACTTGATAATACTATCTGTAAGAATCTTAAATAGCGAAGAATGCATCATCAGTGTTTTGATTTTCTACAACTGCACATGCACACACACGTTGCGCCACAGTAGAGAAAAAATGAGCTGTTTTAGAACTTTCATCCCAAATGATATACCTATGCTACAACTCTTTTTACTCCGAGCAAGGACTTTTTTCGATTTGGCCACTTTTACAGGTACATCAAAACCGTACATGCTTAATAATACTTATCTAAAACCCCGGTAAACCCACTTTTTGTAGTAAAAGAGATGTTTGTAGGGGTAGAGATTACTTTTTTTCTTATTTCTGCTTAAAGCATAGTCCTCATTAGAACCGCATTTTTAGGCAATTCTAACGTGCACAAAGCATAAATCAGACAAATAACACTGTTCCCCCCCCCGCCCCCCCCCCCCTAAAATCTCAATCTTGCAAGAATGAAATAATACATGTTATTGAATAGGTATTTTAAAGAAACAAAGGCTGAACCCACAGTTGACTAAGACGTGGTATCCAGAACATAAAAATACATGCGCTTCGTTACTTAAAAACGTCCATTGAGTGAGCAGCCGTTTAATTTCTTCTTAAAACGTAGATTTCGGGCACTCGTATAGGTCTTTGTTTAGAGCATAATTAAAAATCGCAATACATGTATGTTTATTGCTATTTTATATTTTTTTTATCTGAAAAAATGAAAAATCGTTTTAGAGGATCATGAAAGACGGCATAATTTGGCAAAGGCGTTTTAACGTAATAAATTATTCAGCTCAGCTTTCTTTTTGGAGTTATGTTATTATTTACCAAACTTATTTCAAAACCTGCAGGCCGGCTGTCCACTGAAACAATAAAATGATTTTAGAGATCAGTGAATAATAAGACATATTATATGAGCAGCGTCATTAGGAAACGTGCCTATGGGCATGTGAGTCCACAGCATGCCTGATCAGAGCCTTCACTGACCCATACAGTACAGAACGAAAGCCCTGAGTAGTCTGTTTTGATTCGTAAGCCAATCTGACTTTACTGAAAGCATATTAACTCGTAGTGTGGTTCATATACTATACTATAAAATAAGGAGAGGCCACTATAAAATGATAAAATTGCATGACGAAAGCCTCAACCGACATTTGCACTGGAGTCTAAAATGGAGAAGTAAGAAACGTTGTGTTTCTAATCACTTGATGTCCAAACCACACTCACCAGGTAAAGACCATAAATTCAATAGTCATTATATCGAATAACTTGAGTTAATCTCTACAATACTGTGTATGTCTTTTAACTTTGAAAACTTAATTTAACGACTATTTATCGGAATCCCGTATGAACTGGATCAAAACTGTCACAAGAACGTTTATTTTTTTATGTACCAGTAGTGTTTATGCTCTTCACAATGATAACGCTTTTTTTTTTTTTTTTTTATTATTTATTTTTTTTAACAAAATAAGTTCCAGTTTCAAATGTCAATAAATATGCCTCATGAGTTATAGAACTATACGAGATATCTAAAAATACATATTACTAGATCCGTCGTAATATTGGAATAAAGATTGCGCATGACCATTTATTCATATAAACCGTTGGAAAATGCAACGAGTGAGATATTCAAAATAACAATATTATTAGATCGGTTGTGACAACGCTTAAGAATAAATCCGTTTGAGCATCCAATTTTACATACAAACGTAGAGACCTGAGAGTTCTGTTGATTTGGACTTATACCCACAAATCATGGCTCCGAGTTTTCATTTAGTTCAACGGATCACTTAAAATTTCTCACAGAAACAGTTGCAATCAGCAGGGTTTCCATAATTTATATTTTTTTTTTGGCGTAGATTATCTCGCAGGGTTTGCGAGCCATGGCCACTGGGTCATATCCCAGTCCACCTTGGCTCGCAATTCTGCGACCCGCATCCACGCGTCGAATACAATTTCACAATATTTAGAAAACTACGTAAACAAAGTTTTGAAGGAAGTTTAGATTGATGAATCACCCGCGCATAAACCGTTGATCCAGGAGAAGGTCTGAAGACTGGATCAGGGTCGACTATGTTTGGGTAAATTCATTCATGATAATATGAAAGGATAGTGAGGATATAGATGTTTAGCATGTTTTAGATTATATGATGACACAAATACATATGAACAGATGACACAAATACATATGAACACAAACATTAAACATCTATTATACAATAAGTTGTTGCAACGTTAACGTGTGTCAGTAGTTAAAATTGTTTAAGATGTTGTATTAGCCAGTCGTTTGATTGTTTCATGCTTAAATGTTCTAACAGATACACGCTTGATATAATTTTTTGTCGCAATGAATTTACAACACTTTCACTTGAAACCCTTTTGTTCTCGAATTTTACAGCATTTCTTTGTTTCCACAATTCCCATTTAAATAAATGAAGAATAAAGTTGACAAAGGTTTGTATGTATATGTTTTTTCTAGATATGCCAAGTATAATGTCTTGAAACTTTAGAGTGACTGTTTCCTGATAAGTTTGTGCTAGTATTGAATTTAGGGTTCTTTCTATATTTGTTAATGATTCTTTTGTAACCCCACAATAATAAAAAAGATGTGATACTGTTTCTATTTCGTGTTTACAAAAATGGCAGATTCCATCTGACATCCCCATGAGATGTAGCCTATGCTCTGTGAATAAGGCATTATGAATAATTTTCCAATGAAATTGTTTTTCTTTTTGACTACATGGTAAATATAAGGACCGCTCCCAAATATTTTTCCACCGTAAATTTGCATTAAAGGTTTCATTCCATTTTATTTCACATTTTGGTTGAAATGGCGGGTCGTTTAAGACGGTCTGTATTTGCTTTAATGTTACTTTTCTAGGATCAATTAGTTTTTGCTTTGAATCAATAAAATTTATTCTTGATTTTACATAAAAACTTTTAACCTGACTGCAAGCTGTATCATTCTGGGTCAGTAACTGAACCCAATCCATAGGAATTCCATTTTTTATTTTCATAAGCAGTGCTCGGCAATTTGTTTTGTCAACCAATTTATTAAATATGAGCCAATCTTCATGAAAAGTTTTTCTCTCATTATTCCAAATATCTCCAATTGTCTTTAAACCACTTTTGCAAAATGAGTGAAACCATAATGGCGAGTTTCTATAAAGAATATGTGTATTACCGCATAAATATTCATCTAGAATTGTTTCTTTTGTAAATGTGCATTTACTTTGAAAACGGGTCCATGTCGTTAATGATTCTTTATAATATTGCGGAAGTATATTGAGGTCAAGATTTTTAATACTTGAACATTTACATAAGAAATACTCCGTATTGTATTTTTCGTCAAGTGTCTGGAGCCAGTATTTACCAATCATGTTCCAGTGTTCGGGTTCTGAATGTATAATTTTATAAAGAGACTTGATACGTTTGGCTTCTATAAAATGATTAAGATTTATCATATTTTGTCCACCATTTAATTGCCCTAAGCACATTACATTCCTATTAACTGTGGGTTGTTTATTATTCCACAAAAAGGTCCAAATCAAATTATTAATTGTTTTTATAACATTTCTAGGTATGATCCTTGTTTCGATTTCAAAGCCAATCTGTGATATCAAAAGCGTTTTAATTATAAGTATTTTACCTTTGAAAGTCAAGTCTCGGTTTTTCCAGACTTGTATGCAGTTTTTCATTTTGTTTATTTTTTCCATCCAGAGTTCATTTTCGTCAATCTCATAACCATGCATGATACCTAAAGTCTTTATGTACTGTTTTGTCCACTTAATTTCTTTAAACTCTGGTTCTTTATTTCTCCATGGACCTGTGTATAGTCCAGTTGTTTTAGTTTTATGTATTATCGCACCAGAAGCCTTTTCATACTTTTCTAGTGTTTTAAAACATTCGGTTATTGATTCTTCTGTTATATTAAACAGTTGTGTGTCATCAGCAAAACCATTTATCTTTACTTCAACGATTTCGGTATTAGTGTGATAAGTAAACGGAAGGGGAAACCCTCTTATTTTGTTATTACTTCTTATAGCACAAGCTAATGGCTCCGCTTGTAATATGTATATAAGAGGACTTATAGGACATCCTTGTCGCATTGAGCGTGATATACCGAAATATTTACTTTGGAAACCATTTGTTTGTATACATGTTTTAGCATTTTTAAAAATCATGTTTATCCAGTTCCTAAAATTATTACCAAAATTAAATTTTTCTAAACATCTATCTGCCCATTGCCATTCTACTCTGTCAAAGGCTTTTTGATAGTCTACAAATATAATGGATCCGTCAATTTGTTTTTGTTCACTATAATCAATTATATCTTGTAAGAGTCTATTCGCATCCGAAATATTCCTTCCGGGGACAAACCCTTTTTGATCTGGATGTACCAGTTTTGGGAGAACTGTTTTTAATCTTTGCGCTAAAATCTTTGTTATGATTTTATAATCTGTATTAAGGAGCGATATGGGACGCCAGTTTGCAAGATCTTCTCTTTCTCCCTTCTTATACAATAAGGTAATAATTGCTCGGTATTGCGAAGAAGACATATTAAACGAGGTAAAAATGCATTGCAATACTTTTGTAAACTCAGGTTTTATCATGTACCAATAAAGTTTATAAAATTCATTTATAATACCATCTTCGCCGGGGGATTTATTCGATTTCAACAATTTGATCGCATTTTCTATTTCAATTTCAGTAACGGGTCTATCGCAGTTTTCTTTCTCATTCTGGCTTAAGGTGATATTTACTGAGCTGAGCAAGCTGTCTGCTTCATGTTCATCGTAACCTTCAGATTTAAATAAATTTTCATAAAATGATCTTTGCTCTTTTAAGATTGAATCAATATCTGTTTTAAAGCTACCGTCTTTGCATTTGATTTTCGACCACATTTTATTACTTATGTTTTTCTTTTCCAAATTATAAAAGTATTTTGTTGATTTTTCTCCTTCTTCGTAATTTTTAACTCTTGATCGTATCTTTACAGCATCCAATTGTTTGCTATAATAATCATTAATTTTTTCTTTTAAAATTACGATTTCGTTTTTATCGTTCTGATTGATAGAATCTTTAATATCGTTTAAACGGGCCTCGTACTTGTTTACACTGGCTTTACTTGTATTAATCGTTCTGCTTGTTTCGATTGTAAGTTGTTTTATATGATATTTTGCCAAGTCCCACCAATTTAGCAGGGAATCATATGTATCTATCGTGTTTGACCATGACTGCCACATTCGTTCGAAGCTCTCCCTGAATAAGGGTGATTGTATAGTTGAAAGATTCATTTTCCAAGTACCGGGCCCTCTATTGATTGTTGTGAACGTCATATTCAGAGTAATTATATCGTGATCACTGTATGGAAAATATTCTATGCTGGTAGTTTTTATATAACAATCTAATGTTTGCGATAAAATATAATAATCAATTCTAGATTTTGAATTACCACGGGCAAAGGAAAAGGCTTTTTTATTTGGGTGTCTTTTACGGAAGATGTCTTGAAGGCCAAATTCGCCAATTAAATCTTTTAATTCCTCGGATCCTTGATCTTTATATTTACCTGGCGGAAGTCTATCAAATAAATGATCACCGACGCAATTAAAATCGCCTGCAAGTATTAAATTGAAGTTATCGTCAATAATTTTAGTGAGTTCTTTAATAAATGTTTTTCTTTGTGTAGGGTTATTTGGTGAGTATACATTTATAAATTGACAGTTTACATCATCGATTTTTGTTTTTAAAGAGATAATTCGTCCGTTATCAAATAACTCTTCCGATAATATCTCGATGTCAAACTTTTTATGAAAAAGTATACAAACACCATTAGATAAATTGGTCCCCATGTTCCAAATACTATTACCCTCCCATTCTAATTTCCAGTTTCCTTCAGTAACACTATCCCCACAGTGTGTTTCTTGCAGAAATATAATATCGTACCGTTTATTTTTTAACCACTGAAAAATACATTGTCTCTTTCTATTATTTCGTAACCCGTTTACATTGATTGAGCCAAGAAGTACCATGATGATTTTTAACTAACATTTATTTATTTTCAAGGTTTGCTTTTCCGAAGGCGGGGTATTCGACAAAACACTTCGATTTCTTTTATTACTGGGTGTTTCAAATGTGCAGTCGGACGAGTCTCCGCTATCAAAAAACGTTTGGATGTTTTCTTCCAACACTTCGGCACCCTTTGTACTTAAGTGTACACCTGTTATATCATTCACATCATACATAGATCGTATGGGGACACCTTTGTTAAGAAGGTCTTCATCATTGTTTAAGAAGAAGAGATATTTCTCCCTCTGTACCATTTTCATCATGAATTCATTTACTGTTTTACATGTTTCATTCAACGCTTTCTTCAGCGCAGTGATTCTGTTACTAAAAAAGTCATTTACATTTCCCCATGTCCTGCCAGCCAGAACAGGCTCAGCAACGATGCAGTTGTCTATCTCCTTTTGCCAGGAAGCTGCCTCAAAGGGATATACTTCTTTGGATGCCTCAGAACCGCGCTTTTTTCTTCCGTCGTTCATGCCCGCTTCTGTAACTTTCTTTATTTTCTAGAACATCGCCTTCTGGTACGGTAGCATCAGCTTTAAGAATAAATGAAGGAATAAATTAAAGCAAAAATTATCAATCACATAAAAAGTAGCAAAAATTATCAGTCACACAAAAAGTGTTTCTCTCTCTCCATCTCTCCCTTTCTCTCAGATTCCCCGGATACGAGTGCAGGAAATTAAGGATTTTCGAGAAGTACACTAGTAGACCAGGACATCTGTATACAGATCTTCAGCATATTTAATCAGATAAAAAATTTATGCGGTTCTTTTTTCTTTCTTGTTAAGTATGTTTAATTTCAAATAACCTAAAACGGTTAACAACTTTGCTGTCCTCTTTAACTGCACGCCGGTGAGTCGGGGTTCAGCCTAATTGTAGCATATCAAGTGACCTAGATATTCAAGCAGGTACTCCCCAGCTTTGAAAGCCTTCTATGCAAACACTCCATTGCCTCAAAAAAAAAAAAAAAAAAAAAAAAAAAAAAAGAAAAGAAAAATGAAAGTAAAATACGTATTTGAACTATGTCCGTAGTGTTTGCGTCTTTTTTTGCGATCCTGGGGCCTTCGTACATCGAACATTGTGAACATTAACTCCTTAAACGGCCCTACAAATACTAATGATGATTTCATGATCCTGGCCCACATGTAACGCTGCAGACTTCAATGATACTTTTCAAGTCGCCTGGGAGCCCCGGTAGCTCAGTGGATTAAGCGCCGGCCAGCTGATCTAGCGGTCCCGGGTTCGAGCTCCGCTCTAGGCGGGAATCTTTCCAATTGCAAACGGTTTCCATTGCACACAGCTTTTAATTATCATCTAACCATCGTCCTGATATGACTGAAATACTGTTGAAAAGGACGTAAAACCGCATGTCATCCGTCTATCTATTTCAGGTCGCCACACCCTAGCCTAAGTTTCCGTTTTTCGCAACCTAGTGGGTCTACATGCATCACACCTTGAATACATTTTCCTCTTTTATTATCAGTTGTATCATGTTGTACCTTTTATATAGGGAAGATGCAAAGCAAGTGCAATATCATCGCCTTCCGCGAAATTCTTTTTTTTTCTCTTATATGCATCGATAAAATAAAGTTATTTGACTTTAATTACTTACCTATATATTGACTGACTTGCTTTATTTTGAAACCAGCATAATCGATGCCGATCTCACACGCTCTAGTAGCATAAGCCAGTTGTTCCTTTTTTAGTCTTTCATTTTGTTTTCTGAATCTAAAAAAGACAATAGTTATAAACAGTAGACCAGCTGTTGTAAAAGAGAACCTATTAATACATCTCTGTTGACTATCCCATCTTTACATAAACTGATCAGCTGCAGGTTATACCTGCAAACATTTATGCAGCAAACGGATATAAATAAAAATAAAATCTTCAAGATCCTAAAATAGGCTAAAATTTGCCTCGATTTGATTATCTTGGAAGCCTGCAATGTAAAGGTCAGCAATTGTTTAAGCTGCAATCATATAAAAAGCTATAATTTTGAGCTGGGCAATGTTTTAGTACTTCAGCATCCGATCACTTTCGTATGCTTTACAAGATAATTTTACAGAGAGGGGGTAGGGGGGTCTCTTGTACAACTTGAAGACATTTCACGAACAAAATATTTGGTTCAATTCCTCTTGTGAAACGTAATTTGTTTTTCACTGAATTAATAGATGAAAATATGCAAAGGTTCGACTACATCTTTTCTTCGAATAACATGTTTATATACATATATTCTCGTGATGTATTATATAGACAAATGGACGAATAATCTATAAACAAGTACACACTCCCCGGGTTAAATCAAATTCATCCATTTACTTATATATTGATCGGTTCTATTTTTTCTGTATTTTTTTCAGCTGATGTTTTAGTGTACATCGCCTTTTCATCGTTCAGGAGTTATTTCATATCTTCATGTTTATTTTATAATTATAAGCGATGTAAGTATTAATTATGAGCATGAAAGTAATCAGATTCTTATGCGCAGTGAGAGACCGCAATATTCACAGAACGCATTTTTCACACGTGTATGATGAATACGGTCGTATTCTTCACATTTTGCCAGTGTGACAAATGCGTTCGGATTTCAATGCGATTTTTAATAGAAATGCATTTTTCACAGATACGGCAAGGGAAGCTTGAAAATGAATGTTTTATTATTCCTTTCCAACTACAACTATGAGTTTGAGCCCCAACTGCAGTCAGTCTTAGGCTCTTGAGGAGTTTATAGGAAAAGCAGTCCCCGCTGTCCGTTCTCCGTCGCCTGGCATCGTCTGTCAACAACTTCGAGCTATTATATCTCTTTAAGCGTCTTGGTCAATCTCAATCAAACTTCATATAAAATTGAGCCGCGACACGAGAAGACCAATCAAGTGGTTGTGCGCCCAGCGCAGACTCAGATCAGCCTGGGCATCCGTACAGTCTGATCAGCGTTTTTGCTGTCCGCGTGAAGGTATCTTAGACTTTTAAATACCCAGTAAGCGCTTAGGGTAGACTCTGATCAGACTGGGCAGATGCCCAGGTTGATCTGAATCTGCGCTGGGCGCACCACCACTTTGTTGGTTTCTCGTGTTGCGGCTCATATAGCGTTCACAAGGCTGGGAAACGATGACATGTCCTTTAAGACAGTTGCTTGAGATTTTGGTTGCTATGGCAAGTGATAGTTGAGAGATGCTTCTGACCAGCCAATCTTCTTGAAACTTGCAAATAACTTAGACAGGCATTTTATCTTAGACAAACTGAAAACTATTCAGATCCGACCGATAATGTCGAAATTGTGTGTCCCCACAATTGCCGATGAAATCTACCAGTATAATTGACCTTATGGCAAGTTTAACACCTTGAAGTTCCTTTTTTTACTTTATTATTATTTACTGGTAAATTCCTTTCCAAAAGGGAAGATAAATCATGCAATACTGCTTGAATATTTTTAACACTTCATCTGTTTTCCGGGGCGAAAAACCAGAGTTTGACTTAGACATGATATCCAGTTAGACCTGGGTTTGACTTTGTTTGGATCTAGATGTGATAGAATCCCGGGAAAAGCATTTGAGGTTTATTCTTAATTACATCCTGGTTCCTCACTGGTGAAAACAAGAGGTCCATGATGGACCTAAATCGCTCACCTGAGTTATGATGAATTAACATGGAAGATCATCTATTTGATGACGGTTAAACTGGAGCAGTTTTGCACTTTCCACTATAATATTCTGACAAAGTTTCATGAAGATTGGATCAAAACTGTGCCCTCTAGAGTGTACACAATGTTTTTCTAAGATCTGACCTGGCTATCTAGTTTTCGATCAGACAGTATTCAGTTTCAAACTTGGCCTAAATTTCATGAAGATAAACATTCTGACAATGTTTCATGAAGATTCAATGCAAAATAAAACGACAATTGTGTACACAAGGTTTTCCTAAGATTTGACCTAGTGACCTAGTTTTTGACTTGACAAGACCCAGTTTCAAACTTGGTCTAGACTTCAGAAAGATAAACATTCTGACAAAGTTTCATGAAGATTGAAGAAAAATTGTGTCCTCTAGAGTGTTCACAAGGTTTTCCTAAGATTTGACCTAATGACCTAGTTTTTGACACAACATATTCCTTTTTCGTAATTTGCCTAGATTTTATGAAGATAAACATTCTGACAAAGTTTCAAGAAGATTAGATCAAAACTGTGCCCTCTTGAGTGTTAACAAGGTATTTCTAAGATCTGACCTAGTGACCTAGTTTTTGACCTTATGTAACCCAGTTTTAAAATTCATCTAGACTTTATGAAGATTAATATTCTGACAAAGTTTCATGAAAATTGGATCAAAACTGTGCCCTCTAGAGTGTACACAAGGTTTTACTAAGATTTGACCTAGTGACCTAGTTTTTAATCCGACATGACCTCTTTTTTAATTTGGCCTGCATTTTATTTAGATAATCATTCTGACAAAGTTTCATGAAGGTTGGATCAAAACTGTGCCCTCTAGAGTGTACACAAGGTTTTACTAAGATTTGACCTAGTGACCTACTTTTTGACCCGACATGACCTAGTTTCAAATTTGGCCTAAAGTTTATCAAGCTAATCATTCTGACAAAGGTTCATGAGGGTTGGATCAAAACTGTGCCCTCTATGTCATTTAAAGATTTATTTCTATTTTTAGCTCTGGTGGCCATCTTGTTCAGTGGAGTGGAACCGTTTTAGCAATTTTGGTTCAGGGCCATGAGTCAAACATTTCTGTGAAATTATTTTGAAATCGGTCCACTGGCTTGGGAGGAGATGTCGTTTAAAGGTTTTTTCTATTTTTAGCCATGGCGGCCATTTTGTTCAGCGGAGCGAAACCGTTTTAGCAATTTTGGTTCAGGACTATGAGTCAAACATTTCTGTGAAATTATTTTGAAATCGGTCCACTGGCTTGGGAGGAGATGTCGTTTAAAGGTTTTTCTATTTTTAGCTCTGGCGGCCATTTTGTTCAGCGGAGCGGAAGAGTTTTAGCAACTTTGGTTCAGGGCCATGAGTCAAACATTTCTGTGAAATTATTTTGAAATCGGTCCACTGGCTTGGGAGGAGATGTCGTTTAAAGGTTTTTCTATTATTAGCTCTGGCGGCCATTTTGTTCAGTGGAGCGGAACCATTTTAGCAATTTTGGTTCAGGGCCATGAGTCGAACATTTCTGTGAAATTATTTTGAAATCGGTCCACTGGCTTGGGAGGAGATGTCGTTTAAAGGTTTTTCTATTTTTAGCTCTGGCGGCCATTTTGTTCAGCGGAGCAGAACCGTTTTAGCAATTTTGGTTCAGGGCCATGAGTCGAACATTTCTGTGAAATTATTTTGAAATCGGTCCACTGGCTTGGGAGGAGATGTCGTTTAAAGGTTTTTCTATTTTTAGCTCTGGCGGCCATTTTGTTCAGCGGAGCGGAAGAGTTTTAGCAACTTTGGTTCAGGGCCATGAGTCAAACATTTCTGTGAAATTATTTTGAAATCGGTCCACTGGCTTGGGAGGAGATGTCGTTTAAAGGTTTTTCTATTTTTAGCTCTGGCGGCCGCTTTGTTCAGCGGAGCGGAACCGTTTTAGCAATTTTGGTTCAGGGCCATGAGTTGAACATTTCTGTGAAATTATTTTGAAATCGGTCCACTGGCTTGGGAGGAGATGTCGTTTAAATGTTTTTCTATTTTTAGCTCTGGCGGCCATTTTGTTCAGCGGAGTGGAACCGTTTTAGCAATTTTGGTTCAGGGCCATGAGTCGAACATTTCTGTGAAATTATTTTGAAATCGGTCCACTGGCTTGGGAGGAGATGTCGTTTAAAGGTTTTTCTATTTTTAGCTCTGGCGGCCATTTTGTTCAGCGGAGCGGAACCATTTTAGCAATTTTGGTACAAGGCTATAAGAGGAACATTTGTGTGAAATTATTTTGGAATTGGCCTACTGGTCTAGGAGGAGATGTCGTTTAAAGAAATTGTTGACGACGGACGGACGGACGGACGGACGGACGGACGACGGACAAATTTCGATCACAATAGCTCACCTTGAGCACTTCGTGCTCAGGTGAGCTAACAAACCGTGCCACCAGTTTCGAAATAATTTGTGGGGACATGTTGAGTTTGGCTCATCCGTTCGTCCACCAGTTATTTATGTTTTATATTTGTACCAAGTTTCCTCAAACTACCTTATAAAGTTATGAAGCGACACGATTTGTGACGGACAGACAGGTAGACAAGTATAGGAAAACAGTATGTCTTCCCAGATAAAGATTTCCCCATTGAAAGAACCATATACATGTACCAACACGCATACCTTTAACCTTGATGCAGCATAGGGGACTGTTACGAAGAAGCTACCTCCAAACGTTTGTATTGGAAATGACTAACATTGTACAGGAATACCGCAAGGTCTCCTCCTGCTGGATTATGGCACTGCCCAATAGTTAGCACTAGAAGCTTTGCACTACAGCTTACGTGATCAGCATACGTGTGAATTAAAACAAACAAGGTAAAGCTTTTCCATATTCTTGTGGCCGTAGAGACAGCACTTGTTTGAGTCTACAGTGTCTTAGGCACAGGTTATGAAAGGCGGAGCCTACCCCTCTCCTTTCGTAGCCTTTAAACTTCCCTGATTCGAAACAGGTACCGGCATTTACTGCTAGGAAGACAGAGTGAATTTTTCAGTCGTTGATCCGGCGGGCGACTGGAACCTGCGTCCTTCTGCGCGGAAGAGCGGAGCAGATTTCTAGTCTTCTTTTTTGTTTACTGTACCGTTTTTCCGTCCACTATAACTTTCATAATTTCAGGGTTATAAAAATGTCAAGAAGTGAAAAATGCGTTTTTGTGATATTTCGTCATATTTTAGGGGTGTTGCATGCGTTTGGAAAATTACGTTTTCATGGTACATATCGAACGCAAATTTCACAGATATGTGAAAAATGCGTTCGAATTCTGTGAAGAATGCGACCGAATTTGTCACACGTGTGAAAAATGCGAACGCGTTTTTCACACATGTGAAAAATGCGTTCTGTGAATATTGCGGTCTCACATGCGCAGCTACACTTTCGATTGGACGATATGAACATGTATCTCATGAAATCCAGCATACAAAAAAAAATGACTTCCCCAGCTGTTAAATATTACATTGCGGGAAATTAAATACCTCAGGCGTTTTTTTTATTTCAAGGAAAGATCTACAGACAAAAGTACATTAAACAATAATATTAGTTCTAGTGGTAATATTTAACAATTGCTTTAAACAGATTTTATTTAGAAGTGATATTACAAAACATTTAGAAACGCAATTATACCGTTTGTAATTAATAAATGATTAGAACGAAAGCTAAAAGCTTACTGAGTTCTCAACATATTTGATGATCACAAAAGAAAATTGATGGTATATATAAAAACAAGGATATGAAAATAAAAGGACTTGCACATTAAACAACAACAGCAGCAATAATTATAATAACTAATAATATAAACAGAGGGCCTAACACGAGTGGCTATTCCATTTTGAAATTTATGAAATGAGTCTTTTGCGAGTTTCACTTAATTTATGAAACAAACCTTTGGCGAGTTTCATAAATTTCGTATGAAAATACTAAGAGTGTAAGATTCTGTTTGTTATAGGACGCTTTAGATAGGGATTTACCGTCTTAAAATTGACATTATTTCAACATTGTTGTCACAGACGGCGTTACGACGGTGCGCACCAGTAATCAAGTGTTAAATAACCAGTATTTTTATCAACCTTTATGACTTGATGTAAGCCACTGAATAACAGCGACGTCATATAATAAACTGAAATAATTTATAGATGGATTGTTATTAAATAAAAAAGAGGGAGATACTAGAGAATGAAAAGGCCTTTACGAGACTTTGAAAAACAGTCTCGTATATACAGGATCTTTCACGAATGGCTATTTCATATAAAATTTATGAAACAAGCAATTGGTGAGATTCATATAAATATCGCATGTCTCTTAGATCCATTTCAAACAGTAATCAGATGTTCACTATTCCTAAACCAAATTTAACTAAATTCAAGGAAAGTATTTCGTATACGGGGCCCATTATTTGGAATACTATTCCTAATGAAATTACGACTACTGCAACTGTTATATCTTTTTCAGATAAACTTAAGTGGATGAAACAAGCATAGTTTTTATTAGAAATATTTCAGTATTTTATCTTACTTTTGGACAGTATGCCTTCGTCACCAAACTTGCCTTATGTCAAGTTAATAATTCTATTTTATTGATAGTCATGTGTCATGTGAAAATTTTATTTTATTCATTTCCAAGTATTTCATTGCCTAGTTACTATGTAATTTATGTATATTGTGGTTGTATTTGTTTTGAGGGCCTCATGGAAGATTGGGGCAACCCAAATGAGTAACCCTCTTTAAATAAAGAATTTACTTACTTTACTTACTGTATGAAATGACTGCCGGTGTATGATTCTATTTTTCATATGTCCCTTATAGGGTTTTATCATCTCAAATGTTTTTACTATATCAATGTTGTCACGGATGGCGTCACGACATTCAATGATTCGCCAGTTACGAAGTGTTATATGAAGTGTGGTTATATTCCTTTTTATGAAATGACGTTAGCCACTCAAAAACGGCAACGTCATATGATTAATTGATTTTAAACACTCTTTACGTTAGTCGGCGCATTATTATGACTTTCGACACTAGTTCTGTAAGAATGCGTATCAGTCGGAAATCAGATTTATTTTGCTTGTTTTTATTGTTGTTTTTATTCTTCTTATAATCCTTCATGAAATAAATAAATTTATAAATCTAATTGAGAACGTCAAAGGCCAGACTTTATCTCTGGGAATTCCGGTTTTTGTCCGCCTTTAATGAACGGCTGTCTCGATATAAGTATAATATTTTTGAAAGTGCCTTAAAATCCAAATAAATAGCTGATTTTAACAAATAACTGATAAAATAATGTAGATCAATAGCAAAATTATGATTATTGAGATTAACGATGATAACAATTAAAATAGCCTGGCAGTGAAATTCAAAGTATTCAGATGTTCTCCAACTAAAGTCAATGACGTCGAAAAATAGTCGCTTCATTCCAAATATTTCATGAAAATACAAGCCAAAATAAAAATAAAAATAAATAATGAGAAGTAAAGTAATTTATTTCTAATTATTTCATAAATAGGCCTAATTAGAAAAGATAAATAAATAGAAATATATATATATTTCCATGTTTGATCATCTGCCTGGTATACATTGATTTAAGTGGATAAGCCTGCGATTTACTTAGGAAATCATAAAATATAACTACAACCTGCATAAACTGTATAAAACAAAGCGAGAGATACAGAGAAGAAAAGGGTAGAGTATAAGAAAATGTAAAATAAAAATACCTTTTAGCTACTCGAGCCGAAGCTTTTCTCGACCACATGTCAACACTTCCACTTCTGTTAGTAACTGGCACCGAATGAGAATTTTTCCGTACAAACGGGGTAGCTGAGATTCCAGTGATACACACGCAAAACTTTCGCTCAATCGGCAATTATACACTTTTGTGTAACAGACAAACGTCTTGAACCTACATAACGGGGAAGGTGCTATATTACGGTGGGAAACTATTCTTGGGGTTCATCTAGTGCCGAATTTTAATATTTCATGCCATCTGAAAACGGGGAGCTCCGCGATTGGAGGTGTTTCCCCGATTGGAAGGTGTGTATTCTTACGTACTTCCCCGTTTGGGGGCAAATACAAACACAAACACACACACACCAACCCATTTCCCATCCCATCTCCTGGTGAATGATTGTCCTTGGACGTATCACCAGTAAACAATTCTGATTCTGAATTCTGATCACCTCTAATGAATAAAAAGCCTGTACAAATATAATATCTATGGAGAAAACCCATCCACTGGTTCTAAAGGTATCCTACACAGAAGAATGGGTCAAGGTCACTAACTACGAAACTTGTCTTAAACCTGTCACAACAATATATTCATGCTCATATATAACTCATTTATATAACTCAAATAAGCATTTGTAAATAAGCTTCTGACTTTGAAAATATAGGGTCAAGGTCTTCAAAACATAGAGCGGGTGCGGGTATTGCCGACTGGGCGTCTTATACCGACCACATAAAAATACCTTAAACCGCTCTTAGTACGGGAAAAGTTTGTCCCTACAAATACGTCATTTTCTTTTCTCATAATGGAAAAAACTTCAAAATTTCACAGAAGACATTTGAACTCAAAATAAAACCAAATACAGTGTTCAGATACGTTTCTTACAGATTTTTTGATTTTATAGCCATCCGATCATAAGGTTCTAACTTCAATATACTCAAGTTTTTTAGTACTCAGTTTACTTATTTGATCTTTGCTAGGGTAAACACACGCGTTTATCAATACATTTTTAACGGTAAGTCGTGCTTGATTAGCATATGTAGCTAGTCGGTAATAGACGCAGTATCAGAACCATCGTCGGCTCTTACCGACCATAGAAATAATATGGTCAGTTTGTGTAGCTATAGTGGGAAAGGTTGCAGCAAAATAAAATTCATCTGGAAGTTCCAACACAGTGGCATTTCAGCTAGCGTCTGCGCGTCTACGCAGTCAGATTGGAGTCACCTTTTTTTCTAGAACAAGCAGTTTAAATTCAGACTGCTAAAAGGACAGTCTGATATGGGTCTGTACTGTTTGCAATTTTGCCGGCAATTAGTGATACATCGCCCTATTGTTCACAGCTTTGAAATATTGTAGTTTGCACTGAGCCACGCTTGAAATGCAAGTACGTCGGCCATCTTGAAAATGGTGGAATTTTTCAGGGTAATGTTATTAAAGAGTAACTACACTTCAGGAACTGAATGAATCAGATCCCAAACCCTATCCCCAACATCAAAGGGAAAGACTGACAAAGACATCCCAACAAACAATAAATTACAAGTGATAAGCCGAGTCAGCAGCTCTTTCCCAACTAGATGGCAACTCAGCTATCAATATTGAACTAAATAATTTAGACCAACAGACGAGTTACAACGGACTAAGCAAATTATATGAAAAACATTTAACAATTATTTTTACCTATTTTTTTATTTTTATGATAGAAGGATTAAACTGAGAACACAATAAATTAAACAGCACCGAACATAAAACAAATGCAACCGCAACAAAAGTACCGCCTTGGGACGGTCAGTAATAACTACTGGGGGGGGGGGGGGGGGGTTAAACCGGTTTTACTGGGCCCAAACCTTCACCCTCACCCTCCGCTGCGGTGCACACAATTAGTTGGTAGTTCGGTTCGTATGGAGGTCCCCTAACTCATCAGAGAGTCATCACGGTCAACAATTAAGATCAAGAAAAGACCGTGATGAAGCAAGGATGAGGACTCGACAGCCAAAACGTGTTGAGACACCCGGAGATCCCTGAGGTGTCAGCAACACCACTGGAGTACTGGAGCAAAAGAAGACCACCAGTTGAACCCCGATGGGCCAAGAAACAGACACACATCCAGCCCCAACCAACTAATATATAGCTTTATGTAGGGGCTATCATAGAGTCTGAACCCCGACCCACCGGCGTGCAATTAAAGAGGACAGCAAAGTTGTCAACCGTGATTGGGTTAACCACTAAGCATGCAGACTGTCGCATTACATCTATGTTATAGCCAATGCACAGCACTGCTACATTACTGCACTGCTGCACTGCTACATTATATTTGCACTGCTACATTACTGATTGGGCTTTTGCAAAATATGGTGCTTGTATCATTATTCAACTTATTTAGCCATTTTTGGCTCAAATTCTCTACACTAGCATTCTGAGGTTGACATGTACACAGTTTTACTGTGAACGGA
The DNA here is from genome assembly GCA_963989385.1 of Ctena decussata. Classification (NCBI taxonomy): domain Eukaryota; kingdom Metazoa; phylum Mollusca; class Bivalvia; order Lucinida; family Lucinidae; genus Ctena; species Ctena decussata. The sequence goes on along the minus strand of OZ022499.1, from coordinate 87,831,382 downwards.
CACACTTTCAGGTGAGGCAAAGCTGCCATTTTCATTTATGCCTCCCTTCCCAATGGGTTTGACTCTTAAAAAAAAGAATTTGCATATTATCCTCATTAAGAGCAGACCCATATTAAACAGCTCCAACGTCGAAGAGAAACAAACAAACAGGCAATCACAAACGTTGTTTTCGTTTTAAAACATATAAAAGCGGAAAATAGGGTGGTGTATTTTTGGTTTCAGTGTTATTTGTCATATTTTTTTTAGAAACAGAGAAATGTTCGGTAAATACCCGCAGTAACTGGTCGGTACACCCTCCCATGATCGGTAATTCACGCCGACCATCATGCCACAAAGTAGTCATTCCGCTGCTTAAATGATCGAGCACACTCTTATTTGTGATACTAGTCTTTGCTGCACTGCCTATATATCCGATTATTCTGGCTACTTACCGAATGTTCCTCAGTAGAAGAGCTTGACAGTAGCGAAAGCTTAAATAGTCGGTAATACCCGCACCCGCTCTAGTAAACTCTTGAGATTGTCCCAAAGGTATATCTATGAAAGTAAAGTGAAAATCAAGCCAAAGGCTAATGAGATAAATCAATTTTAGTGAAATTTTCACATATCTAAGTCCTCCTGTGACCTTAAAAATAAGGTCAAGATCACCAACATCTAAGCAGCTCCAAAGCTAGTCTCAGTGATATATACATGCAAGTTTGGTGAAATTCCATTCACTGGTTCATAAGATATTGTGGGTACAAGAAATTATCATCTAAGTCCGCCAGTGACCTTGAAAATAAGGTCAAGGTCAACAAAATCTAATCACCTTATAAACTTGTCTCAACGATGTATCCATGCGAGTTTGGTTAAATTCGCATCCACTGATTCAGGAGATATTGTGGGTACATAAAATTATCATCTAAATCCTCCAGTGACCTTGAAAATAAGGTCAAGGTAACCAAAATCTAATCACCACTTAAACTTGTCCCAATGATATATCCATGCAAGTTTGGTGAAATTCCATCAATTGGTTCAAGAGATATTGTAGGTACAAGAAATTGTCATGCCAAAGCTGACCTTGAAAATGAGGTCAAGGTCACCAAAATCTAATCAGCTCTCATGCTTGTCCCAATGATATATCCATACAAGTTTAGTGAAATTCCATCCATTGGTTCAAGAGATATTGTGCATACAAGCAATTTTCACGCCATTTAAGTCCTCCTGTGACCTTGAAAATGAGGTCGAGGTCACCAAAATCTAATCAGCTCTTAAACTTGTCCCAATGATATATCCATGAAAGTTTGGTGAAATTCCAAAATGAGGTCAAGGACACCAAAATCTAATCAGCTCACAAGCTTGTCCCAATGCTATATCCATGCAAGTTTGGTGAAATTCCATCCGTTGGTTCAAGAGATATTGTAGGAACAAGAAATTGTCATGCCGAAACTGACCTTGAAAATGAGGCCAAGTTCACAAAAATCTATCAGCTCTCATGCTGGTCCCAATGATATATCCATACAAGTTTGGTGAAATTCCATCCAATGGTTCAAGAGATATTGTGCATACAAGAAATTTTCACGCCATTTAAGTCCTCCTGTGACCTTGAAAATGAGGTCAAGGTCACCAAAATCTAATCAGCTCTTAAACTTGTCCAAATAATATATCCATGAAAGTTTGGTGAAATTCAAAATGAGGTCAAGGACACCAAAATCTAATCAGCTCTTAAGCTTGTCCAAATGATATATCCATGCAAGTTTGGTGAAATTCCATCCATTGGTTCAAGAGATATTGTGGGTACAAGAAATTGTCATGCCGAAGCTGACCTTGAAAATGAGGCCAAGTTCACCAAAAACTAATCAGCTCTCATGCTGGTCCCAATGATATATCCATACAAGTTTGGTGAAATTCCATCCATTGGTTCAAGAGATATTGTGCATACAAGAAATTTTCACGCCATTTAAGTCCTCCTGTGACCTTGAAAATGAGGCCAAGGTCACCAAAATCTAATCAGCTCTTAAACTTGTCCCAACGATATATCCATGAAAGTTTGGTGAAATTCCATTGATTGGTTCAAGAGATATCGTGGGTACAAGAAATTGTGACGCCGACGCATGAAATTTAACAGTGTAAGACCTCCTGTGACCTTGAAATTGGGTCAAACTCACCAAAACTTAATCAGCTCACTGGCTTGTCCAAATGATGTATCCACGCAATTTTGGTAAAATTCCACCCACTGGTTGAAGAAATTTACAGGATACAAATTGTCACGCCGACGCCGACGCATGGCACTGAAACCAATATGCCCCCCCCCCTCAACTCTGGTGGGGGGGGGGGGGCATAATAATGATAATAATAATGAAAATGTTACAGCGTGTAACAAAAGTCCCCTTAAACCTGGTCTATTCTATGCTACTCCAGAGCTTGACTCAAGAAATAGGAATCTAAATCTTGCTTGGGGCGCTTTCACCTTCTCATAAATTTATGTGTAATTAGTTTCTGAGGGATCAGGGAGATACGCTCTGACATTTAATCTCTGATTGTGACCTTAACATGGAGTACCATAATATTGTGTATGCGACATTCACTTTGAATGTTTGATCAAGTTCTTGCGCAAAGCACATTTTCTCATTTTGCTTTAACTTTCTTCGAAGCTCCGTCGAATTTCCTGTTGAAGTTTTCGAATAATCATAAAATCAAATTTCAACCTCTGACCCTTGACTATGACCTTAGCCCTGGACATGGATATTTGGCCAAAACAATATTTATTCAACAGATATTACATACAGGGCCTACAATACAATACAATTACATACAGTACAAAACATATAACGTAGTACAGGATCTGACGATAAGCGAATCTCTTATATGAAAGTCATCTCCTGCATGGCCGTCGGAACAGGGGCGGCAGGGGAGGCGATCGCCGTTACAATATTTTCGGCAAGAACATGATTCTGCTTAGCTTAAGAATAACAGAAGGGAGAAAAATGAAAGAAAGGGACACTTTCACACCTATCACATCGCAAATTTGCCAAGTCAAAACAGGTGTCATGCTATTTCACGCTTTAAAATTGCCTACAGGCGTAAAGGATTAACGATGAAAGATGTAAATGGATGTTAGTGATAAGTGAGTGAACTAGGGTTTAACGTCCCACCAACAACAAGGTCATACGGAGACGGGATCTCGGTTTAAACTCTCATCCGAAAGACCGGAGAAGCGGGGGATCGATCTTGCGATCCCTGGATTGGTAGTCCAGCGCGTTATTAAATGGATGTTAAAGAAGGCACACTTTTGCACCCTATTATCACATTTTGATAATTAGGATAATCCATGGCAAATTGTTCACATTTCCAGGTCCAGTGCTAAGGTCATAGTCAAGGGTCAGAAGTTAGATTTTGGTTTTATGATTATTCGAAAACTTCGACAGGAAATTTGATGGAACTTCAAAGAAAGTTAAAGCAAAATGAGAAAATGTGTTTTGCGCAAGAATTTGGTCAAACATTCAAAGTGAATGTCGCAAAAAATTCAAGGCAAGATTCTATTCTATTCTATTCTATCCCATAACCTTACTAGGTCGTTGGGGCACCACAGCAGACTTCAAAACAATCCCTTTCCACCTTGTCCTGTCTTCAGTTGCCCTAGTTGAGCTGGCAAAATCCATTCCAGTCCACTCCTTGATATTGTCTTCCCACCTCTTCTTCTGTCTACAGTACCGGCAGCGCAAAACCGTGCATGCGCTTCGCAAGAAATTCTCGTTCAAACCGCGTTCGAAACGCGTATTTTTCAAACGCGTTTTGCGATTTAGAAACGCGTTTGTGAAAGAACCAATCGAATTGCTGCATAAAATCGCGAATAATCGCGTTTGTACGCGAAATTCGCTTTAGCCAATCAGAACTGCGATTCCAGTTCGCGTTTTTCGTTACTTCGCGTGCGCACGCGTTTGGTGTTTAGACCAATGAAAATTGGGTTTGTCGAACGCGTTTCAGTCTCGTATACGCTGGTTCCTAGCTTCATTGACAATGCTATTGAAAAACTGAGAACCAACTAAATTTGGTAAGGATTTGCCTTTTTCCCAATTATTTTCGACGAAGTATATAAAGAAAATTAGATCTATGGAAATAATAATGAAATCCCGGTGCCAGGTTCAGGGCCTTAAACAACACATTTTTTCTAGAACTTGAAATTATTTAAATTTAAGCCCTTTGTGACTCTCCAATTCCCCCAAAATTTTTGTAAGAGCTTGAGAGAATAAACTTTTTCAGCGTCAACGGATGCTGAAAGTCCGTCACGATGCAGGTCCAAAATGTTGTTTTTTATCGCAACCGAAAATCTCATCTTTATTTCCGGTTACCTAAAAACTGCAAACAATACTTTGAACGAAAATATATTATCGATTATGAGACTTACTGCGAACATAATTAAAAGCACAGAAAACGAACTAAAAATATTCATATGAAAACAATATGACTCTGTTTATAAATCCAATTGATAATTCACTGTAAAACGCTGCAAAAATACTGATAAATTGTGATGCGCGTACGACCATATTATGGCTGCTTCGCACGCGTTTTGCGAGAAGCGTTTTGATTGGCTTATTATGAATCGCGATTTTCGCGTTATCTACGTCACAGAGAAACGCAAATTAACTTTGCCGATTGGTTAAGTTATGCTACGCGAAAATCGCGGATAACACGCGTTTCGCATGGGTTTCTCGGGAAGCGATTTGATTGGATATTTGGAAAACGAGATAAACGCGAAAAACGCGAGTCAAAGCGTTTCAAAAAGCGTTTCATACACACGCACGAAAAACGCGTTGCACACGCGTTCAAAACGCGAAAATTGTACGGTTTTGCGCTGCTGGTACTGTACCTCTTCTTCTTTTTCCTTTCACTGTGCCCTGAAGAATTGTCTTTGCTAAACCAGAAGACCTTGAGACGTGACCGAACCACCTTAGTTTCCGTTTCTTGACCAGCGTCAGGAGTTCATCATATTCTCCAATGGCTGCTTGGATCTTCCTGCGAATCTCCTCATTGGTTATATGGTCCTTGTACGAAATGTTCAGTAACCTTCGGTAGCATCTCATCTCAAAGGCCTGCGTTCTTTTCTCTAATTCTGCTGTCAAGGTCCATGATTCACAGGCATACAGAAATATGGAAATGACAAGGGAGCGCATAAGTGTCACCTTTGATCCAAGAGATATGTTGTTATCTCTCCAAATTGGTTTCAGCTTGGCAAGAGCTGAAGTGGCTTGTGCTATCCTTGAGAGAACCTCTTGTTTTGAGCCATCATCTGAGACAACTGCTCCAAGGTATTTGAAGCTGCGTACAGTACCCAGCTTCTGCCCCTTTACCTTGATCTCCCTCTGGATGCCATCTGCGCTGTTTGTCATCAGTTTGGTCTTCTCAGCACTGATCTCCATCTTATACCTTGTGCAGGTCTGGTCGAGACTTTCAACTAGTGCTTCTAGTTCCTGCTCTTCCTCAGCAAGAGCGTCTATGTCATCGGCAAACCGCAGGTTAGTAATATTTCTGCCGCCTATGCTAACCTTTCCGTCATGTTCTTCCAGAGCATCAGACATGATCTGTTCGAGAAAAATGTTGAAGAGGGTGGGTGACAGAAGACATCCTTGTCTTACTCCAACTGTTGTTCTGAACCATTCTCCTGTGCTGCCATTTATCAGGACTGCACTTGTAGCCTTGTCATCTAGCTGCTCAATGGTGCGAACTAGGTTTGCATTGATATTGTACTTCCTCATGGTGGCCCATAAGGCTGCATGCCATACCCTGTCAAAGGCTTTTTTGAAATCAATGAAGACATGGTACAGATTCTGCTGATGTTGGAGATACTTTTCACACAGGATTCTAAGGTTGAAGATCTGTTCTGTGGTGCTCCTTCCTGCTCGGAACCCAGCCTGTTCCTCAGCGATTATCTCTTCGGCTTGTGGCTTAAGCCTGTTCAAGATAACTTTCAGCATGACTTTGCTTGAATGACTGATGGTTCTGTAGTTCTGGCAGAGCTGTAGGTTGCCCTTTTTAGGGAGAGTAATAATCAGCGACTGAGTCCATGGGGTAGGCCATTCTCCTGTTTTCCAGATCCTGTTACAGATATCTGTTAAAACATCAATCATGGTCTCCCCTCCAGCTTGAACAAGTTCTGCTGGTATATTATCAACTCCTGCAGATTTTCCCTTCTTCAGTGCTGCTACTGCAATCTCAACTTCCTCACGAAGGATCGGTTGTTGATCTTCTTCTGGGGCTGACTGCAGTCCAGAACCGTATTGTCACCATCAGTCTCATGGTTGTATAATTCTGAGCAATATTCTGTCCATCTGCTGAGAATCTCTTGTTCTTCTGTAAGGCATTTCCCAGACTTGTCCTGGATAGTTGTGGATCTACCCTGGTTCTCTGATGTTAGATCCTTCACCAGCTGGTATGCTTTCTTGCTGTTGTTTTTGTTCAGGCAAGTTTCGATCTCCTCGCACTGACTAGCTATCCAGTCCTCCTTCGCTTTCTTCACTGTCTTCTGAATCCTCTTGTTTGCTTCCCTGTATTCTTCTGCTCCTCCTGCTTCATACCTCTTCTTCTTCAAATTTCTCCTCTCATCACAGAGGTCGAGAACATCATTATGGAAAAGTATTCCATTAGAATACTTCAACAAAACCACAAGGCAAGATATTAATCACATATTATCCCTAAATACCATATATCCTCTATATTTTTATCTCCATTGTTTTGTGTATTTTGGTTTCCATGGCATCCAATAAAAAGAGCAGTGGGCCAAAAACATACTGCTGATAGAAGATTTCTCAAGGAACATTTCCATAAAAGTTTTGTCAAATTATCTGCAATGGCTTGGCAGTAAATGCCATTGCTCTATTTTCCCCATAATAAGTCTATTGGAAATCTAAGTTGCCATAGCAACCAAACTAACATTAGTCAGTTCAAGTATAGACTAAATCCATCCTAAACATTATGGAAAAGTATTCCATTAGAATACTTCAACAAAACCACAGATTTCTAACTCCATGACCTTGACCTAAAAGTCATTTAGTGGGGTTGCGGGGTGGTGTACTGTGTAAAACTTTGGACCGACATCTAACTACAGTACAAATATAAAAAAGAAACCATTTATGAACTAAGGAGATACAGGTCTTAAAAACTTTAACCAAACCATCCAACCGGGTGGGGGTGAGGGGGGGGGGGATTCTAAGCTCATGACTAATATCTAACTACGGCGTATGTATCAAAAGAATCCATTCATGAATTAAACAAGAGGGCCACGAGGCCCTGAATCGCTCACCTGAGCAATTGGCAAAGTGGCTTTTTCTTATGTCTGAAATTGTCAAAATATGAGTCTTGGGTCAAAAGTCAAAGAATGACTCTGACTTCTTGTACTCATAAATCTTCATGTACTCATTCAGACAACCTATATACCATTTTTAGGCCTTAATCTTCAAACCTTTCCATGAAATCTTAAGTTCTTGCATTTTCAAATATTTGACCATGCCGCAAAAAGGTCAAGGTAAACCCAAGGTCATTATTTGAAGAGTCTTGGTAGTACTCGAGTACTCCATGCTATTACCAAGTTTCAAGGCCATAGATGTATTGGCTCTGGAGAAGAAAAATATAAAAGGTTTATAGCGTAAATAGTTATGGTGGCCATGTTGGTCATGTGACCTGGACCGTTTGAACAAATTTTCATTCCCTCAACACCTGGAGGCTCCTTATGAAATGTGTTTACAATTGGCCCTTTGGCTTTTGAGGAAATGGTTGAAAATGTCAAAATGTGAGAGATCTGGGTCAAAGGTCAAAGAATGACTTAGACTTCTTGTACTCATAATTCTTCATGAACTCAAGTTTTAGCCCAAAATCTTCAAAAATTCCCATAAAATCTATGTTCTAGCATTTTTCCATATTTGACCTTGCTATAATAAAGGTCAAGGTCAACCCAAGGTCATCATTTGAACAAGCTTGATAGTACTGGAGTACCCATTGCTACATACCAAGTCTCAAGGCCATAGATGTATTGGTTCTGGGGAAGATTTTTAAAGGTTTTTACCATATAATGGGCATGGCAGCCAAGTTGATCATGTGACCCGCACCGTTTGAAGAAAGTTTCGTTCTCTCAACCTCTGAAGGCTCTATATGGTATTTGGTTACAGTTGGCTATATGGCTTTTAAGAAGAAGTTTGAAATTGAACTATGAAAATTCAGGGTCAAAGAATGACCTTGACCTCTTGTACTCATGAATCTTCATGTACTCATTCGGATGACTGTATTTGTCAAGTTTTAGGCCTAAATCTTCAAAATGTTCCATGAAATCTTATGTTCAAGCATTTTCCCATATTTGACCTTGCCGTAAAATGATCACGGTCAACCCAAGGTCATCATTTTGAACAATCTTGATAGTACTGGAGTACCCAATGCTACATACCAAGTTTCAAGGCTATCGGTCAATTGGATTTGGAGAAGAAGATTTTAAAAGTTTTTTTCCCATATATGGGCGTGGCGGCCATGTTGGTCATGTGACCTGGATCGTTTGAACAAATTTTCATTCCCTTAACTTCTGGAGGCTCTATATGAAATTTGGTTACAACTGTCCCAGTAGTTGTTGAGGATATTGTTTGAAATTGTCAAAATATGAGAGTTCTGGGTCAAAGGTGAATGAACGACTTTGACCTCTTGTACTCACAAATCTTCATGTACTCATTAAGATGACTGCATATACCATTTTTTAGGCCAAAATCTTCAAACTTTCCATGCAATCTATGTTCTAGCATTTTCCCATATTTGACCTTGCCGTTAAAAAGTTCAAGGTAAACCCAAGGTCATATTAATTTGATAAAATCTTGATAGTACTTGAGTACCAAATGCTACATACGAAGTTTCAGGGCCATCGGTCAATTGGTTCTGGAGAAGAAGATTTTTCAAGGTTTTTACCATATATGTGCATGGCGGCCATGTTGGTCATGTAACTTGGACCGTTTGAACAAATTTTCATTCCCTCCACCCCTGGAGGCTCTATATGAAATTTGGTTTCAATTGGCCCAGTGGCAGTGGCTTTTGAGGAGATCGTTTGAAACTGTCAAAATATGACAGTTCTGGGTCAAAAGTCAAAGAATGACCTTGATCTCTTGAACTCATAAATCTTCATGTACTTATTAAGATGACTGTTGATACCAATTTTTAGCCCAAAATTTTCAACAGTTTCCAAGATAGCTTATGTTTTAGCATTTTGCTATAAAAGCACACGAAAGCAAATTTGACCTGACCGTAAAAAGGTCAAAGTCGACCCAATGTCATAATTTGAACAATCTTGCTAGTACTCCTGTACTTGATGCTATACACCAAGTTTCAAGGCCATCTGCCTATTGGTTCTGGAGAAGAAGATTTTTAAAGATTTTTACCATACATGGGCATGGCGGCCATGTTGGTCATGTGACTAGGACCATTTGAACAATTTTTTTTTTGTTCCCCCGCCCCCTAAAGGCTCTACATGAAATTTGGTAACAATTGGCCCAATGGCTTTTGAGGGGATGTGTGAAATTGGCAAAATATGAGACCAGGGTCAAAGGTCAAGAATGACCTTGACCTCTTGTACGCTTAAATTTTCTTGTATTCATTAAGATGACTGTATATACCAATTTTCAGGTCAAAATCTCCAACAGTTTGCAAGAAACCTTATGTTCAAGCATTTTCCCATATAAAAGCACCAGAAAGCAAATTTGACCTTGCTGTAAAACAGGTCAAGGTCAATCCAAGGTCATAATTTGAACAGTCTTGGTAGTATTCGCGTACCCTATGCTACATACCAAGTTTCAAGGCCATCCGCCTATTGGTTCTGGAGAAGATTTTTGTTTTTTACCATATATGAGCATGGCGGCCACGTTGGTCATGTGACCAGAACCGTTTGAACAACTTATCGTACCTAAGACCCAAAGAGGCTACATAGAAATTTGGTTACAATTGGCACAGCGGTTTCAGAGGAGAAGTTTGAAATTGTGGACGGACAACGGAGCCTTACCATCCTATAAGCTCCTCCGGAGCCGCTGGCTCAGGTGGGCTAAAAAGGGATACAGATCTTCAAAAACTGTAAAGATAGAATGCAGACTCGTTTATTGGGTGTCATAATCCTATTATGCAACAGTCCAGAGACACTGCTATTTCATCAAAGAAAAACACCCCAACTCGCATAGGTAATGACTCTTGTTTTCACAAAATACTACCCCAACCCCAGTGGGTGACTCTGAAGTCAAGGCCATTGATACAGAATTTTATCTTAAAGCTTTTGTTTTTGTACTCCAACGGCACGTCTGTACCATATCGTAGGAAGAACCCCCGCTCCCCAAACACACACTGGGCCCAGATGTAACTATAGGAATAGTTTGATACTACCAACTCTGGCCAAATCTCGTTTTTATATATTATGCAGGATGTTTCTTCTATAATTCTGAAATCTGGAAGACTTGTTTTGACAGTTGACCTAATACATGTAGTAGTTTCTCTTTTTTTTCTGTTGTTTACTGTGTTGGCAAACTAGAAAAGCCACATAATGCGTTTGTTTCTGTCCTACATAATCTTTTGTCTATGTGGACTCACGTACTCAGTTGAACCACGCCATGAGAAAGGTTGTCATATGCGACACGTGTGAACCCCGAACAGCCACAGCAACCACCTCCAGCATCTTATCCAGGATGCCCTTACTTCGTATCATATATCATTCGGAATCTACATATTACAGAATGATGAGACTCGAATTGCGGATGCTGATAATTAAGTGATTGTACTTGCTGCATGTAAGACACCTTTCCTGGGTAACGGCCTATTCTTAATCAGTTGCCAACAATTAGTGCAGATAGAGAGAGATAATAACCATCGTGTAAGGTGACATTCATCGACATAACTGGGACACGACACAAGAAAATATAACTTTCGAAGTCTGCGAACAGTGAAGAATCATTCTGAAGCTATGTACATAACGATGTATGCATAATGAACAAGAGACAACGATTCTTCTTCGAGGGCGCGTTGGGCCCTCGGTAGTTAAGCGCTGGCCTGCTGAACTAGCTGTCTCGGGTTCGAGCCCTGCTAGAGGCGGGAATCTTTTCAATCGTAAACGGGATAGCCTTTCACTATCACTCACCCATCGTCCTGATATGACTGAACTATTGTTAAAATGGACGCAAAATCGCAAGTCATCCATCCATCCATCGATGGTGTGAATCAACTACAGTGTGTGCGCATATTGTTGTACCAAGATTATATTTTTGTCGTTTGCACCCTACCGAGAGTTTTAGTTGGCCCGTACAAGGTACACTGAGAGCTACTGTCAACTTGTTCTGCCGTGTTCCTGTTCGCGTCACACTTTGGTATTTAACTTCAAAGGTTCATGTTCGAATTTTCGTTGGACGGACACTCGGCATCAATATAAGTACCGCTGAGCCACTTGGGGAACGTCGTTAGAACTGAACTGAACTGAAATTTGAATTCCTAAAATCTCGGTTGTCGTCCGTCAGAATGCATTCATATTTGGAAGATAGGTGCCTTGGAGAATCTGCTTTGACTCCATGAGAACTGACCCCTGTGTTCACACCCGGACCATGATTAGAGGTTAATTTAAAATCAAGGAAACCTTTGTAAAAAGTTTTTCAGTGTCATGAAGTGAAGGACATTGTGACATATAGAGGATATTTACTCTTTTTTTAAAGGTGAATACCAAATATATTTCATCTCCTGTGATCAAAATAGCAGCAATTTCACGAGTGCGTAGCCAAGTGAAATCGCTCATATTATCAACACATGAGATAAAATATTTTTGGTATTTACCGAAAAAAAGAGAGTAAATTTTCTTTTTTATTTTGTTTTCTGTTTATGATAATGACTGAAAACAGACAGCTTCAAAAAATAACTTTTTTCCAAATCTATTCTTTTTCTATTCTATCCCATAACCTTACTAGGTCGTTGGGGCACCACAGATGACTTCGAAACAATCCCTTTCCACCTCGTCCTGTCTTCAGCTGCCCTAGTTGAGCTGGCAAAATCCCTGTCCACTCCTTAATATTGTCTTCCCACCTCTTCTTCTGTCTACCTCTTCTCTTTTTTTTTTCTTTCACTGTGCCCTGTAGAATCGTCTTTGCTAAACCAGAACACCTTGAGACGTGGCCAAACCACCTTAGTTTCCGTTTCTTGACCAGCGTCAGGAGTTCGTCATATTCTCCAATGGCTACTTGGATCTTCCTGTGAACCTCCTCATCCTTAATTTTGCTTGGCGCAGCGCGTTTAGTGGGTATAATATTGGTTTTTTATTTTATACTTAGCAGAGAATTCAATGCATATCTAGAACTAATAAAAGTGACATTGTCTACCGTGAAAATATACCGTATCAATTCACTAGTGACAGATACGATTTATAATTTTTCACTGTAGCAAACCGCGGCTGTTTTTGACAACTTTGGGCTTAATTTCTTTCCGAAAAGGTCTAAAATGTAGCGTTCTTGTCTGACATTATGCTTTGGACGTTAGCACATCAAATCATGCAATTGACGTCACTTGTTGAGCTGGAGTATCACTAATTTGCACGCGATGTCAATCCGGCAACAGATGCAAGCAGCTGTCTTAAATCGCCAATTTCATTCAATTCATTCATCAAAATAACATTGTTAACCATTTTCTACTCACTAAACGCGCTGAGACAAGCTAAATTAACGAGAAATGACAGGAAAAAAGTTATTTAAGAAGCGGCCTGTTTTGTAAATAAAAAGAACATCTACTTTTTTTCGGTAAATACCAAAAAAATTTCATCTTATGTGTTAAAAATAACAGCAACTTCACTCGTGCTACACAGTTGTGAAATTGCTGATATTTTTAACACATTCAATGAGTTTAGTATTCACCTAACAAGTGTTGTCAGAAGACAATGAAGTGCACCTCATGGGTACCTGATTCTAACAGTTACAAAGTCTTCAAATATATGAGGTTATCTGCAGTGTCAGACTGAACCATTATCCCAGATATATGCTGAATACCTGCTAATCTATTAATCCATGTTGCCAAGTAATATGTTAATCTTTTAAACAGTTTTGGAAATACAAGGCAAAATAACTGAACCCTGAAATATAGGTCACAGTGCCCTACAAATAGTATGAACTTATTTGCAGAGTCAAACTGAACCATTTTCCCATGTATGGAAATCTGCTAAATATTGTTCAAGATATGTCAAAAATCACTGAACCATGAAATGTAGGTCACAGTGATCTATAAATAGTATGAGGTCATTCGCAAAGTCAGACTGATCCACAGTGCCAGATATGAAGTCAATCCATCTAACAGCATCCTCAGCACTCTAGGGTCAGTAACTCTAAGGCAAATTGTACAATATGGACTAATGTCAAATGAAATGTAGGTCACAGTGATCTATAAATAGTATGAGGTCATTCGCAAAGTCAGACTGATTCACTGTGCCAGATATGAAGTCAATCCATCCAACAGCATATTCAGCACTCTAGGGTCAGTAGCTCTAGGGCAAATTGTACAATATGGTCTTATGTCATATGTGTCTGAGATTTTATGCTTGTCGATGGCATTTCCATATCATAGAGTCTCATAGCGATTGATAAATGCACTTTTCAGCTTTTCCTAATCAAAAGCCTTACAGACAAAATTTGTCCTTGCCGTAAAAGAGATCAAGGTCAATCGAAGGTAATCATTTATATCCATTTACTAGTACTACCGTCCCAGATACTACATACTATGTCTCAAAGCAATCCTACCTGTGGATCTAGGGAAGAAGATTTTTTAAAAGTTTTATCATATATGGTTATGGTGGCCACCTTGGCCATGTGACCTGGACCAAATATAAACTTTCTTTCCCCCTTTGCCTGAAGGCTGCATATGAAATTTAATTGAAATTGGCCCAGTAGTTTCAGAGGAGAAGTCCTTTAAAAATGTTGACATACAACAGGCAAATGACCTTTGGCCACGGTCACTAATGACCTTGACCTCTAGTATTCTTAGGGGTTGACGATGACTGCATTTCCATATCACAGAACACAACAGCAACAGAAAAATGCACTTTTTCAGCTCTTCCCATTCAAAAGCCTAAGGGAACAAATTTGACCTTGCCATAAAATAGGTCAAGGTCAATCCAAGATCATCTTTTATATATACTTTGTAGTACTAGAGTCCAAGATGCTACATACCAAGTTTCAAGGCAATCGGCGCAGTAGCTCTGAAGAAGATTTTTTAAGGTTTTTACCACATATGGGCATGGTGGCCATTTTGGTCATGTGACCTGGGACAAATATATAAACTTGCGTTCCCCCATCCTGATAAGGCTCCATATGAAATTTGGCTTCAATCGGCCCAGCGCTTTCTGAGAGAAAGATGTTTAAAGTTATGAAAGACGCCAATGAGGACACGCCTCCGACAGACTAAGGCTATACTACAAGCTCACCTTGACAGGTGAGTTAACAAGAGGACCATTGGTCCTGTAGCTCACCTGAGTCCATTCAGCCTCAGTACTCTATGGTAAGTTACTCTAAGGCAAATTGAACACATAGGTGGTGGTATCATACCTGTGACCCTCAGGGTGGAAAATGAAAAAGACAAAAATCATCAACCTGGCCAAAATTCCTACTGGTCTAATATTTTATGGCTGTCCTAGATACCTGCAAGTTTGAAGAAGTTGCGGTCAAAACTAAAGGTGCTATGGCCCGGACAACATTTTCCCCATTATAAGTCTATGGGACCTTTTTGTTGCCAAATTTGATCAAGATTGGCCAGCTACTTTAGCAAATATTAATGCTTAAAAGTGTGAACATACGACGGACCAAGCCTAAACTATAAGCTCACCTTGTGGCGTGAGCCTTCGGCTCAGGTGAGCTAAAAATAGCAACAGTGACCATGACCTTAGAATGCTGAAATGCAAACTTGTTCAAGATATTGTCATACTAAACATTTGTGTGAAGTTAAATCAAAATCAGTCCATAAATAAAGGCCCTAGAGCGATGACAAAGTTTTTCTAAAAATAGCCACTGTGACCTTGACCTTGACCCAAGAACGCTGAAACGCAAACTTGTCCAAGATATTGCCATACTTATTACTTGTGTGAAGTTAAATAGAAATTGGTCCATAAATGAAAGCGCTAGAGCTATGACAAAGTTTTTCTATAAATAGCCACTGTGAACTTGACTTTGACCTTAGGACGCTGAAATGCGAGTTTATTCAAGATATTGTCATACTAAACATTTATATGAAGTTTTAATCAAAATAAACCCATAAATGAAGGAGCTAGAGGGATGACAAAGTTTTTCTAAAAATAGCCACTGTGACCTTGACCCAAGAATGCTGAAACGCAAACTTGTAAAAGATATTGTCATACTAATCACTTGTGTGATATCAAATTGAATTCAGTCCACAAACTGAAGGAGCTAGAGCGATAACTAAGTTTTTCTAAAAATAGCCACTGTCTCCTTCACATTGACCCCAGAATGCTGAAGTGCGTTCTTGTCCGAGATACTGACATACTTATCACTTGTGTGAAGTACAATCGAAATCATTCCATAAATGAAGGCACTATAATGATGACAAAGTTTTTCTAAAAATAGCCACCGTGAACTTGACATTGACCTAAGGATGCTAAAACCCAAATTTATTCAAGATATTGTCATACTAAACATTTGTGTGAAGTTTCACCAAAATCGGTCAATAAATTAAGGCGCTAGAGCGATGACAAAGTTTTTCTAAAAATAGCCACTGCGACCTTGACCTCAAAACGCTGAAATGCAAACTTGACCAAGATATTATCATACCAATCACTTGTGTGATATCAAACTAAATTCAGTCCACAAATGAAGGCGCTAGAGCGATGACAAAATTTTTCTAAAAATAGCCACTATGACCTTGACCTTGATCTCAGAACGCTGAAATGCAAACTAGTCCAAGATATTGTCATACTTATCACTTGTGTGAAGTTAATCGAAATCGGTCCATAAATGAAGGCGCTAGAGTGATGACAAAGTTTTTTCTAAAAAAAGCCACTGTGACCTTGACCTTGACCCCATCATGCTGAAATGCAAACTTGTTTGAGGTAATGTCATACCCAATACTTGTGTGAACTTACATCAAAATCGGCTTATAAATGAGGTAGCTAGAGCGATGACAAACAGTGAATATATGTACATACATACAAACATACGTATGTATGGGACAGATCCTATATCCGTCCACAACTTCATAGTGCGAGAGGATGATAATCCAACCTGGCCCACATTCGAAAAGGTTCGAGATGTTTTAGCTGTCCTGATTACCTGCAAGTTACAAGAACTTGCGATCAAAAATGATGAAGCTAGGGCCTGGACAACATTTTCACCATTATAAGTCTATGGGAATATATTTTGTCGCTCAAGGGCAAGTAACTCTGAAAAGAATGATTCAACCTCGCCCACATTCGAACTGGTCCGAGATGTTTTGACTGTCCTCGGTACCTGCAAGTTACAAGAAGTTGCGATCAAAAACAAAGAAGCTAGGGTCCGGACAACATTTTCCCCATTATATATTTTATCGCTCAAGGGCAAGTAACTCTGAAAAGAATGATTCAACCTGGCTCAAATTCGAACTGGTCTGAGATGTTTTGGCTGTTCTGGATACCTGCAAGTTGCAAGAAGTTGCGATCAAAAATGATGAAGCTAGGGCCCTGACAATATTTTCGCCATTATAAGTCTATGGGAAAATATTTTATTGCTCAAGGGCAAGTAACTCTGAAAAGAATCGTCCAACCTGGCCCAAATTCGAACTGGTCAGAGATGTTTTGACTGTCCTGGATACGAGATCAAAAACGAGGCAGCTAGGGCGCAGACAACATTTTCCCCATTATATATTTTATCGATCAAGGGCAAGTAACTCTGAAAAGAATGATTCAACCTGGCTCAAATTCGAACTGGTCTGAGATGTTTTGGCTGTTCTGGATACCTGCAAGTTGCAAGAAGTTGCGATCAAAAATGATGAAGCTAGGGCCCGGACAACATTTTCCCCATTATAAGTCTATGGGAAAATATTTTATCGCTCAAGGGCAAGTAACTCTGTAAAGAATCGTCCAACCTGGCCCAAATTCGAACTGTTTCCAGATGTTTTGGCTGTCCTGGATATCTGAAGTTACACGAAGTTGCCATCAAGAATGAAGAAGCTAGGGACCGGACAACAGTGTGGACGTACGACGGACGGACGACGGACCAAGCCTATACTATAAGCTCACCTTGTGAGCCTTCGGCTCAGGTGAGCTAATAATATTGTATGCCTAGCTTTTGTACCAGTACAAAAAGGTATGTGTAATATTCATTTAGAATATGTCTGGCTAAATAGTTTTGAATTCTTTAAAATTTTAATTGTGTCTTCCTAATTTATCTCTTGCCAATCATATTTCTGTTGAGAGAACTGTATTTTTCTCATATTAAGGTGTATCGATACAGTATGTGTATTAAGGTGAATCGAAACAGTGTGCATATTAAGGCTGCGCAATGCGTTACTTTTGTACAGTATTTTGTAGTTTAAGGAAATGGTTTGTAATACATATTAATGTGTGTTGCGGTAAAGTATGTCTATTTGACTTTGAGCGACGTCAATTGCATTCATGTTATTACTGCGTTAGTACATTTTACATGAGTTTCATTAGTTTACTGTTATATGTTGCGTACAGAACTGGACTGATTTGTAATGAAACAAATTTACCGACTTGACATCAATCGAAGTGACGTTATAAACACACACCGCATTAAGGTTTATTGAATGTACTTACGGTAACTGTAACATATGGTCGTCATATTTTTGATTTGCCTTCACGATGTCATATATGGCATATCATTGGCGTCGTGATGTCAGATCAAAAGAAATGACCACCAAACTTATGAGTGATAATTAACAAGAGGACCATTGGTCCTGTAGCTCACCCGAGTCCATTCAGCCTCAGTACTCTAGGGTAAGTTACTCTAAGGCAAACTGGACACATAGGTGGTATCATACCTGTGACCCTCAGGGTGGAAAATGAAAAAGACAAGAATCATCCAAGCTGGCCCAAATTTGAACTGGTCCGATATTTTATGGCTGTCCTAGATACATGTACTTGCAAGTTTGAAGAAGTTGCAGTCAAAACTAAAGATGCTATGGCCCGGACAACATTTTCCCCATTATAAGTCTATGGGACCTTTTTGTTGCCATGGTAGCCCCAGTTTTAAACCAATCTGCCCCAAAACAGTATCAAATCAATCCCCCCCACCCCCCCCCCCTAACAATGCTACATAGAAAATTTGATCAAGATTGGCAACTTACTTTAGCAAATATTAATGCTTAAAAGTGTGGACGTACGACGGACCAAGCCTATACTATAAGCAAACCATGTGAGCATTCGGCTCAGATGAGCTAAAAATAGCAACTGTGACCTTGACCTTAGAATGCTGAAACGCAAACTTGTTCAAGATATTGTCATACTAAACATTTGTGTGAAGTTAAATCAAAATCGGTCCATAAATGAAGGCTCTAGACAAAGTTTTTCTAAAAATAGCCACTGTGACCTTGACCTTGATCCCAGGACGTTGAAACAAAAACTTGTCCAAGATATTGCCATACTTATCAATTGTGTGAAGTAAAATCGAAATTGGTCCATAAATGAAAGTGCTAGTGCGATGAGAAAGTTTTTCTATAAATAGCCACTGTGACCTTGACTTTGATCTCAGGATGCTGAAATGTGAGCTTGTTCAAGACTTTGTCATACTAAACATTTGTGCAAAGGTTTTAATCAAAATGGGTCCATAAATGAAGGCTCTAGAGCCATGACTTTTTCTAAAAATAGCCACAGTGACCTTGACCTTAACCCAAGAACACTGAAATGCCAACTTGTCCAATATATTGTCATACTAATCACTTGTATGATATCCAATTGAATTCAGTCCACAAATTGAAGGCGCTACAGCGATGACAAAGTTTTTCTAAAAATAGCCACTGTGTCCTTCACCTTGACTCACAAACACTGAAACGTGTTCTTGTCCAAGATATTGTCATACTCATCACTTGTGAGAAGTACAACTGAAATCATTCCATAAATGAAGACAATAGAATGATGACCAGACAACATTTTCCCCAATATAAGTCTAAGGGAAAATATTTTATCGTTCAAGGGCAAGTAACTCTAAAAAGAATGAGCCAACCTAGCCCAAATTCAAACTGGTCCAAGATGTTTTAACTGTCCTGGATGCCTGCAAGTTTGAAGAAGTTGCCATCAAAAATGAAGAAGCTAGGGCCCGGACAACATTTTCTCCATGGTAAGTCTATGGGAAAATATTTTATCGCTCAAGGGCAAGTAACTCTGAAATGAATGATCCAACCTGGCCCAAATTCGAACTGGTCCAAGACGTTTTGACTGTCCTGAATACCTGCAAGTTTGAAGAAGTTGCGATCAAAAATGAAGAAGCTAGGGCCTGGACAACATTTTCCCCATTATAAGTCTACGGGAAAATATTTATCGCTCAAGGGCAAGTAACTCTGAAATGAATGATCCAACCTGGCCCACATTCGAACTGGTCCGAGATGTTTTGACTGTTCTAGATACCTGCAAGTTTGAAGAAGTTGCATCAAAAATGAAGAAGCTAGGGCCCGGACAACATTTTCTCCATGGTAAGTCTATGGGAAAATATTTTATCGCTCAAGGGCAAGTAACTCTGAAATGAATGATCCAACCTGGCCCAAATTCAAACTGTTTCGAGATGTTTTGACTGTCCTGGATACCTGCAAGTTTGAAGAAGTTGCAATCAAAAATGAAGAAGGTAGGGCCTGGACAACATTTTCCCCATTGTAAGTCTATGGGAAAATATTTTATCGCTCAAGGGCAAGTAACTCTGAAAAAAAATAATCCAACCTGGCCCAAATTCGAACTGGTCCAAGATGTTTTGACTGTCCTGGATACCTGCAAGTTTGAAGAAGTTGCGATCAAAAATGAAGATGCTAGGGCCCGGACAACATTTTCCCCATTATAAGTCTATGGGACCTTTCTGTTGCCATGGTCACCACAGTTTTAAACCAATCTGTCTCAAAACTATATCCAATCAATCCCCCACCCCAACCATGCTACACATAAAATTTGATCAAGATTGACCTTCTACTTTAGCAGATATTAATGCTTAAAAGTGTGGATGGACAACGGACAACGGACGACAGACGCCGGACGACGGACCAAGTCTATACTATAAGCTCACCTTGTGAGCCTTCGGCTCAGGTGAGCTAACAAGCTATTGATAGGATCTATTGTATGGCATAGGTTCGTACGCTTAGTTTGAAGAAGTTGACTTAACAGGCATGCAAGCTACATTTTCTGTAATTGTCCTTAATGTAACTAGAAACTGTGTTTGTGAAACACTATGCCCCCAACCATATGCTTGTCACTAAAGGTCTAGTCCTTTTTGATGACCTATCCATATTTAAAATTTGAAAACCCTAGGGCCAGTGATTCTTGCTCCCAGTAGCTGCATAAATAATATCTAACAGAGGGAATAGCTCGGTAATTAATAAACATAGAGTTACCTACCTTTATAAAAACATCTAGCACATCAAGGACTACCTATATACCAAAAATCAGCTTTCTAGGTTAAGCGGTTCACAAATTGGAAAAATGCCAAATTCCGACAAGGGCCATAACTCAACCATTTTTTTGACGGAATTTACCCAAAAGTTGATCAGATCTTGTATATCTCACCACAAAGCTGTATACAAAATTTCATTATCCTAGGTCAAATACTTCTCGAGATATTGTGGTAACAAGATTTCATTTCAATTCTGATAAAGGGGAGGTAACTCCAAGAATACAAGTTTGACGGATTAAAAAAAAATTACGGTCCGATTATTTTTCATGACCTATCCATATTTGAAATTTCAAAACCCAAGACTCAGTGGTTCTTGCTCCCAGTAGCTGCATAAGTAATAACTAACAGGGGGAATAACTCCATAATTAATTATCATAGAATTACCTGCTTTTTTTTATAAAAACATCTAACACATCAAAGACTACCTATGTACCAAAAATCAGCTTCTTAGGTTAAGCGGTTCAGAAGTTGGAAAAATGCCAAACTCGACAAGGGCCATGACTCAATCATTTTTACACGGAATTTGCCCAAAAGTTGATCATTTCTTGTATATCACACCCCAAACCTGTATACTAAATTTCATTATCCTAGGGCAAGTCCTTCTTGAGAATTCGTGGTAACAAGATTTCATTTTAATTATGATAAGAGGGAGGTAACTCCAAAAGTACCAGCTTGACGGTGGAAAAAAAATATACGTGTCCGCTCATTTTTCATGGGCTATCATATTTTGAAATTTCAAAACCCTGGGGCCAGTGATTCTTGCTCCCAGTAGCTGCATAAGTAATAACTAACAAGGAGAATAACTCCATGATTAATCATTATAGAGTTACTTGACCTTTATAAAAACATTTAACACATCAAGGACTACCTATATATCAAAAATCTGCTTCCTAAGTTAAGCGGTTTAGAAGTTGGAAAAATGCCAAATTCCGACAAGGGCCATAACTCAATCATTTTTTAACGGAATTTGCACAAAAGCTAATCTGTTCTTGTATATCTCACCCCAAACCTATATATAAATTTCATCATCCTAGGTCAAGTACTTCTTGAGATATCGTGGTAACAAGATTTCATTTTAATTTCGATAGAGGGGAGGTAACTCCAAAAGTACAAGTTCGACGGCGGAAAAAAAAATAAGGGTCCCCTCATTTTTCTTGACCTATCCATATATGAAATTTCAAAACTCTAGGCCTAGTGGTTCTCAGGGAATATAGCTGTATCAAATGGCACTGACGAACTGACGAACGGACAAGGCGAAAGCAATATGCCCCTCCAACTTCTTCGAAGTTGGGGGCATAAAAAAACATTCATTTTGATCATTTATGTTTTATGTCGGTCATGGTAATACCTGTTGACGTCAGTATAATTCTCGACAATGTTTTGACTTCAGATCCTTCGCCCATATGCAGAGTAAGGTCTGCGTTTCCTCATTGTTATATTTTATAAGGACAATTTGAGCTTTTTATCGCGTGCGCCAGCTGTGCCTAGTGACATGGCTGGCATGTGTGCTTTATGCTCAGTATTTACCGAGGTCACTATATGATTTTTCCAAGACAAGCTAGGTCTTGCGTATTGTTATTGTAATGAATTAAGTGTAAGTTCGTTAATTTTAGGCATTTCAAGTAAGCTGTTGTGGCTTGAGCCATTCCTCATAGGATATCCTTAATAGCTTGATATTCGATATGTCCAATGATATCAGAAGCCTAGCAGAGGCGGGCCATATCATGCCCAGGGCAATCTTCAATCAAATTGATTATTTTCTAAAACGCCCAGCAGTGGCGGATTATACCACAGTCTTCTTGGAGTAATAAGATATGTGCACTATTTGAATGGACACATTCCACTAAGTGGTACCACTGGTTGAGATTTATTCAACAGAGACTGGTCCCTGAAGATATTACAGGGAGTGACCAGTGTCAGTGTTGCCAGCAGTCTATGTGAAAAAGGCCTTAACTTATTTTTTTTGTGTGGGGTTTTATTGATTTTTTTGTGTTCAGTTCATAATGCTGAGCCGAGTATGGGGTTGGCATGGATCTGTAGTTGATAGTCCCATGTACACCATCAAGTGCAGATTTAAAGCAAAATCCATACTCAGGCCAGCAAAATGAACTGATCTGTTCTGTGTGTTGTCGTATATGTATAAGTTGTGAATTGTATTATTTGTAGACAGAAATTTCATAATCACATAAAAATCATCTTTAATTCTAACTTTGTTAGAGTTTCATTGTTGAGATGTCGTACATTGGTTGATTACGCTATGAGCTGGAAATCGCCCTCCGCCATCTTGGCGGCACATGAAGCTCTACAATCCGCTGTAGAGTTTTCTGTGTAATACAGATTTAAATATTAATTACACAACTGTTACCATAAAAATTCTATGTATTGTGACAGACAAATCTGAGCAAACTGTGCAGACCCAGAGCAGCCTGCTCCTTAAGGAGCAGTCTGATCAGAGTCTACACCATTTGCCATTTCACCTACACCTTTTAGCTCCATTACTGAATTGAAATATCAAACTGTTCCATTTTCAGGAAGATAATGGTAATTGTTTTAAGTGTCCCAATTTTCTTAATTTTTACAGTTATACCCTTGGATAATTTTGTGTTGCAGGATGCTAAAGTCATTGTTGCTTTATATGAACATAGATCAAGAGGATTGTATAGCTTACGATGCCTCGTCTAAATACCATCTGGTTTGAAGCTCTAATCTTGCAAAACAAATGGTCAACATTTGAGGAAAAAGCTACTCTTTTTATCTAGTCTACCTTACAATTTGAGAAAGAGTTGGAACAAATAATTGCTAGGACACTCTTTTTAATACATCAAAGTATCTTCAGAGCTAAGTACATTTTCAACAACGGATTTTATTTTTCAGATTTTTGTGCAGAAAATTACCCATTGATCTTTTCATATAAAATCACTCTTTTAAACAGCATGTCCTCTATTCTAAATTGTAAAGAACAACCAAAATAAGAAGTCTGCTAACTTTCAGGGAGATACAGTAATTTTATATAGTTTTATTGAGATTTTTGTAGAAACCACAAATCAACACCTTAAATAACATACATGTCCAATATTAAAAGTCACATCAATATACCGTAAAAATTCTAATTATTGGGACACCATAAATAATTACCACATGACCTAAAATGAGAACAGTTTGGTTTTACAGTGCAGTAATGTGTCCAAAATATGCAAATGGGATGGCAAATAGGAGCAGTCTGATCTGGTTTGCACTATTTGGTCAGACCTAACTGTCCCAATATATAGAGGTTTTACGGTATTTACACTTGCCACAGACTTCACAAAGGTAAACCGTATAGAGCAACTGGCTTCATACACAGAGGAACGACAGTTGATTATGTGACATTGTCGTCATGCGACGTCTAAGGTAACAATGGTCATGATTGGTCCACTTAAACGTTCAATTGATGCCACATCATGGTGACAGCTGTTTAAAGCAATGGCCAAATACGTCGTTTCTGTCTTTTCTTCGATGCATATTTTGCATTTAATTACCGTACCACGAAAACAGCACAGGAAAGGTCTAAAAATACAGTGTAAATATAAGAATAAAAATTTGAATTTTCAGCGTTCATCGTGTGAAGAAGCCAGTGGTCATCGCTAAAATTCTACAAGAAGCGCTTCCCGCTTCATGAAATTTTAGCTCTGCCCACTGGCTTCATCACACGATGAACGCTGAAAAATCAAATTTCAATTCTTAAATAAAGCAGTTTCATTGTTTCAAATAAGGTGTATGGGTATATAGCTTTTTGTTCCCCACCATCATTCTAAGGGTAATAGCTTTTGTGACTTCCTGTTTGTTTTCCTTGACAACAGAGCTCTCCGAAATGGGGTGTACTTTTCAAGGAAAGAATTCTCTCAGGAGCATATTCTCCCCTTTAAGTGGTGACCCCTAAATTAAAAGTGTAACAATTAAAATAAATAAAAGCAAATTTTTATTTATGTCTTTGGCACTTAGGAATCATTTCTGGGCTTAAAGGAAGTGATTCTCCTTCTAGAAGAACTTTTCTCACATTCACATTAATCCTAGACTGGTTGAGATACTTTTCAAATGGAGTCCAGTCTGTTTCTTTTATCACTCTGTCCATTAATGCTTTCAAGTCCAATAAATTGCAAGTTTTACCTTCGCTTGACAGAGAAAAACACTGGTCAATGGTAGCATCTACTTTGCTATCAGAAGACTCATACACTACTTTACTTGAAGTGTTTTGATTGGCTGATGAATTATAGGGATCTTCCTCCTCCAGTTCCTGATCAGAAGATGCTTCATTGTTGTCATTTGTACCAGCTGTATAACTAATTTCCTTGCTAAAAGAACTAGTGACACTTTTATTTTCTGTTCTTGCTTCCGAGTCACTTTGCTCACTAAAATCCACATCAAAACACCTATCAGAATCATTTCTCATGACAGATTCTATCCCATTTGATGTAGCAGGACTCAGTTCCGCTACAACAACTGGTTTGGCTTCAGACTGGACGCTATTGTTGAGCTTTTGATGACCATTTATCACAAGATTATTATCAGTTTTCCTGTCAGAACTGTTACAGAAACAAGCCTTTATGTAATCTTGATCAGCCTGTAGTATTCTTGGTACAGCATGGTAGGACAGTCTAGCAGGACCTGTCATCAGGCTGATATCCCCACTGTGTAGGAAGAGGGGAACCGGTTTAGTAGCTTTGGTTGGCCCTCCAATCATAAATATACAATCCTGGCCAAAACTGAAATAGACAGCAGTAAATTTTATCAAATTAAGGTGGCTGGATACCCTTCCATACTTTGGCCGCCATTAACAAGAGGAATCAATTTAGCAGGTTTATATGTACTTCCTTGGTACAAAAATTCTTTTCCCAAACAAGGCTGCTGTTACTCTCTATAGCAATAAATTCTTTTCTTAATAATAAGCCTCCTATGACACAAATATTTCAAAATAAGAATAATCTGCCTTGGAGGTCTATCCATACACCTTGAGACCGTTTTTAAGAAAGCAAGAATGAAGTTGGTCACCTGCAGACAAAATGACCTTCACTGATGCTAATGTAAACATTACACGTAAAAAAGTAACTCCATTACAAAGATAAATTTACATCATAAGAAAGCACTAATGTGCACCTAAGACAGATTATCTCAGAACTGTTATAGACCACACTCAAGCATTGACCTGTCAATGCCGCTAGGGTCAAGTCGGGTAAATTCGGACAGCAGGTAAATTTGGACAGTGACATTGTTTCCTTTATATGTCTATTGTTTGGAATAAAAACAAAATTCACTGGGCAAACAGTAAAAAACCTGATGAGACGGCTTATGGGCCGTCTCATCTGAATTTTCACTGTTTGCAATGGTATGTTCAAATTTACCCGCTGTCCGAGGTTACCTGATTTGAACCTACACTGACAATTTCAATACAGAACTGACGAGTCCATTTAAAAATAAAAAGGTGTCTAGTCTGACTTTTGTTTCACAGAAATTTCAGATTCTATGGCAATGGATCTAAATCTACATCAGTCCCAAAGACCTATTTTATGGCACACAAGGGATTAATGGGTTAAATATACTGCATACATACCTAAATGAGATGAGTGGAGCAGCTTTATCTAATTCTGAAACATCTGTATGTCCCATCAGGGTTGATTCCATTCTGTAATAATTTACAATTCCTGCCTCTGATGAGAAGTCTTTGTAGCCCATTGCCTCGGCTATATAGTTACACAGATATGCCAGGTCATTGGGAAACCCCTTTCTTCGATCAGAAAAATACTCCTATATAAACAGAAAACTTAACATTAAAACCATACCAAAACTAATAATACATGATATGAGCCTGTATCAGAGCTCTAGACAAGAGGGGTATTTGATGATAATTGACAGATAATTTTTTATATTTTTCACTGACACCATGTTGTGACTCCTCATCTGAACTGTCTCATTGAGACAGTTCAAATGGGGGGAGGGTCACAACATATGTTTTATGCAGAAATAAAAAAAATTATCAATAATTATCACCAAATACCCCTCTCATCTAGAGCTCTGCTTTATGGTGACTGGTAAAACACAAAATTTTTAAAGGGACAGATGACTCATAAACCTCCACTACAGACCATGGGTTATGGCCCAGACATATCTTGCCTGAATCTTGAGAGCAAGAGCTGCCATTCTTCTTCATGACACATCATCTCATTATGATGCAGCTGTCTGTAAAATTACATGACTACATCCCATATTGCAGAGTATTGAAGAGTCATGAACCTGACATAATGGATGGATGCATGAATGGCCATCAATAACATTTTATCTTATCTTTCACCTAATCACACTGGTCTGGCATTCAACACAGGTAACGAAGACAACGTACATGAAATTTGCTTGTTCCGCTCATCAGGATAAGTTTGTTTCAGAAGTATAGTCTCACGGACCATCCGACCACCGACTCTTGATATAGGAATCAAAAGTTTTACTGAATTGATATGCATAGTCAAGAAATGCTTGAAAACAATTTTTCGGCTACAACGACTAGGCAACGAATCAGTGTAGAAACTTATTCAAGCACTGTATTTAAACTACACGGAATTTGTTCGAAAATCCTATCTGACTAAGAGGTATAACAAACTGCCGGGTCCGTAAGAATGATAGTTTGAAATTACTCTAAGAAGTATGCGAAAACAATCGAGTTTTATAGTTCGTGGCTTCGTTGCCTATGTTGAATGCCAGACCAGTGTGCTAATCATGCTGCCATAAAAAATATGTTATGCAACCTACATTAGGATTGCCTTTGCACTCCCTATAAAAACAGGAGTTGTCAGAGAACAACAAAGTGCACCTCATGGATGCCTGATTCTCAGAGTTACAAAGACCTACAAACATATGAGGTCAGCTCAGAGTCAGACTGAATCTGACAATTATCCAAGGTATATGATGAAAACCTACTAAATAGTGCTTGAAATATGAAGCAAAATCACTAATCATGAAATGTATGTCAAAGTATCCTCAAAAGTCTATGAGGTCATTAGTGTCAGACTAACCCATTTTGCCACATACAATGTTAATCTATCAATCAGAGTTAGAGATACTGATCCATGAAATATAGGTCACATTGACCAAGAAATAGTATGAAGTCATTTGCAGTGTCAGATTAACCCATTTTTTTATCCCAGGTATGATGCATATCTACTAAAAAGTGCTCACAAAATATATCAGCATCACTGAACCATGAAATGTAGGGCACAGTGATCTCTAAATATCATGAGATCATTAGCAATGTCAGATTGATCTATTATGGCAGGTATGGTATACAATTGTCAATCCATCAAACCTTGTAGGAAATATAAGGCAACATCACTGAACCAGTGGCAAAGGTCAAGGGCACGAGAGTCAGCAAGGATGTGTTGCAACTGCTGCAATTATAGGGATATTGACAAAGTATCAACTCTCTTGTGTCAAAATATCATCAAAACTGAAAATTTTGCCATAAAAATGGTGCCTAACAGCAGAGTCAGTCAACCGTAACATATAGGTCAAGGATATATAATTGTGTGATGCAGCTGCTGCAGTCATAACTCATATGGATGTATATATGTACCAAGTACTGTATGAAGATTGTAAATGCTGCAGTTTGTAAGATACAGAGTTAAACATCAAGTTAAGATACCATTGTTAACATCGGTTAACCTGATCAAGGACGCTGAAGAGGACACTGGCACTAACCCAAATGCATACTCAGGAGGGATAAAGCAGAAGCTCTCTTTTGCATTTGCAAAGGTGCACTAAACAAACGTTCTTGTTGCATCCTTCCTTAGTATTTCCCTATTATGTATCTAAACCTTGCAGGCATGATAAAATGTTACCCAAAAGTTCCAGTTAAATAGTCTGCATTCATTCCTTGCATATACATGGTGTACCTTTTTATGAGTGGGTCTCTCCAGTTGTATAGGAGAAGCGAAATACTTCCACAGACACTTGTTCTAGCTTTTACCATTTTTGTGTGACTATTTCAAGAATGACTTCTTATATATTACATTGTATAAAAACTTTAGTATTAGTAATACTAGTGGTGACATTCTCTGTGTTTACTATGGAATGCTGTTGTAACATTTGAAAATTTTTGCTGATTTTGCATTCTGTACATTTGGCCAAGACGTGAACACTCTCAACTCCAGTGCAGCCTCAGTTATGATGCTTTGCTGATCTTAGATTTTTTTCAGCCTAGTCCCACCCATTTCTCCAACAGTTAGGATAGTAAAAACGCTGCTATTCCAACTTTTTCTTCCATGTAGAGTGTCTGAGACAATAACAGATGGAAGAGAGTTTGTTGAGGGACTACTGTAATTGTAATATTTAACAAATTTTTAGACTGAAAGACTGATTTCGGGACATAAGCAAACAGTGCAGACCCAGTTCATTTACAGAAATGTTTATGCAAAAAAACCCACAAAAAAACATTAAGCATCCACCAGAAACCCCTTAAACTAGAAATGGACTGATCCCAATAATAAGGATCAACAAGTTCACTGGTCCAAAAAGGGCTAGAACTATGCTTGTGCTTTTTTTGCTGATAAACAGACAGACAGTACCTTGGTATTCCATTCATATTGATATCCCAGTGTGGCCCATCTTAGCTTCATCAACAGACTATCTTTCCTTAGGTCAGGCCTGAAACAAATAAAAACGTTCCAGATATAACTAGAAACATGGTAACTAATAGGGCCCCGCCTTTATGAAACTGATGACATTTAAGTCATATGTGCCCAACCAGAAATAACAATACCAGCTTTCTATTATCATGTTGTTCCTTCATATTCAATATGTTGTTTGAAATTAAGCTTCTGGTAGACAAGCAGAAATTTTGGGACCTTTTCAGGTTTTATGTGAGAAGTTGGAATACCCTACTACTGCTATAAATTTAAACTCTCCTGGCTCAAAGATAGGAAGAAGTCAGCCAGTTATCACACAATAGGCTGAGCCCTTATGCAGCATAAACAACAGAATCCCTAGTACAAGGAATACAGACAACTATCTTGAATAACGGGAACAAAATTACTGAATTCAGCATGAATGGATAATGCATTCAAAAACTTTGACTAACAAAAGGCAGAAAATAATGTTTTTTTTTTGTGGATAACATAAAGGTTTAGTAATTGAGATTTTATAAACCACTTTTTGTAAACTGTCACTGTTCTAAGTTTTAGGGATACTTCTGATATTGTTTTCTGCCATAATGTTCAGTGTTCCAATTTTTAACATTCTGTATTCTCTGTAAAACATGTTGTGGGGAAGCAGTAATAAAGGGCCACAGCATATGTTGTATGAAGAAAACTACCACAGAATTGGGATCAATCTCCACTATTATATCAATTTGAGCTCTGGCATCTGGGCCAGGTTGTTCAAAACAAGTGACATTTTTAGTTAACCCATTAATGCCTAATGGACTCTTCTATCTGTATATACTGGATGAGACCATTTGTCATTTAAGGGGTGTCAAGCTTAGTTTATTTTTTGTTTATTTTGAGGAAAAATACCCATTTGTTGTATGCAAAAAGTGTAGACCCTGATCAGATGCTGCATTTGCACTGTCTGCCTACATCCCATTTTTGGGGTACTAGGTATTAACGGGTTAACGAGACACTATACACAACAACGCCGCAACTTTTTGATGTAAATTTTCAGCAAAAAATATGAGCATACTAGATTTTAAATATACAAGAAGACTTAACAAATCCATGAGTTATAACTTTGTTAAGCTAACAATGCTTTTAACAACCAAGCCCAGGGCCCAGGTTCACAATCATTCTTAAAGTTGAGGACCACCTTAAAGTTAAGGTGGAAAATTTCGCCCTCAGAAAATCCATATTCAAACCATATTAAAAATTGCAGTTTTTGCGTGACTCTACTGACAATTGTCATAGAAATGTAATACGAAAGAAAAATTATATACATTTAGTTTTTGCAAGCTTTTATTTACACATGAAATTTTACACCTTAACTTTAAGGTCGTCCTTAAGTTTAAGGAATGATTGTGAACCTGGGCCCTGATGGCTTAAGGTGAGTACACCTTACTCTTTTCTGTCATTTAACAAAGGGAAATAACTGCTACTTCCTGTTTGCTTCCATCTGCTACCTCTTGTTTCCTTCAAAATAAAGGGAAAGAACTCATACAGGAGCAAATTTTTCCCTTTAACAGCTGATCCATATTAAGAAGGGAGGCAAAAATGAAACTGACTGAGCTGCTTCTCCTGAAAGTGCACTGATTCACCTTTGCATTACATAAAATTACAGGCCTACCCTTCTTCAGTGAGGCAGGTCTCCCAAATGTGAGAAGGCCTCTCCATGTGGGCATCAACATTTGTTGTGTTAGGTTTGACTGGAAAATCAACAAGACATCTCTGAACCCAATATCTCTGGTACTCAGCTTCAAATGGGTTCCGTATCACTACAAAGCCTGAAAACAGTGTAAATTAAGAAAATGAGTACCAAGCTCCTGATAAATAAAATAGATAAATAAATAACAATATTGAATAATTTTACTTTCTTTCTTATTGCAGCTCTCACAACATCACACATCTCCGTCTCAATACATGTAGCTGTTGTCTTTTGTGGGGGCATGAGAGCTAAGGTGGCATGGTGGAGGATGCCCGTGCTCTTTGGAACTCTATTACAAACATCTCTTACCTGATGTCTGCAGCTGCTAACAGCTATGTCTTGCAGACTATGTCAAATAATGTGTGCTCTGAGAAGGATGTGTGCCATCTGCCAAAAAATGCCCTTCACCTATGTTTTCCTAACTTTTGGGATTTAGTGACACACAAAAAGTTCAAAACACAAATGCGCACCTGTCACATTGAATTGGGTATGGGTAGTGTTAAAGTTCAAACTACATTATCAATTTTTACAGATAGAAGGGAGGTGTGTGTGTGTGAGGGGGGGGGGTCTCTACTAGAAGGGGGGAGGTTCTTTACTAGAAGGTATGCCGTATTTAATAGTATTTCTGTAACAAGCCATTTTTAACCTTTCAACCTTTATATAAATGTGGAAGGCTTTTCACTTTTCAAAATGCTCCTTTTCTGGCCAGCATCCTGGCCTGTTTTCAGGTTAGGCTAAACATTTTTTTACATACAGTCAACTCTGACTATTTAGAACACTAATATATCACAGTATCCTCCCATCGAAATGCTTCACAGAAGCTTGAAGCTTAGTATGACATCGACGACAGGTAATAACAGGTAATATCAAAGTACGAAATTGTTTTTTCTTCATATTTCAAGTCCTGTTATCTCAAATGACTGCTATCTCAAAATAAATTTTCTGGGACCAGAAAACTTACTTTGAGATATCGGAAGTTTCAGATTAACTTCAACTTTTGAGATATTGAGAGTTGACTGTATTTATACACGTGGTAATTTGATACAAAACCAACCTGGTTTGTTTCTCAGCTGATAAGCTCTCCACTCACTGACAGGCTTTAGTCCAGGGAACTGTTTTAATCCTTCTGGAGAAGCAAGTGGAAAATCTTCTACCTGCAAAAGAGTGAAAAGACTGTTGTTTTACCCCTAAACACCCTTATTTTTTTATACCAGATTCATTATTTAATCTCAGGAATTTTCAATACCCTAGAAATTCTATGCATTGGGACAGAATGGATAAGTCAGAGCAAATGGTGCAGACCCATACCCGACTTCTACTAAGAAGCCATCTGATCAGGATCTACACTGTTTGCCATTTGCATTGTTTGGTTGCTTAATTGCATTGTAAAGCCAAACTGTTCACTTTCAGTGGTCTTATTAAAGACAGAAAAGGACATATTCATCTATGCCACCGAAAAGGTCAGGAAAGAACTTATGGACGCCGAAAAGGACGTTCATTTACCATTTTATGCTAAAGAACTTTTAATACCATCATGGTATTACACAGTGCTTGAATAATATTTTTAGTGTGTGTTGTAGTAACTTCTGAAATTTTACAAAAAATATTATTATTTGATTAAATTGTGACAGTCAGATAAACAGATGTGACAAAAAGGGTAGAATATTTTTACAACTGTCAGTTTATACTGCAATCTATTTATCTGACTTTCACTAATATTACGTTAAATTACTATAAATTTTATAAATTACTATATATTTTTTAGAGGCATCATCCTGTCATGCAGTTTGACACTCATCTAATTTGACGCCCCTTTTGTTTTCTTTCTGTTTTTGGAATTACATGGAATTTTTGGCAAAGTCACATTGTTACTAGGATCTGTTAACATAAGAGGCTTACACTCGAAGGGTCTGCTGGGAAATCATAGGTATTCATGGAAGATGTACCCGTTTTATTTTGACTGGTCCTCTTTTTCTGTAAAATTCTTATGCTTTGAAAGGACTCTAAGATTTTTCATTCTCCCTTCCACTGATTAAAGAAGGGCAGTTGTCAGTTACTGGTTTAAGTAAGTGCACTTAGTACTGATTAACTGCTTAGGAGGTCTAAGCCTGCCCAGGAATAGTGTGCCGTCATGACCATAGCTGTTTACTGTAGAGGTTAAACAATAACACACACATAATACACTGTATAAAGAAAATGTGTATAATTTTAAGATGCCTACGTCGGGTGACAAATAATGCCTATTTAAGGGTGTCGAAATCCATGAGCCTAGGATACAATGTTGCCCAAAAAATATTATTACATTTAAGTATTAGGTCTTCAATTCAAACTGCTTATTTTGAATAATGGACAACTCGCCCCAAAGACAACTCATCCCAAGACAAGACGCCCCACTTTCAGGTGACAACTCCCCCCACATTCTGAGACAACTCGCCCTCCTAAAGAATTCACCCCCTCCTTTTGGAAGGCATCTCACAAAAAGTACAAGAGACAGCTTGCCCGACCTCATAAATCTGTCAAAACCCTGTCCGGTTAGGAACTAAAGGGGACAACAAGTACCAATAAGCATTAATGAATGTTTGTAGCATGCCTCACAGCCACAGTTTGATAACAATTAGGCATCAAATAACAGTGTAATTATCAACATAACAAGAGCTGTCGCCTGACAGCATAGCTCGCCTGAATAGGTGCTTGCCCATCACACAGTCGCTATGGTGGTGTGGACTGCTATGTATAAAACTTCAGGCAAGCATGTCCATAATGACAACACATTTATAAACAAAAGCTATCTCAGAAATGTCTTAAAATAAAAAAAAAAAAACATGAAATTTCAAAGTCCATGAGCTTGAGGTCAAAGAACTAAGGGGTAGGGGGGAGGAGGGCAGGGCTAGGATGTATCAAAGCCTTTAACCGTTATCTAACATCAGTCCAAGTATAAGTATCAACTGAGTCCATTGTGGCACTGTGAAATTATGTCTTCATTAATATAAAACTAATCAAAATCTTTAAGACAAAACTCAAAGTCCATGACCTTGACATCAAGGTCATCCAGTCGGGTAAGTATATAGTGTTTTGTAAAAACTCAAAAAAGTGTCTAACATCAGTTCAAGTGTAAACTAAATCTCTGCCAAGCATTATGAATCAGTACGCAATTAGAAAACTTTAATAAAGACCAAATTTCCTAAGTCCCTGACTTTGAAATCAAGGTCACCGAGCAGGGCTGGGGTAGTACTCTGTAAAACTTTGGACTAATATCTAACTACAGAACAAATATAAAAAGAATTCATCTATGGGTTCAGGAGATATGTGTCATTAAAAAACATTAACCAAAACATCCAATTAATAAAAAGACAATTTTCTAAGTCCATGACCTTGACATCAAGGTCACTGAAGGGGGTGGGGGTGGTACCATGGAAAACTTCGGACCAATATCTAACTACAGTGCAAGTATCAAAGGAATCCATCTATGGGTTAAGGAGATACTGGGCTTTAGAAAACTTTAACCAAAACATCCAGTCCCAAAAAACTCCCAATTTTCTAAGTCCATGACCTTGACATCAAGGTCAAGGAATGGGGTGGGGGTGGTACCATGTTAAACTTTGGACCAATATCTAACTACAGTGCAAGTATCAAAAGAATCCATCCATGGGTTAGGGAGATATAGGTCTTTAAAAAACTTTAACCAAAACATCCAATCCGGACGCCGACGCGGACGCGGACGCGGACGCGGACGCCGTGGTGACAACAATAGCTCTTCCTGAACTTTCGTTCAGGCGAGCTAAAAATGATCAGGTCATTTTCAACAATAAACAGCTTACATTAAAAATAAAAGGCCATCGGCCAAGTGTCACCCGACATTTGAAATGTGTCACAAACTTCAGCCCTTTATTCTGTTTCAGAGTAAATGTATGGCCAAAAACAGAAAATATATATATTACAGAACCTGGGAAGCAAATGATAACTGAACATAAGTAAAGACATATACCCAATTACTGGGCCTCTTTATAAAATACTTAAGTTCAGAACGGGGCATTTATGTGTAAAATCAGGTTACTGACTCTATAGGCCCTTACAAAACAAGAGGCCCAAATGGGCCTGATATCGCTCACCTGGCTATTGTGCAACGGAACCATTCTGATACAAAATTGGTCCAATTCCACTGAGAATTTCTCATTTTCACATTTTGCTACTTTTAGTAACAGAGGCCAACTTGCCTGGTCTTTATATATTTACTTTTGAAACAACTCAATGCAAGAATCATTTTGCCACAAATTTCATCAAAATCCATTCAGGGGTTACTGAGATATTGCCAGTTTCATGTTTTGTGCTATTTTTAGTAATGGCAGATGGCGGCCATCTTGGATTCCTAAAATGCAAAAAATCGAAAAGCCTTCATGCAAGGACCATTTTGACACAAATTTGGTCCAATTCCACTGAGATTTTCTGATTTTCACATTTTTCTATTTTTAGTAACAGAGGCCAATATGACTGGTCTTACAGTTAGATATTTTTGAAACATCTCAATGCAAGAATCATTTTGACACAAATTTCGTCAAAATCCATTCAGCGGTTACTGAGATATTGTCATTTTCATGTTTTGTGCTATTTTTAGTAACGGTGAATGTTCATGCAAGGAAAATTCTGACACAAAATTGGTCCAATTCCATTCAAGGGTTCTTGAGTAACTGTCATTTTTATGTTTGTGCTATTTTTAGTAACACCAGATGGCGGCCATCTTGGAATGCCAAATTGCAATTAATCGAAACGGCTTCATGCAAGGAACATTCTGACACAAAATTGGTCCAATTCCATTCAAGGGTTCTTGAGTAATTGTCATTTTTATGTTTGTGCTATTTTTAGTAACGGCCCCCATGGTGGCCATCTTGGATAGTCAACTGGCACAAAATTGAAATAATTCCATTCAAAAACCAATTCTGACCAAATCTGGTCAGAATTGGTTGCATTTTCTTTAGATATTGACATTTGAGCAAAATCGGCCTTGTAAACGCTAAGTAGGTCACTGTGACCTAATTCCGCAATAGATTTTTCTTATTTTTATAATTTTTAATACCAAGGTCCCACTTATGTTCCATGCAAACTTTCAACCAAATATACCAACTGGTTCTGGAGAAGAAGTTGATTTTGTTGTTTTTGCTATTTTTAGTAACAGCAGCCATCTTGGATTCTTGACCTGACCCAATTTTACAATTTTGAAACCCTGCAGTCTGGTCATGCTCCATGTGAAATTTGAGATCCATGGGCTCAGTGGTTTTAGAGAAGAAGTTGTTTGAAGTTGTTTAAATAGGTCATTTTTTGACATTGGCATTTGAGCAAAATTACACACGTAAACAGAAAGTAGGTCACTGTGACAAAACTCCGCTACAGATTTTTTCCATTTTTACAATTTCGAATACCAAGGTTTCACTGATGTTCCATGCCAAAATTCAGACAAATATACCCAGTGGTTCTGGAGAAGAAGTTTATTTTGTTGTTTTTGCTATTTTTAGTAACGGCGGCCATCTTGGATTTTCAACCTGACCCAATTTTACATTTCTAAGACCCTGGAGTCAGGTCATGCTCCATGTGAAATTTGAGAACCATGGGACCAGTAGTTTTACAGAAGAAGATGTTTGAATATTTGTTTTTAGGTGTTGACGGACAAATTCCGTGACGACGCATGATGCACAACGCAACGACGCACGCCGGACGCATTGGTATGACAATAGCTCACTATGGCCCTTCGGGCCAGGTGAGCTTATGAACAAAACATCAAGACTGTATACCCAGTAACAAAATAACAAGAGCCATAATCCTGCTTATGTGAATCTGATGAAAAATGAACAATGCATTTATGAAAATTCAGCCCATTAATATGAATAGTTCTGGAGTTATCCCTTTACCTTTAAGTGAATGTCTATCATCTATGAAAGGGAGATAACTCTGTCACTTATAATTTAACACATCCTTACAATAATCAGAATAATCAATTTACCAAATGCTAATAGTAATAGCATACCAAATTTCAGCTCTCTCGGTCAAACGGTTTAAAAGTTGGAAAAATGCCAAAAAACGACAAAGGGCCATAACTTTGTAAAAAATAGGACAACTGAAATTCCAAAATCACATGCACATCTTCAGATCATGATGAAACTTTCTGCACAATTTCAGTCAATCTGATACAAGGCGTTGCAGGAGTTGCGGGGACAAGGTCTAAGTCAGCAAGGACCGTAACTCCATTAATAATGGCCAAAACAAAAATAAAAAAACACATGCACATCTTCATATCATAAGAATACAATCTGTAAAATTCCAAATCAAACCGACGAAAGATGTAGGAGGAGTTGCGGGGACAAGATTTTGGAAGGTCCGAGTCAGCAAGGGCTGTAACTCCATCAAAAATGGCCCAAACAAAAATCGAAAACCACATGCATATCTTCATATCATAAGAATACAATCTTTAAAATTTAAAATCAATCCGATGAAAGATGTAGGAGGAGTTGCGGGGACAAGATTTCGGACGGACGGACGGATGGATGCACACACGGACTGAAGAGGGTCATTTCTATAGTCCCCCTCGGCCTACG
This sequence comes from Ctena decussata, assembly GCA_963989385.1. Taxonomy (NCBI): domain Eukaryota; kingdom Metazoa; phylum Mollusca; class Bivalvia; order Lucinida; family Lucinidae; genus Ctena; species Ctena decussata. Next base: position 87,793,824 of record OZ022499.1, on the reverse strand, counting down.
TCGGGTGACAATTATGAGTTTGGACGGCCACATCTATGTATGTATGTATGTATACATGTATGTGTCTATCTACCTGTCTGTCTGTCTACCAAGATAAGTCACTCTACCTTCACACCTACAGGTAACAACTCGCCCTTTTAAAGAATTCTGTCCAGGAGGTGGACACCTCCCCCCCCACCACCCCTTCAGAAGGCATCTCACAAAAAGTACAAGAGACAGTTAATTGCCCTACCTCATACATCAGCTATCTATCTATCTCTTGACCAACTGCAGTACCTTCAAAATGTTGCTGCTCAGCCCCTGGGTGTATCAGGTCATCACCGTAGTGCTTTGGGTATTTAATGTAATAACCATGGTCCACCCAGGCACAACCAGGGTACGGTGAATTTTTTTTTTTTTTGGGGGGGGGGGGGGGGGGGGAGGGTTGTGGGCTGTGTTCTAGACGGCACTTTTTGGGGGGTTGGGGAGGGGGCAAGAACACAGATATTCTAGTAAGATGAGTGTCTGAGAATGTGGGGCGAGTTGTCTTTTGTGGGGTGAACTGTCTTGGGGCGAGTTGTCTTTGGGGCGAGTTGTCCAGATTCCCTTATTTTTCTTTCTTTCTTTCTTTCGATACTGCACTTGGTCAGTAACTGACCATGATGGCAGGCACAGGGTGTGGTGCATAAGTTTCCAAAAAAAAAGAAAAAAGATAGTATTTAGCGTGAGGGTACCCCCATCGGACAGGGTACCCCCATCGGACACCTTTACGATCTGTTCTCGTTTAAAATGAGTAGCACCTCGTCCAATTTAATACCAAGTTTTATAATGTTTTGTGGTCTTTTCCTCGACCCTTTGGCGTGCCTTTCTCGTCTCAGGAGCGTTAATGTAATTTTCACAGACGGTATTTACCGGACAAGGGTACAAGTCAGAAACATTTCAGTGAATAGTTACACCGTGATTTCGTCGTAGCTAAATGCAGTTCAATGATCTAATCAACAGCATTGGATGGAGATTTTAGTCACCTAACAAATAATATAAGGATTATATTCCAGTTCGTTCTAGTTTTAGAAAAAATAAAGAAAATGCACACTTGTTTGCCTCTCGACACTGGCTAAAATCTCTATAAATAGTTCAATGTAAACAAACGTCATCATTCTGAGGGAGCACATATTATTTTACCTTTCATGTCAAAGTTCAAGTTCTGAATCGATTATTGCCTATTTATCTTAAACAAGGATATGTCTTTACAATGTTACATTAAATTTGTTTATGCATAGTTAGTTTACATGTGTAGAAAATAAAGGTGTCCGATGGGGGTACCCCTAACCAAGATTTTACGCCCGTTACCTGTGAAATAATGACTGCTCCCTGATTCCTCCGTATGACGTCATACTACAGCTTATGTTTACCGAATCAATACATGAGGTATATATTTTGCAAATCACATAAAGTCGTTAGACTTTTCATGTAACAATTTGAAAATTCATTTAAAAAAGCAATTTTTAGGTGTCCGATGGTGGTACCCTTGCGCTACACAACCTATGACAAGGCCACACAGATTTAAAACTATTTACAAGAAGTCTTAGGTTGTCATATCAGTTCTAATTGAGCTGTTTACCATCCACTATACACGTTTAACGAATTTAATAACCGGATGCACAATGTACAAATTATCAGCTTCTGCATAAAATGCCTCACGGAAACTGGTCCCTGTCGAAATAAAAATATTTACATAACATTGTTGCCAGATTGCTCGCGCTCTTACCTCTGAAAAACTTTCTTTTGTTAGTTTTGAAAAATCAGTAACACCTGTAACATTCAGTGGCTTGTCACGTCTTTTATAATATTTGTAAACTTCCTTGAAATTGTCAATATTTTCTCCCGAATTCTCCGTTTGTCCAGTGTGACAAGTTGCCATAATGTGGTGCGCAGAAGTACCGAAATCCAGAAATGGGTACTACTAAACGCCACAAATCGCCCAGAGACCTTAGTCTTATCATATATGACCAACAAGATTTGAGGTCATACACCCAGTAATCAGACATTTTATAAACCCCCAGCGAAGAAAACCGAACATCACCGCGGATGGTATTTCTCCAGCTATCGCGTAACTGCCGTATTTTTAGAATCAAGTTTTATCACTACTCACTAGCATTACCGCTGAGAGATATCATATTAGGACACGAACTGAAAACACGAGAAATGTGCTTTTCTTTTATATATCCATGGTTGATCTTGTTTCATTTTACTGAGCTGATAGAAAATTTTGGCACCTTTAACTGTTTTGTAGGTTTGATTTTAATTAATTAATGATTATAGTTTTGGATTTAATATTTCTTAACTGCCATAGAAACGTAAAATATTCATGCTACATAAGATAGCGGGCATAGTTTGAAACATGGAATGGAATGGATGAGATAATCAACATTCCAATGGCTACAGTCCGGGGCTACAGTATGTCCCCAGAGCTTGGGGTGTTACTCGTACTGAACGGAATTTATCGCCTTGAGGGCAAACCCAACTAAATGCCATCCCAAATCCATGGAATGAAGTGGAGAACATTTTCTTGCACACCGGATAGAAAATGCCATTCTTTTCACCTGGGATAGAAAATCTCATCTTACCCTGGTGTTCTGACCCAGGACCGGAAAAAATCACGAGCTGTCTATGCACTGGTTGTATAGGAGCTCACGTACCTGCGTCGTCAAGTGACGTTGGCATTTAAGATGATGACGTCCCGAAGACGGTAAAAATGACGTCAGTTTATATATGCCAGTCGTTGACGTAAAGAGCCGAATGGCGGTCGTTGAAAGCGGCGCCTTCTTTCAAAAATAAATTTAAACCTCTCAAGCACTAGAATTACGCATTTTAAGAGGTTCTGGAGTTAAAACAAAACGTGGTGTGCAAGAAAAAGTATCTATCATTGGTGTGAGGTGCGGATAGAAAAATCCGTCACTCGGGATCACTGTTCGGCATCACTCGGCAAGCCTCGTGATGCCGAACAGTGACCCTCGTGATGGATTTTTCTATCCACACCTCACACCCATGACAGATCCTTATATTCTTACCTACGAGACAGAGTTTGTTCTATTTTTAGCAGTGCTGGAACATTCTGTCTTGCCCATGGGCTGGGACAGCTCACACGAGCTTGAATTCTGTGTACCACTACGCGCTCCTTGAAATACGGTGCGCCCGGCTTGGCGATTCCATACTTTATGCATTATTCTTTCATCGATAAAATCCAACCCAAGAAAGGATATTCATTCTTTATAATACCAATATAGCCTGTTTCAAGGTCTTAAAGTAAAAATAGTCAATGTTTCACCGTGACAAACACTGTCGAGGAGGCCGCCATTTTGAAGACGTTACCAACTGACGTTTTAAATGACGTTGACGTTACGTCACAATTAACGTCATACACGCGCTTTCTGTAGTCGTCTCAATACAAATTTTGTTCTTTGATATAAATTTCATTTAGAAAATCTAAAAATAAGGGTTTGTCAAGGACCTATTTTTACTTGTCTGTTCACTATGTACAGCAGCCATGAGGGTGACACGGTTGTACTACTTACATTTGTACACGTTCGCATGAAATAGACCTATTAGTTCCCCGTTCAATTTGAAGTAAATATTAATGTAGGTAAGAAAAATAATCAATCATTGGTCTCCGATGCGGACAGGGAAATCCCAACCCTCGGGCAAACGGGGTGTGTCGGAAACTCGGCAAGCCTCGTTTCCGACACACCCCGTATGCCCTCGGGTTGGGATTTTCCTGTCCGCATCGGAGACCAATGATAGATTCTATTTGTCCATTCCATTCAACTTTCATAAAATAGCAGTTCAAAGTTTAAACTATACCGATTAATTAGACCTCATAAATAACTTAACAACTGACATTAGCTACAAAACTCTGAAGTGTATCAACACCTGTTAATCGGGTCGCAACGCGAAAAAGTGGCTTAACGTCATGGTATCAATGGTTTAATAATATTGTAGAGTCACCCAACCTGTGCAAACCACCACAAAATTATTACGAAAGAATGGAGGGTATGGTCACATAGTGTAACCCGTGCTAATCTGAATCTTCTAAGTTCTAACAAGACGAATGTCTATTTTTCTCACAAGGCCCCTTATTGATAAACCACGGTTTTGTCTGCAGTGTTGTACTTTTAGCAGACGATTTTTATAATCTGCGCGTAGAGAATGCGCAGTAGCCCGCGCAGAAAATATTGTGTGTCGGATTTACTGGGTGCCTCACCTATAAGCGTAGCCATTAGCGTAGGTTTAGGGGAGGTAACTACCACACTACCAGAGACCTATGCGTCTATGATGTTTGACGGGTACGTGTACTCACCGGATCGGGCAAAATCACCGGATCGGACCCGAATTTTACCATTTACAGCTATTTTATCGATATTTTCTTAGACTATTAATGTTTATGTTTTGCATCATATATAGTGTGTCCAAGAGATACAATACTTTTTATGTGGGTTTAAAGGAGTCCTCATCGTATCTAGGACTTATTAATGTGATGTATCCAGCAGGTATTATTTCTGCTCTAACTGCCCAAAGAATGGTTGAATCTGTATCTACAATCTATTTTTTAACAAAAATAAGAAAAAACACATTATTTCATATGACAATTTTCATTTTAATAGCCATTAAAATCAAATTGTATAATTTGTATTGCATGTTTACGTATCTGCCTTTGTAAAATGTCAGACATGCTAATATATATCCCAATAACAACAGTAAGTTCATTAAGATCAAATCTTACTGCAATAAATCTATTGGATACACTATCCTATGCTAAATATAAACATTAAAAGCCACAGAAAGTATGATAAAATAGTTACAAATGGTAAAATTCGGGTCCGATCCGGTCCGATCCGGTGATTTAGCCCAATCCGGTGATTTTACGTACCGCCCTTTGACTGCTTCAAAACATACCGTACTCATCATAACTAGAAGTAGCAGTAAGTATGGCTTACTAACTATCCCCCGCCTTTAACAGTTAGTTATGTAACTTTGTAATCCAAGTTTTACATTTACCCAGCATACATGTTATGACAACTACAAGTGCACATCTATATACCAATATGTGTTCACATACTTAATATCAGTCAAAGGGTTTAGGAGAAGTAGCAACAACAAACTTTGTTTTTGAAGACTACAAAGGGGCATAACAAAGCTGGAAAACCTTTTTGAGAAAAACTGAACAATATGTGTCAACTCATTCCTTCTCCAGTATCTATGCACCAAATCTAAATAAAATGGAAGTGAAAATTGCCGAAAAAACTTCAAGATAGGGCAAAACATATAAAATAAAGGGGCATTACTCATGCAAAAACGGTCAAATTTTTTAATCAAAACCTTACTGCACATCTTCATACCAGTATGTGTTCACATACTTAATTTAAAAAAATCTGTCAAATGGTCTTGGAGGAGTAGCCATTACAAATTCTTATGAAGACTACAAAGGGACATAACTCAGGCAGAAAACCTTTTCGGAAAAACTGAACAATACGTATCAGCTCTTTTCTTATGCTGCATCTAGGAACCAAATTTGCATAAAATTGATGCAAAATGGCAAAAACCTTAATAGACCAAATATATCAAAAAGGGACATAACTCAGGCAAAAAGGGGCAGGATTTAAAATCAAAGCCCGAATGCACATCTTCATACCGATATGTGTTCACATATTTAACTTCAAGAAAATCCATCAAACCATCTAGGAGGAGTTGCGATAACAAAATTTTTCTACGAAAAATACAAAGGGACATAACTCCACAATAAAAACCTTCCAGGAAAAACTGAGAAATACGTATCAACTATTTTCTAATGCTGCATCCATGGACAAAATTTCAAACAAATCGGAGCAAAAATGGCAAAAACCCTATAAAGTAGGGCCAAAACTATCAAAACGGGGCATAACTCAGAAAAGAGGGATCAGATTTCAAAATGGAAACCCTAATGCACATCTTCATTCCAATATGTGTTCCAATATTAAATTTCAAGAAAATACGTCAAACCATGTAGGAGGAGTTGCGTTAACAAACTTTTTCTACGAAAAATACAAAGGGCCATAACTCAGCAGGAAAACACTTCCGGGCAAAACTGGAAAACACGTATCAACTATTTTCTTATGATGCATCTTTGAACCAAATCTGAATAACATCAAAGCAAAACCGACTTAAACCCCCCAAAATTTAGGGCCAAATATATCAAAAAGGGGCATAGCTAAAAAAAGAGGGGTCAGATTTCAAAATGGAAACCTTAATGCACATCTTCATACCAGTATGAGTTCACATACTTAATTTCAAGAAAATCGGTCATGCGGTCTAGGAGGAGTTACGATAACAAACTTTTTTTTTACGAAAAATATAAAGGGGCATAACTCAGCATTAAAACCCATCCGCAAAAAAACCCTGAAAAATACGTTTCAACTCTTTTCACATGCTGCATCCATGGACAAAATCTGAAACAAATCGGACCAAAAGTTGCAGACGGATGGAATGACGGGCGGAAGGACGTGAAAACAGTATACCCCCCTCAAACACAGTTTGCGGGGGAGGTATAATAAACGCCACTTTTCTAATAACCGCCCCTGTCTTTTTTCGAAATTAATGTGTTCATCCTACAACATCGGAGTGTACATGAGTACACCGCCTCTGTCCCATCGAGGGTTAAGACGTAATGGAAGATAGATCGACAGATAGTATAAACGAGCCTGAATTGCTGTTTGTTTCTCTGATGAGGTAGCTCTTTGTAACGGGGTTCTTGGTGAGCAATTTCTTCCTTTAAGAGTTGGCCCCTACTGGGGCTGGACGCAAGAATAGAAGAACTGTTTCCTCTGCACCTTAATACTGATAAAGAGATTATTTTTGGCAATGGCTGATTTACTACCATTTAGGCTCTAAATAATGCCCCCTTTTATATAATGCAACGCTGTTGGGGCGTTAACAATTTAATACGGTAATCATAATACTGATTGAGGTAATCATAATACTGACTGACAGGATCCGCATGTTTCCTCAGTCTTTCGTTCTGTCCTTGAAAATGGTACAGTCGTTTGATCGGTTTTGACGCACTTTTAATTGATCATGTGGTACGTATTAATTTCCCAATTTTCCCCTGATTTCTCTGTACCATAAAATATCTCAAAGACTCTTCTCTTAGACATGTTGTTCTCGTGCAGAAATTATTCAGGGGTCCTATAGATATGTTACTAAAAGTAAGGTGGTCTTTTAGCCTATTCCGGCGGACTTTTTCAGTTTCGGCGCACCAGCATATTATTTGCCATACCGTGAATGTAAAGCCTCGGGCTCCGAAACGGTAATCTGTTTGCTAATTACTAGCCCAGTGAAAGATAATGTTATGCAGAAAGCGGTTGTTTGATATCACGATTATTCGAAACAACACATTAAAGTTGGTCCTACTCCGAAAGATCCATTCAGCCATGCAGTGGTCCGAAAACGTAATGCTTAACGTTGTACAAATGAACTTAGTGATCAACGGATACCATTGTTTCCAAATAATGCCACCAAATAATTTTTTTTTACTCTAAAGTGACCTCGAATACACTAATGGACATGAAGAGAATGCCACTGGGAACATTGGAAATAAGATTCCGTGAAAGCGAAATATTTATCCACCGGAATAGGCTAAATAGGCTATTGAGTCAAAAATTAAAATAAATAAAGCAAACAATTTTATTTGCCTTTTGCATTTATCAGCAGAGATTCCTTATAGAATGAGGATTCGATGTATTTGTATTTTTACCACATATCTGTTTACACAGATATTGTTCTTACCGTTTTACCAAATGGGTCCGAAAACACGTTCAAATTGTCTTGCTAAATATGCATATTGTATGCCAGTTACAATCCCAGTTTTCAGTACCTTTGATAAAGAAACGAACCGATTACTGTATATGACTTTGACTAGTAAGTGTTGACAAGAATGTCCATAAAAGTATTCGGCCGAAATTTTGTTAAACGCCGGAGATAAACTCGAAATACTTCGAAACAGGCGAGTGCGTCGGAATAGGCTAAATAAGTGCAATAAATTTTGAAGAAGCTGATCAAGATCAGTCCACCGACAAACAGAAGAGGTTCTACTTCTACTTCATTACTGCCCAGGGCACAAGGCATCATGAACAAGTGACGTCAGCAAAATGGTGACAACATCCATACATACAGGTTGAAAACATAAAATAGCTGTTACAGATTCTTACAGATCATCTTCTGTTAGACACCCTCATAGGCCTGTTGGACCAGCACTAATAGACCTTTTTCACATTGTTTATTCCCCTAGTCTCGCGGCCCGTTACCTGGCGAGATTTAGCGTTACTTTGCAGGCGTGGGGCTACGTTCGGATACAACAATATAAATTTATAAGCTTTTTGATGATAAACTAATTAAATATTTATAATTATATAGTGATTTCAAATTATTGTTGTTCAAATCGTTTACTGTTTGATATTTATTCATTTTTATAATGTGTATGCGTTCTGCTGTTTTGAAACATCTATTTTCCGACATAATAAACTGAAAATAGAGTACGAACAGGGAAATTCTTGCATTTTCCATAGAGCAGCTTAGTTGATTTTTAGTTTAAGCTTGTCACTGATCAATAATCAACAGTACTCTTTCATCATTAAAATCATCGAATGGATGTTTTTTCAAAGATCTAAAAAAATTGGAAAGAAAAAAATCTGGTTTTTAGGTTAGTTTTGTTTTTAGTAATACCAAAAATGCCAAATTTACCTCAAGTTTCTGGTTTAAGGATGCTGTTAAATGAGTCTTTCACATGTTTAAATTATTTTCAAAACGTTACCTTTATTCTAAGAGATATCGCAATGTTGTGCTGTTTACCATACATATATCCCTTTTCACTTTTTTTATCTTATTTATTTCATTTTATTCCATTCTTTAGCTGTTATATAATTTGGAAATACATAGTGATATTTGCTTTAATAAATACACAAATAGCATCTTAAACCAACAAACTAAATGTGTTGTCAGCCCTTGTATAAACATGTCAATCACACTAAATTGTCTGTTTTTAGAAGGTGTGAAAAACATGTTGAATGTCATCACACTGCCTATCAATGCTTTTCAAAACGTTGTTTCGCAATCTAATTAAAGTCTTTAGAGGCTATGCAGCCTGCAGCCGTGAAACGAAATTTTATCACTTGTTTCATGACTAATAATAAGGTGACTTAGAGATGACTTTTATTTCTATTAGCACTTTTTTTATTAAAAGGGGTTCGATTGGAAAATGTATATTTGATAAAGCAAAATCAAACGGAATAAAATAATTCTGTGTTTTTAATATCTTAAATTCAAAGTATATAATAATATAGTTGGCTCAGTTTCTCTGTAATTTACATCAGGATTTATACCTGTTTCTGATTCTTGTGTTGCTGCATATTTTTTTCAAGCCGTTCATTCTATTAGTTAATGTTCAAAAGAAAACAACATAAAGAATGCGGCTGTGTAATTGCAGAGTGCGTATTTTAGGCGGATCATCAGCTTTATTTGTAAAATAAAGTCAAGTCTTCCCAATATTTGATGTATAAGATTGCAGAAATTAAAGACCTGAATTTTATTAAATAATTAATATGAATATAAATGATTAAAACAAGGAAATTATCATTCATTACATGTAAAGTCTCATAGGCGGAAAATCTTGTGCCCCATTTGTGTAACGATTCGCCGATTATCGGGACATAACGCGTTACCTGAGCGGTACGCGCATGCGCAGATACAATGTGAAAAAGGTCTATTCATCATATCGGTTTAGGTCACGTAATACAGACGTCTGGGCTGCGTGAGTCTGCAGATGGGAACCGAAGTCGTCTACAGACTCGGCATAAACCAGGCCCCGAGGTTATAAAACTTTTTTCGTGCTCCACTCAGCTGAGCATGAAATTTTCTCTGCTGATAAATATGAAAATGCCAACTAATGTTGGCATTTTCATATGCATTAGCAGAGAAAATTTCATACTCATCTGAACTGAGCAAGAAAACAACTGTACTTATCAATAATTTGCTATTTATTAGCAAGTAAAATTTCATGCTCAGCTGAGTTGAGCATGAAAAAAGTTTTATAACCTCGGGGCCAGGTCAGGAGGCAAGGCGCTCCACTCTTTAATGGTATGCGACAGGACGACAGGAAGTTTTTCTTATATTGTTCATAGTTTGTCTGGATCTGGATATAGCTCCGATCATGGGCTCTTGTACAGCTGATTGAGGATTTGATGTTGTCGGGTAAAGTGACAGGGCTTAATGGTTTTCGGCTTTACCAATACTAAGAAGGACAGCTCAGGCGTTGCACCACTTAGGGACCAGGTTAGGCTAAATAACGGTACGCTTCACAAGACCAACATTCTGAAGCGGCAGTATCAGGTTGAGTTCAACGATGAAGACAAGGAAAATCTACACCAGCCTGACGGAGACCCATTATCATCTACCATGCCAGACATCCACGTTGCTTCCGAGGGAGTCCTGAAAATGTTGCGGAAATTAAACCTGAACAAACACTATGATCTGGGCTGGCTATGATTCCTGCAAGGATTCTCAAAGAACTATCAGACAGGACAGATATCTATCATATGTGCCTAGATTCAGGAAATATACCTATGCGTGGAAGAGTGTTTGCAAGAAGGGTGAGAGGTTTAAAGCTGGCGACTACCGGCCAGTCTCCTTAACCTGCATTAGTTGTAAGATATTCGAGCATCAGGCATCTAGACAGACATGACACCTTAACTAACTGCCAGCATAATATTCAGAAAAAGGAGGAGTTGTAAGACGCAACTATTGATCCTGACCGATGATCTAATCTATTGGGTGCTGTTTTTACTATTTATTCCATTTTTATCGATATCCATAGTTATTTAAGCATATCCATAATTCGAGAACGTGATATCCATAACTCGAATAGGTGATATCCATAATTGGTAATAGATACCCATAATTATTCATGCACATCCATAATTTGAATTGTGTACACATTCAATAATCTAGATGATTGATCAGTATCAATAATTTGAGTTATGGATATCACTAATTCGATAAATGGACACATATAATTTGAATTATGGATATAATTAATTCTGCTCATTTATGGATACCACTAATTCGAAAAATGGATATCAATAAATCGAATAAGTGATCTCCATAATTCGAATTAGTTATATCCAAGAACTATTTAGATTACTGGATACCCATAATTCGAATTAGAGACGAATTAGTGATATCCATTAAAAATTCAAATTATTGGATATTCATAATGCGAATTATGGATATAAAGAATTCATGGATCTCACTAACTACAATTATGGCTATCAATAATTTGTCTGTGCAAGTCATAATTTTAAATAACAAGTGCTCTGCAGTGATTCATGGATATTATTCAGTGAAAGGAAACAAAGTGTTCCCAGACAGACGGACGGGCAGAGACATACCTCCAAGACACCCACGCACAAAATATGTGTTCCTTTGATTGGTTGCCTAGATAAACATGAAGCTTTTAGCCTTAAAACAGCCTTTCATATCATTGGTTTAAGTAATTGCTTGCATAGGGGCTACAATAACGGTGGCTGTCATGATCGCCGCTTAGTGTCACCCAAGCAAGGTTCATAGCAGTAAGCCTGCAATCCAACGCTCAGTGTTACCAGATTACTGAAATGTAAACAGCTATCTGTGACGTCTCTTAGAGTAACCCCGAAGCATAGTGTACACTTTGCTTCGGGGTTACTCAAGAGGCGTCACAGAGAGCTGTTTACATTTCAAAGTATCATCCCAAAATAAAATTAGTGCTGAGTTACCTTGTATAAAATTCTATGCATACGCTTATGGTCTGATAGGGAATTAATTCAGGCATTTTACATCCTACATCTTTAGGGAGCAGACGACGGATGTGCAATGACGGATTCTGCCTCGCTGTACTTATCCAATCTTCAAATGAAAGTGATTTTTCCTTATACTTTCTCCTGTAAAATCCTGCCGACACCACATGCTGAAAGGCCTAAGTTTCGTCATCAAAGTTTGTAAATAAAAATTTCATTAACTGCCAATGCCTCTATTTGTAACATGGATTTAAGAAAAAAAATCCAGAATATCAATTGGAGATTTACTATCATTCATGAAAATAAGGCATTTTGCCTGTATGGCAACAATTCAGACAGGCAGCTGCATAATGCTAGTATAAGTATGTACATGAGAACAGTAAACAAAATCCTGAAAGACTCACAAGTTAAAAAATGTAGCTATACATACGAGGGTCATCCAATAAGTCCTGCAAGCGGCCAAGTTTCAGGCAAATGATAATTGAGAACGAACCAAGCAATCCTCATTTCTACATTTTATCTTCTCTTCTTTCCAGTCAACAATTTCCAGAAACGTTATGATCTTGCAAATGGCGTTGCTAGGCAACTAAAGAATACTACCATTACGGGTGCGGCGGTGGCATCTAGTTGTCTGTTAAGATCCCTTAGCTTAGTTCGGAACGTTTGTAAATATCTGAAGATTGCTGGGAGATACGGAAAATAATACTGGAGTATGTACACGGTACCAAGATTAAGATATTGCTGTCAGTCAAGATATTATTATTGTTCAAAAGAAAATCACCATGTTTTTCGGGCAGCTTAAATATCATATAAAATAAGTATATGAAGAAGAGGCTTTCACAGCAGATGAAGTGTTTCCTAAACTGCCATTAATGTGTTGTCAAAGAATAGTCCTGAGATGCTGAAATGTAAATATTAGAGAAAATAAAAGCTCCGAGCCTTGTTTAATGTCGTTTGCAGCCTTAAGATACCATAGGTAAACGTCAAAAACTAGAAATTTGCTAAAATTCTGTAATATTCTCTTGTTGCCTAGCAACAACATTCGTTTGGCAATGTGAAATGATAACTGTCTCATACTTTAGTTCTTCAATATAAGGCGATTACTTTAGAACATGAATTTTTGTAATTTGACAGAATTTTAAACATATATGCAGGAATTTTCTTCCCCTCACCTCTTGTAAAAGACGTCGTGTTTGTGCAATTTCACCGCCGGTATCGCTTACACCTTTGCATTCAAAACTCTCCCATATCTGTGAAAGGAATGCCACATGTATGATTTTTAGCACATATGTGTATTATATAAGTAAGTTTTTAATGTTGTAATTTGATTACCCTACCTCAATTAATGAAGCAGTAATGACGGCGTTTGCAAGACTTAATGGATGACCCTCGTATGATTAACTCGCTTGGGAAACTTAATGAACTCAAAACACGTTTTTTGGTTTCTATTGTTATAATTTTTCTCTAAGAGGGCCAACAGGCCCTGATATGCTCACCTGAGCAAAAAGGTCAAAGGTCGAACCAGGGTCATCATTTGTACAAACCTGATAGTTTGCAACCATTTCCAAATGGTTCTGAAGAAGAATTTCTATGTATTGCCATGGTTCAAACCCAGGACCCCCTGGGGCAGGGCCGTTTTGAACCAGGGGGGGGGGGCATCATTTGAATAATCTTGGTAAAAACCACTTAGCAATGCTACATACTTAATTTCAAGCATCTGAGCCAATTGGTTCTGAAGAAGAAGACCTTTGAATATTTTTCTATGTATTTTTCTTGTTCAAACCCAGGACCCCCTGGAGCATGGCCATTTTTGACCCTGGCGCCATCATTTGAACAAACTTGGTAAAGGACCACTAGGCACTGCATCATACCAAATTTAAAGCATCTGTACTAAGGGGTTCTGGAGAAGAAGACTTTTTATAATTTCGAACCCAAGACTTCCCGCCCCAGGGTCATTTTGAATCCCAGGGCCACAATTTATACAAACTTTGTAGGAGTCCACCAGGTAATGCATCATACCAAATTTCAAGCATCTGAGCCTGGTGGTTCTGAAGAAGAAGATTTTTGAAATTTTGGACCATGAGGTCATCATCTGAACAAACTTGTTAGAGGACACTAGGCAATGCTAAATAACAAATTTCAAGCATCTGAGCCAAATGGTTCTGAAGAAGAAGACTTTTGAATATTTGTCTATGTATTTCTATGATTCAAACCTTGAACTCCCTGCCATGGGGCCATTGTGGACCCGTGGGCAACAATTTGAACAAACTTGGTAACGGATTACTAGGAAATGCATCATACCAGATTTCAAGCATCTAAGCCTTGCAGTTCTGAAGAAGATTTTTGAATATTTTCTTTGCATTTCTATGGTTAAACCTTGGACTCCCTGCCCCGGGGCCATTTTGGACCCTGGGGCCATCATTTGAACAAACTTGGTAAAGGACTATTATGCAATGCTAAACACCAAATTTCAAGCATCAGAGCCATGCGGTTCTGAAGAAGAAGAAGTTTGAATATTTTTCTATGTATTTCTATGGTTCAAACCTGGGACTCCCTGTCCCAGGGCCATTTTAGACCCTGGGGCCACCGTTTGGACAAACTTGGTAGAGGACCACTAGGCAATGCTACATACCAAATTTCAAGCATCTGAGCCAAGCAGTTCTGTTGAAGAAGATTTTTAAGTATATTTTAGTTTCGAACCCAAGACCCCCTACCCCAGGGCCATTTTAGACCCTGGGGTCACCATTTGAACAAACTTGGTAGAGGACCACTAGACAATGCTACATACCAAATTTCAAGCATCCGAGCAATGCAGTTCTGGAGAAGAAGATTTTTTAGTATATTTTAGTTTCGAACCCAAGACCCCCTGCCCCAGGGCCATTTTGGACCCTGGGACCACCATTTGAACAAACTTGGTAGAGGTTTACTAGACAATGCTTCATACCAAATATCAAAGCCCTAGTCCTAGAGATTTTAGAGATGTCATTTAAAGCAAATTGTTGACGGCGCACGCCTCACAACGGACGACGGACACTGGGTGATCACAACTCACCCTGAGCCTTTGGCTCAGGAGAGCTAAAAATTTACGAAATTACAGAAATATGTACTGCGGAAAGTAGGAATCGGTAGAATTCCGGAATTGTCCTGCGCAAAGTAGGAATTCCCACTTTGTTGTGCAAAGTGGGAATTTTTACCTTGCGCAAAACAAATCCGGAATTGTCTCTGCGCAAAGTGAGAATCGGGACAAAGTGAGAATAATGAAGATGTTTGTGCGGTTAACAAATATGTTTGCATTTTTCCTTTGATATGATCATTTTTTATGATTATAATTCTGACAGGATAGAATATATGAGCCTCTGGCATTGAAAACAACATTCTATATTCGCTTACATCTGTACAAAGTTTCAAATCGTTTCCTTAAAACTGTGGAAGCAATATTACACAAACTCGTCATCCTAAATCACCCTGATCAGAGTTATTTCTAAGTTTGGGAAGGCAGTCAAAAAGCACATGCACAGTAACAGTATAACTATAACATTTGTATAAAGTTTCAAACTGATCGCTTACAATTTTGGAGTTGATCATGTAAATTTGTCATCCAGTATTAGCCTTAACCTCCAAGTTTCTAAGTTTCAAATGCCGTAAGTTTGCCAAACTAATATTTTACTATTCGAAAGGCACATGCATATCTACATATGTCTGCAGCATGTGAACAAAGTTTCAAATCAACTGCTCAAAACTCTGGAAAGATTTGATTATACGAGCTTGTCATGCCAAAACCCGAATAAAATCTAAGTACGAGGCCGTAATTTTGTCAAAAAAGAAAGAAAAAAAAAAAAAAGAAACAGATTCCTCATTTAAAAGTTAATTCCCTGTTACTCGTACCAAATAAATATTCGATTCCCACCTTGTCTTCAAGATTCCCACCTTGCGCAGACACACTTACCTGTTCGATAAATCACCAAATCCCTTGCGCAATTCTAGAATTGTACCGGTACAATTCCGAAATTGCAACACAAAGTGAGAATTCCTACTTTGCGCAGGACAATTCCGGAATTGTACCTACTTTGCGCAGAACATATATATTAGTATAGTATTTTCCGACATCTCCTTGAGGAAAAATCTTTGAACTTTGAAATTTAAAATTTTACCTGTATTTCACGGATTCCTGTATACCTTCCACTGTCAAGAGATAGTTTTATCCCACCAATGATATAAGTCTCCTTAAATTACACTACCACATGCATTTCCAACCATTCATCACAAACTGAATCTGTATAGCCACAAGTTTCATGTTGACAGCATAGTTCTATATACATGTATCAATACATCAACACCTGGTATATCAACATCCCATCTTTGCTTATCAAACATTCCATAATTATCAGGATAACAGAGAATAGTATATTGCGAGGAAGCGTGACTAAAATGTCCGAAGAATATCTCTACCCGTAAGGTTTATATATAATATTCCCTTTTGTCTTCCTTGAGTCTTTTGGAGCGTCAGAATTAACATGCAGAACGTATACCATATACTGTTTCCGTATGGTTTAATACACATGATATGATATAGGTATCGAAGGTTTACCGAACCCTGAAGACACACAGCGCGGAATGAACATTAAATAAAAGTTGATTCCACATCCTGACGTCGAATCAACGTTGATTCAATGTTTCCTTAGCTTTGTGTGCCCGACGGAAGAACTATCAATTAAATTCATCATACACAATATGTAGGAGGTAAATGGCTTCATCTGAAATAGACCTTTTTCACATTGTTTCTGCGCATGTGCTAACCGCTCAGGTAACGCGTTATGTCCCGATAATCGGCTAGACTTTACACAGATGGGGCATAAGATTTCCCGCCTATGAGACTTGACATGTAATGAATACTTTCCTTGTTTTAATCATTTATATTCTTATTGATCATTTAATAAAATTCATATCTTTATTTTCTGCAATCTTATACATCAATTATTGTGAAGACTCGTCTTTATTTTACAAATAAAGCTGATGATCCGCCTAAAATACGTACTCTGCAATTACACAGCCGCATTCTTTTTGCTGTTTTCTTTAAACTTTAACTAATAGGATGGATGGCTTGAAAAAAATATATAGCAACACAAAACACAGAAACAGGTATAAATCCTGATGTAAATCATAGAGAAACTGAGGCAACTGTATTATTACATACTCTGAATTTAGATATTAAAAACACAGAATATTTTTTTATTCCATTTGATTTTGCTCTGTCAAATATACCTTTTCCAATTGAACCACCTTTAATAAAAAAAGTGCAAATAGAAATAAAAGTCATGTCTAAATCGTCTCATTATTAGAGTCATGAAACAAGTGATAAAATTTCGTTTCACGGCTCCAGGCTGCATAGACTCTAAAAACTTTAATTAGATTGCGAAACAACGTTTTGAAAAGCATTGGTAGGCAGTGTGATGACATTGAACATGTTTTTCACACCTTCTGAAAGCAGAGAATTTAGTATGATTGACATGTTTATGCAAGGGCTGACAACACATTTAGTTTTGTTGGTTTAAGATGCTATTTGTGTATTTATTAAAGCAAATATCACTATGTATTTCCAAATTATGTAACAGCTAAATAATGGAATAAAATGAAATAAATAAAATAAAAAAAAGTGAAAAGGGATATATGTGTTGTAAATACCACAAAATTGCGATTTCTCTTAAAATAAAGGTAACGTTTTAAAAATAATTTAAACATGTGACCGACTCATTTAACAGTATCTTTTAACCAGAAACTGGAAGTAAATTTTGCATATTCGGTATTACTAAAACAAAATTAACCTAAAAACCGGATATTTTTCTTTCCAATAATTTTGAAATCTTGAAAAAAAAAACATCCATTCGATGATTTTAGTGATGAAACAGTACTGTTGATTATTAATCCGTGACAAGCTGAAACTAAAAATCAACTATGCTGCACTACGGAAAATGCAAGGACTTTCCTGTACGTACTCTATTTTCAGTTTATTATGTCGGAAAATAGATGTTTCAAAACAGCAGAACACATACACATTATAAGAATGAATAAATATTAAACAGTAAACGATTTGAACAACAATAATCTGAAATCACTATATAATTATAAATATTTGATTAGCTTATCATCAAAAAGCTTATAAATTTATACTGTTGTATCCATACGTTGTCCCGTGCCTGCAAAGTAACGCGAAATCTCGCCAGGTAACGGGCCGCGAGACTAGGGGAGATAACAATTTGAAAAAGGTCTATTGCATGTACTACAGACAGGTACCTTTACCTGTACGACTTACAGCCCTTGCATTTGGTATGGTAGAGTCTGATTTGAAAAGACATGTATGTAAATCAGTAAATCATGATGACATGTATGTACATTAGTAAATCTTGATTAATCTCGTAGAAGCTGAACACATAATATGAGCGAGCACATTTTCAGTTTTAACAGATAACATATTGATAGTCCTACTTTCAGAGTTATATTAAGCTTCAAGATTCTATCCTCGATATCAGCTTTGAAACCCATCACAACAGTTCATATACATGCAATTTTGGCGAAAACAAAGAAAAATGAAGAAATCAAAAGAAGCAAAATTTCATTTTCTAAACACACTAAAGCTGGACATGCGATATTTTATTAAACATACTAAAAATATTAATGACACAATCTTATAACAACATTAATGCCTACACTGGCTTGGAAAGGCTTTCAGTTAGAAAATCATACAACATAATTTTTAGGGTACCCTGCCAGGACCTCAACAAACCTTTGATTAACAGCGGAACAGCAGCGTTAACTAGAAATGTTTTTCCGAGAAAAACTGATGTCCCCCCAACCATCCCATTTCCCATCCCCTCTAATGAATAAAAAGCCTGTACAAATATTTATGCAAGTTTGGAGAAAATCCTACATGGAAAACTATGTCCTTGACAAATGGGTGAAGGTCACCAACTACTAAACATGTTCTAAACCTGTCACAATGATATATTCATGCAAGTCTGATGAATATCCAACGACTGGTTTAAGATATAACACATTTTTAAGAGAGAAAAAAAGGATTTGTAGTTAGCTTTCGACCTTGTAAACAGGGTCAAAGTCATAAAAACACAGTAAACTCTTGAGATAGTCCCAAAGGTATATCTATAAAAGCAAAGTGGACACCAAGCCAAATGCTAGTGAGATATTATCAAGTTTAGTGAAATTTTCACTTATCTAAGTCCTCTTGTGACATTGAAAATGAGGTCAAGGTCACCAAACTCTGATCAGCTCTTAAGCTACTTCAAGTGATGTATCCATGCAAGTTTGGTGAAATTCCATCTGCTGGTTCAGGAGATATTGTAGGAACAAGAAATTGTAATCTAAGTCCTCCAGTGACCTTGAAAATAAGGTCAAGGTCACCAAACATTGTTCAACTCTTAAGCTTGTCCCAATGATGTATCCATGCAAGTTTGATGAAATTCCATCAACTAATTCAGGAGATATCGTGCATACAAGAAATTGTCATCTAAGTCCTCCAGTGACCTTGAAAATAAGGTCAAGGTCACCAAAATCGAATCAGCTCTTAAACTTGTCCAAATGATGTATCCATGCAAGTTTGGTGAAATTCCATCCACTGATTCAGGAGATATCATGCATACAAGAAATTATCATGTAAGTCCTCCAATGACCTTGAAAATGAGGCCAAGGTCACCAAAATCTAATAAGCTCTTAAACTTGTCCCAATAATGTACCCATGCAATTTTGATGACATTCCATCCATTGGTTCAGGAGATATCAAACATACAAGAAATTGTCATCTAAGTCCTCCAGTGACCTTGAAAATGAGATCAAGGTCACCAAAATCTAATCAGCCCTTAAGCTTGTCCCAATGATATATCCATGCAAGTTTGGTGAAATTCCATCCATTGGTCCAAGAGATATCATGCATACAAGAATCTGTCACGCCGACGCACCGGGATCCACACTGAAAACAATATGTCCCCCCTCATCTTTGGTGGGGGGACATAAAAAATTATTCTCAGACCGTGTAATTATTATGCAATCAGTTTCTGAGGTCTCCATGCATGGAAGATGGGTAAAAGCTCAATTTCAGTTTCGTTGTAGATATCAGGTGTAATACTAAACAGTAAACAATAAAGCGTGGCATATATTTTACATTAAGTAAAATTTTGAACACTTAGTACTGCCAAATGCATGCTTATGTTGACAATTTTGCTTCACTCTTTAATTGCATGTCGGTGAGTGAGGCTTCAAACTTAATGAAGGCTCTAACAAAATGCTATCATATATGAAACTATTATATAAAGTTGATCAGCATCTGGTGTTTTCTTGTCTTTGGTTGGATTTGCCGGCGTATAACTGTAGTTTTGTTTTGCCCAAGAGCTTCAGTGCTTGTGTTTCCGCTGTTACACCAAAGTGTTATTTCTTGAGCTATATGATTGTTCCTGATACCTCCATGTGGACCAAACTAAATTCACAAATCATGGTGGATACTGCGGGTAAGAGTATATGTAAGCTCTGAAGTGAATGTAATTTATCTTTTTTTTGCTCGTACAGCTTTCAAAATACAAATGTATTTGTTCAGAAAGCTGTTAGAGTTAACAGTCTAAGTCGGAAAAGGGCATAAATCTACCACATATTTAAAGTTAATCAGGCCATCAACACATTGGTCCGTACCTGTATGCAAATATGTAAATTCTTGCTTGATTGAACAGTTCACCAAACACTTTGCCCAAGTATGAAAAGGAACAAAAACCAACTGGCGGAGGGAAAATACACCGCCTCTTATTTATGATGTATGCTCTATAGACGAAATTCAAGATCCACATTTATGCGATTTTGGAGTTTAACGTCTGCAAATTACAAAAAAGATTTTTCCAAGCTATGTCGTATTGTGAATTTAAAGACTTGAAGGCAAATAGTGTAGATCTGGATAAAGCGGCTCAGTATGAGCTCCTCATCAAGATCCACACGTTTTGCTAAATCGACTAGTTTTGACTGTGGCAGTTAAAGTGTTATTGAATGTTCTGTTCAGGCTAGCTTTGTGACCCTCCGCCTGATAAAAAAAAACCCTGTTTTATTGCCATCCTTTCATACTGTCTTACAATTAATGTTGTAAAGTTATGTTACTGTCTTCCGTTTGCTGTCGCGGACGGGATGTGCCTTTGTATCATTTCTTAGTCAATGCCTTTTTACTACTTTTCAATAGGTAAATATTTTCTTGAATGAAGAATGTATGTGGAATAATAATAGCTTTCAACTGTATTTATGACTTTATATGTCACATGACATGGCCAAACCACACCTGACCATGTTTTATCACAGTTACAAGTAATAACACTACTGTCTTATTAAGGTGTTATTTTTTCTTTTTATTCCCCTTTTTGCTAGGCGAAGTCTGCTGTTTACTCTCCTGGCTTTTCTCTCCCTTTTTCTTCTGCTTTGTTTCTATTTTCTTCTGTACTTTCAACTTCTGTATTTTCTCAGCCATAAAACCTTCTTTTGGACTTGCAGCATTATACATGTGGCTTCTCACATCTCTCATCTGATCTCTGTTGAATCAATAAACAGTAATATAATTCATCATTACCATGACCAATAGAAGGTACACAACAAGAACTGTGTCGTTTAAATGGCTGGTGTAAAAAATAAAAGACAGATTAGCCTGCGTATCTAAACAGCCTGAGTACATTTGCTATTCACTACATATAGATTTATATGCATTTAGACTGGTTTAGACAATATTTTATTCAATAAAAACTGCATAGTTACAAAACAGTACAATACAATGCAAGATCTGACGGTAAGCGAAACGCTCATATGAAAGTCATCTCCTGCATTTAGATTCACTATAAATATAATTTAGATTCCCTAAGCTCCATTCATAATCGATGCAAACACTAGGCAGACTAAAAGTAAAAAGTATGCAAAGACCAGGAACTGAAAAAATCAAAATCAAAATCCAGCCCTCAAACCATAGTTGGAAACAACTAAAAGACTCTGAAGTAGGTCACTGTTCTCAGAATGCCGTAAAGTGACTAGATATTTTTTCAGAGGAAGCAACTCTGCCATTTTTAATTCTTGCCTTCCTTCTCACTGGGTTCAACTCTTAAAGGAAAGACTTTTCTGCTCCATACCTAAAAGCCCATATTGTAACAGCAAAGCTTATATCAGCTTGTATTACCAGATCTTCATTTGTAGATCTAAAGTATTCTCTTTAGTATAAATGTACCTTTACCAAATTTTGTAAGACTGATGTGCGTTTCTGTATTAACTTCATCATGTTAGATTTAAACAAGTAATGTTACAGTGTGTAACAAATGCCCCCGAAGGCCCCTTAAACTGACCTGTGGGCCCTAGTTGTGACCTTGATCTTGGGCACATAACCTGAATCTTGCACATGATATTACCTTTCTGTAATGTTTAAATGCACTTTGGAAGTTTATGAGGATTGAAGGGGGCTTAATTCAACCACTATCCAAACTGTATTGTGTCCTTGACACTGGGTGTGGGAACCTAAATGTCGCACCTTACATAAAATCATTATACTTTCATTTACTTTACGTTACCATTTTATCATGCTTTACCTTTCAGTAAAACTCTATGATATTCACTTCAGCAGTTTTGAGTCAGTTCAGAGACATGATTTGACCTCTGAGCCCTGACTGTGATCCTGACCTTCGGCAACATAACCATAATTTGTTTGTGACATATTTGCTCACAGTTTATACCTTTTTATGAAGTTTAATGGAGTTTGCTTCAATAGTTATTAGGTAATTGAGGATGAACGACTAGACCTCTGACCTCTGGCTATGACGTTGGCCTTGGGTGTAGGGAATTATGTCATGTGCATGGTAAATCATCTCATTAAGCTTTATCTTTCTTTAAAGTTTGCTTTGGTACTTTTCTGAGTAATTGCCAAGACATGATTTGACCTCTGTCCCCAGATAGTGACCTTGACCTTGGATTTGGGATCATAAATATTGTGTGTGATAATGGTATACCTTTCTGTGAAGTTTGATGACTTTCGCT
The DNA here is from genome assembly GCA_963989385.1 of Ctena decussata. Lineage (NCBI taxonomy): Eukaryota > Metazoa > Mollusca > Bivalvia > Lucinida > Lucinidae > Ctena > Ctena decussata. The sequence goes on along the minus strand of OZ022499.1, from coordinate 87,770,941 downwards.
TCAGCAGGTCTTAAGTTATTACTGAGGTGAGATTTGACCTTTGACTCCTAATTGTGGCCTTGACCTTGCATCTGGCAACCCAAATCTTATGTGCAACACAACTTCTTATTACATTTCATCTTTCTGTAGAGTTTAATTAAATTTGCTTCTGTGGTTTATAAGTAATCGCTGATAGCCAATTTTGAGACACAATTTGACTTTTGACCCAACTGTGGCCTTGACCTTGGGTGTAGGGACCCAAGTCTTGTTCAAGACACACCTTCTCGTTATGCTTTATCTTTCTGTGAAGTTTCATCAAATTTGCTTCAGTAGATTTAAAATTATCGCTGAGACAGGATTTTGAGACACAATTTGACCTTTGACCCAACTGTGGCCCTGACCTTGGGCGTAGGGATCTAAGTCTTTCGCGCGACACACCCTCTCATTATGCTTTATCTTTCTGTGAAATTTCATCAAATTTGCTTCAGTAGTTTTAAATTTATCGCTGAGACACGATTTGTAACAGATGGACGGACTGACGGATGGACAGACGGACGAACGGTGCGATTTTAATATGCCACCCTAAGTTCCTTCGGGGGCATACCCCCCCCCCCCCCAAAAAAAAAAGAAAAAAAAATAAAAAGAAAAAAAAAATACAAGAGCACCACAAGCAGGGCAATATATAACCGTTTCTGAGTGAGTTTCAGGCCCTCAGTACCTTGGGCAGACCTACAGCCATGACAATCAGCCACACACAAGTACTAATGTGTGCACAAGAACATTCTGTAAAAACTTATCAAAGGGATGCAACTCCAAAATTATGAAAGGTCAAGCAACCATTCCCGTACTTATCACACAGTTTCAAGCAAATGCACACATTGCTATTTCGTGTCATCATGATACCCAACACAATTACCTAGTAAAGTGGCACACAAAATAGTCTAAGAAATAATAGAAGGGATGTAATTCTGAAGTAAGTAACGGGCAGCAACCATTCTTATATGACACACACCGTTTAAACCCCATCTATATTGCTATAAAATATATCAAATTATTCCAGATATTAGGGTTCTCACATAATAGCCTTAAAACGAATCAAAGGGATGTAGTGCCATAAAATAAAGAAGGGAAAGCAATTATTCTTTTATAAGACATACTGTGTCAACCTAATATACATTGCTAAAATGTTTCCTCACGATAGTCGATACGGTTACCTAGTTATGGATTGCACATAAACAGCCTTAGAAATTATTCAAAGGAATATAACTCCAGAATAAGGAAGGGGGAGCAATTTTCTTATATAAGACACACCGCCTCAACGTAGTACACACTGCTATAAATTTTCATCGAGATATTCCATATGGCTGCCTACTCATGGCTTGCACAAGAACAGCCTTAGAAAATAATCAAAGGGAGGTAACTCCACAATAAGTAAGGGGATGAAATCATTCTTATTTGTGACATGCTGTGTCAACCTAATATATATTGCTATTAAAGTTCATCACGATATTCCAAATGGTAATCTAGTTATGGGGTGTACGAATATAGTCTAAAGTATAATAAAAGGGACGTAACTCCAAAACTAAGTAAAGGGGAGCAACCATTATTCAATGAGACATACTGTCTTAACCTCAGCAAAGAATAACCATGTTATGGAATGCACAAGAATTGTCATATAAACTGCCATAGCTTAGTTTTTCAAAGGGCTATAACTCTGCTAAAAATCAACAAACAGTATCCTCCAAACAATATGCGCTACTTCACTTCATAGTCTTACTATTTACCAAGTTTAAGCTTCAGTGGATGAAAACTGTATGAGGATTTATTCGGAAACGAACAACCCGAAAAATCTAAGAAAACGGCAGTAACTCCGGTTAAAAATCATTGAAACGTAACCTCGAAACGATATGCGCTGGTCCACCTCGTAGTCTTACTAAATACCAAGTTTCAGCTTGATCGGATGTAAACTGTAGGAGGAGTCAACCGGAAACAAAAAGTTAACAGATGGATAGACAGAGGGACGGATAGACAGACGGAAGGACGGACGCCCGCGCCATAAGATAATACATCCCGTTTTCCAAACAGGCGTCTAAAAACTGATGGGCAGGCCCTTATTTGATTTAAACTCTGTTTGCATAATTTTACTCATGAAAGTTTTTTTACTGCAACGTTACCTACAATTTTCAAATGTGTTCGGAACCCAAAGATATTTTGTAACTGTTTTGTGACTCTGTCCTGAAGGTGTTTTGTATTTTGAACCTTTAAAACTGAGTTAGTTACAGAGTGGATATAAGCTGCTATAGGACACTATCGACCATTACGCACAACAAGTTCTGAAAAGTTAAATCCTTTGGAGGCAAAGAACAAACTCAACACACAAAAGTTTGTATATTCATTGTATTTGTAGTACTTGTATTTGTTGATACTGTTTAAACTAATTTATATACCAATTTTTAGGCCTAAATCTTCAAAACTTTCCATGGAATTTAAGGTTCTAGCATTTTCCATATTTGACCTTGACGTAAAAAAGGTCAAGACCAACCCAAGGTCAAAATTTGAACATTCTTGATATTACTGAAGTACCCAATGCTACATACCAAGTTTCAAGGCCATCGGTCAAATGGTTCTGGAGAAGAATTTTTTAAAGGTTTTTACCTTGTATGGGCATAACGGCCATGTTGGTCATGTGTCTGGACCGTTTGAATAATTTTTTGTTCCCTCAACCCTGGAGGCTCTATATGAATTTTGGTTTCAATTGGCCCAGTGGCTTTTAAGGAAATTACTTCAAATTGTCAAAATATGAGATTTCTGGGTCACAGGTCAAAGAGTGACCTTGACCTTTTGCACCCACAAACCTTCAAGTACTCATTAAGATGACTGTATTTACCATTTTTAGGCCAAAATCTTCAACAGTTTCCAAGAAATCTTATGTTCTAGCATTTGCCCATATAATAGCACCAAAGACCAAATTTGACCTTACCGTAAAATAGGTGAAGGTCAACCCAAGGTCATAACTTGAACTATCTTGGTAGTACTCGCGTACCCGATGCTACATACCAAGTTCCAAGGCCATCGACCTACAGTTCTGGAGAACATTTTTACGGTTTTTACCATATATGGACATGGCGGCCATGTTGGTCATGTGACCAGGACCGTTTGAACAACTTTTCGTTCCTAAGACCCCTGAAGGATACAAAAGAAATTTGGTTACAATTGGCCCACTGGCTTCCGAGGAGAAGTCGTTTGAAATTGTGGACGGCCGACGGACGGTGGAGCCTGCCTATTCTTTAACCCCCCCCCCCCCCCCACCCCGGAGCCGCTAGTTCAGGTGAGCTTAAAGGTCACAAAAAATTGTCTTCCTTTGTAAGAATGGCGGGAAACCAGGAGGTGTACCGGCAGGCTGTAAATCAATAATGATCAATGTTAGAAATTGGTTTAAACATATTTTTTTTTCATTCAAATAAACATATAAGTACAATTTACAAATAAGAAGTTAAAGGATTTGAACGAAAGCTATTAAAGCTTATATAGTCCATCTCCTCGTTAGAAATTACAAATGGAGCAAAGTCATAGTTCTATTAAATACCTAAGACTTAATTATTTGATCATCTTAACAGTTAGCATCTTTAGTAGTTCTGGATAAATCAGAATAAAACTAGCAATGTGTTTAATGAAACGTTTTCTTTTCTTCAAAATTCAGTCTCTGAGACAAATTCAGATAGCACCTTTTTAACATGCTCTAAACTACCTTCTTCATTTACCTGTGAATTTCAAACTGATGATAAAGTTTCAGCATGTCTCTACCTCTCTTCAACAACTTGAGTAAGACGTCTTCATTCAGCTCAATGTTTGTTATTCCTGACATGATTTCATCATCAGTCCAGCCAGACGGGTCAAGACCGGTACTCTCTATCATCTTTATGATAGTCTTTGACAGAATATTCGACAGTTTATTATACAGTATCTGTAAGACAGAGACCTTCATTTGTAAAACAATTATGGCATGTCTTTCCTAGATACTTCAAAATACTGCAGGAGTTTTGGTTACAGCATTAAATGTGAAAGCATATTTACTGCAACAATTTATTCATCAAATTGCAATACTTAAAATTTTAACAGTACAGGTCATTGTAATTGTGATCAAGTATTTTACTATGTTGATCTGATTAATAACTGCCAGCTTGCATTTATATTTTACAATATACACCTTGGGAAATAGTTCTGAAATACAGATTGGACCAGACGTTCAGCTCTTGAGAACAGAGCCGAGTAAGTGAATGAGTAGGTGATCTCGGGATTAACGCCAAATTAAAAAATAGGTCATATGAATACGTGAAGAACTGAATCAATGAAAGATATGAAAACGTTTGGTCACCAACCTTTATGATTAACCAAGACATTTCTAAAGTAATAATCGTTCAAAATCTATTAATCTTAGGTTTACACTAAATATGCCTTACTGTTGTCTAGTAAACACTGTATGCAAAACAAAATACTTACAGTTAAGTCCCATATGGGTGTACCATCAAGCAAAATATCCCATTCGTGAACCAAGCTAAGAGACTGAGGGCTTATCCTGTTGAATACCTAAAAGACAGATTGGCAATGGGTTTATTAAGGTGGTAATTTGTGGTATATACAAAATTATGAATAAAACCATAAAAATTAATGTGTCTCCCAGAAAGTTAGCGGACTTCTTATTTTTGTTTTTCTCTACAATTTAAATTGCAATCAGCTAATTCGATGAATTTATATCCCCAGCCGAAGTGGCTCTGATTTGTTTATGGTTTAAGTTACATAAAATTTCGTTCACTGGTTACTTAATTAAGGCTGAACTTATGGATTGTAAATAAAATCAAGGGCAATAACTCTGGGATAAGCGAGGCATGAGCTGAAGGTGTTCTTAAACACTTGTCTCAGTATCACTGCAATATGATGATACATTTTTGATTCAGTTTCAAGCAATATTGTTCACCAATACCTTTGTTATGGCTAATTTGTTGATTTTAGATCAATACAAGGGCATTAAATCATGGACTACTGGAGCGATTGACAAAACTTAAGGTGCCCTGCTGTGTCATGACAATACATATTTTTTGTAAGTTTCATGAAATTCCATGCATTGGTTACTTACTTATGACTGAATTTATTGATTTTAAACCAATTCAAGGGCAACAAGCAAATTCGGTGAATTTATATCCCCCGCCGAAGTGGCCCTGACTCATTAATTATGGTTTACTTAAAAGTTTCATATAATTTTGTTCACTGGACTGAACTTGTGGAATGTAAATCAAATCAAGGACTATTACTCTGGCATAAGTGAGACATAAGCTGAAGCTGTTCTTAAACACTTGCCTCAATATCACTTCACTATAATGATACATTTTTAATTCAGTTTCAAGAAATTTTGTTCAGTCCAGTATCTAAGTTATGACTAATTTGTAGATTTTAAATAAATTCAAGGGCATTAAATAATGTACTACTGATGCAATTATAATCAAATTCAATGTGCGCTGCTCTGTCAAGACCATACATAATTATTTTAAGTTTGAAGAAATTCCATTCATTGGTTACTTAGTTATGACATAATTTGTTGATTTTAAACCAAGTCAAGGGCAATAACTCATTGCTAACTGAAGCGATTTCGACAAAGCGTAAGATGAATCAATGTGTTATGGTGATGGGTATTTGGTAAAAGTTTCATAGAATTTTTTTCACTGATTACTTAGTTATGGCTAAATGTGTCAATTTCAAATTGATTCAAGGGCAATAATTCATGGACTTCTGATGCCATTCTGATGAAACTTTATGTGCATAACCACCTTATGGTGATACCTATTAAGTTTAAGTTTCATGAAATTTTGGTAATTGGTTACTTAGTTACGGCTCATTTCACTGATTCTAAGTCAATTCAAGGGCAATAACTCCTGCATTCCTGAAGGCAGTCTGACGAAATCTGACATGCATCAGCAGATTATAGTGTTACATATTTATTTTAAGTTTCATGAAATTCTGTCCAGTGGTTACTTAGTTATGGTTCATTTTATTGATTTAAAAACAATTCAAGGGCAATAACTCCTGCATTACTGAAGCCAGTCCAATGAAACTTGACGTGCATCAGCGAGTTATCGAGATATATACTAATTTTAAGTTTCATGAAATTCGGTCCAGTGGTTACTTAGTTATGGCTCCGGACGGACAGACGGACGGACGGACGGAAGGATGGACGGACAGACGGACGGACGGACATGGAGAAACCCATATCCCTCCGCCTTCGGCGGGGGATAATAACTACTTGCTTACTGAAGCAATTCCGACAAAACATAAGATGCACCAATGTGATATGGTGATACATATTTATTATAAGTTTTATAGAATTCTTTTCATTGATTACTTAGTTATGGCAGAATTGCTCAACCTTTAATAGATTCAAGGGTAATATCTCATGCATTACTGGTGCCCTTCTGACAAAACTTTATGTGCATAATCGCGTTATGGTGATACAATATTCAGTATAAGTTTCATGAAGTTCTGATAATTGATTACTTGGTTATGACTCATTTTATTAATTTTAAGTCCATTAAAGGGCAATAACTTATGCACTACTAAAGCCAGTCTGACGAAACTTCATGTGCATCAGCGTGTTATAGTGATATACCGGTATATTTATTTTAAGTTTTATGAAATTCCGTACAGTGGTTACTTAGTTATGGCTCCGGACGGACTGACGGACATGTAGAAAACATTATTCCTCCCCCTTCAAGGGAGGGGGTAAAAATGAGCGACGAAAAAAGTATTTAATAAAGAAAGGCGATTTGCTGCGCAAAACAACTTTAAATTGCACTTGCTTACTGAAAACGTACGTCTGAAAGTACTTCAATACATTGAGAAGTGTGTCCAAGCAGTTACTTGTTCCAGGAAGACACATTAATCTCAAATGTTCGACTGTGTATAAGGTGTATGTATACTGGATGCTTTCATTTAATATCGGTCAGGCAGGTACCACATATCACACATACAGTATAAATACTACATTACTGTAACAAAAACAGGTGTGCGAGTGAAAATTTTCAACAATGTAAAAGTAGACTGCTCTTCATAATTCAGACAAAAATTTGGACTTCAGCTTAATCATTTTATCTACTTTTACAGCCATATCACGGACTTAATACCCCAAAACTTGATTACAACATCCTCCTGACTATATAACTTTTGCTTTACCATAGAAACTAGGTAAAACACTGTGATCCTATAACAGAATGATTAATTTGGGTCACTGAATTCCTTATTCTGGAGTTCTCTGGTAGCCCAAGACAAAAGTTGTGCGCTTTTAGCTATCTGTGCACCGTCCATTGCAAGCACTGAGCAGATATAATAACCACAGGATCAATGGTCCTCTGGCTTACCTGAGACCTTACTGCCAACAGACACAATTTGTTATTTCCCTCATATGCTACAAGTTTGAAACCAGTTGTTTTTGAAGGGTGCATGTTTTATTTTTGAAATCTCAGTGACTGTTACTAAGTTCACAGAAAGACCGTGACCTTTGCTGGTCTTTTGTCTTCATGTATTCATTTAGTTAACCATAATTTACATTAATCATATCTGGGCTAAAAACGTTTCCATGAAATGCACTGTTTAAGCATTTTCCCATATAAAAGCATAACGAACCAAAGATAACCTCACCATGAATTAGGTAAAGGTCAATGCAGGGTCTTCATTTAAAAGAAAAAGAAATTGTAGGGCCTAAGTCCCCAATGCTACACACAAAGTTTCAAGGTCATTGGCCATCTGGTTCCGGGGAAAAAGATTTTCAAAATATTTTTACCATATACGCACAAGGTGGCTATCTTGGTCATGTAACCAAGAACAACTAAACTAACTTTGCCCCCCCCCCCCCCCTGACCTAGGTAAGCTCCATTTGAAATATGGCTTCAATCGGCCAAGGTGCTTCAGAGAAGATGTTTTAAAATGTTAACGGGTGACAGAATCTCAATGACCTTGAAGAAGGGTCAAAGAATGACCCATACCGTTAACAACACAATGTTTTGAGTTGCTTATTTAGGTAACCACATGTACCTAATATTTTAACTTAGACTTAAATACTTTCTGAGAAATTTTACCATATATATGGGCATGGCAGCTATCTTGGTCATGTGACCAAGATCATCTGAATAAGCTTTAATTCCACTGACCCACTGACCCTCGATATTAAATATGGCTTCAATCGGCCCACTGGCTTCAGAAGAGAAGTTTGTAAATGTTGACAGGCGACAGACACGCAGTGACCTTGAACAAAGGTCAAAGAATGACCTTGACCTTTAGCAACATGTTGCTTCATCTGCTCATTTAGTTGACCATATTGATCAAATATTATACCTTAGACTCAAATAGTTTCAGAGAGATCCAATGTTTAAGCATTTTCTGTTATCAAAGCATAACGCACCAAGATTGACCTTGCCTTGAATTAAATCAAGGTCAATGCATGATCTTGATTTGTATAAACTATGATAGGCCCGAGTCCCCAATGTTACATACCAAGCCACTAGGTAATTGAGCGTTTGGTTCTGAAGAAGATGGCTATTGATGAGTTTGTATCGTATATGGGCATGGCGGCCATCTGAGTCACGTGACCGAGACCATCTGAACAACTTTAGCTCCTTTGACCAAGTGAATCAGGAACTTAATGAATCAGGAACTTTGAAGCAGGAACTTAATGGCACCACGGCTTACGAAGAGACTTTTACAGATGAGAAGACTGTCGTTAATAGCCACTCAAATGATTTGCCTTATAAGTTTGCTGTAAACGTTAAGGAACGCCAAGACAAACTTCCTACGATGTATTGGTTACCTAAGCTTCACAAAAAAAACCGTATAAAGCTAGATTCATTGCCAACTCTAGCTCTTGTACTACTACAGAATTATCTAAATTATTAACTTCTTGCCTCACTGCTGTGAAATCTCGTGTCATTTGGTACTATGAGACAGTGTATGAGAGGTCAGGAAAAAATATGTTTTGGTCTATAAAAAATTCTGGTGAGGTACTTAGTAAACTGAAGTCAAGAGGGCTCCGTGCGACTAGTTTGTCCACTTATGATTTTTCTACTCTTTATACCACATTACCCCATAATTTAATAAAGGAAAAACTTGTTGATTTGATTGAGAGGGCCTTCAAAAAGTTCTCCAAAAATGAAGATACCCTTTATATTGCCTGTAACGATAAGAAAGCGTTTTTCACTTCTACTGACCGTAAAATATATAGAGGATATGAACGTTGGTCATGTCAGAATGTATGTGACGCCTTATCATTTCTCTTAGATAATATTTACATCAGATTTGGTAATAAGTTATACAGACAAATTGTTGGTATTCCGATGGGTACAAATTGTGCTCCTCTTGTGGCTGATTTGTTTTTATTTTGTTATGAAAGAGATTTCATGACTTCTCTTTCTGTTGATAATCAAGCTGTTATCATTGAGGCATTTAACTCAACCTCTAGATATTTAGACGATCTTCTGAATATTGATAATCCTTATTTTGAAAGCATGGTCAACCAAATTTACCCACCTGAACTTAAATTGAATAAAGCTAATACTTCAGATACCGAGGCCCCCTTTTTGGATTTACATCTATCTATTTCTAACGGTTTTGTATCTTCTAAAATTTATGATAAACGTGATGACTTTGACTTTGATATAGTTAATTTTCCATTTTTGGATGGTGACGTTCCACGTCGTCCCTCTTATGGAGTGTATATTTCTCAACTTATAAGATTTGCTAGAGTGTGTAGTCATGTAGATGACTTTAATGCTCGTAATAAATGTTTAACTGCTAAACTTCTTCAACAGGGCTATCGGTATCATAAGCTTAGAAAGGCTTTTTCTAAATTCTATCGCAGACACCATGAATTGGTTTCAAAATTTGATGTCGGATTAAAATTTCTTTTACATCAAGGCTTATCGGAACCAGAATTTTATGGTGACTTAGTATACAAATTCAAAAAGATTATGGGTAGGACTGATTTTTCTGATCAATTCCGAAAAATAATAATACGTCACAAACGTATTGGCTATAATTTAAATGTTATGCGACAGTCTGCATGCTTAGTGATTAACCCAATCACGGTTGATAACTTTGCTGCACTCTTTAATTGCACACCGGGGGATCGGGCGTCAGACTCTATGATGGCCCCGACCTAAAGCTATATATTTTAGTTGGTTGGGACCGGAACCTTTTTGTCTGTTGCTTGGTCCACCGTGGCTCAACTGGTGACCTTCTTTTGCTTCAGATTTCCAGTGGGGTTGTTTGGCAGGCCAGGGATCTCCACCTGTCAGACGGCCCGTTGTATCTGTTGAGTCCTCGTCTTTGCTTCTTCATGGTGTTGAAATTTGATTTATGTGTTTACCGTGATGATTCATTGACGATTTAGAGGGTTATCATGCGAACCGAACAACCAACTAAATGTTTTGTACCACTTCAGAAACTGAGGGTGAGGTTGGGCCTGTAAATCGATTTAAGCCCCCCAGTAATTCATTACTGACCGTTCCAAGGCGGTAGTTCTGTTGTGGTTCTCTGTTGCCTGTTTTTGGTGTCAGAGTTTCTGTGATGTTTTACCTTATGTATGTTCTTATTATTTTTGGTTCGGTGTGGGTTGCTGAGTGGCCACCTTTCGGGAACAAGCTGCTCATTCGGTTGGCCATATGTTTTCTGTATCTTGATTATTTGTAATCTTAGTTGTTTCCAACTATGGTTTGAGGGCTGGATTTGGATTTTGATTGTTTCAGTTCCTGGTCTTTGCATACTTTTTACTTTCACCATATGAAATATGGCTTCAATAGGCCAAGTGACTTCAGAGAAGAAGATATTTGAAACTGTTGACGGGCAGCAAAATCTCAGTGACCTTTGGCAAAAGTCAAAGAATGACCTTGACCTTTTGCAAATTAATGTCTTTATCTGCTCACTACCTTAATCATATATACCAAATATTATACCTTAGTGATAAACTGTTTCTGAGACTCCACTGTTTAAGCATTTCCACTATAAAAGCATAACTGCACCTAAATATGCGTTGCCAAAACTTAGGTGGAGGTCAACACAGGGTAAGGATTTGTGAAAAAAACTATGATGGGTTCAAGTCCCTAATGCGACATACCAAGCCACAAAGTCATTGGCCTTTGGTTCTGGAAAAGAAGATTTTTGAAGGGATTTAACCATATATAAGCATGGCGGTTTTCCAGACCCCATGGAAAAACTTTCGTTCCCCCATCACGCTAGGGCTCCGTTTGAAATCTGGCTTTGATTGGCCCCGCGGTTTTACAAGAGGTAGCTGTTTGAAACTAGAACTGTCAGAAAATCTGACAATACCCCCGCTGTAGGGCTTCCAATGTATATGGCCTGTAAGGAGAGAACAAATCGTGAAAGAAAACAAATCTACCATGTATGAGCAGTTTATGCTGAACAGTTGCTCAGAACTCTGCTCTGAAAAGTGTCATAAGTTACTGACAAGTCATTTACCAAATATAATCCTGCACAGCTGTCAAAGACAGGGAAAAACAAAGAGAAGAAGAGCCATTCTCAAACCCATGATATCACTTGTTATCAACATGTATACCAAACTGAACTTTCTACCTTAAAATACTGCTGACATCCCTTTAACAAGCAAGAGGACCATTGGTCCTGTAGCTCACCTGAGTCCATTCAGCCTCAGTACTCTAGGGTAAGTTACTCTAAGGCCATTAGTCTATCGGTTCTGGTGAAGAAGATTTTTAAAGGTTTTAACAACATATGGGCATGGAGGACATGTTGGTCATGTGACCTGGACATTTGAAAAAAATTTCATTCCCTCAACCCCCTGGAGGCTCTATATGAAATTTGGTTTCAAAATTGGCCCAGGGGCTTTTGAGGAGACGGTTTGATATTGTCAAAATGACAGATTTCTGGGTCAAAAGTCAAACAATGACCTTGACCTCTTGTACTCATAAATCTTCATGTACTCATTAAGATGACTGTAGATACCGATTTTTAGGCATAAATCTTCAAAACTTTCCATGAAATCTTATGTTCTAGCATTTTCCCACATTTGACCTTGCCGTAAATTAGTCAAGGTCAACCCAATGTCATCATTTTGAACAATCTTGATAGCACTAAAGTTCCCAATGCTACATACCAAGCTTCAAGGCCATCGGTCAATTGGTTCTGGAGAAGAAGATTTTAAAGGTTTTTACCACATACGGGCCTAGCGGCAATGTTGATCATGTGACCTGGACCGTTTGAACAAATTTTCATTCCCTCACCCCCTGGAGGCTCTATATGAAGATTGGTCACAACTGGCCCAGTTGTTTTTGAGGAGATTGTTTGATTTTGTCAAAATATGAGAGTTGTGGGTCAAAGAATGACCTTGACCTCTTGTATTCATAAATCTTCATGTACTCATTAAGATAACTGTATAAACCAATTTTTAGGCATAAATCTTCAAAACTTTCCATGAAATTTTATGTTCTAGCATTTTCCCATATCTGACCTTGCTGTAAAAAAGATCAAGGTCAACCCAAGGTCATAATTTGAACAATCTTGATAGTACTCGAGTACCCAAAGCTACATACCAAGTTTCAAGGCCATCAGTCAATTGGTTCTGGAGAAGAAGATTTTCAAAGGTTTTTACCATATATGGGCATGGTGGCCATGTTGGTCATGTGACCTGGACCGTATGAATAAGTTTTTGTTCCCTCAACTCGTGGAGGCTGTATAGGAAATTTGGTTTCAATTGGCCCAGGGGCTTCTGAGGAGATTGTTTGGAATTGTCAAAATATGAGAGACCAGGGTCAAAGGTCAAACAATGACCTTGACCTCTTGTACTCATAAATCTTCATGTACTCATTAAGATGACTGTAGACACCAATTTAGCCCAAAATTTTCAACAGTTTCCGAGATATCTTATGTTCTAGCATTTTGCCATATAAAAGCACAAGGAAGCAAATTTGACCTTGCCGTAAAAAAGGTCAAGGTCAACCCAAGGTCATAATTTAACAATCTTGGTAGTACTTGCGTACCTGATGCTACAAACCAAGTTTCAAGGCCATCGGCCTACTGGTTCTGGAGAAGAAGATTTATTTAGTTTTTTACCATATACTGGACAAAAAAGTTAAGGATCAAACATCAGACTGAAATTTTTATACTGAAGAAAGTAATTTTCAAAAAATCATTTTCTCCTTTTGAATACATCTAACAATGCAGCACAAGACTGCATGACACATATTGGAATCGGATCATGTGACACACCAGCAGAAACGAATAAAAAGGCATACCCCTAAAATCAAAGTGAAAACTTGCATTAACACATAATGTGTCCATTATTTTTGGCTTTATTCATGCAAAATCATTTTCAGTTCTCAGTGTGACCTACAAGGGCCTGAATAACTGCATGGCAGCCACTCGGTATGTTTCTTGTAAATTCCGAGAGGCCCATTTAGGGAATCGTTTGCCATTTTTCACGAAATGCCTGAATGAGCTCTCCCTGAGTTTCAGGAAGCTTCTCGTGATCAGGGTTGGCGGTGTAACATGTCCAAAGAATGCTCGATCGGATTTAAAACTTGTAATCAAATTGACATGCCAATGCGGGCGATTGTTTCAGTTGCTCGGTACTGGTCCTCCACATTTGCCCTGTGATTCGATGATGCCATCGCCAAACACGTCAGCAAACGGTCTCGTAATCGGATAAAACATGTCATTCCTAACTCGAACACCAATCAGAGCACCTCTGCCTTACATGCGCAAGTCCATACAGCTGCCAATCCAGATGACCCACCCTCCTCGAGACATGTCATATTCTGCGACACGATTTAATGCATAGTCTACACGACGTGTACCTGGCAGGCGTCACACTTATCTCCCATCATCGTGAATATCTACATGCAAATCTGGACTCATCTGTGAAAAGAACATGGGTCCAGTGACCCAGCTGCCAATTTGTGTCACTTTTTGCCGACTGTCGTTTCGCATTTCTATGGAATCACATTAATCCTGTCCTCACTACCAGCATGCAAGTGCGCAAATTAGCTGTGTAAAGTCTGTTTGTAACCGTTTTCGCTGAAATTGGCCGATTAAATCATTTAATGGACAGACAATGTGCGTCCTTACAGTGTTATTGTGATGAACCAGTAGCTTGGGACAGAGACTATCGTCCGTATGGACAAGTCTAGCTAATCGCATGTTTTAAATCTGATTGAATATGCGTGACAGATGTTACAAAACACCAATTCTAATCACCAGAGGCCTCGGGAAACTCCTGGAGTGCTAATCCAGGCCTTTGATGAAAAATGGCAAACGAGTCCCCAAATGAGCCTCTAGCGCTTTACCAAAAGAACAGCGAGTAGCTGTCATGCAGTTATTCAGACCCCCAGAGATATCGGTGAGCACTGGCAATAGTTTTGCATGGATAAAGCCAAGAAGCACGACATTTAATTTTGTGGTGATGCCAATTTTCACTTCAGTTTTAGGGGTATATCTGTTTATTCGTTTCTACTGGTGTGTCACGTGATCCGATTCCAATATTTTTCATGCAGTTCTGCGCCGCTTTGACAGCTGTATTGAACAGAAGACAATTATTTTTGGATAATTTATTTTTCATGATTTAAGCTTCAGTCAGATATTTGATCCCTAACTTTTTTTGTCCAGTATATGTTGGTCTTGTGACCAGTACCATTTGAACAAATTTTCGTTCCCATCAGCCCTGGAGGCTACATATGAAATTTTGTTACAATTGGCCCAGTGGTTTCAGAGGAGTAGTCGTTTGAAATTGTTGGCGGACGGACGACGGACAACGTACGACGACGGAGCCTGCCCATACTATAAGCTCCCCCGGCTCAGGTGAGCTAAAAGTGTGGAGGGAGAGAAAAAAATAACAAATACAGGGAAAAACAAAGAGGAGAAGGCCCATTCTCAATCCCACAATACAACAGGTCATTGTCAACTTATATAACAAATATAAACCTTCCATCTTCAACAGTTGCTGAGAAATCTTTTACGTAAAATTACATTACTGAATGCATGGAGACAAAGAAAAGTGAACAAATACTATTTCTAATCTCTATTCTATTCTATCCCATAACCTTACTAGGTCGTTGGGGCACCACAGCTGACTTCAAAACAATCCCTTTCCACCTTGTCCTGTCCTCAGCTGCCCT
The DNA here is from genome assembly GCA_963989385.1 of Ctena decussata. NCBI lineage: Eukaryota > Metazoa > Mollusca > Bivalvia > Lucinida > Lucinidae > Ctena > Ctena decussata. The sequence goes on along the minus strand of OZ022499.1, from coordinate 87,755,780 downwards.
AGTTGAGCTGGCAAAATCCATTCCAGTCCACTCCTTGATATTGTCTTCCCACCTCTTCTTCTGTCTACCTCTTCTTCTTTTTCCTTTCACTGTGCCCTGAAGAATTGTCTTTGCTAAACCAGAAGACCTTGAGACGTGGCCAAACCACCTTAGTTTCCGTTTCTTGACCAGCGTCAGGAATTCATCATATTCTCCAATGGCTGCTTGGATCTTCCTGCGAACATCCTCATTGGTTATATGGTCCTTGTACGAAATGTTCAGTAACTTTCGGTAGCATCTCATCGCAAAGGCCTGCGTTCTTTTCTCTAACTCTGCTGTCAAGGTCCATGATTCACAGGCATACAGAAATATGGAAATGACAAGGGAGCTCATGAGTGTCACCTTTGATCCAAGAGATATGTTGTTATCTCTCCAAATTGATTTCAGCTTGGCAAGAGCTGAAGTGGCTTGTGCTATCCTTGAGAGAACCTCTTGTTTTGAGCCATCATCTGAGACAACTGCTCCAAGGTATTTGAAGCTGCTTACAGTACCCAGCTTCTGCCCCTTTACCTTGATCTCCCTCTGGATGCCATCTGCGCTGTTTGTCATCAGTTTGGTCTTCTCAGCACTGATCTCCATCTTATACCTTGTGCAGGTCTGGTCGAGACTTTCAACTTGAGCTTCTAGTTCCTGCTCTTCCTCAATGAGTGTCTATGTCATCGGCAAACCGCAAGTTGGTAATATTTCTGCCGCCTATGCTAACCTTTCCGTCATGTTCTTCCAGAGCATCGGACATGATCCGTTCGAGAAAAATGTTGAAGAGGGTGGGTGACAGAAGACATCCTTGTCTTACTCCAACTGTTGTTCTGAACCATTCTCCTGTGCTGCCATTTATCAGGACTGCACTTGTAGCCTTGTCGTATAGCTGCTCAATGGTGCGAACTAGGTTTGCATTGATATTGTACTTCCTCATGGTGGCCCATAAGGCTGCATGCCATACCCTGTCAAAGGCTTTTTTGAAATCAATGAAGACATGGTACAGATTCTGCTGATGTTGGAGATACTTTTCACACAGGATTCTAAGGTTGAAGATCTGTTCTGTGGTGCTCCTTCCTGCTCGGAATCCAGCCTGTTCCTCAGCGATTATCTCTTCGGCTTGTGGCTTAAGCCTGTTCAAGATAACTTTCAGCATGACTTTGCTTGAAAGACTGATGAGGCTGATGGTTCTGTAGTTCTGGCAGAGCTGTAGGTTGCCCTTTTTAGGGAGAGTAATAATCAGCGACTGAGTCCATGGGGTAGGCCATTCTCCTGTTCTCCAGATCCTGTTACAGATATCTGTTAAAACATCAATCATGGTCTCCCCTCCAGCTTGAACAAGTTCTGCTGGTATATTATCAACTTCGGCAGATTTTCCCTTCTTCAGTGCTGCTACTGCAATCTCAACTTCCTCACGAAGGCTCAGTTGTTGATCTTCATCTGGGGGCTGACTGCAGTCCAGAACTGTATTGTCACCATCAGTCTCATGGTTGTATAATTCTGAGCAATATTCTGTCCATCTGCTGAGAATCTCTTGTTCTTCTGTAAGGCATTTCCCAGACTTGTCCTGGATAGTTGTGGATCTACCCTGTTTCTCTGAAGTTAGATCCTTCACCAGCTGGTATGCTTTCTTGCTGTTGTTTTTGTTCAGGCAAGTTTCGATCTCCTCGCACTGACTAGCTATCCAGTCCTCCTTCGCTTTCTTCACTGCCTTCTGAATCCTCTTGTTTGCTTCCCTGTATTCTTCTGCTCCTCCTGCTTCATACCTCTTCTTCTTCAAATTTCTCCTCTCATCACAGAGGTCGAGAACATCTCTAGTGACCCATGGTTTTTTCCTGCGACGTTCCTTCCCAAGTATCTCACTGGCTGCATCAGTCACTACTGTATTGTAGGTGGTAATCATGGTATCTATGTCCATGTCATCATCCCTCAGACCAATGAGTGGTGCAAATTTTCCACCTATTGTTGCTTGAAAAGTGCACAGGAATACAGGAAAGAACAAATAGAAAAATGCCGGTTCTCTATCCGACAATACAACTTGTAGTTGCTAATCTGTACACCAAATATTAACTTTCTATCTTATACCATTGCGGAGATATCTTTGACGAAAATAAGTGGAGAGAAAGAAAAGTGAACAAATACAGGGAAGAACAAGCATGAGAAAGCCCATTCTAAATCACACGATACCACAAGTCATTGTCAACTCATATAACAAATATAAACCTTCCAACTTGAACAGTTGCTGAGAAATCTTTTACGAAAAATTACAGTACTGAATGCATGGAGAGAAAGAAAAAAAGAACATATACAGGAAAGAACAAATAGGAGAATGCCGGTTCTCTATCCCACAATACAACTTGTTATTGTTAACCTGTATACCAAATATTAACTTTCTATCTTATACGGTTGCGGAGATATCTTTGACGAAAATAAGTGGAGAGAAAGAAAAGTGAACAAATACATGGAATAACAAGCAGGAGAGGGCCCGTTCTCAATCCCACGATACAACTTGTCGTTGTCACCCTGTATACCACATATGAAGTTTCTATGTTATATGGTTCTTGAGATATCTTTGACGCAAAAGTGTTACGGAGTTACGGAAGGACGGAACTTCGGACAAATGTAAACCAATATACCCCCAACTTTTTCAAAGCGGGGGTATAAAAATCGGACAAATACAGGGAAGAATAAGCAGGAAAAGGCTGGTTCTCAATCCCACGATACAACATGTCGTCATCAACCTGCATACCAAATTTGACTACTCCAGCTTGCATGGTTGTGGAGAAATCTTTGACGAAAAATTTCATTATTAAAAAGTATGGAAAGAAAGAAAATTGGACAAATACAGGGAAGAATAAGCAGGAGAAGGCTGGTTCTCAATCCCACGATACAACATGTCGTCATCAACCTGTATGCCAAATATGACAAGTCAAGCTTGTATGGTTGTGAAGAAATCTTTGACGAAAAATTTTTATTAAAAGGGGACGGAAGGACGGACGGAAGGAAGGATGGACGGATGGACAGATGTAAACCAGTATACCCCCCACTTTTTCAAAGCAGGGGTATAAAAAATGACAACGGACGACGGAGCTTGCCTATACTATAAGCTCACCTATGAGCCAAACGGCTAAGGTGAGCTAAAAAGTAAGCGTTTAGGGGCCGCAGAACAGGTGGCTGGATAAATGCATGAGGGACTGCCATGAGAAATGATTTTATAGCAGCTAGAACCTTTGTTACAATGTACTGCTTTTTTATCCTTATCCTAAGATGTAACCCCTGAAAGTGTGTACCATTCAGGTTTAGGACAAAAAACAAGACCTCCGAATGCTAAATTTTGGCTTTGGAATTTTTAAAGATTTTAATTTGGAAATAAAAGCACGCCAGATAGCCAATCTTGGTTCTTAGATAGAGATATGGAACGAGTTGATGAATTCATTGAACTTATAAATCTTGTTTGATAAACTCCTATGATTATGTAGCTAAAAGGGTACCTTATGAATCTTTGGATCATTGAAAAGTTCTTTCACATTGCCTTCTTTTATGATAGTGTCACCATCATCCTTTACATGGTATGCATAAGCATAATCATCTGTCACTAAGACAAGGAGACGTATCTTGCTCTTTTCTGTTCCAAGGTGATCACCATAACAACATACTGCCATGGCATCAGGTGTATCCTCTTTCAAAAAATGCTCAACCACACATCTTGACTGCTCAGCATCTGCTATGAAGATTATGCCATTGTCTAGTGTAGGAGCAGCCTTTGCACCACCTGTCTGTGATGATGCTGTATCAGATGATATGGACGGGACAACTGGTAAATTATCTGACCCTGAAATAAAAGTGAAAAAATTGCACATAAATTCATCAATAGCACCTTTGTAAACCGCACCCATCTAAAGTAAAAAGTATGCAAAGACCAGGAACTGAAACAATCAAAATCCAAATCCAGCCCTCAAACCATAGTTGGAAACAACTAAGATTACAAATAATCAAGATACAGAGAACATATGGCACCCATCTAAGCATGCACTTTAAGCACCTTCCTTCACATACAATTCTGCTCGCTTCTAGCAGCAAAGTCATTTGTTTCCCCTTTCTGGAGAAACTTCAGTCTCAATTTACAGAAATGACGTTTCAATAGGCTCATCAATCCCTATCAAAATTGAAATGACACAACTTACATATGGGAAGCAAAAAGATATGTAATGATCTGGAATTAATACAATTGGATCCCACAAACCGCCCTCAAAACCTAAAGAGACAAAAAAAATGCATAAATTGACAAAGGTTTACAGAAGACACGTACGGTCAAACGAATGAACAGGTCTTTTCAAAACAGGTGGTCATTCAGCTACCTCATTGAAAACAGCAGCAACATCTACCGAAGTACAGCTGTTATAGTGAAAATGTTTATGACGTCCAAGTCACTACATTTTGCTACAAAACAGAACGTGATTTGAAACTAATCAAATATTGTTTCCTTTCAATCTGGATAAAGAATATAGGCACTTGAATAATTGAAAGTGCTAAAACTTGTTCTAGAAAGGACAGGGATCAATTTTTAGAAAAAAAGCAAAACTGAAAACATAAACAAATTTTGACTTCACAGGAAATATAGAAATTTTAACTTAAAAGCAGTTCAACAAATGAATATATAAACACAATATTTACTGTGACGTTGACGTCTGATTCTGTTTAATAAACATACTGCAAGTCAAGGATCTGCAATCTTTGTTTGGTTGTTTTCATGCTACGACTCAATGTCGCTGGCTTTCAGAAAACGGTTTCTGAGAATAAAGGTTATCTGGCGACTGCAATCGAACGTCGTACGTATTTGGCAACGTTAACGTTAGTGCACAGAATTTGTCTCATTTTCAAAATAATATAACATTATGACAGTAATGCAGAAATGACGGTTTATGCAGGAATTTACTTTTGCTATCTGTGTAGAGTGTCTACGTAACAATCTGCTTACAAAGTTACTAATGCACAACTGTGTACGTGCAAAACATGCACAAACAGGTAAATGTAGCAAACATTGGATTTTACAAGTCTAGTTGGTCGAGTGGAAAATAAGTGCACATGATACACATATTTAACAGCAATATACTGACATACATCGAAAGTCTGATTTCTCTGAACCAAAGAAATGACAGCAAAATAAAAACTGTCAGGTTGTTCTTCTTCTTCTTTTTTTTGTTAAGTATATATGCTTTTATATCATGTCGAAGGTAGAAGGATTTGATAGAAAACACGTTATATAGTCAGGTCCAAGACCGATAATTGTCCGCAAGCATAGGATCGTTAAACCGTCCTAACAACCATTGATTGTAATTTTTCGCTTTTTCTTCACCTGTCTGCTAAGTATACATTCAATTCCACCATGAAACTATAAATCTCCGATCCTATTCATAAATTTTGCACATGGCACTCAAGCTTATCATGTGATGTTTAACACTGCAAAATTGGCGGCACATCTTATTTCTTTGCTGAATGAACAAGGTAAAAATGGACGTTCAGACACGTATTGCGTATCATCAGACTTTGGAACATAACCACATCTAATGGTACATATTTTACTTATAGAAAAAATCAGACGTATAATTTGATACTGAAGTGTAGAATGCAAACTCTGCCAAATGTATTAAACATTTTTTTTCATTATTTATAGGACGGATTCACTATCCACTGCGACTCCGTTTTGGACGGTATTTCTATCGGCATTACTCATCACAATGCTTCAAGGATATTAAACCAATCCAATAGATATGTCAAAGAGAATGGAAGGCAATTTCATTTCATCAAATACAAGTTTTAAAAAAATGCATTGGACTGAAAAAACATCTTATGGCATAGAATGGTATTCCCTCCTAAAGTAAGAAATTGGAGATGGGATGGATAACCGTTTGGACCTGACTGCTATATAATATATCTATTTTCTCAATTTGCTATTGATTGAGAGGTCTGGAAAGGATATATCATGAGCGACGTAGACTGCAAATAAGACAACGACAGAAGGTGATACAAAACTGTAAGGCGTATACAGAATGACATGATTTTGGTTTGTACCTGTTAATGTTTTCCAGTCTACCTTTGTTGATTATCACCAGCCCAAGTATGCTAGGCCCTTAACAGGAATATTTGTATAAATGTTAACTTTGACCTATCATCACATTTCAATGATAGCCCACTTGCCAAAATGCCCTTACTGTCAGTCTTATTGCTTTACCTCCATATGATAATGATGTGCAGCTTCTCTGTCATCTTCATGCTTACCTGTGGCCTCTTTGCTTGTGTTAGAAGAACAGCATTCTTCGCTTTCTTTTTTGTAAGTTTCATCAGATATATCACATGACTTCTTAGAGCTACCTTTATCGCCTCCTTGACAAACGACTGCACCACTACCCAATAAATCTCCTGCAGTATCTTCAGTATGAGACTCATCAAGACAATCCCAGTTTTCTAGAACTTCCTTTTGTTCTTCAGTTGCCATCTTTTTAGCAGCTGGATTCACATCTACGTCAATAATGGCATCGTTACAGTCAGGTTCTGCCTCATCTCTTTCTTTATCCTTGTTCTTTCTTTTCTTCTTCTTTTTCTTCCTTCCACTTTCCTCCTGTTCTGGTAAACCAACAGGCCTGTTCTCCGTTTTTTCCTTGGTGTTACCAGAATATTTACTAGCCTTAGCTGCTGGTTCATGTTTAACTGTCTCCTTAGTAATGGTGTTGTCAAAGTCTAATTTTTGTCCTGTTTAAAGTAAATTCAATATAAATGAACAATGCTTGTCATTATGTGTTGCATTATTCTCTTCAGGCCAGCCTATATCTTGACAGTGCCTTCAGCTAGATGCCTTATCGGCTGTGTGAGTGTGTGTGGCGGGATGCCATTACACAAGGCTTTTCACTGTCACCATCCTTTTCGCTTGATACAGAAATACTGTTGGGAGGGGCAGAAAACAGCAACAAAGTCATTCATCCATTCAAAGGGAAAATTATGGGCGAGATAAATGCTCGAAAATAAGTTTGAACCCTTTAAAGGAACATTCAGTGATACCCTTAGCCCTATCATAAAGCAAAGCTTGTGTCGACAGTTAAAAAGTTTTACGGGAGACACCATGACCTTGTTGATCCTTACAATGTGGCCGTTTCTAAACTAATATCCGATTTGATGGCCTCAGCCGAAGCTTAGTTAAGCTTTCAAATATCGGACTTTCATTTTCACTGACTTTTCCACAGATACATAGATATGGCGGGTGTATTATAATAGGCAGGTGATGCTTACTACCCCGCGGGCACCTGATCATACCTCTGTTTTGGGGTCCATGTCTGTGTATCTAAAATATTCCGGAATTGTCTATGTTTAAATGACCTACGATTTCGGACTTATGATTTGGATACCTTGACCACTAAATGACTGGCTGGGACTCCAGCAAATGATTTGAATTCTCTTGTGGTGAATAGGTTTACTTGTAGGACAAACAACTCTGTAACTTTCAATGTTGATGGAAGTCGACTCCTAAATGACAGAATTTGCGCCATCAGGACAGGCCCATTTTGGAAGGGCTTCTTTGTTCAGAGAAGCAAGCAAGAAAACTTAAAGTTGACTCCTTTCATGGAAATGGCAGGAAAGCATGGAGTGCACCAATTAACCATAAACTTTGTCAGAAACAACTTTAGCTAAGAGCATACTTTAATGACCCTAAATAATGAGCAAAGTGAGTGCCTTAGCCAACCGTGTGCACCCAGATTAGACATCTTGTGCGGGTCTGCATTGTTTGCCGTTCTTTTAACAATTTGATACACGCTTTAAACTTAATTTTCGGTATAGTTATCTCCTTCCACTGATTCTGACAAGCAGCCATAATTTCCACTGCAATTTTGAAAGTTGGGTTCATTTTTTTTTTTTTTTTTTTTTGCTTTCAATTACTTTTAATCTTATATAATGGTCTTACGTTAAATATATTTATTTCTATAATTACTTGTGTATGTTCATCGTATTATGGTCTAATTTTTATTCTTCTTTCATGCTTGCAGAAATATGCAAGGTTGCAGTGTTTTGTCTTTATGCATATGGGTACATATGCGTGAGCATCATGCATGCACGCAAGTGTTTACACTTATACATGCAGTATCCATCACTGCAAACATATTTTGATTTCCCTGTGCAAATATTTTGATTTATACCATTTTTTATTAGTTGCTTCATTTTTTCTAAATCATGTTTGACCTGTGTATCATAATTTACATATTTTAGAGTGCCTCACGGGAGATCAGTTAACTTGCTAAATGTTGTCACCCTCGTTAAATGATGTCTGTACTTACAAACATATCAACACTCTTTCATTATTTGGTACCATCAGTGAATGGCATCATATTTAACCCTTTTAACATACTAATTTGAATTTACCTACGTGTTTTATATTTTGAGAAAAATGAGCAGCAAGTGTACTCATATTGACAAGTAGCATGCACTTTTTGGAAAACTGGGCTTTACAATCATTGCCTGTATTTTGTACTTCCAGTGTATAGCATTATGCTTCTCTTAACTAGAACTGTCGGAGAATCCGACTGTACCCCCCGCTATACTGCTTTAATCAAATGGTGTTATTTTCGTTACACAAAGTATAGAGAATGAGAGAACTCACTGTCAAGATGTATACCAAATATCAATAAATCCCTTTCTATGTTATACGGAATAAAAGGATTTCACATAGACAGATAGAAAAATTAATAAATACATGTAAGACATAAGTTTTTATCGATATGTATACAAAATATGAAGATTCAAACTTGAGGGGACGCTGTGAAATTTGTTACGAAAAATTACATTATTCAAAGTAAGGAGTGAGAGAAAAATATCGGGAAGAATAAGCAGGAGAAGGCTGGTTCCGATCCTACAATTCAACAGTTATCATCAACCTGCAAACAAAATATCCTCCTCTGACTTGCAATGGCTGCTTAGAAATCTTTGACAAATGAAAGCACTACAGGCATTGCATGATACCCCACCACTGCGGGGCATCGTAACTTATTTTTTGAGATAATTATAGCTAAATAGCCACAGAATTGGGATAGACAGAGATATGATGCCCTTACTGTGAATAGATATTTATATAATCCACTCTACAATGTGGGGCATTCTGGCCAGTGTAGATTCTCAGCAGGCTGTAAAGCATTTCTTTGAGCTGAGAGACTCTGTTTCTTATTCTATGATGTTAAACATATGAAAGAAGTTTCATTCAGATATTCCATATAGTACAGGGACTACAGGTCAAAAATTATTTTTTTAAAAATCTATCAAGCGGGGATAACTCATGAACTGGAAAGGTAAGAGTGACGGTCTTTAGTCATAATAATTTCTATGTAACCTTTGATGTGGCACATATCTATGAAGTTTCATTAGTAAAGGAACTACAGGTAAAAAAAAAACATTTTTCAGATCAATCAAAGGCGGATAAGTCAAGAGCCGGAAGAGTCAGAGTGACAGTTCTTGGTCACGATAAGTAGTCTTTGATGTGAAACAAATCTGTGAAGTTTCAATCATTCAGATATTCCATATACAGTCGAAGTTCGATGGCTCGAACTCGCCGGGACCACCAAAAAAAGTTCAAGCGATCGGTAGTTCGAGCCATTGAAGACCAACTCACAAGGTCCAACCGTATGTATTATGCTTTTCTATCGTAGCAAGGGTGACTTCCTGTTTATTGATCGGTCATAATTTAAGCCACTCGTTGACCCTTTTGCACTTTTTGGGAGAAAAAATAAAACGCTTTGTCAATATCAAAGCGTCTTATGACGATGATCAAACGTCTGAGTATGGAAATTATTTACAAGGTAGTTAGGTCGAGCCATCGGTGGGTTTTTGCATAGAAATTGTACCCTACGGACCGGGTTTGGGGTTCGAGCGTTCGAGCCATCGTAGTTCGAGCCAAAGGTGCAGGTTAAGTTAAAATGAATGGGTGTTTTGCCGGGACTGGAAATTCAGTTCGACCGAAGCATGGCGTTCGAGCCTTCCGAGTTCGAGCCAGTGAAGTTCGACTGTAGTTAAGGAACTACAGGTCGAAAACCATTTTTCAGATCAATCAAGGGCAAATAACTCACAAACTGGAAAGGTCAGAGTGACCATTCTTAGTCACAATACGTAACCTTTGATGAGAAACATATCTATGAAGTTTCATTCAGATATTTAATATAGAAAGGGAGCTACAGGTCAAAAACCATTCTTCAGACCTATCAAGGGTGGATAACTCATGAACTAGGAAGGTAAGAGTAACGGTTCTTTGTCACAATATGTAACCTTTGATGTGAAACATATCTGTGAAGTTTCATTCAGATATTCCATAATGTAAAGGAACTACGGGTAAAAAAAACATTTTTCAAATCAATCAAGGGCAGATAACTCATGAACTGGAAAGGTAAGAGTAACAGTTCTTAGTCACAATATGTAACCTTTGATGTGAAAAAGTTCTGTAAAGTTTCATTCAGATATTCCATATAGGAAAGGAACAACAGGTCAAAATCCATTTTTCAGACCTATCAAGGGCGAATAACTCATGAACTGGGAAGGTTAAAGTGACGGTCCTCAGTCACAATATGTAACCTTTGATGTGAAACATATCTGTGAAGTTTCATTCAGATATTCCATATAGTAAAGGAGCTACAGGTAAAAAATCATTTTTCCAATACGAAAAAGGGCAGTCACTCTGTTAAAAATGGACGCATTTTGCCCATTAACAATCCCATACCACTCATCCCCGATAATTATATGTATGCAAAATTTGAAAAAAATTCCGTGAATAAATACTCAAGTTATCAATCGGAAATGGTCCGGACGGTCGGACGGAAGGACGGACAGACAGACGGACACCGGAAGGTCTATCATAATACCCCACCACTATCGTGTGGTGGGGCATAAAATGTCATTATTCAAAGAAGGTAGAGAAAGTAAAATGGACAAATACAGGAAAGAATATGCCAGATACGGCTGGTCTGCAATCCCACGATACAATGAGTCGTTATCAATCTGTATACCAAATATGAACATTGTACTTTGAAGGGTTGATGTGAAATCTTTTACGTAAAATTGCATTATTCAGTGTGAAGAAAGAAAATAAAACAAATACAGGGAAGAATATGCCACATACTGCGGGGTTGAATCCCACTATTCAGTAAGTCATTAACAGTCTGTACATCAAATATGAACATTCTACCTTGAAGGGTTGCTATGAAATCTTTTACGAAAAAAAAGCATAATTCAATGTAATGAGAGAAAGAAAACCAGGCAAATTCAGGGATGAATAAGCAGGAGATGGCTGGTTCTCAATCCCACAATACGAAAAGTTGTCATTAACCTGCTTCCCAAATATGACTTCTCTAGCTTACATGGATGCACAAAAATCTTTGACTAAAAAATTCGTTATTCTAAGTATGGAAAGAAAAAAAATCGGACAAATACAGGGAGAATATGCAGGAGAAGGCTGGTTTGCAATCCCACGATACAACACATCATCATCAACCTGCAAACCAAATATGACTTCTCTAGCTTGCACAGTTGTGGAGAAATCTTTGACGAAAAAATGCAGTTTTCTCTTTAAGATTTTAATCTTACCTCACTGCAGCTGGTGTTGTGCCGTGTGGCGGCCGTAAAACGTCTCCCCGTACATCATCCATAGTGCAGATTATATTTTACTTTCGTCCTTTGAGATCAGGGGATATATTCTGAGAAATTTGAAATTTTGGATTGGTTTATACTCATATTCTAAACCATTGTTTTATATATTATTTGGAACCTTTTTGATGCTATTCAGTCTTTGAATCGACTGTCCAATTAAGATTTAAAAATACACCGTATGCTTTTCTCTGGTTTCGTCACCAGATATTGTCAGGGTCACTGAAGAGGCTTTATTAGCCGAAACTACGTAGTCTGGCCCATGTTCCTTCATCTGAATATATTCTCTGCTCTTGAAGGAACTCTTTAAGATTTTAATTCAAAGTAAATTGGACAAATACAGGGAAGAATAAGCTAGAGAAGGCTGGTTTGCAATTCCACTATACAACCTGTATGCCATATATGACCATTCTAGCTTGAATGGTTGTGGAGAAATCTTTGACGAAAAATTTCATTATTCAAAGTACGGAAATAAAGAAACATGGACAAATTAAGGGAAGAATAAGCAGGAGAAGGCTGGTTCTAAATCCCACGATAAAACACATCGTCATCAACCTGTTTGCCAAATATGTCTATTCTAGCTTGTATTGTTGTGGAGAAATCTATGATGGAAATTTTTATTAAATGTGGACGGACGGAAGGACGGACGGACAGATGTAAACCAGCATACCCCCCCACTTTTTCAAAGCGGGGGCATAATTAGGGAGGAGCAGGGATAGCAGGGTTAACAGACTCAATTTAACATGGCAAATTCTACCAGTAAAACATTTTCTACCGAATACGTAGGAATGAAAAAGCTAAAGATTTGGAAGTTTATCTAGTGTATGTTGACATATGAAGACTGAAAATTCAATTTTTTTTTTTTTTATTTCCATCCATGAAAAGTTAATTCATACTGAACCATATAAATCATAAATATTCACTTAACAAGCCATCGAGACTTCCAGATTACTAAAGAGATTGTTAGGAATTTATTAATCCAAGACTCTCGTTAAAGCAAACACTGAAAAATAGTGATACAGTATTAAATACGTGTAGTGCGAGGCGCCGTGGTCGCGTGGTTAAAGTGGCTCGGTTATTGTGCAGAAAGTCACCGGAAGGTCGTCAGTTCGCGGCTCACCGTCGCCATCCGACGACTGGAAAACTCTCTCTGTCAACCCAGCAGTAAATGGGTACCTTTTTCGAATAAGGGAAGGATAAGGCAGCGAAATGAGAGAGATGGGCTTCGCCTTTCATCAGTGATTCAGCTGTGCCCAAGATACAGTGGGTCTCTATCCCCACTGCCCCTACGGCTATTAGGCTATGGGAAACCTTTACATTTTAGTGCAATAAAAGCATTACTCTTTTGAGTATATGAGTGATCCCCCTAACCCTAAAAAACAAACTTCAACACTTACTTGGATATCTTGTTACTACATCACTGAAGTAACATGGGTAAATAATTCCTTTATCATCTCCCGGGCAAAGAATAACATTATTGGCAGACCGATAAAACTTCAAACCATCTGAAATTAGAGCAAAAATAGTATTCTTAGCAAACCAATAAAACTTCAAATCATATAAATACTGCATCGACATTTCATACACAGAATGTCAACTCTGTTAAGCAAAATATAGACATACAAAGAGACAAGATGCCTGCAAAACTTGGGTGATGACTGATATAGTGTTGTCTTTTTTACCACATGGTGTTTTTGGTGGGATCTGGAATTGAATTGTGTCTGTTCCTGAGAATTTTACTGCTTACTTTTGAACGCAGCAAAATAATACAAATAAACAAGAATTCCGCGGAATGCTATGTCGCACCTGCATTGCGTTTCCACAGTAGTAAAGACTATATAGTTAAAAGAACTTTATGAAAAATGGACAAAAATGCTAGGGTCAACACAATTTTGGATGTAAAATTTTACTAAGTCAGAAGAGCATGAAACATAGGCAAAGGGTAGGCATTACTGCATCATCCCTCGTGAACATTCTAAGAAGAAACTTTATGCCAGGTGTGATGACTACAGGTATCATACTTTCAGACGAAAGGACTAAAGCGCCAGGGCCCATATATATTTTGGGGTTTAAAATTTTGCGAAGTCAGCAGAGCATGAAATATATGTAAAGGGTAAATTAATTGCATCAGCCCTCAAGAGCATTCTAAGAAGAGTAAAAAGTATGCAAAGACCAGGAACTGAAACAATCAAAATCCAAATCCAGCCCTCAAACCATAGTTGGAAACAACTAAGATTACAAATAATCAAGATACAGAGAACATATGGCCAACCGAGTGAGCAGCTTGTTCCCAAAAGGTGGCCACTCAGCAACCCAAACCGAACCAAAAATAATAAGAACATACATAAGGTAAAACATCACAGAAACTCTGACACCAAAAACAGGCAACAGAGAACCACAACAGAACTACCGCCTTGGAACGGTCAGTAATGAATTACTGGGGGGCTTAAATCGATTTTACAGGCCCAACCTCACCCTCAGTTTCTGAAGTGGTACAAAACATTTAGTTGGTTGTTCGGTTCGCATGATAACCCTCTAACTCGTCAATGAATCATCACGGTAAACACATAAATCAAATTTCAACACCATGAAGAAGCAAAGACGAGGACTCAACAGATACAACGGGCCGTCTGACAGGTGGAGATCCATATCCTGCCAAACAACCCCACTGGAAATCTGAAGCAAAAGAAGGTCACCAGTTGAGCCCCGGTGGACCAAGCAACAGACAAAAAGGCTCCGGTCCCAACCAACTACAATATATAGCTTTAGGTCGGGGCCATCATAGAGTCTGACGACCGATCCCCCGGTGTGCAATTAAAGAGTGCAGCAAAGTTATCAACCGTGATTGGGTTAATCACTAAACATGCAGACTGTCGCATAACATTTAAATTATAGCCAATACGTTTGTGACGTATTATTATTTTTCGGAATTGATCAGAAAAATCAGTCCTACCCTTAATCTGGATGCCAGGATGCCAGGAAACTGGATGCCAGGTTTGATGATTCTAGGTATCATAAATCTTGAGAAATGGACTTAAACATAATTTTGAATATAAAATTTTACTAAGTCCGCAGAGCATGAAATATAGGTCAAGGTATAAATAAGAGCAATAGACCTTGAAAATATTCTTAGAAGACGCTTTATGCCAGGTTTGATGATTGTAGGTATCATAATTTGTGAGATATCTACTTAAACGCTAGGATTGACGTAATTGTTGAGGGATGGCTTTACAAAGTCAGCAGAGCATAAAATAAAGGCGAAGGTATAAATAAGAGCAACAGCCCTCAAGAACACTCTAAGAAGAAGCTTTATGCCAGGTTTGATGATTGTAGGTATCATAGTTTGCGAGAAATGGACTTAAATGCTAGGGTCGACGCTAGGGTCGACGTAATTGTTGGTGGCCTGTTTTACAAAGTCAGCAGAGCATAAAATACAGGGTAAGGGTAAAAATAAGAGCAACAGCCCTCAAGAACATCCTAAGAAGAAGCTTAATGCCAGGTTTGATGATTGTAGGTATCATACTTTGCGAGAAATGGACTTAAATGCTAGAGAGCCTAGGGTCGACGTAATTGTTGACGGACGGACGTACGGACAGACGGACGTACGGACGAACGGAATGACTGACGTACGGACGGACGGAAAAGTGAACTCCTATATCACACCTTGTTAAAGCAGGTGCGACAAAAAATGATCAGCTCGTGCATGCAATTATACTTAAGGACCAGTCCTTGCTTTTCAGTTTATAGATTTGTCAGGATCTAAAGATAAGGAGCTCTTCCTAACCTTCACTGTTTGCATGCATTTGAGGATCCTGATAGCCTAACGACAGGTTTTAAACAATGGAAAAAAAACATACACCTTAAATTCATAACAATTTTTTTATCATTATTTTATCAAATAAAAGGACTACAGCAGACATTTGAAAACGAGTTCGAATGCTTTTTGTGTTGTTGTTTTGTTTTGTTCTTTGTCTCATTCTCTCTCATTAAGACACATCTTGCAGAGCCTATAAAATACTGCCATAAACGATTTTCAGTAATTTTATATTATTATTATACATTAGAACTACACATTACTGACCTTTTAAAGCCTTCTCAAGGTCAATGAAAATGAGTACATCACATGTTTTTCTCATTCCTGTAAAATAAGATACGTTCTTTATAAGTTTTACGGGTACACTTACATTTTTGCCCTTTTATAAGGAGTACAACTTCTTTCATCTCCAGTTTACTTTCCTCGACGTTATTGCCCTCCAAACACCCAAAATAGGGTGGTCTCTCACAGGAAATAGTATGCTCCTAAACAGTTATCGTCTACTGAGAAGGGAAGCTAAAGTGAAATGCAGAGGAGCTGCTTCCCCATGAAAACGTTTCCATCCACCTTCATATACGATTCTTTATCTCAGATCATTTCAGAAATTGTAATAACTATAAATGCTTTCTTTTAAAGGTACGAAGGCGCGACACGACAAAACCAACAATGTGGCTGTGCGCCCAGCGCAGACTCAGATCAGCCTGGGCATCCGCCCAGTCTGATCAGAGTCTTCCCTGTCCACATGGAGTTAGCTTAGACATTTAGCTACCATTCGAGCACCTAACGAAGAGTCTGACCAAACTGGACGGATGCTCTGGCTAATCTTAGTTTGCACTGGGCGCACAACCACATTGTTGGTTTTGTCGTGTCGCGGCTGATATTAGCCTTTCCACAGCAAAGAAGCAAAATATTATAATTGGCACCTTTAAGTAGAAGAATATTATCATAACTCACAATCATATAGTATCGTATTCCATATTCAAGCAGAAGAACATATGCATTATAGCATTCCAGTTATGTGAAAGGAATCGTATTTCACAGTTTTCAGTTACACTCATCTAGACATAAATTTTGGCCAAGTATAATCTGCCTAAACTTTTAATTTGTCATTATAATTCTGGTAACATGCAACAAGAGGGCCATGGTGGCCCTGAATCGCTCACCTGAGCATTATAATCAGTTCACTGGCTCTGGTGAAGATTTATAAGAGTTTTTACCATACTAACATTTGACCTAGTTTTTGACCCAACATGACCCAGTTTCAAACTTGGCCTGGATATTGTAAGAATAAACATTCTGACACAGTTTCATTGAGATTGGATCAAAACTGTGCCCTCTGGAGCGTATACAAGGTCGTTCTTATATTTGACCTAGTGACCAAGTTTTTGACCCGACACGACCCGGTTTCAAACTTTACCTAGATTTCATTAAGATAAACATTCTGACAGAGTTTCATGAAGATTGGATCAAAACTGTGCCCTCTAGGGTGTACACAAAGTTTTTCTAAGATTTGACCTTGAGCCGACGTGACTCAGTTTCATAGGGGGCTTAGATATACGGACAATAAACATTTTGACATAGTTTAATGAAGATTGGATCAAAACTATGCCTTCTAGTGCTTACACAACGTTTTTCTAAGATTTGACCTAGTGACCTAGTTTTTTACCCGACATGACCTACTTTCAAACTTGGCCGAGAGTTTATGAAGATAAACACTCTGACAAAGTTTCATAAAGATTAGATCCAAACTGTGTCCTCTAGAGCGTACACAAGGTTTTTCTATGATTTGACCTTGTGACCTAGTTTTTGACCCGACATGACCCAGTTACAAACATGTCCTACATATTATGAGGATAAACATTCTGACAAAGTTTCATGAACTTTGGATCAAAACTGTGCCTTCTAGAGCGTACACAAGGCTTTTCTAAGATTTGACCTAGTGACCTAGTTTTTGACCCAACAAGACCCAGTTTCGAACTTGGCCTAGAGTTTATGGAGATAAACATTCTGACAATGTTTCATAAAGATTGGATCAAAACTGTGTCCTCTAGAGCGTACACAAGGTTTTTCTATGATTTGACCTAGTGACCTAGTTTAAGATCCGACGTGACCCAGTTTTGAACTTGTTCTAGATATTATGAGGATAAACATTCTGACAAAGTTTCATGAACTTTGGATGAAAACTGTGCCTTCTAGAGCGTACACAAGTTTTTTCTAAGATTTGACCTAGTGACCTAGTTTTTGACCCGACATGACCTAGTTTCGAACTTGGCCTAGATTTTATGGAGATAAAAATTCTGACAAAGTTTCATGAACTTTGGATCAAAACTGTTATCTCTAGAGCATACACAAGGTTTTTTCTATGATTTGACCTAGTGACCTTGTTTTTGACCCGACATGACCTACTTTCAAACTTGGCCAAGAGTTTATGAAAGTAAACATTCTGACAAAGTTTCATAAAGATTAGATCAAAACTGTGTCCTTTAGAGCGTACACAAGGTTTTTCTATGATTTGACCTAGTGACCTAGTTTTTGACCCGACATGACCCAGTTTCAAACTTGTCCTACATATTATGAGGATAAACATTCTGACAAAGTTTCATGAACTTTGGATCAAAACTGTGCCTTCTAGAGCGTACACAAGGCTTTTCTAAGATTTGACCTAATGACCTAGTTTTTAACCCAACAAGACCCAGTTTCAAACTTGGCCTAGAGTTTATGGAGATAAACATTCTGACAATGTTTCATAAAGATTGGATCAAAACTGTGTCCTCTAGAGCATACACAAGGTTTTTTTCTATGATTTGACCTAGTGACGTAATTTTTGACCCGACGTGACCCAGTTTCAAACTTATCCTAGATATTATAAGGATAACTTTCTGATTAAGTTTCATGAACTTTGGATCAAAACTGTGCCTTCTAGAGCGTACACAAGGTTTTTCTAAGATTTGACCTAGTGACCTAGTTTTTGACCCGACATGACCCAGTTTCGAACTTGGCCTAGATTTTATGGAGATAAACATTCTGACAAAGTTTCATAAAGATTGGATCAAAACTGTGTCCTCTAGAGCGTACACAAGGTTTTTCTATGATTTGACCTACTGACCTAGTTTAAGACCCGACGTGACCCAGTTTCGAACTTGTCCTACATATTATGAGGATAAACATTCTGACAAAGTTTCATGAACTTTGGATGAACACTGTGCCCTCTAGAGCGTACACAAGATTTTTCTAAGATTTGACCTAGTGACCTAGTTTTTGACCCGAGATGACCCAGTTTCAAACTTGGCCTAGATTTTATGAAGATAAACATTCTGACAAAGTTTCATAAAGATTAGATCAAAACTGTGTCCTCTAGAGCGTACACATGGTTTTTCTATAATTTGACCTAGTGACCTAGTTTTAGACCCGACGTGACCCAGTTTCGAACTTGTCCTAGATACTATAAGGATAAACATTCTGACAAAGTTTCATGAACTTTGGATGAACACTGTGCCCTCTAGAGCGTACACAAGGTTTTTCTAAGATTTGACCTAGTGACCTAGTTTTTGACCCGACATGACCCAGTTTCGAACTTATCCTAGATACTATGAGGCTAAACATTCTTACAAAGTTTCATGAACTTTGGATGAAAACTGTGCCCTCTAGAGCGTACACAAGGTTTTTCTAAGATTTGACCTAGTGACCTAGTTTTTGACCCGACATGACCCAGTTTCGAACTTGGCCTAGATTTTATGGAGATAAACATTCTGACAAAGTTTCATAAAGATTGGATCGAAACTGTGCCCTCTAGAGTGTACACAAGCAAAAGTTGACGGACGTCAGGACGTCCGGACGTCCGGACGGACGTCCACACGTACGACGGACGACGGACATCACGGTATCCCAAAAGCTCACCCTGAGCACTTCGTGCTCAGGTGAGCTAAAAATATATGCATGGAGTGAAAAACAATGTAGACCAAATATTACTGCTCATATAGGATTAATTATGCTACTGAGACTATTCTGTTATAATAGTTATGGTAGCCTACCACTTATTACGCCACTTTCTCCTGGTTCCCCAGCTGCAAAGTGGACATGATTACGACCCATTCTCGACAGACCCTGAAACAAGATTATTTCATATAGATTACTGCAGTTCATAAACAGATTAACTCTTACAGTGATTTTCCAGTAACGTATCAGATTTTGGAGATCACTGATGAATGAAGAGTGACCTACAACTGACTGAGTGATTTGCTTTCCAACAAGTCACCCTTGTAGCTGAACTATTTCTATTCCAACAAAAATCTGTAGCAAATTATGTACTCATCATTTTGTTATATATATTTTTTGTATTAAGTACTCCCAGTAAGTCTTCTAGCAAGCATCTAATCCTGACAAATATGTATGTAAAATATAGGTCACTTTTAGCAGTGGGTGGTTGCTTTCAGATGCTTTCATCTAAGGGCATATTCCAGCAACATGCATTTCAATCCCATGCTTTTGTTGACAATAGGCTTGTCAATTGACAACAAGCTTGTCAAGAGGCAACCCAATCTGCCTTTTGTTTTGTTTTGAAGTTAAAATTAAAATAGATAAAAATAGATATTGATACTGATTTTGATTAGGGTAGCTGAATGACCACCTGTTTGGGAAAGAGCTGCTCATTCGGTTTACCGTGCATGTCTTTCGCGAAACTTGTGTCTATTTTTCCATGTATGTGTGCTTCTTTCTCTATTGGTTTTGAGAGCGGGATGAGGGATTTGATTGTATTAATTCCTGATCATTGTCTATCTTTTTACTTTGTCACTATCAAATGGCGGTAAAACTGCTTAGTGAAGCCATAAATTCTGATGGAATTTAGAAATAAGCAGAGTAGGCGTGCTGTGTTAGTATAGAAATGAAGTATTTGCTGATACTAATTTGAGATTTGTAATACTCTAGCTAGCCTATGTCACCTTGTCGGAAAAGATCCGTTATAGTATGAGCAAACAATGAGAACTCAGATCAACCTGCAGATTAATGCAGTTGTATTTGCGGGAAAGTGGTGGTGGTGGGGAGTGGAGATGGAAGACTCAACTTTGATAAAAACATGCAGGCAAGTATATATACACACTTCCATTCCTCAACTGTAAACAAGGAGAGATTATTTTGCATCCTTATGGCTGCCAGCAGTAAAATGTCAAACAATGTTTTACGCTTCTGATTAGCATAAAACGAAAATACATTGACTTCACTAGTTCAACCTTTTACACAGAGCAATGAACTACATTACTTTGTTTAATGACAGCATCAACTTCCTATCAGTGAGGCTACATATGGGCTTCAATATAACCCTCATTATCTGCTGGTTCTTTACTAATCTTTGATATTTTGTATACTATAAATAAGGACAACCTCGCGGTCATTTGCTTGGAAAGAGCTCATATCTTGGATTTTCACTTGTCTTATTTTGCTTTGGGTGTCATCTGTATTATTTTCTTTTCCCATTTGGTGTTTAGGATAGGATGTAGAAATCCTAACTTTTGAACAGACTCTATAAAACTGAGTCTACTATTTTCTGTTCTTTGATGTATTCCTTGCTTCCAAAGGATCTTACTATTCAGAACTTATTTATCTTCACTGCAGCTGGAGTATGTGCCATGTGGCGGCCGTAAAACGTCTCCACGTACATCATCATAGTGCAAATTATATTTTCTGGTCCTTTGGGATCATTGAGTTCATTTGAGTTATTTTAAAAATAGAGTTCCGCTTAAGCCGGTGGTAGGGAGCGTGGCTGGTGTCGCACATTTCATTACTGGTCATGAACCGAGTCTGCTATTTTCTGTTCTTTGATGTATTCCTTGCTTCCAAAGGATCTTACTATTCAGAACTTATTCTCATCTACTTTTCATAAATGAGCCGCGACACGAGAAAACGACAAAGTGGTTGTGCGCCCAGTGCAGAATTAGATCAGTCTGGGCATCCGCCCAGTCTGATCAGAGTCTTCGCCGTCCGCAAGGAGGCAGCTTAGACTCTTAGCTACCCTTTAAGCGCTTGGAGAAGAGTCTGATCAGACTAGGCGGATGCCCAGGCTGATCTGAGTCTGCGCTGGGTGCACATCCACTTTGTTAGTTTTCTCATGTTGCTGCTCAAATATTAATCATGTGATGAAAAAGAAAACAGCTATCTGTGTATCCACAGAGCATTCGAGGTTTCCGACTTAAAGGAGCAATAGAAACTGATTGAAGATTCTACAAAAAGCAATTTGTTCTTGCATTGAATGATATAACAAGCAAATGTGGTGCACAACAGGACAACATGTTCAAACACCATAAACAAGACTCAAGTTAGCCTATGTATCGTTGCTTACTGACCAACCTTCACTATTGACTCTAGATGTATTAAGATTCAGAGATGGTTCATGCAAACAAGGTGGACTTTGTTTAAAGTGTTCAAAACTAAACGCAGACTTTTTCATTGAAGGAATTTAGAAAGCAGGAGCTAAGTTTCATGCACAGCCACATTGTAAATGTATATTTGGCTAGTCAAAGCTGTAAAACTCTGTTACTTGTCAATGTGTTAAAGTATCAAATCTATATTTGTAGCTAAAATTAAAATGTTCGACATTGGAAAATACTGACATTACTATACAAATGTGCTAATTACATTCTTGTACAAATCAACTTATCTCGAAGCTATTGATTTGTTCAAAACATTTCGAGGCCACAATTCATTTGGGGTGGTTTTATGATCTGGCTGATTTTCCTACAATACCCTCTTCTAGTCATGCATTTTGACCAGTAGATGACGTATCATTTCACAAAGCAATAAATAAATGAATAAAAGAATAAATTATTCAAACAGCTCCTTTTCAAAACTTTATTAATTATGGTCAGCTAATGAAGTAAGAATTGCACTATTCGTGCTTGTACAATAGTGCAATTCTTAATGCAGATGATTAGAGGTTAAAATATGATTCTACGTACATTGCTGGATCATAAATTCTATAACTCTGATTAACAAAAGGCAGATAATAATTTCATTTTCAGTCTTTTTTATGTAAAAAGGGATCCTGTTTAAGTTTCTGGAATTCATATTCCTTAAAAGAGCCGTTGTTCAAAGTTAAGGGACACTTCATAGATATATTCTGGCAATTAAATAATTTTCAGTATTCAAATTTTAGACTCTAAAAGGCGCAGTCTGCTGTAGGAAAGTACTGTTTATAAAATACCTCTGCTCACAGTATGTGTACAAAAGATTAAAATGCAGTACAGCTGTATTTACCGAATTCTTAATGACTTCCCATGAACTGTAATATGTTCCATGTATCACTGCTGGACACTCTGTAGGTGAAGAAATCTCTTCAAGATCCAAATCCTCTACCTAGAAAAATTATAATCATGTATATGTGAATTTTTATGTTCACAGAGCACTGAGACATTGAGATTGTAACCAAACAACACAGCCTCATATAATTCTACCCACAATATTGCTGTTTTGAGCATATGCTATCATGTCATGACCCGTGTTGAGATTACATTATATACGAGTGCTGCAAAAGAACCATTAAATGAGCCGCGACAAGACAAAACCAACAATGTGGTTGTGCGCCCAGCGCAGACTCAGATCAGCCTGGGTATTCACTCAGTCAGCTCAAAGTCTTTTCTGTGGGCTTAAAAGGTAGCTATGGGTCTAAGCTACCTCCATGCGGACAGCGAAGACTCTGATCAGACTGGGCGGATACCCAGGCTGATCTGAGTCTGCGCTGGGCGCACAACCACATTGCTGGTTTTGTCGTGTCGCGGCTCAAATTATTTTGGGCCCCTTGAGACGACTCTTAAGGTGAATGGGTACACTTCAGGGGTAGGCAACCCCGCCATTTTCAGTTTTTGTGTCTTGACTGGGGGTCAAGTCTTAAAGGAAAGAATTTGCTCCTCCAGGAGCAAATCATTTACTTTAAGAGTAGATATCCTTTTGGAAGGCCTTTGTCTTCTAGAACGCAAGCAGAAGGTAGCCAAAGTTATAAAAATGACGGACAAATACGGAGGTGTGTTTTTACTTACCTAAAGAAAGATTTGACTGCAAATAAGGTTCAGTACAATGCTTTTCACTGAAAGACACTCTAAACATAGTGTAATAAAGGGAGTTTATTGTTCATTCATCAATGTACCATGTAACTATCCAAACCTTTTTCTTAGACATGCTTCTTTAACAGCAAGTGGGACACTTCTTGTAACAACGAAAGGACATGGAAGCACATGCATCAACCGAGGGACTCTTAACTGGTCTTAATTGGTCTGCCTGTTTATTAGTCCTGAATAATTTAGACCTAGAATGTCGAATAAATTATTGTGTAGTGAAAATTTTTTCCAATAAGTGTAGACCTCATTGTGAATGGAAGCAAATATTTCCATATCAGATTTACTAATGATCCTTAGAGATGTATCCATACAACTTAATGCCAAACCTTAAAGCTCCAAAAGAGCAGACGACAAAATTTACACCATCAAAGCTGTATCAATTATATAAAAAATTCAAAGACTCGAGGACAGTCAGTGTCACTCAGGATGAGAGTCGACCACTACGGCTCACAATGGGCTACTTTATCTGGATCTACACTGTTTACAAATAGATGGCTCACTGTGTGCTACTTTATCTGGATCTAAACTGTTTACAAATAGATGGCTCACTGTGTGCTACTTTATCTGGATCTAAACTGTTTACAAATAGATGGCTCACTGTGGGCTCGTGTATCCGGATCTACACTGTTTACAAATGGATGGCCCACTGTGGGCTCGTTTATCCGAATCTACACTGTTTACAAATAGATGGCTCACTGTGGGCTCGTTTATCCGGATCTACACTGTTTACAAATGGATGGCTCATTGCGGGGTACTTTATCTGGATCACCACTGTTTGCAAATTCAACCACATGCCAACTACCTGCGTTTCATTTATGGCGTTTCAAGTGTTAAAATTGAAGGTAAGCTGTTAGGGCTTCAGAAAAGTATAAGGCTTTGTCCAATTGCAAGCTTTGAAAAAACATGGGTTCCAAATTAACATGTTTAACCAGATGTTAATAAGTATTCATGTGTTACCTCCATTGTATGCCCTTGATTGGCCCTGATCTTGAGCCTACCCTGCTCGTCTCTGTCAAGGGCAAACCTCTGTTTGTCATTGCTCTGAACCACCATCTCAATATCCTTAGATGTGAAACCATGAAGCTTCTGTGTGCGATGTAGTATTTCATCCACATAAAGAAACCCGCCTACAAAACACAGTCCAGCCTCATCATAATACTACTCATTCTCGACCCTTTTTCGACAAGTGGACTAGTCCATCCTTATCATTTGGATGTGTCCATATCTAGTTTTAGGAGTTTCTGATTGATGTTTTGTTTTAATGTCTTTTCCACAGAAATTCCTATAAGCAATAAAAGGCCATCGGCCAAGTGTCACCCGACGTTTGAAATGTGTCACAAACTACAGCCTTTTATTCTGTTTCAGAGTAACTGTATGGCCAAAAACAGGAAATATATATATATTACAGAACCTGGTAAGCAAATGATAACTGAACATAAGCAAAGATATATACCCAATTACTGGGCCTCTTTATAAAATACTTAAGCTCAGAACGGGGCATATACACTGAGCCACTTTAGTTACGCACCACTTTTTCAATGCCCATATTTCTAGCCCATAACTGCTTACAATAACAATTTCTAGCAGAATACAATCATTGATAACTTGTCTAACTGATGACAGTCAAAATTTTGCAAAATCGCTGGAGTGTATCCGCACACATTACTGAGAGCTTATTTCGGCAATAATGCACGTGCAGCATAAACGGCCATTCTTTTCGTCTGGTATTAGCATTGAACTTTATCTTTGGGGATAGTCGCTTTAGAAAAACGTCTAAGGTTATGTGATTCCACGTGGCGAGCCAATTTTATTAAAGCAGATTTACAATACACGTTCACTTTTTAAAATACATCTACTTTTGACGTCATTTTAACGTCAGTTTCGATAACCAATCAATTTTTCTTATCATGAATTGTGATGGCCATAATACCATTGACAATATCGAAGTCAGTAAAACTAAAACACAATTGAAAATTGACTCATTTCTAAACCCTTAGGGTAGCAACGTCAAGACTAACGTCAAAGTCATAACGTAGAATTCTCAACAATGTTTGTATGAAAATGAGCGAAGAACATGTGCTTGTGTACAAGGAAGGTGTTATAGAAGTATTTCGATCGCTTGTTTACAAAGCAACATCAACTTTCACAGTAGCTTTTGAAAACAAGATAAATAAACTTACGTTTTCAACCTGTCACCGCAAAGTAGGCAGCGGATATTGATAATGAAAAGTACGCCAATATTGACAGCAATATGACGGCCTTTCATATCATAGAAAGTAAAAACGTTACGACAGAACACTGTGTGAAAACCTAGTGTTGAAAATATCCCCTCGCGGTGCGAATTCAGGTTAATTCGGTAGCGTTGCGAATTCTAATTTGGTTGGTACTGCTCTTTTTCGTATGACCAACCGTTTGTTTGGTTTCCGACAGGCACCAATTTTACGGGATTTATGCACAAATAAGTGCTTTCTTCGCTTGTATATTTGAATTTAAAACGAAATTAATTGTTTATTTACAATTCAGGGTTTTATAAGTGGTGCGTAACTAAAGTGGCTCAGTGTATGTGTAAAATCAGGTTACTGAAACTTTAGGACTTACAAAATGCCCAAAACATCAAACTTTATACCCAGTAACAAAATAACAAGGGCCATAATCCTGCTTATATGATTCTGACGAAAAATGAACAATGCATTTATGATAATTCAGTCACTTATAATTTAGCACATCCTAACAATAATCAGAATAATTAATTTACCAAATGCTAATAGCATACCAAATTTCAGCTCTCTCGGTCAAACGGTTCAAAAGTTGGAAAAATGCCAAAAAACGACAAAGGGCCATAACTTTGTAAAAAATAGGACAATTGAAATTCCAAAATCACATGCACATCTTCAGATCATGATGAAACATTCTGCACAATTTCAAGCCAATCTGATACAAAATGTGGCATGAGTTGCGGGGACAAGGTCTAAGTCAGCAAGGGCCGTAACTCCATTCAAAATGGCCGAAACAAAAATAAAATCCACATGCACATCTTCATATCGTAAGAATACAATCTGTAAAATTTCAAATCAATCCGATGAAAGATGTAGGAGGAGTTGCGGGGACAAGATTTCGGAAGGTCTGAGTCAGCAAGGGCTGTAACTCCATCAAAAATGGCCGAAACAAAAATAAAAAAAACACATGCACATCTTCATATCATAAGAATACAATCTGTAAAATTTCAAATCAATCCGACGAAAGACGTAGGAGGAGTTGCGGGGACAAGATTTCGGACGGACGGACGGAAGGACGGACGGACGGAAGGACGCATTTATGATAATTCAGTCACTTATAATTTAGCACATCCTAACAATAATCAGAATAATTAATTTACCAAATGCTAATAGCATACCAAATTTCAGCTCTCTCGGTCAAACGGTTCAAAAGTTGGAAAAATGCCAAAAAACGACAAAGGGCCATAACTTTGTAAAAAATAGGACAATTGAAATTCCAAAATCACATGCACATCTTCAGATCATGATGAAACATTCTGCACAATTTCAAGTCAATCTGATACAAGATGTGGCAGGAGTTGCGGGGACAAGGTCTAAGTCAGCAAGGGCCGTAACTCCATTCAAAATGGCCGAAACAAAAATAAAATCCACATGCACATCTTCATATCGTAAGAATACAATCTGTAAAATTTCAAATCAATCCGATGAAAGATGTAGGAGGAGTTGCGGGGACAAGATTTCGGAAGGTCTGAGTCAGCAAGGGCTGTAACTCCATCAAAAATGGCCGAAACAAAAATAAAAAAAACCACATGCACATCTTCATATCATAAGAATACAATCTGTAAAATTTCAAATCAATCCGACGAAAGACGTAGGAGGAGTTGCGGGGACAAGATTTCGGACGGACGGACGGACGGACGGACGCACACACGGACGGACGAGGGTCATTTCTATAGTCCCCCTCCGCCTACGTCGGGTGACAAACAGCGTAGATCCTGATCAGAAGCCGTGTTCTGTGGCGTCTGAACAGGGTCTGCACTGTTTGACTATGTCCTCAAAACGGGTTTCCAGTCTTAAAAGGGTGAAAAAGTAGCAAATATCATGACCTATTTGATTCCAACAATGAGGCCATTTGTTGACTTGTTCCCGGTTTCAACATAGTCTGGCTTTCATTTACTATACTTTCAATTTAAGGTAGCTATATACAGAATAACTGTGTTTTACTTGTTAAAAATAAAAGAGTTATTGTTCATGGTGAAATCGATCTACTGTGGAGTATATACACATACTTACAATGTCTGCCGTAAAGATCCTAAGTTTTCGGGCAGATAGGTCTGTACAAACAGTGGAAACCGAGATCAGACTGTTCCTTAGGAACTAGAATCAAGGTCTTCACAGTTTCCATTCAATCTGCGCATTTTTGTAGGCATTACTCTGTGGTAGAACCGGACCAACAGGAAAATAAATAATACGGCAAGGACTTGCTGTGCTTGCAGCAGGTGCAGAATTTGGGAAGTCTGTTTTTGGGATATTTTTAACTTAAACGTTGTTATTCTAGGAAACAAAAAGGTGAAACGTTTTTTTGTTGTTTTTTATACAATGTAAGTTTTACTAAAATAATATGCATAAGCTTGCCCCATCGGTTAGATATATTTTATGACGCTTTTCGTGAAATGCAATTTTCTTCCATTCTTTAAAAAATGCAAAAATATACTTTCTAGCAAGTTCCTTCATTTTTTTACCAGTTTGTTTCAGATATCCTATATTATACATTATATGATTTGCAGGAATGAAAGTGCATTCATGTGCTAGAGATATGAATTTAAATGGAGAATGTTTAAAACAGTATGTAGAAATACAAAATATTGTTTTTAGGAAAACAAAACGGTGGAATTTTTTTTCTTTTGCAAATGCTTTATATTTAGCTACTATAATAGTGTGAATGCCTCGCCAATATTTCTATTCAGTATCCGACTACCTTAACTGAGCAGTCCCTCAAATACAAGGCATGACAGGTGCATTATAATTTAAGGAAGTGATGTTTGATTTCTGGGCATGCACTGCTCGCAGAATAGAAGAAATGGCAATGATCAGGAAGCGACACAACCGTTTAGCCCATTCTACCCTGAACATCATATGAGCCGCGACACGACAAAACCAACAATGTGGTTGTGCGCCCAGCGCAGACTCAGATCAGCCTGGGCATCCGCCCAGTCTGATCGGAGTCTTCGCTGTCCGCATGGAGGTAGCTTAGACCCTTAGCTACCCTTTAAGCGCTTAGCGAAGAGTCTGGTCAGACTAGGCGGATACCTAGGCTGATCTGAGTCTGCGCTGGGTGCACAACCACATTGTTGGTTTTCTCGTGTCGCGGCTCATATGGAAAAGGGAATTACTAAAAATAATGCACATAAAGCAAAACAAGACAAGCGGAAAGAGAAGAGTTCATCTCTTTGTCAGCAGGTGGCCGCGAGGCTATTCTTAACAAAAAGTCAAATACAAAGAAAGCTGACAAACAAAAGTAATAATAGTAATAAACTACCCAGAAGCACCGTCTTGGAACGATCAGTACAAAATTACTGGGGAAGCTTAAATCCATGTTATATGACACTACATAAACCTCACCCTCGATTCTGCTGTGGTTCATTAATAAACAAATTATTCGGTTCACGTGCTGGACATGTCTACTGCTCTGGAAGAACACGACAGAAAGGCCAGTATAGGTGGCACAACTATTACCAATCTGCAGATTGTCGAGGACATTGATGCTCTTGTTGAGGAAGAGCAAGCACTCGAAACCCCAGATGAAAGCCTCGACAAAACCTGTGGATGGTATAAAATGGAGAGAAGTGTTGAGGAGACCAAACTGATGACAAATAGTGTCATCCAGAGGAATCAAGGTAAAAAGACAGAAACTAGGAAGTGTAAAACGCTTCAAATACCTTGGAGCAATTGTTTCAGATGATTTCTCAACATCTGAGTATCTCTCAAGGATTGCACAGGCCACTGCAGTGCTGACAAAATTGAAGCCAATTCAGAGACAAAACCTACCCCTAGGATCAAAAGTGAAGCGGTTCCGCTCCCTTGTATGTATTCCTGTGAGTCGCTGGCCTTGACGGCAGAATCAAACAAAAGGATGAGATGACTGATTGATTGATTTGTTGCTTTACGTCCACGGTAAACAGCTACGGTTATGTCGGGACGGTCAGTCAACCTACCCACACTATTCCTGGGCAGGCTTAGACCTCTTAAGCGGTTAACCAGTACTAAGTGCACATACTTTCGCCAGTAACTGACAACTGCCCTTCTTGAATCAGCGGAAGGCGAAACGAAAGTATGTGGCCATACCGGGTATCAAACCCAGGACCTCTGACTTATGAGTTAGGTGCCCTACCGATTGCGCTACGCGGCCCAGCAAGAATGAGATGAAATGCTCCCAAAATTACTGAACATCTCATACAAGGACCATGTTACTAATGAGGATATTCAAAAAACTCCCTGTCCAACCCTGAAGCCGGCGAAACGGTCGAAACGCCGGTTAAACGTGTTTGTAACGCCGGTAAATGGCCGATTCGCTCCAAATCTGCAATGGCGGCGCCCATACCCGGTAAGTAAATTCTTGTTTCTGTGGTGTTTTATACATGTTTGCAATAAAGGAAATTGTGCCTTCGGTGGAAAATAAACTTATTTTACCAGATCTGTTTGAATGAAAAGCAATTTCTGTCTGATTTCTCCAAACATTAAATCCGAAATTGGTAAACAAGGTTCGGCCATAGCCGTTCAGCAGATGTGTCCCCAAAAAGTTCATACTTTTGAAAATACGGAGAAAATATTAACATACAAGCTGCTTGCAATGACTATTAGATAACACTTTTGAACACTTATATTGATTATTATAGAAAGATAAATAAAAATTGCGCGATAAAATTTTTCTGGCAAAAAACATAAAGTAACGCCGGTTAAAACGTGTTAAAGAATTACCTGAAATTAAGATTCATTTCATTTCAGCTTAATTAGATACGGGTTATGTTGCTTATTTCTTGCCTATTTTAGCTCTTTATTGAACACTAAATTAAAAACACTTGATGATAACTTTCTGACTAAAACATTCGGTTCGACACGACAGGCTTTTTGTATCTATCAGAAAGGTAGCATTTAACAGTCTGTTCTGTTTCATTTCTCATAACGAAGTGGCTCAGCGGTAAGGAACCATTGTTTCACACATTTGCCGCCGAGTGTCCGTCCGTTGGCATTTAACATGTTACTACTTTTGAATATAAGTGCAAGTGTATCAAATAGTAGTATACTATATCATAATCGCGATTTCGAGACCCGCTCTCAGGTAGTACCTCTTAGTCTGCTCGAATAAGGGCTTGGTAAACGAACACTTGACAATTTGCTTTTAGTTCTTATTATCTGTAAGAAGAAACCATCCCGCTATGGGCCATTTTCCTGATGTATTATTTTACTACACTAAACGATTTATAATATGTATCTAATGCGGCTTGGGATTAAAACTACAATTTTCTTTTCCAACCGCTGCCTGAATGCTGACAGCGCTGAGCACTGTGTGGCAAAAAAGTTAGGGATATTTGGGTTATGTTATGTCTATAACCCGTCTGAATTGATAACACAAAAAATATCACATGAGGAAAGCCCATTCCAAATGCACAAAAAACAGGTTCTTTGATTGTAGTGTTTCATATGCCTGAATGAATCTCAATCAAACAGGGTAGGGGTCATCCGAAAATCTTCACAACTTGGTATAAAACGACAATTGTCAATTTTGAGTGATAACAAACTGCATAAGTGATATTGAAATGTTAAGTTCAAGAGACGATTTTAGCAACGTTTTCAAAAGGAGAAATGCAGAAAGCAAATTCTTGCCACACACAAGGCACTCCGTTTCTGAAACAATGAGAAATAAACACAAGTTCTAAATACCAGCTGATTTGAAGATTCAGACTGAAAATGTTTTTCGTGTCTGAACTGTCTGAGAACACCGATCCTTATCGTGTTTTCGATACCTGTCCGCATATAATCCTGCTGTCTTCCTTACTTCCTATCTATTCTACCCTATTGCTCTCTTCCCTGCAATTTGCCCTGGGGAATGAAGCTTCATGTTCCCCTACCCTATTCCCTTTTTCCCTACAATTTGATCATGGGGATGGAGGTACTTGGCCATGGAACTGACGCATAAAAGCGAGGGGTTGTCGTACCTACCCATCACAGGGGGTTGTGGTCAGAATGGGGTTTCCGAAACTAAAATTATATTAAAATGACAAAATAATGCATTTTGGAAGAGTATGTTTGTTTTTTGGAGCTTATTCCTATGGTAAGTAAGATTCTAGTTTACCCTGCCTTTTAAGTTTAATAGCCTCTCATTAAGATACCTGGTATTTCATGCCAAGTAATCGAACTGCTGAAACCTACATGTAAGAGACAGGTAGTGGAAACAGGCAAGAAATAAGCAACATAATCCGTATATGATGAAGCTGAAATGAAATGAAACTTAATGTCAGGTAATTCTGAACACGTTTTAACCGGCGTTACTTTATGTTTTTGCCAGAAAATGTTTATCGCGCGTTTTTATTTATCTTTTTATAATAATCAATAAAAGTGTTCAAAAGTGTTATCTAAAAGTCATTGCAAGCAGCTTGTATGTTAATATTTTCTCCGTATTTTCAAAAGTACGAACTTTTTGGGGACACATCTGCTGAACGGCTATGGCCGAACCTTGTTTACCAATTTCGGATTTAATGTTTGGAGAAATCAGACAGAAATTGCTTTTCATTCAAACAGATCTGGTAAAATAAGTTTATTTTCCACCGAAGGCACAATTTCCTTTATTGCAAACATGTATAAAACACCACAGAAACAAGAATTTACTTACCGGGTATGGGCGCCGCCATTGCAGATTTGGAGCGAATCGGCCATTTACCGGCGTTACAAACACGTTTAACCGGCGTTTCAACCGTTTCACCGGCTTCAGGGTTGGACAGGGTGAAAAAGGAAGATTCAAGCGGCCACTGGAGAATATGCCCAACGCCTGGACATGAATAAGAAACGGAAAATGAGATGGTTTTGCCACATCTAAATATTTTCTGGCTTAGAAGAGACAAGTCTACCAGGTACAGTTGAAGGAAAAAAAATAGAGACAGGAGACGAGTTGGGAGAAGACAACATGAAAGTGCACACGGCTGGCTGGACTGAAAACATAACTAGGGCAGCTGAAGACTGGATTATGTGGAAAGGGACAGTTGTAAAGCCATCTGCAATGCCCCAACGACCTTGCATGGTTACGGGACAGACTTGACTAGACTGGAAGGCTTAACAAATCCTTGACTAGCGACTTCGGTAAGCTGGCAATGATTCGAACGGTAAGCTGGCAATGTTTTGAACGTTTTACCCAGAACGCACAGTTGCAAATTTTCAGCCATAAATTAATATATAAAGCCAGCTTTAACTTGACCTAATATCGAAAAATACCTTTCATTAGCTGAAATCCTTGCTTTTCTGCTCCATGCCTCAAAATATAAGACAAAGTTTTGGACAAGAAAACTGTATCAACATCTTCCTGCAAAAAAACAAGATGTCAGTAAAGGACGTTCTGTTATGCACATACTATGATTAGTTGAAGAGTGACTGTATTCAGCATATCTGGAATAATTGCATACAAGCTCTTTACAAAATAATCTAAACATTAAAATTGAGCCGCGACACGACAAAACCAACAAAATGGCATGTGCACCCCGCAAAGACTCAGATTCACCTGGACCTCGGCCCAGTCTGATAAGAGTTTTTGCTGTGCGCTTAAAGGGTAACTAAGGGTCCAAGCTAGCTCCATGCGAATGGTGAAGACTCTGTTCAGGCTGGGCGCATGCCCAGGCTGATCCGAGTCTTCGCTGGGCGCACATGCCACTTTGTTGGTTTTGTCGTGTCGAGGCTCATTAATTTTAAGTTTCTGTTTCTATCTGGGACCGTTATGAGTTCCTGATCACACTTACAGCTAGAAAACCTATGTGATATAAACCTAAGATATATCCACAACTAATGGAATAATTTTGGTGGCAAAATAGTTTCTCTATAAAAGTATGGGCTTATGAAGAAGAAACTAGCTCCTTGGATTAGCAGCATTTTAACACATAGCCTAACTCAAAAACTTTGTAAGATAGTTACATTTAATGAATTAGTTACATTAATAAATTGAGCTGCGTCACGAAAAAATCAGAAAAGAAGCATGTGCTCCCAGCGAAGATCAGCCTGGGCATCTGCCTAGTGCGACCAGAGTCTTCGCTGTCGGCAAGGAGGTAGCTCAGAACCTTAGCTACCCTTAAAGCGCACAGTGAAGACTCTGATGAGACTGGGCGGATGCCCAGGCTGATCTTAGTCTTCCCTGGGCGCACATGCCACTTTGATGGTTTTTTGTCGCAGCTCCTTTGTTTACCCTTTTTCGTCTCCCTTGATACTGGTTGGCATATCCAGAGTTATACTGCTGATCTTGAAAATTCTGAGCCTGCATATAATAATCCATTTGTCCCCCTCCTCCAGGATACGGCTGACCTCTTCCATAATAGCCCTGACCCCTTCCATCTGGTGTATGCCTCCCTGGGGGGATACCAAATCCTCCTCTGCCTCTGGGGGCATTAAAGCCTCTATTATTTTGTCTACCGTAGTTTTGGGAGTAATCTTGCCTGTTTTGATTATAGTAGCTGTTATCATTATTTTGTCTGTAATTTCCTTGTTGTCTATTCTGTTTGTTATATCTTTCATTTGAACCATCACGGCCGTGATTTCTTTGCCAGTCTCTCTCATCTCTGGATCTGTCCCCTGAACGTTCTCTCCTTTCACCAGATGATCCACCACGGCCCTGATTTCTACCCCAATCTCTCTCATCTCTGGATCTGTCCCCTGAATGTTTTCTCCTTTCATCTGATAGCCCCCTTTTACTTCCAGACTGTCTGCCCTGTTCCTGACCTGGTTTCACCTCAGACCTTTCTTGTCCCCCTTGTGTTTGTCCTGTGTAAAGAAGTGAAGAAGTATAAAAATCAAAAACAACCCTGAACAATAGCAGCAAGAAGATCTGTTTGTCATATTAAGTCCAAATTTGATCACACATGTCAGTGGATAACTGTGACCTAATTTGGATTTAATGGATCACTCAGTAGACATGTGTGACCTAATTTGGATTTATTATCCTTTTGAGACAGTAGTTTTAATTGGGATGTCATTTCCGAAATTATAGATATCTTAGATTTTGAATAAATAGTGACTATTTATTCAAATTCTAAGATATCTATAATTATCAATATCTATAATTTCCTTTAAAAATGTAATAACTTTATAATTAAATATGTCACATAGATAACCAAAATTAAGCTTATCTTTTGTTTGACTAACTGATATCGATGCTGCAAGCTTCTCACGACAGTTTAGTTTTTTTTTGTAAATCATCGTGCTTAACCAACTTTAAACTAAAAAACATTATCAAGTTTCTCAAAAACGGTATTAAAAGTGATTTTGGTCATTTTAGTTGCCCTAAAATGACCTACTTTCGATAGAAATGGTAAAAATACAATGTACGTGCGTGTGACCCCATTCGTTGTCTCGTCTTGGTTTATATTGCAATGCTCTATGAGCAACCGCAGCCACTGAACTATTTTTTGCCCATTCTGCAATCTATTCCATTCCAGGTTAAAACTATGTTGGGAAGATCACAGCTTCTGCCCCACAAAAACCAGCATTACCTGTATTCAAGCATGATTTTTCATTCAAACCAAAATATCTGCTGAAGATTCTATCATGAAGTCTTGGTAACTTAAATTTTCCCAAGCTTGGTTCGTTTATGGGTTCTTGATTATTTAAAGGGCAGTTGTCAGTTACTGGCGAAAGTATGTGCATTAGTACTGGTTAACCGCTTAGGAGGTCTACGCCTGCCCAGGAATAGTGTGGTTAGGTTAACTGACCGTCCCGACATGACCATAGTTGTTTACCGTGGACGTTAAGCATCAAATAAATCTTGATTATTTAGAGGATCTTACATGAGTGCCCATGTATTGTTGAATTTATTTAACGAGTTGGGGAAAACCGATAAGATGCGAGGCTATGTTGAGCACCTTATAGGTTTTTTCCCCAACGAGTTTAATAAATTCAATAATACAGGGGCACAAATGCAAGATTCTATATATCATATGACACTAAAATTGCATATTATTAGCAAATTTTGCACTAAAACGTCTTGACTGAATCGTCATCAGAAAACGCGGCGTTTTTATGGACGTGAACGCACAATGTTACGACGTAATTTGCATATTTAATCGACTAGTTGATTATCGGTTTTAATGCATGGCCTTATTCACGCCTGGTAAACTATCACAGGTACCTCCGCGGAGGTACCGATAAAATGTTGTGACAGGCATCCGGAGCTACCTGTGACGGACCAAAAATAAACAAAAAACGGTAGGTATTCGTCTTTTTTGATAAAATATATTATAACCAGGGAGTTTATTGAAAATCAAAGAATGCTATTCGACCCTTATATACATTAAGTTTTGTCACACAGTATATCCCCGGGAACTTTACATATATACAGAAGATATGACTTTTGAAGTGGCTTTAAGGTCAGTCAAAAGTACTCGAAACAAGAACAAATCGGTTGTTTTAGGTCCTCAATGCACTTTTCTTGCATAAGAATCTGTTGATCTGGATACACTGACGTAAAATAAACCTCCTTGCCCAAATAATAATGCCGATAAACTCCAAATAAGGCTGGATCGGTGAAAAAACAACTGGAGGTGCCTGTGACGGAATGGAGGTGCCTGTGATGTAAGAAAATATAGCGAAAATCAGAAGATTTATAGCGGTTGCAAATATTGATATTCTTCATCTCTAGACCGCAGCCTTGAAAGAGTCGTTCATTTACGTCGCAGTTTAATCTATCATAATGCGAATATCAAGCACAGTTTTGTTAAAACGACAGACAATGATCATGAACTTATACAATCAGATTCTACATCCTGCTCTCCAAACCAAGATGGAAGTAAGTATACGTTGGCAATAGTTCATAAAAGACACGCATGGTAAACCGAATAAAGAGCTCTTTTCCAGACTGGTGGAAATTCACCTACCCAAAATGAAAACAACGCTAACTTCTGTTTTACCTTTTTTTATATTCTAAATTACAAAACAACCCAGAAAGCAAAGTGGGCAGCTGTACATGCATGACCTTACTACCAGAAGACTACAGACAAGCGGACATAAGAACACGTAACATTGATGCTTCACAACAGAAATCCAAAATCCAAAGCAGATCATCTCAGATCATTGTTTCCATATCTGTTAGTCAAACATTGACGAGTTGAACAGCTGTTGAAAATTTACTCCCTAATTCAGTGTTAGAATAGTTATGAAATGCGCTTAAATAAGAGGCAGCGTTTTTGTGAATGGTGATGACTGCCTGTTAGTCATTCCAAATCGTTGAACAGCTGTTGAAAATTTACTGCATAATTCAGTGTTAGAATAGTTAAGAAATGCGCTTAAATAAGAGGCAGCGATTTTGGGAATAGTGATCATTCCAAATCGTTAGACATTGTCGAGGTCACACGCCATGCTAGCTACTCGAAACGTTTGCAAAAACAACGTTTCAGAAGATGACTTTTATGTAGTAAAAGTGCTCTTTTGTTACCAAATTTGATGCAGTGGCTATTCGGAGACTTTGAATGACACGTTATTTACAGTAAGATGCCGATCACTTCAATATACTAAACGGTGTAATATTGAGAACATGTCACCTGCCGATGATGTAATCTGTAGGCCTTACGGAAGTATGTGGATTCTTGCGCCAACAATTCAAAACTACCCAGACTGAGTCACTTGTAGCACCTATCACTCTAGTTACAACAAAGTTAACACATACAGCGGGCGTCATACGATACATGCCAGCGACACATATGAGGTACCAATAGGATCATTACTATAGATACCTGTACGTGTATGCCTGTTGACGGGTATCGGCAATTTTTTGACAATTTGACACACCATACGTGTAGCTGGCATGACGTGTGACCTCGACAATTTCTGACAAGTTGGACTGACTCACAGCCAGCACCTCCCGATCACAGTCATCACAATCACAAAATGTTGACTCTTATTTAATCGCACATTTCATAACGATTCTAACACTGAATTAAGCAGTTAATTTTCAGCCACTATGTGAAATTGGTCAATGTTTGACTAACAGAAGCGGAAACAAATTGGGCAATAACTCTTTGAGATGGTGTTTTAGAAATTTTAACATGGAATTTCATGATATACGCATTATGATAGCTTAATGGGACGTTGAATGAATGATTCTTTCCAGGCAGTGGTTTACAGAAGATGTCAATATTTCCAGCTGCAATAACTATTCAGATTTTCACTATATTTGCTTACATCACAGGCACCTCCACACCATTGCAGGCACCTCCAGCTGCTGTTTTGAAAAAATCAAGCCTTATTTGTAGTCAATCGACATTTATATTTGAGCAAGGAGGTTACCTTAACACCAGTGTGCCTTGAAAAACAGAAATCGTATGCAAGATCACTGCATTTAAGACCAAAAACGGCCGAATTCTTTATGTTTTGAGTACTGTGGGCTGAAATCAAAGCCACTTCAAAAGTCGTATCTTTGGTTAATATGGCAAGTTCAGGGGGATATAATGTGTGACAAACTTTATGTCTATGAGGGCCGAATAGCACTTTTTGATTTTTAATAAACTCCCCGGTTATTTTATATTTCGTCAAAAAAGAGGAATACCTACCGTTTGTTGTCCTTTTTTGGACAGTCACAGGCAGCTCCAGGTGCCTGTCACAACTTTTTATCGGTACCTCCGCCGGAGGTACCTGTGAAAGTTTACCAGGCGTGTTATTACAATCTCAGATGCAACGTCATATGATAAACGGTATTAACTTAGGCGCAAACACAAGGTATACAAATATAAGATTTAGATAATATTACCGTGTAGATTTGGTAGGAAGATATTAATGATGGCCAAATCACTAGGAGCAAAACCACTATAACATCTAGAAATTGTTTTGACATACAAATCTCTGTAGCATACAAAGGTTTACTCAAGAGCCATGCCAACATACCCAATTACCGCGCCGAATCAAAAACTTCTTGAAATATCATGTTAACATTTCTTTTCATTTTCGATAAAGGGGAGGTAAGTCCTACAAAGAGAAAAAATATGGGTCTGCTTAATTTTCAAGATGTAATTATTTATATGTTATTTCAGAACCCTGTGCCCAGTGGTTCCTGAGCCCAATAGCTGCAGCTAAATTGATTATCAGGTGAATAACTTATTTATTACTGCAGAATTACCTAACCTTAACCAAAATATTTAACGCATCAAGGGCAACCATTATACCAAAAATAAGCTTCCTATATCAAGCGCTTCAGAAGTTAGAAATATGCTAAATTCAAATAAGGGCATAACTCAATCATTTTTTATGCAAATTGCAAAAAAAAAAAAAAAAAAAATTAAAATGCAGTTTGAAAACATTCGCTTCAGCACTTTGAATTATGCTGCAGGCCAAAAATTTCACCATCGGAGATAACACAAAAAAAGTAATCAAGGGTAGAGTAATATCAGGCTCTTGTAAATTTGCATCTCCTGTTAATGTCATCTAATCATTTATGTGACGTTTGAAAACTTCTGACAAAAACAAATCACAAAGAGAGATAATTCACAAATGAAACAAGGCAGAGTCATACTTTTGGACTTGCTCCTGACAAAAAAAAAAAGAAAGTGGCGAAGGGTAATAGTTCTAACAGTAGGCCAGCTAAAGTTATGGTTTTTGTGTACTGTACACTTCTATCCCTAATTTTCCTCTATTGCACTATATGAAGTTTTTTAAGGAATGAATTTCATTTTTCTGCTATTTATCGAAGTATAAACTACATTGGGTTGCGTGCAAAGTAAGTGAACCCCAATGGGGTTCATGTAAACTTTGCTAGCAACCCAATGTAGTTTATACTTCAATAAACAGCAGAAAAACTAAGTTCATTGCTTATAATTACATTCTTTTCTATCTATCATTTGACCTCAAATCTACGTTAGGTGCTCCAGTTGAAGCAGTAAAACATTTACACTCGTTTTTTCTACTACAAACGGAACAGCTTCAACTACATAACAACAAGAAAGTGTTATGCATGCTCAGAGGGATGTATGTAGGCTATTTCCATATCCCTTTTACCTTCATCAGGAGGGATAAAAAAGACTAAGAGTTTTCTGTAGCCTGTAGTGGCTGGCTGCATGGGTAGCGGATCTTACAAGCCTATTTTATCTTGGGCACCAAATATAAAAGGTGGAGCCCATCCAACTCCTTTTGCCGTCTTTATCCTCCCAATTCAAAAAATGATTTACTGCTGGGTTGAGAAGTTTTTCAGTGGCTTCATGTCTGGCCTAACAGAGATTTGTGCCAGCCACCTTCTGTAATATAACATAGTGCCTCTAACCATACTCTATAAATAATTGTCAAAAACACCACTGTGTACATACAGGTGGATGACAGTTATTTGAACTCATTTCCATCCTTCATGTCTTTACATGAAGCTGAGGAACCTGACTTGAACCCAGTAGTATGAGCATCTCTGTTGCAGAGCTGTTAGCACTCCCCATTTTGAATCATGGGGTCACAGATTTGAGTCCCCCTGGAGGCAATATTCTGATGGGAGTCTAAATGCCACTTCATTGCACATAGCCTTTCATAATCGTCCTCCCGTCTAGTTCTTTACAAAAACCTCAGTTTTTTTTTTCTTTTTCATCAGATATCTATGTTGAAAAAAAATGTTTTTGACATAAAAACGTCCGATGAAAAAAAAAGAAAAAAAAAAAAAAAAAAAAAAAAAATGATGTTTTGGTACAGAACTACCTCCCATCATGATATGCCTGAAATACCATGGATGTGCAACTTAGTATGGTTGATAAATGATGTGATCTCATTCTCAAGCAGGTCTTGAACCGAGATCCAGCTTGTGACATTGGTAGCTAGACTTCTGTGAATCATATTTGTGGTGCCTTGAAAGGGTTTGTAGGGATGGAATAGAAATGAGGGATTGTTTTTGAATATGTTTTATTTGTAATTTGTTTGAAGAGTTTATTGTCGGTTCTTGGTGGTTCTTGCAGTACCTTGATATATAAGATTTTAGTCCAATTGGGTATTTACCCACTCCCTTTTCATCCAATTGGGTATTTCAGTTTTGAATTGGGTATTTGAAATTTTGAAGGGATAGTGAATTGGGTATCCAAACCTTTCAGATTGAGATTTTTAGCTCACCTGAGCCGAAGGCTCACAGGTAAGCTTATAGTATAGGCAGGCATCCGTCGTCCGTCGTCCTTCGTACGTCGTCCGTCCGTCAACATTTTCAAACGACATCTCCTCTGAAACTACAAGGCCCATTGTAACCGAATTTGATATATAGCATCTATAGGCAGGGGGAACCAATACTACTGTTTTTTATCCAAATCGCTTCAAAACTTTGGATGCTATGGCAACTTAAAGTTTCCATTGACTTGTATGGGAAAATTGAAAATTTGCATTTATTGCTATGTCACTGCGGATATTTTGACAAAACTTTTGCAGAAATGTTCCTTGGGTAGTCCTCTATCAACCACATGAAATTTAGGTCAATTGCACAATTTGGCTGGTTGCCATGGCAACCAATTGATTTAAAATAGAAAAAATATTCAAAAATCATCTCCTCAGAAACTATGCAACCAATAAAGCCCAAACTTCACAGAAAGGATCTTAGTACTGGCTTCTATTTAAGTACTGTTTTTCTTGGCAATTGCTCTTGCAGTTTGGTTGCTATGGGAACTTAAAGTTGCCATTGACTTATAATGGCAAAATAGAAAATTTGCATTTATTGCTACACTGTAAAAAATTCGTGTTTAGCTACACCAAGCGCAGTGTTATGTTTTCTTTTAAACGGGTGTTACTTTCACCATTACACACTTTTGGGTGTACTGTTACACAATAAAGAAATGATACCTTAAACCGTAATAAATATTACACAAAGTTCGGTGTAAAATGCTTAAATCGGTGTTAGATGACACTCAGTGTTGAATTTCTGAAATCCGGGCGAAACGTTTCTTTGTTCGAGTGTAAGGTTTCCTTGACTATTTTTTATAGAAACGTTACACTAGTTCGGTGCTTATCACTGTAAAAAAATCGTGTTTAGCTATACCAAGCGCAGTGTTATGTTTTCTTTTAAACGGGTGTTACTTTCACCATTACACACTTTTGGGTGTAGTGTTACACAATAAAGAAATGATACCTTAAACCGTAATAAATATTACACAAAGTTCGGTGTAAAATGCTGAAATCGGTGTTAGATGACACTCAGTGTTGAATTTCTAAACTCCGGGCGAAACGTTTCTTTGTTCGAGTGTAAGGTTTCCTTGACTATTTTTATAGAAACGTTACACTAGTTCGGTGCTTAATAAGTAAAAATACACGTGTTTAGTTTCGCCAAACGCAGCGTTATATTTTTTTATTAAACAGGTGTTAATTTCACCATCAGACACTGTTTGGTGTGATGTTACACGATGAAGAAACGATTCCTTAAACCGTAATTCACATTACCCAACGTACGGTGTAAAATGCGCAAATCAGTGTCAGGTGACACTGGGTGCTGAACTGATAAAATCCGAGCTTAACGTGTGTGTGTTCAAGTGTAAGGTTTCCTTGTCTATTTTTCATAGAAACGTTACATTAGTTCGGTGCTTACATTAAAAGTCTTCTGGTGTTAAAAGTGCACAATAAATAGTGTTAACACGGTGATGAACGATACTCCTATTATTGAAACATGTTACCCCAGCTGTAGCGTAACCTATCTAAAGCAGTATGAAATAAGCGTGTATATCGTAGTGTTATTGTCAAAATGCCCCAAACGCTGTGTAGCAATTATGTTTAAAGTTTTATTTGGCTTTAATTTGCACGATGGAGGAACGAAACTCGTAATTTGGATACAAATTATTCAAAAGCATTTTAAGTATAACAAGTAACCCTGGGTATTAAAATGCTTAAGGCAGACCGTATTCTAATACTTCTATTACAGCCAAGCTGTAAGTAAAACCTAATGAGGGTTGAAGCTGTGCCGGCTGGGCTACCATACCCAGTGACAGCTACTATAGCCGGATTGGTTCTACCTGAAGGGATGAAAATGCAGCCTGGAAACTTTCTTATCGTCTGCCTTTCTAATTACTTTTCTTCTTGCTTTCCTAAATTTCACCACTATTTCTTTCTATCCGCCAAACTGAAAGTAACATAATGGTCAATTTCGTGACAGAAGTTACTCAACTGTTAGATGTAGATGTAGATGTATTATATGTTATATGTCACGCAGATTTAGCAGTATTGCAACAAGTTTGGGTGCTTACTAGTGCCGACACCATGGCACATGTGGACACTATTGCACTGGTCACGGGTCTGGCATAGTTTTTCATTGATACTATATTTCGTATTAATAGTGTGGTATGTAAGATTCTTGAATCTATAGTACGTGAAAACATAGTAAATCATATGAAGAAGAATAAATTATTTAGTAATAAACAGTTTGGATTTATAGCTGGAAGATCTACAGTACTACAGCTTATACAAGTGTTAGATAATTGGACTGATATACTAGATAATGCCGGTTCCGTCGATGTTGCCTATTGTGAT
Organism: Ctena decussata; assembly: GCA_963989385.1. NCBI lineage: Eukaryota > Metazoa > Mollusca > Bivalvia > Lucinida > Lucinidae > Ctena > Ctena decussata. Next base: position 87,712,476 of record OZ022499.1, on the reverse strand, counting down.
TTCATGAAGGCCTTTGACAAGGTCCGGCTCATGGAGGCTTGGTTCATAAACTTCAGTTATTTAACATAGGACACGTGTATACAAGATGGATAGAATCATTTTTGGCGAATCGTAAGCAACGAGTATTAGTAAACGGATTATCCTCAGACTGGAGGGCCGTGGATAGTGGAATACCTCAGGGTTCGGTCTTAGCTCCGATCCTTTTTGTGTTGTATATCAACAACCTACCAGATGTTATCAAGCACGGAAGTATCCCATACCTTTTTGCCGACGACACCAAAGTCTATCATATCATATATTGTACTAAAGATTGTGAAAACTTACAGAAGGATATAAGAGCAATGCAAGAATGGTCTGAAAAGTGGTTATTATGCTTTCACTCCGAAAAGTGTAAATGTATAAGAATAGGGAGTACTGAGGTCAACATGGTTACTTATCATCTCAAAGAAGGACAGAAGGGTGTGGAGTTCAAAGACCATGAAAAGGACATTGGAGTAGTAATAGACAACAAACTTTCATTTGAAAAACATATCAGCGAAAAAGTTAATAAAGCGAATTCAATAATGGGAGTTATACGGAGAACATTTGAATGTCTTGATCAAAAAACTTTTAAATTGCTATACACTTCATTAGTTAGACCTCATCTTGAATATGCTAACCAAGTCTGGAACCCTTACTTAAAGAAACACATAGATTTACTAGAAAATGTACAGAGACGATCTACCAAGTTAATACCAGGACTTTCAAACTTTTCATATACAGAGAGACTGAAAATATTGAATCTACCATCACTGGCATACAGAAGGACAAGAGGAGACATGATTGAGATGTATAAGATTCTGTCTGGAAAATATGATCCCGAAGTTTCAAATTTTATTCAGTTGCGGCAAGATTCTTGTACTCGTGGTCATAGATACAAAATATTTAAGAAAAGACCTAGGCTAAATATAAGAAAATATTCATTCTGTGTAAGAACAGTGGAATTATGGAACGGGTTACCTAATAGAGTGGTGGAGGCAAATACAGTAAGAACATTTGAACTTAGACTCGACAAGTTATGGAGAGACCAACCACAAAGATTCCAGTACAGAGAGGACATCAAAGCACTGACCGGACGTGACCTAAAACAATATAATGAAGAATTAGAGCTGGTCCAACAGGCCCATGAGCAGGGCCTTCTACCAGAAGAGGATCTGTAAGAATCTGTAAGAATATTTAGTTCATCTCTCTTTCATTTTAGTTCCCTTGGTCTTTTTACCTTTAAATCTATCTAGTTAATTTCTTTATTTTGCCTTCTTCCTGCTGCTAAACATGCAGTGGTAGATTCTATTATGTTTTATCTTCTCCATTAGTCTTGTCATAGCGACACCTTTATTTTATTGACAGAATCAGAATCAGATGACCCCAGCAAGGCGAAACTCGCAATTATCCGTTGCGGTTCATTCACTGGAATATCGACTCGAACATACCGGAAATAAATAAATGACGTAATCAGCGTTAACAAATTGATTTTCGCAGACGGCTTGTTCTGAATAAATAAACCGATATATTATCATTACTAAACGGTAAGATTCACATTTTGATCACAAAAAATAATGATCTATATGAGCGTAAACGAAGACAACCGCAGAACGGCCCTGCCAGCTTGTAATAAATGTATTAGAAGCTTAGGAAGAGAAAAACTTCCTCCCCCACCCACCGATTACACTGCGAGTTAAATGCAGAGATTTTGGCTCTCTGATCGGATTATTTGTGAGGGTGTCTCTTCAGTGAGTAGATAAAACGCATCATACAACATGATAAATATAAATTAAAGGGATTTATTAAAGAACATGGTTTTTCAAAGGAATTCTATAACCTGGGCTCATGTGTTATCGATACCTTAATAAAGTATCGCGGTTTCTAAGCACCACAGCAACGTCAACATATATTTGTCTTGTATGCGTGAAACTTCGCCTTTTCCCTCTTTATTCTTGGTGAAAACACGCCATTTTCCGTGCCGACTGTTTTGCTACTTGACCCAGAAACATGACCTTCGAAATTGACCAATGAAATAGTGCGTCATATGCTATGGATACTCATTTGCATATCTAAATTGACACGCGCTGTGTAAGTGTAACAACAAAATCTGCGGCGGGGTATTAAAATCAGTTATTTTCGTGACGAAAATCGTCTGTTACTTTCTTCTTTGTTTTTGTTAGCTCACATTACCCATTAATGAAAAAGGTATGTGTCAAGACTTGCTAAAATAGATAGATCTACTGCTACAAATTTATTGAGAGCATGGTGTCGAAAATCATTCGTTTTTTAGAAACAGATAGACTCCCCATACCTTCTAGTACATGTAGTTCACACCTGGAATACTCTACAATAAATATACATTGAATTTAAATTGTAATAAAATCTAAGTAGCTTTTCAGCAGCAATAACAGGTGTGAGCTAAAAACAAGAAAAAAAATTAAATTCCCTATGTTGTATGATAAGGACCTATGGTATGTTTGCACTTCCGTACTTTTGAAATCCAACACAATCACTCGCTGCAGCCTGTTCTGTTTATAGCCCCATAGAGTAAATAAACAGACAAGAATTTTTAGAAAGCGTCCATAGTTGTGTGACGGTAGAAGGTCACAGATATAAATAGATATGCAAATTACAAACTCGGTAGTTTGTGGTCGAGTAAATGTTGGGTTATATAAGCAAATAAACCGCCCTTGGTGGGTGAGCATGCTTTTCCACTGACGGGGTTTGTTTGCAGGTCGGCCCACGTTACATTTGGTGGCAGCGGTGGGATAAGGTCAACTGCCAGACCGGAGTTGCCTTACCCATGTCATTCCCAGGCCAAGTCTCGGGACGAGACTTCTCGGAGGGGGAAGTAATGTGACGGTAGAAGGTCACAGATATAAATAGATATGCAAATTACAAACTCGGTAGTTTGTGGTCGAGTAAATGTTGGGTTATATAAGCAAATAAACCGCCCTTGGTGGGTGAGCATGCTTTTCCACTGACGGGGTTTGTTTGCAGGTCGGCCCACGTTACAGTTGCAGAAATTTCAAAAGTGGAATTTTCAATGACTTTATGGCCAAGAAATATGGATATAAGTGAAAATGAACAAATTACATGTTGTATTGTAAGTACAGTGATCTTGCTTTGATTCTAAGCATGTTTATTTGATTTTTTTTCACTGAGTTGTTGGCAAAGCTTCAGTCTACAGGATCAAAGGTCAACGTGACCAAATGACGTAATATCTATGAAAATCTCGTGACCTAAAGGAAGGTATTGATAACATATGACTGGCGATAACGTATGATGTCACGATACTGCAGATGCCTTTTAGAGCTTCATTAACAGAAAATAAAACCTTTGCAATTCCAAAAGAACTGTACAAAATGTTAAAGAAATAATGTATCTGATTTAAATTTATTTATTTAGATAGAAATGCCGCAAGATACTCAGGAAATAGTATCAAAAATCGCTGCAAAATCATTTATCGCACTTCAAGTCATTTATAGCCCTATATATATATATGATAGGGATGATGCCGATGGTTGGGTAAAAGATAAAATAAACATTCACAAGCCTAGGGAATACAATACGACGTAAAATAAAATGTAATGGAAAATATAATACTAACAAAGGGTCTATTTATAATACACATGAAGTTTCAGTAGGGACCAGGCTGTTTACTTTTTTTCGTTCATCTTGAAAGTTTGTGTGTAGAACTGTAGATTCTAGTTTCGCAGATTTTCACCAAAAATTGATTATAAATAAAATTTTCCTTTTATTCGTAACAGATCTGGGGGGTGAAAATGTTACCACCCTTGTCACATGTAAAAATTGATGTACAAAAATTGATTATAAATCAAATTTTTCTTTTTTTCGTAACAGATCTATGGTAGAAGATGTTACCACCCTTATAATTTCAACTTCAATGTGGATTCTTGTCAAAATCCGCTAGGCAGACATCTCGACAAGGGTTAGACGTCAGACGTTCCAAATCAAAGAAACTCGGATGTGAATGTTAAGTAAAAATGTCCAACATGTATACACTGTACATATCTACCTTGGCTTACACTCTTGATGTGGGCTGGACAGCCAGCTTGAAGCTGTCCAGGCTCTGAAGGTTGGTTATGGATCCAGGGAGTTGGTTCCATGGAATCACAATCAGTGGAAAGAACGAATGTTGATTATATTCAATTTACAATGATACGGAATGAACCGGATACAATCAGTATACCTGGGGGATCTTGGTGGGAGATACGTCACTGGTACAGCAACAAGGCAGTACACAACTTTGTACATGAGTACTAGGTCAGAAGCTCTACGTCAGTCTTTTAAGGTTGGCCAGTTAAGCTGTTCTAGCATGGAAGTGACACTTGTGGGAGTTTGTCGGTTAAATTGTTTATTTAGCACAAAACAAGCTGTGTTTCTCTGAACTTGTTCAATTTGTTTAATCTGAGTCACTTGTTGAGAGTTCCAAATAGGTGAACTTACTATATATTCAAGTCAGTGCTGGAAACGGCCAGTGGCCAAATGCCCCTAAATTTTGTCTCGGGCCACCAGAAATCTCCAAAATATGACCTTTAGAGGCCCAAATTTATCTTTCTGGCAATACTAAATGAATGGGAACTTTACGAAGTGGATAATTTGGGCCTCTGAAAGTTTGGCCTGTGTAGCTTTTGGGCCACTACATTAATCTTGCGAGTTTCAAGAACTGTCAAGTTTAGGACGTACTAATGTCTCATATGCTCTTTCTTTCACTACTTTTGGACAATGTTTTAAGTTACGTTTAAAAAGACAAGGACTCTTGAAGCCTTTGACGTAATACTATCTATATGCTGATAGAGGATTACAAGAAAACAGTTATTACATGTAAAAACTGATGTACATATTGTGTAATCTAGTCAGAATGTGAAGTACGCTTTCTACTATTAAGTGTTTTATATTTTGACTTATGTAGCCTTAGAAAATCTCACTTAGTGAGAAGAGTCTGACATTTTAGTGAGATGTGTCTCACATTATTTAATTAAATTCAGGCTCAGGCCCATAGATGTAATATTGTTATAAAAAAGTGGATGTAAATTTTGTTATGCAGTAGTGGTGTAGCGGTTGGGATGCAGAATCGGATTTGCATGCAACATGCCATTGCATGTGAATTTGAATTTGCCTGTTTTGCACTGCTGCATGTGGGTTTGGTGCTGGAATGCTGTTGGTGTGTATAGGTGTCTCATGCAGAGACTAGGTGGAGGCATATGGATGTACACATTATTGTCGAATATACATGCAACATGCCGTTGCATGTGAATTTGAATGTGCCTGTTTTTGCAATTTTGAATATGAGTCTGGTGCAAACATACTCAGGCATGTAGGGGGCGTAGAGGGGCATATGTGTGCACTGTTAAAGGAGTATTACAAATATGTATCAATGAACTGTAAAAATTATTTTTATCAAATTGATAGTCAAATGTTATTCGGTGTAGCTGCGCTGTATGTTGGGACGTAAAATTTAATAATCTCGACGCTCGCTATATAGCATCAACCAATGCAGATGGAACCTAGATGGAACATAGACAAAGGGCTAGATTGCAGTCTGCATGAAAGAAATAAGACCCCAACAGGCGGCGTGGATATGAGACAATGAATGAGAAATATATAAAAATATGTATTTGTATAAAAATGTATAAAAAAATGTATTTGTATAAAAATGTAAAAAATAAAATTAAAATATTTCTTAGAATGTGTCCACCACGGATCTTGTTAGTATTTAGGTCATGTTGCTAATTGAATGCTACTGAATAGGAATATGGATGTGATAAATGAATATGGATGTAATGAATACTTTTGGATGTACAGATGTGTTCACGTGGGTGGGCCAGATGGGTTATGTGCGTGGGCAGATGTGTATTTTATTGGGAGGGTGAGAGACATCCATATTACGGTTGTAACCAAAAAGCTGCTCTGGGCCTAATGGAATATATTTTGAGGATGGAAATGTGGATATGCAGATGTGTTCATGCGGGTGGGCTGATGGGTTCAATTGCATGGACAGATGCTTAATTTATTGGGAGGACAGGTGGCATCCATATTGCTGTTTTCACATAAAAGCTACACTAGGCCTAACGGAACAGTGATTTTTTTCTCTATATAAGTGGTGCCCATAAAAGGCACCAGTCCCCATTCAAAATAGTACCTTTTTTTCCAACTGCATGTTGAAAAATTTCCAATTGCACGAACATTTTTTCTTGGGACCATCTTACAAGCATAAAGTTACTTGCTTCCTTAGCGAACTGGCTGATAATATGGCTTTAATTGAATGTTTGTATCACAAATTCAATATCATGTCCCCTATCCCATCACTTGAGAATTTAGACTAAATAAAGGTGTTTCTGAAATTTCTGAATTTCATGAGAATATGACACGATTTTTCCCAATTCCATAGGCACAGGCACCATTCCCAAAATAGTGAAAAAATCACTGCTGAAATTTTGAAATTGGACTGTATTTGACAGAACTGATATAGTGTAGACAATTAGACATATCTTAAGATAATCATATGATTAAATGAAAGATGAATTTTATTAACAGATTTGACTTTGATTTGATAAACAAAATTTATCCAGCTGACAAAAACTGACACCAAAATTGATGGAAATAATAGTAACTGGTGTAATGTTTGGTTCGTGACTTTGGTGTAAATATTCTACAATTTATCTCGGAAGGTCAGCAGATTTCTGGTGAAACCTTTTCCAAAAAAATATGGTTGAAAGGTTACCTCAAAACTAATGGAAATTTTAGTAAAAGGCATAATGTTTCTTTCATAAATTTGGAGTAAGTGTACACCAATGTGCCTGGTTATCTGAAAAATTTAAGTGAAAAGTTACACCAATTTTATGTAGAACTTCCTGATTGGTGTAATCTTGCCTGTAGTTCAGTGGTGCTTTCTTACACCAAATGTGAGGCTCCTTTACCTAGATGTTGGTGCAAACATACCTTCAAAACACTGGGGTAATGTTACACCAAAGGCATAATGTTTCTTTCATAAATTTGGTGTAAGTGTACACCAATGTGGCTGGTAAAGTCAGCAGAATTTTGGAGTAACGTTATCTGAAAAATTTAAGTGAAAAGTTACACTAATTTTATGTAGAACTTCTCGACTGGTGTAATCTTGCCTGTAGTTCAGTGGTGCTTTCTAACACCAAATGTGAGGCTTCTTTACTTAGATGTTGGTGCAAACATACCTTCAAAACACTGGGGAAATGTTACACCAAAAAAGGTGGCAGCTCAGCTGCCACCTTTTTTGGTGTAATGTTTCTTCAGATTTTTTACAGTGTATGTCGGTGCAGATATTTTGGCAAAACTTTTACAGAAATGTTCTTTGAGTAGTTCTCTATCAACCACATGAAATTTATGTCAGTTGCACAATTTGGCTGGTTGCTATGGCAACCGAATGATTAAAGATAGAAAAAAAATATATTCAAAAATCATCTCCTCAGAAACTATGCAACCAATAAAGTCCAAAGTTCACAGAAAGGATCTTAGTACTGGCTTCTATAAAAGAACTGTTTTTCTTGGCAATTGCTCTAGCAGTTTGGTTGCTATGGGAACTTAAAGTTGCCATTGATTTTTAATGGCCAAATACAAAAATTTGCATTTATTGCTATGTCGGTGCAGACATTCTGACAAAACTTTCATAGAAATGTTCCTTGAGTAGTCCTCAAGCAGCCTTATTAAATTTATGCAATTGCAGAATTTGGCTGGATGCCATGGCAATAGAAATATTGAAAAACTTAAAAATTTGTCTCAAAAACTATGCGACCGATACAGCTCAAACTTTACGGAAGGGATGTTAATACTAGCCTCTATAAAAATACTGTTTCTCATGGCAGTTACTCCAGTAGTTTTGTTTCTGTTGGAACTTTAAGTTGCCATTGACTTATAATAGGAAAGTTGAAAATTTTCATTCATAGCTATATCACTGCATATATTTGGACAAAACTTTAACAGAATTGTTCCTTGAGTAGTCCTCTAGCAACCGCATGAAATTTATGCAAATGGCACAATTTGGCTGGTTGCCATGGTAACAAATGGTTAAAAACAGAAAACATACTCAAATATCATCTACTCAGAAACTAGTTGGACGATAAACCTGAAACTTTACTGAAAGGATCTTAGTAATAGCCTCTATTGAATTACTATTTTTATTATTATTGCCCATGTGGTTTGTTGGCAACTTAAAGTTTCCATAGACTTATAATGGGAAAAATGTAAATTAGCATTTATTTCTGTGTTACAGTAGATATTTTGACAAAAGTTTTACAGAAATGTTCTCAAGAAGCAGATTTCAAAATTCTGTCATATTGTACAATTTGCCTTAGAGCTACTTACCCCTGACCAGTGCTGGAAACGGCCAGTGGCCCGGTGGCCAAATGCTCCTAATTTTTGTTTCGGGCCACCAGAAATCTCCAACATATGGCCTTTAGTGGCCCAAATTTATCTTTCTGGCAATACTAAATGAATGGGAACTTTAATTAGGTAGTGCATAATTCAGAGTTCATGAAAGTCTGCCAGAGTTTACAGGACCGAATCTGGTAAAATGATTAAAAAAAATGCACTTGAAAATTCTGAATATTTTTACCAGACCAAATGAATTTTTACCAGACATGTCAGGCGGTCAGACGGGGTTTCGTGAAGACTGATAATTTGGGCCACTGAAAGTTAGGCCTCTTTAGTTTTTGGGCCACCACATTATTCTTGTGAGTTTCCAGCACTGCTGACTGCTGAGGATGAATGGACTCAGGTGAGCTACAGGACCTATGGTCCTCTGGTTTAATGATACAGCTGCCAGCCTTTTTTGAAAGTATTTTAGTGGTAATGCATTCCATGTATATGTTTTTCTTCTTTTTTTAAAAAAACATGGGCATTATCATCAAGACTTTCAATGGGACCGATCCAGTTTTGGACAATTCTATGCCTTTTCAACAGTATTTTGGTCATCAGGACATGCAAAGACCTGAATTTTGTGATGTTTCGCTGTCAAGGACAAACTGTCAAAGGAACAGATAAGGAGAGTATTTATGACGATACCTTTTCCCCCGATTGTACGCTACTTTCACTTTGAATTTCGATGTTTCCCACGAGATCCTTGACGATTGATGATACCACACAGAAATGCCACTTCACATGGATTGATAATATCCAGCATGATATCATTCACTATGGGTGTGGAACCGCTTAGACAGCCACTTATTTTGTTGCACTGAGCTTCACGCTTTTTTGTCTGCGTGGTTTTCTTGTGTTGGCGCTCACGCCTTCGTCTAATGTTATTGCACACCAACTGGTTCTCGTAAGATATCACAGACATCATTCATTGCCATTGCTGCGGAGAGCCAGCGCAAAGTCATAGTAATAACATGTTTGTAATCAGTTCCAGTCTAGCCGGATAAATATCGATACGCTCCGACGAATCAGCCTATTGCGTACTGGAGATTTCGTTTGCATTTCTGTACGCTACAAACTGATTTTAATTGCTTTTTCAGACATTTTAATTGCGTAAATACGCGGATACACACCTTATCTAAGGTACTGTTCTTGTCTGTTTTTGTTTTGTATGAAAAAAGGCAAGGTTTTGAGAACAGCTTTACGGGGTGTAAACTCAGTTTCTGCATAAAAAAACTACAGGATTTGGAACTCTGCCCAGTTTATAGGGGCAGCATTCACACCCTCCAGAAACCCCTGCGTATGGGCCTGCAGTTAACTTTCACAAGCTCAGCGTAAGGCCAGAAATACTTAGAAACAAGTTTCAATTTTCATGAAATTTTGAACATTTTTTTTTTTTTTCATTTTTCTTTATAATTTATCTGCTTGACTCAACTTTCACTTTTAAAATCTTTATGAACAAATTGTGAAAACTGACTCTCCAATGAACTTACCATCAGCCATTCTTCTAATAGTCAGCAACCAACGCCTTCTAAAATGCCCCGACAAAATTTTGTATCGTTCACGTTTCAGATTTCTGTAATTTTACTTTCAGTTTCGTATTCCAGAGACACTGGTTCCCTACCTGGCGCCGAATTTGGAAACCAGTAATAATGATTTGGCTAAATAGTTGTAGTGACATCAATAAAGCGTTCATTTCCATATACTCGTCACGTCAAGAGGTCTGTATAAAATGCAGCTTTTTATACAGCTAAATACATGCATGTCAGAATCAGAATCAGAATTGTTTACTGGTGATACGTCCAAGGACAATCATTCACCAGGACCTGTGAATCAGGGAAGCTAGTCCCTAGCCCTTATAAGAGAGGTAAATTTAGTAACTGAATCCTCTGCACCCTCAGCAGCAGAAATAAGTAAATCTTCCAGGAAATTCCAATCTCTATTAGTCTGCGGGAAGAAACTGGACTTGTAAATGTCAGTCCCAGCCAATGGGGTTTGAAATGTCAGGGAATGATGATTCCTGGTACGCCTATTTGGGGGAACAAGGTCATTTATGGGTATACTGACTGCACCCCTCAGACCTTTGTGAAGCATTATGAGTCTACTATCTTTGCTTCTCTTTTTTAGGGATTCCCACTTAAGCTTCTCCAGAATGCCAGTCATACTCCCAGTTTCATATGTGTAATTTCCCGTTACACATCTAGCTGCCCTTTTCTGAACCTCCTCATCTTCATCTTGAAGAAGTATACTTTGAGGGTCCCAAACTGAACTGCAAGTCTGTATGGAATACAGACTTGAATAAGTCAGCTGACTTTCTTCTGAATCCCGTTTTGTATAACATATGATATATTTTGTGAATGAATGTACTGTTTCTAATGTTGGTTATACAAAGAAAAATAAAGTTTAAACCAAACTGAACTGCCATACTCCAGGACTGGACGCACCAGTCCCTAGTATGCTGACTCCTTAACATCTTGTGGACATGCTGCCAAGTTACGTCTGAGGAAGCCGAGGGTCCTATTAGCCTTTGTGCAAATATTACTGACATGTGTGTTCCATTTCAAATCATTGGCAATGGTTATGCCGAGATACTTGATAGTTTCTACATTACGGAGGACCGTTCCCTCTAAGGTATAGGAAGCATTGATCTTCTTGATCCGTTTCCTTGTAATTTGCATTATATTGCATTTAACAGGTTAAAATCTCATGTCCCAACTCCTTGCCCAACAACCTAAATGATCTATATCCTCCTGAAGTTTCACCGTGTCTTCAATATCTCTGATTTCATGATCAGAGATATTGGTAAAATATAATAGGAATACGCAGCCACTATAGAAATGGTAGGGAATGCAGCCAATGTGGATATAGTAGGAAAAGGTATTAATAGGCCTTTTGTTGGTTGATCAAGCGTGAAATGACTGCAGATATAGTCAAAAAGTGTAGTTTCTTGAAGGGAATACTGGAGTTGATGTTGTTTTAAGCATTTAATACATTATGTTTTGTTTTTATCACATAATATATAACAGTTTAGCATATTTCAACTCTGTTGGTCTTTTGATACAAATTCTGCAGAAAGTTTGCAAACAAGTTAAACGATGATTTAATTAATTTGTGGAGTTGGAAAGATGGAATACTTAAGCATATGCCTTTTGATGTTTTTTATCCCAAGTTCTCGGGTTGAAGAATTTTGGCGAGCTGACTTTTTCGTGTAAAATACTTTTTTTTTTCTTATTTTCTGCAAACACAAATGTCGTACTGGGAAAATATTTGTCTCACATCAGACAGGGAACCACAGAACAAGTTCGTTGTACAAAAATTTTGAAGTGCCATTTCAAAGACCGACATTTCCAGTAGGACAAAATGATAAGAATTCATAGGACAGATGCACTGTTAGTAATTAAAAAGGCAACTATTGACAAAGGTTTCTTTGTTGTCTGATTTAGAAATGATTGGACCATAATCACTATAGTAAATTACGATATAGCATGTCGTCTACAGACTTTGGTGTGTGAAAAAAAAAACTTATGTTTTGAAAAAAAAAGTGTCAAAAATTGTATTTCATTTAAATACAGTGGTCTTTACTTTTGTCGCTGTTTATCAAAACAGCCGCAGGTTTTCAAAAATCCGTCGCTCGGCGTTCTAATAAGAGCGCAGTGGGGTCGCCTTATAAAGGTCACCATAGCCGCGCAGTAAGGTCTCCTACAATGCAATAGGAGCTCCGCCGGCGCGCACAAGGGTCGTTGTGCAAACGCCGTGGTCGTCCGTTGCGTTTGCACGGAGATTGTACGGCGTTCTTTGAGATGTCACTGCGTCTTTAACGCACTTTATACGACGCGTCTACGGCGCTTATACGGAGTGCCATTTATTTAACTGCGCTCTTACAACGACTGTAAGAAGCTGTCATGGCGATAATTGCGCTCCCTTGGAGCTTTTACCGCGCCCTTCGGCGTTTGTATGACAAAAGCAAACAAAATAGATTAATAAATGAGATACGCAAACAATTCTGACAAAAGCAAACAAAATACTATATAAACGAGATATGCAAATAAGCATTCCTTTCACTATGTCCGACGTACGCCAGCAAGCTAAACTCCTGCTTGCCTATATGCAGGCCCAGCAGTTCCAAAATGCTGCAGACGCTGTTCACATCATTTTTGGAGGACGACCACGGAGGAGGGCCCAAAGGCGTAGACTGCTTTGGGTCCTGCCTTCTTCCTTCCTCTTTTTACTGGCATGGTTTCAACTTCGAGAACAAACATACAACTGACGAAGACATCGTTCTGTTGTGCAAAAGAACGTCTTCAACACGTCGTCAGCGCAGTGCAAACGCCGTGAAAGCGCAGTGCATGCATTGTGAGCGCCGTGAAAGCGCAGTGAAAGCGTCGTGAGAGCGCAGAGAATCGCCAACAAGAACTCCGTAGGAACGCGACAGAACGCGATGCGAGCTCCATAGCAACGCCTTGGTCGCTGTCAGGACGTCGTGACAGGCCCTTTTTCACGAAAAATATCAGGGTTTTCTTGCGATCTCACGGCGCTCCGGAAAATTAAACAACTCCGTGCCAACACAGTGGAAACGCAGCTTGGTGTGACAGGGGCTTGAGTGCAGAGAAGCGCTCAGTGGTTATATAGTGCACTTGACTCTGAAGCCAGAGGTCGTGGGTTTTACCTTCGCCCAGGGCGAAGTCTTCCGTTGTCCGAGCGCGCTTTTCTAGCATTATTTGCAGGGATGATGCTAACGAGTGTGCCGTCCTTCGGATCGGGACGTTAACTGGAGGCCCCTTGTACAGGGAGAGTCATCCCCTGTGCAATAAAGATCCCTACTATAGCTACATGGCTGTATATAGGCTTTCATCCTGCAACACCGGAGTGTACAAAAGTACACCTGCTCATAATACTCTGAAAAGAGGTTGTAGCAGTGTATATAGAAAGAAAAGAAAAATGTGAATAATGAAAAAAAATACCACATTAGTTCTCTTTTTTTCTATTATCATTAAGCCTTCTTCCCAAAATCAAAATCTTCACTTAGGATAAAACTGATTTGTCATCTTCCATCTGTATTACACTTGACCTATAAACCGTAATTATAAACTATACTCGAGGACTTTAAAAACGCCTCACCTGAAAGAAATTGAAATGCTGCATTTGTTATATTATCGGCTAAAATAAAACTAATGATAAATAAAACTGCATGCATAAAGCAAATGCATGAGATAATCGTTAGTACAATATTAGAATCTAAAAGGTTTAAATGCACGCGGCAAAGATAAAAGGATGTTTTAAAACGTGGGATTTCAGCGAAACGATTATAATGTACCGTCCAAATGCTTATCGGAGTATAGCGAGGTTCCCGTCTCCCGCTATATTTCAGCAATTGCTGAATTGAAGTGAGGTAAACAAACGCTTGTGGAATGCAATAATGGCATGTTAAACATGGCATCAAACTTTGAAACCGACGACAATGAATTCATTCAAACAGTATTTTACGACCAACGGGGGTCTACTCTAGAACCGCGTGTAGTTAAAATGTGCATTTTAGAGTTCGTTCCGAATGGAATCATTGACGTTGACGTACTTCACTGCGCTGATAAACAGACGTTTGGTTCTGATATCAAAGTATCCGCTGATGCTGACGGATGCTTAGAAAGTAAATCTGTAAGATCTTTGTATCGGATGCTTTTCATGTGAAATTTAAAACGTCAAATTACATTATTTTCCAGAAAATCACTTTTCTGAGATTCCAGTTTGTGTGTTCCAGTTTTCGATTTAAGCTTTCTGACAGCACATAAAGTCATGGTGACTTTAATTTTGTGTTTTTGCAGTATGATATCTCTCACGGCAAAGTTGTGATCGACTTTAAGGGCAGTATCATAAAGAAGTTTAAAATAAAAGTAAGGGGAAGTGACGTTGACCTGTGAAGTGCAAAGGTCGTCACGCATGACATAAATTAGTGCAATTTCTTTTATTTGATCAGTTTTACACTCTCTAAAAATTCTAATCATCTTTAATAGCTTGAAATGTGGAATTACTGAAATACACCACAATTTGGGGTGAGGCGCTTTTAAAGTCCTCGAGTATATGTTGATGGCAATGTATAATATACTTAGAATAAGAAATGCAAGTTTTACAAATTAATTATTTGATAATTTCCTGTACTTGGAGGGAATAGGTGGCATATAATGTGTTCAAGCTTCATATCTAAAAACTTTGGGTAGCACATTTGTCACATAATAACATACAAAATTTTATAAGTTCTGTTAAAATTCTGTAATATTGTTTATCATATGACATCGCATCTGAGAGTGTAATAAAGCCATTTATTAAAAACAATAATTAACTAGTGGATTAAATATGCAAATTATGTCGTAACGTTATGCATTGACATCCATAAACACGTCGTGTTTTCTAATTGCGTAATTGTGACGTTTTAGTGCAAAATTTGCTAATAGAATGTGATTTTAGTTTGATATAATTACATTCCCTTTGATTTTCCTTAGATGAACCTCTTTCCATACTTACATGGACAACAGTCAGTCACGCGCTGTCGTTGGTACGCAGCGTCACATGTAAACAAACGACACCATTGGCAGTTGTAAGTTCTATTTGACTTCACGTCATGGTGACGGCCGTTTAACATTAGAGGCTTACCTGTTGGTTAGTGACAGCTTTTAGTCGTATGATTTACAAATGTTGCTCTTAAAAATCGAAAATGATGCTCAAAATAATTTTAAAATCAAATGTAATTATTAGAGACAAATTTCATTTTTGCGAAGTTCATAGAAGTATAAACACAATGGGTCATTTGCAAAGATAACATGAACGCCCTTCGGGCTCACTTACTTTGCACATGACCCATTGTGTTCATACTTCCATGAACATCGGGAAAATGAATTGATTGATTGTTTTGGGTTTAACGGCCCTTTGAGACAGTATTTCAGTCTTTATCGGACCGTCTCCCAAAGAGAGGGAGAAAGAAGAGAGAAATGATAGATGAGAGAAAAAATGTCCAAACAACCCACACCCGCACCTACTGCAAGCACAGTAGGCCCTTGCCCTACAATGTTCCAGATCAGTAGGACGCCCCGGCACTGGAAGTTACAAACAGCACCATCGCACCACCCGACCACCCCCCGGAAAAATGAAATTATTTCTTAAATGATAAATAGCATAGGAGATAAAAGCGTGGCGTCACTGATAAGACACCTGGGGGATTCCCCGGGTATGGTTGGCAGAAAGATTGATACAGTATTATAGTATACAGCTAATCTGCATGATTGTTTGTGTAAATATGAATTTAAAAAGCAAAATTTTAATGTTTTGGACAGATAATATGTAAGGCTTACATTTTCTTAAATGTAATTGAATTTCATGATCTATATGCGTGCTAAGATGCTTACAGAAATGTGTATTTTGTCCTTTCTATCACACATGGTCAAAGTGCAAATTTATAAAAGTAGATGATGTAGCGTATAAAGGGGAAACTGAAAATACAACGAATGAACGAACGGACAAAAAAATTTAAATGAATGAATAAATAGCAGCGAATCGTTGATGAATGATTCAGATGCGTATCTTTTTCTGTTATATTTCTTAATTCAAGCTTTTGAACTTCATGTAACTTTCAAAAAGTACTGTTGGCTTAGCTCTATTATAGAATATTATAAACTGTTTTAAAATCAATATTTTAGGTGGCATTTACATTTTTAGGATCATACAGCCAAAGGCTCACACTGAAACGAGATGAAATGCGAAATTCAATTTCATCATTGAATTATAGTTAGCATTAAACTGTTCTTAACTTGTTAGATCTCGCATTCACAAAAGACAATATACACTTCTTGTCATGGATACTCTAATAAAAAGTATCTGAGTCTGTATCCTATGTGTATTTTCTCAATTAAAAATGTTTGTTTCCTGTTGTATAATTGTATCTTCGTTGTCTTCAGTGGATCCTTTGATCAAGGACGTCTTATCATAGTTCAAAAACGCCGCTGATGACAATTTGAAATAAACATGTTTGTGCGCCGAGTGCGGCTAATTATCCGTTAAAGACAGGACTTCTCTGCCGGGGGGCCTGGCTCCCATGTCACAGCAGATTTACCTGCACATATAATGGTGTGAAAATTTATTTAGTCAATCAGTGGACCAGAATTACCAGTTATGATTATTTTATTGGCTGACTGGAGGTGTTGACACTATGTGATCAAGAGACAGAATGAAACTGTTGAAGTTAATCCTCCTTTTATAGTACCACCCGTCTTTAACATAAACCTATGGCTTCCTCTTTTTTTATTTATTTTTGCTTTATTTTCTTATTTAAATATTTTTTTTTTCTACTTTATTCTCTTTTTTTTTAAACCGAATCCTCCGACTAAATGCCAGAAAAACAGTCCGGTTAAGTTGACGGGTATACCCAAATACGCGTTTTACTAGATGAATTCAATTGATGAAATGATTTCTTTTTCGTATGACAGGTGACTAAAACCTTATTTCCAATCGTTTTAAATCGGTAGCTATTTATTCGCACTTATTTTAATTATCTTTTACACATTTTAGCGATCAACTTTAGACTATCCTATAGTAAAACACTGTCCGCTGCTAATCTTTTGCCAACCAAGCTACCCACGTGATCATCCGATGACGTCACAGCGGGGATTCCCGTTATCTCTTATTAGGAGATAACTGTACTCAAAATTGTCATTTGGGGAGGTAAATCGTTGGTTTTATGGTCGCAATATCCGACCATAAAACCGACAATTTATCTCCCAAAATGACTATTTTCAATACAGTTATCCCCATTCTAATTCACTTTTCACATTTTCACCTTTAAAAGTGTACTCCTTTGCACCCACAGCAAACGCTTTCAGTGCCGTAAAACCAGACGTCAACCAACAAAAGGCCTATCAACACCTTTTCCAACTGTGTCTATATTGGCTGCATTCCCTACCATTTCTATAGTGGCTGCGTTTTTCCTATATATTCTATATAGCTGCATAAAAAGCTGCATTTTATACAGGCCCAAACAAGACCTATATCTTTGAAGTAAAAGCTTAATTCTCAGGTTATTTACATGATTTATGGATCCTGGTGACATGGGTTTTCACGCACATAAGAGAAAAGAACGAATAACCCAACAAATAAAAATTGTATCAATACTTACATTCTCATCATTTAACGCGGCGATATCGCTTGTTATTTAGCGAAAGTTTCAGGTTTTCTCGTGAGAAATGGCTTTTTGCAAAAAGCCATCTTTTCCCGAGATACCCAAACTATATTATTTGTGTACAACGTCATCAGAATTCACGCATATATTTATTTCCAGAGATTCGTAAAATCACTGTGCAGAACATAGTCTGCTGAAATTGGAAAGTACCGAGTGAGTATCTAAGATAAAAAAAACCAATGTAATAGTAATAAACATTAGTTTAAACAATATTTATTTCAACTCATTTACATACATAGCACATACAATAAATAACTGGAAAACAGGATCTGATAACAAGCGATAACCACTTATACAATCATCTCCTGTACAATAAATAGCAATAGTGAATGGCAATTCAAGAAATAAGCTTGACTAACAGGACGTGTAATTAAAGTATGGATCTAATTAAACTGAAAGAGAGAGAGAGAGAGAGAGAGAGAGAGAGAGAGAGATATGAGCAGAAGGATCTCATCATGGACAAAAGTAGAAAGTATGCAAAGACCAGGAACTGAAACAATCAAAATCCAAATCAAGCCCTCAAACCATAGTTGGAAACAACTAAGATTACAAATAATCAAGATACAGAGAACATATGGCCAACCGAGTGAGCAGCTTGTTCCCAAAAGGTGGCCACTCAGCAACCAAAACCGAACCAAAAATAATAATAACATACATAAGGTAAAACATCACAGAAACTCTGACACCAAAAACAGGCAACAAAGAACCACAACAGAACTACCGCCTTGGAACGGTCAGTAATGAACGTTCATACGAATTCAGGTTAGGTCTTTATCATGTGGGATAGATAAACAAACTCCTTGAGGTAGGCAGTGTTCATAAATTTGCATTTGCATTACTCAGCGATATACGGTTTATAATCGGTCCATAGAATTACCGAAAAGCACCGAAATACCGAAAAGCTCCGAAATACCGAAAAGCATAGAATTACCGAAAAGCACCCACATGTCATATTCTTTGCAAGGATATGGGTCTGGATGTATTATAAAGCGGCCAAGTAACTTCTGAGGGTCATTATTATTATCGAAAACACCGGGTATGATATACATCAGGCGTTCGGCAAAGGTATCAAGCAACTCAGTATGTTCTTTTTCTTACCGAAAAGCACCTATATGCCATATTTAATCTATCGAAGTTGTGGAGGGATGAAGCGGTGATTAGGAATATTTATTGGTATAGTCATCATAAAAGGAATTTTATATTGTTGCCGTACTTGTATTTCTTATATTTCATAATCCATAACCATCCGTATGTAAGATCCGTAATTGGCACATCAGGGAAAGCCCCATTCACCATTCTTTATGGAATATATTCTGAGAAGTCAGAAATGATCATACGTTTAGATTCATTTTCTAAACAAATTTGAAATATTTTGGTATTTTTCGACTTATATCAGTCTTTGAGACGACTGCCATGTTAAACCTGCAAATTTACTGTTTTTTTCCTCTGGCTCCTTGTGCCAGATTTAAAGGGTCACTGATGAGGCTTGAATAGCCGAAACCGCGGTATGGCCCAACTTCTTACTTATGAATGTTTTCTTTGCTCTTAAAGGATCTAAACTTTTATCATTATTTATAATGAGATATAAGAAGCTTATGTTGCACAGGTCGCACTATTCTGGGGGGGGACGAGACGTTTAAGTTATGCGACATGCACGTGACAGTCACGTGCTTCAAACAACCGTCTGTAACTAAAATCCCCTCAGATGACTCCCCAATATTCATCGGCCCCGTCTTTTTACACGATAATAACGATTTTGAAAGTTACTGCCAGTTTTGTTATCACCTGATGAATGATTGTCCTTGGACGTATCACCACTAAACAATTCTGATTCTGATTCTGACCTTAAGATCAAATTAGTTGATACAGATCTTTCCAAATTAGTATAGGGTACAGATGAGGAAGTGCTATGGTCAAGGCTATAACTAGCGCCATTCCAGAGTCAACTCACACACTGTGCACCCGGCATTTCGACGTCATGTTCCCGTTGGGAGAAACAGGATTTTACTTTTAAAAATGAATTATGTAATAAAGTTATTAAGCAGTAACAACGACTTTCTTACTATTTTCATCCCATCCGCAAGTCCATGAAATTTTTTCATTAGTCTCGAAACAGGCTTACCAATTACTCTCATGGGCAGTTTACTTCTCTTATAAGGGCTAGGGACTAGTGTGAGGGATTCCCCCCTCCCCCGCCCCCTATCCCTCACCGACACCACCACGCATCTGGAAGGGTCGTACTTAGCAAGGTAACAAATGAATTACTTGATTCGTTTGTAATGCACGAAATCACTAACGTTCCCGTATAGTGTGGCATATAGGTGCTTTTCGGTAATAACAAAGTACTTGAGTTACTTGATACCTTTACCAATCCCCTGTTGTATATCATACCCGGGTAAAATATATGATATATTAGTGTTTACGGGAGTCACAATTAACCTTTAGTTATGAGTTACTGGACCCCTTTATAATACACCCAGATCCATGTTATAGCCCATATTCTTGCAAAGAATATGACATATGGGTGCTTTTCGGTAATTCTATGCTTTTCGGTATTTCGGAGCTTTTCGGTATTTCGGTGCTTTTCGGTAATTCTATGGGTTACCGGATGTTTCGCGCCCTTACACTTCGCTACCTATACATGTTCGCTACCTGTACGTCTTCGCCACCAACGTTTTCGCTACCTATACGCTTTCGCTACCCTGCATATTCGCTACCCAACAAATTATAGCCACCGAAATAGGGGAATTTGGGAATGAAAGAGAAAAAGGTTTATAATCCAGACAGATATAGTTATAACAAATTTTATTATAACATATCCCTATTTCCAGGAGATGACTTTTATATAAGCGTTTGCTTACCGTCAGATCCTGTACCATGTTAATTTGTGCTTTTTCCTTGTAATTATGTATTTTACATTGAATAAATATTAACAAATTTTGTCATTTAAACTTTTCTTACATTATTTAATTTCATAATGAAGAAGAAAAAAATCAATAAAAGATTCAATGATCTTAATTAAAAAAAATAAATAAATAAAATAGTAGAAGAAATTAAGCGTTAGAAAAGGTAATTAAAAGTCTTAATTTATTCTGTACATGCGCAATTAAAAAAGAGTTTCAAAATTGATATTGATGAAGTTTAAACAAATTTTAGCATTTAAATTTTTTTGCAGTTATCTAATTTTACAATGAAGATAAAAAGAAATAAATATTCATTTATTCTAATGAAAAATTAAAAATAGTTAAAAAAAAATAAGACGCTTGAAAAGTAAATTTAGATAGATAGGGTTCTGATAAACCTAATAAACAAACTCAACATAAAATCAATTCTAAAATCTTGTCTTCAGTCTGAATGAGTTCTTGAAACAGAGCAGTGACCTATAAATATATATATAGGTCACTGAACAGAGTGATTAATTAACAAACGGTAAACTGACAAACAACCGCGAACAACAACGAGGTAGCGAAACGTCTTGGGTCGAAAATGTGCGAAAAATACCGAGTAGCGAACTCTCCAATGAGAAGGTGCGAAGTCTCCTGGTGCGAAACCGCAAGGTAGCGAAACATCCGTAAATCATTCTATGGACCCGTTTATAATATGTTGAAACATTACTTAGCAGCATTTTAAATAATGGATTTTTGCTAAAAGCATTAATTTTTAAAGATTTTTTTGAATATCCTGACACATGCACAGACAATGTTTTTTTCTAAGAGTGGCCTCTGGCACACCAAACTCTCTAGCTGTTGTTCTTATAGGACAGTTCATCTGTCTGACCTTCTCGAAGGCACTAGTCATTGCAGATGGCGAATATGGGCGATACTACCTTATAGGGATCTGCAAACATACATTTAGGAATTCATATCAGAATGGCTGTGACTCGCCTACAAAAGATAGTACATACTACGTGCTAAACAGTGAAAATACTATATTGTGGCTATGCGGATCAGGGACCGTGACCAGATTTTGAGGTTGACAGATGGCGGGAGCAGACGTCAAAATGTGCGATTAAAATATTGAATTATTCACTAATCAGTGGAGCTTTCAATGCTACAACAAAAAGGACATTAAAAAATTGGAACTTTTATACACTCAAAGACAAAATAAACGAAGAATTACCATTGTAAAGTGAACTTTCCCTATTTTTCTTCGCGGTCAAGCGGAGGAGGAGTTTACCAAAATAAACAGAAACGGATGACGTCAGTCGAAGTCACGTTCTCAAAAATAACCGGAATCTGCCAAAGCGCGTGAATTCTGATGTGCGTGAATTCCCATGTCGTGACGATAATTACTCTGTCTAAGAAGAACATTTAAAATATTTGTTCTTTGTTTAGAACAGTAATGTAAGAAGACACACATTGTTATTATTGCTAGCAACGCAAAAAAATCGAATCAGTGAAAACATTCATCTCGAATATCCCAACTCGAGTGCGGTCATAATTTAGACCTGACCATTTCAACTTTCAGTTTCGATTTCGACCCAGGAAGCTAATCGCATCGAATCGATAATGTGTACCAGAGAAAACAGTACATCTACAACGAATTTGTTTTCTTTTTATGATAGGCTAGTTTTACGGGTCTTATTCAGGTCATCTGTTTCGGATTTTATTAATGCTGGTTCTGAAGGCATCTGAAACAAAACTCAGGAATCTATTTTCGCGTGTACCCTAATTCTGTCTGTCTTCACATGATCCAAAACCCACTTTCGGGTATTATCACTCGCACGCCACTTCTCTTTTTCCTCCGTATTCCGACAACATCTGATCACTGCCCCAGAGAACTGTTTTGTGGTTGAGCCTAAAAGGAGTTCTCAGCTGTATAGGTGCATGCAAATATATTCTGTGACTCCACTGCAATTGGTAGGGGACCAGTTGACCAATCAAACAATTGCCAGTTACTGAGTAGTGTGTTTGTTGGCGGACTCCAGACTGAATGACAGAGGTATGTAGCTACTTGTTAGACAAAACTTGCTAGTGACAGAGCTGTCAGGATGTCTAGATGCTGTCAGAATGATATATTAGAGCAACGAAATTGCACTCCGGGTATTGTTTTTTTCATTTTGTCTTTTTCTGAAACACGGAGACCGTCAAAAAATAAAATCGGAGTTACGTCAAGTTGTTAGACTAGAATGATATGTAATGCTGTCATGGATATTGACGATATCCATGTAGCGATAAAAATGAGCTGCGATATTGATATCAATATAGAAATTAAAGGCAAAAATAGATATCGAAAAGTGGCATCCCAATGCCAATCCATACTGGGGGAACCCTCATGTAACTGGTGATGAAATCCATAGTGCTTTGAATTAAAATGTTGGAGAAACATTTAGCTATAGATAAGGATGGATAATTTTCCATCTCAGATATTTGAATAAAAAACATATGATGTAGATATTCATTAGAACTGCCTCATTGAGGGGCCTGGAATGACTACCCACTGCATAATGTTTTATAGAGAAATATGTCAAATTGTCAATATACCAACAAAATCCAGCCAGTCTAGTCAGTATCTTACGGAAAAGAAGCACTGTGATGCCAGTTGTTGTTACTGTTACTGTTGACTTGGTACATGTTTTGTTAAAGTTTTATCACATTTGGAGTTTATGACTCTATTACAAATATAATATCAAATGAAGTCTGAAACTTCATTTTGATATGTGTTGCTGACCTTAAAAGATAAGAGAAGGCTGGGGTTTTTATATTTTAATCATTCATATACAAAAGGGGCGTAAAATAACAGTAAGGGTCTATTAAAGTTGTATTTTAAACCTTTTTTTTAAAAAGTTATCAATTTATCAATATATATCAATATATTGTGATATTTCTCACCGATATATCGATATGCCAAATGGCCAGTCAGTGACAGCTCTAATGATATGTCCCACTGTCAAGTGCATTTAATTGATAGAGACTGAGAATTAAAGATTGTAATTTGTTCTTATTCTGCAGAGTCACAGAAGCTTATATTATTAACAATAATGATAATAAGCTTAACTTTAGGAGATGATGCTCTTTTTACAGACACCCACAAGTTAAACGGTGGGGCAGATTTTTTACCAGGAATCGCTGTTAAAATGTAGGCAGATCAAAATCTAATAGTAACTGAAGCTAATGAGAGCCCACAACACAAATTCAACAATAAACTAAATGAGAATAACTGGCATCACATGAAAAAGTGTTTTGTATGGTCATTGGTGGCATGACTTGGAGCAGCCTGTGCATCCCCAGTCTGATTAGTGCTTTCCCTTTTTGCATATAGTCTATAATTATGATCCAAAAATAATAAAGGATGTGAGTTGATTTACAGACTAATTTTAGCATCTTGAACATGTTCAATGCAAATATGGTGTAAGGTCTCTCTTTTGGCACAATGCCAATCAACCACATTCTACGAAAAGTAGAGAAATAGAGCAGAAGTGAAAGTATACCATAATTTCCAAAATAAGTGTGCCAGGCATGGGTGTTTGGGCTAGGGCTGTGCCCTTATTTGCCTTGATTTTGGCTTATTCTGTATTTCATTCTAAGGCCTTAAGATGTATGGGTTTCATCTCAGTGTTTGTTCACCAGGTTTGCAAAGGGGAACAACTTTTGTAACATCCTGTTTGTGTCACAGGATGACAAAGCCCTTCCAAAAAGGGATCTACTGTTGAAGGAAAGAATTTGCCCCTAGGGGAGCAAATTCTTACCTAAAAAAGTTAACCTTCATTGAGAAGACTGACAATATTTTTATGAATAGAGTTGCTTCCCTTGAAGGTGTACCAATACACCTTAAATTCAGTTCTGTGAATGGGTTAAAAAAATACAGGTGGTAAATTTTAATAAGGACAGCCATATTCATATAGTATATTTTGAAAAACTTAATAGGAAGATTTTCTTTTTCAGAGGAGCAAATAAGTAAAGAGAAGGGAATTTGATTCTTTTGATATGGATTATGGTACTCAATATTTGAAATTTCAGGTAGGGGATGTATCTATAGAGTTAGAGGGAAATTTAATCCAGTGCAGGGAATCTCTTACACAAATAGGGAGACATCACACATAGTCCATCATTTCAGCTTGAATTGTGAGTATAGGAATTATTAAATCTGTTATCTGCAGTCATATCATTTTACTCAATTTTTCTATATATCTGGAACATAACATTGAGATTGAGAGAGTAATGGAGTGACCTAATAGCTAAATTATGGCAGGGAAGAATTTTCTTCCCATAGTTTCCTTGTTTGCTAAAATGTTCATTGTTAAGTACAATAAGTTTAAAACTGTAAGTACAATTAGTTTAAAATTGTAATTTCTGAAAACAGAGGCTAAATATTAAAAATGTTTTAACACGGTTGTTTTGGGATAACAACTCATAAAACTGGACAGTGTAAAGCTCAGAATGCTTGAAAGAGGAAGGCAAATATCAAAATTAAGAAAAGCCACTGAAACATCAGAGAAGAAACTGATTTGTTGTTTATGAGGTGCAATTTAACTATATATTCCCTATTTATTTATATCCATAATTCAGATTATGGATATCCATTATTCCAATTATTGATATCCATAAATCAGGGTGAATATTGGGTATCCATAATTCCAATTATAGATATCTATATATGGAATAATGGAGTAACAAACTTTTAAAATGGATATCCATGAATCATGTTGAATTATAGATATCCAAATTCGAATTATGGATATCTGTAATTCGAATTATGGGTATCAGTAATTCCGGTTATTGCTATTTATGATTTGGCATGATTTTTAATTATCCATAATCCGATTTATGGATATCTATAATTCAAATTATAGAAATCCATAATTCGAATATGGGGTGTCATTTTACTATTAGTTCCTTATTTATTGATATCCATAATTCGAATTATAAATATATGCATTATTCGAATTATTGATAGCCATAAATCAGGGCGAATATTGGATATCCATAATTTGAATTATAGATATCTATATATGGAAATAATTTATATCCATAAATCAGATTATTGATATCCATAAATCATGTCGAATTATAGAAATCCATAATTTGAATTATGGATATATACAATTCAGATTATGGATATCCAAAATTCGTTTAATTACTATTTATAATTCAGTATGATTTATGGATATCCATAATTGGATTTATGGATATCCATTAGTTTGAATTATTGATATCCATAATTTGTATTATGGATATTATGGATATTATTCAAATTATGGATATCAATAAATAGGGAATAAATATTAAAAACGCACCCCATAATTGTTGGCTTGCATATTTCCTCTTTGTAGTTTTTGGATCAGTTATATTTTCTACTGGATGTGACTGGTAATCTGAGTAAAGAAATGCAAGTGTTGTAACTTAATCAGTGTTCCAGATAAGAATTGGTAACAGGGATAATTTTGAGAAAATTTTTCTTAATTCTTAGTGAAAGCATACATGTATGTTGTGACCTCTCTTTAAAAAAACACCTCTGCAAAACAGTCTAATGAAGGTGTCATAATGTATATTTTTGTTGAGAAACTAGAAAAAGCATCTCAGAATTTTCCACCTGAATTGGAATTCTGACCATGCAGTGTAAAACTGTATTTGTTTGATAGAGATTACAAAGCATCAACGATGGATTCCACAGACAACTTAAACTCAATCTCTAGAGGACCAGCCTTATGCCTCATCATTGTTTGTATCTTATCCAACGCTGGATCATCCATCCTCACTCCACTATGGCTGGACGCCTTGGACCAAAATGGCAATTCCTCCAACAGTTGCGGCAACTATTCCTCAGAGCACCATATTGATGCATATGCTACAATGTTTATTGTGAACTTCTTGTTTGCCCTGCTGTTTGGCATCATTGTGTTTGTCTCTTGGTGTTGTTGTCCTGGACAAATTACAGAAAGAGAAAGATCTTACCCAAAATGGCAGTTTGTTGTGATAGGAGTATCTGACACACTGGCAGCTGTTTGTTTTGTGTATGCATCAAGTGGTTGTCGAACAGCACCATACCTCCAGTCTATTGCTACAAACTTTTATGTTCCTGTCACTTTTGTTGTAAGGTAACAAAATTATAATTATGGGTATAATAGTTCAGAGCTCTAGATAAGAGGGAGTATTTGGTGATATTTAAGGATTTTTTTTGTTAATTGTGCATAAAAACATAATGTTCTGACCCCTCATATGAACCGTCTTGACACGATGGTTCAGATGAGGGGTCACAACATATGGTTTTAATGAGAAATGAATTTTTTTATCTTTATCATCAAATACTCCCTCTTATCTAGGGCTCCGATAGTTACCAAGACTATTAGGACACTTTTACCAGTTTATTTTAACCCTTTTTTGACCAGTGGACTTGTCCATTCTTATCATGCAGATAATCCCATTACTAGTTTTAGGGGTTTCTGGTGAATATTTTCACTTTAATTGTACTTTGCATAGAAATTCCTGTAAGCAAACAATGTAGACCCTGATCAGACGCCGCGTTTTGCGGCGTCTGAACTGGGTCTGCACTGTTTGCATAATGTCCCCAAAACGGGTATCCGGTCTAAAAATGGTTAAGGTTTATTAGTACATCTTCATGTTATTTTGCCATTTTGAAAAGGGGGAGCAACTTTTGTGAATTCCTTTCTGGGCTGTCTGCATCCCTGGACAACAAATAAGCTCCTTTGAAATGGGGTCCACTTTTCGAGGAAATTATCTGCTCCTTTAAGAGTTGACGAGCATTTACGAGGGAGACAAAAAAAATGAAAATGGCAAGGGGTCTTCTACTGAAGAGGCACCCAGTCACCTTAAGTGTCCTATAATAAGATGACTTTAGAATCAAGCCTCAGTAATAGGAGTCTGGATGAAAAACAGTAAAAACAAGGATCTGACAGCTCAAAGTGCAGTCTGATCACTGTCTAAACTGTTTGTTCAGGCATTTCCATCTCAGTACATGTTAATAGGGTTATTTTGGTAAATAGTACATGTGATTTGATAAAAGTTGCTTTCTTACAACAACAAAAAAGTAAGAGCTTCTGTGTCAGACTACCAAGATGTGAAGGTTATTTTTTTTTTTTTTTTTTTTTTTTTTTTAATTTTTGTTGCTGCTCACATACTAAAAAGTCTTGTTACTCATTTGTCATTGTTAACAGGAATGGTTTCCTGGAAATTCATCATAAACCCTTTATGACACAACCTTTGCAAACCCTACAATTCTTAAATAATTTGTTGATACACCATATGAAAGTGATATCTTTTCTGTCAAACATCAAGTTTTTGACATTATATATTGCAATACAATTTTTCAGGAATTCACCTAGCCAGAATAATTCCCATATATTATACATGTATTTGAAGCCACATTTCATATTTAAAAATCCAGAGTTGTTGTAAGTTTTTTATGGCCTATGTTGATGTAAATAGGGTAGACTCTCATCAGACTGCAACAGTGTATGAATGCAGTGACATATCTGACTTTTTGTGTTTCATTTACAAGCTAAATACCTTTCCTCAAAATATGGCTGAAATATGCTGCATTATGTGAAAAAGGCCTATGCCATGATCTCATTTTACCTGTTTGCAGATAGCATAAGGTACTTTTATCATGGTGCCACTCTTATAGTTTTTTTCATTGGACAGGTATATTATGCTGCGCAGACGTCCTACCTGTAGAAAGCTTGTGTGTGCAGTTCTTGTATTGGTAGCAGAATTTACAGCTCTTATCCCAGACATATTTCCAGAACTCCAAACATCTGCCTCCCGCCAGGCAACAGGAGGGGCTGAGGGTGTAGCTGGAGTATTATGGCCATTGTGCTTTTTCCTTGGTTATGTAAGTACATGTTCTATGATGACCATAAATATTGTGAAATCTTCACCATTACTATAAAAAAGACAAAGATTTCTCATGGCCTTGTGGCCATAGGAGCAGTGAGTGTTCCCAGCGGGCACATGACATTGAAATGATGTCGTACTGACGTCGATGCGACGTTATGACGTCGCATCGACGTTAGTACGACGTCATTTTGACGTCATGTGCCCGCTGGGAATTAGTCCGGCCATAACTTTTGCACATCATATGAAAGATTGAGCCTATCTATATCCTCTCGCTGCCTTTGACCATCCCTGATTTGAAAAAGGTATACTAATGGGTCGATATAGTCTTTCAGTCACTGGCTAGCATACCTGCCAAATTTTAAGAAATTCTACAATTGAGACTTATGCTTGTGTGCCCTTGATTTTTATGCCTCCGTGACGATAGTCAGGGGGCATTAAGATTTGCCCCTGTCTGTCCCTCTGTCTGTCTGTTCGTCACGCTTTGTGGTATGGAGTTTGTGTAATCAATTCCTCCCACAGTTTTTTCAATGGATCTTTTTCAAACTTTGCATTCATGTTGTGGACATATTGAAGATGAGCATGTGGATTTTTGATAAAGCTAGAATTTATTTTGACAGAATTACGGCCTTTTGAACATAGTCATTTTAGGCAAATTTTTGCATTGTAGGGTATAGAATTTGTGTAATCAACTTCTCTCACAGTTTTCAATGGATCTTTTTCAAACCTAGCATACATGCTGAGAATGTATTGAAGATGTGTATGTGGGTTTTTGTTGGACCTAGGATTAATTTTGAAAGAATTACGACCTTTTAAACTTAGTCATTCTTGGCAAATTTTTGCATTGTAAAGTATGGAGTTTGTGTTATCAACTTGCTCCTCAGTTCAATGGATCTTTTTCAAACCTTGTCTACATATTGTGGACATATTTGAAGATATGCATGAGACATTTTGATAGATCTAGAATTAATTTTGACAGAATCTCAGCCTTTTTAACTTAGTCATTTTTGGCATTTTTGTACATTGTAGGGTATGTTTTCAATGGATTCTTTGTAGGTGCTTTATGGATATACATGTCATGTGACAGGCACTGCACGGGGGCATCACTAATGTCTTACAGACACAATTTTCTAGTTGCATATATTTTGGAAGTTTAATGCATGAGAAAATTTGCAAGAAAATGCTAAAGAGAGAGTGTTGTCTCCAACAACAGATGCAAATTACAAAAAAAAAAAGAAAACCATTGCTTAGCACAATAGCTGAGCACCACTAACCTTTTGGCCATATTGCCTCGTCTGTAACACTGTAATAAGCCTAAAACTTCATCATGGCGATGTAACAAAGTGGCACAAATACAAACCTGGATCAGACTGCCTCTTCTGATCTAGGTCTCAATATTATAGTGTGATCATAGTATGCAGATCTGAGTAGTCCATTAGATACACCCAGGTGAGTCAATTCAAAGTCCGTTCAGAATGAAAGAAATTGATTAAAAATGTACCATTTTCATGTCCCTGCGACTCTCTACCACGTTGCCATTACAGCTTGCTTCTGCTGCAAGGCAGTAGAAATTTTTTGTCTCCACGTACCCCTCATACTTTTAGGCAACATCATGAAGTACGAGGGGAGTTCAATATGTTTGTAGAACTCGGGGTTTAACTCACAGATTGAAAGATGGTTTCAACATTATTTTTCAATATAATCCCCCCTTAAATTCAATGCATTTGGCCCACTTTTCTGTTAAGCAGTCTATGCCTTTGAAATAAAAGTTGTCTGTTTGGTCCTAAAACCAAGCCTCAGTAGCAGCCTTGAGCTCATCATCGTCCCGAAATCTCGTTCCGCGCAAGTGGGACTTCAAATTTCGAAACAGATAATAAACACTTGGGGCCAGGTCTGGACTGTATGGCGGGTGATTTAACTCACGAATAGCCGCTTGTGCAACTCTGGAATCCACCCTTAGCTGACATTCTTGCATGTTCAGGTTTTTGGGTACCCACCTGGCAGATACTTTTGACATGCCTAAATGTTCATGGATTATAGTGTAAACACTTCCATTAGAAATACCACATTCTAAAGCAAGTTCGGCAACTTTGATTCGGCGATCGTTTAGCACAAGTCTCCATCTCCTGGCTGATGACATCAGCAGGGCGACCTGGCCTTGGGTCATCTTCTAAGATATCTCGCCCACGTTTAAATTCTGCTGACCACTTTGCCACTGTGGAATACTTTGGGCTACTATCACCATACACATCAGCCACTCGCCGATGGATTTCTTTGGCGTTTGTGTCAGAGGCCGACCAATAGCTCAACAACCTTGAGTTCTCCCGGATAGCGAGAGGCCCTGGGTTCGAGTCCCGGTTGGCCTCTGACACAAACACCATTTTCCCCCTGCTTATCTACCGGGTAGATTCGGGGAAGAATCTAATTAAGCAGGGGGAAAATGTCAGAGGCCGACCAATAGCTCAACAACCTTGAGTTCTCCCGGATAGCGAGAGGCCCTGGGTTCGAGTCCCGGTCGGGCCACGATTTTTTTCCTCCCCTGTGACATTTGCACCTTCCTTAGTGAGGAACTGTATGACTGCTCTGAACTCAATATTCTGACTTTCCATTTTTGCCTACGGGTATAGGTTTTCAAACAAAAAGTAAATGCAAAAAATGTACCTGTTGACTGAACGGCTGTTATCATTCAACTGACAAAGGTTTACACTGCACAAAAATTGAAAAAGAAATCTTGAATTGTATAGAAAAATACCGAGTTCTACGAACTTATTGAACTCCCCTCGTAGATATGACGTTGTTTTGTAAATTTATGCCTTCTGGCAGATCTAGATTTTGTATCAATTTCTTGTACATTGTATATGCAGATTATTTTAGGATCTTTAGCAAAATAAAGACTAAAGAGCATATAAAATTATAGGGATATACAGTAGTATTTGCTTTATCATGCAGGTACCATTAGCCATAGTTGCAACATCTTTTGAAAAGGCTGTCCAGAATCCAACCAGTGAGAGAGCAAACAATGATGGCACTAACCTCAACATGGCATATGTGTTGTTCTGGTCCTATTCCTTCAGCCTTATCACTTTAGTCTGTTTCTTCTGGACTGACATTATACCAGGATTTGGAATGACAAAGGGAATCTCAGATTTTGCCAAAGTGTAAGTTGGATAAATACCCTAATGTGCTTTAGTATTAGGACACCTAAAACCATCAATTTTCCATTTGGCACAAACGGAAAATTTATGATTTTAGGTGTCCCAATACTTAAGCACATTAGGGTAGTTTATCTATGAAGACTTATTTTGATTTTTGTCCCGGTTTCCTATCACATATTTAGTGTCAGAAATTAACTTTTTTTCGCAGGTAGCAAGTTCTTGCTACCTGGTATAAAAGCGAGTAGCAAAACTCACATACCTGGTAGCAAAAACAGTCCTCAGATTTATGACCAAACAAAATTCCATAAGGCCAAAGGCATTATCAATGCCTTTGACCTTATGGAATTTTTATGGAATTGTGTTTTGTCTTGCACATAGAAGCAGTATTTTAATGGAAAGCTAGTACTTCCAAAAATTAACTTTTACTAAAGAATTCCTAGGCAGCAACTTTTTGCTACCCACTTTTTCTTCAGGTGGCAAATGAGATTTTTAGGTGGCAAATTTGCTACTTGCTACTGTTAATTTCGAACCTTGCATATTGCATTCAATTTTATCACTATGGTATGGAGAGAGAGACAGAGAAATCAGATAGTGTATTTCCTTCTAATAAACACCTCAAGGGTATTGCAATTCACAAGACCTGTAAATGGTTTTCTGTAGACGAAATTTGAGCAACAAATAACAAGTATACATGTGTCAGTGTAAATGAAATTTGGCCACGTTTCATGAAAAAAAGAATGGGGATGTTTGTCAGAGGAGTGTTTGTTAGAGGAACTATTTATTTTTATTATGCACCCCCCCCCCCCCCCCCCGTGACTTTAGTCAGTGGGCATTAAGATTTGCCCCTGTCTGTCCGTTCGTCACACTTTATGGTATAGAGTTTGTGTAATCAACTCCTCCCACAATTTTTAATGGATCTTTTTCAAACCTTGCATACATCTTAAAGATGTGCATGTGGATTTTTGATGAAGGTAAAATTAATTTTGACAGAATTTTGGCCTTTTGATCTTAGTCATTTTAGGCCAATTTTTGCATTGTATGGAATTGAGTTTGTATAATCAACTCCTCCCACAATTTTCAATGGATCTTTTTCAAATCTTGCATACATATTGTGGGAACATTGAAGATGTGCATGTGGGTTTAAGTTGGGGCTAGAATTAATTTTGACAGAATTACGGCCTTTTGAACTTAGTAATTTTAGGCACATGTTTGCGTTGTAGGATATGGAGCTTGTGTAATCAACTTTTCTCACAGTTTTCAATGGATCTTTTTCAGACCTTGGATACATATTGTGGATACATTTAAGATATGCATGTGGGTTTTTGTTGGAGCTAAAATTAATTTTGACAGAATAATAGCCTTTTGAACTTAGTCATTTTAGGCACATATTTGCATTGAAGGGTAAGTACTTTGTGTAATCAACTCCTCTCACAATTTTCTGTGACTGTTTTCAGACATTGTATTCTTGTTGTTGACATAATGAAGATGTGCATGTAGGATTTTGATGGAGAAAAAACTAATATTTACAGAATTACGGTCTTTCAAACTTAGTCATTTTGGGCAGCATTTTTTGCACTGTAGGGTATGAAGTTTGTGTAATGTTTTCAGTGGATTGTTTGTGCTTAAAATGTGCTTTAGGGATGTACATGTCTTGTGACAGGCGCCGCACGGGGGCATCATTAGTGTCTTACAGACACAATTTTCTAGTTGGTTTTGTACTCACTCTTTACAATTTTCAGCAAGATATATGTACAGTCACGGTTCAAAAGTTATTCCACAAAAATAATGTCCCATAAGCTTTTAGTGCATTTACATGAATGTTGTCAATTCTCTTTGGCCAAGCATAAAATAATTACCATGATTGAGAAACGAAATAAACAATGCAGCAAAAACTGTTTATAGAACTAAATGCCGCCTCCTCAGTGTTAAGATACAGCTTGTTAAACTTATAATAAATTTTGAAAACAACAAGTTTCTGTTGATTTTCATGGCGACGTCACGAGAAATGTGACCAAAAACTGGATGCTATTGAAGTATAAGATAAAGAAATGAAATGCAACAAGTATGTCGCTTGCATTAATCGTTTAATCGTGGGGGTGGTGGTCGGGCGATGGTGCTGGTTATAACTTCCCGTGCAGGGGCGCCCTACTTAAATGGATAAAAGTAGGGCAAGGGCCTACTGTGCTTGCTATAGGTGCGGGCCGGGGTTGTTTGGAATTTTTTTCTCGTCTATCATTTCTCTTTTCTTCCTCCCTCTCTCTGGGAGACGGCCCGATATAGACTGAAATAGTGTCTCAAAAGGCCGTTAGACCCAAAACAACCGACCAACCAACTAATACCTTAATCGTCCAGCTTTCTACCAAAATTAGTGTAATTCTATGTTGAAGAGAAATGACAAGAGATAATAAAGTCTATTGGAAAATTAATATTGTGGAATTACTATTGGTCCTTGACTGTACTTTATGTATACAATATTTTAGATAAGACACATCACCAATTCAACTTACCATAGGTGGTATCACTTTTAAAAGAAAGCCACTTACTACTTCACAAATTCTCAGCATGCTAAGAAATGTGCTGCCGGTGTGCGCTGATACAGGCTGAGGCTTTGGTTTGTTTTCAGTTTTTCAGAGGGAGTTAATTTGGATAGGTTTCTGTCCCTTGAAATCGTGAAATACATAGCTTCACAGATGTATAAGGTGAAATATCACTTTTCAGTTGAGAACTTGACAAAGTTTATTGCTATGGACGCAAAAATAAGCTATTTGTTTGCGGGTGTAAAACCTTGCCATCGCTCAGAATGAGTCCTCAGCCTATTGAATGGGACAATATATCGCATTGTGGGAAGTAGCGTTGTAAACACAGATCTGTTATAACCATTACAGCCAGGGGGTTCAGGTTTGATGTTGTTGTTTTTTTGTACGTTGAAGTGGATGTCAAAATGTCAACCCAAATGGAAAGAAAATTTAGCAATACATAAATCCTGTATAGCTAATTTGTTACCTATACACAGTTTTGTAAGTTGTTGCAGCTGTGAAAGTGATGCGCTCAAGAAATTACCTTCAATATGCTATTGATAAAAGTGTAGTATTTGCATATGATTTCACTTTGATTTTAGCAGTGTAGATCATTCAAGTATGATTAAACTGAGTCTCAGAAAGAAACGTATGTATAGTGTATCGCAATGGCTACATGTGAACTTACACTGAACAACTGCAATGCCAATGACTGTATGACAATATATAACGACTTTTATATTTGAATTCAGCCCCGGGGTCATCAAAGTTTCCCTTAATTGATTATGGGCAGTATATGTAATATGAACCAATTTATTGTAAGTGGATAAAAATGATTTAAATATATTCCCCAGGAACAGCTATGTTAATTCAAATGTTGTATCCGGACATTCAAGGGTATTTTTTTACCTTAACTGAGGGAAGTATATCGGTAACAATAGACATTCATTTAAAAGTAACGCTTTCAGTGATTATAAACGCATAAAATGTAAAACACTACTGACATGGTTCAAGGACTTTTGTTCGGTGAATATTTGTTGGCATGACCCTTGTTTCACCTTTAAAGTATTTTAAGCATTTCGCTACAGTGTAGCATTTGCCTTTTGATACTGTGTATTGTTAGTGTAAGGCTACAGTGTAGCATTTGCTTTTTATACGCCCGTTTTGAAAAAAAAAACGGACGTATTATGTCGTGGCGACGTCCGTCTATCCGTCCGTCCGTCCGTACACACCATAACTCAGTAACCATTTGGGATATCTTCATGAAATCTTATAGGCATATGTATTAGGTAGGGGGAACGTGTCGCGTGTAAGAATAGTTGCTACCCCTTCCTTAGTACTCAGGTTATGCCCCCTTGATTGTTTTTTTACCCTGCAGGTCTTGTACGCGCCATAACTAGATAACTGTTTGGGGTATCTTAATAAAACTTCATAGCAATGTGTGTGAAGTCCCAACGATGTGTCGTCGCGCACAACAGTGGTTGCTCTCCCTTTCTTTTAGAGTTACATCCTTGATACTACTCTCTTGTTGAGGCACTCCAGCAAGTGGTATTTCGAAGTTTATACTTAAAGGATAAAGAAACAGCAAATTCCACTTACATGGTTCAGTTTACTACCATTTCTCGTGTCAAGCTTGGAAAGTAATCTCTTGCAATGTATTTTTTTCAGTTTCATAATGGCCGCCTCAAGATAACCATTATTGCTGTAGGGGTGGCATGTTTCAAGCACATTCTTGAAAATTACCATTTCATATAAAATTAACATGAAATCAGTTCTGAAGAATTTATGCTTATATCTGATAGCAGTTATTTTCATAAGTAATATCTTTTTGGAAAACAAAAAGATGCATAAGTGTAGCTGACACTGCAAACAACCCTTTGCTGAAATGGTCATATTCCAAAACAGATCAGGTGATTAGTGATGACATCATTTCTGTTGTGATGTCACAATGTGTAGTTCCCAGCTTTATGAAAATTAAAATGAACCTCATCAAAGGCTGGAAACCAGAAGGAATATTTTTACTATTGGAAAACCCACCTCCAAACAAAAAATGAAAAAAATTGACAAAAAACTTCATGCAATATGCTGCAAGTCAGTATTTAGCTACGAGAAATGGTTTTGGGTATGTTAAACCTAAAACTTCGATATTTAAGCATCTTTAAAGAAAATAGTTCCACTAAAAACCACTTGCTGGAGTGCCTCAACAAGAGAGTAGTTCTATTAGACTATTTTCGTGTATATTTAGCTTGTGCATCCCTTAACTCGGTAACTGTTTGGAATATCATGATGAAACTTTAAAGCAATGTGCATGATCATAAGATGATGTGTCACATATAATAATGGTTGCTCCCCCTTTCTTAATTTTGGAGTAACCTCCCTTTGAATAGTATTTTTAGGATTTTCCATTCACTCCATATCTCCTATACCTTTTGAAATATTAGAATGAAACTTTGTAGGAATGTGTATAATAATGGGTAAATGTATCCTGAGCAAGAACCACAACTCTGGCTTACTTACTGAATTATCTGCCCTTGCATAAATTTCCTTAAATTAAGCGTCTAGAATATTCTAACACAACTTGATGGTGATGTGTTCATTGTCAAGGGAATGTATTAGAACCAAGAATGGTATAGCTAGTATATTTAGTTTATGAATTACCGCCCTTGTTTGACTTTGGCATTACTGAACTTAGGAGCCATTTTCCCTTGGAAGCTGATTTTTGGTATACTAATAGTATTTGATGTGTTAAATATTTGAATAATGTTGCCGTCATTAATTATAGAGTGTTTTCCCCTGTTTGTCTGTCTGTCTATCCTTTTGTAAACAGTCTTGTTCATTCTGTAACTCCTTTATGACATTAAAACGGACGTATTATGCGCCGCTTGCGAAGCCCTTGTTGATAATGTGTATTGTTAGTGTATGGCTACAGTGTAGCATTTGCCTTTTGATACTGTCTTTTGTTAGTGTATGGCAACAGTGTAGCATTTGCTTTTTGATACTGCGTATAATTAACGTTGCTTTTAGCGTATAGTTAGCACATTTGCATGTGAAAATATTGACTTAGTCATACACAAATCATACATATGTAGCGTTTATGGTCTGTTATACAGTGTATTACTCCACTGTTTTTTTTCCTTATTTGGGAAGTCTGAATCTCTTTTTTGCCATGACATTTGCGCAATGACTATTTCACCATAAGCTTTAAAGGCATATGAGAGCTCCAGATAAAAGGGGGTGGGGAAGGGGGTTGAGGATAATGCTGAGATAATTTTTCTTATTTCTAAACAAAGACATATGTTGTGATCCTCATAATGAGGGGTCTTAAGAACCGTCTAAGAGAGGCAGTTCTAATGAGGAGTCACAGCATAGTCTTTTGTGCAGAAATATGAATGTTTATGTCTTAGTTAATCTTGTTACCCC
The DNA here is from genome assembly GCA_963989385.1 of Ctena decussata. Classification (NCBI taxonomy): domain Eukaryota; kingdom Metazoa; phylum Mollusca; class Bivalvia; order Lucinida; family Lucinidae; genus Ctena; species Ctena decussata. The sequence continues at coordinate 87,674,939 of OZ022499.1, read as the reverse complement.
TGCTTATCTGGAGTCTTGACATATGTTACAATGTATACCCTTGCTGACTAGAATTGATAGTATGCGAAATCTGTATATTTAAAAAAAGAAGTTTAATCAAACAATTCATTTTCTCAACTTACTCAGCTCAGTGTTGCATTGACAAGGTTTAGTCAGCAATATGTTACAAGATCCATCCCCGACCACGTAGCCTAACTTGTTTCTTTGTATGTACATTGAACAGTTCCATTGCTGGTGTTCAGCCTAATAAACTGTATTTTTCTTGTTGTTGTTTTTTTCAACAGGTTTTGGTTCAATATACAGTGTTATTTTGGGCATGTAGGTTGTCATGGACCTGTGATAGCTTTCGCTCTGTTGTGTACAATATGTTTAGTTGTGATGAGGGTCTCCACCACATATTTCTTGAGGTACCTAGAGGGTGCTAACTACCTGGCAATTATCAAGGTAGGTACGCTAAATGTACAGAATTTAGAGAAAATTACTTGAGTAAATAGTATAGAAGCATATCATACAGTTTTGTTTTACATAACCAGATAAAAATGCCTAGTAAAAGTCAGGTTTAAGAGAGTAAGGTAAAAATGAAATATAAATTTGTAAGACTGTATAGTATAGCTATGGCATTCAGACAGCTCTCTAAACAGATATGCTTTTGGTTGCAAAAAAGAGCAGTAAGAAGTAAATGCCCTGAGTCGCCTTCACTTTTGAAGAGTCTTTCAACGGCTTTCCTGTCTGCCTATATGTTACAGCGCACATTGCACCAGAGTACCAGATCAACTTTAAACTGTGAAGTGTAGTTTATAATTACAAGAATGGACAGAATGGTTTAGGCAGAGCATGTCATACAGAGCCCCGTTTTTATACGCCCGTTTTGAAAAAACGGACGTATTATGTTCTGGCGCTGTCTGTCCATTCGTCTGTCCGTCCGTAAACATTCTTGTACATGCCATAACTCAGTAACCATTTGGGATATCTTCATGAAATTTGGTAGGCATATGTATTAGGGTGGGGAACGTGTCGCGTACAAGAACGGTTGCTCCCCCTTTCTTACTTTTGAAGTTATGCCCCTTTGATTAATTTTTCCCTGTAAGTCTTGTACGCGCCATAACTAGATAACCGTTTGTGATATCTTTATAAAACTTCATAGCAATGTGTATGAAGTCCTAACGATGTGTCGCGTACAAAAATGACTGCTCTCCCTTTCTTCGTTTTAGAGTTAATCCCTTTCATTAGTTCTTATAGGCTATTTTTGTGTTTTCATGTACAATATATTGTCAAGGGAAAAAAGTAGAACTAAAAATGGTATATCTAGTGTATTTAGGTTATCTCCCTTGTTCCACTTACCTTGGAAGCTGATTTTTGGAATACTAACAGTATTTCATGTGTTAAATATTTAGATGATGTTTCAGTCATTATACCCCCACTTCGAAAAAGTGGGGGGTATACTGGTTTACATCTATCTGTCCGTCCTTCCGTCTATCCTTCCATCCCCATTTAATCAAATTTTTCATCAAAGATTTCTTCATAACCATACAAGCTAGACTGGTCATATTTGGCATACAGGTTGATGGCGACATGTTGTATTGTGGGATTGAGAACCAGCCTTCTCCTGCTTATTCTTCCCTGTATTTGTTCGATTTTCTTTCTTTCCATTCTTTGAATAATGAAATTATTCGTCAAAGATTTCCCCACAACCATGCAAGCTAGAGTAGTCATATTTGGTATGCAGGTTGATGACGATATGTTATATTGTTGGATGGAGAACCAGCCTTTTTCTGCTTATTCTTCCCTGTATTTGTCCAGTATTCTTTCTTTCCATACTTTGAATAATAAAATTTTTCGTCAAAGATTTCTCCACAACCAAGCAAGCTAGGGTAGTCTTATTTGGTATGCAGGTTGATGACGATATGTTGTATAGTGGGATTGAGAACCAGTCTTTTTTTTTTTGCTTATTCTTCCCTGTATTTGTCCAATATTCTTTCTTTCCATACTTTGAATAATGAACTTTTTCATCAAAGATTTCTCCACAACCATGCAAGCTAGGTTAGTCATATTTCGTATGCAGGTTAATGATGACTTACTGTATTGTGGGATTGAAAACCAGACTACTCCTCTTTTTATTCCCTGTATTTGTCCGATTTTCTTTCCCTCTTTACTTTGAATAATGCATTGTTTCGCAAAAGATTTCTATGCATCTGTAAGTTAGAGTAGGGATTTTTGTATGCAGGTTGATGATAACTTGTATTGTGGGATTGATAACCAGTCTTCTCCTGCTTAATCTTCCCTTTATTTTTCCAATTTTCTTTCTCTCCTGACTTTGAATAATGTAATTTTTCTGTAACAGATGTCACAGCAACCATTCATATTTGGTATACATGGTAACAGTGATTTCTCTCCCTCTTCATGCTTTTCGTAACGAAAATAACACCATTTGATTTAAGCAATTAAGCGGGGATATAGTCGGATTCGCTGATTGTTCTAATTAATTATAGAGTGGTTGCCTCTGTTTGTCTGCCTGCCAAATCTTTTTTGTAAACAATCTTGTTCTTTCTGTAACTCCTTTAGGACATTGAAACGGGCGTATTATGCGCCGCTTGCGAAGCCCTTGTTAACACCAGCGGAGATTCGGATTAAATTAAGGTTTGACTGTGATTCTGAAATGATTTGATTAGTTTGGAAGCGAATTCTTTAAAAGCAGCATCTATCAACAGGGATGCAAACTCCTTGAAAATGATTTTTTTGCAGGAGCTTTCCACTGTATTTCATATACTTTACAATTTAGACTCTTTTTAGCTGGCCTGTACAAACCTACAGGGAGAACTGTTGCACTACACCCTCCCACCCCACCCACCCACGTCGGCATTGATGGCGGCGTCAGCATTAGCAAAACGTTCAATGTTTTACATTAAAGTTTTTATGTGAAGGGCAAAGCACTATCAGGCGAGCTATCTTGTATGCAGACATGTCTTGTTTGTATGTGTGGTTTATCCATTCATCTTTGAGTTTGCTTTTGTTAATTTCAGACAATACAGACTCCAGTGGTATTCATTTTCTTCACACTTTTTGATGAGAATCCATTTAAATGGCATCCACATGCTTACCTCACAACTTGGCTCAGTATTGCTGCTCTGTGTATCATGATCCCAGCAGCTTATATCTATGATACCGGGTAAGTTCCAGGGGCATAGCTAGGGGCAATTACACTGTACGCACAATAATGCTTTATACTCACTGAGGGTTATGATAGGGGTTAATCCGCTAAGATATTTCAAATTTTCTGTCTGTTGGCAGTTAGCATTAAAATTATGCCCAATTAACAACATTTCAGCATACAAATACGCAGGTGTGTGTTGAAATTTTGTCAATTTGACAAAATTTCAACACGCCCCTGCGTATTTGCGTATAGGTAGCTACGCCCTTGAGTTCTGGGCATTAAACCAATGTGGAGCTTATATTTTTCTTAACATTCATTATTGTAAACTGTGTATTAATTACATGTAATACAAATTCTTGCATAATTACATATATTCTACATGCTACTTAAAGCCAGGTATCACTAATGATCAGAGAAGAAAAATCCATGCATTGATCAGGATGTTCACATGCTATTGAAACACCCGGTTAATTGCATTAATCACATTCCAGTACCAGAATCACATACATTCCTGCTAATCCTCTGCAGCAACACATTCACAACCAGGCGAAGAGATAATTGTCGTTAACACTACATGTACTGAAAAAGTTTGCTCAGTATAAAGGAAACTGAAAATGAGGATTAATTCTTTCCCATTTGCTGCATCACTCCAAAGGGTGCCGTGTCTTATTATTCTGTTTCTTGATTAATCTTAGTAAACCAGATCAGGAAAGCATTTTAGGATATGTCAAAGATTGATACTGGTTTCAACTGTCTGCCATCCTGTCTGATCATCTCCAGCATGTGTGTTAAAATTCTGTCCTCCCCCCACCAAAGGTGAGAGGTGCGGGGGGGGGGGGGGGGGGGGGGGGGGGAGCATATTGTTTTCATTGCAATCCTGGGCATCTGCGTCGGCGTAATAATGTCTTTTATGCACGTTATTTCTTAAACAATGGATGGAATTTCACCAAACTTGCATGGATATATCACTGGGACAAGTTTAAAAACCGATTAGATTTTTGTGACCTTGACCTCATTCCATCAGACTTGCATAGATATATCATTGGGACAAGCTTCAAAACTGAAAGTGTTTTAGTGACCACGGCCTCATTTTCAAGGTCACAGGAGGACTTAAATGTTAAAGTTTTGCCGGGCTGCGTAGGGCAGCTGGCAGCACGTCTGACTTATGAGCCAGAGGTCCCGGGTTTGATACCCGGTCTGGCCACATGCTTTCGTTTCTCCTTCCACTGATTCAAGAAGGGCAGTTGTCAGTTACTGGCGGAAGTATGTACACCGAGTGCTGATTTACCGCTTAGGTCTAAGCCTGCCCAGGAATAGTGTGGTTAGGTTAACAGACTGTCTCGACATGACCATAGCTGTTTACCATGGACGTAAAACAATAAAACAAAACAACAATATGAAAATTTCTTTAAAATTGATAAATCTCTTGAACCTTTGGCTTGATTACCACCAAACTTTGCATAGGACAATCTCAAGAGTTGACCCTGTTTAGGTGAACTTGCCCCTTTGTTAAAGGACAAAAACCAACTTACAGTTTTTACTTTATGTTCCTAAAATGAGATGTTTCTTCAACCAATGTATGGATGTTCATTAGTTGGTTGGTTATTTGTAGTTTAACAGCTCTTTGAGTCTGTATTTCAGTCTATATATAGCAGTCTCTCAGAGAGAGGGAGAAAGAAAAGAGGATAGGCGAGAGAAAAAGTTTCCAAACCACCCCCACCCTAACCTACTGAAGGCCCTTGTCCTACTACTATCCAATTAAGTAGGACGCCCCAGCACTGAAAATAAGGCACCAGCATCGCTGGACCACATCCACCCCCTGGTTGTTCGTCAGACTTGCGTGGATATATCATTGTGACAGGTTTAAGACATGTTTAGGATTTGCTGACCTTGACCTTTTTCATGGTCAGAGTCTTGTATTTTGGATACTTGTTTAACCAGAGAATGGATTTTCTTCAAACTTGCAAAGCTATATCATAAAGACAAGCTTTACAAGCTGATTAGATTTTGGTGACCTTGACCTCGTTTTCAAAAGAGTGTACTTAAATAAGTGAAAATTTGAGGAAAATCTATATATCTCTAAAATGTTTGCCTGCATTCCACCAAACTTGCATATATACACCTTTTAGACAGTCCCAAAAAATGACTTTTTGACTGTGATTTAGTGACTTTGATCTCATTGTCATAGTCATTTACCAAATTACAAATGTTAAATTTTCCCTAAAATGAGATATTTCTTGAACCAATGCATGGATATGCATCAGACTTGCATGGGCATTTAATTGTGGCAGATTTAAGATGTTTAGTTTTTGATGACCTTGATGCCTGTTTCAAGATCATAGTCACGTATATAGGATATCTTTTGAACCAGAGGATGTATTTTCTCGAAAAACTAATTAGATTTTGATAGCCGTGACCCCATTTTCATAGTCAGAATAGCATTTAGTTATTTTCACTATGAATATATTTCTTGAACCAGTGGGTGGAATGTAATCAAAGTTTCATGAATATATAATTTTTACAAGCAGATGAGATGATGAGATTTCTGTCAGCTTGACTCCATTTTCAAGGTCACAAAAGGATTTAAATGCTTTAGAATATATTGACATCTTTAGACCAAACTTGATATATTATATAAATATATATAATTATCATAATAATTATAACAACGCCATTATTCCCCTGATGATCTTTTACAGTGAAATGCATAGGGAAAATTAAATTATTTACAGACGTTCCATCTCGTTAGTTTGATTTTTCATATACAGAGTTCTGGTTCCGGACATTATTTTTGTATTTTTACCTAATTATCATAATATATATATCAACATAGCAAAGTTTAAGGATAATGAAACAAGTGGTTGGGAAGATACTTATGGGGGATTAGCTACTTGGTAATAGGCTGGTGGGTGACATCTGAGTTTTCTCTGAAAACATTTCTAGTTTTGTATTAAGTTTGGTTTCACTAAGAGGTGGCGCTGGGCGAGCTATACATAAATCCCAGTTTAAACCTTCAGTTTAATACAAAGTTTAAGTTGGAAGCAACCCATATCACAAACATTCAAAATAGAATTTCAGTTTATTACTTACAGTTTTAGAGTGCATTTGTGAGATCTGATAAGTTTTAAGTTACATTTGATAAAATTGACTTATCCATGTCACGATTTAACCAAGCCTACCTTTAAACTTCAGACAAACAAAGTCAAAATACACTAGTCATATACCTGCTAAGTCGCATGGGCAATGTTGTCTGAGTTTTTACCGTTACGTTTTACTATTCAATCCATTTTGATTTTTAAGACAAACTTCTGTCGGTTGAATTTACAGATAGGTAAATTAACAGAAAATCTCACAATAGTTCTTTCAAACTAATCCTAGAGGGTCTTTTAAAATCTTTATTTGATTCTTATATGCAAGTGTAAGAAACAAACATATGAGCCGCGACACGACAAAACCAACAATGTGGCTGTGCGGCCAGCACAGACTCAGATCAGCCTGGGCATCCGCCGGTCTGATCAGAGTCTTCGCTGTCCCCATGGAGGTAGCTTAGACCCTAAGCTACCCTTTGAGCACTTAACAAAGAGTCTGATCAAGCTTGACGGATGCCCAGGCTGATCTGAGTCTGCGCTGGGTGCACAACCACATTGTTGGTTTTCTCGTGTCGCGGCTCATATCACCATGCGGTTCCTGTTTGTTCCTTTTATATGACAACTGAGGAATATTCCAAATCTGACATGTCAAGGAGTCTGGTAATATTGGACAGCGGGTAAATTCGGACATACTATTGCAAACAGTAAAAATCCAGATGAGACGGCTCATAGTGAGCCGTCTCATCAGTATTTTCACTGTTTGCCAAGTTAATTTTGTTTAAATTCCAAACAACTGACATGTAAAGGAAACAATGTCACTGTCCGAATTTACCCGCTGTCCGAATTTACCCGACTTTCTTATACTTAAACAATTCTGAATTGAAAATATAAATGGGAATAAGATGGTGGGATTTGGCGTTTATGGACCTGAAATTTTTCAGCATCCAATTATTTTTCTATTACAGTGCACCAGAGGTTAGGAAAGACAGTAGTTACAGCCCGGTGATGCAGGTAGACTATTCCAGTGAAGATACAAATCCTTTCTCAGGTGAAGCAGAGGAAGAACCATTACTTAATACACCTGTATTATACGGATCAGTGCAAAGACCAGGTGGACTGGTTACCTAATGGAGATCTTCCATACAACTGGAATTCAAGCAGGATTTGTTCTTATAGCAATTTACAAGCTTGGTGCTATCAAATATTTTACTCATAATAAATGACTCCAGATGTGCTTACGTTTGAAATCTCATTTGGTTTGATTCTTGACTGTTTTGAATGCCCGGTGCATATTATGTGTTTGTTTATTGGCTTTGTTTTCTGAACACTTACATAAAATGCAGTGTCATGGGTACACAACCATATTTTTATTTGTTATCAACAGGAGACACCTTTTGTGACACCATTCTAAAAGGAGGTCTACTTCTACAAGAAAGAATTTGCTCCTACAGGAGCTAATTCTATTCTTTATTGTTTGCTCCTCATTGAGAAGGAAGGCAAAAATGAAACTGGCATAGGTGCTTTCACTTAAAGTGTAACCATTCACTATATGCCTAATGAAAGTTGTAAGGTTGTAGTTAGCAATAGCTTATGGTCTCCATCTATGCACTTCTACTGAGGGGCCACAACTTAAATATGGTCATCCTTTTTTTTGTTTGGAGCTCAGCTAAATGCGATTAGGTCTGTGATATATATGGTTATACAAACAAGCTGTTGATATGTATTCTTTTCATATATTATCGAAAATTTTGAAAAAAGGTTTGTTTTTATATCATGCTGTTCTATGATATTAGAGACTTTGATTGACAGATTGATTTATCATAAATACAATATATTATACAATATATTTTTATCACTGTCAGATATAACCATTGTTAGTTTTATAATGGCAATGCTGTTATATTTTTATCTATTTTTTCAAGATAAACATTTAATGTTTGTTATGTTTTATTTTCGCATAACCATTTCCTGAGTCTTGAATGTTGTATTTTTACGGGACCCCTGACAGGTTTCAGCTCATGTGAAGGGAAGTAAAGGAAGAACTAATGTAACATTACTGCTTCATTGTCCCACATTGTCCTTAAGTCTTTGGTTCTTTAGAGCTAAACAGATATGTTTTGTTATGTAAAATGTTTCTTATTAAAATCATAAAACATCCATAATGTAGTTGGTAAACTGCCACTCCTGGTTTTCGACCAGTACATGTCCTTGAACTTTTTAGTAGTCCATAGGTGAACATGTAAGTATGAAAAGCTTAGACAGCTGAACGAGAAAACTACAAGATATATATTGCTACTGTCAGGGGTCCCTTGTTTAGATTTTTATTTGCATGTCAGAATGACTTATTTAAGGTTTCCTATTGTGTTCTCTTTGTTAGTAATACAGTGCTTATGATTCACGAGTTTGGACTTATGATTTGGGTACTTTGACCACTCTCACTTGTATATAATCGAGATAGTAAGTAAACAATGTTTTGTGGGGTTTTTTTTTTTCTGTTTGTTGTTTTTTTGTTTTTTTTTGAGGTATGTATTAAAATGTGAGGAAAAAATCTGTATCTGCTTTGCATATAAGAGGGCCTTCCCAGAATATGGTAGACCTGTCCAGTTGTTCAAAATCACACCGTCATAATTTTATGAAATAGTAAGGAGGAAAATTCTCAGAAACTGCCGCAATTCTATTCCAGATCCAACCTAAGACACCATGTGGGAAAGAGACAACACAAAATTAGTCACCACCAAAGACAACACCAGCGGCAGCCATGTGAACAGCCATTTCCCATGTAGGTGGTCAACGGGCTAGCCTGAACATCAATAAAGGATGTAGCCACTAACAACACATAAAACAACCATGAAGAACCGAAACAGAACTGCAGCCTTGCGACGGCCAGTAATGAAATTACAGGGGGGGGGGGGGCTTAATCGGTTTGTAGTTGACCAACACTCGCCCTTTGTTCTGCCTTGGTTCATCAGATAGCTAGTTGTTCAACCCAAAAAACAATAGCCACCGCCCACACAACAGTCTTACAAAAAGCACCAACACTGACAATAAGAACAAATTATACGTAAAACATTACATGTCTATTTTTACCTATTTTCAATTTTTAGCTCACCCGAGCCAGCGGCTATGCGGGAGCTTATAGGATGGTAAGGCTCCGTCGTCCGTCCGTCCACAGTTTCAAACAACTTCTCCTCTGAAACCGCTGGGCTAATTGTAACCAAATTTCATATGTGGCCTCCAGAGGAAAGGGGAACGAAAAGTTGTACAAACTGTTCTGGTCACTTCACCAATATGGCCGCCATGCCCATATATGGTAAAAACCTAAAAAAAATCTTCTTCTCCAGAACCAATAGACCGATGGCCTTGAAACTTGGTATGAAGCATCGGGTGTGCGAGTACTACCAAGGTTGTTCAAATTATGACCTGGGGTTGACCTTGACATTTTTTACGGTAAGGTCAAATTTGCTTGCTCGTGCTGTTATATGGCAAAATGCCTGAACATTAGATAACTTGGAAACAGTTGAAGATTTTGGGCTAAAAATTGGTATCTACAATCATCTTAATGAGTACATGAAGATTTAGAATTACAAGAGGTCAATGTCATTTTTTTACCTTTGACCCAGAACTCTGATATTTTGACATTTACAAACAATCTCCTCAAAAGCCACAGGGCCAATTGAAACCAAATTTCATACAGAGCCTTCAGGAGTTGAGGGAACAAACATTTATTCATATGGTCCAGGTCACATGACTAACATGGCCGCCAAGCCCATATATGGCAAAAACCTTTAAAAATCTTCTTCTCATGAACCAGTTGACGGATGGCCTTGAAACTTGGTATGTAGCATTGGGTACTCAAGTACTATCAAGATTGTTCAAATGATGACCTTGGGTTGACCTTGACCTTATTTACGGCAAGGTCAAATATGGGAAAATGCTAAACATAAGATTTCTTGGAAAGTTTTGAAGATTAACGCCTAAAAATTCGAGAATGCAGTCATCTTAATGAGTACATGAAGATTCATAAGTACAAAAGGTCAGGGTCATTCTTTGACCTTTGACCCAGACCTCTCAGATTTTGACAATTTCAAACAACCTCATCAAAAACCACTGGGCGACTTGTAACCAAATTTCATATAGAACCTCCAGGCTTAGAGGGAACAAAAATTAATTTAAAAGGTTCAGGTCACATGACCAACATGGCTGCCATGCTCACATATGGTAAAAACCTTTAAAAATCTTCTTCTCCAGAACCAATTGACAGATGACCTTTAAACTTGGTATGCAGCATTGGGTATTCCAGTACTATCAAGATTGTTTAAAACGATGACCTTGGGTTGACTTCGACCATTTTACAGCAAGGTCAAATATGGGAAAATGCTGGAACATAAGATTTCATGGAAGGCTTTGAAGATTTAGGCCTTGAAATTGGATATTACAGTCATCTTAATGAGTACATGAAGATTTGTGATTACAAGAGGTCAAGGCTGTTCTTTTACCTTTGGCCCAGAACTCATATTTTGACAATTTCAGACAATCTCCTCAAAAGCCACTGGGTCAATTGAAACCAAATTTCATATAGAGCTTTCAGGGGTTGAGGAAACGAAACTCTAATCATACTTTCCAGGTCACATGACCAACATGGCCGCCACGCCCATATATTGTAAAAAAAAAATTTAAAAATCTTCTTCTACAGAGCCAATTGACCGATGGCCATGAAACTTGGTATGTAGCATTGGGTGCTTGAGTACTATCAAGATTGTTCAAAATATGACCTTGGGTTGACCTTGACATTTTTACAGCAAGGTCAAATATGGGAAAATGCTAGAACATAGGACTTCGTGGAAGGATTTGAAGATTAAGGCTTAAAATTGGTATATTCAGTCATCTTAATGAGTACATGAAAATTTGTGAGCACAAGAGGTCAGGGTCATCCTTTGACCTTTGACCCAGAACTCTCATATTTTGACAAATTCAAACAATCTCCTCGAAAACCACTGGGCCAATTGTAACTAAATTTCAGACAGAGCCTCCAGGGGTTGAGGGAATGCAAATTTGTTCAATCGGTTCAGGCCATACGACCAACATGGCCTTCACGCCCATATATGGTAAAAACCTTTAAACATCTTCTTCTCCAGAACCAATGTACCGATGGCCTTGAAACTTGTTATGTAGCGTTGGGTACTCCAGTGCTATTAAGATTATTCAAAATGATGTCTTTGGGTTGACCTTGACCATTTTACGGCAAGGTCAAATATGGGAAAATGCAAGAACATAAGATTTCATGGAAAGTTTTGAAGATTTAGGCCTAGAAATTGGTAAATACGGTCATCTTAATGAGTACATGAAGATTGATGAGTACAATTTAAAAGTTCATTTTTGACCCAAGGCTCAAATTTTGACATTTTCAGACATAAGAAAAAGCCACTTTGCCAATTGCTCAGGTGAGTGATTCAGGGCCTGTTTTTATATGCTCTTAGTACTGTTTTCGCGGATACCGGCTCATATATTAGAAGTTACCGCCTATGTGAATGGGACTAACATGCAGATCAGGCCCCGAGTTCACACCATCTGTTCGGGGTCTGATTTTTCACGCCGTTAAGCTCTTAGTACTTGAAATATACAGCGCAATGATTAGAAATACAGATACAGATTTGTGTTCTTTTGTAGGTCCTGGAGAAGCGTTACAGTATACAGACTTTCGATTACAGGGATGCGGGTTTAATTTGAGATTTTAATTTGAGTTCCACTGGGTGCGACCTTCTGTCCGAGCACAGACACTCGAAGTTTAGACCTTGAGACACTTCAAAATGTCAAAAAATATCGGAAAGTCCATATGCAAATATTTCATTGCCAAAGTTTATGTGACAAAGATTCTATGGCACATTTTCTTTAACAAATAATTTGCTCCGTGTAAACGCAAAATGTTTGTCATACTTTCTTTGTTAAAGTTTCTGTGACATAGAAACTTTGCTCGTGTAAACGGGCCCTAAGTGGTTAGAAAATGTAATTCAGAAACTTAAAATCGAAGTCGAATTCCACAGATACAGTGCGAGTCGACATTCTTTACAATAATATGGGATCAAAAACACTTTTGTTCATTGAAATGATGATGTTCGTATAGGCCTATAAAGAGAGAATCATATCAAACCTGCTCAGGCCCCGAGGTTATAAAACTTTTTTCGTGCTCAACTCAGCTGAGCATGAAATTTTCTCTGCTGATGAATATGAAAATGCCAACTAATGTTGGCATTTTCATATTCATAAGCAGAGAAAATTTCATACTCAGCCAAACTGAGCAAGAAAACAACCGTACTTATCAGTAATTTGCTATTTTGCTATTTATTAGCAGGTAAAATTTCATGCTCAACTCAGCTGAGCATGAAAAAAGTTTTATAATCTCGGGCCCAGTCTGCCAACAAGAGCCGGTAAGAAATAATTCGAACGGCAACAAAATGTGTTCTTGAGCGATAATTGGAGCATGCTGTTACCATTTTATACCCTCGAATAAGTATGATTTAATATAATACAGAATCGCGAGAACAGGAATTTGTGGTCATGATGTTTTGCAGCTCAGACAGAGGTGGGTGTTAAGATATAAAGTTTTGCTTTTTAAAAAAATATCAGCAAGGATAAGCCACATTCGGTAACGAGTTGCCGCTCGAGAGACTTTTGGGAACACTTCCTGTTTACTGACTGAGCAGGTTGGGATTCAGATTCGATACACGATCGCGGCTGGAAAAGTTCTCTTATTTGCTATTTGCTATATGTGCAATTTTCAGAGCAACCTTTGTGAATCATCGCATTATTTAAATTGTGATACAAAAGCGCATGGCTTGATATTAACCAAATTATTACGCCATGTGTGCAAATATGAGGACGATGTATCTCGGGTTCCGCTTCTTCACTAAGATCATGAGTTCGTCATATTTAGATCTTTCTGCGAACATCCTCATTAGTGACATGATCTATGTACGAGATTTTCAGTAACCTTTTGTAGCATCTCATGTCAAAGGTGTAAGTCTGCTGTCGAAGTCCATGATTCGCAGGCATACAGAAATATGGATATGACTGGAGTTCATTAGTTCCACCTTTGGTCCAAGAGATATGTTGTCATCTCTTCACATTTGCTTCAGCTTTGTCAGAGCTGCAGTGACTTGTTCAATCCTTGAGAGAACTTTCGGAGCCATTACCTCACCGCTGTCGCCTGTATTTTAAATCGGTGTTGTGTGTTACGGCATATCAGATACAAGGTAGGGCCTACATGTAGAACTTCAAAGCTTTCCAAAGCATTTCCAATACCAAAGTATTAAACATTATGGACCCTAGTAGTCAACGCCCTATATAGTAAAGGAGGGGGAGGGGGTGCAAAACGCCCCCTTTAGGAAACTTTTGTTGCCATTATTTAAGGAAACAAGAATGACCACAAATATGGCACTTAGATCTAAATCTGAAAAAAAGGATTTAACATAATTGCAGAATTTGTATCTTTAAATCTTCTGGGCGTTTTGCCCCAACATCGGGTCAAGGTACCCTTTTAGACGAGGTAAATGCCCAGGGTTATTTCTTATCTTGTCTTCCGGTTTGATTGTTAGTGATTCCTTTGCCCGAAAAGAATTTCCATATAGATCTAGATCAAATATTTTATTTGATGCTTATGAAAACGTTTCCTCAAAGTGGGCGTTCTGTCCCCACCCCCACCCCACCTGCACTATTGTACACCTTTCATCATGTAACTCATCCAGCTTCAGATGCCAAAGCTTTGATATTTAGTTCCATGTAATGTCACCTTGTGTTGTCCGCCCACAGTTAGCTGTAGTTTTTGCAAGATAACATCGATACATGATTTATCAGAGCGATCGGAGTGTATGCGTTTTGCCCCATATGGGCATTATTTTCTGGTTTATAAATAGATTTTTAACGAATACACATACTAAAATTTTGCAACAGAGTAAGCAACTGTAGGTTAGACTTTATCTTGCAAACAGACAGTCGCAAAGCATTAAGTCCTCTCAGCAAGATGAAATGCAAGAAAATGATCATCCCGATTTACAGTAAACTGCACAAAATGTTTGAATTTAAACTGCACAAAATTTCATCATGAGGTATCGCTGCAAGCTTCTCACCATAGTTTCTTCATTGTAAATGACCGCGATCGGGCGAGTTAAAACAAATAAAACACCCATGAGTTTAACATAAAAAAAGGTTTGAAAATTATTTAGGTTATTTTAGCTGGCTACTAAAATGGCCTACTTTCGATTTCATGTCATTGAGTAAAATGGTAAAAATACAACGTACAAGGGTGGGGCCCCATTCACTGTGGCGCCTTTGTTTATATTGCATCGCTCAACCGGAAACCAGAAAAGAAAAATCATGTTTTGTTGGGCGATTTGTAGTTTTTCTAAAACCTGTTTTCCATACTTTTTGCCAGATATTTGGATCAATTTATGCACATCAACCTACATTTTATCACCAAACGTGAAAGTTGAAAGGCTTTTCTTGATTTTTTGTTTGGACGTTTTTTACACTGATACAGGACTATGGATACATGGATTCATTCAGCACTAATGTCAAGGATAGGCCTAAATACAGTACAGTATGACATGACGTCATTATGAACGTGCATGAAATTGACGCTATCCTGTTCACTGTGACGTCAACCTTGACGTTACGATCGGACATTTTGCTCTACAAGAAATATGTTTTCAGAAGATAAAGCTAGAGCTTCAAGTGTGTTTCGGGTCTTTGATTATAAACAAGCAGAGATCCAAGAGCAGAGGTGAGTAGATTAGGACCTACAGTAGTTCTGACATTGCCTTTCGAGACAAGATTATGCTTAAGCGGTCGAAAAAAAGCTGTGCAAGGCTAAGGTGTACTCGTATCCGAGTAGATCTCGTCAGCTAGTAGTTCTCGTCATTCTGCTTAAAACGAGTTTTTCGCGTATTTTTTCTTCACTTCAACTGCCTTAATCCTAAGTTTTATATTACATTTGGTCAAACTAGTGCAAAAACTCATAATATATCGAGCTGTGTATATATAAATGCCGTTTTTTTTTTCCTTTTGGATTCGCAAAGTCGCGTGATTACGTCAGGGGCATTCACGTGAGCACGTTCAAGACACGTGCTGACCTCTCTTAATTGGGTCAGGTTTTCCAATATTGTGTCTACTTTGCAAACGAATGCCGAATGTAAGTCAACATTGCAGGAAAAACACAAAAATATTTAAATAGCAAACCTGACCCAGTCATCATTTATCGTTTTCAGCAGCCTCGTGAATAAGACAGACTTTTCGTCTCAGTTTTGTGTTTGTTTTCGTCTGCTGTGGCCTCATTAAAAAAAATGAGCGCATTCGGCATACGAACTGACTTTGTTACATGAATAAGATGTCAAAAATCATTATATAGGAACAACAGCAAAATGGGTTTTATATTTACTTTAAAATCGAGCTCAGAAGCAACATGACGAGAACTGCTTCTGGACGTGACGTTGTCTGTGCGTGATAGCATATCAAATAATGATCGCTCCCTGAGGTTCAATTCTATAAATAAATTCATGACGTGTGGGTCGAAACCAGAGTTATTAGGTACGTAATACACAACTACCGCAAACTGAAAGAAAACCTGCTAGTTTGGGAGAAAACAGGAAATTGTTAGAAAAAAATGACGAGAACTACTCGGATACGAGTAGCGGAATTTGGGGGAATATGGTCTGTTGGGGAATATGGTCCACCCGGAATAAAACGAATACTTTTAATGCCCAAAGGATACTAAAATCAAACCGTATGCATTGTGTGTGTTATTGTTTAACGTCCACGGTAAACAGCTATGGTCATGTCGGGACGGTCATTTAACCTAACCACACTATTCCTAGGCTAGACCTACAAAATAGGGCCTTAGAATCCGCTACCGTTACACTACCGCTACTTCAGTAGTGTAGCGGAGCGGAACGCAACGTCAGGAGTCGCATGACTATTCCAAGGCAGGCTTTGACCTCCTAAGCGGTTAACCAGCACTACTCTCTTGTTGAGGCACTCCAGCAAGTGGTTTTTTTAAGTTTATGCTTAAAGGATAAAGAAACAGCAAATTCCACTTACATGGTTCAATTTACTACCATTTCTCGTAGTCAGATTTGTCCAGCAGAGTTTTTGAAATTCATTGGCATGCTCTCAAGCTTGAAAAGTAATCTCTTGTAATGTATTTTTTTCAGTTTCAAAATGGCGGCCTCAAGATAACCCATATTGCTGTAGGGGTGGCATGTTTCAAGGACATTCTTGAAAATTACCATGTCATATAAAATTAACATGAAATCAGTTCAGAAAAATTTATTCTTATGTCTTATAGCAGTTATTTTCGTAAGGAATATCGTTTTGGAAAACAAAAAGATGCATAAGTGTAGCTGACATTCCAAGCAACCCTTTGCTGAAATGATCACATTCCAAAACAGATCAGGTGATTAGTGATGACATCATTTCTGTTGTGATGTCATAATGGGTGGTTCCCAGCTTCATAAAAATTAAAATGAACCTCATCAAAGGCTGGAAACCAGAAGGAATATTTTTACTATTGGAAAACCCACCTCCAAACAAAAAATGATAAAAATAGACAAAAGAGGTCATGCAATATACTGCAAGTCAGTATTTAGCTACGAGAAATGGTTTTGGGTATGTTAAACCTAAAATTTTGATATTTAAGCATCTTTAAAGAAAAAAGTTCCACTAAAAACCACTTGCTGGAGTGCCTCAACAAGAGAGTAAGTACACTTACTTTCACGTTCGATTTGGTTCAATGCATTATGGAGAAGCAATAACGATTATTATGTTATGCTCCCAATAAAAGGTAAAATTCTGCAGAGTTTTTCTCTCGTGTCATTAAGCCCAGAAATATGCACGAGATCATCCGGCAGATTATGACATTTTTTGCCCGAGAAAGGCGATATGCACACGCAAACGATTAGTAAATAGCTATTTCTTCTTTTTTTATTTATTTTTTTTTCTTATTTTTGATGTGGTATTCCCTTGTCAGTTTCATAGAGCCTTCCAAAAAGTCGCCAGCGAAATTAAAAGAAATATCTCGGCTGTCAAGCACACCAGTGATCGCATGCATTCAGAAAACTACAAAATGGGTGAAAAGTTCATTCGAGATTCGAACTGCTGACCGTGCGACTAAGTGCGGTTGCACATGCCGATACGATGCCTACGTCACACTCGCTACACATTGGCTCTTTGTACCTGATTAGGCTGTAATTATTTTTAACAAGAAAGGCGAAGATTAACGTGTGGGTGCGTTTAATTTACTAGAAACAGAATCATTATTTCATAATCGTAAGCATGTTTCTATCACTTTAAAAACACAGTTTCGATGCTATGATGTCTTAGTTGGTTGGAGATGTAGAGATGGAACAATCTTTCATGATCTTCAGATTTAGCCGAATATTGCAGTAGGATAAGTTTTGGGTGCTCTTCACATTGAAACAAAACAACTGCGCACTCGAGTTTATTTTTTCCCGATGTCGCCATTTTGGATGCATGCACTTGTATCTCTTTAAAACAAGAACGGGACATGATTCACATGTTTCGATATCATGTTTCTGCTTCGCACAAATAATACGCTGAAACAGAAACATGATTTGGAATCCTGTTTCTGATTCTGGAAAATCAAACCCGTCAGTGATTGTTCGCGAAATTTTATTATTTGCATTGAACATAACGATAGCTTCGCTTTGCCAAGTCGCTTCATGAGGGATATATGAGTTAATCCTCTGTACTCAAGTTCAAGTTAATTAATAAGTGCTGTAATTTTTGTTTTGCAAGACTGTGTGATTGCCAATTTTGGATTAAAGCGGCAGACAACAGAGCAAAGATAGAGTTCGACCACTACCGTCGACTGAAAGAATGGCACAGCAGCTACCAAGCCACGGACTTGAAAGAAGATATCACTGACGCAGGTTCTCTCTCTCTGATATATCAACAAATTAAAACATAGTTTTCTCGTATGAAATGTATCAGTGCATTGCTCCGGGGAAATAATAAGATGCTGACCGCAAACTTCAAATATCTGAAACAATTCCTCAAACGATTTCTGATTGCCTCCCTCAACAGAGTCCAGGGGCCGTATTCAGAAAACGACTTAAGTGGTTGCTATACTGTTGCTAAGGCTAAATTTCTTTGAAGGAGATTACCTACAACTTTGAAATTTGCTCTGGAGGAACAGTCTTACAAAGACTGTTCCTCCAGACCAAATTTCATAGTTGTAGGGAATCTCCTTTATAGATATTTAGCCTTAGCAACCGCATAGCAACGACTTAAGTGGCTTTATGAATATGGCCCCTGGATATCTTTATCTTCACTGAGAATATACAGTGAACCCTTTTATCTCGCAGTTCATAAAGACCCATTTTCAGAAATGAGGGCTGGATGGGCGTGGGGTGGTATAGATGTTACCAAGAAGCGCTAATCATTAAAATTTAGCCCTTTAGATATTTTCACAAAGATTAGTACATGTATATTTAAGAATTTATTGACAATGTTTAAATCCCAAAATTGACCATTCACTTAAATAAATAAGGCCTTTACTCGCTCTTGAAAAAATAAAGTCATTAAATCTCTTATCGTTACACCCCATCCAAACCCTCAGAAATATGATTAATTAATGAGCCACGACACGAAAAAAATGGCATGAGCGCCCAGCGAAAACTCAGATCAGCCTAGACATCCACCCAGTCTGATCAGAGTTTTCTGTCCGCATGGAGTTGGCTTAGACCCTGAGCTACCTTTCAGCGCACAGCGAAGAGTTTGATCAGACTAGGCGGATGCTCAGGCTAATCTGAGTCTTCGCTGGCAGCACTTGGCCACATGTCACTTTGTTGGTTTTTGTCGTGTGGTGTCTCAACTTTTATTTTAAGGTGAATGGGTACATCTCCATCGTTAAGTGCTCAAAGGCTAGCTAAGGGTGTAAGCTACCTCCATGCGAACAGCGAAGACTCTGATCAGATTGGGCGGATGCCCAGGCTGATCTGAGTCTGTGCTGGGCGCACAACCACATTGTTGGTTTGTCGTGTCGCGGCTCATAATATTTTGTAGTCTTTAATTTGGGAACGACTATTAATAGCTTCTGCAGGTTTTCTGGGCGTCAAAACCTCTTCTCCTAGAGAAGCAAACCTCTTTCCTTTAAGAGGTGACCTTATATGAGAAGGGAGGGATACCGGTCTATTTGAGTTTCCTCCCCTCAAAATATGCCAATGCATCTTAACTAAAATGCTTGATTGCATTGGTGGCGCCTAATTTGGGTCTTTACTGTCGCCAAACCACCTTTCTATGGAAGCAAGACGTTAATGGGCTAGCTTCAGTTTAATGATATACGATAAATTTTAGTTGTAGATTACAAAGGCGGCCTGGTACTGAAGGACGACATAAATGACTGTTATACACGACAAGAGCTGGCAATGGAAACTGGTAAACTATATGAAGATTTTAGCATAAAAATGAAGAAGTAAGTCAAAGTGTTTCTTCTTCTAATATAAGTTAAAACAAACAATTGGTGTTTATTCTTGGTGAAATTGTTCGATCATTTTGTACTTTTCTTTCTTTATTGAGTCGCACTTTTCTGCAAGAGCGAAGTATGTACACCATTTTCTCCATTCCAGTTTCGTTGCTGAAATTACAAATGAGCCGCGACGCGAGAAAACCAACAAAGTGATTGTGCGCAAAGCACAGACTCAAGTCAGCCTGGGCATCCGCCCATTCTGACCAAACTCTGCCCTAAGCGCTTAAAGGGTAGCTTAGGAATTATGCTACCTCCATGCGGACAGCGAAGACTCTGATCAGACTGGGCGGATGCCAAGGCTGGTCTGAGTCTGCGCTGGGTGCACATACCGCTTTGTTGGATTTCTCGTGTTGTGGCTCAAATGTATGACAGTTTTGAAGGCGTACAATCCCTTGATAAGATTCTAACCCCTTAACAGTGTTATTATTATAAAAGAACAACAACAAAAGTATATTGTGATACGTTAAATGATTCGCCGTTTTGTCTCTCAATCAGGACGAACGTTTGCTCCCGGAGTCCATCCTACACGTCCATTCTCAAGAAATACAAGTCCGCCTTGAAAGTATATGTAAGGAAATCAAAAAAGACTGGAACTGCTAAACAGGTATAACTACATGTATCACTTATTATTGTTATTATTATTATTATTATTATTATTATTATTATTATCATCATATACCCCGGAGTAAACATGCTTTCTTGTTGAAAACAACTTGCCGGCAAACACTACTTAATATTAAAAAAATGTAAAAATACTTTCGCTGGCATTGTCAACCTTAATTATCAAAACGAAATAAATTCTGAAAAAATATATGCTTCGGGAAAGGAATCCATTAAAGAATTGGTTTTATTGAGTCTTTTTATAAGCTCCGTTACGCATAATTAAAAATGGGGCAGTAAACACGGTACACAACATCAAACTGATGATTGAGTGGTCATACTGACTATATAAACTGTTATAAATTTATTTTAGAAATATGAGTGCAAGTTGCAAAAGCAAAGAAACTGTGATGTTGCACCACAACAGAGATTCCAAAACATAAATAAGATGAAAGCAAGCGTGGACATAGCAAAGAAGCTGTTTGAATATCATCAGTTACAAGAGGCTGCCGCAAGAAACCATCTTATACAGGTCAGTACCATCAAAATTCTTTTCCAAATTAAAGTCAGTGTAAATAAGAAGAGCGGTGGCGCAGACATGCATATCTGTGCACGCAAAACTACAATCGGAACACCGCTCGACCAATTCCGTGAATCGGTGATTCACGGAAGTGGCCGAGCGGTGTTCCGATTGGTAAAACTCAATACACACAGGTCTTGCACCGTTACGGTATCGTCCGAACGGACTGTCGCCTCCCTAAACAAACACGACTGGACAAACAACAACTGTCCTACAAGGATATTTTAATCATCCTTGAGAGTCAACATTTTGTTCAACCTCCTTAAACAGAAATGAGTGTTTCCACGTTGGACCAGACATTGTAGCAGTTGCTCTTTCACGAAGCAGTGCAACCCCCAGTGTTGGACTATAGTCTGCATTAATTCATTCCTCGAATATTTGCGTGAAAGTCCCATAGATTCTTGTGAACTTTTGGTCCAGGGTATGAAAAAGCTTCTGGAAGCATTAACTAATAAAAGATAACTTAGCATTCTGGGATATGGTTAACTTTAGAAATTATTTTCATACAAGTCAACTTTCGTCATGTATTTGTAAACATATGCATTTTGTTCAAATGTGCGTCTAAATAAATACGATCTACGCGGCCACATGGAATGAGTGTGAAAGGCCTTCCGTAGCTTGGGCACGGCATATGAAGACAGAATCCATCCCTTCCATACAACTCTAAGCAATTAAAAAAAAACTTTTCCATTGTTGACTGTCCATAAATTCATGCGCAAATGAAATAAAATTGCTGGTTTAGAGTACTTCAAATGGGAATAAACATAATGGGTATAAAACGGGGTGATGCTAACGCTGTAACTTAATCTGCCTTGCAATTCTACATAAAATTAAGTCATTTGCAGAACCCGGCCAAACTCAGCAGCAAATATTGGTGAAATCTGATACGAAAATTGATGTCTTGTGTCCGCTGTATTTGATTTTGGATTGTATATCTACTTTTAACCCTTTTCAGATTGGAAACCCTTTTTGGAGACATATGCAAACAGTGCAGACCCAGTTCAGATACCGTAGACCCCTAAAAACTAGTAATGTACTCATCCAAATGATAAGGCAGTCTAAAAAGGGTTTATATAAACAGTTTGTATATATCTTAAATCTTTTGAATACTTTTAATATTGTTTTTCGTAAGCGGTGTTTAAGATTTAATCAAACGAAGGTGTGCAAAAAAAAATATTTTCTTTTTTAACGCATTTACCATATAGGCTTCAGATCAAATTAGAAGAATATGGGAGACAGAGTTAGAGAAGAAATTAACTGCTGTAGCCGAAAACTGGGAGAAGTGCATCACCAGT
Organism: Ctena decussata; assembly: GCA_963989385.1. Lineage (NCBI taxonomy): Eukaryota > Metazoa > Mollusca > Bivalvia > Lucinida > Lucinidae > Ctena > Ctena decussata. The sequence goes on along the minus strand of OZ022499.1, from coordinate 87,652,687 downwards.
GTTAGACGCCTCGAGTAAGTGCAGACAGTAACTTTTAACATCAATTCTCTGTAAGCACCAGAATATTTTGTCCACGCACCGAAAGGGATTTTGATGACACTTATTTCAAATGAAAGGGTGTATCAAAAAACGAAAAAGTTATACTTAGTTTTGCGATTCTTCTTTCCGTTGTCATGGAAACGGCAGATGAAAATAGAAAATGTTGAAACTGGTGGGAAATTACAGTAGATGGATATCTTAAGATTTTAAACATTCATACTTTGTCTGAAACTGATTAATTTTGCAGTTTTTGTATAAAGTAGACAACAAATAAATAATTCAAAGTGAGAAGTGTATATTCTGAAACTGCTGTTTGCTCCAGTTATCACTTAAATGTGAAATTTTAGGTTTTCTTGGTGTACCATGGTCTCCTATTTAAGAGGGCAATGTGCAAAATGCAGTCTGATACAGACAGTGTGCCATATTCTAGTATATAAAGAAAAGCCTATAATACAAATTTCATAAAAAATCTGAGTGGGGTAAAGTAGTTTTCTGCATTAATTCTGGAGGTGGTTGGACCCCAAAAGCCAAATTTTCTTCAATTCTATTCTACTTTGGTTGCTACGCAGTTACTTCCCTTGTTAGCTCTTCACAGTAAAACAAAGAAACTTGTAAACAATTACACTATAATTAAAGGCGGGTATTCCACAAGTTTGACAGAACTTTGTGAATTTGTATGCTGAGTTTTTATTCAGTTATTCATTGTAACACCGTCTACAGATAATGTTACACAATTCTGAGGTCACTACATGTATTTGTTACGTGTGTTTATCAGATTTATCTCTTGTTTGTTGGAGAAAGTGAAGTGCTGTAGAGTGATATGTTGCAGATTCGTACAGCTTGCAGATTCGTACACTGGGAGTTTAAGGGTTTCTACTGCATGCATCATATCAATTTAAGACAAACTAATTACTTGACTATTAAACAAACAATCATGCCAGTCATTTCCAATGCATGCTTGTGTGTGCCTTGTAGATTCAGTCATTGTAGAGATTGTTATTTTCGACTCCGCTACAGCCTCTCATATACAGCAAGTGCCTCGTGGAGACAGGGGCATTCACAGAAGAGACAATGTACAACATCATTGATGTTTCTGGTGTTGTTCTTCCAGTTGCCATATGTAAGTAAAGGAGGCTCAGTAGCTGCTAGCGGCTGCAGTCCCGCTCCAGCTCTAGCCCTAAATTATATCAGAAACAAGTTTCTAGTTTTAAAAAAATGAAAACAGTTTCTAGGTATTTTCCAGCCCAGTGCTGGGCTACTAGTAGCTGGGGAATGTAATTGTCAAGAATTTTTCCATTAACAACAAACCTTATCAAATTCTGTGGAGCTAATTGCCAATGGAGGGTTTTATCAACAAGGGGCAGAAATGCTAGGATTAAACATTGGATAAAATAATTTATAGAAATTGCAGTTGGTGTCACTTTATGGACAACCCTCTCCGTATAATACTAGGAATGTGACACTACAAAACCTAATTAGATTTGACGGAGGTATCCTGAGGCCGCTTTTAGCACCTTTGTAAAGATCCTATCTTGGGGCTGAAGTATTAAGAAAACTGAGATTAAACATCGAAACAACTTTTTCGACTAACTGAAATTTGTGATAATTTTTGAACGGCCCTTGCATTACAATACAGGGAATGTGACACCACTGAACTGGTTTGTCTCTAAAGAAGTTATCTAGAGGCTGCCTACAGCACATTCGTTTGTTCGCATGTAGGAGATGCAGAATTAAGAAATGTTGGTGTATTGCTGAATTTTTTTATATATAGTGTTATCTCTTTGCGAAACTTTATGGACGGCCCTCTTTGTACAATACGAGGAATGTGACACCACAATACCTTTGTATTTCTAAAGTGGTTACCCTGAGACTTCTTAAACTGTCTTTGATTAGTTTCTATCTTGGGGCTGAAGTATTTAGAAATGCCAGGATTAAACAGTGGATAAAATGATTTATAGAAATTGCAGTTGGTCACAATGGTGTCAATTTATGGACAACCCTCTCCGTATAATACAAGGAATGTGACACTACAAAACCTAATTAGATTTGACGGAGGTATCCTGAGGCCGCTTTTAGCACCTTTGTAAAGATCCTATCTTGGGGCTGAAGTATTAAAAAAATGATATTAAACATTGAAACAACTTTTTTGACTAACTGAAATTTGTGATAATTTTTGAACGACCCTTGCATTACAATACAGGGAATGTGACACCACAGAACTGGTTTATCTCTAAAGAAGTTATCTAGAGGCTGCCTACAGCACATTCGTTTAGTTCGCATCTTGGAGATGAAGAATTAAGAAATGTTGGTTTATTGCTGAAAAGGATTTATAAATAGTGTTATCTTTTTGTGAAACATTATGAACGGCCCTCTTCGTACAATACATGGAATGTGACACCACAAAACCCATACAGTTCTAAAGTGGTTACCCAGAGGCTTCTTAAACTGACTTTGGTTAGTTGCTATCTTGGGGCTGAAGTATCTGGAAATGTTTGTATGAACCAGTGGATAAAATGATCATTAGTAATTGTAGTTGGTTACACTTTATGAACAGCCCTCTCCGTAAAATACCAGGAATGTGTCACAACAAAACCTATGCAGATTTAAAGGAGTTATTCAGAGGCTGCTTTAAGTACATTTCTTTAGATCTTAACTTGAACAAAGAACGTGACAACACAAAACAAATACAGGTTTGAATTATTTATCCAGAAGCCGCTGATAGCATCTTTGTTTAGATCCTATCTTGGGGCCGAGATACTAAGAAGTGCTTAGATAAAGCCCCGTGGATGTAAAAACTACCAGTGACTTTACTATGCATAACTTTATAAACGACCCTCTTCGTACAATACATGGAATGTGATAAAACAAAACCTACGTAGATCTAAAGTGGTTATCCCGAGGCTTCTTAAAATGACTTTGGTTAGCTCCTATCTTGGGGCTGAAGAATAAGGAAATGCTGGGATGAACCAGTAAATCAATTTTTTTATATAACTCGCAAATAGGCGCACTTCATGAACAACCCTCCCCGTACAATACAAGGTATGTGACACCACAAAATCTATACAGATTTGAAGGGAGTATACAGAGGCTGCTTAAAGCATCTTTGTTTCGATCCTATCTTGGGGCTGAAGAATTAAGAAATAATGATAAAACCCAATAAAACAAAAGTTCTTTAAGCTTTTGAAATTTGTGGCAATTTTGAACGGCCCTCTCATTACAGCACAATGAATGTGACACTACAAAATCTATGTAGTTTCAAAGTTGTTGCCCAGAAGCCTCTGACACTCTCTTTGTTTAGCTCCTATCTTGGGGCTAAAGAAGTAAGCAATAAACCAGGGGATGAAATAATTATCAGTGCTTTGACTTTGCGAAACTTATTAAACGACCCTCTTCATACAATTGATGGAATGTGACAACATTCAGCCCATATAAAAAGTTCAAATGTGGTTTCCCAGAGGCTTCTTAAAGTGAAATGGTCATGTCCTACTTTGGGGCTCAAGTATTTAGAGAAGCAGGGATGAACCAGTGGATGAAATGATTATTTGAATTAGAAACTTGTTACACTTTATGAACAGCCCACTCCGTACAATACAAAGAATGTGACACCACCAGACCTATACAAGTTTGAAGGAATTATCAAGAGGCTGTTTATAGCACCTCTGTTAAGATATTATCTTGGGGCTGAAGTATTTAGAAATAATGAGATAACCCAGTGAAACAACTGTTTTTTTTTTTTTTGTTTTTTTTTTTTATCGGAATTTGATATTTTTTGACACACAACTCGTGGAATGTGACATCATAGAACCGGTATATTTCTGAAGATGCTACCCAGAAGCTGCTTACATCATCGTTGTCTAGTTCGTTTCTTAGGGTTGAAGTATAAAGAAATGTTAGGCTGTAACCTTAAATGAATTTATAAATTATGATATCTATATTGCGACACTTTAGAAACGACCCTTTGCGTATTTTATATGGAATGTGACACCACAAACCCTATGTAGTTTTAAAGTGGTTGCTCAGAGGCCTCTGATACTGTCTTTGTTTAGTTCCTGTCTTGGGGCTGAAGCATTTAGAAATGTTTGGATAAACCGGCAGATAAAACAACTATCAGTGATTATACTTTGCGAAACTTTATGAACGGTCCTCTTCGTAACCTTCATGGAATGTGAAACCATAAAACCTAAACATGTAGTTCTGAAGTGGTTTCCCAGAGGCTTCCTACGGTGTTATGTTTAATTTTTACTTTGGGGCTGAAGTATTTAGAAAAGCCGGGATGAACCAGAGGATGAAATGATTATTAATAGAATTTGAAGTTTGTTACACTTTATGAACAGCCCTCTCCGTATAATACAAGGAATGTGACACCACGAGACCTATACAGGTGTGAAGGAATTATCCATAGACTGTTTATAGCACCCTTGTTTAGATCCTATCTTGGGGCTAAAGTATTTAGAAATAATGAGATATCCCAATGAAACAATTGCTTTCTTTATTGGTTGAAATTTGGTTGATTTTGAACGGCCCTCTCGTATCAACTCGTGGAATGTGACACCACAGAACAGGTATATTTCTAAAGATGATAATCAGAGCCTGCTTACATCACTTTTGTCTTGTTCGCATCTTGGGGCTGAAGTATGAAGAAATGTTGGGCTGTAACTAGAGATGAATTTATAGATTTAATATCTATATTGCAAAACTTTATGAACGGCCCTCTGCATATCATATATGGAATGTGACACTACAAAAGTTATGTAGTTCGAAAGTAGATGCTAAGAGGCTTCTTATACTGCCTTTATTTAGCTCCTATCTTAGGGCTGAAGAATTGAGAAATGTTTGGATAAACCAGTAGATGAAATAACTTTTAGTGTTTTCAACATGGGAAACTTTATGAACGGCCCTCTTCGTACAATACATGGAAATAGAAACCATAATGACATCTTAAGTGGTTTCCAAGATGTTTCTTAAAGTGTAATGTTTTTGTGTTTTTTTCCTGCATTTGGGATGAAGTATTTAGAAAAGCAAGTATGAACTAGTGGATTAAATGTTTCTTAGAATTTGAAGTTTGTTACACTTTATGAACAGCCCTCTTTATACAATACAAGGAATGTGACACCACAATACCTATATAGGTTTAAAGAAATTATCCAGAGGTTGCTTATAGCAACTTTCGGTAGATCCTGTCTTGGGGCTGAAGTATTAAGAAATAATGAAATAACCAAGTGAAAGAACTGTTTTCCCTGTTTTGGTTTTTAAATTGAAATGTGATGATTTTAGAGCGGCCGTCTCGTTACGTGACGTGGAATGTGACACCACAGAATAGGTACATTTTCGAGATGTTACCCAGAGGCTGCTTTCATCACTTTTGTCTTGTTCATATCTTGGGGCTGAAGTATGAAGAAATGTTGGGCTGTAACTGAAGTTGAATTTATAGATTATGATATCTATATTTTAAAACTGAAATAAACGATCCTCTGGATCACATATATGGAAAATGACACCACAAAACCTATGTAGTTCGAAAGTAGATGCTAAGAGACTTCTAATACTTCCTTTATTTAGCTCCTATCTTGGGGCTGAAGAATTGAGAAATGATTGGATAAACCAGTAGATGAAATAACTTTTAGTGATATTAACTTGCGAAACTTTATGAACGGCCCTCTTCGTACAATACATGGAAATAGAAACCATAATGACATCTTAAGTGGTTTCCAAGATGTTTCTTAAAGTGTAATGTTTTTGTGTTTTTTTCCTGCATTTGGGATGAAGTATTTAGAAAAGCAAGTATGAACTAGTGGATTAAATGTTTCTTAGAATTTGAAGTTTGTTACACTTTATGAACAGCCCTCTTTATACAATACAAGGAATGTGACACCACAATACCTATATAGGTTTAAAGAAATTATCCAGAGGTTGCTTATAGCAACTTTCGGTAGATCCTGTCTTGGGGCTGAAGTATTAAGAAATAATGAAATAACCAAGTGAAAGAACTGTTTTCCCTGTTTTGGTTTTTAAATTGAAATGTGATGATTTTAGAGCGGCCGTCTCGTTACGTGACGTGGAATGTGACACCACAGAATAGGTACATTTTTCGAGATGTTACCCAGAGGCTGCTTTCATCACTTTTGTCTTGTTCATATCTTGGGGCTGAAGTATGAAGAAATGTTGGGCTGTAACTGAAGTTGAATTTATAGATTATGATATCTATATTTTAAAACTGAAATAAACGATCCTCTGGATCACATATATGGAAAATGACACCACAAAACCTATGTAGTTCGAAAGTAGATGCTAAGAGACTTCTAATACTTCCTTTATTTAGCTCCTATCTTGGGGCTGAAGAATTGAGAAATGATTGGATAAACCAGTAGATGAAATAACTTTTAGTGATATTAACTTGCGAAACTTTATGAACGGCCCTCTTCGTAAGCTTACAATACATGGAAATAGAAACCATAATGACCATAATGACATCTAAAGTGGTTTACCAGAGGCTTCTAAAAAGGTAATGTTTTTTTTTTTTTTTTTTTTTTTTTGGCCTGCTTTGGGGATGAAGTCTTTAGAAAAGCAAGTATGAACTCCCTTTTTTGTTTTTTAAAATTGAAATTTGATAATTTTTGAATGGCTCTCTAGTTACGTCACGTGGAATGTGACACCAAAGAACAGGTATATTTCTCAAGATGTTACCCGGAGGCTGCTTACATCATTTTTGTCTTGTTCGTATCTTGGGGCTGAAGTATAAAAAAATGATGGGCTGTAACTAGAGATGAATTTATAGCTTATGATATCTATATTGCAAACTTTAACGAACGGCCCTTTGCATACCCTATATGGAAGGTGACACCACAAAACCTATGTAGTTCGAAAGTAGATGACAAGAGGCTTCTAATACTGTCTTTGTTTAGTTCCTATCTTGGGGCTGAAGCATTAAGAAATGTTTGGATAAACCAGTAGTTGAAATAACTTACAGTATTTTCAACTTGCGAAACTTTATGAACAGCCCTCTTCGTACAATGCATGGAAATAGAAACCATAATGACATCTAAAGTGGTTTTCCAGAGGCTTCTTAAAGTGCAATGGGTTTTTTCTGGTTTGGGGATGAAGTATTTAGAAAAGCAAATATAAACTAGTGGATGACTGTTTTTTTTAGAATTTGAAGTTTGTTACACTTTGTGAACAGCCCTCTTTGTACAATACAAGGAATGTGACACCACAAGACCTATACAAGTTTAAAGAAGTTTTCCAGAGGCTGCTAATCGCGCCTATAGTTAGATCCTATCTTGGGGCTGAAGTATTAAGAAATAATGAAATAACCCAGGAAAACAACTGTTTTCCCCTTTTTTTTTAAATTGAAATTCGATAATTCTTGAACGACCCTCTCGTTACGTCACGTGGAATGTGACACCACAGAACATGTATATTTCATGAGATGTTACCCAGAGGCTGTTTACATCATTTTTGTCTTGTCCGTATCTTGGGGCTGAAGTACAAATGTTGGGCTGTAACGAGAGATGAATTTATAGATAATGTTAGCTATATTGCAAACTTTTATGAACGGCCCTCTGCATACCATATATGGAATGTGACAACACAAAACCAATGTAGTTGGAAAGTATATGACAAGAGGCTTTTAATACTGTCTTTGTTTAGTTCCTATCTTGGGGCTGAAGCATTAAGAAATGTTTCGATAAACCAGTAGATGAAATAACTTGTAGTGATTTCAACTTGCGAAACATTATGAACGGACCTCTTCGTACATACATGGAAATAGAAACCAAAATGACATCTAAAGTTGTTTTCCAGATGCTTCTAAAAGTGTAACGTTAATTTTCCTGCTTTGGGGATATAGTATTTTGAAAAGCCGGAGTGAACCAGTGGATGAATTCATATGTAGAATTTGAAGTTTGTTTCACTTTATGAACAGCCCTCTCCGTACATTACAAGGAATGTGACACCACAATACCTATACAGGTTTGAAGGAATTATTCAGAGGCTGTTTATAGCATCTTTGTTAAGATCCTATCATGGGGTGGAAGTATATAGAAATAATGAGATAACTCAATGAAATTTCTTTTTTTTTTTTTTTTTGATTGAAATTTGTTTGATTTTGAACGGCCCTTTCGTATCAACTCGTGGAATGTGACACCCCAGAAAAGGTATATTTCTCAAGATATTAATCAGAGCCTGCTTATATCACTTTTGTCTTGTTCGCATCTTGGGTCTGTCGGTAAATAGAACTGTAGGGCTGTAACTAGAGATGAATTAATAGATTATAATATCTATATTTTAAAACTTTTTGAACGGCCCTATGGATACCATATATGGAATGTGACACCACAACACCTATGGAGTTCAAAGGTAGATGCCAAGAGGCTTCTAATATTGTCTTTGTTTAGTTCCTATCTTGGGGCTGAAGCATTGAGAAATGTTTGGATAAACCAGTAGTTGAAATAACTTTCAGTGATTTCAACTTGCGAAACTTTATGAACGGCCCTCTTCGTACAATACATGGAAATAGAAACCATATTGACATCTAAAGTGGTTTCCCAGAGGCTTCTAAAAGTGTAATGTGTTTTTCTGCTTTGGGGTTGAAGTATTTAGAAAAGAAAGTATAAACTAGTGGATGAAATGTTTTTTTTAGAATTTGAAGTTTGTTACACTTTATGAACAGCCCTCTTTGTACAATACAAGGAATGTGACACCACAAGACATATACAGATTAAAAGACATTAACCAGAGGCTGCTTATAGCGCCTTTCGTTAGATCCTATCTTGGGGCTAAAGTATTTAGAAATAATGAAATATCCAAGCGGAAACAACTGTTTTCCCTTTTTTGTTTTTTTTTTAAATTGAAATTTGATAATTTTTGAACTGCCCTATCGTAACGTCACGTGCAATGTGACACCACAGAACATGTATATTTCTAAAGATGTTACCCAGAGGCTGGTTACGTCATTTTTGTCTTGTTCGTATCTTGGGGCTGATGTATATATGTTGGGCTGTAACTAGAGATGAATGTATACATTATAATATCTATATTGCAAACTTTTATGAACGGCCCTCAGCGTACCCTATATGGAATGTGACACCACAAGATCTATGGAGTTCAAAAGTAGATGCCAAGAGGCTTCTTATACTATCTTTGTTTAGTTCATACCTTGGGGCTGAAGCATTAAGAAATGACTGGATAAACCAGTAGAGGAAAACTTGTAGTGATTTCAACTTGCGAAACTTTATGAACGGACCTCTTCGTACATACATGGAAATAGAAACCACAATGACATCTAAAGTGTTTTCCAGAGGCTTCTAAAAGTGTAACGTTAATTTTCGCTTAGATGAGACTATATGACTGCATTAGACTCACCTCAGAGATAATCGATCTTTACCAGTTTTTTGTGCGGAAAATGAGCGCTGAATTAAGCTCACGGTAATTTTTTTGGGAAAGCAACTCTGCCGTTTTCACTTTTGCCTCTCTTCTCAGTGGGGGACAACTCTTGAAAGCAGGAATTTGCTCCTTTAGGAGTAAGTTCTTTCCTTTAAGAGTAGACCACTGGGAACAGCTACGCCATCCAGAAAAGCAATTTGTTCCCTTTGCATAAGTGACAGAAAAAAATGGATGTGTACCCAAGCAAGTATTTAAAAACGTATGTTGTGTTAACTCATCAGTGAAATGAGTCCACACAAAATGAGCCGCGACACGACAAAACCAACAATGTGGTTGTGCGGCCAGCGCAGGCTCAGATCAGCCTGGGCATCCGCACAGTCTGGTCAGAGTCTTCGCTGTCCGGATGGAGGTAGCTTAGACCCTTAGCTACCCTTCAAGCCGTAAGCGAAGAGTCTGACTGGCCTGGGCGGACACCCAGGCTAATCTGAGTCTACCCTGGGACCACAACCACATTGTTGGTTTTCTCGTGTCGCGGCTCAATGTCATATGTTTTAGTAGGAAAATGTTAAAATTGACCACTGAAACTTGTTGGCTATCCATATTAAACGGCCCACCAAAGAGGTAATTTCGGGTTTAATTGAAAAAAAAAGCCTCTAAGTCATGGGTTCTGATCGAACATACACAACATAGATCTTCCTGGTAAATGAAAAAATGAGCACTAAAACGTGTGTTTGTTTGTTTGAATAGTAGCGGGAAAGCAACTAGGATAGCACATAGGGTAAATACCAGCACCCTAACCCATCAACCAAACCTTTGGAATTACTTTTGGTCCAGCTAGTGGACATGCGAAGTGTTGCAACATCACGTTACATTATTCAACGGGCTCAAGTAAAAAGTAATCTTGAAATAAGCAAGTTTAAAAACGAAAGGATTTATAAATTGCACTTTTTGATCATTGGGCTGAAGTATGAATTATAAAATATGATATCTATTTTGCGACACTTTATAAACGGCCCTCGCATACCATATATGGAATGTGACACAACAAACCCCATATAGTTTTTAACTCCTTGCCCAGAGGCTTCTGAAAATATCTTTGTTTAGTTCCTATCTTGGGGCTGAAACATTAAGAAATGTTTGGATAAACCAGTAGATGAAATAATAATCAGCGATTTTTCTTTGCGAAACTTAATGAACGCCCCCTTAAAGTGTAATGGTTATTTCCTTCTTTATGGATGAAGTATTTAGAAAGGCAGGGATGGACGAGTATACATACGAAATGATTTTTATAATTTGAAGCTAGTTACATTGTGAACAGCCCTCTCCGTACAGTACAAAGAATGTGACACCACAAGACCTATATATATTTGAAGGAATTATCCAGAGGCTGTTTATATCACCCTTGATTATGTCCTATCTTGGGGCCGAAGTATTTCAAAATAATGAGATAACCCTGAGAAACGACTATTTTTTGCATTGAAATTTGATATTTCTTGAACGGCCCTCTAGATACAACTCATGGAATGTGACACCACATAACAGGTATTTTTCTCAAGATGTCACCCAGAGCCTCCTTACATAAGCTTTGTCTATATTTCGTATCTTGGGGTTGAAGAATAAAAAAATGTTGGGCTGTAACAGAAAATGAATTTATAAATTATGATAACTATTTTGCGACACTTTATTAACGGCCCTCTGCGTACCATTTATGGAATGTGACACCACAAACCCTATGTAGTTTTAAAGTTGTTGCCCATAGGCTTCTGATAATTTCTTTATTTAGTTCCTATCTTGGGGCTGAAACATTTAGAAAGGTTTGGATAAACCAGTAGATGAAATGATTATCAGTGATTTTAAATTGCGAAACTTAATGAACGGCCCCCCTTCGTACAATAGTGGAATACGACACCATAAACCTATATAGAAAGTTCAAAAGTGGATTCCCAGAGGCTTCTTAAGGTGTTATGGTTATTTCCTGCTTTGTGGATGAAGCATTTAGAAAAGGAGGGATGAACGAGCGGATGAAATGATTATTATAATTTGAAGTTGGTTACACCGTGTCCAGCCCTCTCCGTTCAATACAAAGAATGTGACACAACAAGACCTATATATGTTTGAAGGAATTATCCAGAGGCTATTTATAGCACCCTTGTTTAGATCCTATGTTGGGGCTGAAGTATTTGTAAATAATGAGATAACCCAGAGAAACGACTATTTTTTTAATTGAAATTTGATATTTTTTGAACGGCCCTCTCATAACAACACGTGGAGTGTGACACCACAGAACAGGTATATTTCTCAAGATGTTACCCCAAAGCCTGCTTACATTGTGTTTAAGTCGTATCTTGGGTTTGAAGAATAAAGAAATATTGGGCTGTAACTGTAAATGAATGTATAAACTATGATATCTATTTTGCGAAACTTTATAAACGGCCCTCTGCGTACTGTATATGGAATGTGACACCACAGAACCTATGTAGCTCTAAGATGGTTGCCCAGAGGCCTCTGATAATGTTTTGTTTAGTACCAATCTTGGGGCTGAAGCATTAACACATGTTTTGATAAACCAGTAGATGAAATAACTATCAGTGAGTTTACTCTGCAAAACTTTATGAACAGCCCTCTTCGTAAGATACAAGGAATGTGACACCATAAAACCTACGCATATAGTTCTGAACTGGCTCCCAGAGGCATCCTTACGTGTAATGGTTATTTTTCGCTTTTGGGGCTGAAGAATTGAGAAAAGCCGGGATGAACCAGTTGATGAATTGATTATTAGAATTTTCAGTTTGTAACAATTTGTGGACAGCCCTCTCCGTACAAGACAAGGAATGTGACACCACAAGACCTATACGGGTTTGAAGAAATTATCTTGAGGCTGTTTAAAGAAACTTTGTTTAGATCCTATCTTGGGGCTTAAGTATTTAGAAATTATGAGATAACCCAGTGAAACAACTGTTGATTTTTTTTTTCTTATTGAAATTTGATATTTAAACGGCCCTCTCGTAACATTTCGTTGAATGTGACACCAGAGAACAGTTATATTTCTCAAGATATTACCCAGCGGCCGATAACGTCATTTTTGTCTTGTTCGTATCTTGGGTTTGAGGTTTGAGAAATGTTGGGCTGTAACTGAAGATTAATTTATAGATTATGATATCTATATTGCAAAACTTTTTAAACGGCCCTCTGCGTACCATATAGGGAATGTGACACCACAAAACCTATGTAGTTCTAAAGAAGTTGCCAAGAGGCTTCTAAAACTGTTTTTGTGAAGTTCCTATCTTGAGGCTTTAGCATAAAGAAATGTTTGGATAAACCAGTAGATTAACTAACTTTTAGTGATTTCAACTTGTGAAACTTTATAAACGGCCCTCTTAATACAATACATGGAATGTGAAACCATAACGACATATAAAGTGGTTACCCAGAGGCTTCTCAAAGTGTAATGTTGTTTTTGGATCCTGCTTTTGGAATAAAGTATTTAGAAAAGCAAGTATGAACTAGCAGATGAAATAACTTTTAGAACTTGAAGTTTGTTACACTTTATGAACAGCCCTCTCCGTACAATACAAGGAATGTGACACCACAAGACCTATACAGATTGGAAGGAATTATCCAGAATCTATTTATAGCATCTTTGTTTAGATCCTATCTTGGGGCTGTTGTATTAATAAATGGTGAGATAACCCTGAAAAACGACTATTTTTTAAATTGAAATTTGATATTTTTGAACGGCCCTCCAGATACAACTCGTGGAATGTGACACCACAGGACAGGTATATTTCTCAAGAGGGTACCCAGAGGCCGCTTACATCATCTTTGTCTAGGTCGTATCTTGGGGCTGAAGTGTAAAGAAATGTTTGGATAAATCAGTAGATGAAATAACTTTTAACGATTTCAACTTGCGAAACATTTTGAACGGCCCTCTCCGTACTATACAAGGATGTGACACCACAAGGCCTATACAGGTTTGAAGGAACTATCCAGAGGCTGCTTATAGCACCTTTAGTTAGTTCCTATCTTGGGGCTGAAGTATTTAGAAAAAATGAAATAACCCAGTGAAACAACTGTTTTTAATTGAAATTTTATCATTTTTGAACGGCCCTCTTGTCATAATACGTGGAATATGACACCACAGAACCGGTATATTTCTCAAGATGTTACCCAGAGGTTGCTTACATCACTTTTGTCTTGTTCGTATCTTAGAGATGAAGTATATAGAAATGTTGGGCTGTAACTGTAAATGAATGTTTTAACTATGATATCTATTTTGCGAAACTTTATAAACGGCCCTCTGCGTACTGTATATGGAATGTGACACCACAGAACCTATGTAGTTCTTAGGTGGTTGCCCAGAGGCCTCTGCTTATGTCTTTGTTTAGTACCTATCTTGGGGCTGAAGCATTAACAAATGTATTGATAAACCAGTAGATGAAATAACTATCAGTGATTTTACTCTGCAAAACTTTATGAACAGCCCTCTTCGTAAGATACAAGGAATGACACACTATAAAACCTACACATATAGTTCTGAACTGGTTTCACAGAGGCATCCTAGGTTGTTATGGTTATTTTTCGCTTTTGGGACTGAAGAATTGAGAAAAGCCGGGATGAACCAGTTGATGAATTGATTACTATAAATTCAGTTTGTAACAATTTTTGGACTACCCTCTCCCGTACAAAACAAGGAATGTGACACCACAAGACCTATACAGGTTTGAAGAAATTATCCTGAGGCTGTTTAAAGAAACTTTGTTTAGATCCTATCTTGGGGCTGAAGTATTTAGAAATAATGAGATAACCCAATGAAACAACTGTTGATTTTTTTTTCTTCTTGAAATTTGATATTTTTTAACGGTCCTCTCGTAACATTTCGTTGCAAGTGACACCAGAGAATGTTATATTTATCAAGATATTACCCAGCGGCTGATTACGTCATTTTTGTCTTGTTCGTATCTTGGGTTTGAAGTATAAAGAAATGTTGGGCTGTAACTGAAGATGAATTTATAGATTATGATATCTATATTGCAGAACTTTATAAACGGCCCTCTGCGTACCATATATGGAATGTGACACCAAAAAACCTATGTTGTTCTAAAGTAGTTGCCAAGAGGCTTTTAAAACTGTTTTTGTGTAGATCCTATCTTGAGGCTGGGGCATTAAGAAATGTTTGGATAAACCAGTAGATTAACAAACTTTTAGTGATTTCAACTTGTGAAACTTTATGAACGCCCCTCTTAATGAAATACATGGAATGTGAAACCATAACGACATATAAAGTGGTTATCCAGAGGCTTCTCCAAGTGTAATGTTGTTTTTTGATCCTGCTTTTGGGATAAAGTATTTAGAAAAGCAAGTATGAACTAGCAGATGAAATAACTTTTAGAATTTGAAGATTGTTACACTTTATGAACAGCCCTCTCCGTGCAATACAAGGAATGTGACAGCACAAGACCTATACAGGTTTGAAGGAATTGTCCAGAGGCTGTTTATAGCATCTTTGTTTAGATCCTATCTTTGGGCTGAACTATTAATAAATAATGATATAACTCTGAAAAACGACTATGTTTTTTAATCGAAATTTGATATTTTTTGAACGGCCCTCTAGATTCAACTCTATGAATGTGACACCACAGAACAGGTATATTTCTCAAGAGGGTGTCCAGAGGCTGCTTACATCATCTTTGTCTAGGTCGTATCTTGGGGCTGAAGTGTAAAGAATGTTTGAATAAACCAGCAGAATAAATAACTTTTAGCGATTTCAACTTGTGAAACTTGATGAACGGCCCTCTCCGTACAATACAATGAATGAGACACCGCAAGACCTATACAGGTTTGAAAAAATTATCCAGAGGCTGCTTATAGCACCCTTAGTTAGTTCCTATCTTGGGGCTGAAGCATTGAGAAATGTTTGGATAAACCAGTAGATTAACTAACTTTTAGTGATTTCAACTTGTGAAACTTTATGAACGGCCCTCTTAATACAATACATGGAATGTGAAACCATAACGAAGCATTAAGTGGTAACCCAGAGGCATCTCAAAGTGTAATGATTTGATTTTGGATCCTGCTTTTGGGATAAAGTATTTAGAAAAGCAAGTATGGAGTAGCAGATGAAATAGCTTTTAGAATTTGAAGATTGTTACACTTTATGAACAGCCCTCTTCGTAAAATACAAGGAATGTGACACCACAAGACCTATACAGGTTTGAAGGAATTGTCCAGAGGCTGTTTACAGCATCTTTGTTTAGATCCTATCTTGGGGCTGAAGTATTAATAAATAATGAGATAACCCTGAAAAAGACTATTTTTTTATTTGAAATTTGATATTTTTTGAACGGCCCTCTAGATACAACTCTTGGAATGTGACACCACAGGGCAGGTATATTTCTCAAGAGGGTACCCAGAGGCTGCTTACATCATCTTTGTCTAGGTCGTATCTTGGGGCTGAAGTGTAAAGAAATGTTTGGATAAACCCGTAGATGACATAACTTTTAGCAATTTCAACTTGCGAAACTTTATGAACGGCCCTCTCCGTACAATATAAGGAATGTGACACCACAAGACCTATGCAGGTCTGAAGGAATTATCCAGAGGCTGCTTATAGCACCTTTAGTTAGTTCCTATCTTGGGGCTGAAGTATTTAGAAATAATGAAATAACCCAGTGAAACAACTGTTTTAATTGAAATTTTATAATTTTTGAATGGCCCTCTCGTTATAATACGTGGAATAAGACAACACAGAACCGGTATATTTCTCAAGATGTTACCCAGAGGCTGCTTACATCACTTTTGTCTTGTTCGTATCTTTGGCTGAAGTTTAAAGAAATGTTGGGCTGTAATTGTAAATGAATTTATAGATTATGATATCTATATTGCGACACTTTATAAACGGCCCTCTGCGTACCATATAGGGAATGTGACACCACAAAACCTATGTAGTATTAAAGTGAGTTCCCAGAAGCCTCTGATACGGTCTTTGTTTAGTTCCTATCTTGGGGCTGAAGCATTGAGAAATGTTTGGATAAACCAGTAGATGAAATAACTTTTAGTGATTTCAACTTGTGAAACTTTATGAACGGCCCTCTTAATACAATACATGGATTGTGAAACCATAACGAATTATAAAGTGGTTATCCAGAGGCTTCTCAAAGTGTAATGTTGTTTTTTGGATCCTGCTTTTGTGCTAAAGTATTTAGAAAAGCAAGTATGAACTAGCAGATGAAATGGCTTTTAGAATTCGAAGATTGTTACACTTTATGAACAGCCCTCTTCGTACAATACAAGGAATGTGACACCACAAGACCTATACAGGTTTGAAGTAATTGTCCAGAGGCTGTTTACAGCATCTTTGTTTAGATCCTATCTTGGGGCTGAAGTATTAATAAATAATGAGATAACCCTGAAAAAGACTATTTTTTTATTTGAAATTTGATATTTTTTGAACGGCCCTCTAATAACAACTCGTGGAATGTGACACCACAGGGCAGGTATATTTCTCAAGAGGGTACCCAGAGGCTGCTTACATCATCTTTGTCTAGGTCGTATCTTGGGGCTGAAGTGTAAAGAAATGTTTGGATAAACCCGTAGATGACATAACTTTTAGCAATTTCAACTTGCGAAACTTTATGAACGGCCCTCTCCGTACAATATAAGGAATGTGACACCACAAGACCTATGCAGGTCTGAAGGAATTATCCAGAGGCTGCTTATAGCACCTTTAGTTAGTTCCTATCTTGGGGCTGAAGTATTTAGAAATAATGAAATAACCCAGTGAAACAACTGTTTTAATTGAAATTTTATAATTTTTGAATGGCCCTCTCGTTATAATACGTGGAATAAGACAACACAGAACCGGTATATTTCTCAAGATGTTACCCAGAGGCTGCTTACATCACTTTTGTCTTGTTCATATCTTTGGCTGAAGTTTAAAGAAATGTTGGGCTGTAATTGTAAATGAATTTATAGATTATGATATCTATATTGCGACACTTTATAAACGGCCCTCTGCGCACCGTATATGGAATGTGACACCACAAAACCTATGTAGTATTAAAGTGAGTTCCCAGAAGCCTCTGATACGGTCTTTGTTTAGTTCCTATCTTGGGGCTGAAGCATTGAGAAATGTTTGGATAAACCAGTAGATGAAATAACTTTTAGTGATTTCAACTTGTGAAACTTTATGAACGGCCCTCTTAATACAATACATGGATTGTGAAACCATAACGAATTATAAAGTGGTTATCCAGAGGCTTCTCAAAGTGTAATGTTGTTTTTTTTGATCCTGCTTTTGTGCTACAGTATTGAGAAAAGCAAGTATGAACTAGCAGATGAAATAGCTTTTAGAATTCGAAGATTGTTACACTTTATGAACAGCCCTCTTCGTACAATACAAGGAATGTGACACCACAAGACCTATACAGGTTTGAAGTAATTGTCCAGAGGCTGTTTACAGCATCTTTGTTTAGATCCTATCTTGGGGCTGAAGTATTAATAAATAATGAGATAACCCTGAAAAAGACTATTTTTTTATTTGAAATTTGATGTTTTTTGAACGGCCCTCTAGATACAACTCGTGGAATGTGACACCACAGAGCAGGTATATTACTCAAGAGGGTACCCAGAGGCTGCTTACATCATCTTTGTCTAGGTCGTATCTTGGGGCTGAAGTGTAAAGAAATGTTTGGATAAACCCGTAGATGACATAACTTTTAGCAATTTCAACTTGCGAAACTTTATGAACGGCCCTCTCCGTACAATATAAGGAATGTGACACCACAGGACCTATGCAGGTCTGAAGGAATTATCCAGAGGCTGCTTATAGCACCTTTAGTTAGTTCCTATCTTGGGGCTGAAGTATTTAGAAATAATGAAATAACCCAGTGAAACAACTGTTTTAATTGAAATTTTATAATTTTTGAACGGCCCTCTCGTTATCATACGTGGAATAAGACAACACAGAACCGGTATATTTCTCAAGATGTTACCCAGAGGCTGCTTACATCATTTTTGTCTTGTTCGTATCTTTGGCTGAAGTTTAAAGAAATGTTGGGCTGTAATTGTAAATGAATTTATAGATTATGATATCTATATTGCGACACTTTATAAACGGCCCTCTGCGCACCGTATATGGAATGTGACACCACAAAACCTATGTAGTATTAAAGTGAGTTCCAAGAAGCCTCTGATACGGTCTTTGTTTAGTTCCTATCTTGGGGCTGAAGCATTGAGAAATGTTTGGATAAACCAGTAGATGAAATAACTTTTAGTGATTTCAACTTGTGAAACTTTATGAACGGCCCTCTTAATACAATACATGGAATGTGGAACCATAACGAATTACAAAGTGGTTATCCAGAGGCTTCTCAAAGTGTAATAATGTTTTTTGGATCCTGCTTTTGTGCTAAAGTATTTAGAAAAGCAAGTATGAACTAGCAGATGAAATAGCTTTTAGAATTCGAAGATTGTTACACTTTATGAACAGCCCTCTTCGTACAATACAAGGAATGTGACACCACAAGACCTATACAGGTTTGAAGTAATTGTCCAGAGGCTGTTTACAGCATCTTTGTTTAGATCCTATCTTGGGGCTGAAGTATTAATAAATAATGAGATAACCCTGAAAAAGACTATTTTTTTTATTTGAAATTTGATATTTTTTGAACGGCCCTCTAGATACAACTCGTGGAATGTGCCACCACAGAGCAGGTATATTACTCAAGAGGGTACCCAGAGGCTGCTTACATCATCTTTGTCTAGGTCGTATCTTGGGGGTGAAGTGTAAATAAATGTTTGGATAAACCCGTAGATGAAATACTTTTTAGCAATTTCAACTTGCGAAACTTTATGAACGGCCCTTCCCGTACAATACAAGGAATGTGACACCACAAGACCTATACAGGTTTGAAGGAATTGTCCAGAGGCTGTTTACAGCATCTTTGTTTAGATCCTATCTTGGGGCTGAAGTATTAATAAATAATGAGATAACCCTGAAAAAGACTATTTTTTTATTTGAAACTTGATATTTTTTGAACGGCCCTCTAGATACAACTCGTGGAATGTGACACCACAGAGCAGGTATATTACTCAAGAGGGTACCCAGAGGCTGCTTACATCATCTTTGTCTAGGTCGTATCTTGGGGGTGAAGTGTAAAGAAATGTTTGGATAAACCCGTAGATGAAATACTTTTTAGCAATTTCAACTTGCGAAACTTTATGAACGGCCCTCTCCGTACAATACAAGGAATGTGACACCACAAGACCTATACAGGTTTGAAGGAATTGTCCAGAGGCTGCTTATAGCACCTTTAGTTAGTTCCTATCTTGGGGCTGAAGTATTTAGAAATAATGAAATAACCCAGTGAAACAACTGTTTTAATTGAAATTTTACAATTTTTGAACGGCCCTCTCGTTATCATACGTGGAATAAGACAACACAGAACCGGTATATTTCTCAAGATGTTACCCAGAGGCTGCTTACATCACTTTTGTCTTGTTCGTATCTTTGGCTGAAGTTTAAAGAAATCTTGGGCTGTAATTGTAAATGAATTTATAGATTATGATATCTATATTGCGACATTTTATTAACGACCCTCTGCGCACCGTATATGGAATGTGACACCACAAAACCTATGTAGTATTAAAGTGAGTTCCCAGAAGCCTCTGATACGGTCTTTGTTTAGTTCCTATCTTGGGGCTGAAGCATTGAGAAATGTTTGGATAAACCAGTAGATGAAATAACTTTTAGTGATTTCAACTTGCGAAACTTTATGAACGGCCCTCTCAGGATGCGATTCTTGGAAGATTTGGGTACTCAAAAGCTTCTTAACTGTCTTAGATAATTAATCTGACAATGATAAAAACCACAATTACTGGGGCAAACAGAGTAACTTTATTTCAGACCATCTGATCGGAGATCTATGTGCACGTTTGCAACCATTTGTGCCACATGTCCTGGTAAATCAGTTGGACCAGCGCAAATTCAGACAATCGAGCCATTTAGAGAGTTTGGTAGGTGCATCAATATTTTGGAGCAAATACGGTGCTGAATGGATTCAAGTATACCAAAATCACCACCGTTTGGAACATCTGCAGAGTGGCACGATTGGATGAAATGTAAAGGACCACTGACAAAATGAAAATAGCTTCGTAAATTATCATTATTTATATCTAGTTCGTATATGAAGAAGTGCTAGGATATAGATCCAGTAATTAGAAATTTCCTTAGTCTAGACTATAAGTATCTTTCATGGGTATGAGGTGTGGACAGAAAAAAACCGTCACGAGGGTCACTGTTCGGCATCACGAGGCTTGCCGAGTGATGCCGAACAGTGATCCCGAGTGACGGATTTTTCTATCCGCACCTCACACCCATGATAGATACTTTTTCTTGCACACCACGTTTTGTATTATCTTTAGCCTTGTTTAAATGTGTAATTTTAGTGCCTCAGAGGTTTCTGTTTGATTTTGAAAGAAGGCACCGCTTTCAACGACCGCCATTCGGTTCTTTACGTCAACGTCTGGCATGCATAAACTGACGTCATTTTGCCGTTTTCGTGACGTAATCATCTCAAACGCTAACGTCACTTGACGACGCAGATACGTGACCTCCATTACAACCAATGCATTGAATGCTCGTGATTTTTATCCGGTCCTGGGTGAGATAACATGGGTGAGATAAGATTTGTAGGTACAGGGGAAGCACGCGGATATCCTTATCCGGTGTGCAAGAAAGTGATTTATAGGTCAGTGGTCTACAAAAAAAATAATAAGCCGCGTCACGACAAAACCAACAAAGTGGCATGTGCGCCCAGCGAAGACTCAGACCAGCCTGGGCATCCGCCCAGTCTGACCAGAGTCTTCGCTGCCCGCATGGAGGTAGAGTAAGGGGACATGGCTTCGCACAGGGCATGGCTTCGCACACCTACGGGATTTCTTAGTATGTGTCATTCATCAGTTGTCTGAACATCATTTTGTTTTGCAAATATTTCAAGGTTGTATAAATGAAGGCCTTTGACATCACTTTCGCGTGCAGTGCATCACGTGCATTTTGGCGCCCAAAATATTTAAAACATTCAGATCAAAGTCGGAAAAGTTTGACATTTTTAGCACAGGTAATATTATTGATAGCACACTGTCGAAATTTGGCTACTGAAGTGTCATTGAAATTGTCATTTGCTCTCTTCAGAATACAAACTGCACAATCACCAAAACGTATGCCGGTTATATAGACAGCAAAGATTTTCCATGCTACGGGGTATGAATTTTGTCCCTCACTTTTATAAGAAAAGTCCGCATATTATTTTTAGCTGTCAACCTTTTTTGTAGTAAGTCCACTGTAAGATTACATAGTCGAGATGTGATGGATTCAACAACAAATGTCAGTTATTTATTAACCGGCGTTTTAAAATCAAATAAAATTCTGAAAATCGCTGATTTTTGTCTGTCCATTTATGGAAGAAACATTGACATTATACTATTACCCTGCAAACTATAAATAAAAATAGCATATTAGCTGTTGTTTTATGATTTTCATTTATTAGTTCTAAGGTGTACGACACAGTATTCAAAGACGTCTAGAATGCTTCCATTTCCTGCCAGAAGAGGTGTGCGAAGCCATGTCCCCATATACCAAAAATGTCACGCAGAACTGCACTATATATTACCGCACGTGCTACTTATGACGTCAGGGTCTGAGACCAAAGATTTTCATACTTAATTTCCAGAAAGAGTCAAGGTATATTATGATATGAAGAAACAGGCGTTATTTTACAAGCTTTGTCAGCAAATGCCGCAAAAGTCATAAAAGTGTGCGAAGCCATGTCCCCTTACTCTAGTCCAGACCCATAGCTACCTTTTGAGCGCAAAGTGAAGACTCTGGTCAGACTAGGTTGATGCCCAGACTGATCTGAGTCTTTGCTAGGCGCACATGCCACATTGTTGATTTTGTCGTGTCGCGTGTCAAATGTTAATCCTATGAGGTGCGGTGTACATAATAAAAATTATAAATATACATTAGAAAAACACACACGGAAGACTCTGATGAGCCTGTACAAATTTCGAAATAATCGAATTAGGTTCGTGGTAAAAGGTGATGGCTTTTACCCGTATCAAGGGAGATAAATTATAGCTCGCGGCTATCGGCGGCTGAAAATTTTTATCGCTCGCTGTCTTGATTTCGGTTTCTGCACATAAACAAAAACTTTACACTTTCGGATTAGTTCTTTGAACCGAGAAAACTACACTCGCAAAGAAAAGCAAGTGGTGGTTTCTTGGACTCGCAGTCTGTAAATTTTGGTCGCATTTTGCGAGTATGCGAGTCTAAATTCGAACCCTGTGTGCACTTAGTACTGGTTAACCGCTTAGGAGGTCTAAGCCTGCCCAGGAATAGTGTGGTTAGGTTAACTGACCGTCCCGACATGACCTAGTTGTTTACCGTGGACGTTAAGCATCAAATCAACCAACCAACCTTAGACGCATAGACAATAGATGTAAAACTCTGTTTAGACTGCACAGAGGTGCAGGCTGGTCGGTGTTTAAACTTGTCGCATACTCTGTAAGGTATTTTTCCCCGGAGTGCACATTATATCTTGATTATTATATATGACGGATAACTTTGATCATTAATGGTGTAAAAGTGACGCATGAAAGTTTTGATATTTCTGTCTTGTGTATGGGTATAGTTTGTGTCAAAAACAGAATTTGAACATTGTTATATACATTTTTATCAGTTTTTACAGCTCTGAATACCTTTAAACAAAACTTATTTGTTTATGAAAGAAGATAAGAAGATAAACTGAAAATAGAAATTTCAAGGGAGGCAAATCTGTATGAAATCTCAAGTATACTCTTTTGCAAAAGCTAGATTCTGTGCCAGACAGATACCAAAATAATGATACAAATAACAGTAATATAATAATAAATGAATAATTATAATAATTAAAGAAAGGAGTTTGTTTTTTGTTGTTCTTTTTTTTTTTGGGGGGGGGGGGGGGGGGGGGGAGGAGTAACTCAAAAGTAAACTAAACAAACTATGCTATTGTTCATGTTCTGTTTTAAAATAAGAAAAAACTACAGTAAAGTACATGAAATGACGCATCAAAGTTGCCGTGAAAAAGTCTCCCTGATGGAGAACTCAATCTCCCTGAAATGAAATCCAAATCTCCCACATGGTCATCGGGAGTTCATCACATGTATGACAGTCCATCTAGGACAATGGAACTGTTTATAGTGTATGGGTACACAACGATGTATTCTGCCATTTTTACAAAGGGAAACGACTTCTGTGATGTCCTCTTTTCTTTCCTGAATGAAGACGCCCTTCCATAATGGGGTATATTCATAAAGGAAAAAATCTGGTCAGGGGAGGGGTGGGGTGCAAATTCTTTCCTTTATGAGTTGGCACAGTTGAGAAAAAAAAGGAAAAAAAGAAAGAAAATGGTTTAGATTGCTTCACATGAAAGTGTATCTGTACACCTTAAATATGCCAAGTTATAGATTTTACAAAACTTTTCAAAGAAGTTGAAAGAAACTTGACATAGCATATCATATTGTCCCGATAAAATATGGATAACACCAGATACAGTTTCCAATGAATCATGAGAGGGCAGTGATTATTGATATGATACAATTTCAGTGAATCGTTTCACCTCTTATCTCCTGTTAACAGAGCTCTAGATAAGAGGGGTATTTGATGATAATTGAGGGATAATTTTTTCTTATTTTTCTTTGCAACCATATGTTGTGATCCCTCATCTGAACTGTCTTGTCAAGACAGTCCAGATGAGGGGTCACAACATATGTTTTTATGCAGAAATAACAAAAGTTATCCTTAACTATCACCAAATACTCGCTCTTACATTGTATCAAGAGCTCTGTGTTATGATTATGCATACTTCACATTATACATGTATATGAACATTCGGAAAATCTTTTTATCTATTTTTAGGGACTGAAACATATGAAGAAAATTTAGTTGATTATGTCAGTGAAAGGTTAATCTGATGGTGGACAGAAATACCAATAACAATGTACTTTTGAGAAAGAAAGAAATGAATCCAAAATATGCCATGTGTGCCACTTCAGCAACATGCTTGTGGGAGCAGAGAAACTTGAAATATGCCTGAAGAATACTGTTCAAATGTCTGCTGTAGGTATACTTTTAATGGCATTGCATTAAATAGAGGATCTTGTAGGAGTGATCATTTTATATGAAATTTATGAAACAAGCCTTTGGCGAGTTTCATAAATTTCATATGAAATGACCACGAGTGTAAGATTCTGTTTATCATATTGCCCTTGAAAATGAGATTTTAACGTCTTCAAATTGAACATTAATTCAAGAAGTAAAGGCATTGTTGACGCGTACGTTGTCAATGACGTTACATGTATATGTGCCAAAGTGTTATTACACGTTTGGCCATACGATTTTTATGACAGGAGGTTATCCACTGAATAACAGTGATGTCATATGATAAACATATTTAAAGGAACCTGATGACTTATATCAGCCAGCTGCCTGCACATTTGTTGAGTCTTTCCAGATTTCTAAATTCACTGTTTTCCATTTGCAGTCTGAATCTTTAAAGTGAAATGTGGAAACTGATATGTTTGCACAAATGTGCAGCACGATGTGATTATTTCTGTATGCATTGGTTGGTTGGTTGCTATGGGTTTAATGGCCCTTTGAGCCAGTATTTTAGTCTGTATCAGACGATCTCCCAGAGAGCGGGAGAAAGAAGAGAGAAATGATTGAAAGAATTTAAAACAATGCCCGCCTGCACCTACTGCAAGCACAGTAGGCCCTTGTCTTACTTACTGTATTCACTTACCTTGTGGGCAGCAAAAGGAAAGTGTTGGGTTATTTCTATTTCATATTATATTCTGTGCCCATGATACAGTAGGGCTCTAAGAGCCTTCTTCCCCTACGACCACAAGACTCTGGAAAACCTTTTACCTTTACTTTCATAAATAATGGTTCCTTTCATACAATCTTCATAATTATTTATGTATTTTTTGGGACACATTGAATGCATAGCTCCAAATAATAGCTCCGGCATTGGCGTTAGCGGCAGCAAAATATTAAAGTTTTACATTAAAGTTTTTTTAGGTGATGGGCAAGGCACTGTCAGGCGAGCTATCCTGTCCCTGTGACAGGTCTTGTTAAAATTTACATTGGACAATTGTATTGCTAGTCTGGACTAGTCTGACAAAGGTGGTAGAATAGAAAAATATTGACATTCTGTGCACTGCTACTCAGTCAGTGAGACCAGGTGCTCTAAAAATAAATCAAGCATTTGTACTGATTTCTTCTATTCCAAGGGAAGTGTTTAAATATGTAATTTGTGCATCTGCTATAAACAGAAGATCATGGATTTGTATGGGGTTTACGTGAAACTGATTTAAACACTGTGTAGGTATTGGTCAGCAAAAGCCAGCTTGAACATCTGGTTTTGACTGTGCTGATTTGCAAATGATTTTGAAGATTTTTTTTTGTCTAATAAGCAGGAAGGAGACTCTGTGATTGGTTACTTATACACAGACTGTACCAGAGATGGTGGTTACTTAATAATTATACACAGACTGTACCAGAGATGGCTCCCTGTTACTGTGTTACCAAACTAGAGACAGCCAGTATGGTGATCTTGATGTCTGTTGGTTGACCTACCAGAAAGTATGATAGAAAGAACCCAGACCTTCGATCTATGCAAATAACTTCTAAGCAAGTTCTGCAGGTAGTTATTCACTAAGGGCATTGAGGGCTGCATTTATTGAACAGGATCTCAGCCAAGGTTAATAATGGATCATATTGGACCATTAACACCAGTTATTGTCCCCCGCCTTTTCGAAGAAAAGCGGAGGGACCTAGTTTTCGGCATTCCGTCTTTCCGTCACCCTAAAGTAGTAGGTACCTTGTGTGTGCAACTCCTCCTACAGTTTTATGCTGATTCTTTCGAAACTTTACAGATGTATTTGTCATGGTCTGAAGATATGCATGTGGTTTGGATATAATCCTGAGATTATTTTTTGTCACTTTTTCTACAAGTTGAACTTAGTCATTTTTTAGGCCTTTTTACTATCAAAGTGACTAGATTGTGGGTACCTTGTGTGCCCAACTCCTCCAACAGTTTTATGCCGATGCCTTTGAAACTTCACAGGTGTTTTGGTCATGGTCTGAAGATATGCATATGGTTTGGATATTATCCTCACATTATTTTTTGTTACTTTTTCTACAAGTTGAACTTAGTCATTTTTTAGGCATTTTTACTATAATAGTGACTAGATAGTGGGTACCTTGTGTGCGCAACTCCTCCTACAGTTTTACGCCGATTCCTTTGAAACTTCACACGTATTTTGGTCATGGTCTGAAAATATGCATGTGGTTTGGATATAATCCTCACATTATTTTTCATTACTTTTTTTGCAAATTGAACTTAGCCATTTTTCATACATTTTTACTATCAAAGTGAATAGATAGTGGGTACCTTGTGTGTGCAACTCCTCCTACAGTTTTATGCCCATTCCTTTGAAACTTCACAGGTTTTTGATCATGGTCTGAAGATATGCATGTGGTTTGGATATAATCCTCACATATTTTTTTTTTATTACTTTTTTCACATTTTTTACTTAGCCGCTTTTCCAGCTCAAACACTAAGTGTATATACAGTGGAGACCTAGTTTCCAAGGCCGGGGACATAAATTCGTCGAATTTGCTTATTATTCCTTGCTTTGTGGAAACTGCCATATCATGAGACTTTTGTGTTCTTTAATTTGAAAATGATCTCTGCTCACTACATTTCTCAGTAGAACATCTTGAACCGCTAAGCATATTTGATGGCTATAACGTTTCAGACAAGTTTGAATTTAAGCAAAACTGAACAACTCACAATATAGTTATTGCCCCATAAAACTTCCATTGAATCACAATGGGAACAAGCCTTTCCATAGATGCCAAATGTATACAGCATCTGTTGACATTCTGTAAATGCAGCAGAATTACTGTAAAATCCAGCCTGCATAAGAATACAAATGGTGCAATTCCCAAATAAAACGGATAGTGCTCTCAATGTTTTAATGCATCTTTTTTATAAAATTTGAATAAACTTTATCATTTCATAAGTTCTGTATAAGCAGTTTGAATTTAAAAGTGATTTAAAACTCCTTTGATTTCTTTTGCAGAATGGAAGCCTGCTGAACTATTTATGCCAACAGAAGCAGATGAAAGGTCTTATCCAGAGAAAGTCTTAGACTTCAGTCTGAAATTTCAACTTTAAGTCGAGCGAGTGAGTGAACTCGGGTATAATGTCCCACCAATAATAGGTCATATGGAGATGGGACTTCATTTTAAACTCCAACATTCAGTCACTGTATTTTGAGAAGTCCTTGACACTTTCTGGTAGACTGATTAAAGCATTAACTTCTCAAAGGCCAACTAAATAAATAGAGGAAAAATAAACTTGTATTGAGTGAGAAAATTAACAACTAAATCTCAAAAGTACTAACCAGAAAAGGATTTGGTGAAACACACTAAGAAATGTACGAGTTTCTACGAAAGATGCAAAAAAACAAAACAAAACTGCAGCAACATGTAGTGAGTTTGAACTGCTGAATCCCCTGCTACAATGCACTTTACTTATTTCATGTGGTGTATTTTCTTAAGTATTCCAGTATGTTCTATGTTGATTTTGATCAAATATGAAAGTACACTTATTACAGTATCAGAGCTCTAGATGAGAGGGGTATTTGATGATAATTGAGGGATAATTTTCTTCATTTCTCATTGAAACCATAAGTTATGACCCCTCATCTGAACCGTCTCATCAAGGCAGTTCAGATGAGGGGTCACAACATATGTTTTTATCCAGAATTTACAAAAAATTATCCCTAATTATCATCAAATACTCCCTCTTATCTAGGGCTCTGAGTATATGTGTACACGTCCATGTTTTTTTTATTTTTTGACAAAAGGGAACAAGTAAGTGAATTCATGTTTGCTTCCTCATGTTCTTCCAACATTTTTACAAAGGAAAACTGAAGTGACTTCCTGCTGTTTGCTTCTTGGGATAAGGAGCACTTTTCAAAATGGAGTCTACTTGTTAAGGAAAGAATTTGCTCTTGGGAAGCAGATTATTTCCTTTAAGAGTTGACCCCCATTTAGAAAGGAGATAAAAGCAAATTGGCAGAGTAACTTCCCCTCCCCCCAAAAGTGGATCTATGGACCTTAAGTAGATTGAGAACAGATTACATGAGTACATATTACTCTTTGAAGAAATCTGGCTTTTGATTACCGAAAGTACAAGTATTGTATGTTCCATTTTCATTTTTTTTCCAAGTATGAAATTATGATGTATGGGTATTTGATTGTTTACATCTCTAGGAACAACTTAAGTGACTTCCTGTTTGCTTCCCTCAAGTTTTTTTTTTTCACCATTTTTACAAAGGGGAACAACTTTAGTGACTTTCTGTTTACTTCCCTCATGTTTTCCACCCACCATTTTTACACAAGGAACAACTTGAATGACTTCTTGTTTGCTTCCTGGGATGATAAAGCTCTTACAAAATGGAGTCTACTTGTTAAGGAAAGAATTTGCTCCTACAGAATCAATTTAGATGGGAGGCAAAAATGAAAATGGGAAACTTGTTGTTCCTGATAGTGACCCCATTCACATTTGATGATTAAGTAGGTGAGTGATATGGGGTTTACTGCACAGTTTTAAAGTATACCTGTATATCCCATGTTGATTTTTTTCAAATATGCAGTTAGGGTGTATGGGTACATCTATATGTGTTCCCTTCTTCTTACAGAGAGGCGCGGTAGCCGAGTGGTTAGAGTGGCTCGGTTATTGTGCAGAAAGTCACCGGAAGGTCGTGAGTTCACAGCTCATTGTCGCCATCCGACAACTGGAAAACTCTCTCTGTCAACCCAGCAGTAAATTGGTACCTTTTTCGAATTAGGGAAGGATAAGGCAGTGTAAGGAGAGAGATGTGCTCCGTCTTTCATCAGCTGTGCCCAAGATACAGTGGGTCTCTAACCCCCACTGCCCCTGCAGCTATTAGGCTATGGGAAACCTTACCTTTTTTTTTTTACAAATTAAGTGACTTCCTCTTTCCTTCCGTCATGTTTTTCCACCATTTTTACAAAGAGAAACAAAATCATTGACTTCCTGTTTACTTCCCTCATGTTTCTCATCCGTTTTTACAAAGGGGAACAACCTTTGTGACTTCCTGGTTGATCCCTGAGATGAAGAAGCTTTCAAAAATGGAGCCTGCTTGTAAAGGAAAGAATATGCTGCTGGGGAGGCAAATTCTTACATTTAAGAGTTGGAACCTGTAAATTTAGGAAGAAGGCAAAAATAAAAATGATAGAGTTGCTGCTCCTGATAGTGTACCCATTCTTTTTTTCTGAATGTCCTGAAGAGCAGACTTTATTGGAAGAGCTCTGTCCTCCAGGGAGGCAAACAGGATCTTGTGATGTTCATTGTTGTAGGGCTGGTGGAAAAACCAGATGTTGACCCATCATTTGCCTCCCCTTCCTGAGGGGGTCGGCCCTTGTGGGTAGTTTGCTCCTCTGAGAGCAAATTCTTTCCCTGGGGTGTAGACCTCATTTATTTGAAAATGAGGTCCAGAGAGGCATACAGACCTTCATGAAGAGATGCGTCCTTCAGGAAAGCAAACCAGAAAACAGGAGTTCTTGTTGCTCCTCTTTGTAAAGTTGACAGTTGCTTCGCTTAGTAAATCGGACAGAAAATACATAGGTTGACAGGTCAGTATAGCATAATCATTAGAATAACTCTAGCTTATGGCATTTCTGAATTTGCTGAAGACATGACTTCATTTACAGACCTGTGTCCTCCAGAGAGGCAAACAGGAGTTTATGATATTCACATTTATAGGGATGGTGGAAACCCCAGATGTTGACCCTTAGTTGTCTCCCTTCTTTAGGGGTCAGCATTTGCTGGGAAGTTTGCTCCCCTGGGAGCTAATTCTTTCCTTTGGGTGTAGACCTCAATTAAAAGGCTACGTTTTCCAGAGAGGCATACAGGAAGTCATTATCCTTTGTAAAATTGTTGGAAACACAGAAGTTTGAATAAGTGATGGGGCGTTTGTTGGGACTAATGGGATTTACATTATCTGGAGATCTGGTTTACCACTCTCTAAGTGTCGACAGTCACCTAGTCTGCTTTGAAGCTTTCTTCGAATTGTTTTTGTTGTTAATTATTTGTGTTGTGGTGACATGTTACATTGTGACTGATACCTTGGTTAAGGGTCCTGGTCATTGGATGAAACCTATAAACCTTCTGACATCCAGAGAGGCATATAG
Source organism: Ctena decussata (assembly GCA_963989385.1). NCBI lineage: Eukaryota > Metazoa > Mollusca > Bivalvia > Lucinida > Lucinidae > Ctena > Ctena decussata. The sequence continues at coordinate 87,621,945 of OZ022499.1, read as the reverse complement.
AACTTCATGAAGAGATGCGTCTTTCAGGAAAGCAAACCAGAAAACAGGAGTTCTTGTTGCTCCTCTTTGTTTCCCTTTGTAAATCGGACAGAAAATACATAGGTTGACTGGTCAGTATAGCATAATCATTAGAATAACTCTAGCTTATGGCATTTCTGAATTTGCTGAAGAGACGGCTTCATTTGCAGAGCTGTATCCTCCAGAGAGGCAAACAGGAGTTAAAGATATTCATATTTATAGGGATGGTGGAAACCCCAGATGTTGACCCATTAGTTGTCTCCCTTCTTTAGGGGTCAGCATTTGCTGGGAAGTTTGCTCCCCTGGGAGCTAATTCTTTCCTTGGGGTGTAGACCTCAATTTAAATGCTACGTTTTCCAGAGAGGCATACAGGAAGTCATTATCCTTTGTAAAATTGTTGGAGCTCAAGTTAATTTTGACAGAAGTATGGCCTTTTGAAATTGCCCCCAAGGTTATAAAACTTTTTTCATGCTCAACTCAGCTGAGCATGAAATTTTACCTGCTAATAAATAGCAAAGTACTGATATGTACAGTTGTTTTCTTGTTGAGTTTAGCTGAGTATCAAATTTTCTCTGCTGAAAAATATGAAAATGCCAACATAAGTTGGCATTTTTATATTTATCAGCAGAGGTACATGTAATTTCATGCTCAGCTGATTTGAGCACGAGAAATGTTTTATAACCTTGGGACTTGGTCATTTTAGGCAAATGTTTGCAATGTTGGGTAGGTATTTTGTGTAATCAGCTCCTCCCACAATTTTCAGTGGCTGTTTTTCAGACATTGTATACTTGTTGTGAACATAATGAAGATGTGTGTTTGGGTTTTTGATGGAGAAAAATTTAAGTTTGAAGGAATTTTGCCCTTTTAAACTTATCATTTTCGGCTTTTTTTTTTTGCACTGTTGGGTAAGAAGTTTTTGTGTAGTGTTTCCAGTGGATTCTCTTTGCAGACAGTGTTTGTGCTTAACAAGTGCTTTAGGGATGTACACATGTCTTGTGACAGGCGCTGCATGGGGGCATCATTAGTGTCTTATAGACACCTTTTTCTAGTTATTTTATGCTTAGCAGTGAATTCAATGCATATCTAGAAAAAACAAGAAATGTTACAGTGTGTAACAAATGCCCCCGAAGGCCCGTTAAACTGACGTTTGAGCCCTAGATGTGACCTTGACCTTGGGCATAGAACCTGAGTCTTGCACATGATATACATTCTCATTTTGGTTTACTTTTCTGTAATGTTTAAATGCACTTTGGAAGTTTAAGAGGATTCAAGGGGACTTAATTCAACCACTAACCAAACTGTGTTGTGTTCTAGACATTGGGTGTGGGAACCTAAATGCCACACCTTACATAACTTATACTTTACATTTCTTTACGTTACCATTTTATCATGATCCTGACTTCGGGCAACAGAACCATAATTTGTTTGTGGCATATCCGCTGTTTTATACCTTTTCATGAAGTTTAATGAAGTTTACTTCAAAAGTTTTTAGGTAATTGAGGATGAATGACTTGACCTTTGACCTCTGGCTATGACCTTGACCTTGGGTATGGGAGCCCATGTCTTGTGCATGGTAAATTGGTAAATTATCTCATTAGGCTTTATCTTTCTTTGAAGTTTGCTTTGGTACTTTTCTGAGTAATTGCTGAGACATTATTTGACCTCTGACCCCAGATTGTGACCTTGACCTTGGATTTTGGGATCATAAATATTGTGTGTAACATACCTTCTCATTATGGTTTACCTTTCTGTGAAGTTTGATGACATTAGCTTCAGCAGGTTTTGAGCTATCATAGAGGCAAGATTTGACCTTTGACCCCCAATTGTGACCTTGACCTTGAACCTGGCAACCCAAATCGATGTGAAACACAACATCTCATTATGTTTCATCTTTCTGTGGAGTTTCATTAAATTTGCTTCAGTAGTTTATAAGTAATCTCAGAGAGCCAATTTTAAGACTTTTGACCCAACTGTGGCCTTCACCTTGGGCATAGGGACTTAAGCCTTGTGCGTGACACACCTTCTAATTATGCTCTATCTTTCTGTGAAGTTTCATTAAATTTGCTTCAGTAGTTTTAAAATTATTGCTGAGACACGATTTTGAGACACAATTTGACCTTTGACCCAATTGTGGCCTTGACCTTGGGCGTAGGGACCTAAGTATTTCGCGCGACACACCTTCTCATAGTGCTTTATCTTTCTGTGAAGTTTCATCAAATTTGCTTCGGTAGTTTTAAAATTATCGCTGAGACACGATTTTGAGACACAATTTGACCTTTGACCCAATTGTGGCCTTGACCTTGGGCGTAGGGACCTAAGTCTTGCGCACGACACACCTTCTCATCATGCTTTATCTTTCTGTGAAGTTTCATCAAATTTGCTTCAGTAGTTTTTAAGTTATCGCTGAGACACGATTTGTAACGGACGGACGGACTGACGGACGGACAGTCGGACGGACGGACGGACGGACGGTGCGATTTTAATATGCCACCCGAAGTTCCTTCGGGGGCATAATAAAGGTGATATTGTCTGCAGTAAAATATATTGTATCATTTCACTAGTGACTGATATGATTCATTATTCCCCCTACATACAAAGTATGTCAGGGGGTACATAGTTTTTGTCATTCCATCCGTTTGTTTGTTTGTTTGTTCGTTCGTCTGTCTGGTTCATGATATACCTGCATCATTGCTTTCTTTATGGACTACCTAAGCTGCAGGGTCAGGCTCATGAATGGGGCCAGGGGTCAGTAACTAGGACTTAGCCATATGGTGTATTTAATTGGCAAATAGTTATATCCAATATACTTCAGTGGCACCTAATGATACATGCAAGGTTTATTTCATACTGGTTTACATCATACTGGTTTACATCATGTGGATGCTGCAGCTGTCCTAGGGTCAAGGCCACACACTTAGAATTTTGTACATGTATGACATTTGCATTTAAGTTGTGTGTTAAAGTATGCTTTCATTAGGCGGTGGCACTGGTCATAGGTATACATGAGCCTCTGCTCACTTGCTCTAGTAATTTTTCACTGCAGTAAACTGCAGCTGCTTTTGACAATTTTTTCGACTTAATTTCTTTCCGAAAAAGTCTGAAATGTAGCATTCTGACATTATGCTACAGATGTTAGCATGCCAAATCAAGTAATGACGTCACATTTGATTTCAGGTTTTGAGCTGGAGTATAACTAATTTGCATGCGACATCAGTCTGACTGCAGCTGCAAACGGCTTTCTTAAATTGCCAATTTCTTTTTATTCGTTCTTTCGGAGAGCCTTATTAGCCATTTTCTAGGTGCAAACTATAGTTTCACCCAATATTATACCCACTAAATGTGCTAAGACAAGCAAAATTAACAAGAAATGACTATGAAAAAAAGTTATTTTTATTTTCGAAACATTAAAAATGAAAAGAAAATTCTATTTTCGATAAATACCAAAAATATTTCATGTGTTGAAAATATTAGAATTTCACTCATGCTACGCACTCGTGAATTTTTTTTATATTTTCAACATATTCCATGAAATATATTTGGTACTTACCTTGAAAAGTGTTGTTGTGTTATTGTTTAATGCCCACAGTAAACAGTTATTGTTGAGTTCATATTCATGCGTTTTCTAATTTTTTTGGCTTTTTCGTCAAAAATGCAGAGTTATTGCCCTTTAGCATCACACACATTGATAAATTTTTAATTAAGTTCAGTTTAACATAATGCTGAATGGATATTTACACAGTTAAAGTCATTTATTAAAGAGTCTTCCTTTTACGGTTGATATTTTGCTTTTGTTTATTTCCCCTACCCCCTGTTTTCGACATATTTTCCACTTAGAACGCGTAAAATATGCATTTTCTTTGGAGACAAGGAAATGTTTGATACAAATTCAATAAAAACTGACCTGTAGTCATAAATTATCAGCAACAATATATGCATAACTTACTACAATTCTAACATAGAGCCAAAATGTTTGCTTACCTGCTCAAAACCATTTTTTTTAATTTCTCTAACGGTGCAAATTTAGTATGCTTATTTTGCCAAGAAGATGCTCTTACCCCACTCAGTTTTTTTCATAGTTACAATCATGATACTTAGTTAATTCAAGAGTAGCTATGTAAATTATTCATAGAGGCCTGCATTTTTTTTTATTCCTCTTGAAATATTGTCATTTTTTGCATTTTTCACTTTTAATGAAATTCGCCAGAGTATGTATTGTCGACAATGAAGGTACTATTAGTGACATTAATTTATTCTTAAAGTCTGTTGTGAAACATGCTAAATAAAACTCAAATATTTTACAGGTTTAATTGTTTCTCCTGTCCACCTGTTGATTATTATGATTTTTTAAGGGTGAAAATATGCCATTTTTAATATAAATCAGAAGAATTTAAGTCCAAATTTCGCTGAAATCGACACTGACGGTTACCATGGCAACGGAAGTAGATGTCAAAGTTTGAAAGGTTATTTTCTTATACCTGAGTGGTAAGGACCATTGTGTGAAAATTTCAGCCAATTCTGAGACGGTGCGTGGAACGCCCCCATTCAAAAATTCTGGTGCTTACAGAGAATTGATGTTAAGATTTAGCGAGATACATTTGCAAAGGCGTAGCTACCTATACGCAAATACGCAGGTGCGTATTGAAATTTTGTCAAATTGACAAAATTTCAACACACACCTGCGTATTTTCATGCTGAAATGTTGTAAACTGGGCATAATGTTAATACTAACTGCCAACAGACACGAAAATTTGAAATATCTTAGCGTCTCAACTCACTATTATTGCCCTCAATGAGTATAAAACTTTATTGTGCGTACTGTGTAATTTCCCCTAGCTACGCCCATGCATTTGCAAGATGGCTTTTATCTGCCTATCTGTCTGTCTATCAGCAAAAACATGCTGGAGCAAGCGACATATACATGACATTTTCATTGATGAACATTAGTGTGGTGAACGTCATCACTAACAACACTGGAGAAAAATAATAAATGAACTTGTGAAAATAATTTATACATCGAGTAACTTTTGTGTGTTGTCTTATTTAGTTTCCTTTCTAACAGAATGTTATCTTCGAACTCACCCCCTATTGACCCGAATCTGATGAATTATGACATATTTACGTCTTAAATAGATCTGACATGTAAATAAAAGAGTACTCTCATCTCATGATATAAATATTCTTTTTATCATACATATACATTGTAGATATGGGTTTTAACGGCCCTTTCAAGAATATTTCACCTGTGTGGGTTGATCGTTAATTATACACTCAAGGGCCAAAAGTAATTCCACAAAAATATTTCCCGTAGACTTTAGTGCAATTACATGTTTACAAGAAAATTAATTTTGACAGTTTCCCTGGGACTATCATAAAACAAGTACTATGGTTGGAAAGCTAAAAGAACAATGCAGTTAACATTTTTACAGAGCTTAATTTCATCCTCTCATTGTCAAGACACTGCTTGTAGAACTTAGCTTAAATTTTGAAAACAACATGTTTCTATTCATGTCAATGGCGACATCATGACAAACCTGGACTAAAACTCCAAATGTAAAATCTAAAGTCATGCTGATTAACTGAAATGAAATAAATACATTGCTTGTCTCGTTCATTTAGCTTTCTGCCAGTACCAAAATAATTGTATTACGTTGCACTATTCTATTCTATTCCATAACCTTACTAGGTCGTTGGGGCACCACAGATGACTTCCAAACAATCCCTTTCCACATTGTCCTGTCTTCAGCTGCCCTAGTTGAGCTGGCAAAATCCATTCCTGTCCACTCCTTGATATTGTCTTCCCATCTCTTCTTCTGTCTACCTCTTCTTCTTTTTCCTTTCACTGTGCCCTGAAGAATTGTCTTTGCTAAACCAGAAGACCTTGAGACGTGGCCAAACCACCTTAGTTTCCGTTTCTTGACCAGCGTAAGGAGTTCATCATATTCTCCAATGGCTGCTTGGATCTTCCTGCGAACCTCCTCATTGGTTATATGGTCCTTGTACGAAATGTTCAGTAACCTTCGGTAGCATCTCATCTCAAAGGCCTGCGTTCTTTTCTCTAACACTGCTGTCAAGGTCCATGATTCACAGGAATACAGACATATGGAAATGACAAGAGAGCACATACGTTTCACCTTTGATCCAAGAGCTATATTGTTATCTCTCCAAATTGGTTTCAGCTTAGTAAGAGCTGAAGTGGCTTGTGCAATTCTTGAGAGAACCTCCTGTTTTGAGCCATCATCTTAGACAACTGCTCCAAGGTATTTGAAGCTGCTTACGGTACCCAGCTTCTGCCTTTACCTTGATCTCCCTCTGGATGCCGTCTGCACTGTGCGTCATCAGTTTGGCCTTCTCAGCACTGATCTCCATCTTATACCTTGCGCAGATTTGGTCGAGACTTTCAACTAGAGCATCTAGTTCCTGCTCTTCCTCAGCTAGAGCATCTATGTCATCGGCAAACTGCAGATTGGTAATGTTTCTGCCGCCTATGCTAACCTTTCCTTCATGTTCTCCCAGAGCATCAGACATGATCCGTTCGAGAAAAATGTTGAAGAGGGTGGGTGACAGAAGACATCCTTGTCTTACTCCAACTGTTGTTCTGAACCATTCTCCTGTGTTGCCATTTATCAGGACTGCACTTGTAGCCTTGTCGTATAGCTGCTCAATTGTGCGAACTAGATTTGCACTGATATTGTACTTCCGCGTGATGGCCCATAAGGCTGCATGCCATACCCTGTCAAAGGCTTTTTTTAAATCAATGAAGACATGGTACAGATTCTGCTGATGTTGGAGATACTTTTCACACAGGATTCTAAGGTTGAAGATTTGTTCTGTGGTGCTCCTTCCTGCTCGGAACCCAGCCTGTTCCTCAGCGATTATCTCCTCGGCTTGTGGTTTAAGCCTGTTCAAGATGACTTTCAGCATGACTTTGCTTGAATGACTGATGAGGCTGATGGTTTTGTAGTTCTGGCAGAGCTGTAGGTTGCCTTTCTTAGGGAGCGTAATAATCAGCGACTGAGTCCATGGGGTAGGCCATTCTCCTGTTCTCCAGATCCTGTTACAAATATCTGTTAAAACATCAATCATGGTCTCCCAGCCAGCTTGAACAAGTTCTGCTGGTATATTATCCACTCCGGCAGATTTCCCCTTCTTTAGTGCTGCTACTGCAATCCCAACTTCCTCACGAAGGATCGGTTGTTGATCTTCTTCTGGGGCCTGATTGCAGTCCAGAACCGCATTTGCACCGTAAGTCTCATGGTTGTATAGTTCTGAGCAATATTCTGTCCATCTGCTGAGAAACTCTTGTTCCTCTGTAAGGCATTTCCCGCGGCACAGAAGAGCCAAAATTCCAGTAAACGTGAAAATACACTGAAGTCTATGGGAAAAATTAATTTTGTGGGATTACTTTTGGGCCTTCACTGTAGGTGGGCAAAAACTGAAGCTCTCGGGGATAATCCACCTGACCGTCCGCAAGCTGAGCTTGGCTTTTTCGCATGTGTGTTGCATATACTTGAGCACACAGCAGTGAGAGAGTCAGCGCTCAGATTCTCCTTTAGACTACGGAGGCCTGTTGAAACGTTAGTGGTATGAAGAGTTAATGAAGTTAATGGTATTTAGTATTCAAACATCAAGTTATGACAAAAAACAAAAAGGCCTCTTCGACCACCTTTTACCTAGAACCTGAAGAAGCAGTTATTACTAATCACTAGCAGCATCTGTGGTGCCCCCAACGACTTGGTAAGGTTATGAGATAGAATAGAGGAAGCAGTTTGATCAGTGTCTTTGCATTTTCACCAAGTGTTTTCAGAAAAAAAAGGTATGCAGGGGGAGGGGTGGGGGGACAAACCATTTTTTTCCCATGATTTTCCTGAAGGATGAGGTGTTGAATATATTGAAACAATTACCATAACGAGTTTTTTTCAGGCAGAAAATGGCCACCAGTCCACCTGAAGACAGCTCCCACTTTGATCTGTGTCAGAACAAAGATGTGCTTCACTCCAAAGTTCATTCTGCTGCCGAACAACTATGTATGACCTTGGAAGTGATATTCCAAGATGTTGGTATCAGATTTAAAGTGTCATAAGCCTTAATAATACGCCTTCGTAGTGGAACAGAACATTTCCTAACAAAAAAAAAACAACAACTGAAAATCAGTGAGAGTAAAAAATCCAACTAGGTCACTCTAGAGGGTGTGGGGAGGCGAGGGGAGGGGAGATACTCAGTAAGCCAAAGAAAAAGAATGGTCAAAAGTAGCACTGAGATCTGCAAGGATTATATTTGTTCCATGACCTTGAAATGCGATCAGGGTCACAAAATATAGTAAAAATATCCACATTTGTCAGTTATGTAAGTCAAAAAAATTGTTAATGGGTATAACAAATCATCATTTTAACCATCAGTGAACATAATTTTCAATTAGCCTCACCAGTGACGTCAACGTCAACGCATGTTTAACGTATTTAATACAGAAACAAAAACTTGAAAATTCATCTGTCATGCAAGCTACATGTCATAGCAAAAGTCAGTGATCCTGATAACATTTTAATTTTGGTGAAAGTTCACGCATAGAAATCCTTTTCTTTTACAGACTGAAGGTGAAAGTAAACCACCAACAAGAGCATCAAGTCAAATTTCAATTACTAGCAGCATCTGCACTGGTGAGATGGGAAATCATTTTTACAGCAGCAAAAATGATATGTTTAACATGTTTAAAGTTTATAAAATTACAGTATGTCGTCCTCTGGCTTTTGATGCCACGCCATTACAGGTTATTCTAATGCACTTACTAATATAACGTGACGTCTGATTGGATAACGTCAAAAATTTGCGCCAGTATATTCTGCGATATACTGTCGCAAACCCGACGTCATTAAGTAACGTCGTTTCTCATTTGCTGACATTTGGTTTTACGTTGCTGACAGCGCTGAAATGGGTGCAAACTAGTACATTATGAGAGGTGGAAATACAGAAAAGTGCATTAGAATGGGGATAACAAAAAATTGTCATTTGGGGAGGTAAATCATCGGTTTTATGGTCGCAAATTGCGTTTTACGGCTCCGCTGGCGCGTCGCCGTAAAACAAAATTTCCGACCATAAAACCGATGATTTACCTCCCCAAATGACAATTTTCAAGACAGTTATCCCCTAACTGATGGGGCTTTATCGACCAAAACTATGTTGTATATAGTATGAATCTTCTTCGTTCTTATGAATGATTTCATTTCTTTTAAAAGGGTTCATTTAAGATTTGCTTTCATAATAAGAGAAAGCTTTTTTTAAAATCAAGACAGGTCTTGCTGATATTCATATTTAATATTTGAATCCATTTAGCACAATTTCATTCGAAACCATGTAAATAAATTAAAAGCAGGTTTAAAAGCACCTTGCTTAATATGTTAATATGAATACTGCTCATACAAAGCTCAGGTTTTATATCATTTTATACTTTGATATGCAGATCTAATCTTTTTCCATATATTGCTGTAGCACAGCATTTATTTCATATGTTTCAGAAAGAAGCGGCTACCTCACCTACGAGGGCTCAGAAACAGACTCTATCGAGGAGATCGATTTTGATTATGCAAGATTCAATGAAAACAATCAGAATCATTATCAACTTACTTTCCCACGTACTCAAATGTTTGGAAAATCCATCAGTAATGGGTGGCTACAGGGGCTTCAAGGTGAGTGGTAATGGGTGGCTACAGGGGCTTCAAGGTGAGTGGTAATGGGTGGCTACAGGGGCTTCAAGGTGAGTGGTAATGCTATGTTGACGTGAGTTATGTCATGAAGAACGCCACCTTATATCCATGCAAACTGAGCATAGTCACTATTAGTCAGACAAGCTTTCACACACGTAAATCTAATCAGCAAATGTATTGTGTCCATGCAATACTTGAAGACTTACTAAGCCGAGGGGATGGGGTTGTTCGGGATTGGTGATGGTACAAAGTAAGTTTCAGTGTCGGGATGTTCGACTAATTTTGTTAATAGAAGGGCAAGAGATGACTGTACTTGCAGCTGATACAGGATAGGTGTTGTTCAGATTTTTACTATCGTCTATCCCCTTTTTGTCACCCGCCTTTTCGAAGAAAAGCGGAGGGACATAGTTTTTGGCATTCCGCCCTTCCGTCTTTCCGTCCCCCTAAAGTAGTAGGTACCTTGTGTGCGTAACTCCTCCTACAGTTTTATGCCGATTCTTTCGAAACTTTACAGATGTTTTTGTCATGGTCTGAAGATATGCATGTGGTTTGGATATAATCCTGAGATTATTTTTTGTCACTTTTTCCACAAGTTGAACTTAGTCATTTTTTAGGCGTTTTTACTATCAAAGTGACTAAATAGTGGGTACTTTGTGTGCACAACTCCTCCAACAGTTTTATGCCGATGCCTTTGAAACTTCACAGGTGTTTTGGTCATGGTCTGAAGATATGCATGTGGTTTGGATATAATCCTCACATTATTTTTTGTCACTTTTTCCACAAGTTGAACTTAGTCGTTTTTTAGGCGTTTTTACTATCATAGTGACTAGATTGTGGGTACCTTGTGTGCGCAACTCCTCCTACAGTTTTATGCCGATTCCGTTGAAACTTCACAGGTATTTTGGTCATGGTCTGAAGATATGCATGTGGTTTGGATATAAGCCTCACATTATTTTTTATCACTTTTTTCGCAAATTGAACTTAGCCATTTTTCATACATTTTTACTATCAAAGTGAATAGATAGTGGGTACCTTGTGTGTGCAACTCCTCCTACAGTTTTATGCTCATTCCTTTGAAACTTCACAGGTGTTTTGATCTTGGTCTGACTGTATGCATGTGGTTTGGATATAATCCTCACATTATTTTTTATTACTTTTTTTTCACATTTTTAACTTAGCAGCTTTTCCAGCTCAAACACTAAATGTATATACAGTAGAGACCTAGTTTCCAAGGCGGGGGACATAAATTCGTTGAATTTGCTTGTTCTTTCTCCTTCTCTCTGGGAGACTCTAGATTTAGACTGAATGAGAAGCAACAACCATAATCAGATAATTCCTCCTCCTTGATTGGTTTTTACTTGTTGGCAGCCTGGACTTGACTGCTTCAATTTGCACATATACCTGGAGACGTTTTCTTACAACAGCTTGTCCCTGGACAGTATAGCTCCCCAAACTGCTTTTTCCTATCATAAAAAAGCTAAACACTCCTAAGTAATTGCTCGGTTCTATGTGTATTTACTTATCCAATGCAAAAAGAGATATATCTCAAAGCAAGCATTTTTTTTCTGGGCGTGTTTATAGCTGTGCTGACATAAAAATGTAACCTTTTAGACCACCAACTCTGACCCCAGTAACAGTGCAAACTGTAGCAGTATCTCTTCCAGTGCTTTTCATACAGGAGAGTGAAAACTGGCTCAGATATTGCCAGTATGAAAATGTGCAGCTTAACAATTGACTTCAAAGTATCATAAGAAAATGAAAGAGCATTACTAGAATGATATTGGATTTCCTAGACTTCCAATCTCATGAAGTGTTTAATCAGCCAAGACTTAATTGTGCTTTTATCTTGTCTCTTCACAAAATTATATATCATGAAATTGCATTAGATTTGCCTTTGAGGCAATGCCATAGTTGATTCGCTACAGAAATATTCAACTCCACTCTTTATATTTATCACTTAATTTTTCATTTACACGGTGCTCTGATAATCAAAACTGCAACAAACTTCTTGCAAAACTTGCTCATGCTGTTACTTTATTTAGTGGTAATACTTATCTTTCACACAGTTCAAAAGATCGGTGGCAGCTAGGTTTCTTGCAACAGGTAAAATGTAATTATGCCCCCAACTTCTAAGACGTTGAGGGGGCATATTGGTTTGGGCCTGACTGTCCGTCCCTACGTACGTAATTCTTCATTTTCTCAAGAACCCTAACAGCTACGGCCTTGATATTTCATAGGTGGGTAGACTATCAAAAACTAGAGGAAGCGTATTTTTTTCTTGTCAATCAGCCTTATACTTGCAGAGTTATGCCCCTTTTTCAAAAAAAATAAACGAAAGTTTGTTCCCAATATCCTGAGAAAACCGTTTGAGCTATGATGCTCATATTTGGCATACTGCTAGGGGCTTAGGTGTAGATCACCTGATTAACTTTTGGGCGAATTCCGTCAAAAATGACTGAATTATGCCCCTTTGTTGAAATTGGTGTTTTTCCAACTTTTGAACCGTTTGGCCTAGAACCCTAATTTTTGGTGTACTACTAGTATTTGATGTGCTGATCATTCTGATGTTGGTTGCGTTATGATGCATCCTCTATTAACAGAGTTATTTTCCTTTTCTTATCTGTATAAAGCATAATATTGGGTGGTCTGTTTCTCAAGAACAGTATTTGCTGGGCCCTTGATATTTAAAAGGTGGATAGAGCGTGACAAATAAGCAGACCTGTATTCTTTTTCTTTTCCGTCTGCCATGTACTTACAGAATTGTGCCCCTTTTTGAAAAATTACATGAAAGTTTGTTCCCAAAATCCTGGGAATACCATTTGAGCTAAGATGCTCATATTTGGTATCCTGCTAAGGGCTAAGGTGTAGATCACCTGATTAACTTTTGGGCGATTTCCATCAAAAAATGACTGAATTATGTCCCTTTGTTGAATTTGGCATTTTCCCAACTTTTGAACCGTTTGACCTACAGCCCTAATTTTTGGTATACTACTAGTATTTGATGTGCTGATCATTCTGATGTTGGTTGCGTTATGATGCATCCACTATTAAGAGAGTTATTTCCCTTTTTGCATCTGTATAAAGCATAATAATGGCTGGTCTGTTTCTCAAGAACAGTATTTGCTGGGGCCTTGATATTTAAAAGGTGGATAGAGCATGAAAAATAAGCAAACCTGTATTTTTTTCTTTTCCGTCTGCCATGTACTAACAGAATTGTGCCCCTTTTTGAAAAATTACATGAAAGTTTGTTCCCAAAATCCTGGGAATACCGTTTGAGCTAAGATGCTCATATTTGGTATACTGGTAAGGGCTAAGGTGTAGATCACCTGATTAACTTTTGGGTGATTTACGTCAAAAAAATGACTGAATTATGCCCCTTTGGTGAATTTGGCATTTTTCCAACGTTTGAACTGTTTGACCTACAACCCTAATTTCTGGTATACTACTAGAATTTGATGTGTTGATCATTCTGATGTTGGTTGCCTTATGATGCATCCTCTATTTAACAGAGTTATTTCCTTTTTCTCATCTGCATAAAGCATAATAATGGGTGGTCTGTTTCTCAAAAACAGTACTGCTTGGGCCTTGATATTTAAAAGGTGGATAGAGCTTGAACAAGACCTGTCCGCGTACAGGATAGCTCGCCTGCAGTGCCTTGCCCATCCATGGGTTAAAATATAGGTATTTAAAAAACTTTAACCAAAACATCCAGTTCGGACGTCGACGCCGACGCGGACGCCAGGGTGACAACAATAGCTCTTCCTGAACTTTCGTTCAGGCGAGCTAAAAATAAGCAGACCTGTATTGTCATATGCCCCCAACTTCGACGAAGTTTAGGTGGCATATTGGTTTGGGCCTGACTGTCCATACGTCTGTACGTACGTAACATTTTAGGTGTGGTCTGTTATTCAAGAACCGCAACTCCTAGGCCCTTGATATTTTATGGGACGGTAGACCATTAAAAATTAGCAGACCCTTATTTTTTTTTTGTCCGTCAGCCTTGTACTTACAGAGTTATGCCCCTTTTACAAAAAATTAAATGAAAGTTTGTTCCCAAAATCCTGGGAGAACCATTGGAGCTAGGATGCTTATATTTGGGATACTGCTTGGGGCTAAGGTGTAGATCACATGATAAACTTTTGAGCAGATTTCGTAAATATTTGATTGAATTATGCCCCTTTATTAACTTTGGCATTTTTCCAACTTTTGAACCGTTTGACCTAGAGGCCTGATTTTTGGTATGCAGATAGTATTTGATGTGTAGAATATTTTGATGATGGTAACGTTATGTTCTGTGCATTATTGACAGAGATATGCCCCTTTTCTTATTTGTACAAAACATTGTAGGGATGGTCTAATTTTCAAGAACCATAGCTGCTAGAGCCTTGATAATTCATAGGTGAATAAAACATAAAAAATAGCAGACCTGTATTTTTTTCCTTGTCTGTCAGCCATGTACTTACAGAGTTATGCCCCTTTTACAAAAAATTAAATGAAAATTTGTTACCAAAATCCTGGGAGAACCATTGGAGCTAGGATTCTCATACTTGGCACACAGTTAGGGGCTAAGTTGCAGATCACCTGATTAACTTTTGGGCTGATTTCGTAAATATTTGACTGAATTATGCCCCTTTGTTAACTTTGGCATTTTTTCCAACTTTTGAACCGTTTGACCTAGAGACCTGGTTTTTGGTATACAGATAATATTTGATGGTCTACTAAAGTATTTGATGTGTTGATCATTCTCGTGAGGATTACGGTTATGTTGTGTTTATTATTGATTTTTTTGTTTGTTCAAAACATTGTAGAGGTGATCTATTACTCAAGAACCATAGCTGCTGGAGCCTTGATAATTCATAGGTGAATAGACCTTAAAAAATATTAGCAGACCTATATATACATATATATTGTTTTAATTGACCTTGTTAGGGTCAGGCATATAGTTGGGGGCATAGTGTTTTACAAACACATTTTCTAGTTATTATTAGGAATGATGGCAGAAAAAATATGAGATTACCCTTTTTAAGAACAAGTTGATTCAAACTCAAAATGATTCATTCCAGAAGATGAAACTTCAAATAAACAAGCCAAACATCACGCTAAAGCCTATGGTTTTAAGGTGAAAGTTATAAAGGATTATGAAAAGAACAACCTCAGAGAAATATCTCTCAAATCTGGTAAGCTGTTTTTCTGAAGTGATGGGTATAAGACTGATATATATACTTGCACAAAAAAATGCTGCATTTCAGTTATTTTAAAATTTCTCTATCTTTAAAGCCCAATAGAGCATATAACAATTTTATCTGTAAAATTCCAAAAACTGTTCTGTCAAAATTATATAAAAAACTAATGGGCAAACAGAATATATTCAGATGAATGCTTATAACAAGCCATTTCATCTTGGTCTGTGCTGTTTGCAAATTTAAATACATGAATTTTTATTTTACTAAAATCAGTACAGTTTTCCTTTTTGGGCAACTGTGCTGCCCAGCTACTTGCTTTTGTGATAAACATGACTTTTAATCAGAAATTTCAACAATACCTTTGCCATTCTAATTCTCGTTATGGTATCCAAGAGGCTCAGTAGAACAAATCTAAGGCTGCACTTCCTTGAACCGAGCCTGTCCATAAATTAAACAATATTCAAACCAAATAGTATGTATTCTGTTGAGCAAAATACCTTTTATGCAATAAAGGAACTTTGCAAATGAAATTGACACAGTTTGGCACTGGACTGTATATATATCTACCAGACTCGAAAACAACATTTGGTGTTTTCTACTTCTGGAGATCCTATACAGCAATATTTTAAATGAATACAGCAGTCATTGCGTAAAAGTAAAAGTGTTTAACCTACTAAGCTATCACGGCTCCTCCAGAAAGTAGGAAACACAAAATAAACATTATGTACAGATCAGTTTTGAAGCATACTGCTCCTTCCAAAAGTAGCTAACACAAAATAAATTAACACTATGTACAGTTCAGTTTTGACTATATGACACATTAGCACTCTATACTAGCTACATGTCCGGTAGATGGATACATAGTCTAGTGCCAAACTGCCTCAATTTCATTTGCAAAGGTCTCTTGTATGTGATGGCAAGCAATTGTGGATTTAGTACCCCAGAGCTCTAGATAAGAGGGAGTATTTGGTGATAATTAGGGATAATTTCAGTTATTTCTGCATAAAAACATATATTGTGACCCCTCATCTGAACCGTCTCGTCGAGACGGTTCAGATGAGGGGTCACAATATATGGTTTCGATGAGAAAGAAGAAAAATTATCCTTAATTATCATCAAATACTCCCTCTTATCTAGAGCTAGGCTTGATTATAGTCTTTCCATTATGACTTTTCAATTTTCATGAGCCTAATTCATACCATTTCAACTGACTTCAGGTCTTGAACTACGACAGATGTTTCCACCAAATGAGACAGGATATGCATTTGGCTATAAGCGAAACAAATTGCACAAAAGATGTTTTGGATATTTTCCGGCTGATCATGTTGAAGTCATTTAGCTTTCGTTTTCATCCAGAGGTCCAGAAAAAAACAAGTGTTTAATGACAATTCAGATACTTTGGTATATCTCTGCATAAAAATATAAGCATTTCTCAGAATTGCCTTGGAAGGCTTTTTTATCAAAATGACAAGATGTATTTTCTGAGAAATAAGGAACAGTATCTATGAATATCATCCAACACTAGCCTGATCTATAGCTTAGCTATCTAAATTCAGTTTGAAGTGCATGGGTGCACCTCCATGTTTTAAGCAATTTTCACAATGGCTGCCATTCTCATTTTTTGCCTCTCTTCTAAATGGGAATCAGCCAGGAAGGAAAGAAATTCTCCCATGTGAAAGATTTTTTTTCCAATAAGAAAAGGCACAGGGAAGCAAACAGTAAGTCAGGAAATGTAATCCATTTGCTTTCTCTGAAAGTGTATGGCAGAGTTGCTTCCTCTGAAAGAGTACCTATCTACATTAACAGTAAGTTTGCTATCTCTCATACCTTAATTTTCAATGCAAAACTGTTCCAACTGAGTGAAGGTATTTGAATTAATCTTATTACTTTTTTTCTGTTCAATCACAGACTGTCAATCTGACAGTCTTAAAGAATGGAGTTAAGATCCAGCAATATTGATTATGTAAGTGCATCATTATAGAGTATAGACCATATAAATGCATTGGTATATAATCAAATAATTAAATATTTTAAAACCAAATGTATATGCAACAATATAATTTCTCAGCTGTAAATGTATGACAAAATATAAATTCCAAGTATATCAGTTATTTTACAAATCAATATGTTTCATACTGTTCTACTAATTTGGATAAAATTAGGAAAAGGGCCTACTGTACTTGCAGTAAGTGAGGGTGTTTTTTTTCCCTCCTAACATATCTTCTTCTCTTTTCCCTCTCTCTGTGAGACAACTCGATATAGACTGAAATACTGTCTCGAAGAGCTGTTAAACCAAAGACAACCAACCAATTCTTAAACCTCCTTTATGTACCAAAGATTAACCACAAAATTCATTTCTTTAGTCCTGTTAAAACACAACATGAACTGTAAACTGCAAAATATACATTTATAAAAACATTCTTCTCTAAGAGCATATACAAACTATGACACTGCAAGTAATCATGAACTTATAAAACAAAGATATTTTGGAATGTTTTATTATAAATTGTCTTTCTCTTAACTGTACTCCAGAGAAATTTGGTTCCACTTCCTGGGTAAGGGCTTGTTATTCATAATTTAATAGTAAGATATCACACAGTATGAAGCTACCTGTTAAAGTGGCTACTTTCTCAGACTATTAAAAAAAGAAACAGCATCCTTTTTGTTTTGGACATGAAAATATTATTCCATATTGTTTCAACTATGAAAAAGGATTTTCCTTGGAAGGAAAAAAGTGTCTTATAACTGTTGAAATATTGTACTTCCGTTCCTCTTCCTCCACATTCCCAGCTTAAGATGGAATTATTTTGCAGCGTAACAATATTGCACATAAAGACATGTTAGAGGGATTGTGCCCTAAAACAAATTAAAAACAAAGCTAAGTCCTTTGTATCTGTATTTGAAATTTACCTGAAAAGAAAAAGACAAAGAAATCATGAGAGGTATCATATGATAAGGTATATACAAAAAGGTAAAATTCAGAACAGCCTGCAAATTTGCACAGTATTATCAGAGCTTCCCTGTTTACATAGGCATTCTATGGCTCTTGAGTGAGAGAGTAAGTGACCTCGGGTTTAACATCCCACCAACAACTAGGTCATATGGAGACAGGAGCTTGGTTTAAAGCCTCATCTGAAAGACCGTAGAAGCAGGGTGAATTCTTGAGAAATTTTGATAAAGTGAAAAACTGACTTGATAGCCTGCTGTTAGCACATGGCTTATGAACCCTTTACACAATCTCAAAATGTAAGGTGAATGGGTACATGGCCAGGTTTTTCTACAATTTTGATAAAGGATAAAATATTTGGCCAGGTTTCTTTTCCTGGCTCAGGAAACCCTTCCAAAAGCAATGTACTCCTAAAGGGAAAAAATCTAACCTGATTTTGACCGCTGCTGGATTTTATGCCTAAATTGTTTATCAGCAAGTATGTTGAAGCTCTGATAAAAAAGAAGCCCCAATTTTCTCCTTTATAAATTAATGGGAATTTTCTTTTTATTCTCAAAGGCAAGTAATACCAAAGCAACCAGTCTGATCTGGCTGTAATATGAAAATGTCCAAGACTTCAGGTCTGTCCTGATATCTGCTGAAATCTGATCAAAAATGATGGTAGTAAAACTGGGACAATATATTCTCTATTCTAAGTCTATGGGACCATTTGGGTACCATCATGGCAACCACAACTTAAAAATGACCTGTGCCTATACCTTATATAGCCAGTCCCCTATCCCAACAATATTACAGACAGAATTTAATCAAGATTGGCTGAATGGCCTTGGTGATATTCTAGTTTGGATGGGCTGATGGACAATGCCTTTAGCTCAGGTGAGCTAAAATAGAGTTCAAAGGCAAAACAGTAATATACATACAAGCCGGCATAGCACTGACTTCAGCTGTGACCACAGAGTTCACACCGATGTTAGCAAGAGCTCCTCGTATCATACCACATGCCATAGCAAGAAACTGAAAAATAAAATGAATCATCTCACTGAACAAACAGGTACATGTACTTCTATTCATCTTTGAGACAATAAATCATGCATCAAATCCCAAAGCAACAGTTTGTGAGATACATGCTGACAACCATAATATTAAACCAAGTATGATGATTGTAGCTGTAATAGTTTTTTGAGATACAAAGTTAAACATTGAGTTAAATGCAGTTGTTAACATTGGTTAAGCTGATCATGGATGCCGCTGGCAAGGATCCTAATGCTGAGAAAACGCTGACGCTAATGCATACAATAGGGTAGAGTTGGGTTAATTCGGACAGCGGGTAAATTCGGACAATGACATTGTTTCCTTTATATGTCAGTTGTTTGGAATTAAAACAAAATTAACTGGGCAAACAGTGAAAATCCTGACTAGACGGCTCACTATGAGCCGTCTCATCTGGATTTTTTCAGTGTTTGCAATGGTATGTCCGAATTTACCCGCTGTCCGAAGTTACTTGACTTGACCCCAATGGTAGGGGTACAGCATAAGCACTCCTTTGTACACTAAACCTATTTAATATAATTATATTATTTCATTTTTTTTTTTCATTTTTTTTTTATGGACATCTACATATGAAAGCAAAATACTCCATCTCACTGCTATTAAACAGCAGAGCTTTACAATACAAAACACCTATCAATATCAGTCTTATCTTTTATTAACATGTTCCCATTGATTTTACCTTTGGGGCAGCTTCCATGTATTGCTTCCCATTTGAGATCTGTGTCAGAAATCTGAATTTGTTGTCTTGTAACACGTATACTCCCTGTAAAATAATAGACATACCATATTTTTTCTAACAGTATCAAATGCACAATTCTGAAATATGCAAAAGAATTGGTATTATCAGGTAAGAATGATTGACCTGACAATCATGAGTCTAAACTGAAGTGTAAGAAAAAGAAACGTGGTTAACTAATAACTTATGAAAAGATAGACAACATTAAAGATTTTGAGTGAGTGAGTGAGTGAACTCGAGTTTAACGTCCCACCAACAACGAGGTCATATGGAGAAGGGACCTCAGTTTAAAGTCTCATCCGAAAGACCGTAGAGGCGGGGGATCAAACTTGTGACCCCTGGACTGGTAGTCTGGAGTGTTATCCACTACGCTACAGCCGCTCCTAAAGATTTTGAGAAAAATTACCTGTTTAATAAAACTACAATACAGTTTGCTCAAATTCAGGTGTTCCCATTTCACTGTCAGTTCATGTCTCTGCAATAGCATGCATAGTACACCCTTGCATATACAGTGAGTCCAAAGATCTGCTATCAAAGGAAATTAGAGATTCATTTCTTTAAAGATTATCGGTATCGGTGGATACACTTTCAGAGGAATCAACTCTGCCACTTTCATTTTTACCTAGATTCTCAATAGGGGTCAAATCTTACAGGGACGAATTTGCTCCTATAGGAGCAAATTCTTTCCTGTAATATTTGACCCATATAGGAGCAAATTCTTCCCTTTAAGATTTGACACATTTCTGCAAGGGTTCTGGTATCCAAAAAAGCAAACAGGAAGTCACGGAAGTTGTCAATCTTATCTTTGAGGCCAATGTAAAATCAGCAACTCTGAACCTTGTACCTGCCATACTGATGCAACTTTTCACATTTCACTGCCAATGCCAGTTTGCAAGGGCATACCTTAATGTGCTCAATATTGGGGCACCTAAACACTCTTATTTTTTCAATTTGGACGAATTTAAAATTAATGGTTTTAGGTGTCCCAACAGTTGAGGTACATTATGTACCCTTGCAGACCAAATGGTAGCAAACAAATTACTTTTCTTAAACAATTGAAATAAGTCTTAACAAGCGATTCATGCAAGCTGGAGGTAAGAGCAGGAACTTTATGTAAAAGCGAAAAATCTGTTTGACAGGTCACATGCTTCCCACTGTTTTTTCTCTTTCAAGCTAATGGAGGATAAAAGTCATCTTGTGCTGGATGTTATGAACAAGCTGAGTAAAATATGTGCTGAAGTAGATACTGATGAATGCCTAAAAACTTCTAGAAAGCTAACCCCAGTTATGGTGGCAAGCATGAGCTGTGGAGTAGAAGGTTCTTGCATAATAAGGTGTATGGATAGACCTCCATGTTTTTCAGCCATTTTTACAAAGGGGGACAACTTTGTTTGATTTCCTGTTGGCTTCCCTGGACAACAAAGCCCTTCTACAATAAATTTGTCAGAGTAGATCTCCACTGAGGTAAAGGTTTCCCTTAGCCTAGTAGAAGTAGGGGCAGTGGGGGTTAGACAACATAGTATAAGTTCTGTCTATAACACAGCAGCCAGGTTGCTGTTATTACAAACAATCGTTAGGCTAGCATAGGTTTTCTCTCTGAAATGAATATAAATAGCAACAAGGAGTGATAAAATGGCAGCTGTCACTTCTTGTTGATATTTATATTACAGAGGGAAAACTATGCTAGCTGGCTATTAGCAAGCAGGCTCCTGTGGTCTATAACACTTTCTATGGTACATGCCTGATGATTTGTTCTCAAGTTATCAACTTGTTTCTTGAATACTGAGTTCCAAAAGTCTTTACATATAAACTTCATTGTGTCTAATTCATCTTTAAACCTTGTACAATCTTTTGTAAACCTGAAAAAAAGAACATTCATTTATGAAAGTCCCACTCCCACACTTTCTCTCTGAATGATATACCAGTGCATCAAACAACTATGAAAATCAAATACTTTAAGATGAATGGATATACAGGCACATGTACAAACAGAAACAACTTTTGTGACTTCCTGTTTGCTTCCAAGGATGACAAAGCTCTTCCATAATGCCCACGCTCTTAATGAAAACAATTTGATCCATGGGCAACAATGATAACTTATTTCTCATAAAGAGTTGAGGAATGGTGGCAAAAATGAAAATGGCATTATTGCTGCCTCTGAATGTGTATAAATGTGTTTAAATCTAGGAAAAATATTTGTTTTGCATAATATCAATTATCCTATATTTTTATTAGGACAAAAAAATAACACAGGCACATATATAATACATGTATAAAAGAGCTTAGCAAAACATGACTTCCTTACTTAAACTCTCTCTTCAGTCTAATTCTATGAATTGACCAAGCACTCCTCCTCCTATGACAAGTGAATTCAAAAGTTAAAGAAATGATTAAGATGCACTGTACATCTCCATGTTTTCCCACCATTTTGACAAGGGGGAACAGTGAGTGAGTGAACTCTGGTTTAACGTCCAACTAGCAACGAGGTCATATGGAGATAGGACCTCTGTTTAAAGTCTTATCCTAAAGGGGATCGATCTTGCGACCCCTGACAAAGGGGAACAAGAACAACGTCTGTAATTTCTTTGCTTCCCTGGTTGATGAAGCCCTTCCAAAATAGGGTC
The DNA here is from genome assembly GCA_963989385.1 of Ctena decussata. NCBI lineage: Eukaryota > Metazoa > Mollusca > Bivalvia > Lucinida > Lucinidae > Ctena > Ctena decussata. Next base: position 87,599,689 of record OZ022499.1, on the reverse strand, counting down.
TACTCTTAAAGGAAAATATTTGCTCCTTGAGGAGCAAATTCTTTTCTTAAAGAGTTGACCCCCATTGCTAAGGAAGATAAAGATGCAAACACCCTAGTCTATTCCTTTGAAAGTGTACTCATTTATCTTTTAAAAAGTGTCTGAAGTTACCTGTGCTGTGCAGTATCCCTTTGCTAGACTGGGTAGTTTTATTGTCCACACCTGATATATCGGTCCAACATATATATTCGTGGTACTTACATTTCCGTGGTATTCCGAAAATAGCTTTTCCTGACTCAGCGCACCATGTCTATGACGTCATACTTACTATTTTGACAGACGATGAATCCCAGTATAATTTTGTCAACAATGAACCACATTGCTACAGAACATGTCTAAATTATATATTTTTCATATTGTCATGTCAATTTAAACCTGTTTTCACTAATGCATTTTTACAGTTATCTTTAAATGACCAAGATATGAAAATACAAAACCATCCGATGCAAACAGGTCAACCTGTCTACTGTGTTCTATTTATAGTAACAAAATATGATGATGTGTGATGCAAAACTCCCGCCAAAATTTTTTTATACCGTGGCAAAAACGTGTCATGCCTTATATGGATATTCAGTGACCTATATATAGAGTGACTCGCATCTCCAGTTGAATTTAGGTATTTTTCCAATAGACGCTTGTCGTGCCGCTGGACAGGTGAGTGGCTAAAAAAAATCGATAATTCTATCGACCGCTTATTTCGCATCTAGAAATATTTTAATATTATCATTGTTTTATTTGATCTGTATAAATAATGTGTTCTTACAAACGTTTGCGTTAAATTGTATACTCAATTTCCGAAAGTTTGATACCAAACTTGCCAAGTTTTTATACGGTAGTTTTACTTGACGTAGTTAAAAAAAAAAAAAAAAAACGGGCTGGAGGGCTTTTCAATATTAATACGGGAAACTTTTTTTATTATGCATTTGGATGAGGATTTTGATCTTGACTCTCTCTTACTTAGGAGAATATGAATGCATTGAAAATTGAAGTGAGTCAGTGACATAGGCTTTAATTAAGCTGAGTGGGTTGGAATTTCTATCAGAAGTTATCGACGTGAATCGCCCATTTCATTAATGTTTACGTAATCAAATTATTATTCAACGTTAAGGTAAGCTTTGAATTTTATGATGATGTATTAGAATAGTAAGTTTTGTTATTATTTTGCTTGGTTTTGGGGTTAATTTTTATTGATGTGACAATTCTTTTATGCATAACTAACCAACCCTCTGAACTCATTGTTGTATGGCGAAAACTGTGAAAAACAAGTTTTATTTTAAAATTACTTTGACCCATTGAATCGGCTCGAAATTGCATAAAATAGCACTCAAACAATTTAAAAGGCATTCAACTTTATGAAAGATATCATTAAGAGGCTCAAAAATAGTTATTTTGGGAGCCTTATTCAAAAACAGGGGAGTGGGGTTTTGAACATCCTGATTTGCCGGTTTTCGCTACTTTCCTAAATAAGCCTATTTTTATACTGTCATAAGACCATCATAATAGTAAATAATTGTCATGAAAATGATATTAAACAACATTTTGGTCCTTCCCCTTTCGTTTCCTAATGCTAAAATATTGCCTCAAACCTTATTAACGACGGAGTACATCGTAAAAGAAGTGATGGTTTTTACGGCGGCGTCGCCATTTTCTTTCGAGTGACCAATGTTTCTCAATTTACATCGTTAAAAATGAGCTCGAAAACCAAGCAAAATTATCACAAAACTTATATTCTAATACATCATTATAAAATTCAAAGCTTACCTTATCGTTGCATAATAATTTCACTGTGAAAACACCGATAAAAGGGGCAATGCACGCCGTTAACTTTTGACAGAAATTCAAGCTTTTTCAGCTTGTATTAAAAATGGCGCTCCGGTAGGAGGCGCTGCAGACGCATGCGCGACACGCCTCTTTGGACCGAAAGGTGAAGAGTCCAGGGATCATTTTCTGGCGCGATTTCGCGATATTCTCGCATTTTTTTACACGAAATCGCAAAAAAGTTCGCTGATTGAGAAAAAAATCGCACCGATAAATTCTTTCAATTCGCACCGTATTTTTCTGTATTCGCACATGCGGACCATTTCGGTACATTCGGATTGTTTTGTAGGCTTTGGTTTCCGGAAATGTTTGGCGCCAAACGACTTGCATTATATATGCGGGTAACCAGCATCGTCTATGTCACTGCAAAGCTTCTTGCGAAAATCTGCTATCAGTGTTTGATATTTTGCAAACGCTTTTGTAGTTCATTGCAAAATGGAGTCTTCAAAGGCAGAAACGAAGAAAAGAAAACTGATATCGGCCCAAACGAGCCGAGAGGGCATTTTGAGATAGTTTTGCTCCACTGTAGAGACATCGGCGACCCCATTATCTGCCGTCCAAGGCTCTGCGACCGAGAAAGTGGATAAACAAGCCGAAAACCCGGGGCCGGGCGGCGGGGGGCGACGAAAATATTAACAGCAAGGCCCCTGTCAAATCACACTTCTGATTATCAACCAGTCAGATTTCTTGATGTAATTTATTCTTACAGTTTCAGAAACTGAATGACAAAGAGTGAAGATCCAGATCAGATAGCTTCTTCAGAAGCCATCTGATCTCAATCTGCACTGTTTGCAAAGATGGGGTATATCCAGGTTGAGCATGACAAGGGTTAATTACTGTAATGTTCCTAAATTTTTTGACAGCCAAAAGAAATTGCTGTAAACATGGTAAACCTAAAGTTCAAACAAAGACCTGGGGTTCTACCTACCATATAGTAATGCCTACAAAAGATACAGGTGGAATGGCAAACAGTGAAGACCCTGATCTAGGAGCAGTCTGGTCTGGGTCTGCACTGCTTGCCCAGACATATCTGTCAAAAAACTTGGGATCATTACGGTTATACGGTATGAGATAAACTGTTTGAAAGTTGATATTTGATCATTTTAATGAAATTATTTTCCTTAATAAATTGCTGGAAATAAAGAAAAACAAAACCTAATTTCTTTATATTAACCATTATGATTTATATTTCATGCAATGAAAAGAATCAACAGGAACTGAAATTTTCTCACTAACTTTGACCCAGCGAGAGAAAAAATCTCATCAGATTTGAAAATTTCTCATTAATTTTGACCTAATGGGATTCTTTATCTCACAAAAATCTTGGGCCAGAATAATCCCTGCGAGTCACTGTATTTATAGATCACTGGGATATTGTATTGTCTTGCAGTGTTTAATAAGGAATAAAGTGGCAATTAGTAAATGTGATACATTTTTTTATTATTTAAAAAATAACAGTTTTAAAGTTTGTTTTGGTTTAATAATTAAACAAATATTTGAAATATAAAATACCCTAAAATCAGACATAACTGCACTTTTGGGACATCGTACGAGCAGTTTTTTGGGATACCACGAAAATATATGACGTCATCGGAAAGTGTGGCACTGAGGGTATAAACAAATATGGCGGCTTAACATGCGCTCATTGAAAGAAAAAATGAAAATATACTGGGAGATATCTAAGGGGTGCTCCCTTCTTTATTTATATTGAATGATAAAATTTTATTCCCCAGATGTCAATGCAGTGTTTATAAGTTATACTAATACCACAAATATATATAACGTAAGGGTATATAAACTTGCTCACCTTTCAACAAGGCTCTGTCCAACTCTAAAACCAAGAGACTCTAGTTTGGCTATGCATTGATCCTGAAATAAGCATCAAATATCAATTCTGTCATCAAACATGGTCCTGAAAGAGTCAAATGCTGGGGATGAATACTGAAGTGTCTTGAGGACTACCACGAAAACTAATTACAGTGACATCCTATTATTATTTTCTCGCGTGCTATATAAATATTCAGAATAAAACGAGCATAATATATGCGGTTACTTATTGCTGCTTTCAATAATACCTTACCTGATCTTCTTTAGTTGAGTTTCTATACAAATGTCCAACTATTTCATAGTGCAGCAAGTCAAAAATAATTTCGTCAGCCATTTTTATGCCGCTTAAATCTTTGAGAAACAACTAAAACTAATAAAAATATGTTTTTACCATTTTACAAATTCATATATCCAAAAATAAATTTCATTATGAAAATAGTTAATCTTAAGAAAGTGCATTCGACTTTAAACTAATTTTACGCTTTATTTTGGGTTGTAAGCGATAATTCTACGGTAATTCGATTAGCACTTACATACACCAAATGCAAATCGAATCGATCAAGTATAACGGTAAACCGAAAACAACTGTTTCGTGTCATAAAGGACGAGTCATTTATTATCAGGTTGGAGGAGGTACATTTTCATGTGAGTCAAAAAATCTTTAAGATCCCCCTGCCTCACCAGAATTTAATTTCGGCCCCCCGCGCAGATAAGTGACAAAAAAGTTATTGAACCCCACCCCAACACCACGACAACCCTACATTCACATGATAATGACCATATTACCTATTTAATGTCAGACTGACCTCAATCTAACCTATAAAAGACAATGGAAATCTCTTATTCATACAGATGAATGGTCCATTAAGTGTTTTCTGCATTTTTATCTGGATTTGCTTACCCACACATCTGAGTGAGCGCAGTGGCGCAGTGGTAGTGAGCCCGACTCATGATCGGAGGGTCCCGAATTCGAATCCCACCAGGGCCCTAGCATTGTGACCTTGAGCAAGTCACATATCCACAGCATAGCTTGTATATATGTATATAGTCTGTTAGTTGTTCATAAAAATAATAAGCGACTATAGATAGAGATTATTATTATTATTATCGATGCTGTATAAAGCTATTGATAATATTAAGTGGAGTCTCGGGGTGAAGCCCCCCCCACCCTGAAGCCAAAGCAGTTTTGTTGATGCAAGCACCTAGAGATTTGATGTTACAAATGCAGGCATTAAATTGTTAAATTTACTGATCGGCATGGTTTCATATCAATGTATCAATGAAAACATTTTTTCAGGACATGAAGCGGGTAAAAATTTTATTTATTTGTTTTTATCTATTTTTTTTTTTTTTTTTTTTTTTGAAAATATTTTAAAGACAAGCGTGAAAGAGTAGAACTAATCTAAAAATGTAGGAGTAATGGAGGGTCCTGGGGCGTGGACCCCAGAAGCTGAGAATTTTTTTTAAAATGAAGACTGATGGAAGAATTCTGACACCCCTTCCCACAACCCACAAACACACTCATGTGCCTAGAAAATATATGACCCCTCCCCTACTCAATGGCTTGATGATTTCTGACCCCACCAGTAGGTCACACAAAAAAATCGGACCTCCCCCTAAATGTAACCCCATCCCCACCTGGTGATAAATAACTTGTACCTAATAGGCTTTAGTATCTTACAGTACATGACATACAAAAGGCAATTATGACTGAAAATCCAAGTTGACACTTTCAGGGGAAGCAACTCTGCCATTTAATATTAGCCTTCATTTTCAAAGGTGATCAACACCTATAAGAAAGAATTTGCTCAATTTGGGACAAAGAACATCCTCTAAGAGCAAATCCCATAATGGAAGGGCGTCGTGGACCAGGAAAGCTGCTGCTGCTGTCGTTTACTGGCCTCCGTCAACATTTTAAAGATTATTCCAGGAGAGGTAGCGCAGTCACAAGGAACAATTCCTCCAGTGACGTGGCCAAGATCGAAATGGCAAAACATGTCACTGAGTGCTAAGAATACTGTTAAAGCATCCGAATTTACAAGTTAAAAGCTGTGCACTCTCTGGCCAATTACAAGGCGGACATTCTGGCTCTGAAGGCATAAAGTGTCTCCACTTCTGGAATGTCTGGTGGCAGGGTATTCCAGTCCTGGAGTGTCCTTGGGAAGAAAGACATCTTTATCCTGTCAATCTTACAGCTGATGGCATGGAACGTTCTGTTGTGGTCTCGCTTTGTCCTTCTTCTTGGAGGAATCAAACGCCTTTCTTTGTTGATGGCAATATCTTGTACAGCATACAGAGGCAAGCGTCCTTCCGCCTGCCCTACAGGGTGTGTTCCAGCTTAATCCCTGGAACATGTTACTGACACTAGATGTACTACGGTGTCTGCTGGTGACTTAGCGGAAATCCCAAAAGACCAGGGAAGTAAACAGGAAGTCTCAAATGTTGCTCCCGCTAGTTGTATGCACTGACACTCTGGCTGCAGATTTTCCCCATGTATTTTTACATAGACTTTTGGCCTGAAAAAAAAATAGAAAAGAAAAACTAAGTCCTCACGATCGCCTAGTGTGAAAATACATGGCTGTAGCCAGAGATGACAATCCATGAGTTAACTTCCTCTGGCTATTGAGTCTCGGGGCTCAAACTCTACAAAGTTACTGACCCTTGTCCCGTAGTCTAACGGAGGCATAGCTCTGCAGTGCCTTTATACTGTATAGTAGCATGTTTCTGATATCAGACTCTCGGCCTCATAGGATCTCAGTATACCAGAGACGTGACTTTACAGTATTCTCATATGTTTTACACAGTAGCATGCCCTTCAGAATCATGACAATGCAGCGCCCTCAGCCTGAAGCTTGTCTAGAGTCTACAGCCTTACAAAGACTTAGTGTATTTGCTAAACTTTTTCTGTAGGGCTTAAAAGAACTTAGATTATTTTGGAGGCAGTACAGAGCTAATAAGTAGATTGTGTTGAACATCAACATCTACATATTAAAATTGTGGAGTTTATGTGGATGATGTGGATTTGGTGTGGATTTTTTGTGCATGATGTGGATCCACAATGTGGCTTTTCCGCACGTCCACATTTACACATTCGGCAAATTCACTTAGTCTCTTCTTTCCCTTGGCCTAGTTTATAAAAATCCTTTTCAAGACAACTGAATTCTTTTGGAAAGATTATCCCGTACGAGTTGTCGCACTCTAGACAAAATCCTCATTACCAACTGCAGAAAAAAATTATACGCATCTGCTTCGTATCTTTAATTACGATTGCAGCATAATTTCAAAACTTAACAAACTTAAAATACGCTATTTTCCACTGAAAATACAATAAGCGCAGCTTCTATGGAGGCTAACGTCTTGTTTATTTTGGCTAGAAATAACTGACGTCATAAACGTTCTAACATAACGTCACAACTGGCCAAAGACGTTGCGTGATCCCGCAGGTTTTCTTGTGGTCCTACAGATCCTACAAACTTTCTTCAACGTCCCGCAAAGTTGCGTGCATGACCCTACGAGTATTTCTTGTAGGAAACTGGCGCTTAATCGTCCTAAGAACAGCTCTGAGAGCCTAAGAACTTGACCTGTACGGCTTTGCAAGGGCCTAACAGGAGCTCACTAGCCTGAGGAAGTTAACTCATGGATTGACATCTATGGAGACACACTAGAAAGGCAGGAGCGTTAGACAAGCTTTATCTTTGTAAACCTGCTACTGTGCAGTCTAAGGGCACTGCATGGTCATGCTTCTGAGGAATATGCTACTGTGAGGAGTATATGAGAATACTGTAAAGTCATATTTCTGGTGCAGTGCCATCCTTTGAGGCCGAGAGCCTGATTTCAGAAACATGCTACTATACAATATAAAAGCACTGCAGAGCTATGCCTCCGTTAGACTAAGAGTCTAAGAACAGGATCAAGTAACTACGTAGTTTGGCCCATGTTCCTACTTCTGTATGTACTGTCTGCTCTTGAAGGAACTTTTTAAGATTTTAATTTTACTGCAGCTGGTGTTGTGCCGTGTGGCGACCGTAAAACGTCTCCCTGTACATCATCCATAGTACAGATTATATTATACTTACATCCTTTGAGATCATAGGATAGATTCTGAGAAATCTAAAATTTGAGATCGATTTAGACTGTTATTCTAGATCATCGTCTTTTATATTATTGGGATCCTTTTGAAATCAGTGTTTGAATCGACTGCCCAATTAAAATTAAGAAATTACAGTATGCCTTTTTTTCTGGTTTCGTCACCAGATATTGTCAGGGTCACTGACGAGGCTTTATGAGCCGAAACTACGTAGTCTGGCCCATGTTCCTACTTCTGTATGTACTCTCTGCTCTTGAAGGAACTTTTTAAGATTTTAGTTTTTTTTAGCAGGCCAAAAGTCTATGTAAAATACATGGGAAAGTCCGTAGCCAGAGTGACAGTTCTTACTAACTTTTATGTGCATCGGCTGAAAAACTTTGATGTGCATCCAGTCATCCTCAAACATTGTATCTGAATCAAAACTTTGTATGAGGTGCCTAACACTTCCATATATCCAACATTCAGCTAAATTTCTTGATATCCGTAATCTGATGTTTTTTTTTCCTTTGTTGTTTACAGCCTTTGCTGTTGAACTGTTCAACTGACGTCGAAATGTTTTGCTGAAATGTGACCTGCTCCGGCTCTGAAAGTTTTAAAAGTTTTCCCGGACTTGGGCCGCTCGTATCATGCCTACTTCTATTTCAACCCCCTCCCCCACCCCACCCTCACCCCGTGCCCTGTCAACCTCTAGATCCAGCCCTGAATCGTGATTCCCTTACGATTAAGCAATTAAGCATAATGAATTATCAGTGCTATTAACAAATATAGGCCAAAAATTGTATTACAGAATTTTTCCTCAAACTTTGCAGTTGCCTCTTGACAAGTGTGGATTATTTATATCTCACCATCAACAGTCTGAAGTATTCATATCTTCCCTAGAGACTGGTCGTAGAGTTGCTATCTATGAACATGAATCCACAGTGCATGAATCATTATCTGCACTTCTTATAGAAACTTGCATCTATTCGCTTTCGAGAGTCTATATAGTGCTATGCAATATCAAATAGTATTGAATAGTAAAATGATAGGCAATTTTAGGAATTAATACGATAAAAAGTAAGTAGAAAAATTCACATCACAACATTTAACATTAAACAAATGAGAGAGACCCTTGAAGATTACGGAAAGATTCTGTTGAGCTTCGTTTTGCTTGAAACGCCTAGTCGAACTTATCAGCTTCTACGGTCATAGCTGGTTTACAACAATTAAAATGATACCAATAAAACATGATCTTCCAAACCCAATGAAACTTACTAAAGCCCCACCTAGAAAGTTCTTAAGGAAACAGCAGTGTAACAGATCCATAAATTACTATTAGATGGAAAGAACTTTACCGATGAAACTTATATAAACCCCACCTAGAAAGTTCTTATGGGAATGGCAATGTCATAGATCCATAAATGACTATAAGAAGGAAAGAATTATAGCACAGTCAAAGTTGTATTCTTCACTGACATACTTATCAAAAAACGTATGGAGTCGGGAAGTTCATCCTGCAGTCAAACTTAATGAGTTTTCAGAGAGACATTACTAGCATTCCTGTGATGAATAAAATATTGACTGGTTCATACTTCCTGCGAGACTAATAGAGTAATATTAAATCAAAAGGAAGTGAATCCTTCCTGTCAATTTAAAGAGTAACTACACTGCAGGAACTGACTGAATCAGATCCCAAACCCTATCCCCAACATCAAAGGGAAAGACAAAGAACTCTGTAATGTTGCGGCTGAAACTTTAACAATTTAATGTTGAAAATGTGAGAGATCCAGTTCTTCCTTCTAGATGCCTTTCATGTGGCGGCCAAATATATTCTCTTTCGCAACTGATAATAGACAGCGGCGTATTTTCCGCGAGAGGATTGCTCAAACAGAGACTAGAAGCAATTTTCAGTTTACACCGAATTAATGGGTTACTATATCCGTCGGTTACTGTTTGTCGCAAGATGTGAAAACTGTAACTGTCCTCTAAAACTTGCAAAGTTAAGACGGTATGGCGATCCACCTGATAAACTGCTGACAAACTGTGAAAATTGTGTATGATGTATTCATATAAACTTTTCGGGTGTACATTGACAACTGTGAAAATTTTGTATGATGTATGCCTATAAACTGTTCGGGCGCACATTGACAGGCTGTGAAAACTTTGAATGATGTATGAGTATAAACTACATGTATTCGAGTGACGGATTTATGGTGATAGACACTTCTTAGTTTTATAAACACCTTGGAGTTATTTTTATCCCGCCTTCTAACACTTACAGTAACTATATTATCAATCTCTGGAAGGGTGTGCCTAGGAAGGCAATATCTATAACAGAACATTGCTCATATTTTCTGGGCCTGACAAATCCATTGTCCGGTTGCCCGGGACAAGTTAAAATTTTTGCTGGGCAAGCAAAATATTTTCTTACTTGCCCAGAAAATGTATAGGATATAAAGGGAAAACCTAAGGATTTCAGCATTTTGTAGCAGAATCTGTGTACCGGACAAGTTGATAAAATTTTGATTTGTCAGCCCCTGGAACTTTTGAAATATCTTTTTACAGAAATGTCAATTTTATATTCCATATGTAGTCCACTATCTACTCTTCCACTGCGGCAGTCATAAAGAATGACCTCTGCTAAGAATGTAATACTATTATGCTATTTCACTGAGTTTAATACAACAGCTGGCCCATTCTGGTTGCTGATGCTTTATCCAAACACATAAACTGTAATAAACTTGCTTTCGTACACAGCAGACGATTTTTCAAAGCACATACTGTTTGTTGTTTGGTTCGTAAACAAAGCAAAAGACCAATGAAACTAACTCGACACCTGTTTACAAAAAGTTGGCCAGTAAAAATGGGATCATAGAACCTTTGGTTTTGAGGCAAGATCAGGACATGGATAGGATGGTATTTTTAGATCTGGAAATCCCATTATCACAGATAGGCATGTTTGTTATCAGCGGATAAAATGAGCTTGGGTATTCATCCGCTGATAAAGTGAGGGTATCCGCTATCAGACATATTGTTGTTATGTCGACTGCTGTATTGGCCTGGTTGCCATAGCAATCAAAATGCTGAAAATTGTGCAACATTTAAAATTCAAGTTCTCAGTGGTCATAAGACTGGGAAATATTTTAATACTATATTTTCCTTTCAGACCCCGATTTGATCATATTTGATATTTTCACCATAAGTTTAGTGTATGTTATAAAATGATATCATAAAATAGTTGCAGTCACTTATCAACCAAAGGAAACTGTCAGTCCTCCTGGATGGAGGAACAAGATCCTCAGACGCGGACGTACTCTCAGAAGTGCCTCAGGGGACAGTCATTGGACCACTACTTTTTCTGAGACGATGAAACACTTAGATGCCAGGCTCTTCGCCGACGATTGTCTCCTATTTAGACAAATCTCGACAATACAGGACTCAATCCTCCTACAACATTACTTTTCAGCATTGGAGAAATGGGAAACTACCTCATGTACCTGGCAAATGCAATTTCACCCAGAGAAATACATCGTCATTAGGATAAACCCAAACAGGCGACTAATAATCCATAGAGTTACCAGCTCCACGGCCATACCCTGGAGGTGGTAGACAGCAGCAAATATTTAGGAGTTACCATCAGCTAAGATCTTACTTGGAAGAAGCACATCAACGATACGGTGAACAAGGCCAACAAGACTCTTGTGTTTGTCCGGCGAAAGCTGAGTGATTGCTTCACTCCAGTGAAGTCAGCCGCCTATACTACTATGGTACGCCCAAGACTAGAATACTCTTCCACGGCGTGGGACCACCTTCTCGCCAGAGATGTCCACAGCCTGAAACAAGTACAGCGCAGAGTAAACTGGTCCCAAGTTGTCAATATTTATGACAACTGGTCAGATATAGTCTTCATATGCCGTATAGAAAATAGAGTCCTTTCGGGTTTTCTCGAGCCGATAATACACGGTTCACCATTACGTCACCGGCCATGTGATTTGCTAGATTGGTCCATTCAAAATTGTATCGGATCTACGTCATGACGCGGCATGGCTACTCTTCAATGACCTGACAGCGTGGTTATGTTTTAAGGTGAGGTGGGAGTAATTGACAAAACACATGATTTTATTCATACTTCCATATATTGTACATTTTCAATCCCTCTTTCAGAAAATAAAATAAAAAAATAAGAAAGGGGGGTCGCCAATGTCGTTTTCAAAATATCTGTCCTCGAAAACGTCAATTTTTCCACTTTTTTGATCCGAGGTTATAATGGCGTTCTATGGAAAATGCATTTTTTGCTCGCCACTCTTGGATAAAAACCTTCATACTGAGAAAATAAAACACATTTTTTTCTTCAAAAACTAACACAGTATGGCCCAATGATAAAAGTTCACATTCAAGCAATAAAAATTGTATGTCGCCGACTTAGCTTTCGAGCTAAAACGCATCAAATGCCCGGCCTGCCGTCTCTTTAGACTGACATGTTAGCGTTGCGCGTGGTGACGTGAACGTTACTTAACTTTTCACGCCACAAATCAACTATCGCTTTGTATAGGTTATGGACACAATTTGTCTTGAACTTTCATCATTCATGATTGTCATCGTCGGGAAAAAGCCGGATGAAGGCAGAAGTAATACTTTTCTCTCAATCTCTTAACTAACTATTTTTTAATTAAAAAAGGGAACATTGCCATTATGCTCTCCCATACAGTTCATGGGCACTCGTGTCGGGGCGGGCTTCCACGTGTTATGACTTTTGAACAATTCCCTTGTCCTCTTGTCTTTTGTACAGTGGAAGCAAGGCTAATTTTCTAGTTCCTGACCCGACCAAAGAGTCCATAATATTCTGCACCATAACCTAGTGCAACGACTGGACTTCGGCGTCTCTCTCTCTCTCTCTCTCTCTCTCAAAATGATAGGCAGCTTGTATTCACTTTCGTGTCCAGGATATACAAGAAAACGAATCTTTGATATGCACTGGAAACAGAAAGAAGAAATGAAAGACAGAAAAGTAAAAGAAAAGGAAGGAAAAAGAAACGCACATTGTTTTAGCTTATTTACAGAACAAATCGTTGAATTATCATATCAACGTCGATTAAAAGATTCTGACGACATTGCGTCGACGTTGACACGGCTGCCTGGCGTTGTTCAAATGCTAGGGACAGCTGCCTGGCGTTATTCAAATGCTAGGGGCAGTCTAAGAATTTTTAATATAACTGAAATTTGGCATAAAAGCCGCTGAGTGTTAGACTCCGTCTAACAAACTGATGAGAAACTGTCAGAGAACAGCTTTCTCCCCACAGAAAACTAGCTTTACTTTTTTAGTTTCTTCTCCACTTTCTATTTCCTCAAAATTATTGCAACTCAATAGCTGCGAACTCCGTCTAAAAAACTTAAGAAACTGTCAGCTATCCCCGAAAGTAGTCATTCGCACGGAAAACTAACGATCCTTTTTTTTCAGTTTCTTCTCTACGGTACTTTCTACTTCCTTTAAATTTCACCCAGCGCTCAGTCTCCTTGCGTTTTGTGAGCAAACCATGTAGTGATCACAGAAGCGGCTAACGTTGACGCCATCTTGATTTTATCAAACGGAACGTTCGACGTCATTACGTTAAAAAATGTGACAGAAACTGCCACACGGCGGCGCTGAATTACTCCCACCAAAAATATTTTTGTCATAGAAAACATTACATGCATTATAATATCAATTGTAGATATTTATATTAGACCCATGTAAAATTCCTGATGTTATAGCTACAAAAACTAAATATCGCATGAACTCTCGCTAGATCTCACGGTCAGATTTTTGACCGTTTGGATTAGTGATTACCTGTCCCAATATGCGTAGCTATAGGAGAAGAGAACCAGCCTAAGCGCAGAGCCGCCCGGTTTGTCCACTGTAGCTACACGGAACGTACGTCAGGATACGGATATGTGACCAACATGGTACAGAGCCTTGGCTGGGAGTCTGTCCAACATAGACGATACATTAACAGGATAACTATGTTATTCAAGATCGAGCATGACATCATTGACATTTATCCTGACTTCGTTCAGTTAAACGACCATCGTACCAGAGGATCACAGCGTCTACGCCAGCTACATGCTACCGATAATGCATACAGACAAGTTCTCTTTTTATCCTCGGACCAACAGCGCCTGGAACCGGCTGCCAACATCTGTAACAGATGTTCAGGCTCTTCAGTGATTCAGGGAAGCACTTGCCAACCTGCATCCCGCACTCTAGATGTCCATCTAGCTTCCACAGCCATCTGTAAATGATTTTAACTGGTGACTTGGGTGTTTTATCTGTTTTTATCGGGCATCGCTGTTTTACACAGGGTAAACTACAATCTAATGAAAATTCCTACCCTTACCTTGGGAGAAGACGAAAAAAGAAGAGTTGCGCTTCAGTCCACCCAGAAATTCAGCTCTTCAGCTTTTATTTTCATTTATTTATTTTTTTACACACTTGAAGAACGTGTTTAGTATGTTAATTGCGAAACGTTCCGTGTTGAAATATTTGCAATATAAGTACACATGACTACACGCCAGACGTTAAGCATTGGTTCAAAATATACGAGAAGTGAGAGATGTGGGGCGTCTAAGGACTAAGCTTAACCTTGCTATTGGAACCTACATCCTTCAGACTAACAGGGCAGCATTTAACCAAGCTGGAATAAAACCAGAGTATCTTTTATGTCATAAGGGTGATGAAACAGTGCAGCATTCCTGCTGGAGTGCGAGGCCTACTCAACAACCAGGTAATCAATGCTTAACAGATTAAGTGCCTTGGTAGATAAGCTAGACTATGGCTTAATCAATAATTCCACAACCATTGAAAATAGTGCAGTAGTGGAATGTACATATGTTAATGACTATGGTGACCAGTTAAGGGTACTCGGACATAACGGACCATGGACAAAACAGACCAGACACAACGGACCACGATTAGGACAAAACGGACTACGTTTGCAGGACAAAACGGACCATGTTTCAGGACAAAACGGACCACGTTTCACTTGGGATATTTGAGCCCATACTTGTAACTTATAAAATAAGCAGACACTAGCGGGGGTGGTCGGTGGCGTATGCATACTGCTAACACCGATGCCGTTGTGAAAAGAGACTCATTAAAATCGAGACGAGTGATACTAGTACTGTGCACAATCCATTAAACATCTCAGACCCTTGCCCTGATAGCACATCTGCATTTTTACGATGTTGTGACAATTAATGGTAAATTATGTGCACATAAATGTGCAAAGTATAAAGGTCACAACAATCAACATTAACATTTGGGAGAGAAGGGGGCACCGTTTATACTATGCATCATCTATATGGTACTGAATTTATTATCCGCACTCTTGCCGAAACGAAAATGCAAGAGTGTGAACTGGGCCTAACCTATTATTGTGCTCCATAAGCGGCTTTTTTTTTTTTGTTAAAACGAAAATACAAGAGTGCCTTCATCTAATAACCATACAAATTGCTTTGTAAATGTTACAACTAAAATGAAACATGCGTTCTCAAGGTTAACAGAAGATGTAATTTCACTTCAAATGTATTCATATATAAGATGGTCAGTATGTCTAAAATTATGGTCCATAATGTCCTGAAACGTGGTCCGCTTTGTCCTTAAACGTGGTCCGTTTCGTCCTGAACGTGGTCCGTTTCGTCCTGAACGTGGTCCGTTTTGTCCCAACCATGGTCCGTTCTGTCAGTGGTCCGTTTTTTCCGTTGTCCGTTATGTCCCTTATTCTCAGTTAAGAGCTCTGGAAAGACAAACAGTTAGCCTGTGCCCTGTCCTGCATATTGGTCGTTACCAAACACGCTCAATAATTCCCAAGCGGAAGAGGTGGGCTGCTGTACATACAAACCTCGAGATAAACCTTAAATACAGTTTCTTTTTTTTCTTTTCCTTCATACTCCAATGCGAGCATTCCTGATCATTATATCAGAGGACTGTTCTGTGGTGGAAAAAAGGCAGAAGTAGTTCTCAGCTGTATAGGCGCTGGGAAATACTCTGTGAAACCACCGCAACCCGGAAGGAAAAAGCCAACCATTTATACTTGCCAGCGCCAGGTTTAAACCTACGCGGCAGAGGTTTGTAGCCAGACTACGGTTTATAGGTAAACCTCGCTACCGACTGTCCTTGGACGTATCACCAGTAAACAATTCTGATTCTGATTCTGAGCTATCGGGGCGCCTAGGTTTATATTTAGAATGAAAATAGGGTGATGGAGCCTTCATCATTTTAGTCCCTTGTACATATACATCCCAAACAACTGCAATTCTAAACTCCTTTAAGAAGATCAGAATCTAAACTCTGTTAAGAAGATCTTGTGAATCCCTGAGGGAGTTGTGCCTCAAGTGGCAGAATATATACCTACAAAATGGGTCCTACTAAAGACAGAAAAGGACTTTTGCCACCGAAAAGAACTTTCGGGTACCGAAAAGGACTTTTTAAATGCGATTTTATGCTATAAAAACGTTTGAAAAAATATATCAGGTAAAATATGTTATTTCTAAACATACTTTTCTGGAACATTAAGTGAAAAAATACCTTTTTCGATGCCCGAAATTTGCGATGTCCTTTTCGGTACATGGCATCTCTTCACTGACCAGCAGGGGAGTCCTTTTCGGTGCTGTTATATTTTTGTGCAATTTTAGGATGAAGACCTGAACTTTATTCACGTTCCTGTGTGGAACGGTGCTCCTACTTAGATTAGGAAAATACATCAACAAAGAAAAGACAAAGATACTACAATTTATGATAATCTTTATTTATTTATAGTCGCTTATTTTTATTAACAACTAACATAAGCTCTGTAGAGCTTTTATTGCGACTTGATAAGACAATATACAAATATACAAGCTGAGCTGTGGATATGTGACTTGCTCAAGGTCACAACGCTAGGACCCTTGTTTTATTCGAACTCGGGACCCTTCGATCAAGCGGGCACACTACCACTGCATCACTGCGCTCCACAAAATTATTTTTCAAGTGCTGATTAATATCATGTTGATGTTAAAATTTCTAAAACATATGTTTTATGACATTTAACGGCAAATAAAAGTCCTTTTCGGTGCCAAAAAGTTTTTTCGGTCCTTTTCGGTGGAGTAGGTCCTTTTCTGTCTTTAGTAGGACCGGGGGTTTTGGTGTTTAGTAGGACTACCGGGCCGAATATTTGAATCGAGAAAGTCATTTTTATCAAAGATGGCGGAGGTAGTGCGTGGAGTGAATGCTCTGCAATCTGAGCTTGCAAAAGCAAGGGAAAGCCTGAAAGATGTAGATGAAAACATCAAGAAGCTTACAGGAAGAGATCCAACAGACCAAAGGCAACTAAAAGCATCTATATTTATTTTTTTATATCATCAAGAGAGAAAAAAAGAGGAAGACAAAAAAAGGATCAATCACTCTGAGCAGTTTCGGTTTGTCAACTCGAGTCACTAAGTTACTGACTGAACAGCACAAATAACCGCAATATTTATGTCGTAGTGCAGACTGATCGGGGTCTATCGTCCCATAGTCACACAGGGTTCATATAAATGATAGAGCCTGGAAATATATTATACAAATAATATATTTATGCTTTGTACCCATTCAGTCGTGCCCCTAAGACATTCTAGCTGAAATTCTGATGTATACTGTATTGAAAATCTGGGTATTTTTCATGAAAGTAGTTATTAACATGTTGCATCATGCCTGACATTTGAATTTGGCTGCTGAGACTTGAAACGCTATATCAAAACACACCTTTCTGGGTCAACAGGTAGCCATCTTTAAAAATGATGTGTTCTCAGTAGGTCGTGCCCTCTGATTGGCTACTTAAATTAAACTCTTGGGATTTTTTACAGTTTTACAGCAGCTGACAAAAATAGCATGTCACATGACATAAGATTCTGCGCATGGGCGGGCGGCCATTTTGAATGTGTCTGTTGTCAACAAAAATCATGGAAACATGAAAGTTGCTAGGATTTCTGGACACTTAAATGTTAAAATGGTAAAAATTTCAATCAAACATTATTTTTGCACATGGTGAACAACAAAATAGGCTGTGAATTAAGTTTCTTACCTGTTCCTGTCGCATTTTCTTCAGCTGTAGATTTTCGCGACTGTATTGGGAACATTTTCGGATAGAACATAATCATGAAACATGCATCCATTAGTAACAAAATCACGTGAAATTAAAAAGGCACGACCTACCGAGAAGGCACGACTTAATGAGAACAAGCCATAAATGATAGAGATATTTATGTACAGATGCAATGTATACAATTAGACACACTGTGTAATACAGTGTGCATACAATACAAAAGTCATGACACAAGTGAATAGATTCTAAAACAATGGTTCATATATTAAGAAATGATGTAGGATGGATGGACATATTCTACCTTGCAGCGTCATTGGAAGTCACGATGCCATTATGAATTACACACAACAATAATCAATTCTATCACAGTAAACACAATGACTGAAATACTAATATGAAATATGAATAAAACTAACTTACCTGGAAATATATTATACAAATAATATATTTAAATGATAGAGATATTTATGTACAGATGCAATGTATACAATTAGACACACTGCGTAATCCCGGGTACGACTGTTTGCTGACGATACAGCCTTGTACCTTACTATGGAGGGGGAGGATGATGGTTCAACCCTCCAAAATGACCTGGACATACTTTCGAGGTGGGAAACCAGATGGGACATGGAATTCAACCCCTCAAAGTGCCAAGTTGTACATGTGGCAGGCTCCAAGATACCTGTTAAAAGGGACTACATATTGCATGGTCAGGTCTTGGAGTCGGTCACATGTGCAAAATACCTTGGGGTTGACATTTCAGGTTCCCTGTCCTGGAATTCCCACATCAACCGGATAGTCGGCAATGCAAACCGTACACTCGGCTTCGTGCGACGTAACTTTAAAACCAAGATGCCAAAGGTACGTGAAACAGCCTATAATACCCTTGTGAGGCCACAGCTTGAATACGCATCGGCTGTGTGGGACCCACATACTAAGAAACGGATTTCCCAAATTGAACAAGTCCAGCGAAGAGCTGCCCGCTGGACAGTCAGTAACTTTGACAGACAGGCTAGTGTAACTAGGATCATACATGACCTTGGATGGTGCACATTGGACCAAAGAAGGGCACATGCTCGTCTTTGTTTGTTTTTTAAGATCATACATGGTTTGGTTGCAGTGCCCCAACCGGATTATATCCATCACAGTAACAGAATCTCTAGATACTGCCATTCCATGACCTTTAGGCAGGTTTCCATTTCAACAGACTATTACAAATATTCCTTTTTCCCCCTAGCGATAGTACAGTGGAATGCCCTCCCACAGTCTGTTGCTTGCTCGCAGAGTCTTGAGGTCTTTAAGACCGCAGTCTGCAAGCTGCAACATTCTCGCCCATAAATCCCACTTGCTTGTTTTTATCTGATTTTAGCTATTCTTAACTATTTTAACCTATCATCTGTTTTATCCTCATCTTTCATGCTTTTATTTCTTCCGTATATTTTTTTTTTACTTTTTCTTCTGTAGTGTTTCCCCCAGAAATGAAAAAGGGCATGGTAAATTTTCTCAGAAAAGGGCACTTTAGTGCGTGAATTTTCACAAAAAGGGCACTGTATATGCTTTCATTCAAAGACCCCTGTTTTAATGGACATTAGCTTACAGAGATTAATACTGCTAATAAAGCATTAAATCGTATCATTCTTTTCTTATTTATAGCTGCAGTAGCATCTAAATCTTGAAATGCAGTAAACATAATTAAGCAAATAGAGCCTGGATATAACTAAGCAAATAGAGCCTGCATATGATGATAATACATAAAAAAATTTGCATCTGCTCTGTAGATCTACCGGTATTTTTTTTTTTTTTTTTTTTTGTGCCAAGCTACTCTTTTTTTTTTTTCCTTCTAAATATCAAGAAACATACATAGCCTAAAACATTTCAATATCCTAATTATTATTACAATTTATATTTTATTACATGTATTTATCATTATTGTCCTTTATTTATCTTTATTTATTTATAATTCTTACTGACCAGGATTATCATTAGTGTCTGTATTTAAAAAAAAAAGAATCTGGCAAAAAATTGCCTCCCTTTAATTTCTATTTATATCTGTTTCAGTTAGCTCTGTTTATCTTCTTCACTCTAGTGAGTTTTGTTTAAGGGTACTCAGAGATGTTGAATACTATTAAAAATATATATAACGATGTTCAATTTCTATTTTGGACACAAAAATCGGCATATACAAGACAGAAATATCAAACTTGCATAATATGCGTAATTATTTTTACACCATAATTGATCAAACCTCTCGGATGTAACACATATATAAAACGCATATCGGGAGAAAGGCCTTAATGGACGGACGCTCGGCGCCCCGTTACTGCGGCTATGGATACGTTCCACTAAGGTGCGGGGGTAACGTCGATATGAGAATTGAAATATGATGAGAAAGGCCTTACGGGGTGAGCAACAAGTGAAGACAATGACCAGCCTGCACATCTGTGGGTCAAATCAGTTTCCCAAATACAGTCCAGGAATCCAAAGGAATCTAAAAAAAACTTCTAGAAAAATATTAAAACAAATTTTTAAAAGTCTCTAAACGTAATGGGCATGTTGATTTGTGTAATTGTGAAACATGGCTATTGGCTCCTTTTCACTCAACAAGACTCACTTTGATCTTTCCCTTAACCGATATTCTGCAGATCTGTTAGGTATTTTCACGGATCAGTTAGTTTATTAGCGAGTGGACCATAACAGGATTAATGTCAACAGTTATGTTTACTTACGCTGTCAAAACAATTGAGGCAGTGAACTGTGAATACACATGTGTATCTCCTTATTGGCAGGTGAAGTTTAGAGCAAAACGGGCATGGTGCTGGAAAAAAGGGCATGGCGCTGGGGGAAAGGGGCATGGCGCGGCGCCATGCTAAAAGGGGCTAGGGGAAACACTATTCTGTCTGATACTAACAGACGTCGCGCATACCTGCCTAGAATGTCCGCGAGGGCGTGTGGCAGTATATAGAGATAGATAGAGACAGTGTGCATACAATACAAAAGTCATGACACAAGTGAATAGAATAGCGACAATGTGGAGCAATTACCTACAGTTACCTGCCTAAAGACTACCGATACCTACCAAAGGATTATAACTACAGGCCAACTTCGTTGTGTCAAACTTGCTTATCTCGAAAACCCTGCTAGTGTCGAAGTGATCTCCCATTCCCGAACATTCCCCCCTATATAATATTGCATTTCGACCTCCGTTGTGTCGAACTCGCTTATAACGAAAACACTGCTGTATCGAAGTGATTTTTGATTCCCCTCAGACACTTTCCATGTGTTTTACCACTGTTTGTGTCGAAGTCAAAATGTGTATTCAGAAAAAGACCGCCGAAACGACGGAAAGAAAATGACGGCCATTTTGTGTACACGTTTTGCGGTAATGAAAAACCTGCATATTTTTGTCTTTAAGCAAATTGGTACAACCATCGAACAATAACAATGAAAAAGAACTATTAACCGAACAGTTGTCTTTAATTGATCGCAGTTCAATCAATTATCCCAAATTATCCAATAATTATCCAATGATTGCGTGAAACGATGCAGACATCGTTTTGTTGATCAGCTGTTTTTGTGTGTAAGTTAATTGACCTTGAACCGCGTATACGTCACAGGTCAGGTGCGTTCAATTGGAAAGTTCGGTCAATTAGGCGCCTTTGAAATTTAATTGATTGAACAGTGTTGAGCGGCACTCTTTGATGCGGGCTATAAGTAACAATTTTTATGGACGGACGCTCGGCGCCCCGTTACTGCGGCTATGGATTCGTTCCGCTGAATGGGGGGGGGGCAACGTCGATAGGAGAATTGAAATACTACTACTAGAAACAGTTTTACTATGTTCGTGCTGCACACGTTTTGTAGAAATACTGACTCTACGAAAGTTAAGATATTGTAAATGTATAGAACAAAAATTTTGGTGATGTCACAGTTTGCCTACAGTACACACAACGTGAAGACTTGATCTGACACGCTCTCGCGTGACACTTAAAATCGCGAGGAAGGGATTAAAATCCACGAGATTCTCTCGCAACTCTCACGCATTTCACACTAAACTTCCTCGGGTGTTTGAAAATCGCCACGTTCCACGCAAGAAAATTCCTCGCATCTCGCGTGAAATTCATAGAGTGATGTATGCGAGAAACTCTCTCGCATCACGCGTGGAATTTTGACCAGGTAGGTACATGTAGAGTAAATGCAAGTTTCTTTACAAGTACATATACCTTTACAGACAAGGCATACGATTCGCAATGCATTTTTTTTCGGCGCTGATAACGGTTCAATTAATACATAGTAAGCGTGCGTGAATAACCTAATTGATCGCATCCTCAACGCAAGTATTGTTTGACCGTACGGTATTTACATTTACAAATTAAGGCTGGGTTGATAAACAATCATGATCAGCGTAATTTTGTTGCAGTTACGCGGCGAGTTAATTAGTGAGGCTTATGTTTGAAAGAATATTGTTAATAGGTTAGTTAGATGACACAGACAAAAAATTTCGCTCAGCCGCCACCGATAATACTATTAATAGCCCAATCCATGTCAAAACAGTCACAAAGATCAAAGCGTTTCAGCTTTTGAACTCGAAGATATAGCCGCTAGTGGCACGTGCCGAAAGGTTTATTTATTAACCAATATAAACTTTCTGATGTAAGAGCTGTCAAGTTTCCATTAAAAGCCCACGCGACAACAATGACTTGATTAGCAAATGGGCTGTCTCAGAGGTGATTGACGTCCACTTATCCACTCTCTGAAATATGCAAATTTGTAAACCTGTTGGTTTGACAGCTAAAAAAAATTACGTCACAGCTGCATCCTCTTAATCAGTTCATTCATGAAATATGGAAAATGTGATTTTGCGTCATGGATCAATAGTCAAAGTGTTTGGATTTTAAAAATGCATCAAAATGAAGGAAAAATAAGAGGTGAGAAGTTTGTTTTTTTTATTCCGATCTCCGCGTGGCAAAATCACATTATCTATATGAAAAACGAAACTGATTCTGCTGCGCGGAAAAATTCTTAAAGTATTCTTAAAGTATTCGGACTAATAAACATAATATCTGTATTCATATTTAGAGGTGACTGAACGCATTCAGGGCCTTCGCCATAATAAAATGTGAAGACTGTAGCATTTGTTGAAATACGTAAACACAGCACGTCTCAGTGTTCTCCCCAGAAATTTCAGAAGGCATGTCTCTTTTAGCACAAAAATCTGATTTTGATTTGTTCATCAATTTTTAAAATCATTAATATAGCAATGTTTTGTCAAAATTAGCCTAAATTTACATCATAAATGATTTATTGATGATCCTAAATGCATTTAAAACAACTTTACTGGCTAAGAAATGAAAATAATAGGACTTTCATAAAATTTCATTGGAAATCAAGGCATGTTGCAAAGGTAATTTGACCAGGAAGGCATGTTGCAAGCGACATGCCTTAATGGTCTGGGGAGATCCCTGACGTTTATAGGTCAGTCTCGTGCCTTGACATCAAAGGATGTCGCTCAGAGCACAAAATGGTGAAAGGAATCTTATTCCATATGCTGATAGTAAATATTACGATCAGCCTGCGCAGTAATAAATACAATGCGACAAACTGGTATGCTTTACGCGTCATAGCGTGAGCGGTTTATGCTGTCTATTTGTTCGGCACTTTCGGTTATTTCCGGAATGGCGGAAATTGCCGATCGTAATTTTTGTCGCTAAAAAATTTTGAGTCGGCGCCAAAAAAGACCAGTCGGTTGGAAACCGGAATCACAACTCTTTTTTTAGGCCCAATGTAAAATATAAATGATTTACCTGTACAACATATAATGACCTGTGAAATTGACAGGAATCGTTAATCCTTTCCACTCGAAAACACGCGTCACGCGTGATTAAGTTTGGCGCCGATGACTCACCTGAGCATACATGGAGTTAATCCTTTCTCTCGAAAGTTGCGTGTCTCGCGTGAAAAGAAATTGTTTTCTCGCGAGTTTAACGTCACGCATCTCGCGAGTGTCTCGCATCTCCCACGCATTTCACACGCAAAAACCCCACTAAACTTTCGCGGAAAAGATTAAAATTTCTCGCGAGAGCGTGTCAGATCAAGTCTGCATGTTGCGTGTACTGTATCTCGAACTTCGGAAAACTCGAAGTGGTTCTCCATTCCCTTGGAATTCGAGATATCGAAGTTTGCCTGTATTACTAACCTAACTACCTAACTACCAGAGGACAACGTAGCTACCCTAATCAAAAGTACCAAGGCTAGCCTGTACATAAAGCACCAAGTCAGGGATATGGCCATATAGGGATATGGGACTTAAGTTGAAATTTCGACCTATGACACTTATGTGCACATATTCGCGTTTACTGGACTACCGCAACCCCAAATTTTAATCCACATAATGCCGGTTTGTCTCTTTTCTAGAACTTTGAATTTATCCTTAAGGTAATTTTTATAATGTATCAAAATGCCGCCACTGTAATGTCCCTTCTTAACTCCGGCGGATTTATTCCCAAAAATGTGTTCACTAGTATATCTGTTTATATCAAAGTTGAGATGATCCTTTTTAGTCAACTATGTATCACTAAGTAACAAAATATCATAATTTTGTACATAATTTATAAAGTCTACGTCAGTTATGTTGCATAGTAAACCATTAGCATTCCAGGAGATAATGTTAATGTGCTCCTGTCGACATCCCTACTTCTGCCGATGTTGTTCTGCTGCTGGCCCAGGTACATGTTCCACACCATTTACAAACAGCTTGTCCTTTATGAGTTTTACAGTATTTCCTTTGTTCTTCTCCTGTTGCATGATGGGATACAACAATTTCCGTGCTTCCCGAACCTGTTGTGGCCATTGTATCCCAATACAGATGTTTGCCCCTTTAAGTGCTTGAGCGTGATCATACGATGCCTGCCTGATGATTTCTCTCTGTTTGAAGTAATGAAACTTCACCACAATAGGCCTGACTTTATTATTACTAGGATTCCCAACTCTATGTACCCTATGATATCGAACACCATATTTCAAGCCTCCTGAAGTTCCAGTTTTTCTACACATATGGCCCTTACCAAATCTCCGCAGCTTTCAGTTTTACCACCTTCTGGTACCCCATAAAACATCAGATTGTCCCTCATAGATCGAGACTCTGAGTCAGTAAGTTTGGAATCTAATTTAGAGCTGTGATCAATGTATGTTTTTGTGTTTTTCTCTAAGTTCTCACATTTGCCTTTCAGGCTAGTAAGATCAGATTTGGCTTTGTTTAGTTCTGTCTTTCTATCATCGTTTTCCCCACTCATAAAGGCACATGACGCTTCTACTGTGCTGACTCTATTTATGTCCCCCCACCAAAGGTGAGGGGGGACATATTGTTTTCAGTGCGAATCCCGGGCGTCGGGGTCAGCGTCTGCGTCCCTGTGACAGATTTCTTGTATGCACGATATCTCTTGAACCAATGGATGGAATTTCACCAAACTTGCATGGATACATTATTGGGACAAGTTTAAGAGCTGGTTAGATTTTGGTGACCTTGACCTCATTTTCAAGGTCACTGGAGGACATAGATGACAATTTTTTGTACCCACTATATCTCCTGAACCAATGGATGGAATTTCACCAAACTGGCATGGATACATCATTTGGACAAGTTTAAGAGGTGATTAGGTTTTGGTGACCTTGACCTCATTTTCAAGGTCACTGCAGGACTTAGATGAAAATTTCTTGTACCAGTGATATCTCTTGAACCAATGGATGGAATTTCACCAAACTTGCATGGATACATCATTGGAACAAGTTTAAGAGCTGGTCAGATTTTGGTGACCTTGACCTCATTTTCAAGGTCACTGGAAGACTTAGATGACAATTTTTAGCTCACCTGAGCCGAAGGCTTACAGGTGAGCTCATCTATAGGCAGGGGGAACCAATAATACTGTTTGTTATCCAAATCGCTTCAGAAGTTTGGTTGCTATGGCAACTTAAAGTTTCCATTGACTTGTATGGGAAAAATTGAAAATTTGCATTTATTGCTATGTCACTGCAGATATTTTGACAAAACTTTTACAGAAATGTTCCTTGAGTATTCCTCTATCAACCACATGAACTTTATGTAAATTGCACAATTTGGCTGGTTGCCATGGCAACCGAATGGTTAAAAAATAGAAAAAATATTCAAAAATCATCTCCTCAGAAACTTTGCAACCAATAATGCTCAAACTTCGCAGAAAGGATCTTAGTACTAGCCTCTATAAAAGTACTGTTTTTCTTGGCAATTGCTCTAGCAGTTTGGTTGCTATGGGAACTGAAAGTTGCCATTGACTTATAATGGCAAAATGGAAAATTTGCATTTATTGCTATGCCACTGCGGATATTTTGACAAAACTTTCATAGAAATGTACCTTGAGTAGTCTTTAACCAGCCATGTTAAATTTATGCAAATTGCGCAATTTGGCTGGTTGCCATTGCAACCGAATGGTTAAAAATAGAAAAATATTAAAAAAATCATCTTCGCAGAAACTGTGTGGCCCAATAAAGCTCAAACTTTACAGAAAGAACCTTAGTACTAGCCTCTATAGAATTATCTTGCAATTGCTCTAGCAGTTTGGTTGCTATGGCAACAAAGAGTTTCCATTGACTTATAATGAGGAAAATGGAAATTGGCAATTTTTGCTGTCTAACTAACTGCAGTTATTTAATTTTTTTCTACAAAAATGTTTCTTGAGTAGTCCTCTACGATTCATATGAATTTTCTCCAAATCGCTGAATTTGATTGGTTGCCATGGCAAAATATAGTGTAAATTTCGAAAAAAAACAAACTTCTGCTCAGAAGCCATTATAGGGGATGAAGCTGATATTGTGCAAACATGTTGATGACAGTAGTTTCAACATAAATTTTATTCTTTTTCTTCCAATCCCATAAGAACTTTGGTTGCTCTGGCGACTTATAGTTTCCATTGACTCATTATGGGAAAAGTGAAGCCATGAGGGGGATGAAGCTGATACTTAGCATACATATTAATAATTTTAACCTCTACCTAAAGTATGTTTTATATTATCATTGCCCATGTGAATTTGTTGCTATGGCAACTAAAGTTTCCATAGACTTATAATGAGGAAAGTGGACATTTGCTATTTATTTCTGTGTTACTGCAGATATTTTGACAAAAATTCACAGAAATGTTCTTGGAGTAGTCCTCTACCAGCCATATGAATTTTTCCCAATTACCCGATTTTGATTGGTTGCCATTGCAGCTGAAAGGCCAAATTTTCACCTTTTTTTTTGCCAAAGATCTTCTGAGAAGCCATTAATGGGGGATAAAGCTTATTTTTTTGCATAAATGTTTGTGATATTATCCTCTACATAAATGGTGTTTTTTATTGCTGTTGTGCATGGTGTTTTGTTGCTGTAACCTCAGTGCCTCTGTGCTCAGGTGAGCGATATAGGGCCATTGGCCCTCTGGTTTGTTCTTGTACCAGTGATATCTCTTGAACCAATGGATGGAATTTCACCAAACTTGCATGGATACATCATTGGAACAAGTTTAAGAGCTGGTCAGATTTTGGTGACCTTGACCTCATTTTCAAGGTCACTGGAAGACTTAGATGACAATTTCTTGTTCTTGTACCAGTGATATCTCTTGAACCAATGGATGGAATTTCACCAAACTTGCATGGATACATCATTGGAACAAGTTTAAGAGCTGGTCAGATTTTGGTGACCTTGACCTCATTTTCAAGGTCACTGGAAGACTTAGATGACAATTTCTTGTACCAACTATATCTCCTGAACCAATGGATGAACTTTTACCAAACTGACATGGATACATTATTGGGTCAGGTTTAATAGCTGATTAGGTTTTGGTGACCTTGGCCTTATTTTCAAGCTCGCTGGAGGACTTAGATGACAATTTCTTGTAACCTCTATATCTCCTGAACCAATGGATGGAATTTCACCAAACTTTAATGGATACATCATTGCGACAAATTTAAGAGCTGATCAGATGTTGGTGACCTTGACCTCATTTGCAAGGTCACTGGAGGACTTAGATAACAATTTCTTGTACCCACTAAATCTCCTGAACCAATGATGGAATTTCACCAAACTTGCATGCATACATCATTGGGACAAGTTTAAGAGCTGATTAGATTTTGGTGACCTTGATCTCATATTCAAGGTCACTGGAGGACTTACATGACATTTTCTTGTACCCACTATATCTCCTGAACCAATGGATGGAATTTCACCAAACTTGCATGGATACATCATTTGGACAAGTTTAAGAGGTGATTTGATTTTGGTGACCTTGATCTCATTTTCAACGTCATAGTCATCTATGTAGGATATCTTAAGAACCAGTGGATGGATTTTCTCCAAACTTGCCTAGATATTTTACTTGTTCAGGCTTTTTATTCATTAGAGGGGATGGGAAATGGGCTGGTGGGGGGGACATCAGTTTTTCTCTGAAAAACATTTAGTTTCCATACTGTTTACTTCAATTGGTCTTTAAATCCTTTGCATTAATCATAGTAACCGTTTTCTTAATCTCATCTAGCTTCCCGAGTGACATTTTTATTTGTTTTACATCGTTCATTAACTCGGTAGCCCAGTTGGGTGGGCTTGTGGGGGGTGTGGGTTTACCGTACATTGTCATCTGATTAGGTGACTGAGAGGGTGTAGGGTACGATACAGTACCAAAGACAGAGGCACCCTCACTGAAAGGTCCTTGTTGTGAAAAGTTCATCATCAGATGTGTATTTTGAGGGTTAGGGAAATTAAAAGCGCTGATCGGGTTACTCACATTACCAGTTCTGTTAATATCGCTTTCTTGACCTCTTTGTTCAACATCAGACAATACTGAATTCGCTTTGCGTTTTGTTTTTATGCCCCCAATTTCGGAGAAATTGTGGGGGCATATTGGTTTGGGCCTGTCCGTCTGTCCGTCTGTCATATCAAGAACCGTAAGAGCTAGGAGCTTGAAACTTTATACAAATGATCAGTATGAAAAATAAGCGAACACGTGTTTTTTCTTTTTTCCGCGGGTCACGTATTTCAAGAGTTATGCCCCTTTTTCGACTTAGCCTGCGGAACCTTGTGAACAAAATATCTCAAGAACCCCTGATGCTAGGATCATGAGGTTTTGCAGGATGAGAATGCCCAAGGTGTAGATGACCTGATTAACTTTTGAAACAAATTCGTGAATTTTTGACCGAGTTATGCCCCTTTTTCGACTTAGTGCATTGTAAGCCTATGGAACCTTGTGAACAAAATATCTCAAGAACCCCTGAAGCTAGGAGCATGATTTTTTGCAGGAAGATACTGCCTGTGGTGTAGATGACCTGATTAACTTTTGAAAAAAAATCGTGAATTTTTTATCGAGTTATTCCCCTTTTTCGACTTAGTGCATTGAGGCCTATGGTACAAAGGTACCCTTACATATAGTCAAGAACAATAAGAGCTAGGAACTTGAAACTTTATACACATGATCAGTATGGAAAATAAGCAGACCCGTATTTTTTTATTATTCCGCCGCCAATGTATTTCCAGAGTTATGCCCCTTTTTCGACTTAGCCTGTGGAACCTTGTGAACAAAATATCTCAAGAACCCCTGATGCTAGGATCATGAGGCTTTGCAAGATGAGAATGCCCAAGGTGTAGATGACCTGATTAACTTTTGAAACAAATTCGTGAATTTTTGACCGAGTTATGCCCCTTTTTCGACTTAGTGCATTGTAAGCCTATGGAACCTTGTGAACAAAATATCTCAAGAACCCCTGAAGCTAGGAGCATGATTTTTTGCAGGAAGATACTGCCTGTGGTGTAGATGACCTGATTAACTTTTGACAAAAATTCGTGAATTTTTGATCGAGTTATTCCCTTTTTCGACTTAGTGCATTGAGGCCTATGGTACAAAGGTACCCTTACATATAGTCAAGAACAATAAGAGCTAGAAACTTGAAACTTTATACACATGATCAGTATGGAAAATAAGCAGACCCGTATTTTTTTATTTTTCCGCCGGCAATGTATTTCCAGAGTTATGCCCCTTTTTCGACCTAGCCTGTGGAACCTTGTGAACAAAATATCTCAAGAACCCCTGATGCTAGGATCTTGAGGCTTTGCAAGATGAGAATGCCCAAGGTGTAGATGACCTGATTAACTTTTGAAACAAATTCGTGAATTTTTGACCGAGTTATGCCCCTTTTTCGACTTAGTGCATTGTAAGCCTATGGAACCTTGTGAACAAAATATCTCAAGAACCCCTGAAGCTAGGAGCATGATTATTTGCAGGAAGATACTGCCTGTGGTGTAGATGACCTGATTAACTTTTGAAAAAAATTCAAGAATTTTTGAAGTTATTCCCCTTTTTCGACTTAGTGCATTGAGGCCTATGGTACAAAGGTACCTTTACATATAGTCAAGAACAATAAGAGCTAGGAACTTGAAACTTTATACACATGATCAGTATGGAAAATAAGCAGACCCGTATTTTTTTATTATTCCGCCGGCAATGTATTTCCAGAGTTATGCCCCTTTTTCGACTTAGCCTGTGGAACCTTGTGAACAAAATATCTCAAGAACCCCTGATGCTAGGATCATGAGGCTTTGCAAGATGAGAATGCCCAAGGTGTAGATGACCTGATTAACTTTTGAAACAAATTCGTGAATTTTTGACCGAGTTATGCCCCTTTTTCGACTTAGTGCATTGTAAGCCTATGGAACCTTGTGAACAAAATATCTCAAGAACCCCTGAAGCTAGGAGCATGATTTTTTGCAGGAAGATACTGCCTGTGGTGTAGATGACCTGATTAACTTTTGAAAAAAAATCGTGAATTTTTGATTGAGTTATTCCCCTTTTTCGACTTAGTGCATTGTAAGCCTATGGAACCTTGTGAACAAAATATCTCAAGAACACCTGATGCTAGGAGCATGATTTTATGCAGGAAGATACCGCCTGTGGTGTAGATGACCTGATTAACTTTTGAAAATAATTTGTAAATTTTGGATTGAGTTATGCCCCTTTTTCAACTTAGTGCATTATTTGCCTATGGAAGCTTGTGAACAAAATATCTGGAGAACCCCTGATGCTAGGATCATGATTTTTGCAGGTTGATATTGCCCAAGGTGTAGATGACCTGATTAACTTTCAAAAACAATTCGTAAATTTTTGACTGAGTTAAGCCCCTTTTTCGACTTAGTGCATTGTAAGCCTATGGTACAAAGGTACAAGCATTATTGGATGAACCTTCTCTAGAGACAAGCATATGGTTGGGGGCATAGTGTTTCATAAACACATTTTCTAGTTTTCTTTTTTCTTGGTTGTAAATCCTTATTTTGATCTGAATTTTTGGTCGACATCAAGTCCAAACACTAATAAGTATCATCCACAAAAATCAGTTCCAAAACACAAGAATAAATCTCATTTTTCGATGATTTTCACAGAGCCCAAAATTTTCATGTTTTCATTGTCCAAGGGAGATAATATAATCCAGGAGATAATATTATATATAAATGTCAGTCCTAGCCAGTGGGGTTTGAAATTCCAAGCAATTCCTGGTAAGCCTGCTTGGGGGAACATGGTCATTTATGGGTATACTGGATGCATCTTTCAGTCCTTTATAAAGCATAATAATTTGAGACTTTGTATCATTACAGACCAGGATCTCAGAGACGTGTTAGTCTAGGGGTGTCTGATACGAGGGGTAGGGATGCCAGACCAGGTCGACTGTTCCAGCTTGCAAAGTAAGTAGATAAGCATAAGGAGTTAGATAAGCATAAGGAGTCAAAAAATTTATATCATTCATTATGCACAAGTCATTTGACGCCAAAGTTATCTACAGGCTGCATAGCGCAATAGGTAGCGCTTCTTACTCAAGAGCCAGAGGCCCCGGGTTCAATACCTGGTCCGGCCTCATACTTTCTTTTCTCCTTCTGCTGATTCAAAAAGGGCAGTTGTCAGTTACTGGCTAAAGTATGTGCACTAATTAAAGTACTGGTTAATGGCTTAGGGCTAAGACTGCTCAGGAATAGTGTGGTTAGGGTAACTGACCATCCCGACATGACCATAGCTGTAATCTGTAAACCGGAGACGTAAAACAATAAGAAAACAACTACCACAGTTTTCAAGGTATGTAAGCAAATGTTATATATATGATGGTTGCATAGTCATCCAGGACTGTGAAATATGTAGTAATAATGGAAGGCGATGAGAGAAACACTCCTTTTCTTCGAGGTAGTTGTATCAACATACTTTTATGGAGAAAAATTTCCCCTGGAGTAATGCAAACCAGTTGTTACTTAAAGTTCTGTGATTTAATGCCAAAGCTGGGTTTAAAGTAAGGCCTTAATTGGAGCTGGTTCACAGGACCAGTTGAAATCAAGCTGTTGGTCTTGCCTGTTCGACTGATGGTCTTTAGTATTCGCCTTTCACATCACGAAGAAATATTAATTGGTCTTACAACCCATTCCGAAATCTATTGACTTTTTAGCTCACCTGAGCCGAAGGCTCAGAGGTGAGCTTATAGGATGGGAGTCGAGCCGTCGTCCGTCCGTCCGTGGGTGGGTGCGTGTGTCAACACTTTCAAACATTAATATCTCAGAGACCAGTGGGCCGGTCGCAATCATATTTTATCTGAAGCATCATTTGGGTGGGGGAAAGGCTGCATTAGGTTTTGGTGCCGATCAGCTCAGAACTCTGGTTTCCATGGCAACAGATAGCCCCCATAGGGTTATAATGGGGAAAACGGCGTCATCACGTTTTCTCGACTGTTTTTGATTAGATCCTTATCATACTTGCAGGTAATGATGACATACACAAGAGCTTGGATGAGTTCGAAATTTGGTCAGATTCGAGCACAGACTATGGAGTTAGCTGCCCTTGAGCGTTTGAAAAAAATCCCATAGGGTTATAATGGGGAAAATGGCGTCATCACGTTTTCTCAACTGTTTTTGCTTAGATCCTTATCATACTTGCAGGTAATGATGACATACATAAGAGCTTGGATGAGTTCGAAATTTGGCCGGATTCGAGCACAGACTACGGAGTTAGCTGCCCTTGAGCGGTTGAAAAAAATCCCATAGTGTTATAATGGAGAAAACAACGTCATCACATATTTTTAGAAAAACTTTGTCATCGCTCTATTGCCTACATTTCTCAACGGATTTTAAAATAACCTCACACAAATGTAGGGCGTGACAATATCTCGAGCAAGTTCGACTTTCAGGATGCTGCGCCCAAGGTCAAGGTCGCTGTGGCTAATTTTAGAAAAACTTTGTCATCGCTCTATTGCCTACATTTCTCAACGGATTTTAAAATAACTTCACACAAATGTAGGGCATGACAATATCTCGAGCAAGTTCGACTTTCAGGGTGCTGCGCCCAAGGTCAAGGTCACTGTGGCTAATTTTAGAAAAAGTTTGTCAGCGCTCTAGCACCTACATTTCTCAATGGATTTTAAAATAACTTCAAACAAATGTAGGGCATGACAATATCTCGAGCAAGTTTGACTTTCAGGGTGCTGTGCCCAAGGTCAAGGTCACTGTGGCTATTTTTAGAAAATCTTTGTCAGCGCTCCAGCACCTACATTTCTCACTGGATTTTGAAATAACTTCACACAAATGTAGGGCATGACAATATCTCGAGCAAGTTCGACTTTCAGGGTGCTGCGCCCAAGGTCAAGGTCACTGTGGCTATTTTTAGAAAAACTTTGTCATCGCTCTAAGGCCCTTCATTTCTCAACTGATTTTAAATCAACTTCACACAAATGTAGGGCATGACAATATCTCAAACAAGATTGACTTCCAGGGTGCAGCGCCCAAGGTCAAGGTCACTGTGGCTATTTTTAGAAAAACTTTGTCAGCGCTCTAGCACCTACATTTCTCAATGGATTTTAAAATAAATTCACACAAATGTAGGGCATGACAATATCTCAAGCAAGTTCGACTTTCAGGGTGCTGCGCCCAAGGTCAAGGTCACTGTGGCTATTTTTTTAAGCTCACCTGAGCCGAAGGCTCAGAGGTGAGCTTATAGGATGGGAGTCGAGCCGTCGTCTGTCCGTGGGTGGGTGCGTGCGTGCGTCAACACTTTCAAACATAAATATCTCAGAGACCAGTGGGCCGATCGCAATCAAATTTTATCTGAAGCATCATTTGGGTGGGGGAAAGGTTGCATTAGGTTTTGGTGCCGATCAGCTCAGAACTCTGGTTTCCATGGCAACAGATAGCCCCCATAGGGTTATAATGGGGAAAACGGCGTCATCACGTTTTCTCAACTGTTTTTGATTAGATCCTTATCATACTTGCAGGTAATGATGGCATACACAAGAGCTTGGATGAGTTCGAAATTTGGTCAGATTCGAGCACAGACTACGGAGTTAGCTGCCCTTGAGCGTTTGAAAAAAATCCCATAGGGTTATAATGGGGAAAATGGCGTCATCACGTTTTCTCAACTGTTTTTGCTTAGATCCTTATCATACTTGCAGGTAATGATGACACACATAAGAGCTTGGATGAGTTCGAAATTTGGCCGAATTTGAGCACAGACTACGGAGTTAGCTGCCCTTGAGCGTTTGAAAAAAAATCCCATAGTGTTATAATGGAGAAAACAACGTCATCACATATTTTTAGAAAAACTTTGTCATCGCTCTATTGCCTACATTTCTCAACGGATTTTAAAATAACTTCACACAAATGTAGGGCATGACAATATCTCGAGCAAGTTCGACTTTCAGGGTGCTGCGCCCAAGGTCAAGGTCACTGTGGCTAATTTTAGGAAAACTTTGTCAGCGCTCTAGCACCTACATTTCTCAATGGATTTTAAAATAACTTCACACAAATGTAGGGCATGACAATATCTCGAGCAAGTTTGACTTTCAGGGTGCTGTGCCCAAGGTCAAGGTTACTTTGGCTATTTTTAGAAAATCGTTGTCATCGCTCTAGGGCTAACATTTCTCAATGGATTTTGAAATAACTTCACACAAATGTAGGGCATGACAATATCTCGAGCAAGTTCGACTTTCAGGGTGCTGCGCCCAAGGTCAAGGTCACTGTGGCTATTTTTAGAAAAACTTTGTCATCGCTCTAAGGCCTACATTTCTCAACGGATTTTGAAATAACTTCGCACAAATGTAGGGCATGACAATATCTCGAGCAAGTTTGACTTTCAGGGTGCTGCGCCCAAGGTCAAGGTCACTGTGGCTATTTTTAGAAAAACTTTGTCATCGCTCTAGCGCCTACATTTCTCAATGGATTTTGAAATAACTTCGCACAAATGTAGGGCATGACAATATCTCAAGCAAGTTCGACTTTCAGGGTGCTGCACCCAAGGTCAAGGTCACTGTGGCTAATTTTAGAAAAACTTTGTCATGGCTCTAGCACCTACATTTCTCCATGGATTTTGAAATAACTTCACACAAATGTAGGGTATGACAATATCTCGAGCAAGTTCGACTTTCAGGGTGCTGCGCCCAAGGTCAAGGTCACTGTGGCTTTTTAGCTCACCTGAGCCAAAGGCTCAGAGGTGAGCTTATAGGATGGGAGTCGAGCCGTCGTCCGTCCGTGCGTGGGTGGGTGCGTCAACACTTTCAAATATAAATATCTCAGAAACCAGTTGGCCGATCGCAATCATATTTTATCTGAAGCATCATTGGGGTGGGGGAAAGGCTGCATTAGGTTTTGGTGCCGATCAGCTCAGAACTCTGGTTTCCATGGCAACAGGTAGCCCCCATAGGGTTATAATGGGGAAAATGGCGTCATCACGTTTTCTCAACCGTTTTTGATTAGATCCTTATCATACTTGCAGGTAATGATGACATACACACGAGCTTGGATGAGTTCGAAATTTGGCAGGATTCGAGCATAGACTACGGAGTTAGCTGCCCTTGAGCGTTTGAAAAAAATCCCATAGTGTTATAATGGAGAAAACAACATCTTCACATATTTTTAGAAAAACTTTGTCATCGCTCTATTGCCTACATTTCTCGACGGATTTTAAAATAACTTCACACAAATGTAGGGCATGACAATATCTAGATCAAGTTCAACTTTCAGGATGCTGCGCCCAAGGTCAAGGTCACTGTGGCTATTTTTAGAAAAACTTTCGTCAGCGCTCTAGCACCTACATTTCTCAGCAGATTTTAAAATAACTTCACACAAATGTAGGGCATGACAATATCTCGAGCAACTTTGACTTTCAGGGTGCTGCACCCAAGGTCAAGGTCACTGTGGCTATTTTTAGAAAAACTTGGTCATCGCTCTAGCGCCTACATTTCTCAACGGATTTTAAATCACTTTCACACAAATGTAGGGCATGACAATATCTCAAACAAGTTTGACTTCCAGGGTGCTGTGCCCAAGGTCAAGGTCACTGTGGCTATTTTTAGAAAAACTTTGTCAGCGCTCTAGCACCTACATTTCTCCATGGATTTTAAAATAAATTCACACAAATGTAGGGCATGACAATATCTCAAGCAAGTTCGACTTTCAGGGTGCTGTGCCCAAGGTCAAGGTCACTGTGGCTATTTTTAGAAAAGCTTTGTCATCGCCCTAGCACCTTCATTTCTCCATGGATTTTGAAATAACTTCACACAAATGTAGGGTATGACAATATCTCAAGCAAATTCGACTTTCAGGATGCCATGCCCAAGGTCAAGGTCACTGTGGCTTTTTTTAGAAAAACTTTGTCATCGCTCTAGCACCTGCATTTCTCAACGGATTTTAAAATAAATTCACACAAATGTGACAATATCTCGAGCAAGTTTGACTTTCAGGGTGCTGCAGTCAAGGTTTTTGATTAGATCCATATCATACTTGCAGGTAATGATGACATACGTAAGAGCTTGGATGAGTTCGAAATTTGGCCGGATTTGAGCACAGACTACGGAGTTAGCTGCCCTTGAGCGTTTGAAAAAAATCCAATAGTCTTATAATGGAGAAAACAACGTCATCACATTTTCATTTTTCTTTGGATCCTCTTTATACTTGCAGGTAATGAGGATATGCATAAAAGCTTGGATTAGTTAGCATTTCGGCTAGATCCCACCACTGACTATGGAGTACCTGCCCTGAGCATCCAAAAAATCAATGTCGCCACTTTTTCTTGGTTTCTACTGATCTGATCCTTTTCAGACTTGCAGGTAATGAGGAAATGCATAATATCTTAAACAAGTTCAAATTTTGGCCAGATCAGGCCAACCACTACGAAGTTAGCTGCCCTTGAGCGTTTGAAAAAAATCCCATAGTGTTATAATGGAGAAAACAACATATCAGGCCAAGATCAGGCCAACCACTACGAAGTTAGCTGCCCTTGACAGCTCTGTCTATTGTGCCTTTGATCGGATACTTTTTAAACTTGCATATATTAAATGAAGGCATACATGTACATAATGTTTTGGATGAGTTTAATTTTCAGCCTGATTGGACCACTGACTGTGGAGTTAGCTGCCCTTGAGCATCTTAAATATCCCTATAGGTTTACAATGTCTCTCAGGTGAGCAATTGTTGCCCTTTGGGCTACTTGTTAGAAAAACTTTGTCATTGCCCTAGCACCTTCATTTCTCCATGGATTTTGAAATAACTTGACACAAATGTAGAGTATGACAATGTCTCGAGCAAGTTAGACTTTCAGGATGCTGTGCCCAAGGTCAAGGTCGCTGTGGCTATTTTTAGAAAAACTTTGTCATCGCTTTAGCACCTACATTTCTCAATGGATTTTAAAATAAACTCACGCAAATGTAGGGCATGACAATATCTCGAGCAAGTTTGACTTTCAGGGTTCTGCAATCAAGGTTTTTGCTTAGATCCTTATCATACTTGCAGGTAATGATGACATACGTAAGAGCTTTGAGTTCGAAATTTTGGTGGATTTGAGCACAGACTACGGAGTTAGCTGCCCTTGAGCATTTGAAAAAAATCCCATAGTCTTATAATGGAGAAAACAACGTCATCACATTTTCATTTTTCATCGGATCCTCTTCATACTTGCAGGTAATGAGGATATGCATAAAAGCTTGGATTAGTTAGCATTTCGGCTAGATCCCACCACTGACTATGGAGTACCTGCCCTGAGCATCCAAAAAATCAGTGTTGCCACTTTTTCTTGGTGTCTACTTATCCGATCCTTTTCAAACTTGCAGGTAATGAGGAAATGCATAATATCTTAAACAAATCCAAATTTTGGCCAGATCAGGCCAACCACTATGAAGTTAGCTGCCCTTGACAGCTCTGTCTATTGTGCTCTTGATCGGATACTTTTTAAACTGGCATATTAAATGAGGGCATACATAATGTTTTGGATGAGTTTAATTTTCAGCCTGATTGGACCACTGACTGTGGAGTTAGCTGCCCTTGAGCATCTTAAATATCCCTATAGGTTAACAATGTCTCTCAGGTGAGCAATTGTTGCCCTTTGGGCTACTTGTTTATCCTTGCCCACGCAATATTTTCCCCCGTGCGCAACGGTAAACTTGTCTTCAAAGAAACACTTCAGACAGAACCCGCAAGAGAATTTCCTTTCATCATATCAGCGGGAATCGCTGCACGCCTGTCATTTATCACCAGCTGTTGCAATAATAGCAACGCCCACTTGCCTCATTCGCCTTGCAAACTACCGCCTACTTTAGCGCGCAACAGAATAATTTAAGCAAGCAGTTCGGCTATGGAGGCACTGTAACTAATTCTTGTAACTTATTCATATCTTATTCACATTCTGCATGTTCTGAGATAGTGTGTGCTTCAATTTGTGTACAAATAAAAAAGCCACAACCTGTAATTTGTGAACCCGATCAGAGTGCGCGGAAGCGAGTGTTAGGCAAGCACTCAAATGACTTTGCCTTCAGCTTTGACCTGTTTAATGATACCAAGTCTATGAATATAATTTAAGTCGGTACAAAAGAAAAGGCCGAAGTGCCCGATTTATTAATTTTCAAATGAACGCGCGTAGCCCCTTCGAGAATTTGGGCCTATAGCTTGCTTAAAGTCTTACAGGCTCGTTTTATTTATTTATTTTGCTATAATATCATATGGTTTCATGGTAGCCGTAAAATGCGGGAAAACCATGGGTTGTATTTTTTCTGTAAACTGTGGTCACCCCAAAAGAAGTTTCATCTTACAGGAAAGAATCTGCACCTCAGGAACTAATTCTTTCACTTACAAGTAATGTTAGACCCCCTTTGACGACGGGCAAAATATGTTATTCCGAATCATCTCGCTGGAAATTCCCCAATTTACCTTAATGGCAGAATTCTAAAATTTCGAATATCCTTACCTCGCACTCCTCCCCTTTTTAACTTGAACAGGTCCGTTTTAAGTTTTACGACTGTATGGTCAAAATTTTCTACATTATTCAAATTCATATTTGGTATAAAAAGCAAACGCTGATGGCTCTGATCAGACGCCGCGTTCTGTGGCATCTGATCTGGGCCTGCACTGTTTGCCTATGTCCCAAAAATGGAACGCTCAGATGAGATAGGTTAAATGTTGACCAACATTACTGTTAAATCCCGCCTTTCCATGGTGGAAAGAACATGAGATAGCTCTTAATCCTGTCACTGACAGTTAAATGTTAATTAATTTGATATCTTAATTTGAACAAATTCTATTTTCACCAGCTTTGACTAATCCTATCATTGATGACAACATGAATGCACACGCTTTTGACCGCTGACATAAAATGATGTGTTTCATTATGATCAATTCTTTTTAATCTTTTTTGGTCAGCCCACTTGGTGTTGAATTACACAGGCTCAAAATCTCCGCTGGCAATGGCAGTCACACTTATTCATCTTTATATTTGTCGCGTGAAAAGGGAACTTGAGCCTTCTGCGTACATTATTTGTCGAATGATCAGCATTTTCACTTTTACAGATTCCGCTGGATTTACATATTGTTTATGCAAAGTCTGATACGCTGATAGATCTGAGCCGTCTCTATACGCACATGCCATAAGTAGTTTTCACGTTTGTCAGAGCATCGTAGGCCTTCCTCAGGTAAGCTGTCCGTTCGAACGGACAAACATACACCAACTTGCCCGAGAGGAGTGAACTACTGCAGAAGGGCCGTAAAAACCCTCATTCTTACCGTTATCTTCTGGCCAAGTTCGTGGCGTTCGAATAATGGAATACGACAAAACCGGTTAAGGCGAACGAGTCCATGTTTTTTCAGAGAAACATCTTTTGTTGTTTCGCTAGCAGACAAAACCCATCCCGAAAAGGGTCTACCCTTAAAGGATAGAAGTTGCTTCTCTTGGAGCTAATTCTTTCCTTTTTGAGTTACCCTAAATGAGAAGGGAGACAAAACTAAAAATGGCAGGGTTGTTTCTCATGAAAGTGTATCCATTATTTACCTGAAGCTTCCATAAGCTAGTCTGTGGTACGGTTGATGTACTCGTTGAAGTTTACTCGCTTTCGAAACTGAGAAGACTTAGTTCAGCAGGGCACTTAGTGAGAAGCAAGCACTGGCATAAGCACAAGCAAGCACCGAAGCTCAAATGTGTCGCTTGAATGCACATGCTGGCATTGTTAATGCGTCATTCACTTCTGGCCTGCTGAGTCTACGGAGCCCGTATTCTGCCCGTATTCCCTTCAACGCACGGCTTTCTAGCGAAGGCAGCCGGCGGCCGTGCGATTTTCGTACGGATTCATTGCTGCCGTGGTCTCTAGGATTTTGTTAATTGAAATGCATTGTGACAAATTACAGTCTAGCGTAATTGTGGATTGGTTGAAATAATTTATGTAGCAAAAGGTCAATTTCTTTAGTGAAAAAAAAACAAAAACAATAGTAATACTAACCAAGCTTACGATGATACTTCTACTTTCCTTATATCCAATGCTTATGCCAGTGTCCCAACTTCAATTTCAAAATGTTCTTGAGGGCCTCGGGGAAGATTGGCCTCGCCAACCGAGTTACCCTCACTAAATAAAGACATTACTTACTTTACTTACTTACCTACCCAAACAAGATCCGACCGGAACTTCAATGACAGCAAAAATTTGAATCTTTCTAGGTATTGGACATAATAGAAAAGAATAGAACAGAAACACGCATTAAATAACAGAAAGCAACCGACACTCCGTTGTTTGGCCCTTCGGCAAACAACTCGTATGTTGGTTGCTATAAGTACGGTAACAGGAAATAATTCTAGCATCCTTTTCTTCTCATTCCTGCATATGAAGCTTTCGCACAACTGGTAAGCACGCAGTTTCATTCCCACCTGGAAATCCAAAATGAAAACTTGTTCAGCCATGACATGTAATTTCAGCTTTGTTAGTTCACCTGTCAAGGTGAGCTTATAGTATAGCCTTGGTCCGTCGTCCGTCGGCGTCGGCGTCCACACTTTTAAACATCTTTTTCTCAGAAACCATTGGGCTGATTGAAGCCAAATTGCTTATAGAGCCTTAACAGGATGGGGGAACGAAAGTTTATATATTTGGCCCAGGTCACATGACCAAGATGGCCGCCATGCCCATATATGGTAAAAACCTTTAAAAATCTTGTTCTCCAGAACCACTGGGCCCATTGCCTTGAAACTTGGTATGTAGCATCTTGGACTCTAGTACTACAAAGTTTATATAAATCATGACCTTGGGTTGACCTTGACCTATTTTATGGCAAGGTCAAATTTGGTCCCTTAGGCTTTTGAATGGGAAAATCTGAAAAAGTGCATTTTTCTGTTGCTTTTGTGCTCTGTGATATGGAAATGTAGTCAATTTCAACTCCTATGGATATTAGAGGTCAAGGTCATTTAGTGACCTTGACCAAAGATCAATTGTCCATTGAGTGTCAACATTTTCAAACATCTTCTCCTCAGAAACTATTGGGCTGATTGAAGCCAAATTGCTTATAGAGTCTTTACAGGATGGGGGAACAAAAGTTTATATAATTGGCCAAGGTCACATGACCAAGATGGCCGCCATGCCCATATATGGTAAAAACCTTTAAAAATCTTCTTCTCAAGAACCACTGGGCCGATTGCCTTGAACTTGGTATGTAGCATCTTGGACTCTAGTACTACAAAGTTTATATAAATCATGACCTTGGGTTGACCTTGACCTATTTTATGGCAAGGTCAAATTTGGTCCCTTAGGCTTTTGAATGGGAAAATCTGAAAAAGTGCATTTTTCTGTTGCTTTTGTGCTCTGTGATATGGAAATGTAGTCAATTTCAACTCCTATGGATATTAGAGGTCAAGGTCATTTAGTGACCTTGACCAAAGGTCATTTGTCCATTGAGTGTCAACATTTTCAAACATCTTCTCCTCAGAAACTATAGGGCTGATTGAAGCCAAATTGCTTATAGAGTCTTTACAGGATGGGGGAACAATAGTTTATATAATTGGCCCAGGTCACATGACCAAGATAGCCGCCATGCCCATATATGGTAAAAACCTTTAAAAATCTTGTTCTCCAGAACCACTGGGCCCATTGCCTTGAAACTTGGTATGTAGCATCTTGGACTCTAGTACTACAAAGTTTATATAAATCATGACCTTGGGTTGACCTTGACCTATTTTATGGCAAGGTCAAATTTGGTCCCTTAGGCTTTTGAATGGGAAAATCTGAAAAAGTGCATTTTTAGCTCACCTGAGCCGAAGGCTCACAGGTGAGCTTATAGTATAGGCAGGCATCCGTCGTCCGTCCGTCGTCCGTCCGTCGTCCGTCCGTCAATATTTTCAAACGACATCTCCTCTGAAACTACAAGGCCCATTTATACCAAATTTTATATATAGCATCTATAGACAGGGGGAACCAATAATACTGTTTTTTATTCAAATCGCTTCAGAACTTTGGTTGCTATGGCAACTTAAAGTTTCCATTGACTTGTATGGGAAAAATTGAAAATTTGCATTTATTGCTATGTTACTGCAGATATTTTGACAAAACTTTTACAGAAATGTTCCTTGAGTAGTCCTCTATCAACCACATGAACTTTATGTAAATTGCACAATTTGGCTGGTTGCCATGGCAACCGAATGTTTAAAAATAGAAAAAATATTCAAAAATCATCTCCTCAGAAACTATGCAACCAATAAAGCTCAAACTTCACAGAAAGGATCTTAGTACTATCTTCTATAAAAGTACTGTTCTTCTATAAAAGTACTGTTTTTCTTGGCAATTGCTCTAACAGTTTGGTTGCTATGAGAACTGAAAGTTGCCATTGACTTATAATGGCAAAATGGAAAATTTGCATTTATTGCTATGTTACTGCAGATATTTTGACAAAACTTTTACAGAAATGTTCCTTGAGTAGTCCTCTATCAACCACATGAACTTTATGTAAATTGCGCAATTTGGCTGGTTGCCATGGCAACCGAATGTTTGAAAATAGAAAAAATATTAAAAAATCATCTCCTCAGAAACTATGCAACCAATAAAGCTCAAACTTCACAGAAAGGATCTTAGTACTAGCTTCTATAAAAGTACTGTTTTTCTTGGCAATTGCTCTAGCAGTTTGGTTGCTATGGGAACTGAAAGTTGCCATGGACTTATAATGGCAAAATGGAAAATTTGCATTTATTGCTATGCCACTGCAGATATTTTGACAAAACTTTCATAGAAATGTACCTTGAATAGTCTTTAACCAGCCATGTTAAATTTATACAAATTGCGCAATTTGGCTGGTTGCCATTGCAACCGAATGGTTAAAAATAGAAAAATATTAAAAAATCATCTTCGCAGAAACTGTGTGGCCAATAAAGCTCAAACT
Source organism: Ctena decussata (assembly GCA_963989385.1). Taxonomy (NCBI): domain Eukaryota; kingdom Metazoa; phylum Mollusca; class Bivalvia; order Lucinida; family Lucinidae; genus Ctena; species Ctena decussata. The sequence goes on along the minus strand of OZ022499.1, from coordinate 87,556,161 downwards.
TTACAGAAAGAGCCTTTGTACTAGGCTCTATAGAATTACTGTTTTTCATGGCAGTTGCTCCAGCAGTTTGGTTGCTATGGCAACTAAGAGTTTCCATTGACTTATAATGAGGAAAAATGGAAGGCAATTTTTGCTGTCTAACTAACTGCAGTTATTTAATTTTTTTTCTACAGAAATATTTCTTGAGTAGTCCTCTACGATTCATATGAATTTTCTCCAAATCGCTGAATTTGATTGGTTGCCATGGCAAAATATAGTGTAAATTTCAAAAAAAAAAATAAAAATCTTCTGCTCAGAAGCCATTTTGGGGATGAAGCTGATATTGTGCAAACGTGTTGATGACAGTAGTTTCTACATAAATTTTATTCTTTTTCTTCCAATCCCATAAGAACTTTGGTTGCTATGGCGACTTAAAGTTTCCATTGACTCATAATGGGAAAAGTGAAGCCATGAGGGGGATGAAGCTGATTCTTAGCATACATATTGATAATTTTAACCTCTACCTAAAGTATGTTTTATATTATCATTGCCCATGTGAATTTGTTGCTATGGCAACTTAAAGTTTCCATAGACTTATAATGAGGAAAGTGGACATTTGCTATTTATTTCTGTGTTACTGCAGATATTTTGACAAAACTTCACAGAAATGTTACTGGAGTAGTCCTCTACCAGCCATATGAATATTTCCCAAACGCCTGATTTTGATTGGTTGCCATTGCAGCTGAAAGGCCAAATTTTCACATTTTTTTTTGCCAAAGATCTTCTGAGAAGCCATTAATGGGGGATAAAGCTTATTTTTGCATAAATGTTTGTGATATTATCCTCTACATAAATGGTGTTTTTTATTGCTGTTGTGCATGGTGTTTTGTTGCTGTAACCTCAGTGCCTCAGTGCTCAGGTGAGCGATATAGGGCCATTGGCCCTCTGGTTCTGTTGCTTTTGTGCTCTATGATATGGAAATGTAGTCAATTTCAACTCCTATGGATATTAGAGGTCAAGGTCATTTAGTGACCTTGACCAAAGGTCATTTGTCCATTGAGTGTCAACATTTTCAAACATCTTCTCCTCAGAAACCATTGGGCTGATTGAAGCCAAATTGCTTATAGAGTCTTTTACAGGATGGGGGAACAATAGTTTATATGATTGGCCCAGGTCACATGACCAAGTTGGCCGCCATGCCCATATATGGTAAAAACCTTTAAAAATCTTGTTCTCCAGAACCACTGGGCCGATTGCCTTGAAACTTGGTATGTAGCATCTTGGACTCCAGTACTACAAAATTTATATAAATGATGACCTTGGGTTGACCTTGACCTATTTTATGGCAAGGTCAAATTTGGTCCCTTAGGCTTTTGAATGGGAAAATCTGAAAAAGTGCATTTTTCTGTTGCTTTTGTGCTCTGTGATATGGAAATGTAGTGAATTTCCACACCTATGGATATGAGAGGTCAAGGTCATTTAGTGGCCTTGATCAAAGGTCATTTGGCCATTGGGTGTCATCATTTTCAAACATCTTCTCCTCAGAAACCATTGAGCCGATTGAAGCCAAATTTCATATAAAGACTTAACAGGATGTGGGAACGATAGTTTATATATTTGGCCTAGGTCACATGACCGAGATGGCCGCCATGCTCATATATGGTAAAAACCTTAAAAAAATCTTCTTCTCCAGAATCACTGGCCCGATTGCCTTGAAACTTGGTATGTAGCATCTTTGACTCCAGTACTACAAAGTTTATATAAATGATGACCTTAGCTTGACCTTGACCTGTTTTATGGCAAGTTCAAATTTGGTCCCTTAGGCTTTTGAATGAGAAAAGCTGAAATAGTGCATTTTTCTGTTGCTATTGTTCTCTGTGATATGGAAATTCAGTCATCGTCAACCCCTACGAATTCTAGAGGTCAAGGTCTGTGTCGTCGTCATCCGTTGTCAACATTTTCAAAGGACTTCTCCTCAGAAATCACTGGGCTGATTGAAGCCAAATTTCATATAGAGCCTTAACAGTATAAAGAAACAAATGTTTATATATTTGACCTAGATCACATGACCAAGATGGCCACCATGCCCATATATGGTAAAAAACTTAAAAATTCTTCTGGTCAAGAACCACTGGGCTGATTGCTTTGAAACTTGGTATGTAGCATCAAGGACTCTAGTACTACAAAGTTTATATAAATGATGACCTTAGGTTGACCTTGACCTATTTTATGGCAAGATCAAATTTGGTCCCTTAGGCTTTTGAATGGGAAAAAGATGAGAAAGTGCGTTTTTCTGTTGCGATTGAGCTCTGTGATATGGAAATGCAGTCAACTTCAACCTCTATAAATTATAGAGGTCAAGGTCATTTAGTGATTTTATAGAAGTGGCCATGGTGGAACAGTTTGCACACTCACTATCCAATCCTATAGAATTGCAGCCTGTTTATTAGCCTGCCTGAGCCGAAAGCTTTCATTTTGGCCACTTGACCTGAGCATATACTGGCAGGTGAGCGATCGTTGCCCTTGGGCGACTTGTTAAAGAGAAACTGATGGAGTTCACACAAAACTCCTGAAAGTGGCCAAACCGAAATTATGTTAGTTACCAACTTTCAGGAGTTCTGTGAGAACTTTACGAGTTATTTTGTGTGCGCTAATATGCTTTTTTACGAGTCGATTTTGGCTATATTTGCAAGAGCTTGAATATATTTTACTTATTTATTTTTAGCGGAATGCGCACGTTCGCAAAAGAACATGCAGAACGACAGTTGAGAAACTGAGATCGCAAAAGAAAATTTCTGTGCCTTAGCCGTCCTAACAAAATCTGTTTGAACGCTTGTTCAAACTGAGAGCACCAACCTCAGTTTCCAGTACAATTTCCTTCACTTACGAAACATCGTCCCGCGTTGAAATTTACAAGGAATACCTCAGAACCCAACCGATCTTCTACCGAGTATTTGCGAACACTTTCTCCAGGATTGACCGATTGATTATTCGGATGCGCAGGCTGATCTTGTCTTCCTTGTTCGCACATGCTATACCTCCCATCTACTTGGGTAAATTATATAATGTTACGCTCCATCGAGAGTTTTATTCTAACTGAAAATAGTAAATCCTTTTTTCTTTTTCTTATACCTGCGCACATGCCCAGTTTTATATCAAACTACGCATGTCTAGGATAGCTTGCGCACACGCGCAGTCTTGTCAGGGCCACTTGGACTGAACATGCGTAAGCAGAATGCGCATACGCCTGAATACAGTCACTTACATGAGATTGTCAAACTCTTAACTTACACAATAATGTCTAAAACACAGCAAATATTTTTCTTCTGAGCGAAATTCGTACCGCCTACTCTTACATTCAGATTGATTGACATCTTCGACAGCAATAGCTGGACAGAATATTGGACTTCCCCTCTCACCAAACCTTCCAATGATCACGAACAAAAATAAGAGCGGTCGGTTCAAACAGCTTCTGACCGCAATATAATCTCTTTGAAATCGATGCCGCATGTCAAATTTTGACAACCATTTGTAAATGAGCTTAGGTGAAAAAGTCAATAGATTTCGGAATTAGTAGTAAGGACCAGCTACAAGGAAACCCAATTGGTCCGTCACAAAATCCACTTGTCCCGGATCAACAAATTAGTGCTTAATTTAAACCCTGCAAAGTATTCAACTACAGTGATTTGCTGTTATAATTTTTTTTTTTGAATATATTATGCACATTATACACTCTCCAACCTATTTAAAAATATTTTAGAGCGGAATGTGGGAATAGTTGTATGCTAATTTTGGAGACCTCTCTGAGAATATCACCATACATTAAGATTTTTTTCTGAAACTCAGCTTAAGTCTGGTATTGTACTTTCAGGCGTGGAATAACAGAGGATGATGGACCAAGGGCCAAGAGGAGGATAACTGTGGGAACAGCGTTCTCAAGGTGGGTGAACAGATACCATATTAAGCCTATTTAATGCCGGGGGCATTCATTGCATTTTGGGAAAAGAGGGTGTTATTTAGAACCTAAAGTGTAGTAAATTTGCCACTGCCAAAATCTCTCTTATAAGCAGGTGGTATGTACCTTAAGAGGACGCAACTACTATTTTGCCTCCCTTTTCAGTAGGGATCTACTCTTAAAGGAAAGAATTTGCTCCTAGGGAGCAAATTCTTTCCTTTAAGAGTAGACCTCATTTCAACAAGTAACCTCATTCAGAGGAGCAAACAGGAAATCATGCTAGTTGATATTGTTTTTGGAAAAGAGGCAGGGGGCATTTTGGTATGTGGTGATATTTGTTATAAGTTTTTTTGTGTGTGTGTTTTTTTTTGTTGATCGGTTATGGTAAATGGGTATACTCTCTAGGGAATTAACTCCCTTCCTAATTGGAGTCAGCTCTGACAGTAGAGAATTTGCTCTACCAGGTTCCATTTTGGAAAGGTGTTTGGGTCCTTGGAAACAAACAGGAAGTCACAAAAGTTGAATCCCTTTTAAAAGATGGTTGAAATGGTGCAGCTGTATCCATTCACATTAAAAGAAGTAGATACTACTCAAGGAAGTCATTTGAAAGTAGTGTCTCTCTGATTTTCTTTTAAAGTAGTCCATTTTTATGAAGAAATAGAAAGCCTTTATCACACAATAATAATCATTAGTCTTTGTTTAAAGACAGGACTAGTACTATATAAGGAGGATTAACTTCCACAGTGTCATTCTTGGATGGACACTCGGCACCAAGTGCGTGCAACTATGGTTACATAGCGCTGAGCCACTTGAGGAATGTCGTGAGGAGAATTGAATCGAACTGAACTGAACAGTGTCATTCTGTCTCTTGATATAGTGTCAACACCTACAGTCAGCAAATGAAATCATCACAGCTGTTAATTCTGGCCCACTGATTGGTTGACAACATTTTCACACCTATCACACCTATACCTGTACAGGTAACATTGTTGTGTGCTGGTTCCAGACCTCCCGGGCAAAGACAGGACTTCTCTGCCGGAGGTCTGGTTCCAAGCAATACAATATGTTACCTGTACAGGTAAAGGTGTGAAAATTTATTCAACCAATCAGTGGACCAGAATTACCAGTTATAATAATTTCATTGGCTGACTGGAGGTGTCCACTCTATGTGATCAAGAGACAGAATGACAATGTAGTAGTATTTCAATTCTCTCATGGACGTTCCCCCCACGCACCTCAGCGGAACGAATCCATAGCCGCAGTAACAGGGGTCTCAGTCTGGAGGAGCTGGAGAGTTCAGAAGTAAACATATGTATAGAATTACTGTTTAACATGAGTGGGCACACGTTCAGACAGGGGACACATCTCTGCCAGTTTCATTTTACTGTCCCTTCTAAATTGGTGTTTACTCTTAAAAGAAAGAAGCAAATTCTTTTCTTGAAGAGTAGACCCCTAAAATAAATGTCTTTGCCATAGAGGGAAGCAAACGGGAGGTCACAGAAGTTGTTTATGTGTAAAAGTGGCAGAAAACAAGGTAATACACCTCAAAAATTGTACAACTACAATCTGTGTTTGGTGATTTTACCATAATATTTGTATGTTTAACAGACTTGGACCCCGCCCCTCTGGTCATGGTCAGCGAGGACGGGATAGTGGGGACGAGGATGAACTACCGAACAAGGTATGATAGAATTATGTTCTTTCATTCAAGCTACAAGTATACTTAATATGCTGCAGGACTGGATTTAGTAAATGATCGGTTAGTGTATAGGTACTAGTGTCCCTGTTTATCCATAGATATATGAGACCATAGGTCAAGAAAAAGAGATAATTTAATGATAATGCATGCATAGTCTGTTGTATTTCTTTGTCTCATCTGCAGCCAATAGAAGTGACACATTGGTATTTCTTTCGGGCAGCATCATCAGAGACGTAAACTAATTTCAAGTTTTCTGGGCTCAGTCGTTCAAAACTAACATCATTAATTGATGTTTTGTTATAATTTCAAATGTAAATATCTCAGCTAGCCAGTATTTTTTTGTTGAAAAAATGTGAGAAGCTTCTCACATTTTTTGACAAAAAATATCAGTGTATTTGGTTATAGAGTGATAAAAGTCTTCAATTGGTTGACCTCTGAACGAGCTCGTTAGGCTAACAATGCTTTGAACAACTGGGCCCTGGTCTGTAAGTAGTGTACTGGGAGGCACTTCTTTGTGACAATGCCCAACAGGCAAGACACAGCATTCTGTGAAATTTATGTGAAAACTTAATGGAATAGCAGCTTATGAGCATCGCCTCAGCAGGATCAGTGTAATGAGGTGTTTTGGCTGTATAGTTTCTGTTTTAACTCACTTGTACATAGCAAAATTAAGTGTGAAGGCTTTGTTTTATGTAGGCCTGGTGAGTTTTGAGTCCTTGGGAGTGTGTTTTTAACAAATTGCAAAGCTCACCAGATGTCTGTGATGAGATTTCTTTTCTATCTGTCTTTGGCATGGTGTAAGCTATTTTGGATTTGAAAACTCCAGTAGTAGAGAATTCAAAAGGTGTTGAGCCCCTTATTCATTTGTTGAGATTTCTACAAGAAGTCTGTATTTTATATTAGAGTGAGTTTGAAATATGTACTATGAAGAAGTAGGAGTTTAAAGAATTTTTTTTCCAGCCCGCTCTCCAGTCCTCAGTTGTCGCTACCCCTCAAGATCCAAGATCACGTCAGGCATCCTTAGATGAACAAGCAGGAGACAAACGAGGCCAAGCCAGGTAAAAAACTATCTGCCATCAGAGCTGTAGGTAGGGAAGATTTCTGATGGAAAGTTTTATAAGTCTGTGAAAAGAATGAACAATTTTCCTAAGAATTATTTGCATCCATGAAACAGTGTTTCCAGAAAAGAAACTGGAAGACAATATTTATGAACTATGAAAAATAGGTCACAGTGACCTTTAAGTAATATGAGGTCAATAACTGTTTCTGAATGTACCATTATGTGAAATCTGTTACAAAATACATGAAATATTATCAAAGATATTTGTCCAAAATTACTTGACCATGAAATATAGGTCACACTGAGCTTCAGTTAGTATGAAGACTATTCTTTCCTGGGTGGATTAAAACTGTGATACTTTGTGGCTGTGAGACTCAAGATCCCATTAGGCACTTAAATGAGCTGTGACATGAGTAAACCAACAAAGTGGCATGTGTGCCTAGCGAAGACTCAGATCAGCCTGGGCATTCACACAGTCTGATCAGAGTCTTCAGTGCACGCTTAAAGGATAGCTAAGGGTCTAAGCTAGCTCCATGCCAATAGCAGAGAGTCTGATCAGACTGGGCAGATGCCCAGGCTGATCTGAGTCTGTGCTGGGTGCATATGCCACTTTGTTGTTTTTTTTGTGTTGTTTTGGTCATATGTTTCCTGGCAGCTGCTACTGACACAGTCTGATTATAAAATTACTTACTCAAATTTCAGGATAAATACAGTCAATGTGTCCTAGTTCTAGTATTTAGAGCAATTTGGTTCTATAATTTCTAATTTTCATATATTATTCACAGAAATCGGCGCATGTTTGGTTTGATTCTTGGGACTTTACAAAGATTTAAAGATGATGCCAAGGTTTCCAAAGAAAAGGTAAGTCATTACTGGGTTCTGATTGAGATGGAGACATTTTTTTGTCTACCTTGTATCATTTAGATGTTTGAGTATAAGCACAGTTAAAATACATTTTGGATAATACAAGCACTTAGGTGAATCAGTACACTTTCAGGGGAAGCAACTTTCTTTGTGCCTTCAGTCTCATTGGCTTAGGAGCGAACTCTCAAGAGTTGATTGCATGTTGGAGGGTCTTCTTCATACCTGGAGGCAAACAGGAAGCCACAAAAATCTTATCTCTTCATAAAAATGCCAGAAAAACATGTTTTCTCACTCACCTTAATATCCAGGCCTCCATGGCCTGATGAATAAGAGCGCTGACTCTTATACATTTGGTCTCACTCTGCTTTGTGTTCAAACTTGCAACCACATGTGAGAAAGCCAAGTTCTGCTTTAATACAGATGATCAGGTGGTTCTTCCCTGGGAGCTTCAGTTTTTGCCCTCCACTGCTTTTGAATTCACTCGATAATTGACAAAAGGGCCAGGAAGTCCATCCATATAAAGTCCATATACATGTATAACAAAACACTGCATTAAATGTAGCAGTTTCTTTGTCAGTTCTTATATTTTGATTAACGTTTCACCTGAGCTACAGAATACACTTTACATCATTTTTTTATGAGTCATGATTTGGATAAACTAGATGGGTATTTACACCATTTTCCACAAACATAAGTTCTATTTCTGTTTTTAGGAAGAGCAGAGAAAAGAAATTGAAAAGAAACTGGAAGAGAAATTTAAGCAAGAAAAAGAAGACATTATCAGAGAGCGGATACAGTTGTTTCAGGCCAGAAAGCAGAAACAGTTGAAGATAAGACTCATAGAGCAGAAGATGGAACTTGCTCATAATGTTAGTTATGTATCATACCTTTATATTTATAAGACAAGTTTTTTCTTTTCCAAAATAACCCCAAAAATCTAGATCTGTCTTATAAGACAGATCTAGATTTGTGGGTTTGTTTTGAAAAGGGAAGAACATCTTACAACAGAATTCCTATGACAGATTCAAATATTTGGGGTCATTTTCACACCTGGGTAGCTATGTTTTCAAGGATGTTATGAAATGAAAAAGACCTGTTACGAAACAAAAAAGAATCAGTTACCAAACAACATGGTCATCAGGTCGTTTGGTAACTATGATTCTTTTTTGTTTCGAAACAGCTCTTTTTAGCTCGCCTGAACGAAGTTCAGGAAGAGCTATTGCGCTACCCCCAGTGTCGGCGTCAGCGGCGGTGTGGCGTCGGCTTTGGCGTTGGCGGCGGCGGCGTTAGCAAAATGTTAAAGTTTTACGTTAAAGTTTTTTATGTGATGGGCTAGGCGCTGTCAAGCGAGCTATCCTGGCCCTGTGACAGGTCTTGTTAGTTTCGTAACAGCCCTTGTATAAACATAGTTAATCAAGTGATTTTAGCGAGGGAAAATGTCCCCCTTCTTATAGTCTAATGAGAAGGGTATTAGCAGCTTCATGCAAAACAGTGGCTTAACACATCTGCGAGCAGCTTAGTCTCAAGCCTGTATGTGAATCTTGGAAATTTCACTATAGCTTTATTCCTCAAGTCCGCAATGTAGTGTGTAAACAGCAAAGGTTCTGACAAGACTGCAAGGCTTTTAGGCTAGTCAGAGTCATTGCCGTTTGAGTATGTGTTTAGCACCTTTTTGAGTGACCTTGGACGTATCACAAGTAAACAATTCTGATTCCGATTCTGAGTGTCACCACACTTGTATAGAAGATCTTTTCTGAAGCCTTGGCATGATATTTACAAATCTCATGTAAGTGGCTTTGTCAGCATGGCAACAGCATATCAAATGAAACAGAAAGATTCCTTTTTCACGTGACCACATGCAATACCATAATCACTAATAAAAGTTTGAAGCTCCCTCATTGAGTAATCCATCTAGACTTTTACTAAACTGTGTTAGCTATGCATAATAAATGTAAAAAAATTTTGGTATAACCTAGGCATGCAACGGAGAAAACAAGACATGGTGCGGAACCCTTGCTCTTATTTGCTGTCTTTATTTTGCCAGTTGTTGTCAATGCAAGTTTGAGCTACCTTGCATGTCTCTAGACAGTTAAAGTTTGTCTGGATATGCAAATAAAAAAGCTCCACAACTAGAACTTTGATAACTCATTTACCTTTGCTAACTAGAACTAATTTCCGCGTTTGTAAGAGTGAATTATGATAAACCTTATTTATTTTACATTGATTCAGTTCTCCAGATAATTTTTGTTTCAATCAGTACCGTACTGATCAAAATTTTCTTGGATCAGTATCCACGATTCTGCTCCAGTATTTGCACTGAAAGGAATGATGTAACATGCAAACAGATTCAATTCCAACAGTATTTCAGTGGTACTCTCTAAATGACTTTTCTTGAAGTTGTAAAATACTATTTCTGCTTTCATACTTAGGAAATATACTCTTTTATATACATAATAAATTAATGACGCAAAATCAAAGTCCCATTTATCAAACCATTCTATCACAACTTAACCTTGTGAAAGCTGCTTCTGACTGCTTCACAAAATGTAAATCTCAAACTGAAACTGATGTACAAGTTTTAATTTATATTGTCAGTAAGCTGAGTCATACTGCTGTGCATTTGAATGACACACATGAAGAAAATTCTAAGGTAAAAAAGAACCAAAGTCTTAAAATATGAACTCAAAATATCTGGTAAGAAACCAATGTCCATCAAGACTTAAGTCAACAGACTATCAGTTGGTTTCTGTATCCATTTAAGTCATTGGTTTGAGTGGCTATTACAGTCCTGAAGTACATCTGTTCTACAGTATGCCCAAACAATTGCATTATATGATCAAGAATGAGTTTGCTTAATACCTGTCTCAGCAGAATCTTCAAGATGTTCCAAACATATTCTGTGCCTCATATTTTTGTGTTAAAATGTCAATTGTACAGGGCTACACAGGTAAGAACTCGACCGTGCGAACCGTATTTGAATTGCAATTTTCTACCCACCAGTATGTTTTCTTCCTTTTCAAAGTGCGGTGTTTACTGCATTTGAGATAATAACATTTCAAATCTCGTCCATGCATCAACGATTTTCCGCAGAAGGCAAAATCTAAAAGCTCAAAAAATATGTAGAATTGAGGCCTGCTTTCATTACTCATGCTTTCTACTTTCAGTTTTGAATCGACTGGTTTACAATTCAACTAATTTCCATGCATTAGGAATTCTGATTTCATGAGTAAATATTTAGAACCAGTCAGCTTCTCGGTGACTGTGACGCATAAAGAAGCTCAGTCTTCTTGATGATATTATAATGCAAGCATCTGTGGGAACTCATCCAGGTGGTATGGATTACCGGAAAAAATGATCCGTAACGTCTTTAAAGTGTCCGTACCGGGTACCGATAAAATTTCCAATTGTTCCGTATCGGCCAGAAATGATCCGTAATATACGGCGATACGGACGCTATCTGGAGCACTGTTGATTACACAGAAAGATCTACATGTATGGTTTTATAAACACATTCCAGAAGGCACCAAAGTGGAATTCTGTGGTCTGCGTGGTGGAACATAAAATATAGAATGCAGAGAACACCACAAACCTTGGATACTGGATTTTTAGCACAAGGGCCCTACAAAATAATCTTAGTCTTGATCATAGTCTGATAATGATTTCAACTTCATTTTGAATGGCCAATTTTCAGCTGGAATTTTGAAACACATACGATAGTTGTGAATATATTTTGCAGCATGAAAAATGGGAAATTGAGACCAGAAAGTTGGACAATTTTATCCGCACTAAAGCCAGGCCACACCTGTTTTACATGCCAAAGATTATGACTGCTGAAGGAGAAATTAAGCGGAAAGAAACAGAAAAGGCTGTGGATGGTAAGTCTAGTCTGTAGGGGCTACATGTATCAGAGACCCAGATAAGAGGGAGTATTTAGTGATAATTAGGAATAATTTTGTTAATTCTGCATAAAAACATATGTTGTGACCCCTCACCTGAACCGTCTCATCTAGAGGGTTCAGATGAGGGGTCACAACATATGGTTTCAATGAGAAATAAAAAAATTATCCCCCAATTATCATTAAATACCCCTCTTATCCAGAGCTCTGATGTATGTTATGTTGACAGTAAGCCATAAATGCCAGTGAAGGAGGGAGTCAAGTAATTGTACCTGTCCGTAACAATTCTGAGGCCATTCCACATTCATAATATACTGGCAGGGCTGTGGAAATTCCAAAATCTACTGCTTGTCCCCTTGCAAGTAAAATATAAAAATTCACTTGTCCGAATAAAAACTTGTCTGAAGTATGAAAGAAAACAAAATAAAGATAGTGTTGTTGTATATGTCTAAAACAAGTCCATGCATGTCTGTTACATTCTTGTTCTTTTTTTTGCCTTATCTATTTGGTTGTTATATGATAGGACCATTTTCTTTACAAAAGAGCACAGATATATATCTGTCAGCTGTCTAGGGACTAGTTTCCCTGATCACATGTCCTGGTGAATAATTGTCCTTGGATGTATCACCAGTAAACAAATCTGATCTGGCGGCTTACATTGAGCTTACTTAATTAACATCAAACTAATATAACATGGTCAAACAAACAACAGAAACTTCAATCAAATGACTAGAACTTGAGTTACTCTGCTGAGACTAGCTGTGGAAGAATGAGATCAAATTTTCACTGCTGGGTTTGTTTTGATCATGTACTTAGCCTTTGTTTATTACCTTCATAGAAAACTATGATGGATCCCAGTAGTTTTGACCCAGTGACCATTTCCACTCATTATAAAAACTACAGTGATAACGGGTTAGGAGCCCCGGTAGCTCAGTGGGTTTACCACTGGCCTACTGATCTAGCAGACCTGGTTTGAGCCCCACTTGAGGCGTGTCCTTTCCTACCATAAATGGGGTTCCATTGCACACAGCCTTTCATTATTACCGTCCCATTGTCCTGATATAACTGAAATACTTTTGAAAAGGATGTAAAATTGTAAGTAATTCATCCATTTATTTTAAGTCTTTGTTTTTGCACAAAGTGGCAGATACTTAAAATATTTCTAAATTTGTATTTACAGACATGATTGATGAGCGGAGAAAGAAGTTGGAGGAAGAAATAGCAGAGCTGATGAGCCAGGCCCATGATGATGATGATGATGATGAAGATGACGACAGTGAAGATGAAGATGCGGGGGAGGGAGATGGGGAACACAGGGAGAGGAAAGGGGGAGGGGATCAAGATAAAGAAAATAAATACAGTGATAGTGAGTATGAGAGTGATAAAGGTGATGTTGATGATACATTGGAGGAGAGGGAGAGAAGGAACAAAGAGAGGGAGCAGAAAGATAGGGATAGACAGCTAAGGGATCAAAAAAGGGCAGAGCCTAGACATATAAGGCAACGGACCAGGGAAGAAAGTGTTGAAAAAGATAAAAAGGATAGGGAAAAGGAAAGGGGTCACAGGGATAGGGAAAGGGGGCATGATGAGAAAGAACATAGGGATGAAGAGAGAGCACATGCTGAGAAGAAAAGAGAGGGAAAGGATAAAGAAAGAGGGCATAAGGATAGGGAGAGGGACCATCATGGAAGGGAAAGGGAGGGACATGAGAAAGAGAGAGAAAGAACTAAAGAGAAACGGTCAGGTGAAAATAAAGAGGAATCACATAGCAGGAAGAGACAGAGATCACACAGTAAGGAAAGACACAGGTCTAGAAGTAGGGAGAGACAGTCACCCAACAAAGACATGCAAGGTTCTAAGAGTGAAACCAAGAGAAAATCCCACAGTAAAGAAAGGCACAGGTCTAAGAGTCGAGAGCAGTCAAAAAGCAGAGAAAGGCATGGGTCTAGAAGTAGAGATAGAAAGAGATCCCATAGTAGAGATAGGCATGAAAGAAAAAGGTCACACAGCAAAGAACGGCACAGGTCAAGGAGTAAAGAAAGAAGGAGATACAGCTCAGGTAAAAATAAGTCAGATCGCCATGGAGACCACAGTGATGAGGAGAGATCTAGTAGACACAAAAAGAGAAGATCAAAAGGCGAGAGTAAGGCTGAAAGAAAGGACAAAGTGTGGGAGCCCATGGAAGATGAGGTGGAAGAGGAGTTTGTAGGGGCAAGGAAGGAAGGGGCTGAGTCAGGGGCTAAAAAAACAGAAACAGATATCTACAGTGAAATGGAGAAAATGTATAGAGAGGCTGAGAAGGTGAGAGAAATGAAAGAGCAAGCTAGGGAGAAAGAGTTGATGCAAGGTGAGACAGGAGGGGGAGACTTTGTTAGAGAAGCGCAAACTGATAAAGAAAAGGCAGATAAGGGAGTAACAGATAATTCAAATGAGAAAACGGATGTGAACTCAACCAGCACCTACCAGCATTCATTTTCAGAACTGCCTCCTACAATTCCTGGGCTTGATTTAATAGGACCAGATTCTGGAACAGGTCCATGATCTGAGCCTGGACACAAGAAAACCCAGAAGTTGGAATGTGCAAGCACTGAAAGTCCAGAGCAGTGGTACATAATTGCATTTTGTGCATCAGTTCCGATGGGTCGTCATTGATTGTCAACATAATATCCTGGGCCCACTTGTTCAAAGCATTGTTAGCTCAACAAGGTCATTAGTCAAGAATTTTTTAAGTCTTCTAGTACGTATAAAAATGAATGTGCTAATATTTTTCTATGAAAAAAAGGTGAGAATCTTTTGCATGACAAAAGCTCCTCACAGTTTTTTCTGGTGAAAAATTGCAGTGTATTTTACATACAATGCATTTGAAAATATAATATTTTGTTAACTAACTGCATTATTTATGAACAACTGGTCCCAGCACTTAAGAATAAACAGCAAAGATTTTTTTTATTAGGCTGGATAGGCTGGTCTGGGCCTTTGCTGTTTGCAATTGACAGCTTGCTAGGTTTTCCATGTGAAGGTTCAGGTATGTTTACAAGACTTCCAAAAGCTGCAATAGGAGCATCTATAAGTACATGTTTTTATACATGTTTTTATTTTCAGTGATATCAGTCTAGATTTCCTGCAGAAATTAGTCTACCAGTATGAAAGTAAAGGAAAAGCTTTTGCATTGTACCCAGCCTTAGTTTCAATGGCCACAATATTAAAGTTTTACTTCAAAAAATTTTCAGTGAAAAACAAGAGCAAATTCAGGCTACAAGTCTTGTCTTCTTAAAGACTGAGTAATATCCAACGACTTTCTGGTACAAAACTTCCATAAGATTCAGGATGAAAGTTCCGATATTCTGTGAAACTTCTGACCAGCATTGATGCATATAATATGTTTCAATTCTTTTATATGTACATCAGTGCTGTGCTTGTGATAGTCGAAATCAATGCAGAATGATAGTAAGAACTTTCAAGCTTGTGGCTGATATTATATCAATAAAATAAAGTATATACTACATTCTTGAGACGGTGATAATAAGATTCTTCACCCTTATGAAATGATTATAGACCAAGGTTTCTGAGAGGTTGATAATCATTTTCAAAGGGTGACCATTCATACTCTCACCCTATTAAGAATGTAGTATATACTATATTTCTTCAGTCACAAGATGGGGATTTTCCACTTCCGAAACAATCCAAAAAATTAAGATCCATCTTATGAGACGGATCTAGATTTTTGGGATTGTTTTGGAATGGAAAAACTCATCTCATAGCAGAATTTCATAAGACTGATATTTGGGGTGTCATTTTAGAGATGAATAATCACCGTTTCGTAGGGAATGAATAAGATATGTTATTACACAACTTAGAGTGAGCGAGTAAGTGAACTCGGTTTAACGCCCCACCAACACAAAGCTTGTATGGAGACGGGACCTCAGTTTAAAGTCTCATCTGAAAGACCGGAGAAGCGGGGATCGAACCTGCTTAGAAGTAGTGATTAAAGTCAGTCTGCCATGCTTTAATGATACAAGTATGGCAGCTAATGGGAGAGCTTTGTGCATTTCTGTGTGTCAGCATAGTATTCTTTAACGAAATCTGTTTTAAAGGGCAAACACTGAGTGACAGGACTGGGTGCCCAGGCTGGTCTTAGTCATTGCTGTTTTGTGTGGTATGAACAGTCATGTTCTTGCTCAAATATTACATGTATAGCTGCATACTGTTAGATGTACTTTAACAGACACTGAAATGCTTTAATATTACTGAGACACTGTACTGCTCTAATATTTGCCTAGCTTGTAATTAGAAGAGCAGCAGCAGTGTAAACTTTCATGGAGCTCTCTCTTTTGAGCCACCAAATGACAAAACCAACAAAGTGGCATGTGAACCACACGAAGACTCAGATCAGCCTGGGGATCCATCCAGTCTGATAAAGAGTCTTTGCTTTGACTTAAAGGTAGCTAAGGGTCTAACCTACCACCATGCTGACATTGAAGATTCTGATTAGAATGGGTGGATGCCCAGGCTGATCTGAGTGCACATGCCACTTAGTTGGTTGTTATTGGCTCAGTAAGGTCTGTCTCATTGACAGTATGCAGAAAGATGAGAACAGAATTTCATGGAATTCTTATGCTTTTTGAAAGTTGGATGCTTTAGAATGGCATGTATAAATTTTGAAACTGCAGAAAGGAAACCCAACAAGAAACAAAAGAGAAAAAAATAAGCCCTTCGAAGATATTGAGAATACTTGTATGCAATACAACAGCGATGATTTATGAGACAGTCATTTATTAGTTCACCTTCATGAAACAAGAGTACACATGTGATACCCTGTGAGTGCATCTGCATCAGATCACGTTTCATCTACTATAGGTTAGAGATTCATTGTCCTGTGACAGTCCTTGTTTGTTTTATTAGTGTTTGCTTGCATGTGCTGTCTGTCATGCTCAGAATATGTGCACTTTTATACTGTATAAGACTTACCCAGGTATTGTACATGGTTGATTTTACATAGTTAATCGTACATTTTACAGGTATTTACATATTTAATAAATTCAGCATACATCATGTTTCATCCTGGTTACAGTGAAATTCCTTAGACATGCTTGTTTTGGTGAGTAGAGGAAGCTTTAAAGGCAAATATTCTTGTTTATTGGGTGTCAAATTCCATTTTGCAACAGTCCTGTGACACTGCTATTGCATCAAAGGAAATACACTTGCTCACATAGGTAATGACATAACAGGGTCATAAAACTAATAAAGACTGGGGGTGTGTTCTGTATAGCACAGAGTATTTGTCTTTAAAGGTTGCTGTTTGGACAAGAGATACCAGTTCCCTTAGAGAAAAGATACTGTCTCTCTGTGCACAGTATTTAGATACTTTTAATCTTCTGAATCTGTTGCTGCTGAGAAAACTGCTGAATTTTTTTGAGAATCGTTTTCCTATTATTGTGTTTGAATTCCTGGACTATAAATGATGTTGTCCATAAGTGCATGGCCTTTGACCTCATTCTCCATAAGTCAGTTTCTCTCTAGTTATTAGCTCTTGGGGCATGGGGGAGGGGTTGCTAACACTGTCCCAAAATGCATTGCAGCAGGTCTTGAGTCACATTGTCAGTTTTTGATGTGTAAATCAAAAATAGCTCTTGCCAGTATGGAAAGCAGAGTTTAGGGAATCCCTCACAAAGCAATTAATCTAATACTTTTTACTTTATACTTTCAAGTGAAACTGTTAATTTCCTTGTCATAAGTGCTTTCTAACTATTTAGGGGGAAAAATTAGAAAAAAAATGTCAAAATTATAATGCATTGAAACTCCAGATAACAAGCTTCAAGCAAGCCATTATAGCTTCAGTACAAAGGACATCACTGGTAAAATACTTACCATGTTACATAGATAACACATGATTGGAAGTTAAAGCTATCATTTCTTTATTCCACTTGCTGACGTTTAGACGCTATATGCCCTTACCAGGGTTGAGCGTCTATAAATAACTTAACATTCATTCATTCATTCTTTATTCCGAGACATATGAAACCTCGGCATTGGCATGAGGGGTTTTAACCGTTTTGGGTACTCCGATATGTCTACCACCATTTTGATGAAGGAAGGCAACTCTTGCGGCACAGTTTGCTGCCCTGGAAGAAGAAGCCCTTCCAAAAGGGGTCGTCTCATAAAGGAAAGTATTTGCTCCTGAAGGAGCAACATCTTTCCTATAAGAGACTGACTCCCATTTAGAAGGGATGCAAAATAGAAAATGGCAAGTGTTGACTTGCTGCCCTTGAAAGTCTGTTCATTTTAACATGCATTTAAGCTGTTATAGTGGGTGGCAAAGTTCTAATGAGAGGTCACAATGTATATTGTAAGGTATTCTTTTGAGAAAGGGGGGGGGGGGGGGGGCACTATTGTTTTGTGTATGAATAAGGAAGAAAGTATTCCATACCCTGTAATATTTACACATGATAACCACTTGAACCGTTTCCAAATGAATTATGCAATATTTTTAATTTCGACAGGTCCATGTGGTCATTTCATGGATTGGTTTAAGAAACACTTAGCTGATTTAAAATGGTGCAGATTCTGATCAGTCTGCTCCTCAATGAGCAATTTTGTCTGGGTCTAAATTGTACGCTAAGCCCTTTCGTTCTACAGATTGAAATTTCTATGACACATGTATCAACTGTCGGAGAAAAAATTAATGTACATGTATACTTTTCAGTGTAAAATGATTAGCCGTGTATTATATTGTAAATATGTGTTCTTTAAGCAGCTAATATTTTATATGACAATAAAACATTTTAAAGATTTAACCTTTGTCTTTCTTCTATATTCATTCAACCCAGTGGCAGAATAGCTATGGGCTGCTTCAGTGAATCACCATTTTACATAATGTTTTTCTGCAGACTACGTATGGGTCAGATTTGGCCATTGGGGTTGAATTACATGGATGTAAACTCCTGAAATTTCAGACTCACTGAAATCCTGGCCCCGAGGTTATAAAACTTTTTCATGTTCAACTCAGCTTAGCATGAAATTTTCTCTGCTGATAGATATGAAAATGCCAACAATAGTTGGCATTTTCATATCAATAAGCAGAGAAAATTACATGCTCAGCTAAGCTGAGCAACTAAACAACTATACTTACCAATAATTTGCTATTTATTAGCAGGTAAAATGTCATGCTCAGCTGAGTTGAGCATGGAAAAAGTTTTATAACCTTGAGGCCAGTACTGATACTCAGGCTTACTGAAATTCAGTGCATTTTCTTTCAACAACCTGATCAACATGAAGTTATTTGTGCAGTTTTGTTTGGAATCTGAAAACATCAGTGACAAGTGTCCATATCAGATAAATTTTAGTCAGGCGGCAGTTGTTGCTGATTAACCCATTTGAGCAGCGACACGACAAAACCAACAAAGAATCATGTGTGCCCAGCAAAGACTCAGATCAGCCTGGCATCCATCCAGTGTATTAAGTGCACAGGGCCGCGTTGCGCAATCGGTAGGGCACCTGACTCATAAGTCAGAGGTCCTGGGTTCGAAACCCAGTCTGGCCACATACTCTCGTTTCTCCTTCCCCTGATTCAAGAAGGGCAGTTGTCAGTTACTGGCGAAAGTATGTGCACTAAGTACTGGTTAACCGCTTCGGAGGTCTAAGCCTGCCCAGGAATAGTGTGGTTAGGTTACCTGCCTGTCTGACATGACCATAATTGTTTACCGTGGATGTTAAGCAATGAACCAATCAATCAGTCTTTTAAGTGCACAGCACCGACTCTGATCATACTGGGTGGCTGCAAGGCTGATCTGAGTTTTGCTGGGCACACATGTCACTTTGTTGGTTTTGTCGTGTCGCAGCTCATTTATTTATTCCTAGCATCCCTAAAACAGAATATAACCGAACAGTGCAGACCAAGATCAGATGCCTCTAAATGAGGCTTCTGATAGTTTCTGGTCTTTTTGTATAAAATCTACAGTAATATAGGCGTCCTGTTTTCCCTCAGTGAGTCAATCCTTTCGTCCTAACTGAAGCTATTTCAAAAGTCAATTGACAGACAATGCTGACCGTCATTGAGCAGTCTGGGCTGGATCTGCCCGGTTTGCTCCGATTTTACTGTTTTAATTTCTAATTTTAAATACCCTCACAGTTGGGTATCCCCACAATCACTATATTTAACCGTTTTTGACCAGTGGACTTGCCCATCCTTATAATTTGAACGAGTCCGTTTCTAGTTTTAGGAGCTTTTGG
The DNA here is from genome assembly GCA_963989385.1 of Ctena decussata. Classification (NCBI taxonomy): domain Eukaryota; kingdom Metazoa; phylum Mollusca; class Bivalvia; order Lucinida; family Lucinidae; genus Ctena; species Ctena decussata. The sequence continues at coordinate 87,536,479 of OZ022499.1, read as the reverse complement.
TGAATGTTTTCACTTTTTAGCTCATCTGAGCCGAAGGCTCACAGGTGAGCTTATAGTATAGGCAGGCATCCGTCGTACGTTGTCCGTCCGTCCGGCCATCAACATTTTCAAACGACATCTCCTCTGAAACTACAAGGCCCATTGTAACCAAATTTCATCTATAGCATCTATAGGCAGGGGGAATCAATAATACTGTTTTTTATCCAAATCGCTTTATAACTTAGGTTGCTATGGCAATTTAAAGTTTCCATTGACTTGTATGGGAAAAATTGAAAATTTGCATTTATTGTGCTGTCACTGCAGATATTTTGACAAAACTTTTACAGAAATGTTCCTTGAGTACTCCTCTATCAACCACATGAAATTTATGTAAATTGCACAATTTGGCTGGTTGCCATGGCAACCGAACGGTTAAAAACAGAAAAAATATACAAAAATCATCTTCTCAGAAACTATGCAACCAATAAAGCTCAAACTTCACAGAAAGGATCTTAGTACTAGTCTCCATAAAATTACTGTTTTTCTTGGCAATTGCTCTAGCAGTTTGGTTGCTATGGGAACTTAAAGTTGCCATTGACTTATAATGGCAAAATGGAAAATTTGCATTTATTGCTATGTCGGAGCAGATATTTTGACAAAACTGTCATAGAAATGTTCCTTGAGTAGTCCTCAACCAGCCTTATTAAATTTATGCAAATTGCAGAATTTGGCTGGTGGCCATGGTAGCCAAATGGTTAAAAACAGAAAACATACTAAAAAATCAACTACTCAGAAACTAATTGGACGATAAAGCTGAAACTTTACTGAAAGGATCTTAGTAATAGCTTCTATTGAATTGTTATTTTCTATTATTGTTGCCCATGTGGTTTGTTGAGATGGCAACTTAAAGTTTCCATAGACTTATAATGGGAAAAATGTAAATTAGCATTTATTTCTGTGTTACAATAGATATTTTGACAAAAGTTTTACAGAAATGTTCTCAAGAAGCAGACTTCAAAATTCTATCATATTAAACAATTTGCCTTAGCAAACTTACCCCTGAGTGCTGAGGATGAATGGACTCAGGTGAGCTACAGGACCAATGATCCTCTGATATTGTATTGTGTACAGAAATTCCTGTAAGCAACAGAGTTGACCCTGATCAGACGCATATAAAAGCGCGTTCAAGAATTTCTGCATTTTGAAGGTGTGATATGGAATTCAGCAGCTGTGCCAGTAGTGTAAAGTCGGGTAAATTCGGACAGCAGGTAAATTAGGACAGTGACATTGTTTCCTTTATATGTCAGTTTGGAATTCAACAAAAACAACTGAGTGAAGATCCTGATGAGACGGTTCATTATGAGCCGTCTCATCTGGATTTTCACTGTTTGCAATGGTATGTCCGAATTTACCAGCTGTCCGAAGTTACCCGACTCGGCCCTAGTACGTCTTTTTCAGATTTTGGGACATGAATGATTACCTCGGTGAATATATATGTTTTTAGGGTTTAAATTCCACGGTTGCTCGAAGCCGCTGCCTGTTACCAAGCGCAACAGAGGCTCCTTTATAGCACGCATTGACTCCGTCGATTTTGGATGGCTGGTCTTTGGTCAGAAAAAAGCCTCGCCCCTCCCAGATTCAGATCCGCGAACTCCGGCTCTGAAGTCAAGCGCTCTCACCAGTAGACCAGCCAGGCATACTTGCAAGTTATCTCGATATACGGGGTCTGTAAACGACAACATTGACCCTCTTGAAGGTCGCAGCACTTTTATGCTCGACTGTCAGCTTTTTAGCGCCTTACCCGGGGACGTGGCATTCACGCTGAATTGCATCGGAGACACTGCTGGTGGACAAGCTTTACTGTGCCTATTTTGTATTCATATCTGTTATGTTATTTGTTCGGCCGGAGGGTAATTTGACTTGATATTCACAGGCACTAATCAGCAACAAACAGTGACAGCTTGCTAAATGTGTATGGGTATTTTTTCAGGTTTTCTCCTGTTTTCACACAAGGGGAACAACTTTTGGGACTTCATTTGCTTCCCTGGACAAAAAATTCCATCCAAAATGGGATCTAATGTTAAAGTTAAGAAATTGCTCCTAGAGGAGTTAATTCTGTCCTTTAAAAGTTCATCTCCATTGAGAAAAGAGGCTAAAAAAAGATACTTAAGTTACATTCACTTTAAGTAAGCGCTTAAAGCCTAAAAAGATACTCGAACCCACAACTACAGTTTATATCTAATAATCAACGATATTCCCCCTCAATGCAGTTAAAAACTGTCAAATGGAAATTTCAAACTGCTCCTGTCGTAATACCATGGCATATCTGTTGTTATGTGGTCCATCCACAATTACAATGTTAACCTTCATTTGGGATAATATGGTCCACCATGACATTACAGCTAAAATTTATCACGTGAGTGTTTGGAGTATTTGCAAAAGTTTATTCTGCTTTACCCGGGTATTATCTATCCTGAGAGGATTGTAATTAAATATGAAACAATGGCGCAAATGGCTTTATTTCTAAAAAAAACTGATTTTTTTTAACATAATGTTTTATTGTTAATCATGGCAAAGGATTTTTTTTGCCACACCTATAAATATTTATGGTATTATACCATGTTCACCTATTATGTGGACCATTTTGCCCTAAAGGTTTGGGATAATATGATCCGCCCCTAGGAGTATATTATTTTATCTCAGAAAATTGAGGGTAAAAAGAAATATTTTGTATATCATGCTTCTTAGGTGTATGCCTTTCAGTGAACAAACAACAAAATGATCCAAATCGAAACTCACGTCAGAATAATCAACAGAATGTGTAAGCATTTCCTATTCCCCTAAATTATCCTATGGTTATCTAAGGAAATTAAGCGGCATGAAATGAGCCGCGACACTAGAAAACCAACAAACTTTGGTTGTGCGCCCAGCACAGACTCACGTTAGCCTGAGCATCCGATCAGAGTCTTCCCTAAGCACTTAGGGTTTTAGCTACCTCCCTGCGGACAGTGAAGACTCTGATCAGACTGGGCGGATGCCCAGGCTGATCTTAGTCTGTGCTGGGCGCACAGACACTTTGTTGTTTTCTTGTGTCGCGGCTCATTAATATTTCTCTGTGTGAGAGAGAGAAGTTCATAAAGTCTATAAAAGAAAACGAATCGTATTCTCAAGGTAGATTTTAATGCGAGTTTAACATTTAATTCTTTTTCCAGCCACGGACCATTCTGCCTTACACATACCACAGTAATTGGCCCTGAAAGACAAAAAGAAACAAGGAGTATAACTGTGTAATAAATGCACTAAACGGCCTCTTAGACCTCATGGATCTGTCCCTCTGGGTGTGAATTGGGCTTTGGTAACTCAATAGTAAGCGCTTACTTGCTAAGCTGGCGTTACACTGGATTTTACCACAAAACACCTGGCCACCAGGCCCTATACCGTAAAATACTTTTATTATGGTAAAAAAAACTTGCTTTAATTCTGCATCTAATTTCTTTATTGGTTCAGGAAATAAATTCGGAATTGAAGCAGGGTTGCCAGGTCTTTACCGTAAAACTACGGGATTATTTTTGGCAGTGTACGAGTTTAAATCTCGCTGGGGTGGGATTACTTATAACCGTAAACGGGGCTCTATTGCACACAGCCTATTTTTATCACTCTTCCATCGGACTGATATGACTGAATTACGCTTGTAAATGCCATAAATCAGCAAGTCATCCATTTATTGCTAGATGGCTTGCGCTTGACACACTGCTCATGTTTGATTTTTCTGAGAATTTGGATTTAATTTGCTTCAGCAGTTTTTGTTCATTTGAGCTGAAGACTTATAGGTGAGCTTACATATAGTGTTCTTCAAAATTGTTGAGAATTGCAGTTTGGCTCAGAATTGCTAGCCATTCCTTTTCAACATTTTTTGTTGGCGGCATGAAAATAGCCCCAAAATTATTCTGATCCGCTATTATTCCTGTCAAGGATTAGACAATTTTGTTTATTTTTAGTGACGCTAAAACCCAAAACTTTTCAGAAAGGAAAAACGATGATGGGCAGGTCTCGGCAGGCAACGAGTAGCCGTCTCCGAGCCACACTTACTGACACAAAAATGAAATATGACTTTCAGCATGACTTTGCTCGGATGAGTGATGAAGCTGGTGTTCTATAGTTCTTACAGAGCTGCAGATGTATCTCTTTAGGGACTTTAGGCACAGAGTCCATGTGGTCGGCAATTCTCTTGTTCTCCAGATCTTGTTACAGATCTTTCTTGAAAAAAAAAAACCTCAATCATGGTCTCCCCGCCTCGTTGATCAAGTTATACTGTCAATTGCAATCCAACTCATAATCTTACTTTATAGAGTCAAGTCGGGTAATATCGGACAGCGGGTAAATTCGGACATGCCATTGCAAACAGTGAAAATCCAGATGAGACGGCTCATGATAATGTCACTTTCCGAATTTACCCGCTGTCCGAATTTACCAGACTTTGCCCTACCATGTTTCAGCTTGATCGGATGTAAACTAGCTTGAGGTATGCGGAAACGAACAAGTTGGCAATGGACGGACAGGCGGAACATAGAATTAGAAATAGGAACAAGATAAAGAAATTTTCACTTACTTGCACACTGCATTTGGAATTTTTGAACACCCGGAACCTGGCATCTTGCAGGGGCTTATAAAGCAGTTAACCTTTGGCAAACCAAAGGGACAGCCGCTCGTGGAGCTAGTGGAGGTGCCAGGAAATTTGCGAAATATGCCACCAATCGACAGCATATCAATCCCTACAAAATAAGTTTTTTTAACTTCCTAAGTAGCCAGCCTAACCGATTTCTAATTGACCGACTCAGGTCTGACGTAATGATTTAGGCATGTGGCAAAAATGATTGATTCCATGTTAAAGAGGCCAGAGATTGGAAGAATCGTTTTTTGATCTATACTGGTATACCGTGCTGTAATCCGTTGCTTGCTTTTTGAAAAGGAAAGCAGGCAAATACACAAGGGACCACAGAGAACTAACCGATGATACGGATCCTCTGTGCCACCATATGCTCAATAAAATTCTTGGTTGGCATGTTCAGACGGGAAAAGCAGGTCTGGGTGCCCGCTAGATGCCACCGAAAAAGAAATAGGTAATAATAAGGACAGGATCTAGGCGTCTTTACGAGGAAAAGATAGCAAAGACACTGAGGCCGCATTCATAAAGTCGTTGCTATGCTGTTGCTAAGGGTAAATTTCTATGTTGGAGATTCCCTACAACTATGAAATTTGGTCTGGAGGAACAGTCTTACAAAGAATGTTCCTCCAGAGCAAATTTCATAGTTGTAGGGAATCTCCTTTATAGAAATTTAACCTTAGCAACACCATAGCAACAACTAAGTGGTTTTATAAATACGACCCCTGGACATTTCAAGCGGTAGCGTTTAACAATGTGACAGGACCGTCTATAGGTATACGCAAACAAACAGCCCATTTTCAGATTACACAGAAACGCGTGTAAAGTAAGTTTAAAACAGATCAGTATAAGACTCGTGGAGGAGTTTCATACTCACGGTAACTTAAGCACTTTGATAGTATTCAAACTCGAAAAGCGGCAAGTTCAAAACGCTATAAAAGTAATATTTATTAATTTGAGGATTATCTTATGTAAATGACTAATTTAATCTATATGATCCTGAAACTAATGTATCATTATTATCATTATCATCAAGAAGTATTATAATGTCATACCTGCAACCAGAGAAATAAGAATAAACACAATAAAGGCTTTCATTGCTTCGAACGTTTCACTGCATAAACTTGTCTTAAAACGTGGCAACACTCACGGTCGTTTTATTATCGAGCGCAACAGGTTTTGAATCGGAATTATTCGATTATCCCCAAGAGCAAAACATTCCGGCGATGTTTTCAAATATATATTCATTTTTTCCTACATATAAAGGAGCGGCACAACTGAGGCATAACACAATCTGCACGACTGAAAATAATGTATATGTACTTCATGCAACAAATGTGGCAACCTTATGTCCTGCAATGAGTATGGCCAACAGTATGTGGGCGAAAGCAAAAGGAAGAACTATCATCGCATTGAATGGAGAAAACGCAGATCTGAAAGATCCACAGCTGCTGAACATTTCCTGACTTCTAGCCACGCCTCTGCTTGTCCAGAGTTGACAGACGAAACATAGGAAGCTCGAGAGAGTTTGTGTATCCGGAGTTTAAACAGTCAGCAATCTCATGCAATCAGCCAAAGAGACAAACACGAAGAAATTCTGCTACCGCCCGAGTCTGCAGACGTCATACCGCCACATCAGCTGCCGTGAAACATTTAGCATAAACCATAGAGCCCAACACGACAATCCAACAAAGTGGTTGTCGCCCAGCGCAGAGCCTTCGTTGTCCGCATGGAGGTAGCTTAGACCCTTAGCTACCCTTTAAGCGCTTTGTAAAGTTTGATCAGACTGGGCGGATGCCCAGGCTGATCTGAGTCTGCGCTGGGCGCACAACCACTTTGTTTTTCTCGTGTCGCGGCTCATATTTTCCCCTATTTTCCCTATTTTCCATATTTAAAGTACCAGCGGGTGGCGATCATATCAACTGCATAAATTTGCAAAATACCCATGCACAGATGATTCTGACCAAACTTTGTTAAAAAAACATTTTTAGGTTCTAGAGATGTCCTTGTTTTCTTTCTTTTCTCCTTTTTTTTGCAATTTCGAGATACAGTGGAGATCTCGCTCGTTCGTGTTTTTTTTTTTTTTTTTTTTTTTTTGTGCATAATTCTTAAAATTCTGGCAGTGTATCATTTTGGTAAAAATTCGGTTAAAATCAATTTAGATTTCACAACTTCTGATTTTGCTAATTTAGGACCGGTGGATGCCCGCCATCCTGAAAAGTCAGTTTTTTGCATAAATAAACATTGTGTCTATGCAGAGATGATTCTGACTAAATTTGGTTAAGTTCAATTCACCATTTTAAAGACATTTATTGTCTACTTTCCTGTGTCAAAAAAGTTCCTATACATGAAATTCCTTGTGTTGCCATGATAACTGCGGAATGTATGAAAATTTAGTTTTTTTCAAAAGAGTATGTATTTGCCTATTAAACAGACTTATCCATTTTGATGCTACATGGGTCGTTTAAATAGGCAGCATGGGGTTAAAATCAAAATTGCTCAAGTTCAAACTCATTCTTTGTATAATTCGTGAATAGTGACTTCCCAGAATCTCTGCTCCATACACCAGAGCAGGCCTTATGCAAGGCTGCATGCCAAAGAAATTGAAATTTGACTCCTTGTGCTGCGAGAATTTGAACCACAACTATAAAGGGTAAGTTATGTTTCCTTCAAAGGCTGTTTTAAATGGCACATTCAAAGGGATTTCTGTAGAGCTCGAAATCGTAACGGCTAACGGGCGCGTAACGAATCTTCCAATTTTATCAATGTAAGAAGAAACTTCGAAAAATGACAGAAAGGTATAGTAAGAAAGATGCATTGAAACGCGACAAATCTTTAATTCAAAGGATCTGAGGGTTTTAGTAAGTAAGTAAGTAAGTAGACTTTATTTAGTGAGGGTGGCTCAGTTGGCAAAGCCAATCTTCCCTGAGGCCCTCATAAAACATACATAACATATATACATACATAACATATATACATGACCAAAAATGGAGAAAAAGTGAAACCGTCTATTCATCATACAATACAATACAATCTTTATTACACCCAACTTACATATACATGATATAACATTGGGAGCAATAATGAACATTAATACTACACATTAAGACGGTTTCCAGCAAGCACAAAACGTTAACAAATCGATGACTCAACGTTGACTCGACGTCAAGACGTCGATTCAACGCTGAGTCACTGCCCACTCAACGTTGTGTGCTCAGTGTGTTATGACTGTAACAAAATGAAAACGCTGTGGAATAAGTGTAACAGATGCATTCTAAAAATGCTGCATTATAGAATAATGTACTGAACGCAATCTAAAGACAACACCGAGTCCAGATCTGAAGATTTTTTAATAGAAGCAACCCAGCAGGCACGCAACGCTGACCCGAATCAACGCTGATTCAACGTCCCACGTTGAATAAGCACCCCCTCTATGTCGAATCGACGTCGCGTGCCCAGTGGGAAAGCCCTCTCATGCGTTCAAAGCATTCAGTTCAGAGAGAGAGAGAGAGAGAAAGAGAAAGAGAGAGCAAATATATACAAAACACAAAAAGACACACAATCCATAGTTAATACAGTACATTAGTTGATTAACCATTAAGCACCAAAACGTAGACGACAAAATTCACGTAGCAAAATAAAGGGGGGAAAATGCCTTGTCTAAGACATTTCGTATTGAATATTGGCAAACAGTGTAGGCCCTAATGAGGCGGTCCATTGTGAGTCGCCTCATCAGGATCTACCTTGTCCCCTAATTCCGCTCTCTGGCGCTTAAAGTGTTAAACCAGGATGAAATTGTGACAAGGTTATTAACAAAAACTGACAAGTATAAATGAAACAGTACCGTTAAATCGAAGACAGTACATTTATAACACGGCAAATGTGTTTTAGTGCTCTTATTTGTTTTAAGTACCAAAACAAAAGTATTTACAGAATCAGTATTTTAGTTGTAATCGCGAAGAAAAGATAAAATGAAGTAAAATACATCTTGCGGTGGGAGATATTGATATCAACTTTTCATCCAAGCCATACATTTAGTCACAAACATATTGAGAGATTGAGAATTTTTTATTTCCAGTGGAATGCTATTCTATATGACCGCTCCCGAATATGACAAACTACCTTTAAATAAGTTAATATTTGGCTTTGGTATTAAAAAATTTCGCTGCGCTACTGACCGTAAATTGGAGCAAGAATCATTGACATTCCTCATCTGGAATAAGTCTGTCAGATACTCAGGCGCAATATTGTTTGCTATTTTAAACATAAATTTTGCCTTTTTCATCGAATGAAAGAATTTTAAGTCGGCCACGTGCTTCGTCTAATCGAGTGTATTCCTCCCCCAAAATAGTTTTACAGGCGCGTCGTTGAAGTTTATTTATTTTATTTATATTACTGTTTGTAGAACTACCCCAAATAATGCTGCAGTAATCAAAATGGGGTTTGATATATGCATTATAAAACAAAAGTCTGTGTTCTAAAGATAAGTACGTTTTTATTTTAGACAAAAGTCATAAATTAGAGGATACTTTCTTTGAGACATATGCAAAATGGGTATTCCAAATAAAATTGTTGTCAATGTTTATGCCCAATACCTTTTCATTACTACTTAATTCTAAATCAACACCATCATAAATTAACGTTAGACCTTTATTAAGGCCCCGCCAGACGAAGTCTGCGGAGGCCCTATAGTAATCACCTTGTCCGTCCGTCTGTCTGTCCGTCCGTCCGTCGTCATTTCGTGTCCGCTCAATAACCCTAAAACCGTTAGAGATATTTTCACGAGACTTGATACAAATGTAAAGCATCATCAGACGATGTGCAGAGAACAAGAACCATAACTTCCCTACAATTTTTACTGAATTATGCCCCTTTGAAATTTTGAGTACAAAAATCATGTCCGCTCCATAACTTTGAAACCGTTAAAGATATTTTCACGAGACTTGGTACAAATGTAAAGCATCATCAGATGATGTACAGAGAACAAGAACCATAACTCTGCCTATTAAGTGAATTATGCCCCTTTGAAATTTTGAATACAGAAATTGTGTCCGCTCCATAACTCTGAAACCATTAAAGATATTTTCACGAGATTTGGTACAAATGTAAAGCATCATCAGACAATGTGCAGAGAAGAAGAACCATACCTCTGCCTACATTATTTACTGAATTATGCCCCTTTGAAATTTTGAGTGCAGAAATTGTGTCGTCCGCTCCATAACTCTGAAACCATTAAAGATATTTTCACGAGACTTGGTCCAAATGTAAAGCATTATCAGACAATGTGCAGAGAACAAGAACCATACTCGGCCTACATTATTTACTGAATTATGCCCCTTTGAAATTTTGAGTGCAGAAATCATGTCGGCTCTATAACTCTGAAACCTTTAAAGATATTTTCACGAGACTTGGTACAAATGTAAAGCATCATCAGTCAATATGCAGAGAACAAGAACCATAACTCTGCCTTAACTATTTACTGAATTATGCTCCTTTGTAAATTTGAGTACAGAAATCGTGTGCGGTTCATAACTCTGAAACCGTTATAGATATTTTCACGAGACTTGATACAAATGTAGAGCTGCATCAGACAATGTGCGGAGAACAAGAACCATAACTCTGGTTACATTATTTACTGAATTATGCCCATTTGTAATTTTGAGTACAGAAATCTTGTCCGCTCTTTAACTCTGAAACGGTTAGAGATATTTTCACAAGACTTGGTACAAATGTAAAGCATCACCAAGTAATGAACAGAGAACAAGAATGGTAACTCTGTCCACATTTATTACTGAATTATGTCCCTTTGTAATTTTAAATATAGAAATCAGGTCTGCTCTATAGCTTTAAAACCACCAATGATATTTTCATAAAACTTGTACATAATATAAAGCATCATCAGACAATGTGCAGAGAATAAGAACTGTAACTCCATCTACATTTTTTACAGAATTTTCCCCTTGCTAGTTTACAGTCTAGAAAACGTGTTTGCTCTCTAACTTTAAAACTGTTTAAGATATTTTCACAAAACTTGGTACAAATATAAACATCATCAGACAATGTGCAGAGAAAAAGAACCATAACTACACCTTCCCTTTGTTATTTTAGGTATGGAAATCTTGTCTGCTGTATAACTTCAAAGCCTTTGAAGATATTTTTATAAAACTTGGTACAAATATAAAGCATCATTAGATGATCTGCAGAATGCAAGAATGGTAACATCAGTTCCCTGCCTCACAGAGTTGTTGCCCATGCTTTAATCAATCATAATTGCGTATTTTGCCCATATCTTAGTGACACTGCCAGAGGCTTAATTTCAAACAACATATTTAATATGAAGGAACAACATGATGATAGAAGGCTGGTATTGTTATTTTTAGTCGGGCACATACGACTTAAATGTCGTCAATAGTTTCATAAAGGCGGGGCCCTTTTAGTAACCATGTTTCTAGTTGGATAGGGTTGCCCGTTTCTGCCTGTTTGTTAGAAACATAATTTTGGTTTTGTCTGTATTTAATAACAAATGTTCGAAATTTCAAAAAAAAAGTACAAGATATTGGGCATTTTATAAGCGTATTTCGAGATGCCTGCATTATGGACTTTTCTGCGCAATACAAAATTTAATTCTGTGCATGCGCAGCAATGAGGTGCATTCCAATTAACTCATATCGAATATTGCCAGATAACTCTTATGTGGAAAAATATGGGTTGACGATTCTCTAAGTGTTCTGTTCCTTGGCGTCTCCATAGCTTATAGTCGGTATCGATACTTTTTTGGCCCGGTACATATAGAACACACCCCAGTTTGAGAGTTGTTTTATGGCCCTATTATGCCATTGATGAAATAACAATTCGCTGGACTGTTGCATAACAGGGTTAAAGACATAATTCTTGTTTATTGGCTGTCGCAATTCTATTATGCAACAGTCCAGTGACACTGCTATTTCATCAAAAGAAATACCCCATCTCACATAGGTAATGACATAACAGGGTCATAAAACCATTACAGAGTGGTATCACTTTCGGCTTATTTTATGTACCCCTTAACGTTATATAGCACCAAATAAACAAAAACATTTGTCTTTAAGCTTATTTATCAAACAAAAATTTCAATAAAAAATGGATTTACTTTCAGATTCACCCACCGCTTTCTATCAGTCTAGTGGCGATATTAATTTTCGAAATCACTATAATAACTTCTCCATGATGCCTAAATTTTCTCTCTCTCTCTCTCTCTCTCTCTCTCTCTCTCTCTCTCTCTCTCTCTCTCTCTGTTACAGTTTTATTTCCGATCGTCTAGTTGGTAGGTCCTAAACGCAGGCTGTTACAATAAGATATGTTCAAATATTTGTTTTCTTTTTGTTAAAAGATTTGAATTATCTATTGACTGGACGCGCTTGGGCTAATCTAAACATCAAGAATGTTTAGATTTCCCAAGGTGGCGGTTTAGGTTGGAATAGTTCACTGTAATTTTCTACATCTTTGTTAGTTGCAAGTATACTAAAGTGGTTGGCAGGGCTACAGTTGCAGTTGTAGTATAGAAGAGCTAGGGGTGATAGCACTTTCGCTTAAATTGCAGTTGCAGCTATACAAGTGCTCATTTTACAACTGCAACTGCTCCTCTTCAAGTTTTCATGTGCATGTATATTTGACTTGATGTTTTAGTATTATTTCTGGCATTTGAATAAATACCCATTTTCTTTCAATATCATCTTGGTTGTTCCTATCCCAACATAGCTGCACTACCTCTGTTGGCAAAGTGTTCTGGAATAACTTCAATAACTAAGAGTTATTGTTTGCAAAAGTTGGAAAATTCTCAGGAGCTGACACAATTCAATACCAGATCACATCCAAGACACCATGTGGGAATAAGACAACACAAAATAGGCACCACAAAAGACATCAGCAGCGGCAGCCATGTGAACAGCCATTTCCCATGTAACATTTTACCAGCACTTCCAGCGAGTGACTTCTGTATACAAGTAGGAAAGCGTTTAACAATGTCCCATTCCAGCTGTAGCTTGTCAATTTACATGTAACGTCACTACACTTTTTGTATTGTTCCCGTCGTCCCATTAAGTATCACGTAGTCCCCTGTTTGTATAAGATCAGTCGCACCGGGGATGTTCACGATGCATGGTATGCCACATTCTCGTGCGACAACTGCACCATGAGACAGTAAACCGCCAAGTTCTGTAACCAGTCCGCTTATCAAGGGGAAGTACGGTGACCAGCCGACGTCCGTAAATTTACAGATTAACACGTCGTCTTCCACCAGTTGGCTGGCATCCTGTAATGTGTTTATTACACAGGCTCTGCCTTCAGCTTTACCGCGACAAATCGGCATTCCTTGCAGAATGAATGTTGGAATCTTTTCCTGGGTTGGACTTTCCTCGTTTATGGGATGTGGCAGTCCAAAGTTTATTTTGGGGTATTTGATCTTATTCATTTCTGGTAAAACCCTTTTTCTTTTTTTCGCAAGTCTCACTAGTTTGGCAGAGCGATGCTGAATTAGTTGACCAATTTCTCTGTGAGTAAGAAAGAAAAGCAATTTCTGCTCCGGCAGACGACTTTCTCTCACCATCATCTCAGCAAGTCTCCAGTATGCCCGTTTGAAAATTTCTATTACTTTAACTAGATATGATTTTCCCAGTTCTCTGCTTGCAACCCCTTTCATGGCAGCTTGAACAAGAAACCGCTTTAATATGATCTTCTGAACTCGTGTGAGCTTTGTTTGCACACTGTCGACAATCTCATCTATAGTTTTGCTACATCTTTCTTTTACGTTAAAGTTCCCTTGCCTAACAATCAGTTTAATTGTTTCTATCAGCTCACGTGGATCTTGAGACCATGACTTTTCAGCAAACTCAGCTTCTCTGATTCCCCTATGACCGTGTTCTTCCATAAATGCATTGTAGTGCGATTTCAGTTTCTCATTGCTAGAGTTCTTTAAAAATGAACCACACTCCTCAGTCGACATACTCAGAAATTGCTCTTTGGAATCCGATTCTGCAATCTGCTTGGCTAAATTATTTATGGCTCCTGGCACTTGAGCACTTATAACATTTTTACACTCTGACAAAATCAGAGCCATATCTGCAAGATTCTCAATACTCATGTCTTTGGCATTCCCTTTAAGGATAGCCATGATTATGCCAGCCCACATACTTGATTCAGAAGCTTTAAAAATATAGCCGCGACACATTTCGTAATAAAATATAAGATTCTCACCGATTCGTTCGTAAAGTATCGCTGTAGTCTCAGCATTTACGTCAATAGCAAACGTTTCTGACCTGTCTTTCAGATTTTCAAAGAGTTTTGAATCTCGATTCTTCAAAGTTACCAATTCACGAAATATTCTCTTAGTTCTTTGCCAAAATGTAAGCTTTCTACCGAAGAAATCATGAACTGCATTGATATCGTGTTCCTCTACTGACTGGCCCAGTAAATGTATTTCCGTGTCAAACTTGGCCTTATCACCGCCTAGCCCATTTACACTAGCATTGGCGCAGCTTGTCACATTGAAAAAAGCAAGCCCAGACATGGTTAAGATGGTTCTTAAAGCATGAACTGGTTGTTTTACTCCCAGTCGACTGTCACCGTTATAATTTACTGCTCTGTCTGCAGCCGAAACAAAGAGATCACCAGTCAATGTCGTAACAGCGCCAGGCATCATTTCTTGTATATTGGATGTTGTAATCAATTCTCTTTCACCAACTACGGGACTATCAAATTCATGGATCAAGTCTTTATCCACTTCCAAATCCAGGGCAGTAATTGGTCTTGCTTGCAGAATGTGCAGTTTTTCACTACATATCGCCCACTCAATATCTTGTTGGGAACAAAGCATTCTTTCTAATTCCATGGCTGATTCACAAATACGGAAAATGTCTGCTTCGTGAATGCACGTTTCGCTTTTTTCTGAGGACGTGGCCATGCTTCTTCTAACTTCATTTTCTTCATCAGCACCAGGTCTTGTTTTCTCGTTACTTGTTTGGGTTGTCACTATGTGCAGCTCATCCACATTTTCACGATTTACAACTATTGTATCAGGGTTAACTGCACCAGAAACTACTGATTCTCCTAACCCAAAGGCAGCGTTTATGACCAGAATGGACTCGCTCCCAGTAACTGGGTCAGCAGTAAACACTACACCGGATACATCAGCATCCACCATTTCTTGTACAATAACACCCATATTTTCTGTCAACTCCTGACCATTTTGTCTGCGGTATTCAACCACTGTATAAGCAAAAGATGATGCCCAGCAACGCTGTATTGCAACAATTATATTTTCAAAACCCTGAATGCCCAGATATGAATCCATCTGTCCAGCACCCGAGGTTTCCACACTGTCCTCTCTTACACTTGAAGATCTCACAGCAAACTTCAACGATTTCCATTTCTCTTTGCCAAAAACGTCTTCTAAATGTTCTCTTATGAGTATTTGTAAGTCCTTACTCAACACTGCCTCCTGTAACAAGTTTACAGCACTGTCGCATTTTTGCTTTAGCTTGTCAACCCTCAAAATTTTCAAGCTTCCTTCGATTTCTTTAGCAGCGTCTTCGAGTGTCTTACTCTCTTTGATATGCCTACAATATGCTTTCGTGGTTATACAGAATCCTTTAGGAACATTAAATTTTCCTAAAGATGTTAAAGCTCCTAAGTGACGTGCTTTTCCACCAACGAGATATTTTACTTTGCAAACTGGATCATTAAGATTAACAACTTCTGGATCTCGACCTTCTAAATCTATTTGAGGTTGAACACCAGCTAAGTATTTTGTTTCGAAAGAGTCAACGTTATCTTCCATACACGTGTTAACTTCCCCAAACTCCACACCAAATGCTTCTTTTTCATTTATAGTTAGAGTTTGAAAGTTAAAGTCGGAATTTTGTTCACCAAAGCATTTTCTCGTTAGATTTTCGCAAATCTTGTAACACATGTTGCACGCCGTTAATTCTTGGGGAAATTTTAAACGGTACAGTTTATTGTATTCGATTATCTCTTTAACATTTCGTATCCCGGTTGGAAAGATGTCTTTTATAGGATATGCAACATAGCCAGAGTAAGTCAACTTCTTGCTGCAGACTTTCATGATTCGATGTGAAAATGTTAGGCCAGACTCTTTTGAAACAAAGTGCTGTCGAAACAGTGTTTTAATATTGTTCGAGCTTTTTGTGTTGAAGTGTCTTTCTCTGACACATTTCAGTCTGACATGCAGCTCGTCATGTGTTTCTATGTTGATTCTTCCCCGAAGTTCTCCCCATTGTTCATAGCATACGTCTCTGTCAAAGACTGACAGAGCTTTGATGTCATTCCAGATAGTACCAGACAAAGCACCAGCTAGTTTCCAATTTGATGGTGAGAGCAGATGGCCATAGGGGTCAAATAAGCATTGCCAATACAGTAAGATAGTAGCATGTACCCGTTTGCCATTAACGTTCGTGTTAATCAGAGGTCCTCTAAATTGTACTTTCCATCTTTTCATGGGATCCAAACAACAGATTTGTATTCTTCTACCTTCAAAACATGATTTTGTTTTATTATCAGAAAAAGTTATCTTCTTGACAGTTTCAGTATAGTTAAATCTGCCGCAGCCTGGTATGTCTAAATCTAGATATAATGTTCTGCACTCATTAGACTGTCTGTCCGCACTGACTCTTATACATAAACCTTCATGGTCAAATCCAACAAACGAAATATTATCTTGCCAGTCTTCTGGTAATACTTCAAGTTCATCAAGGGCTGTTGGTATTTCAGGAATGTCGATTTCACCCTTCTTATAGTTTGGTATCAATGTTTTGAGCACCTTTTGCTGCTTTGAAAGTCTCACAAACCAGAAATAAAGGAACACCACTATTTGCTTCAGTGTCTGCAACATGATGTTTTCTAAAGTGAATTATAATTGTTACACTTCATTGGCGCTGTTTGTTTACAGAACCTGAAATGATAGAATGGGTTAAGGTGGATGGCTACCCAGATGGTGCAGAGCGTTGAATCAACATTGATCCAAAACACTAAATCAACGTTGATTCAACCTCCCCCCCCCGATCCCCCATAACTCCTAAAATTTCACACTCTGTTCTTTAACCCCTCCCCCCCCCCCCCCCCCACACATACACACCGCATTACTCCTAAAATTTCACACTCTGTTCTTTAAAACTAAAATTTTAAATCATTTATGGAAATGACAAAAAAGACTTTGGTCACAACATTACAAAAAAAAAAAAAAAATTATTAATTTTCAAGGACAGTATACAATTGTCTATAAAGTCATGTTGACCAGATGATTTTGTTCTCAATGTTCTCAATTAAATTTAATGCCTGCGCTTGTGATATCAGCTCGCCAGATGCCTTGTCATCATCAGCAAAACTACTGTGGCTTGTTGGGGCACAGCCCCAACCCTTCCCCATAATATTATTAACAATTTTATTGAACATTCGACCACACAGTTCTGGATGACCATAAGAAGTTCTAAGAAAAGTGACAAACAATGCAGACAAAATTTAAACAGGCCATTTATCTGTGTGATTAATTAACCTGTCAGAATAAGAACATGTTCTTTGTGTTTCATACAGGTTTGATTGAGGTCAGTCTGACATAAAATTGGTAATATGGTGTATGTATGCAGGGTAGCTGGGATGGGAGGGGGTCGTAAACTTTTTGTCGCCTATTTGGGGCGGGGGGGGGGGGGGTCGGAAAAAAACAACCATTGGTCCTGTAGCTGACCTGAGTCCATTCAGCCTCAGTGCTCTAGGGTAAGTTACTCTAAGGCAAATTGTACAACATCGTCTAATGTCAAATGCATCTGAGATACGGCATTTCCATATCAAACAGTCTCGTAGCAACAGAATAATGCACTTTTTAAGCTTTTCCCATTGAAAGTCTTTCAGAAAAAATTGACCTTGCCGTAAAATAGATCAAGGTCAATCCAAAGTCATCATTTTATACATTTTGTAGTACTAGAGTCCAAGATGCTATACCAAGTCTCAAAGCAATAGGCCCGTTGGATCTACGGAAGAAGATTTTTTTTTCAAGTTTTATCATATATGGGCACGGTGGCCATCTTGGTCATGTGACCTGGACCAAGTATATAAACTTTCTTCCCCCCTTTGCTTGAAGGCCGCATATGAAATTTAACTGAAATTGGCCCAGTAGTTTCAGAGAAGAAGTCCTTTGAACATGTTGACACACAACGGACAACTGACCTTTGGCACAAGTCACTAAATGACCTTGACCTCTAGAATTCTTAGGGGTTGAAGTTGACTGCATTTCCATATCACAATGCATTAAAGCAACAAAAATGCACTTTTTCAGCTTTTCCCATTCAAATGCCTAGGAGACCAAATTTGACCGTGCGGTAAAATAAGTTAAGGTCAACCCAACGTCATCATTTACATAAACTGTGTAGTACTAAGAGCCCCAGATGCTACATATAAAGTTTCAAGGCAATCGGCACAGCGGTTCCGGAGAAGATTTTTAAGCTTTTTGCCATATATGGGCAAGGTGGCAATCTTGGTCATGTGACCTGGACAAAATATATAAACTTTTTCCCCCCCTTTGCCTGAAAGCTGCATGTGAAATTTAATTGAAATTGTCCAAGTAGTTTCAGATGAGAAGTTCTTTGAAAATGTTAACATACAACAGACAAATGACCTTTGGGCAAGGTAATTCAATAACCTTGACCTCTAGTATTCATATGGGCTGAAGTTGACTGCATTTCCATAGCACAGAGCACAATAGCAACAGAAAAATGCACCTTTTCAGCTTTTCCCATTCAAAAGCCAATGTGACCAAATTTGACCTTGCCATAAAATAGGTCAAGGTCAACCCAAGGTCACCATTTATATAAACTTTGAGTACTAGAGTCCAAGATGCTACATAACAAGTTTTGTGGCAATCGGCACAGTGGTTCCGAAGAAGAAAATTTTTTAAGCTTTTTGCCATATATGGACAGGGCGGCCATCTAGGTCATGTGACCTGTACCAAATATATAAACTCTTTTTCCCGCTTTACCTGAAGGCTGCATGTGAAATTTAATTGAAATTGGCCCAGTAGTTTCAGAGGAGAAGTCCTTTGAAAATGTTGACACACACCACACAAATGACCTTTGGCCAAGGTTATTAAATGATCTTGACCTCTAGTATTCAAAGGGGTTGAAGTTGACAGCATTTCTATATCACAGAGCACAACAGCAACAGAAAATGCACTTTTTCAGCTTTTCCCATTTAAAAGCCTAAAAGGCCAAATTTGATCTTGCCATAAAATATGACAAGGTCAACCCTGGGTCACCATTTATGTATGCTTTGTAGTACTAGAGTCAAAGATGCTACATACCAAGTTCCAAGGCAATCTGCACAGTAATTCAAGAGAAGAAGATTTTTTCAAGCTTTTTGCCATATATGGGCATGGCGGCCATCTTGGCCATGTGACCTGGGCCAAATATTTAACTTTTCGTTCCCCCATCCTGTATAGGCTCCATATGAAATTCGGCTTCAATTGGCCCAGTGGTTTCTGAGAAGATGTTTAATAGTGTGGTCGACGCCGCCGACGACGGGCCAAGGCTATACTATAAGCTCACCTTAACAGGTGAGCTAAAAATTATGGTGAGACTGGGGAGTCGGAAACATTTTGGTGAATCATATGAAAAATGTACCCCCCCCCCCGCCCGATAATAAATGACTCATCCCTTAACCCAAAGGATTACTCTAAACGTGGTACACCATTCGATGTAACGTTGATGAAGGCATACATATCGAGAAATCTAGAAATCTATAACTAACTTCTCCAACCAGTAGGGAGAAAAGGTGAACATAAAAGATCCCAGCTTGCACCAAACTGAATCAGCGTTGAATCAAGCGTCGTCATGACGTTGAATAGACGTTGAATACGAGATACACCTGTTGGGGGAAATACAGAGTAAACTTACGTTTGCAATGCACAGTTAATCCCTCCAAGTTTTGTGTAAGATCTCAAATCAAGGCGGATGTAAAACGATCTGATAGTAACAATGAGCTGTGTCTTAACAAAAAAAACTATAGGTAGTGTAGCGAATAATGCATGTCTTCGTCACACAGCGAAGTCTGACCGGTACACGAATGTTTTGTTTGTTTAAAATCTTGGTGAAAAATATAATAAGCAAATATCATGGGCAAGAAATGATATCTCGACCATGCTGCGCATGTTGAAATGCAACTTCCATGTATGCTTTAGTGTTATTTTGTCGCGCATCGGCATCAACATACAAGTATGTTAACAGTGTCTATTCAATGTAAGTAGGGCAGAAAAATCGCCTAGTTTGTATGACTTTTCACATATTTATTTGAAATATGATGAACGGAGGTCTCGCCAAACAAAACATGTTATCCTAGTTATAGGAGCCCGATAGGTCGTCCTATAAATGGTATAATTGCAAAGTATACCCAACTGTGACTTTGGGTTGGCTTGGCAATGTATGGGTGAAGGCGTGAAGCTATACTGTTTGGGTGCACAGCATAATAACCAACGAATCCTTGAAGGTTCAATCATGAACCCAAGCTCCGATAGGATCCTCTATTCACTGTGCACGGGGTAAGGGCAAACGAAATCCTTATGGGGTGTCCAGCCATTATTTACGAGGTGGAAAAGTTTGGAATTGTTTGCATTTCTGGACAAGAAGAAAGAATTATGAACTCTTTGAAGCAAATAACCGCTCTGTAAATCAGTTGGTCCGGTTTATGGGTAGGCAGCTTCAATAAATTGGTGCAGGAAAACGGGTGTTTAAGCAAGGTTTGAACTGTGTATAATAGTTAAAGCATTTAAATTGCTAAGGTTGTGGCTAACGTTTTACGCAAAATGACGCTCGCTTACGTTGAATGTTCCATATGGCGCATTATCTTTGCCTATACATACTCTGTATTCGTGGGCTTATGGTCTGTTGTACTCTGGTGTGTGTTTATGGATATTACTTTGAAATAAGTAAAATTAGACGTTTTTGTGTGAAATACGTAAGAATGTCTTCTGGACGAACTAAATTCTTATAGTCTTAATGGTTTTATATATTTCAAACAGTGGAACTTAGAATGAAGATTAGCTACTTGTAAAATAATTGAAACCTCCCGTTCCTAATCCTATGCGTTATGTCCTGTGCGATTCCTTTCTGTATGTGGCTCAAGTTCAGGGAAAGCAACCCTACCATTTGCTACCTTTGTCTCCCTTCTCATTAGAAACGAACTCTCAAAGACAAAACTTTGCTTCTCAATGAGTACATGCCGTTTTGGAAAGGCACCGTGTCCACAAAAGCAAACAAAAAGCCATGAAAATTGTTTCCATCGTAACGAATTCCCTGTAATGCTACGTTGCAATTGCCTTGCGCTTCTACAGTAGTGAAGATCATGCATAAAAAATTCAGAGAACTTAAGTGGTTGCTATGCTGTTGCTAAGGCTACATTTCTATGAAGGAGATTCCCTACAACTATGAAATTTGCTCTGGAGGAACAGTCTGAAAAAGACTGTTCCTCCAGAGCAAATTTCATAGTTGTAGGGAATCTCCTTCATAGAAATTCAGCCCTAGCAACAGCATAGCAACCATTTAAGTGGTTTTATAAATACGGCCCCTGGACTTATATGCTGACATAAAATTCCCGAGTCGACTGAACGTGAAATACAGCAACTCGCTTAAGAGCAAATTTGATCATCAAAAATAAGGTGTACATGAGAAGTTATTCTATAAGTATCTTTCAATTGAAGACTTGTGTCATATTCAGTGAAGTTGACTGTAAACCATATAAGATTATTTCATTATTCTAAACAAGATTAATCAAGCAAAGAGCTGTATAGCTGGTGTTCAGTTGCAGTTGTTGGTTGGTTGTTTTGTGTTTAACAGCCTTTTGAGACAGTATTTCAGTCTATACTGGGCCGTCTCCCAGAGAGGGGGAGAAAGAAG
This sequence comes from Ctena decussata, assembly GCA_963989385.1. NCBI lineage: Eukaryota > Metazoa > Mollusca > Bivalvia > Lucinida > Lucinidae > Ctena > Ctena decussata. The sequence goes on along the minus strand of OZ022499.1, from coordinate 87,514,909 downwards.
AGAAATGATAGACGAGAGAAAAAAATATCCAAACAACCCCCACTCGCACCTACTGCAAGCACAGTAGGACCTTGTCCTAATTTTATCCAAATAAGTAGGACACCCTGGCATTGGAAGTTATAACCAGCACCATCGCCCGACCACCACCCCCGTGGTATTCAGCAGTCAGCAAAATTGTGACTCCCAATTAACTTGCTATTATTGGTCATTCAATATTTTTGCAAGAAGGCTAAAGGTTAAAAGAAAACTTAGTAGCACCTGCTTTCTTCTTTGTAGTCATATCTTTGTCTCATTTATTTCTATTCTATTCTGATCTATCCCATAACCTTACTAGGTCGTTGGGGCACCACAGAAGGCTTCGCAACAATCCCTTTCCACCTTGTCCTGTTTTCAGCTGCCCTGGTTAAGCTGACAAAATCCATCCCTGTCCGCTCTTAAATATTGTCTTCCCACCTCTTGTCCTGTCTACCTCTTCTTTTTCCTTTCATTGTGCCCTGTAGAATCGTCTTTGCTAAACCAGAAGACCTTGAGAAGTTTCACCTTTGATCCAAGATATATATTGTTATCTCTCCAAATTGGTTTCAGCTTGGTAAGAGCTGAAGTGGCTTGAGCAATCCTTGAGAGAACCTCCTGTTTTGAGCCATCATCTGAGACAACTGCTCCAAGGTAGTTGAAGCTTGTTACAGTACCCAGCTTTTGCCCTTTTACCTTGATCTCCCTCTGGATGCCATCTGCGCTGTTTGTGATCAGTTTGGTCTTCTCAGCACTGATCTCCATCTTATACTTTGTGCAGGTTTTGTCAAGACTTTCAACTAGGGCTTCTAGTTCCTGCTCTTCCTCAGCTAGAGCATCTATGTCATCGACAAATCTCAGATTGGTAATGTTTCTGCTGCCAATGCTAACCTTTCCGTCATGTTCTTCCAGAGCATCAGACATGATCGGTTTGAGAAAAATGTTGAAGAGGGTGGGTGAAAGAAGACATCCTTGTCTTACTCCAACTGTTGTTCTGAACCATTCTCCTGTGCTGCCATTCATCAGGACTGCCATTGTAGCCTTGTTGTATAGCTGCATAATGGTGCGAACTAGATTTGCATTGATATTGTACTTCCGCATGGTGGCCCATAAGGCTGCATGCCATACCCTGTTAAAGGCTTTTTTGAAATCAATGAAGACATGGTACAGATTCTGCTGATGTTGAAGATACTTTTTACACAGGATTCTAAGGTTGAAGATCTGTTCTGTGGTGCTCCTTCCAGCTCGGAACCAAGCCTATCTTCAGCGATTATCTCTACGGCTTGTGGTTTAAGCCTGTTCAAGATGACTTTCAGCATGACTTTGCCTGAATGACTGATGAGGCTGATGGTTCTGTAGTTCTGGCAGAGCTGTAGGTTGCCCTTTTTAGGGAGTGTAATAATCAGCGACTAGAGTCCATGGGGTAGGCCATTCTCCCGTTCTCCATATCCTGTTACAGGTATCTGTTAAAACATCAATCATGGTCTCTCCGCCAGCATGAACAAGTTCTACTAGTATATTATCAACTCCGGCAGACATCCCCTTCTTCAGTGCTGCTACTGCAATCTCAACTTACTCACGAAGGATTGGCTGCTTATTTATTCATTTGAAATCCATAGACATTAAAAACACAGACTATTTTCTATATCTTTGAGATGAAAATTGATAAATTTTACACACTCAAAAATAACCCACTATTTGGTATCTGATGCCTCAGAAATTTCTGTCTACAGGTAAAGTTTACAGCCAGAACATGAAAATTAACCCAGGGGAGACAATTCCCAATCAAGAATTCAGTGAAGTATCATTTTTACATGTCACAGGATTTAGTAGTTAGGACAGGATGAAAGAATGACAGAAGCCTACAATTACCAAAGTCCCCTACTTTGACAGCATTAAAGTCTCCATATTCCTACAAGCGGTAAAAACGTCTAAACGCAAATCATCATCAAAAGTGCTTCAACCTTCATGTTTGGTGATAAAATATGAGTTGATGTGCAAATATTTATATTCTAACCTGGCAAAAAGCATGGAAAACGTGTTTTGAAAGAAGACAAATCGATCTTCAAAATACAAGTTTCCTTTTCTGGTTTCCCGTTGAGCGATACAATATAAACAAAAGCGGTACATTGAATGGAACTCAACGGCTGTACATTGTATTTTCACCATTTTTTCATTGTTTACGAAAACAAAAGTAGGTCATTTTAGTTGGCAACTAAAATGACCCAAATCAATTTTCGAACCATTTTTATGCGAAACTCTATGACGTTTTATTTGTTTAAAGTTGGCTAATCGCGGTCATTTGCAATGACGAAACTATGGTGAGTAGCTGGCAGCGATACCTCATGACAAAATTTTTCATGCTGATAGAGCAATGGGGCCTTCAAGGCATGAATACCTCTTTAACTACTTCTCTGTGTTAGTGAAAATAAACAACATTTCTCAGTAAATTGATTTATTGGTATAAATATAGCTACCATAATGACCCTAAAATTTTGGACAAGCGGAAGTTGGACTATTATTGTTCCAAAATTCTTAGAAAGTGGATTTTACATATATTAATGCATCCAAATGATGCTTAGTGAATGGCAAACGTTGTAGAAGGTGATCAAACTGCTCCATTAGGAGCAGTTTGATCTGGGTCTACAATGTTTGCTTAGACCTGTCTGTCCAGATATTTAGGGTCATTACGGTATTTCTGAATTTTCTGCCATGTTAGAATGTGTGAGTATACAAGTGTACAAATATGACTAAAGTTCTACAGTACCTGTCTGTTTCGTAGGAATTCTATGAGAATCCATTTAGTGTTAAATTTTTAATGACCTACTGTACCGCAAAATAAACAAACCCCCTCTTCAGCTTTAATTATTTCATTTTCATGAGGAATTTCAGGAAAAATTGGTCAAAATGCACAAATCGAACCCCCCTCAGCTAATTTGAACCTTCTTCCCAAACTTTCTGGATCCCCCCTGCTTAGGAGCAGTCTGATCAGGGCCTACACTGTTTGCTACTTCATCTGCATTCGTTGGACGCATTACTGCACTGTAAAAAAAAAAACTGTTCCAGTTTTAGGACAATAACGGTAACTATTTTAGCTGTCCTAATTTTTAGCATTATTACTGTCCAACTATAATAGCCATATCTACTGTGAAATTTATAACACCTAAATCAGTGTTCTAGCCTTGAATTTACATATATGATGGCTGCACCAGTTTTCGGGGTGTTAACGTTTATTCGCAGCATAAAAACTGTGTGATAAACAAAGAACACAAGCTGATAGTCTCTGTGTATATAAAAATATGTGTTAAGTAATATGTAACGTATTTTTTATGTCCGCATGTCTCCATGTTTATAATCTTGATCAAAATCCGAACAGCTGCTCAGCTGAACCTGCTCTCCGAAACTGCACCAGTTTTCGGGGTACGTTAAAGAACTCGCCTTCAAAATGCATAAGCAGCATATGATTCTGATTACAACTGTCTTCGGGAGAACTGCAGTTCTTTAGCGTGTAGAAACAATCATTGAATTATCAAAAAAAAAAGTTCATAATTGAGTGCATCGCCGTGTCATGTTCGTCGGTACTTTCCATAACCTTTGCAGTGTTTCCAATATGGCCGCTTCCACGGTCACCAACGAAGATGTCACGGATGACGTCAAAACTAACGTGCTCTCGCGCGCCAATTAGCGTATGATGAAACAGGCTGATTTAACTTTCTATTTGCAAAAAGTAATCATCTGTAGACGTCTTCAGCAAAAGGAGATGTATAATCTATTAGAATACCCCGAAATCTGGAGCACCCCGAAAACAGGTACATCGACCATACATGTATATCAAAAATTACATAAGAAAGTGAGATATAATTTCACCCCATTTTGTACTTGTGGCACCGATTTTCACCTATCATATTCTGCAGACTCTTGTAAAACAGTCAAGCCAAAGAAAAATTTCTATATCTAGGCTTTAACTTGTGCTTTTTGTTGAAGGGTTTATTAGTTTTAAGAGAATTCCTAAAGATATCTGTATGTTAAGAAATAATGGCCATATATGAATAATTTTCACAAGCGCTAAATGTCACCAAAACTGAATTATGGAATTTTTCTAGTTAACCAATTATATATTTTGTGAATACTACTCAACTGCTTCAGTGTTTCACCAGGTTACAAATTATTACCAGTGCCTTCATATGAATCACAACTAGTCTCAGCTACCAAAACCAAACTTGGATCTAAAGCTTATGTCCAAAATGTCTATTCTGTTACACCATCTATAATACTAAATAAACGAAGTAACGCATTAACTGCAAAATTGGTGGCATTTTCAAGCGTAATTTCTATACTGGTTCTTTCGCATATTGCTATCATTGATAATTTCGGTTGGCGTGTGTTTTAGTTTCACGTAGATTTATAGAATTTTGGGAATTAAATTCGTCTTTCATTTTAAATTCTCCCAAGTATTTTTCTAGAAACTTCGATGTCAACAATGGGTGCGTTCGAGTGAAATTATCGTGTACTCGAATACACGTTTTAAATTAATCCGGTCGTTTCGGTTCTGCGTCGTTATATCGGCGCGCTGCTTAGCAAGTCAAAATTTAGCAGGTTCTAATGCAAAAATCCGACCCATGAACGTACGTCATTCCCCATAAATAACGATTTATTTTTGTATTTTTGCTCATATGTCTAAACGGATGAAGAACTAAATGGTCATAGTCCCGACGGCCCTGGCTCGAAACGACCCATTTTCTTCCAGAACGATAGTCAATACGAGTAGCCAATCGAACTCGCCCATTGAAGCACATGGTATTTCGAAAAGTTGGACGGACACACGGCGCCAAGTGTGTGCGGCTATGGTTACGTACCGCTGAGCCACTTGGGGAACGTCGTTAGGAGAATTCAAACTGAACTGAACTTTCGAAAAGACAAAAATTAAAAATGTCTAAGGTTAACACACATGCGCCGGGTAAGAAAGGGCATTTTTTCCAGCGAAGCAGACAAATCAATTTCAATGATTCAACGAAGCTATTATAAAATAAGCCTTTAGTCTTCAGAGGGCTTGAATATTTTCCCCAAAAACGTTCCAGGACCCAATTTTTCAAGAAAAAAAAATACCCAGGACAGGTCACATAACCAAAATGGCAAACATTTATTATGGTAAAAAATTTCAAAAATCTTCTCCCCCAGAACCACGCCGGGCCGCGTAGCGCAATCAGTAGGGCACCTGACTCATAAGTCAGAGGTCCTGGGTTCGAAACCCGGTCTGGCCACATACTTTCATTTCTCCTTCCGCTGATTCAAGACAGGTCACATAACCAAGATGGCAAACATTTATTATGGTAAAAAATTTCAAAAATCTTCTCCCCCAGAACCACGCCGGGCCGCGTAGCGCAATCAGTAGGGCACCTGACTCATAAGTCAGAGGTCCTGGGTTCGAAACCCGGTCTGGCCACATACTTTCATTTCTCCTTCCGCTGATTCAAGAAGGGCAGTTGTCAGTTACTGGCGAAAGTATGTGCACTTAGTACTGGTTAACCGCTTAGGAGGTCTAAGCCTGCCCAGGAATAGTGTGGTTAGGTTAACTGACCGTCCCGACATGACCTTAGCTGTTCACCGTGGACGTTAAGCATCAAATCAACCAATTCTCCCCCAGAACCACCAATCCTATGCTCTTGAAACTTAGCATGTCGCATCAAGGACTCAAAAGCTCAACAAAATTTATATAAATGATGACCCTGGGATGACCTTGATCTGTTTTACGGCAAGGTTAACTTTTGAGTCACTTAGGTTTTTTCTATGGGAAAAAGGGAAAGAAGTTGTTTTTTTTTAGAAACAATGCAGTCTGCTACCTGAAAGTTTGTAGATGCAGACAACTAATTAGGTAAATGAAGCTTTAGTGAGTATTCATGGTAAAGGTCATATCTTCACCTGGGCCTAAGGCCATTTACATTGAAAATTAAAACTCGCTTTTTTTTTTATATAAACTTGATCATCATGAAATATTTCCGCGCTTGCGCGGGCTCTTTTCTAGTTTTTTCTTAAATATGCTGTGTCATCTCCAGAGTCTGCAGCCACAGTATAACACCACTCATTATAATCAGAGCCCTAGGTAAGAGGGGTTCCTGATGATAATTGAGGGATAATTTTCTTTATTTCTCATTGAAATCATATGTTGTACCCCTCATCTGAACCGTCTCGTTGAGACGGTTCAGATGGGGGGTCACAACATATGTTTTTATCCAGAATTAACAGAAATTATCCCTAATTATCACCAAATACTCCCTCTTATCTAGGGCTCTGATAATACTATTTTAGATATCATGCCATGGCTTCCACTGAGACTGAACTAAGAGAATACATGGAAAGCTAGAATGTTTATGTTTATAAGAACAACAAATGCCCACCCCATTAATAAAACAGAGTAAAGTAAACGTCACCTAATCCTGATATCCATAATTACCGTATGCAAGTTTAGTAAAAATCCACCCACTGCTTCAAGACATATCACACATATAAGAAACTGTGATAGTGTCACCTAGCAAATGGGATTAATGTAACCAAAATCTAATCAGCTCTTTAGCATTTACCATATCCCTATACCTATGCAGTTCCCCTGAAAATACAATAACTGGCTCAGGAAATATTTTTATTCATTTTGCAACGAACCAAACCAGCTCTCTAGCATGTTCTTATTATGTATCTATGTAAGTATGGTTAAAGTCCGTCAACTGGTTTAAAAGGTATTTGTTCTAAGGAAAGTCCTTGTATGATCTTGAAAATGCAGGAGCTACTGTGAGGACAAGGATAATTTTATCATTCTAAGTCCCTCTGTCGCCTTGAAATTGGGGTCAAGGTCATGTAAACAGCTTGAGGCTTTCTCTAAATAATGAGTCCCTGCCAGTTTAGAGAATAACCATTTATACATTACAGAGATACTGTGGTGCCAGAATGGTTTGTCACGATGATATTCCTTGAATCAGTGAGAGGATTTTCACCAAACTATTTTTGCTGATCTTGACCCCATTTTCAAGGTCACATCAGGTCATAGAACAACAAATTTTCCTTTGCTGACACTGACTTCATGTTAATACTGACAGAATCTTTACTGTAACCAGTATGTCTATGCCACCTTCAGTGAGGAGGACATAGGTACTAAGCAGTGGGTGGTGACCTTGACCTTTGGTAAGCAGCAGCATCTAAATGATGTCAGCTACTTTGTATGAACCTAAAAGTAAACCTAGTCAAATATCAAAAGGCTCCCTCAGAGAATATTGGAAATATGAAAAAGAGTATAAACTTAACGCACAACTTTAACACAAATGTTAAAGTCTGTGACCTTGACCATAGGTTAGCAGCAGCATCCAGATGATGTCAACTATTCAGCATGAACCTAGAAGTATACCAATTCACATACCAAAAGCTTCCATCTAAGGATATTTGAAATGTAAGCAAAGAATATAAACTTTACGCAAAACTTTAACGCAAATGTTAATGGATGAATGGATGAATGGATGCACAGATGGATGGACAGATGGATGGAAAGACGAAAACTATATTTCCCTTGACATACTTTGTAGGAAGCTGGTATCGTAATTTTTTTGAGTCAGTATACGTGTGGTTTTGTATAAAGTCTATGGGAAAAAGCATATGGGACTTAACTTCTTTTGACCAGTTTCATTTAATATCAGTGAGGTCATAAAATAGAGTTTCATCCAAAATAGCATTACACATAAGTAGTATAACAATACTATTGTAATAACAAGGAATTAAATGACTTGAGAATACTTATTTGTTTGAGGGAAATCTAAAGTTTCTGTTGGAAGAATTTCAGTGTGTAATGTCACTGAAAAATTGGCGGATCATGGCATACACTGTTTGCCTGAACCAATGATGTCATATATCTGTTACAATGGCAACTAAGACTTCATATTGATGTCAAAGTGACGTCATCTACATGTCATTCTGCCAAGGTATGAAGCACAACAGTTGGTAATTCCATAGTTGCTACGGTAACAGATCTATGGCATTATCACGCTTATAATTGCTCCTCTTGAATTATAAGTGAGATGCTACCTGAAATTCACACAGTTGGAAAGTCAGATTTTCTCAAACAAATAATTATTCTGATGCCATTTACTTCTGTGTTTAATACGTATTACATTTCCATATGGAAAATACCCAGTCTTGAGGACAATTAATTAAAAAAAAATTGAAATCACAATTACAATTCAGATCTATTAGCCAATTAAAATCTATGAATGTTTACAAAAGATCTAAAATATAAAATTGCACAAACACAGGGACGGAAAAACATGGGTATACTAGCCCAACTACCCTAAAGCCACATAATAACATGAAATGGTAATAAATTTTAGACAACAAATTTACAAATAATTAATCATGTAAGAAAATACTGTATACAAAATGTATTTGTGTTAAAAGTTAAATATTACATTTTGCATTAGAGGTAATGTTTAAAAATATAAAGAATACTTGAAATATCAGCTGTAATTATGGAGACAGATAAAAAATACTGGACAAGGGAAATGAAAAATTACTGACAGTATTGTAATTATCTTCTAAATTGGGATATTTAACAAGTTACCAAAATCATTCTAAAAATTAAAGGTATACTGATACACATTCATGCTTTTTCTGCTATTTTCCCACTTTGTTTCCTTGTTTGATGTAGCCCTTCCCATATAGGGTTTACTCTTAAAAAAAAGAATTTGTTACTAGGAGCAAATTCTTTCCCTCTGAAGTTGACCTCCACAGAGATGGGACACAAAATGAAAATCATTAATGGCAGAAAAGCGTCCCCTGAAAGTATACTTGTTCATCTTAACGAGCGCACTTTTTAAGTTTGTGAAGTCAACGGGATCCAGACCACCATGTAATGGTGGTGTTCTGGTTAACTGGTGGGGCTGGGAGGTGCTGAGATTTACATGTATCTGTGTGGGTGGGGTGGGGCGGGGAGTGGGGCTTGAAAATATATAACATAATTAGGGATCAATTCGATGAGAATTTTTGATAATGTTCTTTTTGCCTTGAAATATATGTTGTGATATCTCATTAGAATCGCCTTGCTGAGGCGATTCTAATGAGATGTCACAACATACATTTTAATCTAACCAGGGCCAAGAGGCGGGCTGAAACCCCAAAGCCCACCCCCTGGACCTGGGGTTGGAAGTGCATCAGTGTCAAATGATAGTCATAACTGCAAACAGTGTATAGCTGCAAACAGTGCAGAACCAGATCAGACACTGCTTCCTCAATGTCCACAACATGGGTATAGAGTCTGAAAATCAATATAGCTCAAACTGTGGAAGGAGGTGATTATCAGAACTGAGAAAAGGTGCCAAACTGACTAGGTTCAATATCAATAGGCTGTATTTGTTTCAAAATTAATTCTATTTCTATTAAAAAAGCCACATGCACATCTTCATTATGTCCACAATATACAGTTTAAAAACAATTCCTTGAAAACTGTGGGATATGCTTAATACCAAACTCACAGACAAGAGATCATCAGTGATATAAAGTTCTTTTGCAAGTATCAGATATCACAGCATTCTAAATGTCACAATGTCCGCACTCACAGGCTGCTCTCATCCACCTTGGCCAAAGACTCATAGCTTTTATGCTAACTTTACAAATCAATTCATATAATCAAAAATATAGACAAGTAGCCCAAAGGGCAACAATTGCTCACCTGAGAGACATTGTAAACCTATAGGGATATTTAAGATGCTCAAGGGCAGCTAACTCCACAGTCAGTGGTCCAATCAGGCTGAAAATTAAACTCATCCAAAACATTATGTATGCCCTCATTTAATATATGCAAGTTTAAAAAGTATCCGATCAAGAGCACAATAAACAGAGCTGTCAAGGGCAGCTAACTTCGTAGTGGTTGGCCTGATCTGGCCAAAATTTGAACTTGTTTAAGATATTATGCATTTCCTCATTACCTGCAAGTTTGAAAAGGATCAGATCAGTAGAAACCAAGAAAAAGTGGCGACATTGATTTTTTGGATGCTCAGGGCAGGCACTCCATAGTCAGTGGCGGGATCTAGCCAAAATGCTAACTAATCCAAGCTTTTATGCATATCCTCATGACCTGCAAGTATGAAGTGGATCCGATGAAAAATGAAAATGTGATGACGTTGTTTTCTCCATTATAAGACTATGGGATTTTTTTCAAACGCTCAAGGGCAGCTAACTCCGTAGTCTGTGCTCGAATCCGGCCAAATTTCGAACTCATCCAAGCTCTTATGTATGTCATCATTACCTGCAAGTCTGATAAAGATCTAATCAAAAACCTTGATTGCAGCACCCTAAAAGTCAAACTTGCTCCAGCTATTGTCATCCCCTACATTTGTGTGAATTTATTTTAAACTCTGTTGAGAAATGTAGGTGCTAGAGCCATGACAAAGTTTTTCTAAAAATAGCCACAGTGACCTTGACCTTGGGCACAGCATCCTGAAAGTCGAACTTGCTTGAGATATTGTCATACCCTACATTTGTGTCAAGTTATTTCAAAATCCATGGAGAAATGAAGGTGCTAGGGCGATGACAAAGTTTTTCTAAAAATAGCCACAGTGACCTTGACCTTGGGCACAGCATTCTGAAAGTCGAACTTGCTCGAGTTATTGTCATGCCCTACATTTGTGTGAACTTATCTTAAAATCCATTGAGAAATGTAGGTGCTAGAGCCCTGACAAAGTTTTTCTAAAAATAGCCACAGTGGCCTTGACCTTGGGCGCAGCACCCTGGAAGTCAAACTTGTTTGAGATATTGTCATGCCCTACATTTGTGTGAAGTTGATTTAAAATCTGTTGAGAAATGTAGGAGCTAGAGCGATGACCAAGTTTTTACTAAAACTAGCCACAGTGACCTTGACCTTGGGTGCAGCACCCTGAAAGTCAAACTTGCTCAAGATATTGTCATGCCCTACATTTGTGTGAATTTATTTTAAAATCTGCTAAGAAATGTAGGTGCTAGAGTGTTGACAAAGTTTTTCTAAAAATAGCCACAGTGACCTGGACCTTGGGCGCAGCATCCTGAAAGTCGAAGTTGCTCGAGATATTGTCATGCCCTACATTTGTGTGAAGTTATTTTAAAATCCGCTGAGAAATGTAGGTGCTAGAGCATTGACAAAGTTTTTCTAAAAATAGCCACAGTGGCCTTGACCTTGGGCGCAGCATCCTGAAAGTCGAAGTTGCTCGAGATATTGTCATGCCCTACATTTGTGTGAAGTTATTCTAAAATCTGCTGAGAAATGTAGGTGCTAGAGCGCTGACAAAGTTTTTCTAAAAATAGCCACAGTGACCTTGACCTTGGGCGCAGCATCCTGAAAGTTGAACTTGCTCGAGATATTGTCATGCCCTACATTTGTGTGAAGTTATTTTAAAATCTGCTGAGAAATGTAGGTGCTAGGGCGATGACAAAGTTTTTCTAAAAATAGCCACAGTGACCTTGACCTTGGATGCAGCATCCTGAAAGTCGAACTTGCTCGAGATATCGTCATGCCCTACATTTGTGTGAAGTTATTTTAAAATCCGTTGAGAAATGTAGGCAATAGAGCGATGACAAAGTTTTTCTAAAAATATGTGATGACGTTGTTTTCTCCATTATAAGACTATGGGATTTTTTTCAAACGCTCAAGGGCAGCTAACTCCGTAGTCTGTGCTCGAATCCGGCCAAATTTCGAACTCATCCAAGTTCTTGTGCATGTCATCATTACCTGCAAGTATGATAAGGATCTAAGCAAAAACAGTTGAGAAAACGTGATGACACCATTTTCCCCATTATAACCCTATGGGATATTTTTCAAATGCTCAAGGGCAGCTAACTCCGTAGTCTGTGCTCGAATCTGGCCAAATTTCGAACTCATCCAAGTTCTTGTGCATGTCATCATTACCTGCAAGTATGATAAGGATCTAATCAAAAACAGTCGAGAAAACGTGATGACGCCATTTTCCCCATTATAACCCTATGGGGGCTATCTGTTGCCATGAAAACCAGAGTTCTGAGCTGATTGGCACCAAAACCTAATGCAGCCTTTCCCCAACCCAAATGATGCTTCAGATAAAATTTGATTGCGATCGGCCCACTGGTCTCTGAGATATTTATGTTTGAAAGTGTTGACGCACCCACCCACCCACGCACGCACTCACGCACGGACGGACGACGGCTCGACTCCCATCCTATAAGCTCACCTCTGAGCCTTCGGCTCAGGTCAGCTAAAAACATTTACTCAGTGCAAGAATATCTGAAAAGTTGGCATGAAGCAATTTACCAAGTGCTCTTAAAAGTATAATATACGTAAGTGGTTTCATCAGCAGTCAGAAATATTTACAAATGTCATTTTTTCTACGATACAACTGATATTTCATTAACACATTTACACAATATGGACTCTTCTATCCTATAAATTGGCTGAATCCATCATTTTAGGGGAAAGGTCTGGTGTATTTAGATTGTATAATTTTTATAGAAATTGCTGCAAATTTTATGCAAATAGTGTAGATCCTGATCAGATACCACATTTTGTGGCAACTGATCTGGGTCTACAATGTTTGCCTACATCCTTTTTATAGGATGCAAGGCATTGGTGGGTTAAGGTAGTTTATCAATATAATGAACACAGGTATCCTGGCGTCATGTGTTACCGATAGCCTAACAGGATCGTGCACACCATTCTAAAGGTACTAATATTGCTGCCTGTTTTTCACCGTATATGAAATAATTCGTCTATTTTCACTCTTTACTACGCAAAATTACAGCGGAGTTCTCCTGCATTGTGTTGATATGCGCCCCGGATTGAAGTGTATAGAAATTAGCCAATCAAAATGTCCGTAATTTATTACCAATAGTTCATTGGCTGAGGCAGGTACCATTCGCTGATGAACTGCTTCCCCTAAAAAACTACGGTGGCCCATAGCTGGGTTATAAACCTGTCTTAAAACAATGAGTTCATCTTATATATTATGAACAATGTTAATACAAACATTAAAATCAGAAATAGAAATTTATTTAGGCTTGAAAGACATGACCTTTCAATAACAGAAGAAATACATACCTAATTTTAAAATCAGATGATATCTAAAATGAAATATCTTCATGAAGGATTCCAGGCTTGAAACAAACCTTTACAAACATTATTTGAACACTGAAAACAATGAATTAGCAAGAAGTATACAAACTGCATACCTATGAATATATGGCACTTCCATGCCACCATACTTTAAATTATTCAGCGCGGGAAGCTAAGTAGCTGCAATCTATTTTAGCATAGATGGGTAAATAAACACAAGAGAAAGCGTCCTTGGAAGCAGTGAATACACACGGTTAAATTTCAGTGATTTTAAATGGACAAAAAAGTGTTATAAAAGAAAATGGATTAGAAACATGGTGTTTTACACAACAGGTAAGTTTATCTTTATTCTGAGCATTTCAGTTGAAGAGAGTTTGCAGAGTTCTAGAAAATTCTTTCGTCTGTCAAACAAGCGGTACATGTGATATGTGACGTCGGCTCATCAAAAACGCTTGCGACATACACGAAGCTATCGGAAACACATGGCTAGCGATAACACATGAGGCCACGATACAGTACCATACTAATGTTACATCAGGCCCCAAGGTTATAAAACTTTTTCCATGCTCAGCTCAGCTGAAAATGCCAAATTTTGGCATTTTCATATTTATCAGCAGAGAAAAATTTCATACTCAGCTAAACTGAGCAAGAAAACTGTACTTATCAGTAATTTGCTATTTACAAGGGTTGATCCAGAAGTAATGTCACTGTGTCCATTGCGCGCTTATTCATCGTAGCATTATTATAAAAAATAAATCATGATACACTGTAATTCAGTTCTGATTTTCAAACTAAATATAAAGTTGGAATCTTTTCCCATTACAGTTATTGAGACGTTCAAAGTATGCCATCGTCGCCATCGCGCCGCACGTTAGAATAACGTTAATTACATGAACATAATTTTCGAAGGCAAACACAAATCAAAATCAAATTAACCCCCGAAATCAGATAAAAATTTGATACAATGACGAAATATATTCCTGCCACCCACTGTTGAAACTTTGATATCGTCATTGCAGTTTGAAGTCGCCAGGTAGTGCTAATGCTTGTAACTGTCAAGTGAAAAAATGCTGATTTCCGACAAGCGAGTTTGCAGATACATATGCGTTTTTGCCGAAAATTAGGAATATCACCTTTAAAGACTCTTTGCTGTTTAATTTGACACGCCTTTAAATAACGATTATGAGGCTTGTGTAAAGGTGTGATCAGCGCTGTAAGTGTGCAGATGAGTCGCTAGAGGATCGTCCGTATACCGGAAGACCTTTATGTGCAATGTCAGACAATGACGTCAATCTTAATTGGACCCCATATATGAAGATCGATGTTCTGCGTTTCGAAGATTTTGTAAATTCTTAAACATGAGCTGCGGGACTGTTCAAATAATATTGAAAGACAAGATAAACATGGATGAACAGACATTAGTGCTATGCTAGAACGATGAATATGCTACTTAAGACATGACATAATATCCAAAACTTCGTCCGGAACGTCAACAACGTCATTGACGTGCGGCGCGTGTCGTTACCATGCCTTCTGTCTATCTTAATATCTCGATTACTGTGTACTATAATTTTATGACATTTTCAGACTATACCGCAAATAGAATAAGGTACATGGATAAGAAATTTTATTGCTCTCTCTCTATTCTACATGATTTTATAGCAGCAGTGACATTACTTCTGGATCAACCCTTGTATAAACAGATAAAATTTCATGCTCAGCTGAGTTGACCATGGAAAAAGTTTTATAACCTTGGGGCCAGGATGCAAAGACAAGAATTCTGCAGAGCACCTTGTCTACCCTTTTGGACAGCTTCCTAAGTAATAGAGCTAAACCAGAAAACTAGATGGATATTAATGCTGCTGACAATACTAAGAAAATCTGACACCAAGAAATCATATATTTATTCTGTTACAAGATGGGGGATTGTCCCAAAAATCTAAATCCATCATAAGTGTATATGATGTCTATGTCTTGCTTTCTGCTAATTACAAACTAAGCAGCAGCTTTAACATATTCAATCATCAAATTTGGACACTGACATTTTTATCAAGACAGTCAAGATAAAAATCTATCAAGGCCATTCATAAACCATGATTTATATGCTACTGTAGTTTTGGGCTACTATACGTATTTTACTTTGATTCTGTGTGTCTAGTGATTTTACCCTATCAGGGAAAGTTTATCAAACTTGCAGAAACAGTGCAGGCCCTTATCAGACTGTTCGCTAGTCTGGTCTGGTACCATAGTGTCTGCTAAGGTACTTTTATGGTACAAATTTACTTGCATTTATGACAGTATCATCTTTATTCAGGTGTATGACATGAGATTTCCTTTCCAAAACAACCCTAAAAATCAAGATTTTTTTAACTGTTTTGGCAAGAAAACCCCATCTTATAGCGGAATTCTACAAGACTGATTTACATATTTGGGGTAAATTTGGAAGTGGACCCACTCACCTCATCTTATAGTGAAATAAATATGGCATACCAAAACTTGTCTCACATTCTACAAAGGCAAAATCACATATCACAAATCATGGATGATATAATAACTGGCACAAAAATACCATGCACCTACATTAAACATTAAATTAAGATCACAAAAAAACTACAACAAAATATCATATGAGAAACAAGTCATAATATATCGTAGTTATAACAAATTATAAGAGACATTTTGAAAAATAAGCACCAACCAACACGTATTTCATCTTACAAACAAAACAGAAAACAAAACAAGAAATTAATCTACAAGTGTAAGTTTCAATGTCATAATTTCTACAGCTAAATAGTAAAAAGTTAACAAAGAAATATATGCTAGTTCCCAATGGTAATTTGTTCTGTTATTTGAACACATAAATTGCACTACTAGTATTAATGAACATTTGAATTGTGCAAACAGCAATTTGATACTAATAATCACTATCCAACCCTTCCCCAGCCCTAAACCTTCTTCCCATTTAGTACACACATACTGTAATTATTATAGTACAAGAATAAATGTATAAAGGGGCAGGGAGACACTTTTCCCCCAATATCTTCAAGTACCTACAAGTTTAATTTTCATTTTTTTTTCTTTGACCATAAGTCAGCTGAAGATTCTAACATACCTAACAAAGGTAAATGCCAGAGTTTCCTGTGTACAGAAAGAAAAGAATTTGCTCCCTTTTCCATTAAGAGGTGTCTCCATTTTGGAAGGGCTTTGACATCCAAAAAAGCAAACAGGAAGTAAACAAGAGCTGTCGCCTGACAGCATAGCTCGCCTGAATAGGTGCTTGCCCATCACACAGTCGCTATGGTGGTGTGGACTGCTATATATAAAACTTCAGGCAAGCATGTCCATAATGACAACACATTTATAAACAAAAGCTATCTCAGAAATGTCTTAAAATAAAAAAATCCACATGAAATTTCAAAGTCCATGAGCTTGAGGTCAAAGAACTAAGGGGTAGGGGGGAGGAGGGCAGGGCTAAGATGTATCAAAGCCTTTAACCGTTATCTAACATCAGTCCAAGTATTAGTATCAACTGAGTCCATTGTGGCACTGTGAAATTATGTCTTCATTAATATAAAACTAATCAAAATCTTTAAGACAAAACTCAAAGTCCATGACCTTGACATCAAGGTCATCCAGTCGGGTAAGTATATAGTGTTTTGTAAAAACTCAAAAAAGTGTCTAACATCAGTTCAAGTGTAAACTAAATCTCTGCTAAGCATTATGAATCAGTACGCAATTAGAAAACTTTAATAAAGACCAAATTTCCTAAGTCCCTGACCTTGACATCAAGGTTACCGAGCAGGGCTGGGGTAGTACTCTGTAAAACTTTGGACTAATATCTAACTACAGTGCAAATATAAAAAGAATTCATCTATGGGTTCAGGAGATATGTGTCATTAAAAAACTTTAACCAAACATCCAATTAATAAAAAGACAATTTTCTAAGTCCATGACCTTGACATCAAGGTCACTGAGGGGGGTGGGGGTAGTACCCTGGAAAACTTCGGACCAATGTCTAACTACAGTGCAAGTATCAAAGGAATCCATCCATGGGTTAAGGAGATACTGGGCTTTAGAAAACTTTAACCAAAACATCCAGTCCCAAAAAATTCCCAATTTTCTAAGTCCATGACCTTGACATCAAGGTCAAGGAGTGGGGTGGGGGTGGTACCATGTTAAACTTTGGACCAATATCTAACTACAGTGCAAGTATCAAAAGAATCCATCCATGGGTTAGGTAGATATAGGTCTTTAAAAAACTTTAACCAAAACATCCAATCCGGACGCGGACGCTGACGCGGACGCTGACGCGGACGCTGACGCGGACGTCGACGCCGTGGTGACAACAATAGCTCTTCCTGAACTTTCGTTCAGGCGAGCTAAAAAGTTGTTTCCTTTCGTAAAGATGGCAGAATAACATGAAGGTGTATCTATGCACCTTAAGTATGAAGAATTAAAACCTTATATAAAGGGAACCACTTGCACAATCTTCTGGGCTCATTCCATCCTTCACTTCAAAATGAAGAATCATAAACACCTAACATCTTCCATCTTTCAATTTTGGTTATTTTCTTATGTGTAGGACTACAACTTTCCCACACAGCTCCTCAGCAATTCCTGTATCAGGAAAGGAATAACTGTCTGGATCAGCTCTTCTCTCAGGATCAATTTCTATCAAATTACAACAACTTTCAACTAAAGTTTTAGCATTCCATATCCCAGTATGTTTACTTTTACCTTGTTTTGCATATACTAAAATATAAGAGGCATTTTCTAATGGATTTCTAATAGCATTTTGTGATCCAGGCACTTGATTGTAAGCCGTAGCTTTTATTAATGCATTTTTGCGGACTTCTGTCTTTGGTGATGCGTTTTGGGAAGTTTGTGTTTCCTGCCATGCCATATGGGGTACTTCTGACTTATGAGGTGCATTGTGGGACATATCTGATTTCTGTGATGCTTTCTGGGACACTTCTGAATTCTGTGATGCATTCCCACACGGTTCTTGAGGTAACATCCTTGCAGAGACTGAACGGAAAGATGGAGATGACTGATCTGAGCGCATTGGAATATTTGCTGACAGAGCACGAGGTGTTGACATGGGTTCCGCAGGAAGCAGGCGATGGGTATTTGGAGATAATGGAGCACATTCACAGTGGTAGAGACTGGATATTGTTGAGTCTTTTGAAACTTTTGATCTTTGAAATCTACTCAAAATATTTTCATCTTTTATTGCAGCAAAGAAACCTGTAATAGAAAAAGTAGAAGCTCATGAAATCAGACTTTAATGCTGATACATGAATTTAATTTTTAACACAGTTTATTTGATATGTACATCTGAAGAAGCCAGCAACAAAGTACAAGTTTGCATGTATTATTCTAACATAGCTCATCTACATGTATATTACATGTATCTTGGCAACAGAAAATAACATAGAACTATTATGTGGGCACCACTAATTGCTGATAAAGATGCCTTTTGATGGCAATAGTCCCTTGAAATTTGACTATGATACATGTATTTGAAGCAAAGCATCTGAAAGATCTTTCAAATACAGCGATACAGAGAAGTGGCAATGCAGACATTTACTTTCCTGAAGTGACCATTGGCCCCTTCAGCTTTAAACATGGAGCACAGGTGGCCCTAAAAGTCAGTCTATATTCCAATATTTACTCTTCAAAAATCACATTGAATTATAATATGACCCTTGAAAATTATCATGACAGTCATGTGTATCTCCTTAGAAACTTGGGCTTGGCACAACGTTGTAAATACCATATTAATCCTAACAAACACCCCTGCTCTAATACACGCCCCCAGCCTCTTTTTACGGAAATAATATTATATCAACTTGCATGGATTCCTGTTTGCTTCTAAGGGTATTGTAGCTCTTTGAAATGCGGTCACTGTTAAAGGAAAGAATTTGCTCCTACAGGAGCAAATTCTGTCCTATAATAGTTAACCCCTGCTGAGAATGGAGGCAAAAATGGTAATATTTATACCCATTCACCATAACACACTTTATTAGAGGTATTTAGCAGCGGCTGATTTACAAAAAACACTTTAGGCTCTAAATAAGCACCCTTACGTAAAAAGTAATATCCCTGGGGCGTTTAAAAGGATTGATATGGTATGTTTGACAGTCAAAAACTTTTTCCAGAATTCTTTACACACTAGTAAAATGACTGGGTGAATTTGAAGAATTTAAATGCAATTTCCTGCGATATCTTAAAATCATTAAGACTGGATGTATTAAAGATCTCCAGAAAAGGGACAGTATCTGGTAATTCCTTGGTAAGGTATCTTTTTTTCATCATATTGAGCCCAGATAGCTCAGCAGATTAAGTGCTGGCCAACCAATCTAACAGTTCAGAGTTAGAGCCACGCTGTAGGCAGAAACTTTTTCAATCATAAACAGGGTTTCTTTAAATGGGGTTCCACTGCACACAGGCTTATCACCCATCCATCATCCCTATATGACAGGAGCGGCTGTAGGGTAGTGGATAACACTCCAGACTACCAATCCAGGTGTCGCAGGTTCGATCCCCCGCTTCTCCGGTCTTTCGGATGAGACTTTAAACCGAGGTCCTGTCTCCAGATGACCTCGTTGTTGGTGGGACGTTAAACCCGAGTTCACTCACTCACTCACTCCCTATATGACTGAAATACTATTAAAAAGGATGTAAAACTGCAAGTCATCCATCCATCTATTTCGCCATACAACACATACTGTGTATCTTAATTGATTTAATCTGTCTGATAAGACCCTTCAGCATAAACTTTCATCAAGAAAAGATAACAAATCATTCAGAACCACAGTATTTTTGTTTCTCAGGAGAAGTGCAAAATACGTATTTAAATATTTGTACCTGTGACTAGAGCCCAATGTGCCTTGTGGCCTTTCTTCAGTACTGGAACATAATTCTTGTCTGGATCATAAGTGGAATATGTTAAGGACAATAACTGTCTTGTCTACAGTTGATTTAGTTTGTCTTAAGTTTTTGCATACAGTTTTAATTGAAATGAATCAACTGTAGAAGAAAAAATAAGTTCACTTGCTTTTTTAGACTATTTTTTCCCTTATCAACACTGCAAAGAGCTGCTACAGATATCTGCCCTGTAAACTTGGTTTGCCATCCTGACCATATGACAATAGATGTAGCATATGGTAAACTTAAAACATAATCCCTAGTGAGTCTTATTATATATATGAGCCGCGACATGACAAAACCAACAATGTGGTTGTGCGCCCAGCGCAGACTCAGATCAGCCTGGGCATCCGCCCAGTCTGATCAGAGTCTTCGCTGTCCGCATGGAGGTAGCTTAGACCCTTAGCTACCCTTTAAGCGCTTAGTGAAGTGTCTGATCAGACTTGGTGGATGCCCAGGCTGATCTGAGTCTGCGCTGGGCGCACAACCACATTGTTGGTTTTCTCGTGTTGCGACTCATATGGAACTGTTTCTTTATGATTAAACAGCCCATGCCCTCATCTTTTGCACTAAAGCAGTTTTTCCTAGTCATCAACAAAACCACAACAAGAAACGAAGCAGCTGGCACTAAGTTTATTTTTTTCTTTACTACGTCCTCAAATTTCTTGACAATGCAGACATTTCAACTTTTGATCACATGATGATCTGTGATTACAGAACATAAGCTTACAGTTGTGGAAGAAAATAATTCTTATGCAGTTAATGGATAAGGTTTCTTTCTTTCTTTTATTTCTTAATTTGAAAAGTAAAAGATAGGCAATGATCAGGAATTAATAAAATCAGATCCCATATCCCGCTCTTAAAACCGAAAGGGAAAGAGGAACATGTATATACATAAATTGACAAAAAATTCAAAACAAGAGGGCCAAGAGGCCCTAAATCGCTCACCTGAGCAAAAATGTTAAAGGTCAAACTAGGGTCAAAATTTGAACAAACCTCATAGTTTGCAACCATTTCCAAATGGTTCTGAAGAAGAAGATTTTTGAATATTTTTCTATGTATTGCTATTGTTCAAACCCTGGACCCCCTGGGGCAGTGCCATTTTGGACCCTGGGGCCATCATTTGAATAATCTTGGTAAAGGGCTACTAGGCATTGCTAAAAGCTAAATTTCAAGCCTCTGAGCCAAGTGGCTCTGAAGAAGAAAATTTCTGAATATTTTTCTATGTCTTTCTATGGTTCAAACCCAGGACCCTCTGGGCCGCCATTTTTGACCCCGGCACCTTCATTTGAACAAACTTGGTAAGGGACCACTAGGCAATGCATCATACAAAATTTCAAGCATCTGCACTAAGGGGTTCTGGAGAAAAGTTTTTTAAGTACATATTAATTTCAAACCCAAGACTCCCTGCCCCATGGCCATTTTGGATCCCAGGGCCACCATTTACACAAACTTTGTAGGAGTCCACCAGCCAATGCATCATACCAAATTTCAAGCATCTGAGCCAAGTGGTTCTGAAGAAGAAGATTTTTTAATAGTTTCCTATGTATTTCTGTGGCTCAAACTCAGGACTCCCTGCCGTAGGGCCATTTTGGATCCTGGGCCCATCATTTGAACAAACTTGGTAGAGGCCCACTAGGCAATGCTACATACCAAATTTCAAGCATCTGAGGCAAGCAGTTCTGGTGAAGAAGATTTTTCAATTTTTTTCTATGTAGTTCTATGGTTCAAACCCAGAATCTCCTGGGGTGGGGCAATTTTTAACCCTGGCACCTTCATTTGAACAAACTTGGTAAGGGACCACTAGGCAATGCATCATACAAAATTTCAAGCATCTGAGCCAAGTGGTTCTGAAGAAGAAGATTTTCTAAATATTTTTCTATATATTTCTATGGTTCAACCCTAGGACTCCCTGTCGCTGGGGCATTTTGGATCCTGGGGCCACCATTTGAACAAACTTGGTAAAAAACTACTAGGCAATGCTACATACCAAATTTCAAGCATCTGAGCCTTGCGGTTCTGAAGTAGAAGATTTTTTAATATTTTTCTATGTATTTCTATGGTTCAAACCTGGGACTCCCTGCCACTGGGCCATTTTGGACCCTGGCGCTACCATTTAAACAAACTTGGTAGAGGACCACTAGGCAATGCTACATACCAAATTTCAAGCATCTGAGGCAAGCAGTTCTGGTGTAGAAGATTTTTAAGTATTTTTTAGTTTCAAACCCAAGACCCCTGCCCCAGGGCCATTTTGGACCCTGGGGCCACCATTTGAACAAACTTGGTAGAGGAACACTAGGCAATGCTACAAACCAAATTTCAAGCATCTGAGCCAAGCAGTTCTGGAGAAGAAGATTTTTAAGTATTTTTTAGTTTCGAACCCAAGACCCCCTGCCCCAGGGCCATTTTGGATCCTGGGGCCACCATTTGAACAAACTTGGTAGAGGACCACTAGGCAATGCTACATACCAAATTTCAAGCATCTGAGCCAAGCAGTCCTGGAGTAGAAGATTTTAATGTAATTTTTAGTTTCGAACCCAAGACCCCCTGCCCCAGGGCCATTTCGGACCCTGGGGCCACCATTTGAACAAATTTGGCAGAGGACCACTAGGCAATTCTACATACCAAATTTCAAGCATCTGAGGCAAGCAGTTCTGGAGAAGAAGATTTTTAAGTATTTTTTAGTTTCGAACCCAAGACCCCCTGCCCCAGGGCCATTTTGGACCCTGGGGCCACCATTTGAACAAACTTGATAGAGGACTACTAGGCAATGCTACATACCAAATTTCAAGCATCTGAGGCAAGCAGTTCTGGAGAAGAAGATTTTTAAGTATTTTTTAGTTTCGAACCCAAGACCCCCTGCCCCAGGGCCGTTTTGGACCCTGGGGCCACCATTTGAACAAACTTGGTAGAGGACCACTAGGCAATGCTACATACCAAATTTCAAGCATCTGAGGCAAGCAGTTCTGGAGAAGAAGATTTTTAAGTATTTTTTAGTTTCAAACCCAAGACCCCCTGCCCCAGGGCCATTTTGGACCCTGGGGCCACCATTTGAACAAACTTGGTAGAGGTCCACTTGACAATGCTTCATACCAAATATCAAAGCCCTAGGCCTAGTGGTTTCAGAGAAGATGTCATTTAAAGCAAATTGTTGAGGACGCACGACGCACGACGCACAACGCACGACGCACGACGGACACTGGGTGATCACAATAGCTCACCCTGAGCCTATGGCTCAGGTGAGCTAAAGACATGCACAGTAAAGCAAATGAACAGCTTTTTCCCAAACAGGTGGTCATTCAGCTACACCAATTAAATACAGCAGTAACATATATTTTCATCTACATTTTTTTTAATAACTTTACAAAACAACACAAAAAGCAAAGTGGGCAGCTATTCAGGTGACCATAGTGCTAGAAGCCGACAGGCAAGTGAACATAATAACATGAAACATTTAGGAACCACACAACAGAAGTAAAGCCTTGGAACAGTCAGTAATTGATAACTGGGGGGTGGAGGGGGGGGGAGGCAGGAAGATAGGGGAGGGCTTAAGAACTACTTAAGAATAGATTACTGGGAGTCAAGAATCCAAGAATCAAAACAAGGCATCGCAGGCGATACAAATCCCCTCGCACAAGACTATAGTGACCTTGACTTTAAGCCCAGCACCCTGAAAGTCAAACTTGCTCGAGATATTGTCATACCCTACATTTGTGTGAAGTTATTTTAAAATCCATGGAGAAATGTTGGCACTAGAGCGATGACAAAGTTTTTCTAAAAATAGCCACAGTGACCTTGACTTTGAGCCCAGCACCCTGAAAGTTGAACTTGCTCAAGATATCGTCATACCGTACATTTGTGTGAAGTTATTTCAAAATGAAGTTATTTCAAAATCCATTGAGAAATGTAGGGGCTAGAGCGCTGACAAAGTTTTTCTAAAAATAGCCACAGTGACCTTGACCTTGGGCACAGCATCCTGAAAGTCGAACTTGCTCGAGATATTGTCATGCCCTACATTTGTGTGAAGTTATTTCAAAATCCATTAAGAAATGTAGGCCCTAAAGCGTTGACAAAGTTTTTCTAAAAATAGCCACAGTGACCTTGACCTTGGGCACAGCACCCTGAAAGTCGAACTTGCTCGAGATATTGTCATGCCCTACATTTGTGTGAAGTTATTTCAAAATCCATTAAGAAATGTAGGGGCTAGAGCACTGACAAAGTTTTTCTAAAAATAACCACAGTGACCTTGACCTTCTGCGCAGCTCGAGATATTGTCATACCCTACATTTGTGTGAAGTTATTTCAAAATATTTTGAGAAATGTAGGCGCTAGAGCGCTAACAAAGTTTTTCTAAAAATAGCCACAGTGACCTTGACCTTGGGCGCAGCACCCTGAAAGTCGTACTTGCTCGAGATATTGTCATGCCCTACACTTGTGTGAAGTTATTTCAAAATTCGTTGAGAAATGTAGGTGCTAGAGTGATGACAAAAGGTGAACATACGTACGTACGGGACAAAACCTACATCACCTCACCACTTCGTGGTGCGAGGGGATAATAAGTATCAGTACCAGTAAGATATTTTCCAATATCACTCTTCAAGATCCTGTCCATACTTTCATTGCAAATGTAGTATTTGTCACGTGATATGAGCTGCGACATGAGAAAACCAACAATGTGGTTGTGCACCCAGTGCATACTCAGATCAGCGTGGGCATCTGCCCAGTCTGACCAGACTGTTTGTTAAGAGCTCAAAGGGTACGTAAGGGTCTTAGCTACTTCCTTGCGGACAGTGAAGACTCTGATCAGACTGGGCGGATGCCCATGCTGATCTGAGTCTGCACTGGGCACACAACCACATTGCTGGTTTTGTCGTGTAGCGGCTCCGATATACTCTTACTATACAATAGTGGAAGTCAATATATTAAAGGATATGGAACCAACAATAAGTCTCCTCTTGCCAGACAGTTCAGGAACTCCCATTTTCCGGCCACATTGTTTATATCTAACAGACTTGTTTTACAACCATATGACTCGGCAGAAAGGATTTCTAAATTACGAGCTGAAAAAGAAAAGGGATAGAATAGGTTTAAAGAGAAATCATCTGAAACTTTTTTTTGTCTCAAGGTAAAATTCATATTACTGTAAATCAATAGTGAGCCCCGACACAGCAAAACCAATAAAGTTGCATGTGCCCAATGCAACAACTCAGATCCGGCTGAGCATTCACCCGGTCTGATCAGAGTCTTCACTGTGCACTTAAATGGTAGCTATGGGTCTTAGCTACCGCCATGCCGACAGCCAAGGCTCAGATCAGACAAGACACATGCCTAGGCTGGTCTGAATCTTTGCTGCCACTTTGCTGGTTTCGTCGTATCACAACTCATTTTATTTTTTGCATGTTCTTTAATTTTTGATATTCTGGTTTTGAAATTTTGCACGTTCTTGAATTCTTAACCAAGTATGTCAAATAGCAATTTTCATTTGATCAGGAATTGATCAAATGTTGGTGAAATTCTTGAATTTGTAAGCCACTTGATTCCAGAATATTAGTAAAAAGAAAACTCTAGTGCAAAGTAAGCCGTAAACAGTATTTGCACATTAACACTTCTCCCGTAAATAAATTTCCCCCAACCTTAGAAAGGCATGTCAGGAATCATTCCTTATCATTTTGTTATGTTAGCGGTCCATATAATATAACGGCATATTAATTTATGTGAATAAAATCATATAGTCACTAGGCAACAACAAAAACAAGCAAATTCGACGAATTTATTTCCCCTGCCTTGGAAACTAGGTCTCCACTGTATATACATTTAAGTGTTTGAGCTGGAAAAGCTAAGTTAACAAGGGCTTCGCAAGCGGCGCATAATACGCCCGTTTTAATGTCATATGAACAAGATTGTTTACAAAAGGACAGACAGGCAGAAAAACAGGGGAAACCACACTTTAATTAATGACAGCAACATTATTTAAACATTTAACACATCAAATACTATTAGTATACCAAAAATCAGCTTCCAAGGTAAAGTGGCTCCTAAGTTGAGTATGCCAAAGTCAAACAAGGGAGATAATTCATATACTAAATATACTAGATATACCATTCTTGGTTCTAATACATTCCCTTGACAATATATACATCTCGATAAAGTTGTGTTAAAATATTCTAAACGGTAAAGGAGTTACAGAGTAAACAGGAAATTTAAGCATGGGCAGATAATCCAGTAAGCAAGCCAGAGTAATGGTTCTTGCTCAGGATTCATTGCCTAATTATTACACACATTCCTACAAAGTTTCATTCTAATATTTCAAAGACTTAAGGAGATATGGAGTGAATGGAAATGCCTAAAATAACGATCAAAGGGAGGTTACTCCAAAATTAAGTAAGGGGGAGCAACCATTCTTATATGTGACACATCATCTTGTGATCATGCACATTGCTATAAAGTTTCATCATGATATTCCAAACAGTTACTGAGTTAATGTATGTACAACATAAGTATACACAAAAATGGCCGAAAAGAACTAATAAAAGGAATGTAACTCAGTAACGAAGAAAGGGAGAGCAACCATTGTTGTACGCGACACATCGTTGGGACTTCATACACATTTCTATGAAGTTTCATGAAGATATCCAAAACAGTTATCTAGTTATGGCGCGCACAAGACCTGCAGGGGAAAAAAACAATCAAAGGGGCATAACTTGGAACTTAGGAAGGGGGAACAATCATTATTGTGTGCGACACATTCCCCCTACCTACTACATATGCCTACAAAATTTCATGAAGATATCCCAAATGGTTACTGAATTATGGCACACACAAGAATTTTATGGACAGAGGAAAGGGAGTTTACTCCAAAATTAAGAAAGGGGGAGCAACCATTCTTATATGCAACATATTATCTTGTGATCATGCACATTGCTATAAAGTTTCATCATGGTATTCCAAACAGTTAATGAGTTTATGTATGCACAACATAAGTATACACAAAAACAGCCGAAAAGAACTAATAAAAGGGCTGTAACTCAGAAACAAAGAAAGGGAGAGCAACCACTTTTGTACGCGACACATCGTTGGGACTTCATACACATTGCTATGAAGTTTCATGAAGATATCCCAAACAGTTATCTAGTTCTGGCGCGCACAAGACCTGTAGGGTAAAAATCAATCAAAGGGGCATAACTTTGAAACCAAGGAAGGGGGAGCAACCACTCTTGTACGCGACACGTTCCCCCTACCTAATACATATGCCTACAAAATTTCATGAAGATATCCCAAACGGTTACTGAGTTATGGCGCGCACAAGAATGTTTACGGACGGACGGACTGACGGACGGACGGACGGACGGACGGACGGACGGACGGACGGACAGCGCCATGACATAATACGTCCGTTTTTTCAAAACGGGCGTATAAAAATGTGAAAAAAGTAATAAAAAAATAATGTGAGGATTATATCCAAACCACATGCATATCTTCAGACTATGATCAAAACACCTGTGAAGTTTCAAAGGTATCGGCATAAAACTGTAGGAGGAGTTGCACACACAAGGTACCCACTATCTATTCACTTTGATAGTAAAAATGTATGAAAAATGGCAAAGTTCAATTTGCAAAAAAAAGTGATAACAAGCAAATTCGGTGAATTTATATCCCCCGCCGAAGTGGCCCTGATTTGTTTATTATTATGTTTTTTTTTAAGTTTCATATAATTTTGTTCACTGGGCTGGAAGGACTATTACTCTGGCATAAGTGAGGCATAAGCTGAAGCTATTCTTAAACACTTGCCACTTGCCTAAGCATCACTGCACTATGATGACACAGTTTTAATTCAGTTTCAAGAAATTTTGTTCAGTCCAGTATCTAAGTTATGGCTAATTTATGGATCTTAAATCAATTCAAGGGCATTAATTCATGCATTACTGATGCGATTATGATCAAACTTAATGTGCATTGCTATGTCAAGACAATACATAAATATTTTAAGTTTCATGAAATTCCATTTATTGGTTACTTAGTTATGACTCAATTTGTTGATTTTAAACCAAGTCAAGGGCAATAACTCATTGATAACTGAAGGAATTTCGACAAAATGTAAGATGCACCAATGTGTTACAGTGATACATATTTATTAAAAGTTTCATAGAATTCTATTCATTGATTACTTAGTTATGGCTAAATTTGTCAATTTTAATTGATTCAAGGGCAATAACTCATGCACTTCTGATGCAATTCTGATGAAACTTTATGAGCATAACTGTCTTATGATGATACATATTCAGTTTAAGTTTCATGAAGTTTCAATAATTGGTTATTTAGTTATGCCTCATTTTATTGATTTTAAGTCAATTCAAGGGCAATTACTCATGCACTCCTGAAGCCAGTCTGATGAAATTTGACATGCATCAGCGAATTATAGTGACCTATATCTATTTTAAGTTTCATGAAATTCCATCCAGTGGTTACTTAGTAATGGCTCATTTTATTGATTTTAAAACAATTCAAGGGCAATAACTCCTGCATTACTGAAGCCAGTCTGATGAAACTTGACGTGCATCAGCGGGTTATAGTAATATATATTTATTATAAGTTTCATGAAATTCCGTTAAGTGGTTACATAGTTATGGCTCCGGACGGACAGACAGACAGATTCTAAAACAATTCAAGGGCAATAACTCCTGCATTACTGAAGCCAGTCTGATGAAACTTGACGTGCATCAGCGGGCTATAGTAATATATATTTATTTTAAGTTTCATGAAATTCCGTTCAGTGGTTACTTAGTTATGGCTCCGGACGGACAGACGGACGGACGGACGGAAGGATGGACGGACGGACGGACATGGAGAAACCTATATCCCTCCGCCTTCGGCGGGGGATAAAAAATAATGTGAGAATTATATCCAAACCACATGCATATTTTCAGACCATGACTAAAATACCTGTGAAGTTTCAAAGGAATCGGCATTAAACTGTATGAGGAGTTGCACACACAAGGTACCCACTATCTAGTCACTATGATAGTAAAAACGCCTAAAAAATGACTTAGTTCAACTTGTGGAAAAAGTGACAAAAAATAATCTCAGGATTATATCCAAACCACATGCGTATGTTCAGATCATGACCAAAACACCTGTGAAGTTTCATAGGTATCGGCATAAAACTGTTGGAGAAGTTGCGCACAAAAGGTACCCACTATCTAGTCACTTTGATAGTAAAAACGCCTAAAAAAAGACTAAGTTCAACTTATGAAAAATGTGACAAAAAATAATCTCAGGATTATATCCAAACCACATGCGTATCTTCAGACCATGACAAAAACAGCTGTAAAGTTTCGAAAGAATCGGCATAAAACTGTAGGAGGAGTTGCGCACACAAGGTACCTAGTACATTAGGGGGACGGAAGGACGGAAATGAGGACGGAAGGTCGGATGGAGGGAAGGACAGACTGACGGAAGGACGGAATGCCGAAAACTGTGTCCCTCCGCTTTTCTTCGAAAAGGTGGGGGACAAACAATACACCTGTCAAATGAGACTTAAATGCTCCTTTGCCTTTTATTCCTTGTAGTTTAATCTCAAAGGGAGCCATGACATGATGGCATTAAAATAGTGTTGTTATGTGTAGCACTAATGAATTAATGCAGAAACTGACTTTTTCTTTCGAGCAAATACAGAGCCCTAGGAAAGAGGGGTATTTGATGATAATTGAGGAATAATTTTTTTATTTCTCATTGAAACCATATGTTGTGACCCCTCATCTGAACTGTCTTGTCGAGACGGTTCAGATGAGGGGTCACAACATATGGTTTTATGCTAAAATAACAAAAATTATCCCTAATTATCACAAAGTACTCCCTCTTATCTAGCTAGAGCTCTGGCTAATTTATGCCATATGCCTGAGCAAATAGAGCAGACCCAGGTCAGACTGCCTGATTTGCTCAGGCCCTTCTGTCTCATCATTTTGGCTCATAGCAATATCTCAAATTATGAACTTATGGAACTGTTTCCTATACTCACATGAAAAGATTTCTCCTTGTTTAGAGAATCCCTTCCTTTTGCTGGCCTCTGAGAGCTTCTCAACTGTGACCCCATTGTTCAACACTGAATCTGCCATAGCTAAGGCTACAAGGCCACATCTGAAAAAGACAACTGGCCAGATTATCAAATATGTATCAGAACTCCAGATAAAGTGGGTATATTTTGGGAATAATCTGACAATAATTTTGAGATAATTTTTCTGATTTCTCACCAAAAGCATACATGTATGTTGTGACCCCTCATTTGAATGGTCTCAGTGATACAGTTCTAATGAAGAGTCATAACATACAGTTTAATGGCAAAATATGGAAAATTATCTCTAAATTAACCCTGTTACCCATTCTTATCTGGGGCACTGATGCATTTACTATAAATAATTGGCTGGCTAAACCATTTCTGTAATGGACCTGCCCACTTCTGAAATAATGATAAGTCCAACTGTCATGAAAACTGTCTCTGAAGTGACACCAAAATGCATATTTAATATGGAGAAGTCAGTCTCTTCAAAATGAATTATGAAAATGAATCAAAAGCCTCCTATACATATACCAGAAGTTTTCAACCATTTCAGAACACTATAAAAATGGCGTCTTTATTACATTTGGCTTTCATTATCTCAAACACTGATATCTCAAAGTCTCTTATACTAAAGAATATAGCTTTTGCAAAACCAGCAAACAAAGCAGTAACCCAGTAAAACTATGTTCGCTGATAATCATATGCCTCAGAAATACCACTGATGTGCACTTATTGGGACATGTGCACTAATACCTGTGTATTATAGATATAGAATATATACGAAACGGTTATAGTAAACCTTTGATGAAAAAACTATACATACATGTACATGTAATCACAACCATATCATTTAGCACATGCCAACATATTCTGAGGTACAGCTAAAGGTGGGCTTTTAGGATAATTATGAATTATTCATTTTTCATTAAAACATGTTTCAACCTCTCATCAGAACACCATGAACTTTTTCTAGGAGGGTCAAATAAAAGAAGTTGCATCATAAGGTGTTTTTATTGAGAAAAAAAGAAAAATTATCCCAAAATTTCAAAACTCAGTTTTATCTAGGCAATTGCCTATGTTAATCTTTTAACAAATTATATTCATAATAATCAGAAAACACATTCGCTTTACTGTTCTGCTTTTTGATATTAGGATTTCCCGACTTTGGACTTGTCCATTTATCAGGTGTTTTAAGATGAAGGCATACACTTTCGAAGGATATAACTGTCAATTTCATTTTTGTCTCCCTTCTCAATAAGGGTCAACTCTTAAAGTGACGAATTTACTCCTAGGGTCAACTCTTAAATCAAAGAATTTGCTCTTATAGCAGCAAATTCTTTCCTTATTCTTTCCTTCATGAGTTGACCCCTTTATTGGAAGAATTTGGCCACCCTGAGAAACAAGGAAAACACAAAAGCTGCCCCCCACCTTCCCGCTATCAAAATGGTGAGATGGTAAGAAAAAAAGATGGTGGTGTATCCATACACCTTAAAGAAGATGATGCAAATACAAATGAGCCGCGACACGAGAAAACCAACAATGTGGTTGTGCGCCTAGTGCAGACTCAGATCAGCCTGGGCATCCGCCCAGTCAGATCAGACTCTTCGCTAAGAGCTTAAAGGGTAGCTAAGGGTCTAAGCTACCTCCATGCGGACAGCGAAGACTCTGATCAGACTGGGCGGATGCCCAGTCTGATCTGAGTCTGCGCTGTACGCACAACCACATTGTCGGTTTTGTCAAGTCGCGGCTCAAATAGTACAGACTGTGCTCTGACTGCTTCAAAGAAGTCTGATCTTTGTCTGCACTGTTTTGCTGACTGCCCCATTTCACTGCAGCAAAATTGAAATGAAAAGATAAATAGAGAATACCATGTTAGTGTCTTTTGATATCAAGTTTATCAGGGGAGACCAGAAACAAGGAATGGCAAGGCTTGCCAAGCCAGTCCGACATGTTTCTGGTCGAGCCTCATAAACTTGATATCAAAAGACACTTACATGGTTTTCTATTTATCATGTACGATAAGAAGGTTTTAAGTCAAACAAATGAAAAGCAAACGCAGTTTTGTTCGAACTTGATGACGTCGCGAATGCGTTATGACGTAAATCGGTGACGTCATTCAACCAATCGAACACTGTTATCACGGCCAACGTCAGTATACAGCCAATCGTCTTCAGAGATCGCTTCTAAAGGCATGACTTGATAACATTCGCGCAAGCGCAGTTCTACAGTGACATGATATCACATCAAGTTATCATACCCCTGTTATCAGTCGAATTTTGCAGTAGGTGCATGAAAAAAGGTCTTACTGAGGTCCTGACTGTAGAATTGGCTCAACATCTCTTTGAAAGGAGACACAACTGTAGCTCTCTAAGTTATCTCTGAAACAAAATTTAAATCATTACTTCATTCTTCATAAAAAAGTGTGTTGTGAATAAACAAGAAGCACCTAATTTTTTACCCATAAATTTATTGTAAGCTAGTTTCAAGGAAAGAAACTCTATTATTTTCTGTTTTTGCTTCCTTTCTTAATGGAGGTCAACTCTCAAAGGAAAGACAAGAGCTCTAGATAAGAGGGAGTATTTGGTGATAATTAGAGATGATTTTTGTAAATTCTGCATAAAAACATATGTTGTGACCCCTCATCTGAATCGTCTCAATGAGACGTTTCAGATAAGGGGTCACAACATATGATTTCGATGAGAAATAAGAAAAATTATCCTTCATTATCATCAAATACTCCTTCTTATCTAGAGCTCTGAAAGACTCTTCTTGTCCAGCTGCAAAGTCTTTCTTTTAAAGACAAATATTCTCTGCTATATAGAACATACCCTCAGTCTTAATTGGTTTTATGACCCCGTTGTCATTACCTATGCGAGAAAGAGTATTCCCATTGATGAAAAAACATTGTTACTGGACTGTTGCATAATAGGATTACAATACCCAATAAACAAGAATATTTGTCTTTAAGAGCAGACTCCATTTTAGAAGGGCTTCATTCTCTAGCATAGCAAACAGAAGTCATGTAAGTTGTTCTCCTTAGTAACAATGGTTTCAATGCTAGATGTATGTGCCTGACTGGTGTTTGTCTCAATTTAAACCATTTACGCTAGGATTAACTACAAGTGCTTGCAATCTGTTTATTTCTTGAGCCAACAGAGGTGTGAATATTAGGGAAAATATTGATAAAATGTTATCCTGATACGACTGAAATAACCAGTGCATCAAGTGGTCATGAGCACTAACCATGTACTCATGTTGATGAATTTACCCCCGTTTTACAACAACAGGGTTCAAAATAAACAGCAGCAAGTTGCAAATCTGCCACCTGAGAATCCCATTTGCCACTAGCTGAAAAGGTAGGTAGTGAAAAGTTGCTGCCTGAAAATTCTCGAGTGATATTAATTAAAGAAAAGTAGAAGTCAATTTTCACTTCAAGATTTCTTTTTCTTGTAAGACTAAACACAATTCCATCCTACCAAAGGCATTGCCAATTGATGCCTTTGACCATATGGCATTTTGTTTGGTTTGAAATCTGACAACTACCCATAAGGCTGGCAAGGAGTTATATGGCCACCAATTTATGCTAATGGGTATGTTAGTTTAGCTACCTGCTTTTACATCAGGTGGCAACTACTTGCTTGCTATTTCTAACACTGCAACAATGTACTTACTTAAAGAATCTAATGTAATTTATGTTTAAGAAAGACAATTGTCTAATGCTTGTGTGATTTGGGTCTTTGCTGTTTTATGAGACAAAAAAAGTTTAATCTACAATAAAGTGTGTTGATATAAATATGCTTGAATATTTTTAGGCTAAAATATTTCATGATACATTTCGCACTTAAACTAAAATAATAATTTCTATCCCTATAAAACATTTTTGTACTTACGGAATAACACTAGCAGCATACTTGTATGCCCGCTGTCCATCCCCCACTGGATCTGCCGTGAAGTTGGAGTACGAGATATCTCTCTGTAATCCATTTGGTTCTGTTGTTACAGCAGAACGAGAAAATGGAGGGGGAGGGGGAAGAGGGGGTGCTGGAGGTGGTGTAAACAGGGGAGGAGAAATGAGGCTTTCTTCATCTGACACTGACATTGTTACCTAAAAACAAGAAAGGAGCATCATTACAGAGCTCTAGATAAGAGGGAGTATTTGATGACAATTATGGATAATTTTTGTTTATTCTGCATAAAAACATATGTTGTGACCCCTCATCTGAACTGTCTTGATGAGACGGTTCAGATGAGGGATCACAACATATGGTTTCAATGAGAAATAAGAAAAATTATCCTTAATTATCAATAAATACTCCCTCTTGTCTACAGCTCTGTCATTAATTTTATGATTATCGATAATATTACACATTTACAGTAATTTAAAGAAAAGCTCATGTAAAATCTAATCTGAGTCTTCTCTGACATCTTCGTGGCTTTATTTTATTGTGATATTTACCATAACAAGTGTGTCAAATATTCAAATAAAATGGATGGATGGATGGCTTGCCATTTTACGTCCTTTTCAACAGTATTTCAGTCATATCAGGACAATGAGAGGGTGATAATGAAAGGCTGTGTGCAATGGAACCCTGTTTAGGGTAGGAAAGATTCTCGCCTCAAGCAGGGCTCGAACCCGGGTCCGCTAGATCAGTAGGCCAGCGCTCAACCCACTGAGTTACTGGGGCAGTGGGGCTCCCTAATATTTTTAAAAATAAAGAAAGCCACTAAAATGTCAGTGAACTGTCTCACAGATACAAAATCCAGACTGCTTTCTCTTTACTTTGGAGTCTTCTCTCACTTCATAGTGCCTTTATTTTATTTTGATATTTGCCATAAATAAAGAAAGCCACTAAAATGTCAGGAAACACTCTGATAGATACAAAATCTAGACTGCTTTACCTTTACTATGGAAAACCTTCTGGCTTTACATGGCCCAAAGTACATGCATAAATGTTGATTATGTAAATGTCTAATGAATATTGTAAAATTTAGACCAAGGATAGACTTCACAGTCTAATCAGGGTCTGCAGTGTTGACATTTTTTGTACATTGCCATAGAGTAAAATTAACCTGTTCAAATATGAAAATAAATTGGTCAAGTGACACACTGACACATCCAATTTTTTAGGATAATTGTGGTAACATCTGCTACATAAATATTCCATTAGATTTGGGATGACATGTATGTAAGAGTTTTGTATATATACATTTTTTTTTTTTTTTTTTTTTTTTGCAAGAAACAAATGTGAAACTATGCAGATTTTGTTTATCTCTTTTTGAAATGCAAAACTGATAAAATATAGATACCACTTCTTGTTGAGTGAAAAGAAAGTGAGATCTAACAAATCATATGGGAAACAGTAGGATGCATGATAAAACCAGTATAACGGTTTATTGCGACATGACCTGAAAAAAATATGCATCACCATACATGTCTGTATAGATATACGGTCACTCAACATCAGCTGAACCTAGAAATGGTACCTTCTACTGCCCAATCCTTTGAGAGGCATGTACGATGTCTGTGTCATGCTTTACATGCTGAGCAGTATAAAAGATTGCCACTAACTGTAAGAAAGAGAGTCAGAAACAAGAGGGCCATGATGGCCCTGGATCGCTCACCTGAGTATCCTGTAAACTTAACCTCAGAGACATCCATATGACCGACAGAGTTTCACAAAGATTCAATGGAAAATGAACCCTTTATTGTGTACCTAAGGTTTTTATAAGATTTAACCTAATGACCTAGATTTTGACCCCACATGACCCAGTTTCAAACCTGGTCTAGATTTCTTGGATATGAACATTCTGACAAAGTTATCAAAACTGTGCCCTCTAGAGTGTACACAATGTTTTTCTACGGTTTAACCTAGTGATCTACTTTTTGACCCAACATGACCAAGTTGCACCCTTGGTCCAGATTTGTTGGAAACAAACATTCTGACAAAGTCTCATGAAGATTAGAACAAAACTGTATCAGCTAAAGCATTCACACTGTTTTTCTAAGAACTGACCTAGTGACCTAGCTTTTGACCTGATATGGCCCAGTTTCAAATCTGGTATAGATTTCATGAAAATAAACATTCTGACAATGTTTCATGTAGATTGGATCGTAACTGTGCCCTCTTGAGTGTACACAAGGTTTTTCTAAAATTTGACCTAGTGACCTATTTTTGACCCCACAAGACTCAGATTCAAATTTGGCCTAGATTTTATATAAATAAACATTCTGACATAGTTTCATGAAGATTGGATCATAACTGTGCCCTCTAGAGTGTGCATAAGGTTTTTCTAAGATTTGACCCAGTGACCTAGTTTTTGACCCCACATGACCCAGTTTCAAAGATGGTCTAGATTTCATTTAGATAAACATTCTGACAAAGTTTCATGATGATTGGATCATAACTGTGCCCTCTGTGTCATTCTAAGATTTATTTCTATTTTTAGCTCTGGCGGCAATTTTGTTCAGCGGAGTGGAACCGTTTTAGCAATTTTTGTTCAGAGTCATGAGTAAAACATTTCTGTGATTTCTTTTTGAAATCGAGCCATTGGCTTCAGAGACGATGATGTTTAAAGCTTTTTTCTATTTTTAGCTCTGGCGGCCATATTGTTCAGCAGAGCGGAACCGTTTGAGCAATTTTAGTAGAGGGTCTCCTAAGGGACATTTCTGTGAAATTATTTCAAAATCTGCCTAGCAGTTTTGGAGGAGAAGTCGTTTAAAGGTTTTTCTATTTTTAGCTCTGGCGGCCATATTGTTCAGCGGAGCGGAACCGTTTGAGCAATTTTGGTAGAGGGTCTCCTAAGGAACATTTCTGTGAAATTATTTCAAAATCGGCCCAGCAGTTCTGGAGGAGAAGTCGCTTAAAGGTTTTTCTATTTTTAGCTCTGGCGGCCATATTGTTCAGCGGAGCGGAACCATTTGAGCAATTTTGGTAGAGAGTCCCCCAAGGAACATTTCTGTGAAATTATTTCAAAATCCGTCCTGCAGTTTTGGAGAAGAAGTTGTTTAAAGCAAAAGTTGACGACGGACGCACGACCAGACGACGGACGATGGACGACGGACGACGGACAAAGACCGATCACAATACCTCACCTTGAGCACTTCGTGCTCAGGTGAGCTAATAAGAAAAATAGTAGAAAAGACAGCCGCAGCACAAACCAGCCAGAATGATTTTAAAATAGAGTTTTTAAGATGTAGACTGGCACTCCCTATTCTCACGGTACTTAAGATATAAACAAGTCTGACCAGAAACGGAGGATCAACAATCTAACATACTTTATGTAGTTGAGCTCTAGAGTATCTCATGTAAATCCCAAGGCATATTTGTCATTTGTATCTTCTGGTCAGTGTCATATTTTTGTCAGTTTATATTACTACCCCTTAAAGGTTAGGCAGAAATACGAACTCCATATTCTCACGGTAAATGGATATTTGCCACCAAATTAACAAAGTAAATGCATGCAATGATGTTTCGTTATTCAAAGTATTTAATATAACCATATTTCAATTTAATAAAATGAGAAACAGCATGACTGGACAATTATTTCTATTTCATAGACGCTTTTATCATCCTGGGGTGTTTCTTGTTACCAGGTTTGTTGCTTTTTCTCTCTTTTGGCTTTTAGAAGTGTCAGCATCTTCAAAAACAGGCATAGCTGAAATCTAATGTGTTCTGGTGCTTTGTTTGCCTGATGCCTGTAAGCCACTATAAAAATAAAGAGGCATGTTTGTCTCTGGGATTTTATTTGTCACTACCGCGAGAATATGGAGTTCGACTCTAAATAGGGTGACAGGAAGACAGTAATTTTAAACCAAGATTTGACATTTAACAATTGTGATACTCCGACGGAGGTGTCATGCATATTTCAGGGGACATGGCTGGGTAACGAGGTAACACAGGTAACACCAGGTAACGCCAAGGACCTGCACTGGATAGTATTAGCCCTTTTATTTAAAATGCATACATCACTGAACATGGTTGGGTAACAGGGTAACAAAGGTAACGCCAGGTAATGATGGGGGGCTTAATTAGGTCAATATTGAACATGGTTGGGTAACAGGGTAACAAAGGTAACGCCAGGTAACGATGGGGGGCTTAATTAGGAAGTATGTAGCCCTCGGAATTTAAACGCATATTTCAGGGGACATGGTCAGGTAACAGGGTAACAAAGGTAACAGTGGGTGACAATGGGGATCAGGATTAGCCAGTATGCAGTTCTTTGAATTCAGAATGCATATTTCAGTGGGCATGGTTGCGTAACAGGGTATCAAAGGTAACAGCAGGTAACGAATCGGATAAGCATAAGAAAGCATGCAGCCCTTTAAATTTAAATGCATATATCAGTCAATATGGTTGGGTAACAGGGTAACAAAGGTAACAGTGGGTAACAATGGGGACCAGGACTTGCCAGTATGCAACTCTTAGAATTCAGATTGCATATTTCAACAGACATGGTTGGGTAACGGGGTAACAAAGGTAACACCAGGTAACAATGGGGGCCTGCACTAGGAAGTATGTAGCCCTTTCAGAGTTCATGAAAGTCTGCCAGAATTTACAGGACTGAATTTGGTAAAATGATTAAAATGCACTTGAAAATTCTGAATATTTTTACCAGACCGAATGAATTTTTACCAGACATGTCAGGTGGTCAGAGGGGGTTTCGTGAAGACTGCCCTTTGCATTTAAATGCATATTTCTGGGGACATTGTTGGGTGACAGGGTAACAAAGGTAACACTAGGTAACAATGGGGACCAGGCTAAGCCAGTATGCAGCTCTTTGAATTCAAAATGCATATTTCAAAGGACATGGTTGGGTAACAGGGTAACAAAGGTAACAGCAGGTAAGTTGAGGTAACGAATGGGATAAGCATAAGAAAGCATGCAGCCCTTTAAATTTAAATGCTAAATCAGTCAATATGGTTCAGTTTTACTGGACTGTTGCATTAGGCGCCCAATAAACAATAATATTTATTCACCTGTTAGAGTAAAAAATCATAGGCAGCGATTCCTGTAATGTGTTTATTGGCCCAGGTAACCCATGATAACCTGAGACAGACAATCTGAATAAGCTACATATTTCTGGTCTTCAAAGGGAGCATATAAACAAGCTGTCATATTTATTGACTTTATAGTTTCTTATTTCCTTTTTTTTTTCAAAGTGTCAATGAATAGTGTTACCTTTGTTACCTTAGGTAACAGAAAATATGGCCATGTCTTAATATATATGTATTTTCAGCTTCCGGTGATGTAAAATAGATTGTAAATAGTACATTTTTCTTTTATGCATGCCTTGTTATAAACTTTCTGTGATATCTAAATCTTGTTGGTCGGTAGGAAAAGTTTCTAGGAACTTGTGTTACATGTAAATGTATGTTATAACTCAACCGACGTTAAATAAATTTTACGGGGTCCGTGGAAACACCCCAAACCACTACCAAACCGCGCCAAACCAGCATCCCCAGTTTCATATCACCTCCCTGTCCCCCTCCACACCTACACAAACACTGCTCCCACCCATCCCAAACAGTATTTATATAGAGAACACTTTAATAAGTGTTTACCCATGATATGTATGTACGTATCTCTTTTAATAACTTCGGGTTTAAATATTAACGAAAAATTAATAATCTCAGTATAATAAAGTAAATTATTTTGTACGTTTATGTATGTCACGCAGGGTGGGGCGGGGGAGGAGGGGGCGACCATTTATACCACTCCAAACCAGCCACCCTGGATACAAACTAGAACCCCGCCCCTTGCGCAGTTGCACGTTAATTAAAGAATGAAGGGGTGGAGTGGAGGAAGAACTAATACTCGCCAATGGACCTGAAATGTTGGTGTCTTGGTGGGGAGAGGGGTGGGGTTCTAGTTTGTATCCAGGGAGGCTGGTTTGGGGTGGTACGAAAGTGGTTTGGGATGTTTTGGGGTGGTTTGGGGTGTTTCCACGGACCGAATTTTACTTGGACTTGACTTGACTTGAGAAAATACACTGCTGGGAAAAGAGTAGTAGTTTCAGGACATATATGCTTCATTGGCAGAAGTTATGTACACAGAACAGAACAGATGGTAAAATTCATTGTTGAAACTGTGTTTCTGTATACTAGTACCATACGAACATTGAAACGTAAACCAGGAACTTTGTGACCCTGCTTTTTATAGAGTTCACTATATCTTTTATGGTCGAAAAAATAAAGGCACTTCGGGTAATTACTTTCTTATTTAGTTGCGAACAATATCATAATGACTGCTGAATAAAAATAATAGATTTTTCTGGACCATTGGACATGTTTGTTCCTCTCCTTGGATCATCTAACACGAAAGATGTTTTCAAGGGAAGTAATGTTGTTATGTTGGAGAGTAGGCGGATCTATCGGGTCTATGACGAAACATAGAACGACAAAACATAGAAAAGCCAGAACATAGAAAAGACAATACATAGAATGACTAAACATAGAAAAATAAGATCGAAAAAAGATCGAAATAACATCGAAATTACATCGAAAAATTTCAGAAACATCGAAAATTATATTAACGACCATTTAACGACAACAAAGCTTTAAAAAAAAATTTCCTAAACGTTTCACCGGAATTTTGAAGTAGCGAACAATTGTTGAGCGACCAATACAGTTTAACGCAGAGTAATATTGCTTTTGCGATCAGTCAGAAAGGGGGAGCAACCATTACTATACGCGACACTTTGCCCCATCCTCATATACATGCCTACAAAATTTCATGAAGATATCTCAAATGGTTTCTGAGATATGGTGCGCACAAGAATGTTGACGGACGGACGGACAGCGCCATGCCATAATACGTCCATTTTTTTTCAAAACGGGCATATAAAAATGGCGAGGTATATCAAAACCCTTTGACCTTAAACGTTTTCATTGAAATGATCGAATGTTCAATGACGCAAAGCATTGCCGAGCGGTCAAGTGATTATCATTTTCACACTTATTGTTCTATCATTGGTCGTTCTATTATTCGTCGATCTATTAAATGTCCCGTCTATGTTTTGACTTGTCTATGAAGTGTCGCTTCTCTCTTTTGTCTTTCTATGTTTCGTCTATGACGAAACATAGAACGACAAAACATAGAAAAGCCAGAACATAGAAAAGACAATACATAGAATGACTAAACATAGAAAAATAAGATCGAAAAAAGATCGAAATAACATCTCAAATGGTTTCTGAGATATGGTGCGCACAAGAATGTTGACGGACGGACGGACAGCGCCATGCCATAATACGTCCATTTTTTTTCAAAACGGGCATATAAAAATGGCGAGGTATATCAAAACCCTTTGACCTTAAACGTTTTCATTGAAATGATCGAATGTTCAATGACGCAAAGCATTGCCGAGCGGTCAAGTGATTATCGTTTTCACACTTATTGTTCTATCATTGGTCGTTCTATTATTCGTCGATCTATTAAATGTCCCGTCTATGTTTTGACTTGTCTATGAAGTGTCGCTTCTCTCTTTTGTCTTTCTATGTTTCGTCGTATACCGGATCTATCAGCTTTTGAGAGGGCACATAATTTTCCTAATGGGCCTGGTATGTTTAGGCCCATATTTGGCCCAAGAAAATTCATTTGTGAATTACAAAAGTTCTATTTTCATAGCAAATATGTATACACAAAATTAACCAGTTCTTGCATAAAATATTTGTTTTATTTTAAATCCAGGTCAAGGTCACACGGCGCACTTAAACTTTGTGCACAGACTGTAGTGAGAACATGTTCGTGTCCGGCCCATAACTTTATCCTGCATGGTTGGATTTCAAAAATATTTTGCATAAATAATCATCTTGGCAAGCTGATGTGTCGCGTGCAAGAGCCATGCATGTTGCTCGTTCAAAGGTCAAGGTCACACTGCGCACTTAAATTTTATGCATAAGCTAGTGAAACGTGTACATGCCCGGCCCATA
The DNA here is from genome assembly GCA_963989385.1 of Ctena decussata. NCBI lineage: Eukaryota > Metazoa > Mollusca > Bivalvia > Lucinida > Lucinidae > Ctena > Ctena decussata. The sequence goes on along the minus strand of OZ022499.1, from coordinate 87,472,897 downwards.
ACTTTGTCCTGAATGACTGGATTTCAATATTATTTGGCATAAATTAGTTATCATGATTAGACGATGTGACTCGTTTAAGAATTTTGTCACTAGCTGACAAGTCAAGGTCAGACTGCGCATTTTAATTTTTGCATAGGCTTCAGTGAAATATGATCATGTCCGGTCCATTACTTAGTCCTGCATAGTGGGATTTAAAAATACTTTAGCATAAATGAGCATTGTGACTAGACAATGTGTCACGTGCAAGAACCATGTCGCTAGCTCCAAGTTCAAGGTCATACTGTGCACATAAACTTTGAGTATATAAGCTATTGAGAAAACAGTTTCGTGTGTGGCCCATAACTGTTCTGCATGCTGAGATTTCAAAATTTTATGACATAAATAATTATAATGGCAAGACAACGTGTCGCTTGCAAGAACCATGTTGCTAGCTCAAAGGTCAAGGTCACAGACCGCACTTAAACTTTGTGCATAGGCTACGGTGAACACTTGTACATAGCCGGTCGATAACTTTGTCTTGCATGATGGGATTTCAAAACTATTTAGCAAGACAATTTGTTGCATGCCAGGAACGTGTCAGAAGCTAAAAAGTCAAGGTCACAGTACAAACTAGACTCTAATGAAAGCATGTTTGTTTCATATTTGTGTCTTGAGGTTTAACTGCAGAATAAATGCACTTCTACCTGTATTTCATCATAGCTATCCAGTGGTGCCAAGTGCCAGTACCTTAATCAAGGCGCTATCTAAGGCACTAGGCGGAAGCATTCGTGTCCTAGGGACACATTTCTAGTTTCATACTGTCAAGCAGTCATTTATCTCTTACTCCAATGGATGGGTGATAATGACCGACTGTGTATAGTCAAACCTGATTTCGGTTTGAAAATATTTCCACCTCTAGCGATAATCGAACCTGGACCGCTGGCTTAACAGGCAAGTGTTTAACCCACTGGGTAATTTCTTTTTATGAAAAGAGGTATATATGTAATAGGCTTTTACTTCAGAAACTGAGGGTGAGGTTGGGCCTGTAAAATCGATTTAAGCCCCCCAGTAATTCATTACTGACCGTTCCAAGGCGGTAGTTCTGTAGTGGTTCTCTGTTGCCTGTTTTTGGTGTCAGAGTTTCTGTGATGTTTTACCTTATGTATGTTCTTATTATTTTTGGTTCGGTTTCGGTTGCTGAGTGGCCACCTTTTGGGAACATGCTGCTCACTCGGTTGGCCATATGTTCTCTGTATCTTGATTATTTGTAATCTTAGTTGTTTCCAACTATGGTTTGAGGGCTGGATTTGGATTTGGATTGTTTCAGTTCCTGGTCTTTGCATACTTTTTACTTTTACAAAGCATGTACTATACTGCATATTATGACTGGTCTGAATATTTGCATTTTGAACAAAATAGTAGTTATCATCAGAAAATGCAAAAGTTTAAAGGAAAATATGATCTCATTTTTCTTTTTTTAGTTTGTTTTTTTTTAATTTATTTATTCTTTTAACATTTGTTTCTCTTAAAACATGTATGTTTCTCTTAAAACATGTATGTGACATTCAGGCTTTAGCTCTGATTTAGTACATGCAATCATTTTAACATAAATTACTAACTACAAAATAGAATCAATTAAATCTTCCCTCGCTTAAACTTGTACTGTTTCTCTCAACTTAAGTACATAATCCAGAATGTTTTTTTTTTTGCCAATTTAGAGATTTTTGAATTTTTAAAGTGCCTTTACTCTTTTTTTTTCTTGATCAGTGAGAAAATGTCATGTATCTACTGTTCTACACTGCTTTCCTGTGTTGTTAAGATTCAGGCAGTTATCAATATATGTGACAAGCTACCTGTTAGGACTGTATATTGCAATTTTATTGCTCTGATATGTCTTTCATCACTTTCTCCTAACAGTAGCTGTGAAATGTGTCTGAGAATTAACAACTCCAATAAACAGTAGGGGGCTGTCAAAGTCATTGCTTTGTATGAAATCACAACACATTACCATATACAGTAAACTTTTTAGTGTGCATTGATTATTCAGAGTTTTAGTATTGTTTTTTTTTTCTCTCTCTCTCTTTCTCCCTCGTTCCTCAAATAACCATGATAGATATATTTGTACATAAATATTTGTTTAAAGTGCCTTTACTCTTGTGTTCTTGAGCAGTGAGAAAATGTCATATATCTACTGTTCTACACTGCTTTCCTATGTTGTTAAGATTCAGGCAGTTATCAATATATGTGACAAGCTACCTGTTAAGACTGTATATTGCAAGTTTATTGCTCTGATATGTCTTTCATCACTTTCTCCTAACAGTAGCTGTGAAACGTGTCTGAGAATTAACAATTCTAATAAACAGTAGGGGGGCTGTCAAAGTCATTGCTTTGTATGAAATCACAGCACATTACCATATACAGTAAAGTTTTTAGTGTGCATTGATTATTTAGAGTTTTAGTATTGTAATTTTTTCTCTCTCTCTCTTTCTCCCTCGTTCCCCAAATAACCATGATAAAATATTTGTACATAAATATTGTACAGCCACTGAGCAGCTATACGACAAGGCTACAAGTGCAGTCCTGATAAATGGCAGCACAAGAGAATGGTTCAGAACAACAGTTGGCGTAAGACAAGGATGTCTTCTGTCACCCACCCTCTTCAACATTTTTCTCGAATGGATCATGTCTGATGCTCTGGAAGAAGATGGCGGAAAGGTTAGCATAGAAGGTAGAAACATTACCAATCTGCGGTTTGTCGGTGACATACACGCTCTAGCTGAGGAAGAGCAGGAACTAGAAGCTCTAGATGAAAGTCTCGACCAAACCTGCACAAGGTATAAGATGGAGATCAGTGCTGAGAAGACCAAACTGATGACGAACAGCGCAAATGACATCCAGAGGGAGATCAAGGTAAAAGGGCAGAAGCTGGGTACTGTAAACAGCTTCAAATACCTTGGAACAGTTGCCTCAGATGATGACAGGAGGTTCTCTCAAGGATTGCACAAGCCACTTCAGCTCTTACCAAGCTGAAACCAATTTGGAGAGATAATAACACATCTCTTGGATCAAAGGTGAACTTATGCGCTCCCTTGTCATTTCCATATTTCTGTATGCCTGTGAATCGTGGACCTTCACAGCAGAGTTAGAGAAAAGAACGCATGCCTTTGAGATGAGACGCTACTGAAGGTTACTGAACATTTCGTACAAGGACCATATAACCAATGAGGTGGTTTGCAGGAAGGTCCAAGCAGCCATTGGAGAATATGATGAACTCCTGACGCTGGTCAAGAAACGGAAACTAAGGTGGTTTGCCCACGTCTCAAGGTCCTCTGGTTTAGCAAAGACGAATGTTCAGGGCACAGTGAAAGGAATAAGAAGAAGAGGTAGACAGAAGAAGAGGTGGGAAGACAATGTCAAGGATTGGACAGGAATGGATTTTGCCAGCTCAACTAGGGCAGCTGAAGACAGGACAATGTGGAAAGGGATTGTTTCGAAGTCATCTGTGGTGCCCTAACGACCTAGTAAGGTTATGAGACAGAATAGATAGGCATAAATATTATTTTATATTTTAGCTAGTAATACAAAACTTAATGCGAATGTGAGGCCAATTACTTTACAGGATAAGTATCTCCTACTTCTGTGAGATTTCTACCATTTGAAACTTTTTTTACTATAGCAATATGTTTACCATTTTATATAGCATCAGCTTTTCTATGATTTTCCTGTAATCAGTATATATATATGAACCATAAGATAGGGCTTCTCAGATAGTCATTTGGTATGCAGTGACAGATAAAATTAGTGTTTATTCATTTGTCCAATGTACCTGTATAAATTTGGTCCAATAGGTAACTAGTCCAAGGATTAAACCAGTGCAGTCCAAGTTGGACCAGTCCAAGGTCCAATGGTCCAAGTGATTTGGTCCAAGGATTACTCTTAATATGCATGGCCACCAGTGTCAAATCAGATGCAAATAATGTTGCCTCAGAGAAAGGGGCCCATACATTTATCTTCCAACTGCAGCATGTAACCTATCTATCTATCTTGACATGATCCACAACCCCCTTTCGGGTATTATTTGGATTTCACCACGCATGGTGTGTTAGTAAAAGAAGTAAAAAGTGAGATAGTGCAGAATAAAAAGATAAAAGGAAAGGTGAAATATAGATGAAAGGGTTAGTGTTAAGAAGAGTTTAAAATCAGGATAAAAACAGTATTTATGTTTAGGGGAGGGTATGACTGATCTTACTGACTCCTAATTTAAAGGAGTCAAGATCTGAAACTTGGACGAGATCAGCTGGTAATCTGTTCCATAGTACAATAGTCATGGGAAAGAATGAATACTGATAATAACAGACAGATGTATGGATCTGTCTGTAAGAGAGAGGATGCATGTGACGAGTATATCTGGTGGGCTGTTCGAAATATGACGGAACGGGAATAGCAACCAGGCCATACACTACCTTATAAAACATAGCGAGACGCGCATCGTAACGTCTGCACTCAAGCGACCGCCATCCAAGGTTACTCATCATTTCTGTCACGCTGCTGTAGGGAGAGTAATCATTGGATACCCATCTTGCTGCCCTTCGTTGAATCATTTCAACTTTCTCTATATTTTCTTTCGTGTATGGGCTCCAGACAGAAGACGCATATTCAACCTGCGGTCTTACTAGTGAGTTATATGCCAGTGTTTTAATTTCTTCATTTTTTGTTTTCACATTTCTTTTTACAAAGCCTAAAGTTCTATTAGCACTAGCAGTTATATTGTTTATGTGAGAGTTCCAGCTAAGATCTGTGCTGATGCTTACCCCAAGATACTTGGCTGCATCTACAGCCTCCAGTTCCTGATCATGCATATAGTATTTTGACCTTAACGGGTTTTTGGACCTAGAAATGTGGAGCACCTGACATTTACTTGGATTGAACTCCATGTCCCAGGTTCGTTCCCAGTTCTGCAGAATGTCTAGATCGGACTGGAGTACACTACTGTCCCCTGAACCGGACTGGAGTACACTACTGTCCCCTGAACCTGCTTTATTAAATCATTTAGCATCCCGAGCGGATCCAGCGCTACCGAAATTTTGTGTTTGTAAGATGTATTTGATATTAAGAAAACCTATAGTAAGTAACCAAATTCAGCAGATCTGTTAAATTTGTAAAATAAATTTTGACTAGTGAAGTTATAAATATATTAATAAATATCATTTGGTAAAAATATCACAGGTCACTACAGAAATCTTAGACGTATAATGCATATATTCAGACTTGACTCTTTTGGAATCAGACTTCCATGACACATACTCCGGGACCATGGGAAAGATCCAGTGAGCTTTCAATACCAACTCATCTAAGGAACTGGATCCAGAGCATTACCACTCCCATCTCTCCAGGACCGGACAATTGGTTCGTCGACAAGTAAACGGCGGAGATCTAATAACAATAACAACTACACCAATACTGTTAATAATAATAATAATAATAATAATAATAATAATAATAATAATAATAACAACAATAATAATATAACAACATTTCGGATGAAAACGGCAGGTTGTTTCGCTCGTTATACCAATTCAAGATGGATGCGCCCTTGTAGCAGAAGTCAGATTGCCACAGATATTCTATCACATTTTGCAATTATTTCGCAATGAAGCAACTTTGTATCCGATATTTACACAAAAGACTTTTCCCGCAATGTTATTTATGTGTTAGATACTACAGTGATAGTTCAGGAGGTCATAAAAGTAAAAAGTACTCTGAGACACTAAATTTGCCCAAAACTCAGTTTCCTCTTTCATTGAAACACGTTGCTGAGCGTGAAGTCACAGTGCAGAAGGTAATAGAATTTAGTCACAAGTTTCTTGCTCACTTCCTGATAGGTTTAGGTGGTAGTTTAAAGACATGATTTCTTTTCGTGTGGGTAGGTTTTGAATGGGGGAGGGGGTCTGGTTCCCATCACATAAAAAGCTACCTACACAGGGTAAGGTTTGAAAATCTTTTAGACAAATCAGTATACCAGACTTACAAGTTTTGATAAATCTATTGGCCAACTGGCGGTCTCTCCACTATGAGATCAAGAGACAGTGGCACTAGTTTTGTTGTTACAATCCTTGTAAGGATGACAATCCTTGTAAGTGTCACAGGTACTTGCCTTGCGGTACAAGCCGGCTTTTATAGCGACATGGTAGAGTGCGCGACTTTAGATCAAAGGGTCCCGGGTTCGATCCTTGGCCGGGACGTGAGATTTTTTAAGAGTCCGTTACAAATGGCGCCCAACGTAAAATCCAGCCTGACCCCTGTGCAGTAATTCCTCGAGCCTATTTCTATATGCAGCTCTTTAGCCTGGAACTTCGGGGACGAAGTCCAATTTGGTGGGGGAGAATGTCCCAGGGTGTAGGTAATTAGGTATATAAACACTTGTACTGCCTTGCGGTACAATCCGGCTTTTATAGCGACGTGGTAGAGTGCGAGACTAGATCGAAGGGTCCCGGGTTCGATCCTCGGCCGGGGCGTGAGATTTTTTAAGAGTCTGTGACATAAGGATGGTCTCTGAGTGGTTAGGCAGAGTTGATCCTTGGCTGGCATCGACTGCACCTCTTGGCACTAGCTCTGCCCACCAAAATGAGACTGTAGTAGTTAATCAACCCTGTCTTAAGTTTATTCTTTGTAATATGAAAATAGGCACTGCCTATTGGCAAGCATCGCTGTAGCCCTTATGAAGGGCGTGTATTCTATTCTATGTCGATGCAGGATTTTTTTACGGTAACCCGTCAACGTCTCAGCAATCGGACATCCTGGCCTATGGAAATGACCGAAGTGTTACGATTGCATCACAGCTTATTTTTCAGCTTCCGGTCGAACATTAAAATTATTTACATTCACATATCAGGTTTTGTGAATCTTTGTGTCCACGGAGAATAGCAACCATGAGTAGTGGTCAGAGATGAAACAGAGAGACAGTTTGTTGAAATCGATCAAACTTTCCGTTTTTAGCTCGCCTGAACGAAAGTTCAGGAAGAGCTATGCTATTGTTGTCACCTTGGCATCGGCGTCCGCGTCCGCGTCAGCGTCGGCGTCCGGATTGGATGTTTTGGTTAAAGTTTTTTAAAGACCTATATCTCCCTAACCCATGGATGGATTCTTTTGATACTTGCACTGTAGTTAGATATTGGTCCAAAGTTTAACAGGGTACCACCCCCACCCCACTTCGTGACCTTGATGTCAAGGTCATGGACTTAGAAAATTGGGAGTTTTTTGGGACTGCATGTTTTGGTTAAAGTTTTATAAAGCCCAATATCTCCTTAACCCATGGATGGATTCCTTTGATACCAGGCCTCATACTTTTCAGGCTTTTGCAGGATTTCAGGCTTTCATTTCTTGAATTTTACTTGATTTCAGGCTTTGATTTTTAAGTTTTCAGTGTTTTTTCTGCTTAAAAAGGGCTATTTTAGGTTGCGAAAGCAGGTATTTCAGGCTTGGAAAAGCTTTGTCAGTATGAGGCCTGTGATACTTGCACTATAGTTAGATATTAGTTCAAAGTTTTCCAAGGTACTACTCCCACTCCCCTCAGTGACCTTGATGTCAAGGTCATGGACTTAGAAAATTGTCCTTTTATTGATTGGATGTTTTGGTTAAAGTTTTTTTAAAGACACATATCTCCTGAACCCATAGATGAATTCTTTTTATATTTGCACTGTAGTTATATATTAGTATAAACTTTTACATAGTACTACCCCAACCCCGCTCAGTGACCTTGATGTCAAGGTCAGGGACTTAGGAAATTTGGTCTTTATTAAAGTGTTCTAATTGCATACTGATCCATAATGCTTGACAGAGATTTAGTTTACACTTGAACTGATGTTAGACACTTTTAAGTTTTTACAAAACACTATATACTTACCCCACTGGATGACCTTGAAGTCAAGGTTATCAACTTTGAATTTTGTCTACAAGATTTTGGTTAAAGTTATATATTTATAAGACATAATTTCACAGGGCCACAATGGACTCAGTTGATACTAATACTTGGACTGATATTTAGGGCTTCTACGTTTACACGGATAAACGGTAACGGTTCGTGTATATGTTCTAAACGTTTACAAAATTCACACATCGTTTAACCGAACCTGAACACCCGGTAAACCACCAACAAATTATAATATCTTACACAGTCGTCAGAAGTCAATCTTAATGTACTTGACGGTGTCCTCGGAAACGTCTATTAAAATCTTTATTTTCTAACTTCTGTGTACCTTACGCAAAGCATGACATGTACACGTTTTGCCAGAAAATTGTTACGTCATAATCGGCAGCTAATTTTATAAGATCTGCCGACAACAGTTACGACACGCGTTGTGCAATAAAAAAAAAATAGGACTACCTCGGTACCTGTGTTTCTAAGCTTACCGCGAAGGTGAGATAATTGCAGCTTGTTACTTTGACAGTAATTATCAATTAACAGGATAATTAAGTCCGATGTTTTATAAATCAAATCCATGTAATTATCAAATACGGTCAAAATAATTGCTGTCATCAGAAATTGGTTAATAGTAAATACGTTTTTTTTTAATACAGTCGGTCACTGTAAACTTCGAGTTGACCCCGAAAATGAAAGCGCATTATTGGATGACACAGTTTATAAAGGTATGGGGGGCGTCTCATAGATGTCTGATACTAAGAATAAGATTTCAACGGTAATGGTCGTTTAAACAGAATCGTTTCGTTTTCTGGCGCTCGTGTAAACGTTTACAATATTTTGTAAACGTAGAAGCCCTACTGATATTGGATAATGGTTCAAGGTTTTGATACATCCTAGCCCCCCCCCCCCCCCCCCCCCCCCCCCCCCCCCACACACACACACACACACACCACCCCTTACCCCTCTACCCCTTAGCTCTTTGTCCTCAAGCTCATGGACTTTGGAATTTCATGTGGATTTTTTTTATTTTTATTTTATTTTAAGACTTATTTCTGAGATAGCGTTTGTTTATAAATGTGTTGTCATAATGGACATGCTTGTTTGAAGTTTTGTGCCTAGCAGTCCACACCACCATAGCAACTGTGTCATGGGCAAGCACTTATTCAGGCGAGCTATGCTGTCAGGCGACAGCTCTTGTATCATAATGGCAGCCCCCATATGGAGGTAAATTCAGGTGGAGAAATCGAACGATGGTTTTCTGAAGCAATATAATACTACATCATCTACATTTTCTTTTGACTAATGTCCTACCATAAGAGCTGGCGATGCTTGCTATGAGTTCTATACCGAAATAACATTTTTTCTTGTTTTTCATCAGGCTTATTTTGCTGAAAAGGCAGTTGTTGGGGATACAGTATTGAACCTGTAGCCTCTGAGGTCACTTAAATGCCTGTCTGTGGTCTGGTGATACTGAAAAGAATTCATGCTCTAATTATGGACCACAGAGTAAATAGCAACACACTTATTACAATTTCATAGTTGATGTTGTATACTGTACTTGTTTTTTGAAACAATAGATGACTTGAGAAAATGCAGGCAGTACTTAAGCAATTGCAAGTAGTTTCAGTTTCGCGTTGACGTCAGGGGACTACGTGGCCTCCAACGAAGTGAATGATTTTAAAGTGTCATCATTTAGCAAGCAATGATCAGAATCGTTACTAATTTTCATAATATGTAGATGATAATTATAGCAAATTAATAATTGAGAAAATTGACCGTAATATCAGTTATGATTAAAATGTTATGCAAATCATATCGGAATTATGTGACTGCCCCTCATGTTATGGGTGGAAAGAGGGTTTCATACTCATCAGTGTGGAGTTCAAAGTTTTAAAAAGATAATATACTATACAGTTTACTCATAAAAATATTTCAGGATTGCCAATTTGAGAACCTTTACAACTGGCAGAGAGAGAATAACAAAGGAAAAGAGTTCATTCTTCATGATGGGCCACCATATGCCAATGGTCTTCCACATGTTGGTCATGCAATTAACAAGGTATTATCCTTATACGCAGTAATATTCGCGGTGTTCCGTTTTTAGAGGTATTTCCCGGTCACCTTGAAACCGCGAATATTAAAATCGCGAAATAATTTCCTGTTTTATCAGCAGACACAGTGTCCATATATTTTGTTTCTATTCTTGTACTTTTCACTTGAGCCAGTTCTTTCATTAACCTGTGGCTCTGCCACAGGTAAATGAACAAAATGGATCAAGTGAAAAAGAAACAATTTTACTTTTCATGCATGTTGCTAAGCGGGAAAATTAAAACTCGCGAAAATTAATGTTTATATTTTTACCATAAAGCGTGAAAATTTGAAACTGCGAAAAATTATCGCGGATACATTAATTTAAGATACTCGTACTGTTTCAGCTATTAATTTAGAACACTCATACTTTTCCAGCTATAGATTAGTCACACTCTGTGAAAAGCTGCATTATGCAGGCAAGTATAAACAGCATAGCCAGAATCCTCATGATCCTTGGCTAAGCCTACAGTTGAATTTGTGATGACATCTCACTGGGTTGTCCTGTATATGATGGAAAGTTTAAAAACAGATAACATGAGAATTGGCGAGGATTTCTTGCTGAAAAAGCAATTAAGAATGCAGATAGCATCATAGCAGTCATATAGATACAAACAATCATTCACGTAACTTAACATTTTCACAAAATATAGCACACTGCATACTAGGGCAGGGACGGGTAGAGGTTTTGTATCCAGGTACTTTTGTCCCTATTACCCAAAGTTACACAAGCACACATTTCCACAGCATTCCAAGCATGTCCACAATTTGAAAATATATAATTAGATAAAAATTATATGGGGTCCTTTGTATAGGTGTGCATGGGAGGGGTACAACAAGTGTAGACATCTCCCTCTTAAAATATAGAAAACTAGATTGACAGTATACTGTTGGCAGTTTATGCAAAACAGTTTCACAAAACTTTGCTCTGTTTGCTTGGATTTCTATTGAAATAGAATATTTTTATTCCATAATAATAAGGGTTTGGGTAACAGATGGTAAATCTTTACCCAGGTAATTGGTCTACCCGACCCACATGTAGGGAAACTCATCCCAGTCCTACAGCATACCATATTTTCTCTCATACGTGTTTAGAACAAATACACAAGATTACTATTTCGCACCCATATAGCCAGATAGGCAGTAAGATGGAAAAGGAATTTAAAAAGGACATGGAATAGCACAAATACTTCAGTCAAAATTGACCATAATTGAAACATTACAGTATTCTGTGATTCTCATGACTGCAATGTCTGTGATTCTCATGACTACAATGTATTGTCCTTTAACAGATATTAAAAGACATAACAAACAGATACCAAGTATTACTGGGTAACCGTGTTCACTATGTGTCTGGTTGGGACTGCCATGGAATGCCAATTGAACTTAAAGCCTTGGGGGATGCCATATACAGCAATCAGAAGCTGACACCACTACAGATCAGAGATAAAGGTTTGTCAGACAGTGATCCAGATAAGAAGGGGTAACAGTGATAATTTAGCGATAATTTTCCATATATCTCCATAAAACATATCTTATGACCCCTCATTAGAAATGTCCAGCCGAGACGGTCCTAATGAGGGGTCACAACATATGTTTTCATTGAGAAATATGAAAAAAATCATCTTAGGATCATCTGCAGTACCCCCACTTATCTGCAGCTCTGTCAGGGCTACATATATGTAGAGCACTAGAAAAGAGAGATAATTTGTGGTGATAATTAAGAACAGCTTTCATTAAGTTTGCATTAAAAAAAGGCAGTACATGCATTATGATCTTTATCCATGCAGTCAGTTGATGAATCACATGTGTCTTCAAGGAGAAACGAGAAAAATGCCCCACAACTGTCATCAGATTTCTCCCACTTATGGAGAGCTATGGCTGAGGATTTGAGTGAATGATAATTACAGATTTTGCATCTATGCCCAAATCCTTATAAAATTCATGGCTTATCTGCTGCCCGTAATGTTTTCATAAGTTCTCAAATTTCATGAGGTATGCATCTGCTAGTGAATATGCAGCTAAAACTCAGGGGACGCAAGCTTTTTGCAGCTTGAAAACCGATGAATTACTAAATGTCTTTTAAGTGTGTTTCTTGACCTGCGGTTTTCCTGCAAGAATGGTTGTAGTAAGGCTTCAGAGCTCTAGATAAGAGAGAGTATTTGATGTTAATTAGGGATAATTTTTGCTAATTCTGCATGAAAACATACATTGTGACCCCTCATCTGAACTTTCTCGATGAGACGGTTCAGATGAGGGGTCACAACATATGGTTTCACTAAATAAAAAAATTGTCCCTCAATTATCATCAAATATCCCTCTTATCTAGAGCTCTGAGTAAGCCCAAGAAATCACAATTTAGTAATGAAAAGTTTCCATAGGAATATATCTATTAAAGTGTGATGAGATAGTGTGTGATTTTCTGTGGTTTCTATTTCCTAATTTACTCTGTAAACAGGGCTCATGGAACAAGCATTGAATGTATTGCTACTCACACACATAACAACATGTTGCTTAGGGCAGCCATGCTAGTTAAAACATTTAACCTGATGCATATGGATTACCTTAATGAACTATCAGAAGATTTTGATCGTACAGTCCTTTTCTACAGCTTTTATGGTAAAAAAAGGTTTTTAGCTTGTCTGAACGAAAGTTCAGGAAGAGCTATTGTTGTCACCACGGCGTCCGCGTCCGCGTCCGCGTCAGCGTCGGCGTCCGGATTGGATGTTTTGGTTAAAGTTTTTTTAAAGACCTATATCTCCCTAACCCATGGATGGATTCTTTTGATACTTGCACTGTAGTTAGATATTGGTCCAAAGTTTAACATGGTACCACCCCCACCCCACTCCTTGACCTTGATGTCAAGGTCATGGACTTAGAAAATTGGGAGTTTTTTGGGACTGGATGTTTTGGTTAAAGTTTTCTAAAGCCCAGTATCTCCTTAACCCATGGATGGATTCCTTTGATACTTGCACTGTAGTTAGGTATTGGTCTAAAGTTTTCCAAGGTACTACCCCCACCCCCCTCAGTGACCTGGATGTCAAGGTCATGGACTTAGAAAATTGTCTTTTTATTGATTGGATGTTTTGGTTAAAGTTTTTTAATGACACATATCTCCTGAAACCATGGATGAATTCTTTTTATATTTGCACTGTAGTTAAATATTAGTCCAAAGTTTTACAGAGTACTACCCCAGCCCTGCTCGGTGACCTTGATGTCAAGGTCAGGGACTTAGGAAATTTGGTCTTTATTAAAGTTTTCTAATTGCGTACTGATTCATAATGCTTGGCAGAGATTTAGTTTACACTTGAACTGATGTTAGACACTTTTTTGAGTTTTTACAAAACACTATATACCGGTACTTACCCGACTGGATGACCTTGATGTCAAGGTTGAGTTTTGTCTTAAAGATTTTGATTAGTTTTATATTAATGAAGATATAATTTCACAGTGCCACAATGGACTCAGTTGATACTAATACTTGGACTGATGTTAGATAACGGTTAAAGGCTTTGATACATCCTAGCCCTGCCCTCCTCCCCCCTACCCCTTAGTTCTTTGACCTAAAGCTCATGGACTTTGAAATCTCGTGTGGATTTTTTTTTTTATTTTAAGACATTTCTGAGATAGCTTTTGTTTATAAGTGTGTTGTCATTATGGCCATGCTTGCCTGAAGTTTTATACATCGCAGTCCACACCACCATAGCGACTGTGTGATGGGCAAGCACCTATTCAGGCGAGCTATGCTGTCAGGCGACAGCTCTTGTTAGATTTGGAAATGAAACAAACACCAGGGCCCAGTTGTTCAAAACTAACGACATCGTTAGCTAACGTTTCGTTAAAATTTCAAATGTTAATAGCGCAGATGTGCTAATATTTTTTGTTAAAAAAATGTGAGAAGCTTTTGCAGTGCAAAAGCTTCACACATTTTTTTCAACAAAAAATATCAATATATTTGGTTATAAAGTTGTGAAACACTTAACGATGCTTTGAACAACTGGGTCCAGGTGTGTTTTTGTCTGCACAGTCAAACAAAATTTTGAAAAAGGCATTGCTGGAGTGCGTAACAAAACTGAGTAATATTTGCAAGAGTTTAATTTTCACTATTCTCGAAGCTATTGACAACTGTTTATCGGCAAAAATGAAACTCTCACAAATATGAAGTTATTTACATGAACTTTTCACTACTTGAGGTTTATATGCCTCCCAGTTTAAGTTCTAGCATCATCCTCCATCACGACTAGTGAGCCATCACAGAATATTCTCTCCTTTCCCATTCCAGTCATCTGATACAATGTAACACATCTTTTAACTTTTCAGCCTGTCAGCCTGGTTGACTTGTTACAAAAATTGTCATAAAGGGTCACAATCTGAAGCTGTGATGCTTCACTTAAGTTGTAGGGATACATGTAAAAGGGAGATCATTCTGACATGGAAACAAAGGCCTCTCTTCTTATAGAAAAGTCACTCTTGAACGAATATTATACCCCTGGCATACAAAGTATAATGGGGTGTATAGGTATAGTCAGTTTATCCATTCATTTGTTTGTTAGCCTGTTTGTTCATTTAAACTTCTTTGATTGGCATATTTAGGACAAGTATTCACAAGTTTCTGCTCACTTGCTCTAGTTGTCTTTTAGAGGGAGAGAAGTCATTCCTTTCAGAATAACCCTCACCTATCAAAGCATCAAATACCATTCTACAAAAGTTGTTTCCCTTGTAAAAATGGCAGCCAAACAAAAGCATCATAGCCATACATTTTAGTGTACATACATACTTGTATATTCAGCTAGGAAGTTTGCCATAAATGCCATAGAACATCAGATGAGGGCGTTCAAGCGGTGGGGTGTAATGGCAGACTGGGACAATAGCTATTATACATTTGATCCAAGTTATCAGACTCGTCAGCTAGATGCCTTCTATCAGATGTATGAAAAGGTAAGTTATTGCTGTAATAAAGTTTGTGTGGCTTAGTTACAATGTGCTTAGGAAGAGCTGTTGTAATTATCGTAAACATAGGGGTTCTTTAACCATTTACTGCAAGTGATGGTTCTGAGCCACACCCAGAATGTCATTCAAATGCCACCTGATAGTGTATATGGTATTCTACCTAATTAGTGCACATGCCTCTATAAGCGCACACCGTGGCAATTTGTGAGGCATAGGACTATTAATGCACATATTTTTACTGGTTTATCCCTTTGCTTTCTCGTTTACAAGAGCTGTAAATGCAATAGAATATTTAAGTTTTTACTTCTAAATCTTCTCTATCCTTCTACATGTATATCCATACAAATTTAAAGGTTAAGCATCAGAGAAAAGCTGCTTATAAGCAGCTTTTCTCTGATGCTTTACCTTTAAATTCGTTCCCTTCAATATATAATAACCTATTAAAATGTGCACTTAGATGAAAGAAAGTTTACTACAAGTATTTGCTGCCATTTTGAAAAAGTTAAGCGCACAGGGCGCTAATAAGGTCGATTACGGTAACTGGCAAATGCAAAGACAACTTGGCACATATCATAGTCCCACAAACAAAATAGCACATGTTCAATGTCCCACAATAAGTTGTGATTAACCATGTAGTTAATGGAGAGATGCATACCTGTTAAAAGTAGGCTTGGTTTTCTGAACAAAGTTGCCCAAGTTGATATCTGGCTATGTGTCAATAAACTGTGGCTTGCTGTTAAACAGTGCTAACTTTGATTTGACAGCTTTTGTCTCAGTATGTAGGGTGACTTTTGTGCAGCTGTTCATGGGCATCATATTGTTTTGGTTACAAAGCTTTAAAAAAAGAGGGAGTATTTTGTGATAATTGTGGATAATTTCTATTAAAACTGCTGAAAAACATGATAATGTTGTGACCCTTAACCCTATCTCAGATGATGGTTTACAAGGTGTGATTTAGGCAGAATGAAAAGGTTAATGCACAATTATCACCAGAGTCTCAAAATATCAATAAAATGGTCTCAGAAAAAGAACTAAGTGTGTGGGGAAGAGCAAGGGTGTAATATTCCTGAACACTTGCTATTAAAACTGCTCTGGCTCTGTGACCTAGGAACCTTCTGTCATTTATTGCAGCATCTAATTCTAAAACATAGCAGGTTTGTAATATATATATTTTGTTTTGTATTTACAGGGCTTGGTGTATATTGATGTTATGCCTGTGTACTGGTCTCCTTCTACAAGGTACAGCTTATTAATTTTATGGAAAAGTTTCTCTGAGGCAGTTCTCCTGTGATTCTGTTTCATTTCCTGAGCTCTAGATAAGACAGAGTATTTGGTGATAATTAGGGATAACTTTTGTAAGCTGCATACAAACATATGTTGTGACCCCTTATCTGAACCGTCTCAATGAGACAGTTCACATGAGGGGTCACAACATATGGTTCCAATGAGAAATAAGAAATATAATCCTTAATTATCATCAAATACTCCCTCTTATCTGGAGCTCTGCATTTCATAACTTTTGAATCTTTAACTCATGCTCATTTGACTGAGTAAGTTTGTTTATTTCTTTCTAACTCGGTCTTTAAAGTTGCTGAGTCTGACCTGGAGTACAATGCATTAACTCCGTAACTTGTAATATTTTAGAAGGTCAAGGTAAAGGCTTCTCAAAGCCTAGGGCCATAGGGGCAGTGGGGGTTAGAGGCCCACTGTATCTTAGGAACAGCATATGTCAGGCGGAGCCAATGCCTCTCCTTTTCCTGCCTTATCCTTCCCTGATTCAAAACAGGTAACTATTATACTCCCTTAGGATCTAATTACATGTAAAATGTAAATACTACAAGAAAATATGAGCCACGACGCGAGAAAACCAACAATGTGGTCGTGCGTCCAGCGCAGACTCAGATCAGCCTGGGCATCCGCCCAGTCTGATCAGAGTCTTCGCTGTTCGCACGGATGGAGCTTAAACCCTTAGCTACCCTTTGAGCGCTAAACAAAGACTCTGATCAGACAGGGCGGATGCCCAGGCTGATCTGAGTCAGCACTGGGCGAACAACCACATTGTTGGTTTTGTCGTGTCGCGGCTCAATATTGTTTTGAAACCTTTTGCCCCTGCTGCTGAGGAAGCAGTTGTGACTGTGCGTTCTTTGGAATACTGAACCCTTAAAGGCCCTATTGCTCTGTAAACATGAAAAATTTTATCATGGGGTATCGCTGCAAGCTTCTCATCATAGTTTCTTCATTGTAAATGACCGAGATCAGCGAACTTTAAATGAATAAAACATCCATGAGTTTCACATAAAAAGGGTTTGAAAAATTATTTGGGTCATTTTAGGTGGCAACTAAAATGACCTACTTTTGATTTCATGTCCTTGAATAAAATGGTAAATATACAATGTACAAGGGTGGGACCCCAATCACTGTCGTGCTTTTGTCTATATTGCATCACTCGACCGGAAACCAGAAGAGGAAATTCATATTTTGTGGAGGGATTAATAGTTTTTCAAAAACCTGTTTTCCATACTTTTTGCCAGCTATTTGGACCAATTTATGGCAAATTTCATATTTTTGCGAAATATGAGCGTCTACAACGTTTACTTTCTCTAGACGATTTAACGGGTCAGTGACAGACATAACTGTAGCGTCTCAAAGACCTGTGACTCTTGTATTGAGTACACATGACAATATAACTGTAGAGAGATGTAATCAGTAGCCGGAAGTGTCAGTCAATTTCTGCGCTTGAAAAGATGTTTAGCTGCTTTGACTAGCTAACAAATTCGGATCTGCTACCTTTATCAGATTAATTTGTTGAAAATCAAACCTATAAATTTTTGTCGATGGTGAATGAATCACGATTTTACGCCCTTTTAAACATGATTTCAGCCATATCAGGACGATGGGTTTGTGATAATGAAAGGCTGTTTATGACTGAAAAGATACCCGCTTCCACCGCGTCTCGAGCCCGGGATTTATGTACGAATGCAGAGTCTAATCCCAGACTGGGCAGCTCGCTAATTTCCCGTCGTCCCTTTTACCGACGCGTAAAAGGGCGTTAGGGCATATGTGGGCTTTGGTGACTCAGACCAACCTGTGTTTTGTGCGCAACAGCTAAAGCATTACTTTTAGCCTGACGACTCTCATGTGTGTTACCGGGGTGATTTGGTGGTGCGATGGTGCTGGGTATAACTTCCAATTCCGTGGCGTCCTTGCTTGCAGTAGGTGCAGGTGGGCTGTTTGGACATTTTTCTCGAGCTATCACACCTCTCTTCTTTCTCCCTCTCTTTGGGAGACGGCCCGATATAGACTGAAATACTGTCTCAAAGGGCCGTTAAACTCAAAACAACCAACCAACGTGTGTTACCAGAGTTACAGACTTTTGGACTGCACAGTTTTCTAGTGATTTGTGTGTCACGCCGTAGTCCATTTGTTAGAGCGCATAGCTATTGCACAGAAAGTCGCGGCTTCGAAACCCGGCCCGGTCAACGACTGAAAATTTTGTCAACCCAGCAGTAAAAGATTAACCTCTTGATGCATGACTGCATGCAGCTGAGCTGATGACTTCGACTATGGACAACACACTCGCGATATGATATGCGGCGCCTAAAAATGCAAGCTATGCCATCACGCTGTGTAATGTGATCAAACTGAATCCTCACTTTTATTCCCCAGTATCAGATTATCTAAGCAATCAGACTGCGTGGAAGCACAGGCTGATCTTTACCTTCCCTATTCCCCCATTCGTTTTAAGGTTCAGTTTCAGGTGATGTTATGCCCAATGTTGCTTCGTCTTATTTATTATGGTTTCTTTACACTAACTTACAGTTTTTGATTTCATTTAACAGCTCTTTCCCAAATAGGCGGTCATCAAAAACAACAGTAACATTTACTTTTACTTATTTTCTATTATAAATCACACACACACACACACACACACACACAGAGAGAGAGGGAGAGCAAAGTGGGCAGCTTCACAGGTGACCATATCGCCAGAAGACCACAGACAAGCGGACCTAAGAACACCTAAAATTGAAGAACCACAACAGAAGTACCGCCTTGGAACGGTCAGTAAATGTTCTTGAACACAACAAAAGAACTAGACTTCAAATCCATTTGGGAAGAGCCGCATTGTCAGGATCCACATTAAGCCCGTGGTCAAGATACCGTAAACAAAGCTATTACGGTTGTGTCGAACTAACTTGTTATGTCTGTCAAAATTTATTTAGTCAGCTTAAAGTACATCAGTCTTATTGGTAGTCTCATAATTATTATTGATCCATATGACCCGCCTCCCTTTCACCCTATTATCAGATGCAATTGAACTGAACTGAAATATGTACAAAATGCGACCTTCTTATTTGACATGATGTTAATGATATAGTCATTGGCAAGCTTAAAAAGAGAAAAAAGAAAACCAGTGTTTAATTAAGGTCAAGAATACGTAAATGGCACATACATAGAATTTTTTAAAATTATGCACAGGGGTGCATTTTCATATGTTACATCGAATTGTGCAATAAAAAAGATAGGTCACCGAGTTCGTTTAGTCGCTAGATCAGATTGAAAAACATAAAATTTTTAGGCCGTTTCCATTGACTGCAATGGGAATGCAATGAAAAAATTTAAACGTACGCAGCTTGTTTACCACTACATAGATTTTTTTCAAAAACTGATATTTTATGTCACAGGATCTGTCGATTAAAATGAGGTAAGAAAAGTCCTTGACTACCGAGCTCGTTTTTAGCTCACCTGAGCACGAAGTGCTCAAGGTGAGGTATTGTGATCGGTCTTTGTCCGTCGTCCGTCGTCCGTCGTCCGGCGTCCGTCGTCCGGTCGTGCGTCCGTCGTCAACTTTTGCTTTAAACAACTTCTTCTCCAAAACTGCTAGCCGGATTTCAAAATAATTTCACAGAAATGTTCCTTGGGGGACTCTCTACCAAAATTGCTCAAATGGTTCCGCTCCGCTGAACAATATGGCCGCCAGAGCTAAAAATAGAAAAACCTTTAAACGACTTCTTATCCAAAACTGCTGGGCCGATTTTGAAATAATTTCACAGAAATGTTCCTTAGGAGACCCTCTACCAAAATTGCTCAAACGGTTCCGCTCCGCTGAACAATATGGCCGCCAGAGCTAAAAATAGAAAAACCTTTAAACAACTTCTCCTCCAAAACTGCTGGGCAGATTTTGAAATAATTTCACAGAAATGTTCCTTAGGTGACCCTCTACCAAAATTGCTCAAACGGTTCCGCTCCAACGAACAATATGGCCGCCAGAGCTAAAAATAGAAAAACCTTTAAACGACTTCTCCTCCAAAACTGCTAGGCCGATTTTAAAATAATTTCACAGAAATGTTCTTTAGGAGACCCTCTACCAAAATTGCTCAAACGGTTCCGCTCCGCTGAACAATATGGCCGCCAGAGCTAAAAATAGAAAAACCTTTAAAAGACTTCTCCTCCAAAACTGCTGGGCCGATTTTGAAATAATTTCACAGAAATGTTCCTTAGGAGACCCTCTACGAAAATTTGCTCAAACGGTTCTGCCCCGCTGAACAATATGGCCACCAGAGCTAAAAATAGAAAAAAAGCTTTAAACATCATCGTTTCTAAAGCCAATGGCTCGATTTCAAAAAAATTTCACAGAAATGTTTTACTCATGGCTCTGAACAATAAGTGCTCAAACGGCTCCGCTCCGCTGAACAAAATGGCCGCCAGAGCTAAAAATAGAAATAAATCTTAGAATGACACAGAGGGCACAGTTATGATCCAATCATCATGAAACTTTGTCAGAATGTTTATCTTAATGAAATCTAGACCATCTTTGAAACTGGGTCATGTGGGGTCAAAAACTAGGTCACTGGGTCAAATCTTAGAAAAACCTTGTGCGCACTCTAGAGGGCACAGTTATGATCCAATCTTCATGAAACTTTGTCAGAATGTTTATTTAAATAAAATCTAGGTTAAATTTGAATCTGAGTCTTGTGGGGTCAAAAACTAGGTCACTAGGTCAAATATTAGAAAAACCTCATGTACACTCTAGAGGGCACAGTTATGATCCTATCTACGTGAAACATTGTCAGAATGTTTACTTTCATGAAATTTATACCAGATTTGAAACTGGGCCATGTCAGGTCAAAAACTTTGTCACTAGGTTAGTTCTTAGAAAAACAGTGTGACACTTTTGAGGACACAGTTTTGTTCTAACCTTCATGAGACTTTGTCAGAATGTTTGTCTCCAACGAATCTGGACCAAGGGTGCAACTTGGTCATGTTGGGTCAAAAAGTAGGTCACTAGGTTAAACCTCAGAAAAACATTGTGTACACTCTAGAAGGCACAGTTTTGATAACTTTGCCAGAATGTTCATATCCAAGAAATCTAGACCAGGTTTGGAACTGGGTCATGTAGGGTCAAAATCTAGGTCAGCGGTTAAATCTTATAAAAACCTTAGGTACACAATAAAGAGTTCATTTTCCATTTAATCTTTGTGAAACTCTGTCAGTCATATGGATGTCTCTGAGGTTAAGTTCACAGGATACTCAGGTGAGCGATCCAGGGCCATCATGGCCCTCTTGTTTCAAGTAGCGCTTGATAAGCAAGCATAGGGTGTATAAATTTTCGCCATTCCGCGACGTCATTTATAAGCGACGTTGCAGTCGTTTACTGGCGACGTTATAAGACATGCTAAGACCGTTATGAGAATACGGAAAGATGAGGACTAATAGGGTTCTCAGAATGAATTCCTTAAGCTTCGTTCATACGGGCAAAGTTTCTGTGACAAAGTAGGTTTGGAAAAGAAAAAAATGCTCGTGTGAATGAAAAAATGTGCCACATTATCATTGCCAAGCCAAATTTATATGGGAAAGTTTTTATGACAAACAAAATTTGTCCGTGTGAACAGAAAATTTGCCATAGAATACATGTATGTAACAAAGAAACTAGCTATGGAGATAAGCACAAAAAACTTTGCTCATAATCAAATTGGTTTAATTTTGAACAAAGTATATTCAACAAAGAAAATGTGGCATGGTTGGCCGTTCACACGGGCAAAGTTTATTTGTCCAGGTAACCTTGACAAATAATGTTCGATCGTTTGAACACAGCAGCAAATATTTCCTTGCCAAAGTTTATTTGACAAAAATTCCATGCCACAGTTTTCTTCACAAATAATTTGCTCCATGTTAACGCAAAATTTTTGGCAAACTTTCTTTGTTAAAGATCCTGTGACAAAGAAACTTTATGTCGTGAAAGAGGCTTAAGTGAAAGAATTTATTTTTCAGACTTCCATAAACAAAAAATAGTACAAATTGCAAGCACACTTCTAACAGTAATATAGTTACTGCAGCCGACACGACTGATCCGCACATAAAAAACTGCGTTACCCTAAATCACAAAATGCGCCGTGCCATGATAAAATGGGTGCTTTGGGGCATATACGGTCGGGGGAAGCTCAGATCAGTGTGCGCACCCGCCCAACCTTACCAGAGCCTTTGTTGTCCTCTGGTACAATGATTCCGTGAGGAACAGCGAGAGAATTATTAGTCTGTGCGTATGCGCAGACTGATCTGTGTGCATGTACCATATTACTGACGACTCGTGTTCTGTCGGTGTGGCCCATGGAAGTCAGATAAAATTGACTTTTTGGACAGTATTTTAGTCATATCGAGATGATGGTAAGTTACATGGTCAACTTCCAAATCCACCGTCGGCGGGATAGGTAAAGGCAAAGACTTCTTGTAGCGTAGTGGCCGTAGGGCGGTGTGAGTAAGAGGCCCGCTATATCTTTGGCAACGGCATACAACAAGTGGAAGAAATATTGTACCATTCAAGATTATTTTGTAATCAAAATAAAATTTTCGATGTCCAGAAAATCGCAAAAATTGGCATTATAATAAATATTACATTCCGATCCCTAAAGCTCTAAAATCAGCTGGCATACATTTACTTGGTTTATTAATTATTTCGGATGCATAATCCCACCGGCGCCGCGGACGTTCGGTTATGACGCAGACGGTTGCGGGTTCGAATCCGGATTCGGCCAGCTTGCAAGCGACTGGAAAAGTCTCTTTGTCAAGCCAGCAATAAATGGGTAGCTTTTTCAAATCAGGGAAAAATAACGCAGAGAAAGGAGAAAGATGGGCTCCGCCTTTCATATGTGTGTCTGAAAAGTCCTGTGAGCCCTGAAAGCAGGAAGGGAACATGTATTCCGGCCAGCCTTAAATTGTTATACATATGAAACTCTGTCTGTCTGTCAGTCTCTCTCTCTCTCTTTCTCATTAATTTTGTATGAATACACTTGTGTTGATGAAATAACTTCAAACATACAGGGAAAGAAAAGAACATTGCAATATCAGCAAAAGGCTTGAATAAACAATGACAACAACTCCGTTTTCCCCATGTTTGACGTTATTATTAAATGTCCGAAGGGGCTGCCATATTGAAAATTACACTGACTAGGAAGTATTTCGTGACGTAACGTCCTTCGCGACGCACGTAAGTAATTGCACCAGTCATATACGTATTCTTGACCTTAACAGGCCCTTTTAATAGCCAAAACCGGAGCTCATGGGAAAAACTCCTGACGTTTAGCAAGCAGAGCTGTTGTCGGCCTGTGCGCTGAGCGAGGCTCGAACCCACAGCAGTCACAGAGGTAACGTATAAGAGCCAGCGCTCTTTCCCACCAGGTCACTGGAGCAATGAACAAAAAATGTGCGATTATTTTTTAACTTTTGTGGTCCATGTAAGTGTTAATTTGTGCGTGCCGATTTTCCCTTTAGCGATTTTAACAAAAACAAATGAGCCGCGACACGAGAAAACCAACAATGTGGTTGTGCGCCCAGGGTAGACTCAGATCAGACTGGGCATCCGCCCAGTTTACTCAGTCTCTTCTTTATGTGCTCAAAGGGTAGCTTAGGGTCTAAGCTACCTCCATGCGGTCAGCGAAGGCTCTGATCAGACTGGGCGGATGCCCAGGCTGATCTGAAAAAAGTAAAAAGTATGCAAAGACCAGGAACTGAAACAATCAAAATCCAAATCCAGCCCTCAAACCATAGTTGGAAACAACTAAGATAACAAATAATCAAGATACAGAGAACATATGGCCAACCGAGTGAGCAGCTTGTTCCCAAAAGGTGGCCACTCAGCAACCCAAACCGAACCAAAAATAATAAGAACATACATAAGGTAAAACATCACAGAAACTCTGACACCAAAAACAGGCAACAGAGAACCACAACAGAACTACCGCCTTGGAACGGTCAGTAATGAATTACTGGGGGGCTTAAATCGATTTTACAGGCCCAACCTCACCCTCAGTTTCTGAAGTGGTACAAAACATTTAGTTGGTTGTTCGGTTCGCATGATAACCCTCTAACTCGTCAATGAATCATCACGGTAAACACATAAATCAAATTTCAACACCATGAAGAAGCAAAGACGGGGACTCAACAGATACATGACAGGTGAGTCTGCGCTGGCCGCACAACCACATTGTTGGTTTTGTCGTGTCGTGGCTCAAATGCCTTTGCAAATGTAAAACTTCGTATTTTGATAAGCCCCCGGACAAGTAAGCATAGACTTTCTGATGTAAGAACTGTCAAGTTTTACCTTCGATTGTATCACTAAACCTGCATGCGACAATAATAAGTGGCGTGTCTTGATTAGCGAACGCTGCAACAGGGCAGTCTCAAAGGTGATTGACGTATACTGAATTGACTATCTTAGATATGCAAATCCGTAAAACTGTTGGTTTGATAGCTAAAAGATATACGTCACAGCTTATTAATTAGTTCATTCATGAAATATAGAAAACATGATTTTGCCGCACGGATCAATAATCAAATGTTCCGACTTTAAAAGATGCATCGAAATGAAGGAAAAATAAGAGGTGAGAAGTTTGTTTTATAAATCAGAACTCCGCATGGCAAAATCACAGAACTTGTATTTACATGAAAACAAAACTGACTCTGCCGCGCGGATAAATTCTCAAAGTTTTCGGACTATTAAACATTAGGCCTACAGCTCATACATGTAACAGTTTTCCCTCGCTTTGCTGCGTGTTCGAATATCTTATTTTTTCTTTTCAAAGTTGTTTCCCAGGAAGCCAAGGAAGAATCATTGATGTGTATCTGCTATCTGAGCCCGGCACTGAGTCTGATGGCGTCCTTTCAGAATCGGAGAAATGATTTCTGTGATTGAAAATTTTACCTAAATACCCTATGTGTAAAATGGTCGCCTTTACTATAACAAACTTTTAATGTGTGTGGGTACACCTGCATATGAGCCACGACACGAGAAAACCAGCAATGTGGTTGTGCGCCAAGTGCAGACTCAGATCAGATTGGCCAGTTTGTTTTGGTTAAGAGTTGATCTTTAAATGTATTTGATCAAACTTTAGAAGTGAAAAGGATACATGGTATGTCCTTTATTGGTTGATATCGGGAAAGATCTGTCTTAAGGTGAATGGGCACACTTTTCGGGGAAGCAACACTGCCATTTTCATTTTTACATCCCTTTCTGAATGGAGCAAATCCTTTTCTTATTAAAAGTGTTGACCCTATGAAAATGACATCATTTGGATTCAAGCCGCGTCCTTGCCCAAACAAGCCTATATACTAATATGTAAAAACAGCATGATAGGCACATGTTGCAGGATAGGTGAATCATACGGTGTATGCTCTGACCAGACTGTACAGTAAACTGCGCAGATACACATAACACGCGGATCTTTTTTATAATAGCGTCCCAAAAGCCGAGTCGTCTTCCCCTGTCGACTGAGTAGATCCTTTTATAGACTGTCTCGAACGACAGCCACTTTTGCACGTATATAATGATTATTCGATCAAACTCGGATCAGCCTGTGCATATGCAATGTTAGCAAAATCACCTCGTTCCTGATCAACAATAAATGAAGTCTACAGCAAATAGCGAACACTCTGCTCAAATCAGACTTGCAGGCTGTTCTTAATATTCGCTATTTGCCCGTGTCTAAAGGTACTTCTTTCTCACGTCGCGACTCAATTAAAATGACAGCTCAGGTAGGGGTATTGACCAGTATTACCAGTATGTACACGGGCGGCGAATTATGTTATCTTTATTGCCTGAGTGTCGTATACTTGCAGATTGTCTCATCTTTACCCCTTAGTGCTAAACTATCACCGCCGTTTTAAACCACCAGGAACTCTGCACTTTTCTATCAAATAATAATAATAACAATGCCTTATCTCATTTATATAGCGCATTATTTACGCAGTCGGGCTTGACTGCTTATCCTTTTTTACTATTATTATTCGATTGATTTCACCGTATTTTGTAACTTCACAGTTGAAGAGCATTGCCACGTGCTTGGTGGTTTATGCGTTAATAATACCGCTGACAGGTGCCGTTAAGTTTGTGACAAGACGGTTTGCTTTGAAGCTAAACTACCGTTGTACACCTGCACTTTAGTAGCGGAGAAAACCGTTATCCTGTCTAATTCAGTTTAAAAAGAGAAACATTTCAGACAGTCAGATTTTGCGTAAATATGAAACGGGCTGTATGCACATCGACCTACATTTCATCATCAAACGTGAAAGTTAAAAGGCTTTTCGTAATGATCTGTGTTTAGACGTTTTTTTTACACTGATAGGACTATGGAGACTTTAATGTGCCAAAAAGAAGACAACAAAATTTACATCTGCAGAATTTCAAAAAATGTCTCGTCCAAGCGATATCATATTGAGAATTCGAACACTAGAGGGCAAACAGTGTAGATTCAGATGAGGTGGCTCATTATGAGCCACTTTATCTGGTCCTACACTGTTTGCCAATTCAACAATTTTAATTTTTGGCACTTTAAGGGTTAACAGGCACCCTTGTCTGTATTTTTCTTCTTCAGATCGGCTCTGGCAGAGTCTGAGCTGGAGTATAATGCTGAACATGTGAGCACTTCAGTGTATTTAAGAGTTCCTGTGACACATTTGCCATCAAGTTTACATCAGTATTTAGGTAAGTTCTGACGGGCACTTTGCCTTAGTTTATTTTCTACTCATATGCCCAAGGTTATTTCATCCTCATACGTATTTCAGCTTGTCCAGTTTTAAAGTTTGTGGTATGGTAATACCAAAAAGGTATGTTAATCATCATTTATGTCAGTGCTTTTCAGAGACCCATAACAGGGTAAAAACATGAAAATGACCACCTTGAAATATCATTATATTAGATGCTCTTTCTTTGTTGGAAAAGTCTTACAAGTGAACTTGTAAAAATTTCCAACTAAGATACAGTATCTAATATAATGGAAGATATTTCAAGGTATTCAAAAACCATATCATAAGTCCAACGAGTCATGAAAGCCATACAAGTATGCACACACACACTGAAGCCATAAATTCCTGACATAATGCTGGTTGCAAGAGAATGAACTAGTAATTTGACATAATTTTTCATCACACTTAAATGCTAGCTCAGATTTACTTCATCACAATATTTGAGGAGCAGGGGTAGTGTAGTGGATAACACACTGGATTACCAATCCAGGGGTCGCAAGATTGATCTCCCGCGTGTGTGGTCTTTTAGAGGAGACTTTTAACTGAGGTCCTGTCTCTGTATGATCTAGTTATTGGCGGGACGTTAAACCTGAGCTCATACACTCACAACATTTGGATGGAATGTACACTCTGTCATAATATTTTCAGCCATTGCACAAAAAATAGGGGTCTGATAGGGGTAAACTGTTAGGAAAAAAACCTATCAGTTTTGGCTCTGCAGGTGATTTAGTATCTAACTGTCACAACTATTTCAGATAACAGTAAGCAGTTGTATGCTGTTTTGTGGACCACCACACCTTGGTCTCTGCCTGGTAATCAAGCTATCAGCTATGGAAAAAATATTAGGTGAGAACTTCCCCATCTGACTTTTGAATAACTGCAGAAAAGAAAACATGTTGGCGGGGGCAAAATTTTTGACGATATTCAAATTATTTCACCCAATAATAAATCCAGATACCAGCTAGAGTTTAATGCAGCTTGAGTCATAGTTCAGGAATTATTTCTCCAAAGAGTTGCAAATCCAATAAATAAATGACTGCAATAGCAGAGATATGACCAGTTAGAATAGGTTCTGCATTGTTTGGCATTACATCTGGCATTTTTTTGTCTTGTCTGTCACATGCAGAAGCGAGACTTGGGTATTACTGTTTGGTGGTGTTAGTGATGTTAAAGGCCATGGTATGATAAGGCCCATATTTGGCCCTCAGAAATTTCATTTTTCAAAAGTTCTTTTTCGTAATATAGGTGTATACATTGGAAAGTTCCAACCTTGAATGTAAACAGCAAACACAAAAATAATCAGTTCTTGCGTAGGAAAAGTGTGTTTTCTATCTGAACATACCATACCTCCAGTGGATTTTGACGATAATGATGAATTTGGTAGCATTTGTGGTTTTCAAAATATATGAGCCCGGTCTCCAGCACATTTTATATTTTGTATGCAGACAAAGTTTTGATATAATAAGATGCTATGAAAATATTAAATGTGCTGGAGACCGGGCTCTATGTTAATTTTTAACTTTTTGTTGCAAAACTGGCAGCGTTTGGAACATTTTTCTGGTTTTCTCAACATAAAAACGCCAATATCTCTGCTCATAGACAAAATAAACATATGTTGTAGATATTCATATTTAGCGCGCCTTCGCAAAGCAAAGTAGAGCTTATGCTATATCCCCAGGTGTCGTTGTCCGAGTCAGCGTCCACGTCCTTGTTCACGTCTGCATCCATGTCTGTGAGCAGTTTAACCTATGTTAACCACTTGCGTTTAGGTCTTTTTCTCACAAAGTATAAGGACTAGAGTAATGAAACTTGGTACACACTTACATCAGCATGTGTTCACTTGAATGTATGCACCATGTATGACCTTGACCTACTGGTCATGGTCTACTGACTTGGAAAAAAATTAGGTTAATATAGTGTAATCTATGTTAACCATTTACGTTTAGGTCTTTTTCTCACAAAGTATAAGAGCTAGAGTAATGAAACTTGGTACACACTTACATCGGCACATGATCTCCTGAATGTATGCACTATATATGACCTTGATCTACTGGTCATGGTCTACTTACTTTGAAATAATTTAGGTTAATGTATGTTAAGCATTTGTGTTCAAGTCAGTTTCAAAGTAGTTATAAGGGTTAGAGTCATGATATTTGGTCATTACTTGCGTGGACAAGAACATTTTAACATCACCAGCCATGTATGGATTTGACTTGCATCTTGTGTTTACTGACTCAATCATATTTCTCAGTCCCTATATGGATTGCAATCATTATACTTGACACTCATATACATTTGGACAAGAGCCTTTCAATATCACCATTCCTATGAGAGTCAAGCACCTGTAAGGTGCACTTTGTTGTTTTCTGACAACTCTTGTCATAGTTAGAATGCAAGAAATAATTTGGTACACATTTAATTTTGATCTGTTGGAATTCTTTTGGTTAGTGTCTCTGGACTTGCAAACTTGAGTGGGTGGGGTACCAAGACAGGGCCTTATTAAGTGTACATATGCTCAGCAGTATTACCTAAGGTATAAGCATTTCATCAAAAGCCTAATATCAAGAGCTTTCAAAAGCAATTGTAATTGTCATATTTCTTTAAAGGAAAAGTTATTAAACTCATTTTTTCTTGCAATTTTGCTTGATATTATTGAAACAAGATAGGCATATCAGAAATCATGTTATTCTGGGAATTCAGAAAGCCGAAACATATAATTTATGTTTGTTCCCATACACACAAATAGTAAGCAATAGAAACCATTCAATTTTAAGAGATTTTGAATGGGGGCCAAAAACGGCCCAAATCATACCAGGTCCTTTGTATCAGGTTTTTGTCGAGCCCACTTGCGGTGAGCGAGACATAGTTGTTACAATGTCAGTTCGGTGTATGTCCGTGCGTGCGTGTGTAAGTGCGTGCGTGCGGCCGTCCGGATTTGTCCGGGCCATAACTTCTACATTTATGGATGGATTTCAAAATGATTTGGCACAGTTGTTCTCCTTGATGAGTAGAAGTGCCATTTGAAACATTTGTTCATGTAGGTCCAAGGTCAAGGTCACACTTGAAGGTCAAATGATAAAATGGCCATAAATTGAGCTTGTCCGAGCCATAACTTCTACATTTACTGATGGATTTCAAAATAATTTGGCACAGTTGTTCTCCTTGATGAGTAGAAGTGCCATTTGAAACATTTGTTCATGTAGGTCCAAGGTCAAGGTCACACTTGAAGGTCAAATGATAAATTGGCCATAAATTGAGCTTTTCCGAGCCATAACTACTACATTTACGGATGGATTTCAAAATAATTTGGCATAATTGTTCTCCTTGATGAGTAGAAGTGCCATTTGAAACATTTGTTCAGGTAGGTCCAAGGTCAAGGTCACACTTGAAGGTCAAATGATAAATTGGCCATAAATTGAGCTTTTCCGAGCCATTACTTCTACATTTATGGATGGATTTCAAAATAATTTGGCACAATTGTTCTCCTTGATGTTTAAAAGTGTCTTTTGGAAAATTTATTCAGGTAGGTCCAAGGTCAAGGTCACACTTGAAGGTCAAATGATAAAATGGCCATAATTTGAGCTTGTCTTAGCCCTGACTTCAACATTTACGAATGGATTTCAAAATAATTTGGCACAATTGTTCTCTTTGATGAGTAGAAGTGCCATTTGGAACATTTGTTCAAGTAGGTCCAAAGTCAAGGTCACACTTGAAGGTCAAATGATAAAATGGTCATAAATTGAGCTTGTCCGAGCCATTACTTCTACATTTATGGATGGAT
Organism: Ctena decussata; assembly: GCA_963989385.1. Classification (NCBI taxonomy): domain Eukaryota; kingdom Metazoa; phylum Mollusca; class Bivalvia; order Lucinida; family Lucinidae; genus Ctena; species Ctena decussata. The sequence goes on along the minus strand of OZ022499.1, from coordinate 87,442,163 downwards.
TTCAAAAGAATTTGGCACAATTGTTCTTCTTGATGAGTGGAAATGTCAAGTGACATAAGTGTTTGGGTAGGTCCAAGGTCAAGGTCACACTTGAATGTCAGATATTGTAATTGTCATAAATTGAGCTTGTCTGGGTCTTCACTTCTACTTATTTTCCTTTTTGAAAATTTAAAAAAAAAAAAAGAAAATGCCGGCTAAGCATGATGAGCTTTGGCTTCTTTCTAGAGTGAAGCAGTTACTAAGTCTTGACATGCTTATAGGCCACTATAGCAAACAGAGGGCTCGACCAGTTGTCCCTGGACAACCTTCTAGTCTGGTAAAGCTCTGTCTTGTGACAGTGGGCTGTCAGACAAGGCGTAGCCTTATGTATAGGTCAGTCGCACAATGGTGGCAGTGTTTTGTTTACAGTTTTTAATGTCAACAGTACCAGTATTATCATTACAGTGCAGTTCATGTAACTTTTTCATGTATGCTGATGAAAAAAATTCATGGTTTACTGGCAGTTCTAATGTATGTAAAATATACCATTTGAGGCTTAAAAACAGGAACTGCTTCTAATTCAAGAATATCAATGATAATAGCAGTGAAGTAACAAAATTATTCAAATTTATTCTTTTCATGCCCTCGAGTTGGGTAAGCTGAACTCTGCTGTATAGCTAATTGGTCACCAAATCAAAATAAAAACAAAATAATAACAGTGCCAAGTTATTGCGTCCACACTATTGCTTGTTTAGATTTTCCAGAAAGTTAATTAAACTTGCTGCAGTAAGTGAAGGATAACTGCATTTGTTCACTCATCAATGTCTAGTATCAAATGAAAGGGACCTAGGCGGGTGTAGACCCCTCACATCAGACACAGCAAACTGCAGCAGCTGGTTTCGGCATTTTTTTTTGCATAAAAAAAGGAATTTCTAAGCGAAAAATATAGTGGTAATGAAACAGTCTGTCCTTAGAGGTTGAACAGTCCTCTGAACATTAGTGAATTAACCCTTTCAGACCAGAAACCTGTTTTGGGGACATGCAGACAGTGCAGTCCCAGTTCAGATGCCACAGAATATGGTGTCTGTTCAGGGTCAACACTGTTTGCTGACTGGAATTTCTATGCACAATATAATAAAAATGAAATTGTTCACCAGAAGCACCTGAAACTAGAAATGGATCCATCCCGATAGTAAGGATGGACTAGTCTACTGGTCAAAAAGGTGCTTAAGGTGATCAGGGGTGATTAGGATCTTGTGTGTACATTGTGTGTACCAGTTTTAGCTTACCTTAGCCGAAGGCTCACAGGTGAGCTTATAGTATAGGCAGGCATCCGTCGTCCGTCCGTCGTCCGTCAATATTTTCAAACGACATCTCCTCTGAAACTACAAGGCCCATTGTTACCAAATTTCGTATATGGCATCTATAGGCAGGGGGAACCAATAATACTGTTTTTTATCCAAATCGCTTCAGAACTTAGGTTGCTATGGCAACTTAAAGTTTCCATTGACTTGTATGGGGAAAATTGAAAATTTGCATTTATTGCTATGTCACTGCAGATATTTTGACAAAACTTTTACAGAAATGTTCCTTGGGTAGTCCTCTATCAACCACATGAAATTAATGTAGATTGCACAATTTGGCTGGTTGCCATGGCAACCTAAAGGTTAAAAATAGAAAATAGATTCAAAGATCATCTCCTCAGAAACTGTGCAACCAATAAAGCTCAAACTTCACTGAAAGGATCTTAGTACTAGCTTCTATAAAAGTACTGTTTTTCTTGGCAATTGCTCTAGCAGTTTGGTTGCTATGGGAACTTAAAGTTACCATTGACTTTAAATGGCAAAATAGAAAATTTGCATTTATTGCTATGCCACTGCAGATATTTTGACAAAACTTTCATAGAAATGTACCTTGAGTAGTCTTTAACCAGCCATGTTAAATTTAAGCAAATTGCGCAATTTGGCTGGTTGCCATTGCAACCGAATAGTTAAAAATAGCAAAATATTAAAAAATCATCTCTGCAGAAACTGTGTGGCCAATAAAGCTCAAACTTTACAGAAAGAACCTTAGTACTAGCCTCTATAGAATAACTGTTTTTCATGGCAATTACTCCAGCAGTTTGGTTGCTATTGCAACTAAGAGTTTCCATTGACTTATAATGGGGAAAATGGAAATTGGCAATTTTTGCTGTCTCATTGCATTTATTCAGATTTTCTTTCTACAGAAATGTTTCTTGAATAGTCCTCTACATTTCATATGAATTTCTCCAAATCGCTGAATTTGATTGGTTGCCATGGCAAAATATAGGGTAAATTTTCGAGAGAAAAAAAAAAAAAAAAAAAAAATGAAAAAATCTTCTGCTCAGAAGCCGTATGGGGGATGAAGCTGATATTGTGCAAACATGTTGATGACAGAAACCTCTACATGAATTTTGTTTTCTCTTCCAACCCCATAAGAACTTTGGTTGCTATGGCAACATATAGTTTCCATTGACTTATAATGGGAAAAGTGAAGCCATGAAGAGGATGAAGCTGATACTATGGATACATATTAATATCATTAGCCTCTACCTAAAGTATGTTTTATATTATCATTGCCCATGTGAGCTGGTTGCTATGGCAACTTAAAGTTTCCATAGACTTACAATGGGGAAAGTGGACATTTGGTATTTATTTCTGTGTTACTGCAGATATTTTGACAAAAGCTTTACAGAAATGTTCCTAGAGTAGTCCTCAATCAGCCATATGAATTTTGCCCAAAGACATGATTTTGATTGGTTGCCATTGCAACTGAAAGGCCAAATTTTCAATTTTTTCATTTTTTTTTTTGCCAAAGATCTTCTCAGAAGCCATTAAGGGGGGATAAAGCTTATTTTTTGCATAAATGTTTGTGATATTATCCGGCACATAATAGGTGTGTTTTATTGCTGTTGTGGATGTTGTTTTGTTGCTGTGGCAACTTAGTTTTTTCAACATAGCCTCAGTGCTCAGGTGAGCAATATAGGGCCATTGGCCCTCTGGTTAATTTCTTCCAGTTCCAGATAAACTTTTTTTTTTTTTTTTTTTTTTTGAGGATAATTCTGGGATAATTTTTTTTGTTTCTCAAAAGACATTAGGCTATGTGACTCCTCATTAGATTAGAGTTGCCTTCTAATGAGGAGTTGCAACTTCCTTTTTATGAAGAATGAGCAGAAATACCTTATTTATTCTAGTATAAGACAGAAGTTTTCCCTTCTAAAATGTCTTATAAGCTGGATTTAGATTTTTGGGACTATTTTGAAAGAGAAAAACACTAGTCTTATACCAAAATAACCTTAGACTGTTCATTCTAGAAGAGCAAACCCTGTAGTTTAATTAAATAAAAAAAGATGTTAAAATGATCATCAAACCTAGTCTTATCTGGAAATTTTGTTTTCATCAACTTCAGCTATTGTTTGTTGGAAGACAGAAAGACCAAGGAAGTCTACATATGTGAGGAAAGTTTTGCCAACAAGTTAGTCTCCCTACTTAAGAAAGATTTGTTTCAAATAGCAGTAGTTAAAGGTAAGAACAATTGCTACTGGTAGACTGATATAATCCCAGATGGTGGAGGTATTGAATTTTGTATCTGTAGAAAATGTCTTTTGCTCTATCAAAACATATGTTGTGGTCATTAAAACTGCATTGTAGAAGAGAGACTGTTCTAATGAGGGGTTGCAATAGTGTTTATGGCCAGTCAGTGGAATGTATGCCACTTATTGTTACAAAATTTATCCTCGTCGTTTAGAGCTCTGTTTGAAGGAAATGTATGTCATGGGACTTCTTTAGGATTACATCAATTCATAATATCATATGTAGTTTTCGTTAGGTGAATGGGGACACTCTTACGTTTTTCCGCCATTTCTACAAAGAGGAACAGCATTTCTGACTTCCTTTTAGCCCCTTATTTTGCTTCTCTATACAACAAAGCCCTTCCAAAATTGGGTTAAATCTTGAAAAAATTTGATCGGGAACAGATTCTTTCTTTTAGAAGTTTGCCAGAAATATGAAAGGATGAAAACTGTACATGCAAGAGTTGCCTCCCCTTAAAGTGTATCCTTTTCATCCTAAGAAAAATAAAGAAAATGAATTGTTATATACTTGCTTTAAACTAAAACTAAAAGAAATGCTAAATATTATTAAAAGTGGAACACAGAGCTCTAGCAGAAGTTACAACACAGCAGCTTCAAAACTGAAACATGAACATTGAATAGAAATATCACCCAAGCCAAGGCCATGTATTTGAACAAATGAGCCGCGACTTGAGAAAACCAACAATGTGGTCGTGCGCCCAGCGCAGACTCAGATCAGCCTGGGCATTCACCCAGGCTGATCAGACTCTTCGCTAAGCACTTAAAGGGTAGCTAAGGGTCTAAGCTACCTCCTTGCGGACAGCGAAGACTCTGATCAGACTGGGCGAATGCCCAGGCTGATCTGAGTCTGCGGTGGGCACACAACCACATTTTTGGTTTTGTCGTGTCGCGGCTCAAATGAAGATGTATGCATACTCCTCCTTGGTTTGTCCACCATTTTATCAAGGAAGACATGTTTAGCAGGCATATTTATTTTTTTAGTATGTATATAGCTTTTCCAGTGGGAGCTAATCTGAAAAGCAAAGACTTTGCTCTTTTAGAAGGCAAAATTTTAGCTTGCACTGTTGTGAAATAATTCTCTTGTCTATAATGTTAGGTGAGACATGTTTTCTGTGTTAAATAGTTTCCATGAAGCTGTTATGAACAGATAAATCATATTTCCACAGGTTCCAGTCTGTATTCAATGAAATATAGGCATCCTCTGAGTGGGGAAGAGTTACCTTTCTTGGAAGGAAGTCATGTGACTGCAGATAAGGGCACAGGATTGGTCCATACAGCTCCTGCACATGGACATGATGATTTTCAACTTGCCCTCACTCACAACATTAAAGTTGTAAGGTTGACTTTTGATAGTTATTTGTCACCTTCACATTCCATAGATCAAGTACTTAAATAGGGATCCAAATGTTTAGCTCACCTGAGCAGGAGGCTCCGGGGGAGCTTATAGTATAGGCAGGCTCCATCTTAGTCATCATCCTTTTTCGTCCACAATTTTAAACGACTTCTCCTCTGAAACCGCTGGGCCGATGCAAAGTAAATTTCATATATAGCATCCAGGGCTTGTGGGAACAAAATATTGTTCAAATGGTCTGGGTCTTATGATCAACATGGCCGCCACGTTCATATATGGTAAAAAGCTTTTAAAATCTTCTTCTCCAGAACCAATAGGCCGATCGCCATGAAATTTGGGATGTAGCATTGGGTTATCAAGTACTACCTAAATTCTTCAAATTATGACCTTGGGTTGACCTTGACCTATTTTAGGGTAAGGTCAAATTTGCTTTCTGTAGCTTTTTTATGAGAAAATGCTAGAACATAAGATTTCTTTGAAACTGTTGAAGATTTTGACCTGAAAATTGGTATGTACAGTCATGTACAGTCATCTTAATGAGTACATGAAAATTTATTGGTAAAAGAGGTCAAGGTCATTCTTTGAAGTTGACCCTGGTCTCTCATATTTTGACAATTTCACACATCTCTTCAAAAGCCACAGGGCCAATTGTAACCAAATTTCATGCAGAGCCTCTTGGGGGGGGGGGGGGGGGGGGGAGGTAACGAAAATTTGTTCAAATGGTCCTAGTCACATGACCAACATGTCTGCCAAACCCATATATGGTGAAAACCTTTAAAAATCTTCTACTCCAGAACCAATAGGTGGATGGCCTTGAATCTTGGTATGTAGCATCAGGTACATGAGTACTACTAAGAATGTTCAAATAATGACCTTGGGTAGACATTCACTTTATTTACGGTAAGGTCAAATTTGCTTTCTATAGCTTTTATATGGGAAAATGCTAGAACAAACTGTTGAAGATTTTGACCTGAAAATTGGTATACACAGTAATCTTAATGAGTACATGAAAATTAATATGTACAAGAGGTCATGGTCATTCTTTTACCTTTGACCCTGATATCTCATATTTTGAAAATTTCACACATCTCCTCAAAAGCCACTGGGCCAATTAAAACCAAATTTCATGTAGAGCCTCTAGGGGCTGAGGGAACGGAAATTTGTTCAAACGGTCTGGGTCACATGGCTGCCATGCCCAAAATGAATGGCAAAAACCTTTACTAATCTTCTTCTCCAGAACCAAATGATCGTTGGTATATATTATCAGGTACTTGAGTACTATCAAGATTGTTCAAATGATGAACTTGGGCTGATCTTGACCTTTTTTAAGGCAATGTCAAGTATGGAAAAATGCTAGAACATAAGATTTCATGGCAGGTTTAGAAGATTTTGGCCTAAAAATTGGTACATACAGTCATATTTATTAATACAGGGAAGATTTACGGGTACAAAAGGTCAAGGTCATTCTTTGACCTCTGACCCATGTCTCTCATATTATAACAATTTCAGACATCTCCAAAAGCCACTGGGTTAATTGTAACCAAATTTCATACACAGCCTCCAGGGGCTGAGGGAATGAAAATTTATTCAAGTGGTCTAGGTCACATGACCTACATGGGCACCATACTCAGGTGAGCGATTCAGGGCCTCATGGCCCTCTTGTTTTCTTTTTTTATACCCTGCCAATGTTAGTGGCTGGGATTATATTTTCATGTTACCCATCTATGTGAGTATCTGACAGTCAATCTCTCAGTGCTTAGTTTCTGATTGAATACTTGAGTATTTATTCAGGGATTCCATTTAAATTTGCAAATGCATTTGTAAAGAGGATATCAGGCATGTTTACATCATTTCTGACACTTACAGCACTTTTTAATGTCAAACAAGTGTTTTTTGGCCTGTAGTGCCTCTAATATTTAGTATATACTGGTGAAAATGTAGAAAATCACAAAGAAATAGATATAAGCTCACATTCAAAAGAGATTCTCCTGAAACTTAGAGCAAAACGTTTAAGTAATTAAAGTCTCCATATTCCTATAAGTGGTAAAATCGCCTAAACGCAAATCATTATGAAAAGCGGTGCAACATTCACGAATGGTGACAAAATGTGGGTTGAATTGCATAAAATATGTCAGATTACTAGCAAAAAGTAGAGAAAACGTAATTTTGAAACATTTGAAATCGCTCAACAAAACACAATTTCTGTTCCTGGTTTCCCGTCGAGCGATGCAGTATAAACAAAGGCAAGACAATGAATTGGGTTTCAGGCTTGTACGTTGTATTTTTACAATTTTATTCAAGCTAATAAAACGAAAGTAGGTCATTTTAGTTGCCAACTAAAATGACCCAAATACTTTTTCAAACCCTTTTTATGTGAAACTCAAGGGTGTTTTATTAGTTTAAAGCTGGCTAATCATGGTCATTTGCAATGACGAAACTATGGTGAAAAGCTTGCAGCGATTCCCCACGATAAAATATTTCATGCTGATAGAGCTATGGGGCCTTTAAAGCTGCCTGGGCTGGTCACAATTTCCCCCTTTGAACGTCTGTCCCTGTGATGGGCTTATATTCATGATTAAATTCCTGAAAAAAGAAAAACCTATTGAAAAGTTAGAATTCAAAGATATTTTCCTGAAACTTCAGTGATTTTTTTTTTCTATATAAGTGGTGCCCATAAAAGGCACCAGTCCCAATTCAAAATAGTATCTTTTTTTTCCCAACTGCAAGTTGAAAAATTCCCAATTGCAGGAAGAATTTTTCTAGGTACCATCTTAAAAGCATAGATTTACTTGCTTGCTTAGAGGAATGTAGGACATTTCGGCCATGGACATTTCGGCCACGGACATTTCGGCCTAGGACATTTCGGCCATGGACATTTCGGCCTAGGACAGTTCGGCCACGGACATTTCATCCACGGACATTTCGGCCACGGACGTTTCGGCCAAAGTTAAACAAAAGGGGAAATGAAACTATGCTACCTTTAACAATCAAAAGTACTCAGATTATTTTTATTTTTGACACACATGGCACATAAATGTGTGGCTGGGCTCAAAATAACTCCAACCATATCTCTTGAGGGCATAAAAAGGGGTGCATCGCAAGTGATATTGAATCAAACGTATGTATACACATCAAGATACTATAGGCATCACATAATTGAAAAAGGCCAAAATGGCCCATGGGTTGGGGTTGCAATAGTGCCAGACTATGGTCAAAGTAACCTTATAAGTGTTTATGGGTCATAAACCTAAAATTACACTAGACATAACGTCATATAGGGCCCTAGCTAAAGTAACTGAAATCAATGTTCATATTGTTTTTGCCTTAATATGCTCACAATGACCTATAAGATGTTGAATGTCCTTAAAATATTAAGAAAGCAATAACAAAGTGGAGTTCATTAAGACTAGCTTAAGTTACTCAGATGGCCACTTAATTCAATAATAAAAGGTATTTTTTGGATAAAGGCCGAAACGTCCACCTTTGACAATTTCTGTGGCCGAAATGTCCATGGCCGAACTGTCCTAGGCCAAAATGTCCTAGGCCGAAACGTCCGTGGCTGAAATGTCCAAGCACCGCTTAGAGAACTGGCAGATATATAGCTATAATTGAATGTAAATACTATATATTCATTTTCATGTCCCCTATCCTACCACTTGAGGCTAAGTAAAGGTGTTTCTGAAATTCCATATTTTAGGAGAAGACAACATGATTTTTCCCAGTTCCATGGGCACTGGCACCATTCTCAAAAAAGTGAAAAAAATCACTGAACTTACTGCAAATGATCAGAGTAAGAAAAGCTTCCTGTGGTGATCAAAAAATTTGACACATAGGGATTATTTTCCCCTGCCCAGCAGCTATATTAATTCATAAAATGAGACAAACAAATCTATATGTATATAAAAATCATCATTAGGCAGTATACCCATTTTACAAACTTATTGTCTGCTCTCGGTTGTCTGGGTGAAGAGAGGTAAATTGTTTTGCTTGTAATTGCAGAAATGTCTTCTTGATAAAACTGGTGCTTATACAGAAGAGGCTGGCAGTGATCTAGCCGGTAGATTTGTGGCTGATAAAACTACTGAAGAATCAGGTTAATTTAGTGTTCTTTCATGATTGTAAGAACTCTGAGGGTGGTTGCTGGGTCTTTAGTGAAAATTCTTATGGTGAAGGAATTTCTCCCCTATCACCACCACCTCACCAGACCACCCTACAAGACCACCCTACAAGCAATTTGTTATATTCTCTCTCTGCAACTTGTTTTACCTGTTATTGTATTCACTCTCTGCTTTTTAAACTTTTGTGGTTTTTGTGGTTCTGGCATTGATGGATGGATGAATGACTTGCGATTTTACTTCCTTTTCAACAGTATTTCATTCATATCAACACGATGTGAGGATGATAAAGGCTGTATGCAATGGAACCCTGTTTACGGTAGGAAAGATTCTCGCCTCAAGTGGGACTTAAACCGGTATTACTCAGTCAGTAGGCCAGCACTTAACCCACTGAGCTACCGGGGCTCCTTTGAGGTCCTGGCAGAGAATGCAACTTGAACCATTTAAATGAGTAGGAGCCAGCAGGCTGGTGATGAGAATGTAATACAGACACATACCATAAGATTATGACAGACATCAGTGATACTGTAAATTGTGAAATTTGAGCATAAGCTTATATGACAGAGTAAAAGGAAAGTGTCACAAAGTTTTGAAGTCCAGTTCTCTAATTGACTCTGTGCGTTGAAATATTCTGATAAATTTCATGACAATTTATGGTTGTATATGTAGTCAGTAATCTGCATCTGCAAATTGTATTTATCTTTTGTATAGTGCTACAGTTACTTGGAGACAATTTCATAGAGACAGAAAAGTTCACTCATAGCTATCCATACGACTGGAGGACAAAGAAACCTGTGATAATATGTGCCAGCAGGCAGTGGTTCATTAATACCAATGCTCTGAAAGAAAAGGCCCTGGTAAGAAGAAACTTACATTCATTTGTAAGTTCCACTTTTCCTCTTAACACAATATTTCAAACAAGATATACGTCTTTACAAACTGCTTTGACTAGATCCAGAAATTAGTGCTAAGCATGTTTCCTTTATATATTGTTAGCTTGCCTGTATGAAAGTACAGGAAAAGCTGTTATTATCATGCCGGCATTGCCGACCATGGCGAGGTGCTGTCAGGCAAGCTATCATGTATGCGGACAGATCTTGTTCAAAAGTCTTGTATATTTTCTTATACTAGCAGCAGTGTAACAGATATTACACAAAGCCATGACTTTCGCATTTAATATGACATTCTGGGCCAAAATTTTCAGAAAGAACAATGTCAATAGTTAATGAGACATTACATTTTCAGATTCATTGTACACAAAAACATTGCCAGGTGTTTGCTAGAAAAATTTGAGGAGTTTTTGCATAGCAAACATTTTTCTGCAAAAAATATATTTTCATGTGAACTTTCAGGTGTAAGAAAACTTAACACATCCATGACTGTTAAGCTAACAATGTTTTGAACAACTGGGTCCATAGTTTTAAAACAGTTGCCATATTTGCTCATTATATGAATATTTTATACATAACCAACAATGTTATTTGAAAATACAGTTTATTATTATGTTAATACTACATATTCATAACAAGAAAAACTTAAATACAATAAAAGTAACCATATCTTAAAAAGCTATCATTATTTTTGGCTCTGCCATTCTAGGGGCCGCTTCCTCATAGTTTGACCCTCAATTGCATAACTGAGACCTGGGGGTAGCCTTGTAACCATTGGGTGCTAAAGATGACAGCCTGAGGGGAGGCTTGACGGAGCTATCCCAGGCATTAGAGAGGCTTGAATAATGAAACAATGCAAGGGGTATTCCCGTGATACCTGAGGGGAGGCTTGACAGAGCTATCTCAGGCTTTAGAGTGCCCTTCACAGGGAGATCCTGTGATGCCTGAGGGCAGGCTTGACGGAGCAACTCAGGCTTGAAAGAGGCATGTAATGGAGACCTGAGGGGAGGCTTGACGGAGCTATCTCAGGTCTCACAGAGGCTTGAATACCTTCACAGGGAGATCCTGTGATGCCTGAGGGGAGGCTTGACGGAGCAACTCAGGCTTGAAAGAGGCATGTTATGGAGACCTGAGGGGAGGCTTGACGGAGCTATCTCAGGTCTCAAAGAGGCTTGAATACCTTCACAGGGAGATCCTGTGATGCCTGAGGGGAGGCTTGACGGAGCATCTCAGGCGTGAAAGAGACATGCTATGCAGACCTGAGGGGAGGCTTGACGGAGCTATCTCAGGTCTAAAGAGGCTTGAATGCTATTGAATGGAAAAGTTCCATGGCGGCCTGAGGGGAGGCTTGACTGAGCTATCTCAAGGCCTAAGTGATGCATGAATACCCGAGACCTGATCAGGCTACTCCCAGGTATGTTTAAACCACACCATGATTTTGGGGGTTAATAAAGGCCAAACGAGTTTGATGCTAATCAAATGAGGCCCCCAAAATGTAGAACCAAGAAGAAAAGGGAGGAAGTAGTTAAGACAAAACCGCCCATAGTGGACCCTGAAACTCATCTGCTACCGGATATTTGATTTATTCCCGGATATGACAGTTTCTCTTCAAAATTAGCTGTGTGTCGGAATGCTGAGATTACTCAAGGCGTTCTCTACTGTACATCCGGGAACCTTTATGTATCTCACATAGCACCATGAGTTCCAACGACCCAACATTTAATCAGATGATCTTCAACTTTGGCAATGGCTGCTGTTGTAGCAGCCCAAAAACGAAATGAATGTCCACCATAATTTGATTGTGTATTGGCCAATCGCTTCAAGATACTCCATAGTATGACAGAAACAACTTTCTGCTAAATCGTTGCTTTTGAGAGTCTAGAAATAATGGGGCTGCACACTTCTCTGTCTTGGGGGGCAGTTCACTTCTAAGTATCTTGCCACGCTATGGCTAACCTGGGAATCAATCCAAATAGTCGGACAGCTGAAAACTTTGCTCACTATGACAGTCTGTGCATATAATGGAATGACTACCCTATCAATAAGGCTTGAGACCAAGGCATGAAGTGTACAAACTCAAAGCCTTGGAATATTTATGCCAAAGTGCATGACTTGACACCTAAGGCTTGAGATATAGCTGTGAAAAGGTACTGTCTCTTGCAATGAATGCTGGATGATACTAGACGGCCTGAGAGAAAGGCATGAAATGGTATTGTCTCATGATTCCAGGTCAAGAGCTATAGGTGTGAAGCGATGCTGTCTCGGGGCCTTGGAACAGGCATGGAAACAGTGCAGACTGATAGGATTCAACCCAGAGGCCCGAAGAAGAGGCGTGAAATGATGTTGTCTAATGGCAAGGGCAGGCGTGAAAAACAGCACAGGAAAAGGGGTCATTCCTGAGCCTGAGAGCTAGGCGTGAAACGGTGCTGTCTCATGGCTGGAACAGGCATGAAGAACCAGTGCTCTCAAGGATAATCCCTAAGCCAGAGCACTAGGCATGAATGATGCTGCTCATGGCTCCAATCGGGCTTGAGATTAAATGGTTGCAAGTGTAGGATTATCATGAATTTGCAGACTCGGTGCAGACAGAACAGTATGAGACATGAATGCTGAGACATAAATGCTGATGGTGCTTGGGGTAAATTCCACAAACCAGGTTAGCCTGAACTGGTAATAAGTCAAACTGTTACATACCTGCTTGACAAGTGATATTTTTGGGAAAAGAAGGCCAAATAAACTGACAAAAGTATCTTAATCACGCAACAACGCCAAGCGCTTGAGCGAAACACAGACCAGACCATTCACAAGAAGCAGGGTGATATCACAATTTTGACACATCTTCATACACTAAAAGCAAATCATACAATTTCTTTTTTTCATACCTTCTAACACCTAGAGTTGCAGATTTTTCCTGCATGATAACCGCTGCATGATTTTCACCCGCACTGTATTAGAGTGGTTAGAGCCCTAGGCAATGTCGCAGAATGTCCCAGATTTGACTCTCAACTGGGACAAATGAGGCAAGTAATGTCAACCCAGCAGCAAATTGGTAAAGTTGGTACCTGTTTGAATTAAAAGATTAAAGGCAACAAAGGGAGTGGAATGGGCTTCTACCTCATATGCTATGCTGAAGGTGTGGTGGCCTCTAATATCCTCCATTCCCATGGCCACAAGGCACAAGAACAGTTAAATTTGTGTACTACCTTCACCGTAAAAATATCAGAAAGACTGTTTAAGTGCCTTTAAAGGTAAAAAACATTAACACAAAATAATAAACTATGGCCTTCACTACACTTCTGTCACCATAATCAGTTAAGTATCCCAGTGAACAGATCAAGGATACATATGTACAGGGTGGTAGCCACTCTCATAACAGAATTACATGTACGTTGAAAACGAAACGCCCGGCATAACTAGGGAACTGAAAGAATGCTCCACTACTAGATCAGGTATTTTACGCCCCTTCAAGTATACTAGCCGGTCACAAAAACCAGAGATAAAAAACCTTTATAGGAAAAAATGCTCTGGAACGTGAGTCGAAGCCATGCTAAAGCATACCTCAGGACAGGACGTCGACCTCATCCCAAAATAATGGATCTGTATACTGTGCCCAACAATATTCATATGCACAAAAATATCAAAAACTCTACTCTATAACAAGTAACAAAGTTGAAGTGAACTTTGAGAAGACTTTGCAAGAATGAACCATCAATGACCAAATTTGAATAAAAACAATTCAGTCACCTAACACACAAACAGGTGACCACATGAGGAATATTCTGTCCTAAAAACAAAGTTTCTTGCTATATCTAAAAGACACACATATGACTTATGAACAGTGCACCCTCCTTACAATGATGACGTTATTCCCAAACACTTAGAATTTGCTTTTACAGAGAATACAGAATACATACTCTGCACAATAGCCATTCAGAGCATATCAAAATGACATGTAGGAATTTGCTGTTGTAATGAAAGCAGTTATATGCCATTATAAAGAGGGTTGATTGTGTACTAATAAGTTGAATGACAGGTAGTGCCGAACCCACATACGGCTCTACCAGACTCTGTGCACTTAACTTTTTCAAATGGTGGTAAATACTAGTAGTAAACTTTATTAAGCGCATATTTCTGAGAATTATTATACAATTTGCAAGAACAAATTTAAAGGTTAAGCAGCAGAGAAAAGCTGCGTATGGTCATAGAAGGCTAAAGAAGCTAACAAGAGAAAACTAAAAGATAGTAAAAATATATGCATTTATCATAAATTGTCATGATGTGCACTGGTAAGCACATATGCACTCCTAGTGTATAGTGTACATGTCTATGAAGATGATGGTGAACTTCATACGAGAAATCACAGAAATGAGTTCAGGAAAGTTAACTTTGTTAATATTCATAACCATCTGAAGATTTACATCTGAAGATCATGTAGTAGTATACACAGCTGGACTTGTTTATTTACTGTCACTGTTCTTATTACCAGTTGAAACAACACAATGTCCATGACAAGCTTACTGCCTATGCCGTTGCATGTAGACTGATATGTATGGGGTCATGCCTCTGAGTCAATTTTAGTTTTTGATGTGACAGGACTCTGCAGCATGCACATTGGAGGTTTCTACTTGTACGATTGTCATGTTAACACATTTAAGTGTACATGCTGAATTGACAGGTTCCATCTGAATATGCTCGGAACACCAGAATGGGTGTTTGAATACTTGTTAAACATGAAATATTCCTGCAAGTAGCTGGAGCCACATGCAGCACAACTGTCATTCAGCTTCATTAATGTATTCCATCTCAAAGATTCTAAAATTCACAATAATGGTAATTGTCTACCAGCGGCAGCTGTCAGGCTTCCAGGACATGACCCTCACCAACATATATGAATATAACAACTGCAGTTATTGCATTAAATGTAGCACACGCCCGAGCAAAACCGAGAATACATGCTGCTCACAAAACTGCTTGAGAAACTGCAAGCACTTCAAAGGATTTTTATCTGGAGACAAGCTGATTCAACAATGTCAAAGTCACAACTGACCCAGGCTCTGCTACATAGTTCTACTTGATAATCTCTGACTGGTTGCCCTTAAGTATCCAGTTCTCCCATTGGTCAGATCTGATGACCAATAGGGAGAAACTCCTTTCTGAAATAACACCTTGCACCTGCACTCTTAGACAAAGAGACAGTTATATAATTCCAATACACACAGTCTACTGGCATTTAGAAAAGAATTCCATTCCCTAATAAACACCCTGCACCTGTAACTATGGACTGAGCTAATACACAAGCTAGACTGCAGGTGTCCAGAACACTTGCAGCTATTAAACATAAACAAAGTTAAGGCCCAGTCTGATCCTGGTCTGACCAGATCCAACCCTGATCATAATCTACATATACAGAAACTGGCTACAGTACATAACCATTGATAATGCTTTTCACTAATATAAATTTCATTATATGCTAAGACCTGTGGAAACACATTGTCAGGTCATAATCTCTCTCTGTCTGATCATGATCTACAGTGAGACAGACAACTATGAGTAAAAGTTATGTATAAACCACAATTATAAAAATTGCCATATAATGATGTTCATTATATGGCTTTGAAATTTCTGTAAAAATATTTTATGACGGCTTTGTTTCATGTCTGACTTGATTTGAGTGCTTAAAGTAGGCACTTGGCTAAAGGTCCCTTTTCATGCAATGACAGTCATTCGTAAAATGTGGTTGAAATAAGCATGTTAGGGAAAATATTTAGTGATAGCTAGTTTTGAATTGTGCATATTCACAGTACAGATTCTGTCATCATTTGTAGGAGTGTATAAACAATGTAGAAATCAAGCCAGCTTCCTCAGAGAGTGGTATGTTATCTATGTTAGAATCCCGACGCTACTGGTGTATATCTCGGCAGAGAGTCTGGGGTTTGCCTATACCGGTGTTTTATCACAAGGAAACTGAAAAACCTTTAATCACCAGGTAAAATTTATTGGCTAAAGTAAACCGTAGGTTGTGTTGACATACAGATATATCACTTTGACCTGACAGCTCTGTGCCCAGTTTTCAAAACTAAAACTTGGCCTTTTTGCAAACTGAGTGAGTGAGTGAGCTCGGGTTAAACTTCCCACCAACAACTAGGTCATATGAAGATGGGACCTTGGTTTTAAAGCCTAATTTGAAAGACCGGAGGAGCTTGCAACCCCTGGTTTGGTAGTCAAGTGTGTTATCCACTACATTACCGCCACTCTAAAAAAAAAGGTGAGGAGCTTTTTTGTATCTTGAAGAATCTCTCAATCATGAAATAATTGCAAAATTGCTAAATAAAGCACATGTGGAATAAAGTAGTGAACAGTATTCTGAAATAATTAGGACAGATGTCAAGTTTTATGGCTGTTCACAGTGGGTCTTCTACAGTTACATATAAACATGTAATCTGACTCGAACTCATGTAATCTGACTCGAACTCACTTGATGTATATCAAATCTCCTTCAGGTCAACAATTGAACATGTCAAGCAGCTGATATCTGAGTACGGTTCCGACAGCTGGTGGTCACTAAAACAGGAACAGCTTCTGCCCACATCACTTCTTGAAAAGGTACAGTTATAACATGTATCAGTAAAACTGCATTTTCCAGGGATACAGACTAGCGGTCGCCCACTCGCCCACTGCGAGTAAAAAATCGGGTGGGCGCCTAAAATTAAAATGATAGTCGCCCAGTTTGCGATCGTCAGCTGTCGACGTGTGTCTGGCGTGTTTTCAGCTTGGAGTAAAATCCGCAACCTTTAAGGGTATTGCTAACTTCCGCGCCGATATTGGCTATGAATATTCGGTGTTCCGTCATACTTGTGTGTTGCATTTTACTCCCTACCGAGAAACAACATGGCCGCCTCCTCGTAATGGAAGATAGACTGAAATCTGAACCGTTTATAAATTTTTCGCGCGTAATATGGCGATACATCGCTGGTGTTTCACATCCAGTTGCTAAAAGGAAACAAAACAAAACCATGAAGAAAGAAGGGTTTACTACAAAGCCTACGGAAACGGCGCAAATCTCGCGTAGATTCTGAATAAAAGATTCCCACATTTTAAATGTGGGCCCCTAAATTTCTGGCTGGGCGACTAAGTTTCAGTTTTTAGGGGCCCAGCTTGCTCCTGTGAAAAATGAGTTAGTCTGTATCCCTGATTTTCAGCTCATATGAAAGGCTTTTGACATGGCAGTTAGTCTTGTTCTCATTCTCAACTTCATACAAATAAAATGTTTAGGTTCTCAGTAGCCTTCTAGAGCCCCGGTAGCTCTGTGGGTTAAACTCTGGCCTGTTAGGCTAGTGGTCTGGGTATGAATCCATACTAGAGGCAGAAGTCTTTTCAACTGTAAATAGGTTTCCATTATCGCCCATTGGCTTGATATGACTGAAATACTGTTGAAATGGCCATAAAATCACAAGGCTTTCATCCAGCCATCATGTAGCCTTGAGGCCAGAGGGTCAGTAGGTTATTAGAGGCAAAACATAAGAAATCTGGTCCTCGCTTGAAGCTGTCTTTTCACACAGCTTCTGGACCGAATATCCTGCGGCGGATCCAGGTCATTAGAGGCGTAATTATATAAGCCGTGATTGATTCATATATTATGAAACTGTATTAGAACTGCCTCAAACATGTTGTGGTTCTATAACACAACTGTGTATGTCAGGCAGATTTAGTAAGAGTAGTTTGAGCCACGACACGACAAAACCAACAAAGTGGCATGAAATAACCTTGGAATTAAGGTGAATAGACTTTCAGAGGAAGAAACTCTGCCATTTAATTTTTGCATCCTTTCTTAAAGGGGGTCAACTCTTGCTGGAAAGAATTTGCCCGAAGATCTTCTAAGAGTAGATACCATTTTGGAAGGGTTTTGTTGTTCAGGAAAGCAAACAGAAGTCACAGAAATTTTTACGCTTTCCATTAATATGTATCCATACACCTCAAAATCAAATATTCCCTTGTGAAGGTCTGTATATTCTTATTATGACTGTTTTTCAGCAAGGTCTTGGTAAAAGTGAAGACTATGTTAAAGGTGAAGATATTCTGGATATTTGGTTTGATAGTGGAACATCATGGATGTCAGTTCTACCAGGTAAAACAGCTTCTTAAAAAAAAAAAAAAAGGGCACAGTATACAAAACTTCTTTGAAGGTACCATAAAAATTCAAAAAAATGGGACACCTAAATTAATGACATTCATTGTCCTAAATATGAAACAGTTTGGTTTTACAATGAAGTTCTGCTTCAAAAAGATGCTGATGGAATGGTTGAGTATAGACTCTGATCAGATCAGATAGATCCTTTAGGTCTGCACTGTTTGCTCAGACCTATTTGTACCAATGCTTTGAATTTTTATCCCTCTGCCAATAGTTTTCTCCATGTCCGTCTGTCCTTCTGTCCATCCGGAGCTATGTAACCACTGCACAGAATTTCATGAAACTTAGAATGAATATGTATCACCAGAAACCGCTGATGCACATGAAGTTTCATCAGACTGACTTCAGTAATGCATGAGTTATTTCCCTTGAATTGACTTAAAATCAATAGAATGAGCCATAACTACGTAACCAATTATCGAAACTTCATGAAACTTAAACTTAACTAAAACTAAAACTAAATATTTGTCATCATAACATGGTCATGCACATGAAGTTTCATCAGACTGGCTGCAGTAATGCATGGGTTATTGCCCTTGAATTGACTTAAAATCAATAGAATGAGCCATAACTATGTAACCTATTATCGAAACTTCATGAAACTAAATCTGATTATATATATATCACCATAACATGGTCATGCACATAAAGTTCCATCCGTATGGCATTTGTAGTACAGAGTTATTGCCCTTGAATTGACTTAAATCAATAAAATGAGCCATAACTAAGTAACCAATTACCAAAACTTCATGAAACTTAAACGAAGTATGTATGACCATGATGCTGTTATGCACATAAAGTTTCATCAGTATGGCTTTGGTAGTATATGAGTTACTGCTCTTGAATTGACTTAAAATCAATAAAATGTGCTATTACTAAGTAACCAATTACCGAAACTTTACGAAACTTAAACCAAGTATGTATGACCATAACGCTGTTATGCACATAAAGTTTCATCAGTATGGCTTTGGTAATACATGAGTTAATGGCCTTGAATTGACTTAAACTCAATAAAATGAGCCATAATTAAGTAACCAATTACCGAAACTTCATGTAACTTAATTTAAATATGTGTCATCATATCACAGTTACGCACATAAAGTTTCATTTGAATGGTATCAGTTGTGCAAGAGTTCTTGCCCTTGAATCAATTTATAATTGACAAATTCAGCCATAACTAAGTTGTTGATGAATAGAATTCTATGAAACTTATACATAAACAACAAATCAGGGCCACTTCGGCGGGGTATATAAATTCACCAAATTTACTTGATTGGCATTAGGAACTGTTGAAGCTCAGACCTGTCTGTGTAGATGTCAGATAGGATCCAGAGCATGTTGAGTTCCTCTGGACATTACTTGGACTATGCAGCCGGGCCAGGCAAGTGTTGACGCTTGTCTGAGTGAAAGGTGCAGCTTGTAAAAATGCTGTAAGACATGTCTTCTTGAACTATGGCTAAAATCCTGTAATGAAAGACACACCTTTAAGGGAAACAACTCCACCATTTTCTTTTTTGCCTCCATGGTCATTGCAGGGTCAACTCTTGAAACAAAAATCTGCCCTAGGAGCAAATTCTTACAAGAGTTGATCATATTTTGGAAAAGCTATCCAGTGAAGCAAACTGATGGTCAAAAAATTTGTTACTCTTTGTAAAAATAGAGAAAAATAAATCACCTTAAAGGGTCTGGAGACAGGTAAATCTGCCTTGGGTTAAGCTATAATATTCCAGACCTTCACTGGAGATGCAAAGTAGTAGAACTATGTCATGTTTGCAAGAAACTTTATATTTTTGTCACTGCAGGAATATGATAACCATCTATCAAATTTACTTGCTGAAATTGCCAGATTCTAATCTAAGCAGCAAGATGCAGATTTGCAGTTAATCATACTTAAGATGCTTTTTGATGGTGTGTTATGATAATATGAGGTATGGTCCATATAAATGTCAATATATTGGGGAGACAAACATATTTTCATAATTTCTGAGCAGAGTATTTAAAGCTAAATTGTTCAATTGGCTACTTGATGAGGCCTAATTGGCCGAAACTAGCTAGTCTGGCCCAGAAAACTTGTACACTCGACAGTTTTCAGTTCTTTGGTGTGATCCTTGCTTCCAAAGGATAACCCTTTTATAGAACATATTGAATAAAGTTTGAGGTATTAAAATGCTGAAGCATTACTTCATCCTTGCAGAAAATATCACCATCACTGATTCCATATCTTTCACCAAATTTAGAGTAGTCCAGTCACCATTTGAGTATATTACTGAAAAAATAATAACAGCAAAATTAAGGGCTTTGGTTGGAATTCTCCTGAGAAACAGTAACATTGGGTGTTCGTGATACTAGTATACAAATACCAGTGTATTCATGTCCAGCTGGTTAAGCATTATTACCTGTTCTTTATTAATGTTCTTGTTTTGTTTACCAATACTAGCCCCAGAGAAGCAAGCAGACATATACCTGGAAGGTGTTGATCAATATGGTGGTTGGTTCCAGTCGTCTTTGCTCACTTCTGTTGCATTAAGAGGCAAAGCTCCATATAAGTAGGTACCAGAGTTTGTTTTCTTATTTGGGGTGATTTTGTTGTGGTTAGTATCATGTTGTCAAGTATCATCTGAGGATAATATTTGAACAAATTCTGGATTTTCCTGGACAGTTTACATATTAAAACAAAAATGCACCTTCAAATGAAACAGCTTTTATTAAGCAAAGTTTGAGTGCTCATAATGTGCCCGATCGGTTTCAGCTTATTTTAAGCAAAATTTTCATGCCATGATCATTCTCACTAATTGCCAGCTCATCAGTTTTTTTGTTTCTGTTTATAATGTTATATCACCAACATACAAAGTATGTTCGGGGTATAAAGTTTTCATCTGTCTGTCCATCCAATTATAATGCAAGTTATAAGTAAAGCTTATAATGTTTTGCATATGTTTTCTCAAAACCTATAATTGGAACTTGTTTGTTTGTACTTCACTATATTGCAGGGTGCATACATGTATGAATTAATTTCCATCATCTGGGTGCTACTATTGACCAATGGTCAAGGTCAAAGACATAGAAAATTTGTGGTTAAGTTTTGTGTTAAGTTTAAAATCCAAGCTACTTAATTGGAACCTTCCGCTATGTTTGCTTCTATAGTAGTTAACTTCATCTTGCTGCTGCTGTTGACCTAAGATCAAGATCACAGACTTAAATATTTGTGTAATATTTGCTTTAAAGTTTCACATTAAGTTAATTGTCATTTGCTTGCTGCACAATTCTTAAGTGGAACCTGTTGAGACGTGATTAGGTTTGCTTCAGGATTGATACGGAGTGCTTGTCATCATCTGGGTGCTGATGCTGACCTATGGTCAAGGTCACACATGGAAATTTGTGTAACATTCATGTCAGCAAATCATTTCAAGTTTGTAATCGTTTGCATATTGCAACTTTCTTGAATGGAACTGGTGGTATATCCTTTCGACGACCAGAGGTTTAAAAAAAATGTTGTAAAAGGGAGTGGTTTAGAATATTTGACCCTAAATTTTGACTTGCTTACTTGATGAGTAAAATCGAAAGTACAGTCAATAGGAGACATTTAACTTCACAATAAATGACACTTGCTTTCCTCATGATGTCAGAGGTCACGGCGCAGGGTTCACCCTACCAAGAAAGTTGCGCACAGACTTTTTTTTTTTCGATTTTGCTACAGATCTTTCACTCTTTTCTTCTCTTTTTCTTTTTCTTCTTATTTTCCTTTCTATTGCGCGTTTATCCCATGTATTTTTTTTTGCCCAGCTTGTTTGGTAAGATTAGCAGGGCGGGTACAAAAAGTCAAGGTAAAAGCCGAATTTCAGAAGTGATTTTTTCATTTTTTTTTTCGGCATTAGAAAGCTTCTAGTGTCCTCCCAGTATGCATTTTAGAACTGATACTAAGAGCGTGCAAGGCCATAATTCTGGCATATACAGAGAAATCAAAATTAATAAGATGCCTGCATGTATGAGGTTGTGAGGGTCGTTCAAAAAGTCATTGTCAGCAATTATGCATGAATACGCTACGGCCGTCGAAAGGATGTGACTGTTTAATTCATGATTGCTTCAGATTGCCTTACATTGTCTTGATGCTGCTATGGACAAAACAAATCAGCTCACAGACTTAAGGTAGACGAATACTGAATAGAAATATTGGCGGGGCATTCAAACCATTATACCGTCTAAATAACCCAAAGAGCTATAAAACATTTGGGTAAGAAAAAAACAATTTTCACCGTTTTGTTTTCCTAAAAAACAATATTTTGTATTTCCACATACTTTCTTTTACACATTTTCCATTAAACTTCATATCTCTAGCACATGAATGCACTTTCATTTCAGCAAATCATATAATCTGTAATATAGGATATTTGAAACAAACTGATAACAAAAAATTGCAGTTTTCTTGTTAATAAGTATATTTTTATCCCCCGACCGAAAGGTTCGGGGGATATAGCGATGAGCCTGGCGTCCGTCCGTCCGTCCGTCCGTCCGTCCGTCCGTAAACACTTTCTTGTCCGCTCTATATCTTGAATACCCTTTGGAATATTTTCATGATACTTCACAGTTATGTAGAACAGGTCATGACGATGTGTCGCGTACAAGAATGGTAACTCTTGCTATTGTACTTTTTGAATTATCTCCCCTTTGGTGATTTTTTGGCAAATTCGTGTCCGCTCTGTAACTTGAATACCCTTTGGAATATTTTCATGATACTTCACAGAAATGTAGAACAGGTCATGACGATGTGTCGCGAACAAGAATGACAACTCTTGCTTTCTTACTTTTTGAGTTATTTCCCCTTGATAGTTTTAGGTGTGATTTTTTGGCAGATTCGTGTCCGCTCTATAACTCGAATACCCTTTGGAATATTTTCATGATACTTCACAGATATGTAGAACAGGTCATGACGGTGTGTCGCGAAAAAGAATGACAACTTTTGCTTTCTTACTTTTTGAGTTATTTCCCCTTGATCATTTTAGGTATGATTTCGTGTCCGCTCTATAACTTGAATACCTTTTGGAATATTTTCATGATACTTCACAGATATGTAGAACAGGTCATGACGATGTGTCGCGAACAAGAATGACAACTCCTGCTTTCTTACTTTTTGAGTTATTTCCCCTTGATGGTTTGAGGTCTGATTTCGTGTCCGCTCTATAACTTGAATACCTTTTGGAATATTTCCATGATACTTCACAGATATGTAGAACAGGTCATGATGATGTGTCGCGAATAAGAATGACAACTCTTGCTTTCTTACTTTTGGAGTTATTTCCCTTTGATGATTTTAGGTGTCCGCTCCATAGCTTGAATACCTTTTGAAATATTTTCATGATACTTCACAGATATGCAGAACAGGTCATGACAATTTGTCTCATACATGAATGATAACTCTTGCTTTTAGACTCAGTGAATTATTTCCCTTTGGTAGTTTGAGCTGCTGTTTGAGTCTCTGCTCCATAACTGTATATCCCTGGCAAGCTCCAGAATTTGAATAACCGTGTACCTTTTAGAATATGGATGATCATGCTGTGAGATCTTATCAGTGTTCCTAACTCTCTCTTACCCCTCCACATTCCCGTGACCCCTCCGGCACCCCCCCCCCCCCCCCCCCCCCCCAAAAAAAAAAAAAAAAAAAAAAAAAATTTTTTTTCCAGATTTGGATTCTTTGTCCAAATTCACTTACTAGAGAGCTCAAAATTAGATTTGTAGGGCTTGTACTTCAGAAGTTATTCACACATTTTGAAAGTTGAATGTATCGTATGCTATACATTTGTGTATATGGTTGGTGGCTGTTTGAGATATTACCTCTTTTTAGCAGTCAAGCATACTGTTTTAGTCTGAGTGTTAGATAATCATGCATCTGTTAACAGTTAATGTCAATCAGAAGCATAAAAGAACGACAATATATTACTAATATGTGTTTTGAAGTGCACCCTTTTACCAAGGCCCATGGGGGTCTTCGGTCGGGGGATTTGCCATCTCCTCTGATGGCTATTTTTACATTCTTTGAAAAAATGCAAGAAAATTGAATTTCATGAAAAACGTCATGAAAAATATCATCAATCGATGGGGCATGCTTATGCATATTATTTTAGTAAAACTTACATCGTATGTTAAAGAATAAAACAAAAAAACAAACATTTCACCGTTTTGTTTCCTAGAAAAACAATGTTTAAGTTCAAAATATCCCCAAAACAGACTGCCCAAATTCTGCACCTGCTGCAAGCACAGCCGGTCCTTGCCCTATTATTTATTTTCCTGTTATTCGGTTCTACCACAGAGTAATGTCGACAAAAATGCGCAGATGGAATGGAAACTGTGAAGATCTTGATCATTCCGGTTCCTAAGGAACAGTCTGATCTCAGTTTCCACTGTCTGTACAGACCTATGTGCCCAAAAACTTAGGATCTTTACGGTAGATATTGTAAGTGTATATTATAACTGTATATACTCCACAGTTAGTCGATTTGATGATGAACAATAACTCTGTTTGTTTTTTAAACAAGCAAGAACAGAGTTCTTCCGGGATCTTCCACCTTAATAACTTGATTATGTTAATGTTGTAGCTTTGTATTAACATTATTTTAATTGCTTATATTTCCAGAATCCTTGAAATGGAACTTTTGTTGTATGACTAGGTTGACTGATGGTTATGATACAGATTATCTTAAAGACTATAAATTTGCTAATTAATACACATGAAGTGGTCATCAGGTGGTGGTAGAGATCAGGGATATATAGAAGCCCCTTCTCACTTGTTCCAGTTTCTTTTGTTTTCCTGTTTTCAGAAACAGAATTTGAGAAAGAGTTTTGGCGCTACTTTGTTCTTTTCTGGTTTCAGAAGCCTTGTAGTTCATGGGTTTACCAGAGATGATGAGGGAAAGAAAATGTCAAAATCACTAGGCAACATTATTGACCCAGACATTGTCATCAATGGGGGAAAGGTAAATGTGATTTTCAGGTCTCTTGTACTGCAAGATTGACCTTTGAACATGTTTGACCAGTACAGACAAAGATCAGCTGCCATACACACACCAAGGCTCACTGAGATAAAATGAGCAGCAACTTGAGAAAAAGTGGCATGTGTGCCCAACGAAGACTCAGATCAGCCTGGGCATCTGCCGAGTCTGATCAGAGTCTTCGCTGTGCACTTAAAGGGTTGCTAATAGGCTAAGCTACCTTTATGCTGACAGCAAAGACTCATCAGACTGGGTGGATGACCATGCTGGACTGAGTCTTCACTTGGCGCACATGCCACTGGGTTTTCATATGTCAAGGCTCATTTAATTTTGCCCTTTTGGGCAGTGATTCTCATAACATCTTCAGATCTCACTCTTCTCTTTAATATAGACAAATAAGATGAATGACTCCATCTTATTTACATTTGAGAGCAACAGAAATATTTGTGATGGTCTCATTTAATTTGATCAAATTTTACTTAAAACTCGTTAGATCTTACATTTTGGATAAAATACTATCGTTTTATGTCTCCCATTATGATGAAACTCGAAAGGAGTATGAGGTGAATGTGCATTTGATGTTCTTTTGCTTTAAATTCCCTAGAAAATAATTCTCAGCATCATACTATTTACTTGTAATGCTATATCTTTCGTGGACCTTAAACATAGCACAATAAAACAGGCTATACTGTATATATTGTGTTTAAGCAGTGCTCCAGATAAGAAAGGGTAAAATGGTTAATTCTGGGATTTTTCTAATGTTACAACATAGTGAGATGGTTCTAATGACGAGTCACAATATACGCTTGTAGAGAAATTTGAAAAACGAGTATTTTGGAGCCTGCAGGTATAACCAAAATAAAAGTACTATCAATATAGATTAAATAAAAACATTTAGAAATTAGATTAAATATTAAGTGATTTACAGTTATTCCATGTGTGTCATATTTTATAGAACAAAAAGTCAGAAAAAGAATATGGTGCTGATGTTCTGAGATGGTGGGCTGCCATGTCTAATCTACAGTTCAGTGTTACCATAGGAACTAACAAACTGGACCAGATATACCAAGATCTCTATGATGTATGTGGTCTGTATATCCTTTTGCTGAATTGATCTGGATCTAAGATGAGTTGTACGGTTACATGTATATCATATTTTCTTTTTATTGAACAAAACTGTTTTATCTTGAAAAAGCAAGTGCAAAAGCTTCTCACATTTTTACAGCAAAAAATGGCAGTGCTTTTGGGTTCAACGAAAATGTAAGATCTCATTAACTGGCAACATACAGTATTAATCCTAATAAACGCCCCTGCTCTAATAAACACTCCCTGCCTCTTTTCCGAAAATAATGTTCTATTAACTTGCATGAATTCCTGTTTGCTTCTCTTGATAAGGTAGCTCTTTGAAATGGGGTCTACTCTTAAAGGAAAGAACTTGCTCCGAGAGGACCAAATTCTTTCCTTTAAGAGTTGACCCCCTACTGAGAAGGGAGGCAAAAACAGTAGAATTGCTTTATCTGAAAGTATACCCATGACTTTTAATTTGCGTATCATAGGTATTCTGGCAGTAGCTGATTTACTACACTTTAGACTCTAAATAACGCCCCCTTTTGCTAAATGCAATGCCCCTGGGGCATTTAATAGGATTAATATGGTATTAGTTTTGAACAACCTAGCCCAGCTTATCTCTGTACAGTTTATATAGTAAGCTTAAATTTTTACAAGATTTGCTTCAAAAGCTGGAAGATTCATGAATACATGTCTAAGTGAAAATAAAATCTGTGAATATGATATGGTTTACAGTAGCTCCTGTGACATTTCAGGTGAGGAAGTCAATGCGGTATCTCCTAGGTAACCTGAGTGACATGTCTCAGCCAGAACTGCTCAAGTTTGAATGTCTCTGGCCCCAGGACAAGTACATACTCTATAAGCTGTATCAGTATGCTTCCGAGGTAAATCTCTAGTCACAGGTCCAAATAAGGTTGTGTATTTAGGATAATTATGACATTATAAGTATCTTTCATGTGTTTTGCATAACAAGGCTTGCCGAGTGATGACAAACAGTGATCCAGAGTGACAGATTTTTTAGCACGCCTTTGTGAAGCAAAGGAGAGCTTATGCTATACCCCCGGCGTTGTAGTCAGAGTATGCATCAGCGTTCGCTTCCGTGTCTGTGAGCAGTTTAACCTATGTTTACCATTTGTGTTTAGGTCTTTAAGGGCTAGAGTGATGAAACTTGGTACAGACTTACATCAGAACATGATCACCTGAATGGTATGCACCATGTATGACCCTGACATACTGGTCATGGTCTACTGACTTCGAAAAAATTAGGTTAATGTAGTTTAACATATGTTAACCATTTGCGTTTAGGTCTTTTTCTCACAAAGTATAAAGGCTAGAGTAATGAGACTTGGTACACATTTACATCAGCACATGATCACCCGAATATATGCACCATGTGTGACCTTGACCTACTGGTCATGGTCTAATGACTTTGAAAAAAATCAGGTTATTGTATGTTAAGCATGTGTGTTCAAGTCAGTTTCAAAGTAGTTATAAGGGTTAGAGTCATGATATTTTGTCATTACTTGCATCTAGATGAGGGCATGTGAGTGTAACCAACCATGTAGGACTGTGATGTACATTTTTACGCTTCACTGACTTTATATTTCTCAGATCCTATATGGGTAACAGTTATGATATTTTGCACACACTTACCCATGGACAAGATCATTTCAGCAGCATCCTCTTTGTATGGATTTGAGTATATTTTATGCTTCATTTGACTTTATGATATTCTTCATTGACTTTGTGATATTTCTCAGTTCCTGTATGGGTTAGGTTGATTTGGTTGATTTGATGCTTAACGTCCACGGTAAACAACTAAGGTCATGTCGGGACAGTCAGTTAACCTAACCACACTATTCCTGGGCAGGCTTAGACCTCCTAAGCGGTTAACCAGTACTAAGTGCACATACTTTCGCCAGTAACTGACAACTGCCCTTCTTGAATCAGCGGAAGGAGAAATGAAAGTATGTGGCCAGACCAGGATTCGAACCCAGTACCTCTGAATTACGAGTCAGATGCCCTACCGATTGCGCTACCCGCCCCGGCCTGTATGGGCCATAATACTTGGCACACACCTACATATGGACAGGACCATTTGAACACCATCATCCATGTATGGATTCGTCCTATATTTTTGCTTCACTGACTTTATGATACCCTTCATTGACTTCGTGATATTTCTCAGTCCCTATATTGGTTAGAGCCATCATACTTGGCACACACTTATATATGGACAAGAACATTTTAGCATCCCCATACATGTATAGATTTGACGTGTTTTATGCTTCACTGACTCAATCATATTTCTCAGTCCCTATATGGAAGGCAATCATTATTCTTGACAGTCACATACATTTGGACAAAAGCCTTTCAATATCACCATCACTGTGAGTCAAGCTCTTGTAAGGCGCCCTTTGTTGTCTTCTGATAACTCTTGTATATCCATGCCTCACACACAGGAAAGGTACTTTTTCTTGCACACCTTTTCTTTTTCAAAGAAGAACTTGTTAAAGTGCGCTTCGAAGGTTTCTAGTATTTCTTGAAAGAAGCCAGCAACTGATGTGCAGCTCTTTATGGCAAGTCCTGACATTGCTGCCATAACTTTCCATCCTATTGATGCCATCATCTCAATCTTACACATCGAGGCTTTTGACAACACAGGTACATGAGCTCTTGTACAGCCAATGCATTGACTACTCATGATTTGAGCCGCGACACGACAAAACCAACAATGTGGTTGTGCGCCCAGCGCAGACTCAGATCAGCCTGGGCATCTGCCCAGTCTGATCAGAGTCTTCGCTGTCCGCATGAAGGTAGCTTAGACCCTTAGCTATCCTTTGAGCAATTAAAGAAGAGTCTGGTGAAACTGGGCGGCTGCCCAGGCTGATCTGAGTCTGCACTGGGCGCACAACCACATTGTTGGTTTTCTCGTGTCGCGGCTCATTTTTATCTGGTCCTGTGTGAGATAAGAATTGTCAGTACATGTGAAACATGGATTTCCTTATCTGGTGTGCAAGAAAATGTACATTCATACCTGATGAATCCCTCATTAGACCTGCCTCAGTGTGAGGGTTCAAATTAGGGGCACAAAATTTGTTTTATGTTTAAAATGAACAAATTTATTGCTTAATCATCCTCAAAGTCATCTGCTTATGGTAATATAACCACTTTCCCCACTCCCCATGGGAAAAACTACAAATAAACACAAGACCTGTCACAGGGCCGGGATAGCTCACCTGACAGTGCCTTGCCCATCACATAAAAAAACTTTAACGTAAAACTTTAACATTTTGCTAACGTTAACGTCGACGGCGACACTTGGGGTAGTACAATAGCTCTTCCTGAACTTCATTCAGGCGAGCTAAAAATTACATTTGCATGAAGTTGGGGCCTAGATCAGCCTGTGTTTCTGTGCATTCTGATCAAGGACTTGCCGTTTAGATTTTTTGATGGAAAGCTCTCCTCAGATTGTCTGTCAGCAGTTTAAATAGTTTGCCAGATTTACAGCTCTTTTGTCATGGAAGTGTTCTCATCACAATACCTTTGCTAAGTTTTATCTGGTTTCATTCTAATTCCACAGTGGCATTAATATTGAGAACTCAGTAGGATATATTTCAGTTGGGCTTTATCTGCCATTATTGACAGAGTTATTGCCCTTTATCAGTGTAGGAACAAAAAAAATTCTGTCTGCGTGTGTTATATTCAGTATGTTCATATCTACTATATTGTCATTCAGAAAGTCTAAACGGAGACTGTGCTCAGTTGCAATGGTGTGGTACCACACTATAAGCATTTATCATGGGTGTGAGGTGTGGATAGAAAAATCCGTCACGAGGGTCACTGTTTGGCATCACGAGGCTTGCCAAATGATGCCGAACAGTGATCCCAAGTGACAATTTTTCTATCCACACCTCACGCCCATGATAGATACTCTTTCTTGCACACCACATTTTGTTTTTAGCTCACCTGAGCACGAAGTGCTCAAGGTGAGCTATTGTGATCGATATTTGTCCATCGTCCGTCAGTCTGTCTGTCCGTCCGTCCGTCGTCAACAATTTCTGCAAACGACATCTCCTCTTAGACCAGTAGGCCAATTTCAAAATAATTTCACACAAATGTTTCTGTTATAGCCCTGCACCAAAATTGCTAAAATGGTTCCGCTCCGCTGAACAAAATGGCCGCCAGAGCTAAAAATAGAAAAACCTTTAAACAACATCTCCTCTGAAACCAGTGGCTCAATTTCAAAAAAAATTCACATAAATGTTTGACTCATTGCCCTGAACCAAAATTGCTAAAACGGTTTCACTCCGCTGAACAAAATGTCCACCAGAGCTAAAAATAGAAATCTAAAAATAGAAAAACCTCTAAATGACATCTCCTCCGAAGCCAATGGCTCGAATTCAAAATAATTTCATAGAAATGTTTTACTCATGGCCCTGAACCAAAATTGCTAAAACGGTTCCACTCCGCTGAACAAAATGGCCGCCAGAGCTAGAAATAGAAATAAATCTTAGAATGACACAGAGGGCACAGTTTTGATCCAATCATCATGAAACTTTGTCAGAATGTTTATCTTAATGATATCTAGACCAAGTTTGAAACTGGGTCATTTGGGGTCAAAAACTAGGTCACTATGTCAAATCTTAGAAAAACCTTGTGTACACTCTAGAGGGCACAGTTATAATCCAGTCTTCATGAAACTTTGTCAGAATGTTTATCCTTATACAATCTAGGCCAAGAATGAAACTGAGTCATGTGGGGTCAAAAACTAGGTCACTAGGTCAAATCTTAGAAAAACCTTGTGTACACTCTAGAGGGCACAGTTATGATCCAATCTTCATGAAACTATGTCAGAATGCTTATCTTTATGAAATATAGACCAAATTTGAAACTGGGTCATGTCAGGTCAAAAACTAGGTCACTAGGTCAGATCTTCGAAAAACCATGTGAATGCTCTAGAGGGCACAGTTTTGTTCCTATCTTCATGAAACTTTGTCAAAATGTTTATCTCCAACAAATCTAGACCGAGGATGCAACTGGGCATGTTGGATCAAAAACTAGGTTACTAGGTCAAACCTTAGAAAACATTGTGGATACTCCAGAGGGCACAGTTTTGGTTCAATCTTCATGAAACTTTGTCAGAATGATTATCTTAATGAAATCTAGGCCAAGTTTGAAACTTGGTCTTGTCAGGTCAAAAACTAGGTCACTAGGTCAAATCATAGAAAAGCCTTGTGTACACAATTGTGGCTTTATTTTGCATTGAATCTTCATGAAAGTTTATCTTCATAAAATGTAGGCCAAGTTTGAAACTGAATAATGTCTGATCAAAAACTAGATCGCCAGGTCAGATGTTAGAAAAACATTGTGTACACTCTAGAGGGCAAAGTTTTGATCCAATCTTCATGAAACTTTGTCAGAATATAGATTAGAAAGTGCAAAACTGCTCCAATTGAACCATCATCAAATAGATGATCTTCCTTGTTATTTCATCATAACTCAGGTGAGCGATTTAGGTCCATCATGGACCTCCTGTAACTTAGTCGGGCTGTGTAGCGCAATCGGTAGGGCATCTGACTCATAAGTCAGAGGTCCTGGGTTCGAAACCCTGTCTGGCCACATACTTTTGTTTCTCCTAACGCTGAGTCAAGAAGGGCAGTTGTCAGTTACTGGCGAAAGTATGTGCACTTAGTACTGGTTAACCGCTTAGGAGGTCTTAGCCAACCCAGGAATAGTGTGGTTAGGTTAACTGACCGCCCGACACTGTTTACCGTGGACGTTTAGCATCAAATCAATCAATCTTTTTCACTTCAGAACTTGTTAAAATGGGTAATTCTAGTGCTTGAGAGGTTTCAATTTGATTTTGAAAGAAGGCGCCGCTTTCAACGACCGCCATTCGGCTCTTTACGTCAACAACTGGCGTGCATAAACTGACGTCAGTTTTACCGTCTTCGTGAGGTCATCATCTAAAATGCCAATGTCACTTGATGACGCAGGTACGTGAGCTCCAATACAACCAATGCATTGACAGCTCATGATTTTTTTCTGATCCTGGGTCAGAACACCAGGGCAAGATAAGATTTTCTATCCCAGGTGAAAAGAATGGCATTTTCTATGCGGTGTGCAAGAAAGTGTTTTGCATGCCATGTGTCTTCTTTAAGGTGTTTCGGTACTCCTCCATGTTTTTCTGCCAGGTTTAGCTCACCTGTATGAAAGTATAGAAGAGCTATTGCTGTTAGCATCAGTGATGGCATCTACATAAAGCCCCTTTCACCCCAGTTAGAGAAGGGAGGTAAATGTTTCCATGCAAGACTAATCTCCTTTGGAGGGTGTCGGTACATCTTAGTATAATCACATTTCAGATTGCAGACTTGTATGAGAATATGGAGTACACGAAGATTTTACAAACCACACTTAAGTTTCTCAAAGATGATGTCTCAAGATTCTACTCTACTCTTATAAAGGACAGGTAGGTATTGCTTTACAGTCTAATGGTCACGTCTGTGGTCTTTATCAATTAGCTTTTCAGGCCCGTTGAGCCTAAATATGAGCCGCGACATGACAAAACCAACAAAGTGGCATGTTTGCCACGCGAAGAGTCATATCAGCCTGGGCATCTGCCATTCTCATCAGAATTTTGCTGTCGGCATGGAGATAGCTGAGACCCTTAGCTACTCTTTCAGTGCACAGCAAAGACTCTGATCAGATTGGGTGGATGCCCTGGCTGATCAGAGTCTTCCCTGGGTGCACATATCACTTTGTTGGTTTTGTTGTGTCATGGCTCATATGTATAATGATAATCAACTTCTTTTAAGGGATCATCCATTTTATGCAGCCTGACTTACCTAACTGTTCCCCTTGGAACATAGATTTCCCTTGGAATATAGATTTCAGTTTGAAATCTTATATTGTTGTGCATTTTTAAAATGCTTCACATCCATGTGGCTGAGTAGTGAGCTCTCCTGACTTCCGACCACTGAGTCACGAGTTTGATTCCCACTGGACACAAGATTCTGTCAAAATCTAAGGGCATTTCATTGAACAGAGCCCTTCTTAATCACTCTCCCATTGTCCTGATATGATTGAAATACTGTTGACAAGGATTTAAAATCACAAATCCTCCATCCATCAATATCTTTAATGCTTCATGCTTATTGACAACATTCAGCCAGATTTGGTGAATATTTGATGATAATTATGATTGTAATCTGGTAATTCTCTATAAAATAATTAATCCTAATAAACATCCCTGCTCTAATAAACACCCCCTGCCTCTTCACATAAGTAATGTTATATTAACTGGCATTAATTCCTCTTTGCTTCTCTGGATAAGGTAGCACTTGGAAATGAGATCTGCTTTTAAAGAAAAGAATTTGCTCCTAGAGGAGCAAATTCTTTCTTTTCAGAGTTGACCCTTACTAAGAAGGGAGGCTAAAATAATAGAGCTGCTTCCTCTGAAAGTATACCCATTACCTTTAGATTGCTTATTAGAAGCATTTTGGTGCAGTGCTGGAGTTACTACACTTCAGGCTCTGAATAATCCCCCCCCCCCCCCCCATCCACACTTCACAAAAGGGGCATTTAGTAGGATTAATACTGTAATCACATTGTGCACCTCAGTAGAACCACCTAACTGAGATGGTTCTTATGAAGGGCCACAGTATGCTTTCATGGAGAAATAAGAAAAAAAAATATTCAAGGGCTAACTATCATGAAAAAGTCCCACTTATCCAGGGCTTATTCCAGGACTTATTTTTAAAAATACCCATGCATCCAGAACTGGGCTCAAGTTGACCAGTTCTCCAGATAAGGAGTAGCAGGAATAATTTAGGGATAATTTTCTATAATACTGTATAAAAACGTATGTTGTGACCCATAATTAGAACAGTCTCGCTGAGCCGGTTCTAATGAGGGGTCACGTTTTTGTTGAGAAATAAGCAAAATTATCTTAGAATTACCCTCAAATACCCACCTTATCTGGAGCTGTGGCGGCTCAATTTTGTAATATTTATTTATATTATTTAGATGTTACTGTGGTGACAAAGAGGGCCTGCCAAGATACTCTAGTCAGACAGCACAGTTTCATATCCTAGATACAGTTACCAAGGCTCTGGCACCAATCATACCTCACACAACAGAAGAGCTCTACCAACATTATCCTAGAAGCAGACGGAAAGAAGGTAGATGTTAGAAAAATTTTAGGGAATTACTTGCATGTTATGTAGCTAACCGTAGGCTACCATACCAAAGATTTATAAGGTGTCCCAAAACACTTTGTGGTGTAATTCATATTTTCTGGCACTTTGTGCTCCTTGGGCTCATTAAAAATTATTTTTTTGAAAAGGAGTTCCCCCAACTCTCATCATCCAGGCTCGTCATCCAGGGTCGCAAACACTCAAACACTCATTTAAGGAGAAGAACTTCATAAGTATTTGCTTTCGTTCTGAACCTTAATTGATTGTATACAATGTTTGTTTCTGTTGATATTTCTGATTAAAATATGTTTAAACCAAACACTCATTATCTCCTTTGGAAAATATGGTGGAAAACCTAGGTGTACCCATCCACTTTCACTTTTCTGCTCCTCAGGATATATCACTTATTAGCATATGACATCGCTGTTATTCAATGCACAGTTTCGAGCCTTAAAATTGTATGGCCACACGTAATAACATTTTGGTGCGTACATGTAAGGCCTTTGCAATGTCCGTGTCAACAATTCATTTTCCTATTGAAATAATGTTCATTTGGAAGGCAAAAAATCCCATTTTAAGGGTCATATGATACATAATCTTACATGTGTGTTCATTTCATATGAAATTTATGCTTTGCTGTACAACACTCGGGTTTACATTTCAAGTTATAGGGACGTTGCGCATGTTATTTGCCGCTCTACGTCGCGTTACGTTTTCACTAACAGACGTGATGTTACTTGTTTTTTTCAAATACGGTCTAGTTTCTGAAGAAGACGAAAGTACTGTGTTTTGTCTTATTTCTGGACTTTAATATGAAATTTATGAAATTCGCCGTAGGCTCGTTTCATAAATTTGATATGAAATGACCACTTGTGTAAGATCCTCTATTTCATGCTATCAGGGAAGACTGATAGCAGGCTTTGGATGCACATGCTTCAAGTTTTACCGTTTACACATTCTAGAAGGCTTTTCTGACATTGTTGATCATGACTTACTTTGGTGTACTTGCAGACACCTGGAGCATATTCCAGACCGGCTGGTTCAGTTTAGCTGAGGAATGGAATGACCCAGTTGTGTTAGACACCATACAACCAGTGCTAGATATCAGAGAACATCTGACGGACATACTCTGCTCTGAGCCTTCCATGGAGTTTGATGTCATGATCTATGCTAGCAGTTTACTCTATTCTAAATTAATGGTAATCACACAAAAACAGGTTCAGAATAATTACGGCAACTAAATTGCTGAAAGTACTTTTGCCTATCTTTATTAATTATAGTTATATTTCTTGAAAACAAAGAAACAAAAAAATGAATTAAGAAGTAAATACATATACTGTAAGACCACTACTTTTCAACTTTAATTTTCACTTTCCAGACTCAAAAGTTATGTTTTTGCATAAGTTTCCTATTACGACTTTCCTTTTTGCCAAATGTCATGAATACTAAGAATTAAGATGATTCAGGTTATACAGTCTGTTCAATGGTATTTCAGTCATTTTGGGTTGGTGATGGAGGTAGGTACGATGATGTTGATAAATAATCTGACGTATGACTTGTCATAACCTCTGGCTTAGGAGGTCACTGCCTGAACCTCATGGCCAATTGAACTTATATCAAACACAAGGGTAAGCTTTCAAGCAAGATGGCATCATGTTACACCACACCCAACGCAAGAGAAAATGTCCATATTATACATAGCTTTTTACATCTGTGCACAAACTTTTACAAGAATTTCTTTATCAAGGCTATTCTAGTATCTCACAAATAAGACCCTAAAAAGTGTTAAATGTGTTTCAGGAATTTCAAACAGAGCATACATCAGATGTATCAGCTTTATGTGAGATAATGCAGACGGCATCTGTTACACTGACAGACAAGCCTCTGCACGTGATACCAGAGGATGTACAGACTGTAGATGGGATTGTTAGTGTACATATGAAAGGTCTGTAAAGCTGAGTCATTGTGCAAAACATGGTAAACTTAACAATGTCTTTAGTCAAGTGTTCATTAAGTTTTCTTGCACAGACAAAATTAGGTGTGTTATTATATAGCAAAAATGACTGTTTTTGTTGCTTTTGTGTACTATACATTACAAAACCCAACAGAGTTGTTAATTTGTTGTTAGATTGGACCAACTGGGCCCTGATGTTTTACCACAAACACCCTCACTGTCAGTTATGTAATTAAGGTGTATCCTAATAGAGTTGCCAACAGTGTTGACCCCAATCAGACTGCTGTTTGCTTGGGCACCTCTACCTTTATGTGTAGGGAAAAAAAAAAAAAAAAGACAGCAGACAGTTGTACTCTGTGAAGATGTTGAATATGATTCTTGTTAGGCTTAGTGGACTCTTCTGTCTCAGTTTAGACGGGTCCATTTTTAATAAAAGGGTGTCAGACTTTAAATATATTCAGTTTAGAAATATCTATATTTATTGCAATTATTGTAGACCCTGATCAGATGCCACATCCTGTGGCATCTAACAGGAGTCTACACTGATTGCAAAAGTCCCTTTTATTGGGCACTAAGCATTAGTGGGTTTAGTCTTAAATCTGAGCCCTCAGCAAATTTGTGTTCTGACACATGCCACAATGCAGTCCTAAGTTTAATTTAACAGTTTAAAGATTCAGTAGATTTACATTAGAACTCACAAGTTGGCTTGTGAGAACAGGGAAGGGCCTCACCAGCCTTTACATTAGCAGTCTGATCAGTGCCCTATGATGTTGTTTGAATGTACCTCAGTCTGATCAGTGCGCGATGATGTTGTTTGACTATACCTCAGTCTGATCAGTGCCCAATGATGTTGTTTGACTGTACCTCAGTCTGATCAGTGCCCGATGATGTTGTTTGACTGTACCTCATTTGTCTCTGACTAGGTCTGAGAATCAGCAGATTTAGACTTGTTTGACATATTCAGGCTGAAACAAGAATGGCTTTCAAAATTGACTTCCAAAATGGGAATGTATTGAATTTCGAGATACAGTTTTCTCACCCATTGGACAAGGATATCCCTTTCTAGAGGTGTCTGAGATTTTTCTATCTCGGCCTGCTATCTCAGCCTAGGCTCAGAAAGCTGTCTCAAAATGCCAGTCATTACTATATAGTACAGCCCAGTTAATAACACACTTTAATTCAACAAATCAACTTACTACCTGTCATGTAAATTGCATGCAGAATATGAAATTGACACCCAATGATGTACAGGCAGTGTCACTGCAGATTTCTGATTAGCTTCCAATCATGAAAAATGCATGCACAATGTGAAACTAACACACACATGTAAAACTATTTATAGAAAATTAGCTTCAGGTCTATAGGAATATTCTGTTTAATAAAACATGGGTGAGAAAAATAATCAATGATGGGGTTGAGGCCTTGGCAAGGAACTCTAAGGCTTGTTTTCAGATTATTTAAGTCTTATGCGAGGCTTGCTCGGCAAGCCTCGCATAAGACTAAATAATCTGAACACTAGCCTGAGATTTCCTTGTCTCAGCCTCAACCCCATCATAGATTCTATTAGACATGAATTTCGGGATACAGTTGACAGAGATGCCAAATAACGAAGGCAGTTGTCAAAGATACACAGGTGGGTGTCACCCTGCACTGTTTACTTATGCCAGCTTGTCAGTTTTCACATGGGCAGGGTACCGAAAAATTCTAAAACTTGGGACATCGAAAAGAATTACCACAATTGTCCTAAAAATGGAACAATTAGGTTTTACAGTGCAGTAATGCAACAGGAAGATGGAATGGCAAACAGTGTAGACCCTTATCAGACTGCTACTTTGAGCAGTCTGATCTGGGTCTGCACTGTTTGTTTTACTGTAGTTTGCAATAGATTGCTGTCTGACAGAAAGTTTTGTATTTCTAGATGGCTACAATTGTCCAGAACAGTATGTGCTAATTCTGTCAAGTTCAGACAAATCTCTGTGTGAAAGATGTAGACGATTTACAGCCACCACGTCAAACAGTCCTTGCCCACGGTGCCTAGAAGTCATGGCAACAGGATGGCAGTGATTTATGGTCATGGTTGTTGATGGTTAAAATAATTGTGATATGGCTTACAGAAAACTGAGGTGTCTCACTAGGAGTTGGTGCACAGAGCTGTATAAGACCAGAATTGCCTTTGAGTGAGGACTGTGAACCTTGGTTTGTGAGGTGGAACAATTTTGGGGATAAATTTTTTGACAATCACAGTTTTTACATAAAGCTTTGTGTTGTGAGATTACAGTAGTCTTGCCTTGACAACACATTTAAAGTGATCTCATGCTTGTATAACGTCCAATTAGTGCCCATCCACCAGAAAAAAATATGTGATCCAGATCTCTGTCAGGTATACTTGACAAATAGGCACCATTAGGTATGTTCCTACACAGATTAGTGCACCGGCTTTAAAAAGAAGATACAGGGAAGTCATCAGGAATATTCAGAGTAGATGCATCGTCTCACTGTATGCATCTATACTTATAGCCCTTCATCTTCACATCAACATAGGTATGGAAGGCTTTTTAGATACTTTTTTGTACAAGTTTGTGTCACATGAAAGGTAACATAGATACAAAGAGGGAAGACACAGATCAGCCTGCACATCAAACTGTCTGTTTATCCCTATTTATGAATCCTAGGGAATCTGAAGCATGAACACTAGTCTGTTTGCACAGATGCATGCGGTGATATTTTCAGTACATACATATTAAGCCCCTATTTAACATGACGCCAATCATATTATTAAAAGAAATTTGGCACAAGTGGCAGCTTTGACTTTTTAAAATGGCAATCCAACGCAGCAGTTGTAACCCAAATGTCACGTCTTAACTATGGAAAAATGGCATTTTCAGGTACTTTTACACTGAAATCTAAGTTGTCTTCAGCATGCAAGTCAAAAGTGATATTTCAGTATCCATTATTGTGTCTTAAAATTTGAATGTGTCATCAGGTCATAGAAAATGCATATTCTTGCATACTTATTTTTCAGACATTTTGTATAAGTTTTTGCATAGAGTCATACTATAAAATGCAAGAGTATTCATCAAACATGTTTCTTTCACTGCACTAACATTTGCCAGGTCTGAGCACTTGATTTATGAACTATTGACAAAAATAATCTAATAAACACCCTCAAACCTCACCCTCATTGTGCTTTAAGAGAAAATCTTTGGTCACCAGTAGTGCTTCTTTTGATGTGTGGGTACACTTCCTTATATTTTCTACCTTATTATATACCTAAAATGTTCCCCATTAACTTTACATTAGAGGAACCGTTCAATATTTTTTGCATATTGCACGGAGTCAAGTGCATATTGCACGGAGTTAAGGAGTCACATTCCCTAGAACTACTTTTGTTTTGAAAGAAGAAAAGTTTGGCAGCCATTTTATTGTCGACTGCAATTCAAAAACGAGTAGAATAATGACACTAGTGTCGGTTTTGTTGTATAAATTACATAAAAGACAATTAAATATAATTTACCTTTGATCTATCACTCATTTTATTAATATTCTGCGATAATAACGGAGATTTTCGTCAGAGCTGCTGAGAGTATGACTCGAAAATGGCGCCCAGTTCTTGTAAACGTCAACGTTTGTTTACTGACGTCACATCCGATAACGTAACAT
The DNA here is from genome assembly GCA_963989385.1 of Ctena decussata. NCBI lineage: Eukaryota > Metazoa > Mollusca > Bivalvia > Lucinida > Lucinidae > Ctena > Ctena decussata. The sequence continues at coordinate 87,402,164 of OZ022499.1, read as the reverse complement.
CATTTGTACTTTCGCGTCATCAGGCATGGCTTTTAGCGTGTATGAAGACACCAAATCGCATAATGTAATTTTAAATTGAAAACAAGTTGTATTTGATATACTGATATTTTTGTTTGATTTCGTACATAGAGAGAACAAGTGAAACTAACAGATTAATATGAAAGGTATATAATAAAAAGGTTATTGAATTTATATTGGGAAATATGCGGCACTTGTTCATATGGCGCAAGCTCGTGCGGTAGAAAATGGTAGAGTTGGTTCCCCTGGCAGTGTAACCATTTAACTCTTTCAGTACCAAAAAGCAGACGACAAAATTTACGTCCGCAAAAATTAAAAAACGCCTTGTTGAAGACATTTCGTACTGAGAATTCAAAGACTAGAGGGCAAACAGTGTAGATCTAGATGAGGCAGCTCATCACGAGCCACCTCATCGGGATCTATGCTGTTTGCAAATTTTGCTAATACCGTCACTGGGGCTTAAAGAGTTAACTTTGCACTGTTGCAGTGTAGTATGTTGTTTCTGATTGTTGTTAGTTTTTAAAGTGTTGGTTGTTATACTATAAAATAGACAATGAAACATTGGCTGTTTTCCATCAGTTTGACTGTTGAGAACTTGAGGTTCTGTTGAAAATAAAGCAGAAACATAACATTGTGCCATGCATGATTCATCGGCATGCATGATTCATCACAAAACAATATATCCGAACAGTATCAAATGCCATCATAAATTGCTTGTGTGTAAACATATTGCCACAAAATTATTCACCTTATTAAATAAATATCTGAACAAGTGTATTATGAATACACAGATGAATCTGATATACTGTGTTGCGAGTTGTCTTTTTCCTAGGGCCAGAAAGAAGGAATAATCTCTTGAACACTCTTTTGAGTAAGTGTCTAGTTATATAAAACTGTCTGGTAATGACAGGAGGACAGAATTTTATGCTGTGTAGGTACAACTCCATGTTTTTTCGCCATTTTTACCATGAGAAATAACTTCCCTGACTGCTTCCCAGCTGGATATCATCCTTCCAAAACGGGGCCTACTATTAGAGGACAGAGTTTGCTCCCAGAGGCACAAAGTAGAGGAGTGAATTCTTTTAAGCAATGACCCTAACGAGAAGTGAGGCAATACCGAAAATGGCAGATTTGCTACTCCTGAAAGTGTGAAATTGGGAGTTTTGACCAAAGGATGAGATGTCTCTACCATACTGTAAAACACTTATATTTGGGGGTTACTGAATTTTGGCGATATTGGCGGTTAAGGCAAAGAGCGCTAAATATAAGTCCGCCAATATTTGATTTGATACACTTTCTTATGCACACCTTTAAAGAGGCTGAGATAAAAAGGAGAACCTAACAAATATTTGAGAGAATTTCTATACGTTCCACGGAACTATACATTGTGGCATCCCATTAGAATCGCCTCACCGAGGTGATTCTAATAGATGCCACAATGTGTAGTTCAATAGAAAAGTAGTAAAAAATGTTACAAATTAATATCAAATTTTCTTTTCTTTTGAGTCATGGTATATCATGAACGCCAAAATTAAAATCCACCAATAGGTCATTTTCATTAAAACGCGAAATTTTGACACCACAGATATTAAGTGTTTTACAGTATATAGACTTTCTTGCAAATTAGTGTTATAGAACATAAACAAATCAGTCACAACAAGAGAAACAAAGTCCCCCGCCATGAGAGATGATGGATGAATGATAATGAGGCCAGTGGCTGGAGAAGAATCACATCTTGGGGCCAGCATGAACCCACAAACTCTGGAAAAGAAGTCTTCCAAGTTACACCCAGAATGTCACTAAGATCACCTCATAGTGTATAACTGGCCAATGCAAGGATAACTTAGCATACAGTAAATAAAATCACACATATGAGCCGCAACATGACAAAACCAACAATGTGGTTGTGTGCCCAGCGCAGACTCAGATCAGCCTGGGCATCCGCCCAGTCTGATCAGAGTCTTCGCTGACTGCATGGAAGTAGCCTAGACCCTTAGCTACCCTTTGAGCACTTAAAGGCAGGATTTCTGAACCCCCCTGTAGAGGATTTGCTATAGTCCGTTTGCTCCCAAATGCAAACGGCATCCCTAATATTTTCTCAAAATTGGTGAGAGGTAAAAGATTTTCGAATCGCTCATTCTTAATTTTCAACAAAATCATAATTTTGCAGAAATGTGAGGGTTTGCATAAAAAAGTTTCTATACAAAAACAAGACCTTAAATATGTCATTTTCACCTCTAAATTACAAGGGAGTAAAAGTTGGCTGTTGGAATTCCCGTTTAGTTTTACGTGATAGAGCATGTGACCAATGTATGCTATCCCTGGAACAAAATTTGCATAATTAATTGAAATTTTATTCTAAATCCATTTTTTCTACTTTTTGTTTCACCCATATATTACTCAAATTTTAGAACATACAATTTTTACTCTCAAAATAACATAATAGTTCAATATTTATTTACAACATAGTATCACCTGACCAGTGATACCATGCGTTACGCGTGCGGACAGGTGAATACATTTTACTATTTCATTCATATACGCCCACACCTGTAGTAAACAACGAGTTTACGCTATTGCCTATCAACAATATTTTGGCTGTTCTAACAAGCATACGACGCCCTTTAGTGAAACTGCTCACTTTTTGCATTAAGGTCAATGGAAAATATTTTACAAAAGCATCCAAAAATTTGGACTTTCCGTATTCAGTTATGTATAGTTTTAGGAATCATTAGGACATTGGAACATTTGATGGAAATTTCATCGTTTTCGAGAAAAGAAGCAAAACCCCGTTTGCACTTGGGAGCAAACGGACTATACCTGTATGAGGAATAGAGGGCGTGGCTTAGCTACTGTGCAAATTAGACCACTGTCCTGTTTTAGCCAATAAGAGCTGCCAATACTTTCACAGGTAAATACCCCAGCAAATCAACAGCCAATCAAATTAGAGATAAATCTACAGGAGCTACTGTAGATGTTTACCCTTTGGTGGCTATTGGAAAACTGAGAATAGATAGCTAATTTTGCCTTTTATAGTCCACTCCTGCCTTTAACGAAGAGTCTGGTCAAATTTGGCAGACGCCGAGGCTGATCCGACTCTGCGCTGGGCGCACAACCACATTGTTGGTTTTGTTGTGTCGCGGCTCATATAATGTTTGCCACTCAACAAGGATATTTGGACAAACTCCTAAACAGTAAAAAAATTTAATAACAGTATCGTGGCATTATGAGTCATCGCCAGCCATGTGTTTCCGATAGCTTTCTATATGTCCCGAGCGTTTTTGATGTGCTGACGTCACATATCACTTGTACCGCTTGTTTGACAGATGAAAGAATTTTCTAGAACTCTGCAAACTCTCTTCAACTGAAATGCCAAGAATAAAGGTAAACTTGCCCGTTGTGTAAAACACCATGTTTCTAATCCATTTTCCTTTATAACACTTTATTGTCCATTAAAAATTGCTGAAATTTAACTGTGTGTATTCACTGCTTCCAAGGACACTTTCTCTTGTGTTTATTATACGCCCGTTTTGAAAAAACGGACGTATTATGGCATGGCGCTGTCCGTCCGTCCGTCTGTCCGTCCGTCCGTCAACATTCTTGTGGGCACCATATCTCAGAAACTGTTTGAGATATCTTCATGAAATTTTGTAGGCATATATATTAGGTTAGGGCAAAGTGTCGTGTATAGTAATGGTTGCTCCCCCTTTCTTAGTTTCCAAGTTATGCCCCTTTGATTATTTTTTACCCTACTAGTGTTGTGCGCGCCGTAACTAGATAACTCTTTGGGTTATCTTGATGAAACTTCATAGCAATGTGTATGAGGGTCTGATGATGTGTCACGTAAAACAATGGTTGCTCTCCCTTTCTTCGTTTTGGAGTTGCATCCCTTTGAATAGATTTTATAGGCTATTTTTGTGTATACTAATCTTGTGCATTCAATAACTTAGTAACCATTAGGAATATCTTGATGAAACTTTATAGCAATGTGCATGATCACAAGACGGTGTGTCACATATAAGAATGGTTGTTCCCCCTTACTTAATTTTAGAGTAACCTCCCTTTGATTAGTTTTTTAGCCTAATCCATTCCCCCATAACTCCTTAACCCTTTGAAATATTTTAATGAAACTTTGTAGGAATGTGTATAATAATGGGGCAATGTATCTTAGCAAGAACCACAACTCTGGCTTACATCCTGAATTATCTGCCCTTGCATCAATTTCCGTTTTACTCTGTAACTCCTTAACCGTTGGAAATATTTTAACAAAACTTTATGGTTTTTACGCAGAAGGTTTTACACTCGGTCGACACGTGTGTAAAGCCTTATGCGTCGCCAGGACGGCGGAGGGTGACTTCCGGTTAAAGGGTTATCTACCAGTGTATTACACTAACAAGGAAACTCTAACAACGTTAGAAGTTTTGAAGTTTATATATAATGTAAATTCTATATACAACAATACAATTTACAACTGTCACAATTACAATAATATACAACACATATTAGTTCATGTCGCTGGCCCAAGTAAGGTGTTTGTTTCAAATCTGTAATCGATTTGCGTGCAATGCGCAAATAGATTACTGTCTGACGTCAACACCGTACTCGGCTCAGCGCCATGAACTAAAGGAAAACACAAAGAACAAAAGACGTCAGTTTGAGCTCATACAAAAAAAACCAAGGCCTTATGTTGGTAGACTTCACTTTGTCGTTCCCTGGATCATGTCATGGGCCAGTCCATATATCATGAGGAACACCAACTTATATTGACACGTGCACGATTATATACTGGTCGCTCCCTGGATCGTACCAGGGACCAGTCTATATATATTAACACACCTTAGTGGACGAACACTGTCCCACACTTGATGTGACCTTCAGATCTTATCACAGAATCTGGCAAAACTGTGCTAACCACTTCCGCCTACATTTTGTGCTTCCCGCCTCTGCTTAGGAACCATGCACAAACGGCGTTGTAACTGCCTCTACCCGGGTTGGTATTAACCTGGAGACGTATATCGAATCTCCAGGTGAGACGTGGCTCTAAGCCCTAACAGCTGACTGCCGGACTTGATGTGCCTAAAAATAACGAACTTACACTTAATACATTGTAACTACATAATAACAATACGTAAGACTTGGGCCTGTCTTGGAAATACCATACAACGCCCTCGGCGAATGCCGAGCATAACATGCACACGCCAGCCGTGTCACTAGACACAACTCGCGCTCACGATGTAAAGCCAAAATTGTGCTTACTACTTCCGCCAATGAAGAAACGTAGATCCTACCACGCATGTGCGTCGAAGGATCTGACGCCAAACATTGTCGAGAAGTATACTGACGTCAACAGGTATTACCATGACATATCCCACATAAAACATGAGTAATCTAGACAACAACCTATCTACATTAAATTGATTTACCAAAAATTTAACTCTCATATGTATTAATTCATTCCTTTAAACTAAGCGTAATACCATTTGCCATAGAATATAATAACTGAATAAGCGTTTCTAACACATTTGGGATCATAACGTTTGATCTGACATCATGACGCCAATGATGTTATACCATATGACGTCATCTAGTGAAGGCAAATCAAACGCATGACGACCAAATGTTACCATTATAACTTATGGAAAAAAACCTTAATGCGGTGCATACTATGGCGTCAATTGACGTCACAAGTATATAAATTAGTTCCATTACAAATCAATCTACTTCTATAGGCCACGTATACGTGAAACTAATATAAAAAGTGCTGACGTCGCAATAACATGATGCAACTGACTTCATATGAATAACATGAATGCAACTGACGTCACATGAATAATATGAATGCAATTGACGTCACTGGACACCAGTGAAACTAATATAAAAGTGCTGACGTCGCAATAACATGAATGCAACTGACGTCACATGAATAACATGAATGCAATTGACGTCACTGGACGTCAAATAGACGCACACCATTGCAACCAACATCAGTGATATAAACTATTTCCGTAATTTACAAAACTTCCTAATATACAAATACCATGCGCAGCATGGTCAGTATAAACAAAATTGGTCGACATATGCGCAGCCTGATCACTGCCAACAAAATCAAATCAGTCGACACATATAGTCATACCATATCAATCAGAAGTCACATTTTTCATTCTTAGCCAAACAATTCTAAAACAAATATAATAAAATCTTACCGTTCTGGTCTAAACTCAGAATCTGGGCACACAACAATATAACATCCTTAGTATAAGAAGTAAACAGCCACGTCTAACTTTTCAATAAAAGATAGGCGTAAAAATAGTATGTGTCTCACATTTAAATCATGGGACTCGTGCAGGTATTCACCTTAAAATCATGCAACACGCTGTCCACAATCAAAAGACTCGTGCAGCTATTCACCTTAAAATCATGCAATACGCTGTCCACGAGAGGTATTCACAAACAACCCATGCATAACGTAGCCACAATTTCCGTAAATGTTTTATTACCACAGTTGCCCTAAAACTGTATCTCTACTGATTTAAAGGATTAAAATAATCTCGACGACATAGTCGACGATCGGATCCATTTCGTAACATAGGTTTCCCCTTAGGGAGAAAAAAACATAACAATGTTATTTTTCTGAAATAGTACGAAATGCGACCGAATCGTAGGCTTTGTCAAAACTGGAAAACTAGCTATATACACAACAACGGTGCGATGCATAACGTGGCCAAACTATCTACTAAGGTAGTCCGCCCCCAAATTATCCTGGCCACGGATAGCAACGATCCTGAATCTGTATGGCTGTAATTTCATGGCCCAACGCATGATTCGGGGATTGAGCACCTTAGCCGTCTGCATATAGGACAAAGGTTTGTGGTCGGTTTCAAGTAGGAACTCCGCCCCATACAGGTACTTACGAAATTTCTCAACACCCCAGATTATGCCCAAACATTCCTTTTCAATTACAGAGTAGTTCCTTTCCCGAGGTAACAATTTCTTGCTAGCATAAGCAATCGGCAAACGACCTTCACCTTCGAATTCCTGAAGCAAAATAGCTCCAAGACCAACGTCTGAAGCATCTGTTCGGAGTACAAACGGGTTACCTTCTTGAAAAACAGGTAAGCGAAGAATAGGACTAGACCTGAGCCTACTCTTCAGGGTTTGAAATGCCCTTTCATGCTGATCTTGCCAATCTTTGATAGAATTAGGTCTATCCCGTTTAGTTAAATCAGTCAGAGGAGAAGCTATGGATGAGAAATTTGGGATAAAACGACGGTAAAACCCAGCTAATCCCAGAAAAGATTTAATTTGCCTTTTCGTACATGGACGAGGAGCATCTCTGATAGCCTGTATCTTGTCCTCTTGCGGTCGTACCGTCTGTCCGACGATATTGTGACCAAGGCACTTGATACTGCCATATCCGATCATGCATTTAGATGGTTTTGCCGTCAATTTGGCCGACCTGAGCCGATCTAACACTTGACGTAATGACGTCACATGATCCTTCCATGTTTCAGTAAATATCCACATGTCATCAACAAAGCTGTCAACATTTGGGAGATTGGACAATATGATTCTCATTAACCTACAAAATGAGGCTCCCGAATTGACCAAACCGAAGGGCATAGTTTTAAACTGGAATAAACCCTTAGGCGTTTCAAATGCCGTCAAAGGTTTAGACCTTTCAGTAAGACTGACTTGCCAATAACCCTTACTCAGGTCCATCTTTGTAAAGAATTTATGTCCCGACATTTTATTGATAACCTCCTCCATATTTGGCATAGGTTCTGCATCGAATTCCGTCACTTTGTTAAGCTTCCGGAAGTCGATACAGAATCTAACTGATCCGTCTTTCTTCGGAACTAGGACAACAGGAGATGAATACGGTGAAATCGACGGCTCGATTACCCCTAAATCTAACATATCCTGTATCTCCGTCTCCATGACGTTACGCGTCTTATACGGGATAGAATAACCTTTCGTCCGTATGGGTTCTGACGTGAGTAGTTTGATATCGTGCTGTATTTGATCAGTTCGACCGGGTAAACTTGATAGTACATCCGGGTACTGTTTAATCAACGCTTCAACCTCCATACGTTGTTCTGACGTTAACGTATCTGAAATACTGACGACATTATAAGTTTCCGGCTCTTTAGCTGTCGGAAAAGCACAATCATCAAGAGAAAATTCATCACTACCATCGTCATCAACTGACTCTGTAGTCTCAGTCGACAATAAACAATGTGACGGCACACTACGACGTTCGACATATTGTTTCAGCATATTAGCATGATATGTACTCACGACACCATTGACGTCGATTTTATAGTCCATTCTATTCACCACCTCTACTACTTCATATGGACCCTTCCACTGCAATAACAGTTTATTACTGTCAGTTGGCAGTAATAACAGTACTTTATCTCCCACGTTAAATTTACGCGACCTAGCGCGTTTGTCATAATAAGCCTTTTGCTTTACCTGTACTTTCCGTAAATTATCATGTGCTAACTTACACGTCTGCTCTAACCGTTCTCTCAACTCAATTACGTACTGGTACGTAGACAGAACCTGCTCATCCTGTACCTCTTCAGACCATAATTCACGTAATATTGCCATAGGGCCCTTAACGTTACGTCCGTATAACAATTCGAACGGAGAAAACCCTAATGACTCCTGCGGAACCTCCCTTATTGCAAACAGTAGTGCTGGGAGATATTTATCCCAGTCTTTTGGACGTTCTGCGCACATCCTACGTAGCATTTGCTTCAACGTCGCGTGAAAACGCTCTACGAGACCGTTGCAGATAGGATGATACGGCGTCGTGGTTAACTGCTAGAGTGATAACAGCCTGCTTACTTCTTTCATAACTTCAGCAGTAAACTGACTTCCGCAATCTGTTAACATTTCATCAGGTATGCCAACTCTACTAAACATCTCAACTAACGCTTCGGCTACGCGTTCCGTTTCAATGCCGGGTAACGCTACCGCCTCGGGATATCTCGTCGCATAATCTATCATTGTTAAAATATAGCGGGATTTCCTGTCAGAACGAGGTTCTATCGGTCCAACTATATCAACAGCGACTCGTTTAAATGGTGTGTCAATCTGTGGCAACTTTCCTAAAGGAACCTTAGTGACACGACCTTTTTGAATAGTCCTTTGACATATGTCACAAGATTTACAAAACCTTGCCACATCACCACAAACTCCAGGCCAAAAGAACTCAGTTAACACTCTATCCATAGTTTTCTTTATGCCCAAATGACCTGACATCAAGGTTTCGTGCGCCAATCTTAACACCTTTTCACGAAAACCTTCAGGGATAATAAGTTGCAAAGTGACCTTGTTTCCCTTAGTAAACTGCCTATACAATAAATCTTTCTTTCGGATAAACTTAGTTTCACCTCGGTTCAATCCACGACTAATAGTCACATTCCCAGATTCCACTCTTTGCCTTATGCCATTCAATTTAGGGTCAACAACTTGGGCCTGCCTCAATGCCTCCTTATCACTAGCAATAATTTGATCAGGAACTTTAAGTTTCTTATAGACCTCTTCACCTTGCTTAGCTTGTGACCTAGTCACTGCCGCCATTGCAAAATGGGACATATCGGGAAGTTTTGACCCATCAATATTTCCAATAACCAGGTCATACAATGTATCTTCCATGCACAATGCCTCAGTTTTTCCTGTGAAAAATGGACAATCTATGTCAACCATTGCTAAGGGATACCTTTGGGTAGATTCATCAATCAAAGTTACATCAGATTCTCTACCAAGTAACTGATCATTAGAAACCAAGTTTCTACGAACGACACACCCAGTACAACCTGTGTCCCTTAAAACTACAACAGTCTTACCATTAACCGTACCCTGCGCTGTTGGTAATCGCGACCTTAAAAAGTAACAGACACCTTCCCTATCCACGTTATCATTGATTAATGGACTTTCTTCCTTACTCTTATAGAGACCTTCAATTTCATGAGACCTATTCATTGTAGTTTTACAAAAGCTCATTTGATGTCCGCCACCCCGACCACGTCCGCGGGAATAACCCCGACCACGGCCACGATCTGAATTACTACCCTTCGTCTGTACAGTATCGCTCTTACTCTGTGATCTTTGTGTCTCATCTTTCGGTGCATAACTACTCCCCTTACTTCCGCTATACCCGCTTGCACTTGCACCTACCTCCGCACTATATGCTTGCTTCCTATCGGGATTCTTAAAACATTTATATGTTAGATGTCCCTTACCACAAATACTACATTTTATCTCTGGCTTCGCACTCGGCTTATTATCAGATCTACTCTGAGTTACGCCCTTACTATCACGCTGCCCCTTATTAACACAAGCGTAGACACCGCCACGTGCTTCTGCAAATAAATCTGCTTCCCTAGCCATCTCACCTAGATTCATGAATGTTTTCGGTTTCAAATGAACATATAGTTCTTTACTACAGGATTCTAAAAACTGATCTCTAGCGAAAAAATCGCAAACAGCTTCGTAAGACTGGTCTACTTTCGCCATTTTCAACCATTTATTAAGATACGACCTAAGTCTACTACTAAACTGAATAAACGTTTCGGACTTTTCAGGCCTATCATAGCGAAATTTCTTCCTAAATCCGCGTTCAGTCATATCAAAATTCTTTAACAACGCATCTTTCAACTTGTCATAATCTGCTGCATCATCTACAGACAATCTATCATAAACATCAAGCGCGCGACCTTTAAGTAATGCGCTTAAATATGCAGCCCAAACGTTTTTATCCCATTTATTCGCCGTCGCGTATTTCTCAAACCTTGATAAGTAACTATCCATTTTGTCCTTACTTTCATCAAAATACGGTAACTTGGGATCTCGCGCATGCGCTAACTTTTCAGCCTTCTGTTTTTCTAATTCAACTCTAAACGTTACCTTCTGCAAATCTATCTGATTCTTTAACTCGCGTTGCTGCAATTCAAAACTATACTTCAACTTTTCTAACTCAACTTCGCTCGACAACTTCGCTTCCTTATCGCTTTCGACTTGAGACAACTTAGCTTCCCTATCTTTCTCGGCTTGCCGCTCTATGCTTTCAATTCGCGCCATCTCGATTTCCCTATCCGCCGCAATCTTAGCTTCTTCCGTCGCCCTATCCGCCGCAATCTTAGCTAACTCAATTTCCCTATCTTTTTCAGCCTGCGCGATCCTAGCTAACTCAATTTCCCTATCTTTTTCGGCCTGCGCGATCCTAGCTAACTCAATTTCCCTATCTTTTTCGGCCTGCGCAATCTTTTCTTTATCAAGCTCCCTTACCGCGTGCCTTTCTGCCCTCTCAGTCTCTTGCTGTTGCTTTACAAATTCCTGCAATGCCTGCCCTTCATAACCTAACTCCCTTCCCGTCTTAACTAACTGATCCATGACGCTTAACGTAATGCTCACGTTAACTTAACTGAAACCGACATTCACTTATAGTCACACACGTTAACTAAAACGTTAACAATAATAATAACGAACTAATCCAACTAAAACGTTGATTAATTAGTATACTCGCGCTCTGGACGTAGCCATTAAAGTTACATTCATAACAGACCGGAAATGACGTCATAAACTGACGTTGACTTTGCCGAGAATTACTTTTCACTATTATATGACGTAATTAGATGACGTAAATAACCCACATACAATTACGCCCAACTTGATCCAGCGTATCGGATATACAAACGTAACGTATGTAACGCAACGTATTAACACTGACACGACAACTGTACGTCCTACATTACAAAACCTTATAAGATACCAACGGTAAATCAAACTTAAGATTCTGCTATTAGGTTTAATTCATTGTAACGATACTATAGTACGTTACGAGTAACCTACGTTACTAAATCAGGACATAAAATGGACCTCAGTAACGGTCACGACACAACGTACAAAACGTTTAAGTTAATAAACTAACAGATTGTCATGCAACAGCAGTGCCAAGGTACTCAAACGGACCTTAAAACTAAATATGTATCATCCGTGCCAAGACAATTCAGGTCTATATACCTCAGTTTCCCCACTCAGATATGCAACCTGTTACATTCTATCACAAATTAATGCATGGGCTATCGCACTTCATCACGCAGGGAATAAGGATAGTTGACCTTAATTGAGTGTAGGTTACATTTACAAGAATCTAGTGGCAAAATTGCTCCCCTAAAATTCACAGCCTTGCAAACATCCTTACGTCACCTTAGAAAAGAACAATCAGAAAGTCAATAATAAAAAAAAATGTCTGACAAAATTGTGCCTAGATTCTGTATATATTGTCAATGTGTTACACTGGCAGATATTAACCGGAAATCAAATCCCACTTCTGACACCATGTTACGCAGAAGGTTTTACACTCGGTCGACACGGGTGTAGAGCCTTATGCGTCGCCAGGACGGCGGAGGGTGACTTCCGGTTAAAGGGTTATCTACCAGTGTATTACACTAACAAGGAAACTCTAACAACGTTAGAAGTTTTGAAGTTTATATATAATGTAAATTCTATATACATCAATACAATTTACAACTGTCACAATTACAATAATATACAACACATATTAGTTCATGTCGCTGGCCCAAGTAAGGTGTTTGTTTCAAATCTGTAATCGATTTGCGTGCAATGCGCAAATAGATTACTGTCTGACGTCAACACCGTACTCGGCTCAGCGCCATGAACTAAAGGAAAACACAAAGAACAAAAGACGTCAGTTTGAGCTCATACAAAAAAAAACAAGGCCTTATGTTGGTAGACTTCACTTTGTCGTTCCCTGGATCATGTCATGGGCCAGTCCATATATCATGAGGAACACCAACTTATATTGACACGTGCACGATTATATACTGGTCGCTCCCTGGATCGTACCAGGGACCAGTCTATATATATTAACACACCTTAGTGGACGAACACTGTCCCACACTTGATGTGACCTTCTGATCTTATCACAGAATCTGGCAAAACTGTGCTAACCACTTCCGCCTACATTTTGTGCTTCCCGCCTCTGCTTAGGAACCATGCACAAACGGCGTTGTAACTGCCTCTACCCGGGTTGGTATTAACCTGGAGACGTATATCGAATCTCCAGGTGAGACGTGGCTCTAAGCCCTAACAGCTGACTGCCGGACTTGATGTGCCTAAAAATAACGAACTTACACTTAATACATTGTAACTACATAATAACAATACGTAAGACTTGGGCCTGTCTTGGAAATACCATACAACGCCCTCGGCGAATGCCGAGCATAACGTGCACACGCCAGCCGTGTCACTAGACACAACTCGCGCTCACGATGTAAAGCCAAAATTGTGCTTACTACTTCCGCCAATGAAGAAACGTAGATCCTACCACGCATGTGCGTCGAAGGATCTGACGCCAAACATTGTCGAGAAGTATACTGACGTCAACAGGTATTACCATGACATATCCCACATAAAACATGAGTAATCTAGACAACAACCTATCTACATTAAATTGATTTACCAAAAATTTAACTCTCATATGTATTAATTCATTCCTTTAAACTAAGCGTAATACCATTTGCCATAGAATATAATAACTGAATAAGCGTTTCTAACACATTTGGGATCATAACGTTTGATCTGACATCATGACGCCAATGATGTTATACCATATGACGTCATCTAGTGAAGGCAAATCAAACGCATGACGACCAAATGTTACCATTATAACTTATGGAAAAAAACCTTAATGCGGTGCATGCTATGGCGTCAATTGACGTCACAAGTATATAAATTAGTTCCATTACAAATCAATCTACTTCTATAGGCCACGTATACGTGAAACTAATATAAAAAGTGCTGACGTCGCAATAACATGATGCAACTGACTTCATATGAATAACATGAATGCAACTGACGTCACATGAATAATATGAATGCAATTGACGTCACTGGACACCAGTGAAACTAATATAAAAGTGCTGACGTCGCAATAACATGAATGCAACTGACGTCACATGAATAACATGAATGCAATTGACGTCACTGGACGTCAAATAGACGCACACCATTGCAACCAACATCAGTGATATAAACTATTTCCGTAATTTACAAAACTTCCTAATATACAAATACCATGCGCAGCATGGTCAGTATAAACAAAATTGGTCGACATATGCGCAGCCTGATCACTGCCAACAAAATCAAATCAGTCGACACATATAGTCATACCATATCAATCAGAAGTCACATTTTTCATTCTTAGCCAAACAATTCTAAAACAAATATAATAAAATCTTACCGTTCTGGTCTAAACTCAGAATCTGGGCACACAACAATATAACATCCTTAGTATAAGAAGTAAACAGCCACGTCTAACTTTTCAATAAAAGATAGGCGTATAAATAGTATGCGTCTCACATTTAAATCATGGGACTCGTGCAGGTATTCACCTTAAATTCATGCAACACGCTGTCCACAATCAAAAGACTCGTGCAGGTATTCACCTTAAAATCATGCAATACGCTGTCCACGAGAGGTATTCACAAACAACCCATGCATAACGTAGCCACAATTTCCGTAAATGTTTTATTACCACAGTTGCCCTAAAACTGTATCTCTACTGATTTAAAGGATTAAAATAATCTCGACGACATAGTTGACGATCGGATCCATTTTGTAACAATGGTGATGTGAATATTGTCAAGGGAAAGTATTGTGATCAAGAGTTTATGAATTATCTCCCTTTTTTAACTTTGGCATTTCTCAACTTCTGAGCTGCTTCACCCTGGAAGCTGATTTTTGGTATACTAATAGTATTTGATATGTTAGATGTTTTGATAACATTGCAATCAATAATTATGGAGTTGTTTCCCCAGTTTGTCTGCCTGTCCATCCTTCTATAAACAATCTTGTTCATTCTGTAACTCCTTCATGACACTGAAACGGGCGTATTATGCGCCGCTTGCGAAGCTCTTGTTTACCCATCCATGCTAAAAATAGATTGCAGCTACACAGCTTCCCGCACAGAATATTTAAAGCATGGTGGCACAGAAGTGCCATATATGCATAGGTATGCACTTTGTAGACTTCTTGCTAATTCATTGTTTTCAGTGTTCAAATAATGTTTGTAAAGGTTTGTTTCAAGCCTGGGATCCTTCAGGAAGATATTTCATGAGATCTTATTTATTTCAGATATTATCTGATTTTAAAATCAGGTATGTATTTCTTCTGTTATTGAGAGGTCTTGTATTTCAGTCCTCAATAAATTTCTATTTCTGATTTTAATGTTTTGTTTTAACATTGTTCATAATATATAACATGAACTCATAGTTTTAAGACAGGTTTATAACACAGCTATGGGCCACTGTAGTTTTTTAGGGGAAGCAGTTTCTCAGCGCATATCTGCCTCAGCCAATGAACTATCGGTAATACATAACGGACATTTTGATTGGCTAAGTTTCTACACACTTCAATCCGGGGCGCATATCAACATTATGCAGGAGAACTCCGCTGTACTTTTGCATAATAAAGCATGAAAATAGATGAATTATTTCATATATGGTGAAAAACAGGCAGTAATATTAGTATCTTTAGAATGCTGAGCACGTTCCTGTTAGGCTATCGGTAACACATGACGCCAGGATAATCAACTTGGGTGTCTCAATATTTATGACAATCATAGTCTTTCATTTAAAGCCCTTCATTCCTTCATGGTCAATGATGTATGGTACAGTCATGGTTGGTAGGTGTGGAGCAAATACTATTTCCATCTCCCTGACAACAGTTTCTAGGGGACCGTGAACACTATCCTGCTGTATTGTCACTGTCTGACTAGTCCTTGACAACATGATTCTAATAGTCACATGGTTAGACCAGGACAGTCCGAGTGATGGTACAAGTTGTCTTCCTTCATCCTTCATAGAGCTTGTTACCTAGGATTAAAACAGTTTGCTTAAAAAGTTGTAACATGAAATTCTGTAACGTTCTGCTGAAAATATTTGGGTGCAAAAATTGAATTTAAGATTTTTTTTTTTTTTTTCAAAGCAAGAATTCTGAGTAAGGTGGTGTCTTGTCTGAATGCACACTGTCACAAAACAGAACTGAACCAGATAGAAGTTTCACCACCACTGAGACCTGGGGCCATATTTATAAAACGACTTAAGCCGTTGCTATGCTGTTGCTAAGGCTAAATTTCTATGTTGGAGACATAACACTAACACTATGAAATTTGCTCTGGAGGAACAGTCTGAAAAAGACTGTTCCTCCAGAGCAAATTTCATAGTTGCAAAGAAATTCAGCCTTAGCAACAGCATAACAACGACTTATGTTCTTTCATAAACACGACCCCAGACCAACAATACATATGTCTCACCTCTGCTAGTCCCAGCTGAGACAAAAACATGTTATGGAATCTCATAACAAATACTTAGTCAAATGGGTTTCTCATGATATCTCAAACAACAGATTGTGCCGGGGAGTCTTCATGAATAATGTCAACACCCACCATTCCCCTATTACATTCAAAGCTTTGTATTCAAAATATATGTGAGCCGCAACACAACAAAACCAACAAAGTGGTTGTGCGCCCAGCAAAGACTCAGATCAGCCTAGGCATCCGCCCAGTCTGACCAGAGTCTTTGCTGTCCGCATGGAGGTAGCTTAGACCCTTAGCTACCCTTTGAACACTTAACAAAGAGTCTGGTCGAACTGGGCGGATGCCCAGGGTGATCGGAGTCTGCACTGGGCGCACAACCACATTGTTGGTTTTGTGGCGTTGCGGCTCATGTTTTGCTGTTTAAGGTGAATGGGGATGGTTTCAGGGGAAGAAACTCTGCCATTTTGTATTTGTCAGCCTTCACAATGGGGTCAACTTTAATAGAAAGAATTTGCTCCTACATGTAAGAGAATAGATTCTTTCCTTTGAGAGTAGACCTATTTCGACAGGACTTCTTTGTCCAGAGAAGCAAAAAGAAAGTCATGAAAGTTGTTCCCCATTGTAAAAATGGTGGAAAAACATGTAACCATATACCATAATCTCTCTACAGTGGTCATCTCCCTACAACAGCCAATTTTATGCCTTCCTGAGCATGGCTGCACTGTGCAAACAACAAACACTGGCATCCGCTTGTGCATCTGCAGTCAAAATTCCTTCTTTGTTGGCACTACAGATTCTTTAAGATCCACAAATTGCTGATGCAAATATGGAAGGCTCTGATCAAAAAGTTAAGATGACTAGGTACACACCTTTTTTTTTCTCCACTATTCTTAAAAGGGAGGTAACTTTTGTGACTTCCTGTTTGCTTTCCTGGACAGGAAGGCAAAAGCTACAATACCCATTGAAATACTGTGTATGTTGGTAATATAATGCAGCAATGTTCTGACACTGCTATAAATTCAGCTTCAGAACAGCAAAATAAGCAGCTGTGTTCCACAATCACCTATAGTGGAGCAAATTTGATGGGCTATCTTTCAAGGGGGGGTGGTCTACGGAGTGTAACATTTGTTTTTATATATCAAAATGACCGTCTGGGTCTCTAGTTTTCAAATTCAGTGTTTGCCACCTTGGCAAACCTTGCATAACTCTGTAGTGGCCAGTTATTTACGTTAACCCTTTAAATTTTGAATATCAAAAATATTTATTGAAGTCAATAAGAAATGTGTTTAAACTATATAAATGTATCAAATCTAAATATTTTCTGTAAGAACAGTTAATATGCTATAAATTAGGCTGCTCAGAAAACAGTTCAGAACTTTGGTGTTGTTACTTTCGTTACAATATATCATGTACCCCTTGGAAATTTAAAATTGGAACGTAAGTTGTTGCATTTTACAAAGACTCTAATACAAAAAGGCCCAAAATGATCATTTTTACTTACCATTTGATTGGCCCTTTTCAGTGCGTTTCTAGCAAAACAAATATGAGACCTCTAGCTTTTATACTTTGTCAATCACGTCCTGTTGAACAGTTACACCTATTCCCTGTTTTTGGCTGAAAAGTCATTTTTCGTATAATTGTTCGTACAAAAAATGGCTAATAACCAATTCAAACTTTACAAATTGGGGCCTTTTGCAAAAAGATCATGTTAACCATGATATAACACAATTGCTTAAAAATCATTTTTGACCTTATAACACATTTTAGCCAGAGTAACGTACTTAACAGATTAAAATGTTTGCGTAAAGCGTCTGTCATTCCCATCAGGAAAACACTCTTTTCAAATTCTGACTTTGAAACAACGCAGTTGTGATAAATATGTTTATTGTTTATCATAAAATGAAATTTATGCATAGTGGTTGCCTACAAAGACGTAAAAACAGTGTAATTTACATGACATGCAATGCTCAGATTGCCCAGATGTTCAAACGAAGCCTTCATGAGTTAATCTGTACATGAAATTTATTTTTCATTAATATCCAAATAACTTTAAAAGTTTAAACAAAACCACAAAATATCAAATAACTTCTAGTAACTTAAAGTTTTGTATTCAGAAAGATAACGTTTGTAACATTTGAAAAAAACTCCCCGAGATTAAATATTGCTACTGCCAAATATGCGTAACGTTTATTAGTTTGAGTAAAAATATTTTTAGAACGACCGGTTTAAATCTGCTCATGTAACTCATTACTGACAGCCCCAAGGTGGAGGAGCATCAGTTCTGGTGTATCTATGTCATAGTTTGTGTTGTCCACTTATCTGTCGTCTTCGAAAACTCGATTTGTTTCATGTGTATATTTGCCATCATTCTGGTGTATAACTGGCATATATGGAAAAGGAAAGAAAATAGATGAAAATTTTGTATGCCTAATTTTGTTTGTATAAGGCTAGCTTTGTACCCATGAACTTGTAAGGGGGCTGCATGTTTATCTGGCTAGCTGCTAGTATCGTCTCACTACTTGTCTTATGTCTTTATGCAGCTATTTCCAGTCTGGTATCGTGGTAGGGTTGTTGCAAAGATAACATTAATTCCTGCTCATTGCCCCTTTACTCAATTTACCTTTTCTATAAAAACAATGTATAAACCCAAAGTTGCCTTGTAGCATATATTTTCATCAAAGTAACGTACATAACAGGTTAAAAAGTGTGTGTAGTTTTTTCCTACTGCAGCTACAGTAAAGTACCGTTGGGCTACTGTGGAAAGCTTCCCCGTACTTCGTCATATTGAAAATTATGTTTGGAATCATCTGGGCTCAATTTGAGCCAGTTAAGCTGAAGCAGGTGCTAGGGACACCTTATTGAATTATATCAAACAGAAAATATCATCAAAAATAAAAAATATCATTAAAAATCATAAATCTAATCTGACAAATCGTTTACATTTGAATGTTGTATACGTTACCTTTTTAAATACCAAACCAAGAAGTCAAAGTAAGTGAATTATCATTGACTCGATTAAAAAGGCATTTTGATAATGATTTTAAAGTGATAACAATATGTCATAATCATCTTATACGTTCCTCTAGGCAATATCTGATTTTGAAAGAAATCAGTAAAACTGAGTCTTCTATGTTCTTTCTCCTGTGTGTTCCTTGCTTCAATATGATCTTCTGGCAAGTCTTTGTAATAATACTGTATTAATGTGAAAGGACACACCTCGGTGTTTTACTGCAATTTGTTAGAAAGAAACAATATTCATTTCCGTAGATGTTTCCTATTCGCTTCTGAGAAAGCTATAACCTTTCCAAACATGGTCTGCTCTTAAAGGAAACATTTTTTTTTACAGCAGCAAATTCTTTTTAAAAGTTTTTTCCCATTAAGAAAGGAGGCCAATGTAAAATTGGCAGAATAACTTACGTGAAATTGTATCCCATCACCTAAAATTCTAAGACTGATAAAAAACTGATAAAAAAGTTAAATTCTGAAGGATGAGTCTCTGGAAGCAAGGGATGAATCACAAAAAATAACAGCAACCTCTGTTTATCTAAGGAATGTAATGTTGCGACACTGCCAATGCCACCTAGCACCAGCTATTTTTATACGCCCGTTTTGAAAAAACGGACGTATTATGTCGTGGCGCTGTCCGTCCGTCCGTCCGTCCGTCCATCTGTCTGTCTGTCCGTCCGTCCATCCGTAAACATTCTTGTGCGCGCCATAACTCAGTAACCATTTGGGATATCTTCATGAAATTTTATAGGCATATGTATTAGGTTGGGGGAACGTGTCGCGTACATGAATGGTTGCTCCCCCTTTTTTAGTTTCGAAGTTATGCCCCTTTGATCATTTTTTTCCCTGCAAGTCTTGTGCGCACAATAACTAGATAACCGTTTGGGATATCTTTATAAAACTTCATAGCAATGTGTATGAATTCCTAACGATGTGTCGCGTACAAAAATGGCTGCTCTCCCTTTCTTCGTTTTAGAGTTACGACCATTTCATTAGTACTTTGAGCCTATTTTTGTGTTTACTTATCTTGTGCATGCCATAACTTGGTAACCGTTTGGAATATCATGATGAAACTTTATAGCAATGTGCATGATCACAAGACAATTTGTCATATATAAGAATGGTTGCTCCCTCTTTCTTACTTTTGGAGTAACCTCCATTTGATTAGTATTTTCAGGTGTTTCTCATTCACTCCATATCTCCTGAACCTTTTGAAATATTAGAATGAAGCTTTGTAGGAATGTGTATAATAATGGGGCAATGTATCCTGAACAAGAACCACAACTCTGGCTTACTTACTCAATTATCTGCCCTTGCATAAATTTCCTGTTTACTCTAACTCCTTAACCATTCGAAATAAATGGTATGTATATTATAAAAATCATTTCAAGGGAATTTAGTACAACCAAAAAAGGTCCATCTACCGGTAGTATGTTTAGGTTATCTCCCTTGTACCACTTTGTCTGTCTATCCTTTTGTAGGCAATCTTGTTCATTCTGTTTCTGCTTTATGACATTTAAACGGGCGTATTATGCGCCGCTTGCGAAGCCCTTGTTTATTTTTCCAAACTAACTCAGAAAGAGCCCAGATGATTCCAAATGACCAGAACATAAAGTACAAGGAAACATTATACCTTAGCCACATGCCACTTGACACTAGCAGCAGTGGGTAAAATAACTTTTTCTTTTTAAACTGTTATATTCGTTACTTCGTTTAAAATATATTCTATACGGCTAAAAGTAATTAAACTATGGTTTCATATATTGCTTTTATAGGAAAAGGTCATTACAGGTAAAGAAGTGTAAAAGGGCAACGATCAGAAACTGATTCAACTAGTGCCACAATCCTCTCACAACACCAAACTAAAATAGTAACATAAAGCATACAACAAGTACTCAAACGATACTAGTGGGCAGCAGAATATACGTGCGCCCATTCCATGCAGATGTCAACAAGTTAGCTTTCATCAAGCATACCCAGGCACACAAAATGTATATTTTCACATTTTTTCTTTCTGTTTTTATATACATCAGAATGATGGCGTATAAACAGACAAAACAAATCAATTTTTCGAACACTACAGATAAGTGGCCAACACAAATTATAACATCGTTACACAACAACGGATGCATCGCCGTGGAAATTTCACTGATAAATTACATAGGGTGGGTTTTAACCAGTTTAAAGTGCCGTTTTAAAAATATTTTTTAACAAAACTAATGAGTTTTAGGCATATTTTTCAGTAACAATACATAATTTCGGTGACTGTTTTCAAATAATGGTTACAAACGTTACCTTTCTGAGTACAAAACAAAAAGTTCTGATTAGTAAATTCGTATGAAGTGATATTTTTACTGTCATTTGGATATTAATGGAAAAAATAAAAGTGTTCTGTTGATAGATTGATTCACGCAGGTTTTCTTTTCTAGTTTTAGGACAAACTTATCTTTGCATGTCATGTAAATAACACTGTTTGCTGTCCGATCAGTTTATTAAACAATGCAAAGATTTCATTTTACAATAGATGATATGCATATATATCACAACTGCGTTGTTTAAAAGTCAGAATTTGAAAAGAGTTTTTTTTCTGGCGGGAATGATAGATGCTTTACGCAAACATTTTATTCTGTTAAGTACGTTACTCTGGCTAAAATGTGTTGTAAGGTCAAAAATAATTTTAGGCTATCGTGTTATACAATGGTTAACATGATCGTTTTGCAAAAGGCCCCAATTTCTCAAGTTTGAATTGGTTATTAGCCATTTTTTGTACGAACAATTATACGAAAAATGACTTTTCAGCCAAAAACTGGGAATAGGTGTAACTGTTCAACAGGACGTGGTTGACAAAGTATAAAAGCTAGAGGTCTGATATTTGTTTTGCTAGAAACGCACTGAAAAGGGCCAATCAAATAGTAAGTAAAGATTATCATTTTGGGCCTTTTTGTATTAGAGTCTTTGTAAAACGCAACAACTTACGTTCCAATTTTAAATTTCCAAGGGGTACATGATATATTGTAACGAAAGTAACAACACCAAAGTTCTGAACTGTTTTCTGAGCAGCCTAATTTATAGCATATTAACTGTTCTTACAGAAAATATTTAGATTTGATACATTTATATAGTTTAAACACATTTCTTATTGACTTCAATAAATATTTTTGATATTCAAAATTTAAAGGGGTAACGTAAATAACTGGCCACTACAGAGTTATGCAAGGTTTGCCAAGGTGGCAAACACTGAATTTGAAAACTAGAGACCCAGACGGTCATTTTGATATATAAAAACAAATGTTACACTCCGTAGACCACTATCTTCCTTTTCTAGGCCACTTATGCAATCAAATTTGCTCCACTATATGGGTTTAGCTTTTGAACAGAAATTACTGATACAAACAAGAATATTGGTCAGCTGATTAAACACTTGTAGCGGTGTTCCTGTGCTGCCAGTGCTATTTAACGCTGGATAACAGGCAACTTAACAGATATGTACCTATATTATGTGTTTAACTTCTAAGCAGCACTTATAAACAACATAATTTGAAACATGGAGTGGAATGGAATGGACTAGCAGGGATAATAATCTCCACTTTGTTCCACTGATTCAGAATGCTACTCTTACAGGAAAGAATTTCCCACTGAGGAGTTGGAGCAATTTTTTTCCGTGAAAGAGTACCATCCAAGGCTTTGGGAACTAGAGCAAGTGAGCAGGGGCTCACATATTCCCCTGCCCAGTGCCACTAATGAATGCATAATTTCAACACACATTTCAATGCAAATATTATAAATGTACAAAATGAATAGTCTGCGACCTTGACCTTCACTCAGCAGTAGCATCCATATAATGTAAACAAGTTGGAAATAAAGCTAGTCATGCATCATGAGATTACATTCAAGTATTATTAGAACTGTAAACCAAAAATACAACAAATGGCAAAGTCCTTGTTATTGACCCCGGTCCCACCCATGAGCCTGACCCAGCGGCTGGAACCAAATATGGAAGAAACCTTTAATGCAGTAACAGAGATATGAACAATCAGAAATGTTTAAGGCAAAACTGTGACATAATAAAAATGCCTAAGTCCTAATTATTGACCCCCAGCCCCACCCTGGGGCCTGGTTTACTTACAGAGCTTAGATAAATTACATCAAAGGTAATGCTATAGAGATGACATAAATGAAATATGAAAAGAATCTGATATGTGGTTGCAGAGATACGAGCAATCCAAAAAGGTTTGACCCTTGACATACTAAGTATGTCGGGGATATAATAAATTGTAGACAGTAGAATCTCATAAGGTTAACTCCATTCCACTCCAGGTTTCATACAAAGTCCATATTACTAGTAACCAACCTGATTAATACAGACAATGGGAATATTGTACTGTTGACTAAACTGATGTAATGTGGTCCCTATACTGCCAATGTGTTTAGCTCTTTTGTACATCTCGTGCCCTTCATAGTCACTACGGAAATGTGCAGCAATGGAATCAATGATGACTAGCTTGACAGACCCGGATGATAACAGTACTGGCACTTTCTTAGTTATACACCCTAGCAGCCCATCCTGAAAGAAAGGTGTGAAACATGTCTGTTAGCCACAGCAAAGGTTTTTCGGTAGCTGGCATTAAATTTGTATATATCAAGGTGAATGGGTACCCTTTCAAGGAAAGCAAACTGGCATTTTGTCTCCCAAACTGTTTCATGAAGAATTTTAGCTCCTCCTGCTAGCTTCATCAACAGATGAAAGTTGAAAAGTAAAATTTCTAAGCTAATATTTACACTTAAGTTGAAGCTATATATGCTTCATACTGTAACTTAGATTGGAGATACAGCGAAATTATTCGTACAGAGAGTACTTTATGACCTTGTTTTGTCTTAATGTCAAACAGCCATAATTTTAGCTGGACGCCATTCAACATTATGACCTCAAAACAAATCATTCAGTTATCAGACTGACATTATGACATGCAAAAATTATCCTTCATAGACAGGTGATGATAGTTGCTCCAAATAGGTTAATCTACGAAAAGTTAGCGGCAAGCATATTTTTGAATCGAGCTAACCCGGTAGGTACTAAAATACAATCTTAAAAGCTCGACTGAAAAGTATGCAAAGACATTACCATAAAGTAAGAATATTTCTCACATAATCAGCTATATGTTCGATATATATTTTATCTCCAAGGTTACCACTAGTACAGAGTTGGTTGCCATGACGTCTGTTGAAATTCTGTATCATCTGATATAGCCTTTTACTGGGGAAGGCATCCTCAGTGCAGATATAAATAGTGCCTGAAAATTACATTGGAACTAGATCGTATCTTGGATGGGCCATATTGTTAGTTTTTACATTAACATAAAGTCTGGATCTGCTATATGGATCACAGAAAATGTGCCTTCCTGCTTTTATATCCAAAAGTAAATATAAAAAGTTTTTGTTTTTCATTATATAATCTATCAATACACTTTCATGAGTACAGAGCCTGTTTAAAGCCTCCTGATTTTGACTAACTTGGGATATTTCCATGAAATGTTAGTTTCTAAAACTAGATATCATTATCATAAGATTTTTACTAACAGAGTCCACAATATTTGGTGCTGGTATTTTATCATACTTTGGATCTGAAAACCAGTGATGTTTTTGCATCAAGTTTTCACAATAAGAGGTTATTCAAATATAACTGATGCCATGTTAGTTAGTAACAGAGTTGCCAATATCCTTGCACAGTCTGGTGTAACATAATGTCTGAAGGCAAATTTTTATTGCCAATACAGGTAATGCAATAGTTTGTTGGATTTAAACAGCTGTTGACGAGTCACCTGGAGATGATGTGATGTCAACCAGAGATCTGTGCTATGGATCAATACACTGAAGGACTTTAAAAACGCAAAAAAATGAAAATCGTTTTTTCTTGCACCCAGAATATTTTTTGTCTTCTTTAACAGATAAAATCGGCTGGTAACGACACTCTGCTTCTATCTATATCTAAAACCGGCATTTTTAAATGCACTGGCCACCTCTAGTTGTGCATCATTGTTTTACAATTTTTTGCACGTGGTGTACCCACGAATGAATGAGGAAAAACAAATTACCATTTCACATGTAGCTTGTAGTTATACATGTCTAAAAAACACTTAAGCTTTAGTTCTAAAACATTATTAATCACGCCACGCTTGTCCAAACATGAACGATCTGGCAAAATCGGAATGTTACAAGACGGGCTGTGTGTTTCTGACGTCACATGACATTATAATTGCAATCTGTTGACTGTTCAGCGCCTTAGAAATCGTTACCAGGCTACTGGGACAGTAAAGGTTGACACCGAAGAATTACGAGCCAATGTCTAGACGCTACATTAACAATGTTCTTCGTCCTGTGGTAATACCCTTTGTGCGTCAAAATTATAAGAGAGGAAAAATTTTTATACCAACAAGACAATGCCCCAGTCCATACTGTCAGCCTCACCGTCAATTTTATGGCAGCAAAGTTTGACTGGTCGCCTTTGTCTCTAGACATGTCACTGATTGAGATAGTACTTGCAACTTTAGAATCTAAGGGTATTGCTATTTGATAGACTGTTGCGCTAATATTACTTATTATTTTTACATGAAATTTTGAACATGTTTTACTGACATATTGATAGTCATCGTTGCCAAATTTCAATTAAATTAGTACACTAAAAATTAGTATTTTTTATGAATTTTAATTTTTGCGTTTTTAAAGTCCTTCAGTGTATTGGTAATAGCTGGTTGATGTCACACTGTGTCTAATGACTCATTGATTGATTGATTGACTGATTGATTGATTGATTTGATGCTTAACATCCACGGTAAACAGCTATGGTCATGTGGGGACAGTCAGTTAACCTAACCCCACTATTCCTGGGCAGGCTTACACCTCCTAAGCGGTTAACCAGTACTAAGTGTACATCCTTTCGCCAGTAACTGACAACTGCCCTTCTAGAATCAGTGGAAGGAAAAACGAAAGTGTGGCCTGACCTGGTTTCAAACCCAGGACCTCTGACTTATGAATCAGGTGCCCTACCGATTGCGCTACGTGGCCCGGCGTCTAATGACTCAATATTCAATAGCTGTATCATAATGGCCTTTGTGTTTGCTGAATAAAAACTACTCCAGTCTTGCTATGTGAAGCTATGTAAGAAGATTACATGGCTCTATTGTTGTTTTTAGACCTTTTCTGGTAATATTTTTAACCAAAAGAACACAAAAACTAGAGCAAGTGGACAGGGATTCACATAGACCCCCAGTCAAGGCCACCATCTAATATATATAAAACACATGTACAGCAACATGAAGATTTATGTAAATATTAATGGGGACAGACAATCTTTATCAAAGTCCTAGTAGGCCAAGTCAAACGGTTCTATTCCAGGATTCCATAAACTAAAGGAAATATTAAAATAACAACACAAAACTTTAATGTCACTGTTATACAAGTATCAAAGACTTTAATCTTGACCTTAAGTCATCAGCAGAATCAAAATGATGAAAACTTACCTGTATGAAGCTAGAAGTAAACCAAATGTACAAACATGTATCTGAAGGTTCCATTTAATACTTTTGGAAATAAAGGCACACTAACAATTTAGTGTAAATGTTAGTTTGTGACCTTGACTTCAGTCAGCAGTCAGCACCAGTCAAAAATCAAAAGGCTCCCCTCAATAGACTGGATAGATATGCAAAAGACTACCAATTGAAGACAAATCTTTAGCACAAATGCTATACGAATTTGCAAGTCTGTGACCTTCGTCTTCATTCAGCAGCATTCAGATAATGTCAACTTACCTCTATCAGCATATAAACTAGTCACAAATGAACAGGCATTTTCGAAATGATGCATTTAAGCAATATTTCAGACATACCATATATACAGTCAAACTTCGGTAGTTTGAACTTCAATGCTTCGAATCCATCGGAAACTTCGATACTTCCCAAGGTCCCGATTCTTTTGCTATACATTCTATACAAATTCGCCTCGGTAACTTCGAACCTTGATAGTTCGAAAAATCGGATTTTTCGAAAGAAAAATTCAGTCCCGAACTACAATTTCCATTAGAAATACCTCTTAAAATTCGAAGTCGCAATTATCGTCGAAAGCTACCGTCAGCCATGCTGAATAATCACGCATTAACCCAATGATGCATGACGATGCTAATCATAGTTCAATAGCAGTTAATCTTGTGTTTAACAAGGTATTACGACATATCATACAGGTAA
The DNA here is from genome assembly GCA_963989385.1 of Ctena decussata. Lineage (NCBI taxonomy): Eukaryota > Metazoa > Mollusca > Bivalvia > Lucinida > Lucinidae > Ctena > Ctena decussata. Next base: position 87,374,552 of record OZ022499.1, on the reverse strand, counting down.
ATGCTATTCTTTTGTGACTGTCAAAGATGTTTCTAGCATGCAATTAAAATTAAATTTGTGTAGAAGACGTCATTAATCTCTTATCTGTGTTTGAACTGGGCCGTGACTTTTAGGTAACGATTACTACATAAATTGATTTTAATATGAATGAAAATCTATGTGCCACTTTAATTTGTTTATTGTTTGTTTGTGACAGCAAAGCCCACTTCTGTGTTTTGTTTTTCTGTATCAACTGCCTATTTTCGGCAATGCTCATCGCTCAAAATGTTATCCTTGTTTTACATGTAACCATGTTTCGTTGAAAATAGAATGTTCTGTTGCTGATGTAAATAAAAAGAATACAGGCTATTTTGTTTCTTTTTTGTAAGGGAAAATGGCAGTCAAATTGTCTGTTTGCATCTTCTTTCACGCCTTACAGAAGAGGTATTTACCACAATACAGGTGCGTTTCACACATTCGATGCGATGACAAGGTCACAATAGAGTTTGGACAGTTCCGTTAATTACGGAAATAGCCGACTCGGTAACTTCAAATTTCGGTTAGTTCGAAGTAAAATCGGGAGTCCCTGGCACTTCCAACTACCGAAGTTCTACTGTAGTAGCCTTGTTTTACAGGAAAGTTATATGGACTCAGAACAGCTAGCTGATCCAGCTTTCTGTATCAGATGACCAGGAAACGGTTCTTTAGGTTTATCATTGACAGAATAATAAATGAAACTATATTACCTCCATCTAGACCACCACTAGACTCTGGCAGCTGAGCTGTGAGACTGAGCTGTAGGGCAAACTGGGTTTTACCACTGGCACTTTCTCCTGAGACCTCGGTGATACCACGAGACAATATACCACCTAGAACAGAACACCAAATATATACCATTTTAATCCTAATAAATGCCCCTGCTCTAATAAACGCCCCCTGCCTCTTTTCCAAAAATAATGTTATATTATATTAACTTGCATGAATTTTTTGCTTCTCTGGGTGAAGTTGTTCTTTAAGTTGTTGAATTGATTGTTTTGGGTTTAACAGCCCTTTGAGACAGTATTTCAGTCTATATCGGGCCGTTGTTATTTAAGATGGGGTCTTCTCTTAAAGGAAAGAATTTGCTCCTGAAGGAGCAAATTCATTCCTTTAAGAGTTAACCCCTACTGAGAAGGAGGCAAAAATAGTAGAGTTGTTTCCTCTGCAGGTATACCTATTCACTACTGTTTGAGGTATTTGGCAGTGGCTGATTTACTACATTTAAAGTCCTAAATAATGCCCCCCTTTCATAGAATGCAATGCCCCCGGGGCATTAATAGGATTAACACAGTAACTGGGCTTCCAAAGTTCTGCAGTAACAGGTAAGTACCCAAAATATTGAGACTGCACCCAATTTCAATAATTTTTCCTAAAACTGCTCTATAAAGAGCAGTCTGGCTTGATCTACACTGTTTTGGCAATTCTGTCTCAACTAAATGTTCAGTACAACCTTCTAACCAATCAAAGTCAATAAGTCAAATAGGCAGAAACCAATTTAGGCCTATTCAACCTTGGAACAAGATAAACAATTACAGTTTGCAGGCTGGATGAAGACACTCCGATCAAATAATTTATTATATACCTATCAATGATACACCCTTTGAACTGCCCGTTTTCTGGTCATCTGATACAGAGAGCCGTATCAAACTGACGTTTTCTGAATCCGTATCACTATCCCTTAAAACGAGGCTACGATAGCTCAGTCTGTAGCGTTTGTCTCACGACGTGCTACAAACCGCTGCCGCACCGGTTCGAATCCGGGTGGATGCATCAGTGCTGGCAAGTATGAATAGATGACTTCCATAAGGTATATGATAAACAAATTATTATAACAAATTGTGGATGAGCTCATACCATCGGATCACCCTCGACGCAAGCGTCTCTGGAGATCCGATGGTATGAGCTCATCAACTCGACGTGATACAGTGCGCAAGATCAAGTTACTATTATAATAATGTGTATTTATTGCATCTTTTCTAATTGCATTCAAAAGGCCCTTTTAGTTGTTCCTAGTTTCTATATTCAGTTACAAGTGATTTTTTATAGGACCGAACAGACTAGAAAAACTTCTTTTCTTCTGACAAAGCAAATGCATATAAATGAGTTCCCCCAGTGCTTTAGGCTAAGGCCTATCAAAGAAACTGCCACAAAGAAACACTTGTTGGATTAATATCAGCTGAATTACTGAAGCAGAATTGTAATACCCTTGCGTTATATATGTTCGTGGTATTAGTATAACTTATATGCTCGTACGATGTCCGAAAAGTGCAGTCATGTCTGATTTTAGGGTATTTTGTATTTCAAATATTTGTTTAATTATTAAACCAAACAAACTTTAAAACTGTTATTTATAAATAATAAAAACTGTATCACATTAACTAATTGCCACTTTATTCCTTAACACTGCAAGACAATACAAAATCCATATAAGGCATGACACTTTTTTGCCACGGTAGAAAAAATTTTTTTGCGGGAGTTTTGCATCACACATCATCATATTTTGTTACTATAAATAGACCACAGTAGACAGGGTGACCTGTTTGCGTCGGATGGTTTTTTATTTTCATATTTGGGTCATTTAAAGATAACTGTAAAATGCATTAGTGAAAACAGGTTTAAATTGACATGATAATATTAAAAATATATAATTTAGACATGTTCTGTAGCAATGTGGTTCATTGTTGACAAAATTATACTGGGATTACCGTCTGTCAAAACAGTAAGTATGACGTCATAGGTATGGTGCGCTGGGTCAGGAAAAGCTATTTTCGGAATACCACGGAAATGTAAGTACCACAAAAATATATGTCGGACATATACAAACCTCTGAGTGCCTGATCCAGTACCTCACAGCCTGTTGTTAATTTCTTTACTGTCAGTGAGCTGTCTGTGCGCTGCCCGGCAAGTTCTAAGGCTGAAATAAATGACATTTGAATAATGCACAAATCAGCTACTTTTTTTTTTTAGCAGAATATAAGATCTCTTTAATTATACACTTTTTGCTAGTGTGCTCCCCTTATTTTTTTGATTTGGTCAACCATCCCAGATTTGCAAATCTTCTAAACATCATCCTCGCGCAAACTTCTTGCCTCTAACCCTAGACCTAAATGGCAACAGTGTAGATCCAGAAGATGAGTCGGCTCATTTCTCATCTGGCTCTATGCTGTTTGCAAATTCAACTATCATTTCTGGCACTTGAAGTGTTAAGATGTAAGACATTGTCTTCTCAATCATTTTCACTTACTCACTGCTTGATCAGTAAAGCTAACTGGGCCCGAGGTTATAAAACTTTTTTCATGCTCAACTCAGCTGAGCATGAAATTTTCCCTGCTGATAAATATGAAAATGCCAACTAATGTTGGCATTTTCATATTCATCAGCAAAGAAAATTTCATTCTCAGCTAAACTGAGCAAGAAAACAATTGTATTTATCAGTAATTTGCTATTTATTAGCAGATACAATTTCATGCTCAGCTGAGTTGAGCATGAAAAAAGTTTTATAACCTCGGGGCCTGATTTGTTATACAGCATTCCACCCCCCCCCCCCCCACCCCCCCAAAAAGACCCAACCAATAACAGCAATTTTCTAACTCTAATTTTCAACATTGAATTTCACTACCCATCCTTGTGTCAAAAATTTCTAACGGAATGTCACAAGATGCACACCCTGATCAGGCTACTCCTTTACAAGTATTTTGATCTGGTTTAACACTGCTTGCCAAGGTACATCTGTCCCAATATTTAGAATAGGGCTAGGGTCATAATGGAGTTTTCTCTGTTAAACTGATGATACATGTACCTCTTAATATGTCTTTGACAGATAATATACTAAATGCATGTATATATATAGTGTAGTATTCATCTTAACCTATAAATGCCTAGTAAACCATATAGGCGAAGAGTGCAGACCCTGATGATGATCAGAAAGCACAGAATGCAGCATCTGATCAGAGTGTACATCCTTTGCATAAAATATACAGCAATTTATATACAAAAGATCATAAATAAAGCAGATAGCCCTTATAAACAATGGACTCATCTAATTTGTAAGGATAGAAGAGACCATTAGACATAAATAGGTGAAAATGACCCATGTATCTATGGTATTTATGGCCAGTTGTGGTACTTTGTATCTATATACCTGTTAAAGGTGGTTTGACAAGCTGTTTTGCTATGGCCGTCTTCAGGACATCAACGTCTGTCTGTGACAGTGCACCTACAGGACCACTCAAACACAACACCGACTCGAAAGACTTCAGTCGCACTGAAATTTGTGACAAAAACTTACATCTTGATATCGAGTTACAGAGATGTAATTTCTAAAATTAAAACACCTAAATAAATGAGCCGTGACACGAGAAAACCAACAAAGTGGTTGTGCGCCCAGCGCAGACTCAGATCAGCCTGGGCATCTGCCCAGTCTGATCAGAGTCTTCCCTGTCTGCACAGAGGTAGCTTAGACCCTTAGCTACCCTTTAAGTGCTTAGGGATGAGTTTGATCAGACCAGACAGGTGCCCAGGCTGATCTGAGTCTGTGCTGGCCGCACAACCACTTTGTTGGTTTTCCTGTGTCGCGGCTCAAATTACTATAACTGTCCTAAAATGGAACTGATTTTTAATTTTTTTACTTTTTATGTGTACAAGATGCGGAATGGAATCGCAAACACTGTGGATGATAATCAATCTGATCTAGGTCTGCACTGTTTGCCTGGATCTATCTGTTTCAATTATATTTAGAATCTATATTGTAATTTCAAACTGCAACATACCAAAAGCATATTTTAGCATGTGTAAACAGTAACAACTCAGACCAACCTGCACATCCATGCTATCTGGTCAGTGCCTTTGGTGTTCATTAACACCATGTATGGACGGTCCCTGAGGAATCAAGGCTCTAGCTAGACTGCACTGACTAAGTTGAGTCTTTCCTGCAGTTCACAACCTGTGTACAGATCAGGAAAACTTTTCAAGAAAACTTTCTTTGAAAGACAGTGTACCGAAAAGACAAAGGTGGGACATTTTGAAATTCCACCATGTTACAACATAACATGAGTTTGCCTAAAATCTGTCTGCCACTATATTAATGAAAGACAGAACACTGGAGCATGTAAGTAGGTGCTCACCTCTGCCCCAGGCTACACTAGTAGAGTACTTACTACTGAGAAAAAAAATAAAAAAATACCAGGAGTGCAATTATTTTTCTCCCACCTTTGCCTATATAAGATAGACTCTCAGCTCATATAAGAAATTTCTATCTTATACCTGGCAACATCTTTCTTATATTAGCAACCATACTTTTTCATTTCTTGACTAATATTTCAATTTTAAATGAACAAAATGGACATGCAAGCATGTCAGATGACGTTTGATAGCAGATCATGGGTTTGCGACGTCACTCAATTTTAATGACGTCACTAAAACCGGTTAAAAACGTCGCTAGCAAACTTGACGCGCGTGACGTGAGAGGCTAAGTTGCATTTTGTTTTCGCCCTCTAGAAGATAAAATAGTCCACATATCGTGTTTTCCGTCTAATTTTGAGGTGCAAACTGTGTTTACACCCATTTTCAGACCCGAGAAACACACTGGGCTGCTCAAAATTTACTTCAGATCATTGAATAAAAAGTTAGAATTTTCCTATTCTGAAGCCTAATCCGACTTTAGGTTTAAAATCCGCTAACAGTGGGAGAAAAATAATCCATCATGAGCCAGTCCATGTAGGATAGGGAAATCTCACCTGAGGGGTCGGAATTTCAACCAGGGACGAGGCTTAGTCCATGCAGGATAGGTAAATCTCACCCTCGGGGTCAGAATTTCAACCAGGAACTCGGCAAGCTTCGTCCCTGGTTGAAATTCCGACCCCTTGGGTGAGATTTCCCTATCCTACATGGACACTTATGATGGATTGTTATAGTTCTATCTACGTCTCCGTGTAATTGTGGTACAGGGGCTTGCATTAAAATCTTTTTTTTCCAGACTAGAGTCATAGGTTTTGTTCTGGTATCCTGATGTTAGGGAGAAGTTTCTGCCCAGCCTTAAACTGTTAATCTTTTACATTCCAACGTCTCCTTCAGCTCAGAACAAGGACAAGTTTGATCCTGCATGAAGATGACTTCTCCCTATCCCTCTTGGGTTATTCTATATATACAGCAGAACAGAGTGTGTATTTGAGCGAAGTTCCACGTTTCCAGCTGGATAGGAGCAGAAAGGTCAAAGGTTAAGTGTGGCAAAATCTGATAGGTCTTCATTACGCTTACTTGGTCATTCGATATAAAACACCCTTTTTATGATTAAAAATCATTGATATGATTGAAAATTGTTTCAACTCAGAGACAATGGATAGACACATCATTTTGGCTAGATAAAACTTAGTTCTACAATGCCGAACGTAATTATCCCTATTTACATTTCTCGTTTATATCGGATATTTTCTACTTTTATTTTTAGTTGGCCTTATTAAGACTAGGTGCCAGTCAATAATAAAAACACCTTAACGTCGATTTTAAGGGACTAGATTGTCATAGATGCTACTTTCTTGTTACATGCACAGTATTTCGGCTTTTAGCAGGACTCGTTTCTGCTGAATAGCTTTTCGCATGAGAATCATGCACATCCTTTGAAAACGAAAGTAGCATAACAATAAACAAGTTGTACCAATCGTTTTTATCCTTTTAACCTATGGTATGAGAGAAAGCTTACGGTTGGTTCTTTAAATTTAACCATGCATGTTTTGCACGATTAACCTCTCTACGTCACTGCACGTTTTTTTCACTTGCCCGGGAAAATATCATTCCTTACTTTGACAGCGAAGGTGACAGGATTTACGCCTGTCACTGAAGCATTATTCATATTGGAACACCTTCATGGTTGATTCTTCCTATAGAAATAGCCAGGTATGTTTTGCTATATTTAATTTATTTATTGAAATGTATCCGGGTATTCTCAATTTGCAAATTCTGTATTTATTGAAATTCTCAGTCCGTTTGTAATAGCCATTGTGTTTGCAGTCTGCCATTTATATATTCATCCAAGTAAATAGTTAAATTAGTTTATATACACATTTATTTATGAGTGCTTGATGACTAGAGTGTAGTTTATTGCCCAGACATGTGGGGAGTTCCATATCTTTGTAGAATTCCTCTCTGTGTCTTGTGAGTCTTTGTCTCATTTTCATAGTCATCCTTCATTTGGCTCGGGGTGCCATAGTGCTATATTTAGCCTGCTGTAGAAGTTCTAGGTATTGGGACAGTTAGGTTGGAGCAAAGAGTGCAGACCCGGACAGGACTGCTCCTTAGGCGCAGTCTGGTCAGGACCTGCACTGTTTGCCATTCCATTTGCATATTTGCAGTGTTGTAGTTTGAAGCAGGTTCTTTGCTTTAAGTATAGTTGAGGTGATTGTTTTAGGTGTCCCAATTTTTAGAATGGTTTATGGTAAATCCCCAATTCATCTGACTTGTCATGGTAGTTTTATTAGTGTTTTATTGCAAATTTGGAAGTCCTAATTGCTACTATATTTGAATGTCTGATGTGGTGCTGTTATGCATATAACAGTACAACTGGCATTGTCCGTATCGTGCATGTCCTGTAGATAGTGTATTGTTTACTGTGTTTGTTATGTTGTAGGCACCCTTCATTGTAAATATACATAAATAATCTTCAACTACATTCGGGTTTATCATCAATGTGAACCAGATGCTCTCACCCCTGTAACAAGATAAAACTGACAGAGCATGCTTGAAAATGGAAATATGAGTCAATATGTTGGTGTGTTATGCTCTGCGGATGCAGCTTTTGGCATCTGTGACCTCTGATCTCCAAGAGCAAAATCCGAGCATGCTCAGTGCACGGGGCTCAGTGCGGAACTCTGAACTCGCTTATCCTGGTCGACTCTAGTCCAACAAGTTAGACGTCCGCTTGCACTTATTTATATGTTACCTTTTATAGTTTCGCGTTCCGAAGAATAACAAAAACGTAAATAACAGCATAAAAACGTAAAATATGAATGTCTGGAACGCAGAACTCTCATGTATGGGAGTAGGTCGATTCCTGACGTTGCGTTCCGCTCCGCTTCACTACCGTGTGAAGTAGCGGTAGTGTAACTGTAGCGGATTCTAAGGCCCTATTTTGTAGGTCTAAGTCTATGCAGGCCCCTGTCAGCCTGTGGTGGACGTTAGTGACTAAACCAGATCTCGCTGGAGTACTCATTCCCTCGATTAATCAATGACAACTTCAAGGCCATTAAAATCTAAATGTCAAGAGTAGTAACTGGGTATTACAAGCACGAGCTGCAGCTAATATGCGTGTGTCAACTTGGAGATCTTCCAGAGAAGTCATTTCACGTTTAGAAGTTCCAGTTTGTTTTGACAGCTGTCAAATTTTCCCGCGATTTCTTACTAAAGCGCACACGAAGTCACCAGGCATAAAAACGTCTGCTCATTTATCTATTTATTATTATTATTATTTTGTTTTAGCACAAAACTGAAGTTCAACTGACTGGTTTAATGAAGTAACTGCCTGATCCAGGATTTTCCCATAACCTTGCAATGTTGTTGGAACACCTATTGGTCCCGGTGACTGTATTTACCGAAATACCGAAACGAACTAGAAAAACCGTGGAAACGTGGTAGCTCAGTGGTTAGCGCACTTGCCTCTGATGCTAAAGGTCCCGAGTTCGAACCCGGGTAACGGCGTTTGAATTTCGGTGTCCGAACACGCTTCCTTAATGTCATTTGCAGGGATGACATTAAAAAAAAAAGTGTGCCGTCCTTCGGATCGGGACGTTAACTGGAGGCCCCCTGTGCAGGGAGAGACATCCCCTGTGCAGGTTAAAGATCCCTTCTGTAGTTACATGGCTACAAGGAGGTTCATCCTGCAAAACTGGAGTGTACATCGTACACCTGCTCATAATCCTCGAGAGAGGGTGTAGCAGTATAGAAAGAAAGAAAGAAAAGAAAGAAAAACCGAAACGAACAATTAAATGGCGTTTTCGGTATTTGATTGTTTGTACAGGTAATAGAAAGGTGTTAGATGTTTTCACAAATACAATATAAGGTGATTAAATGGGCTTATTAGAGGTGCTCTCTTTTTGTCCTGAAGGTATTACTTATTAATGAAAGGAAGAAAGAAAGCCAAAATTAATACATTGGATATATAGATAGATAGATAGATAGATAGATAGATAGATAGATAGATAGATATCGTTTACATGTTTCATTTTAGTATATGCACCTCATTTTTTATCACTATACACAAAACGTTGGAACAAAATTGTATCATTATAATAACGTTAGGGTTCATACATGGTGTGTTCGAACGACATAAACTCTGACCAGACTGTGCGAGTCTGTTCACATATGCGTTCAGCGCCATTTTTTGCGTATAGCTATATTTTTTTGAACACTATACACAAAACATTGGAAAAACGTCGTATCATCATCATGCCCGTGAGGGTCCATGCATGGTGTGTGTCTAAAAAAACTCTGTCTTGTCCGAGCCTTTGCTGTTCGCATTTGCTTTCAACACTCTTTTTGCATGTAGCAACTCATAAAAAGCTTCGGGATCATTATACATAAAATGTTGGAACATTGTTGTATCTTCATCATGTCGCGGTATGGACGTTATTTTTGTCTTAGGGTGCAAATGTATGATACGGTCTTACGACCATTTCAACGGTATTTCAATCATATCTGGCCAATGGAAGGGTGATAATGAAACGATGTTAACAATGAAGCCCTATTCACGGTTAGATTAATTCCGGATTCCAACTTGGGCCGATACCTTTGCAGCTGAGTGATTAAACCCACTGAGCTACTGGGGCTCCACGAATCAACGTGATTTCAGTGTAATATACCCACTGTGTTTTGCAATATATATAGTGGGTATTGACGTTTTTGATGTGAATACAAAACATATATCATCGAGTGCAATGAAAATAGCAGCAGTTTCACGAGTTCGTAGCACGAATGAATTTTGCTGATATTTTCAACACATGAGATGAAAAATTTTGGCATTTACCAAAGAAAATAAAAAGAGTATTTTTTTTTTCTCTTTAGGAGAATAACGGAAAACAAACCTCTTTAAAAGAAACTTTTTTATAGATAATTGTGAGAATTTTTCTTCTATAATGAAAAGTTCTTCATGATGAGGCGGTTCTTGTGAGATTCAAGACTTCATCATTAAAGGAGAGATATATATATTAGTTCGCAGACTTATCACTTCGTAATCATGTTCTCTCTCTCTCTCTCACACACACACACACACACAATGTTTTTTTTTTCATTTTCATTTTCTTTTTCTTGTTTTCTTTTTTTACAATAAAATGCGTTAGACAAATGCCAGACTGAAAAATAGCGGCCTGTGACTGAACTGCTGCATGCATACAAAGATATATGTCTGCACTTAATATATATATATATATATATTATATGCAATAGTATACACCTTTCCTATAATTCAGAGTCTGTTCGAGTTTTGTCCCTTGCAGCGCCTATGACGTCATCTATAGGATAGGCTATTGTTTTTCATTGTGTAACCAAATAAATGCCGGTTTTCCGTATATTCAAAACTAACATTCAATGGTTAAGATTAAGACAACTATTTTGTTCCAACTATATTTAGTTCTTTCTTAGTCGGAAAATAAGCTTTATAACTTATAGCATTTGGGAATTTGGCATAAAACTAAAAGATTTCCCATTAAAATTTCGGGCCCAAATTATCGTATTCGAAAGAGTATGTATCACCAGTACAGCTTCCAAAACATAAGGAACAGAAAGAAAATCGCGGAAGATGTTCAGATCGTTATTACAAAAGATACAAAACGAACGATTAGCTGATTATAAAGCAGACACACGCTAAAAATGACAACAAAGTGTGCTGACACGGAATTCGTTTGTGTAATCACCGAATTGCGCGCATCGCCGCAATAAACAAACACCTATGATTGTGTAGACACGTGTTCGGAAGGCAGCTTTAAGAACACCTACCGTGAAATGGAAACGATCAAATAAATAACACCGAAGATAAGTAAGAGATGGGATAAAATAATATAAATTCAACCTCGGGTTGAATCTTACGGAAAACTGTCTGGATGCTGATGCTTTTAGATCGGTGTATCGCACAAGAAACCATATATATCAGCGCTATAATCTGTCCGGTAAAAATACGTAGTTACGATCTGAATGTTGGAAAAATGGAAATCACTTTTCAGATTTACGAAACTTGTTTATACGAAATGTAACTTTTTTATATTGAACAAACGTGAATGTATTGCCGGGGTGTTAAAACACGGCGTCGATGAAAGGGGTCATGAAAATCACAAGCGACTTGTCGGGATTCTCAATATGATATTAAAATAAATAAATAAAAAGATATATATAAATAAAATATGTTACATGAAAACGGGGCAATTATACTTTAATTTTGGTCTTTCAATGAAGTTTTTGCAGTTTACATTTACAAAACGTCTGCTTTACGCATGTTATGTGTGCTTGCAGTTGTACTGAATTATATGGGATATCCTATAGATGACGTCACAGTCTACTTGGGTAGATAACTCGTGCGCGACTTAATCAATTTATAGGAAAGGTGTATATGCACATGTGTATGTTTTAATGTAGAGAACTATCAGAATAGTTCCAAATGATTCTTTTCAGATTGACTTCTTTTTATTTAAATATTTAGTCCTATGTGAGTGGTATGCACGCAATGATGAGACTTTCATGAAATTATAATTTCAGCACAAAAAGAGCTCCTTTAATCTTTTTAAATTACCTATTGCACTTGTGAAAAACATCTTTAACACCTGTACAAACAATCAAATACCGAAACGCTGCTTCCCTATATATTTAATTGTTCGTTTCGGTATTTCTAGTTCGTTTCGGTATTTCGGTAAAGGTAAAGGTTTCCCATAGCCTAATAGCCGTAGGGGCAGTGGGGGTTAGAGACCCACTGTATCTTGGGCACAGCTGATGAAAGGCGGAGCCCATCCCTCTCCTTTCGCTGCCTTATCCTTCCCTAATTCGAAAAAGGTACCCATTTACTGCTGGGTTGACAGAGAGAGTTTTCCAGTCGTCGGATGGCGATGGTATGCCGCGGTCTTAATGGTCTGGGTTGTCTTCTAGCGTGGTCCAGCTGGTCCTGAAACGTGGTCCGTTTTGTACTGAAACATGGTCCGTTTTGTCCTAACTGTGGTCCGTTTTGTTTGGTCCGTTTTGTCTGGTCCGTTTTGTCCATTGTCCGTTTTGTCCGAGTACCGAAAAAGCACATTACTCTTGGCTACTTTGGTGGCCTTGAACGTTTCGCTACTCTGCCTGCCTTGTGCAAATGCATGTGTCGATGAATCTTTGAACAAATGAGGTTCTTTTTTTCTTTTTCAATACCTTCATATAGTCAGGGGAGCCCCGGTAGCTCAGTAGGTCAAGCGCTGACCTGCTGATCTAGCGGACCCGGGTTCAAGCCTCGCTGTAGACGGGAATCTTTTCAATCGTAAACGGGGTTCCATTGCACTATCATTCATTATCATTATCAAAAATATTCCGGAATTGTCTATGTTTAAATGACATTCGAGTTTGGACTAATGATTGGGTAATTTGAGCACTTTCATTCATTATTCTGAGATTGCTAATCAGCAAATTATAAAATATCTTGTACTGCTCTCTTACATTTCTAAAATTTTACTTGTCATAGTGATCTTTTTAATATACCCCACTGGGACCCCTGAAGCTGGCAGTGGTCTCAGCAGTGTAGTATTTTATGAGTATAATAATGAGGTGTTTAGGAGTTGCCTTTGATTTTCTTATCACTTGTTTATTGGAGGGAATTAAATTTGCGAAAGCGGTGTAGTGGGCGTGGGGGGGGGGGGGGGGGGGGGGGGAGGGGGCTGGTCCTTTCGATAGAGCAAAATTAAGACCTTTCAGCTGCATTTTACATATCCTTGATTCTATCAAATAATGTCGAAGTTGTTTTGAGTGGAAATGTGTTAGAAAAAAAGAAAGATTTTATGCATTTATGCATTTGAGATGTAAGTGTGGCCTTTTGGCATGCAACTTAGTGTATTTAACTTACTTTACATATTTAATTTCATAATATTTATCCAGCAACTTCTGTTTCTAAATACCGTTAAAATTATACCAACCTGTGGGTTCAGACTGGAACCAGTGATGTTTTCAACGTTGCAACGACAAGACCTTTTGTGACTAACTATGTTCGTGTTAGATTTTAACTAAATTTCATCCGTTGAGATTTCCGGTTCCGGTTACAAGTTCGCTTTTACAGCTTGAGTTTGCAACACATATGCAGGATTATTGCACCTAAAAGCCCGTTTTAGTTTCGAATTCAATCATTATTTGACTTCTTAGTTATAGCAGTGATGTAAAACATTTGAATAGTCAGGAAAATGTCATGCCATCTTCTCCCATTCAGCCACTTAGGGGAAATCAAGGCAGTGCGAGATTTTCTGTTTCCTCCACTGAAAGACCTGCCTTGTTCTGCGTCAACATCAAGTTTCAAAGATGACAAAAGTAAGCTATTGAAATTAAGGCTCTGACTTTATACTAGTGACATGGTTTTCAATCACTGGGGCGGATCCAGGAATTTCGGGGGGTTCAGGGGTTCAAATTACTCTCTTGTTGAGGCACTCCAGCAAGTGGTTTTTCAAAGTTTATACTTAAAGGATAAAGAAACAGCAAATTCCACTCACATGGTTCAATTTACTACCATTTCTCGTAGTCAGATTTGTCCAGTAGAGTTTTTGAAATTCATTGGCATGCTCTCAAGCTTGGAAAGTAATCTCTTGCAATGTATTTTTTTCAGTTTCATAATGATAATTTGGAGACCCTCGAATTACACTCGAGGGAGTATATACTACAGATCCACAGAAAAAGAATAGCGAGTCTCAATCGCCAGAATTCAACTTGTTAACAATCGTCAGACAAAGTATCAACAAATAATCAAGAGACTTCACTGCTTCTATTAAAAGTCCTATACTGTAAATAAAAAGACTGTACATAATAACACTTCACCAGTTTAATAATTATTTAACGAGCTCAAGTGTGAACTTTTACACCTAACGGTGGTGCCTCGATAAATCAATGGGGGAACTTTAAGAAGACTAGAACTAGAATGGCGGCCTTAAGATAACCATTATTGCTGCAGGGGTGGCATGTTTCAAGCACATTCTTGAAATTTACCATTTCATATAAAATTAACATGAAATCAGTTCAGAAGAAATTGTTCTTATATCTTATAGCAGTTATTTTCGTAAGTAATATCTTTTTGGAAAACAAAAAGATGCATAAGGGTAGCTGACACTGCAAGCAACCCTTTGCTGAAATGATCATATTCCAAAACAGATCAGGTGATTAGTGATGACATCATTTCTGTTGTGATGTCATAATGGGTGGTTCCCAGCTTAATTAAAATTAAAATGAACCTCATCAAAGGCTGGAAACCAGAAGGAATATTTTTACTATTGGAAAACCCACCTCCAAACAAAAAATGATAAAAATAGACAAAAGAGGTCATGCAATATGCTGCAAGTCAGTATTTAGCTACGAGAAATGGTTTAGGGTATGTTAAACCTAAAATTTTGATATTTTAACATCTTAAAGAAAAAAGTTCCACTAAAAACCACTTGCTGGAGTGCCTCAACAAGAGAGTAGCTGAAAGGGGGGTTCGATTTATGCAGTTTTACCAATTTTTCCTGAAATTCCCCATGAAAATAAGAAAATTTGGGCTGAGAGGGGGTTTGTTTGAACCTCCCGAACCCCCTCTGGATCAGCCACTGAATCAGGCTGTGTTTTTGCACCAATGGCACGCTTTTGAAAGTCCTTAGCCCGTTTTTAAAAATTCAATGTGCGGCAGATTGTCACATTGGCACTTTTCTGATGTCGTTGTGTGCTGGCATAACTTTTTTTAGCAGTATAGCTTTTAGCCAGTCAGTGTTAGAAGACGCTTTCTGCGGTATTGATATTTGAGCGCAATGCCTCACGGCAACTTGGGAAGTGTGACTGGTATCCGGATACTGATTTATTTACGACCTATTAAAGACAGGACTTCTCTGCCCGGGGGTCTGGTTCCCAGCAAGAGCATAAGTTACCTGTACAGGTAAAGGTGTGAAAATTTTTTCAACCAATCAGTGGACCAGAATTACCAGTTGTAATACTTTCATTGGCTGGCTTGAGGGCTCTTCGGAGACAGTTGATGGGTTTAAGGCCAAAATATAATATCCTAGGGTAGAGCAGGGGTTAGGTATGGAATGCCTGCCCCTGGGGACTTCTTGTAAATAGTTTTAATTTGCTGGTGGCTTTGTCACAAATTCATTTTTTTTTTTTTTTTTTTTTTTTTGTGATAACTTATGTACCACACCACAAACCTGCTATCATGGTCATACATGACCGAGAGCAGTAAAGATAGAAAGAAAGTTGACATTATGTCATCAAGAGACAGAATGACACTGTGGAAAGTATTAAATCCTCCTTATATAGTACCACTTCTGTCTTTAAGAGATGGGAAGGAAACCAGCTTTTCCATACATGTCGACAATGCAAACACAGAAACAAATTGGTGAATTTTTTTTCTGTTGGGCGAAGAAATCAGAAGACATAATGATGAAAAACAATCAAATAATGATAAAGCTGGGAAATCCTGTGCAAAAAATTTCAAAATGAGTGGCTATAATATACTACAGTTTCCAGACTTTGCTACGATGATGCGAAAAAAATGATGACTTGTGGTATCATGTATACAGCAGAACAAAAATAACGCTATTTACTCCTGTTGTATGGTAAGTCAGTAGCAACTGAGTTTTTAAAATGCCAAAATCCTGGTTATCTGGTCGTAAAAAGTGCTGGCCTGTCTCACTATAATGGTGGCCCCTTTTCAAAATATTGATGGGCCACTGGCCCTTTCTGATGAAATTCTGGATTGACCCCTGATGATCATTAAGGTAAGTAAATTAATGGTATCTGTATCTAAGCCTTTAAGCTGTAGAGACCCTCTGGTATTAATTCTTCAATGCCTTCTCAATCCACAGCCTCTGAGGCTCAGGTGGTCTCAGTTGTGCTTCTAGCCTCGCTTGTATGTGTCTGCCTTTCAGATAGCCATTATACTGAGGCATCTTACCCAGGGTTGCCACGATCAGGGAAAAAGTCTGGAAAATGATTTTTTTTTTCCAGATCAGGGAAAAGTCCGGGAATTTCAATATGAGTCAGGGAAATTTAGAAAAAAGGGGAAAATTCAGAGAAGTTCAAAATTTCCCTTTAAATGGTATGGCCAAGGCAGTCTTCTGAAAAGTATAGATTTACAAAATTTGATTATTTGGTCACTGATTTTATTGGTCTTTAAAACTGTTTTCAACTCTGCTTTTATGCTTAGTTATTGTCTGTCAGTGCTAGACTAGATTCATGTGGTGATTGCTAAATTACTAAAAGATCATTTATGAAATGTTCACACAATAAAAACTCCATGAGCAGCTTCATAACTTTTTATATTGTGTGAACATTTCATTTAATTATACAGTGAGTGTACTCCTATTCCATTAATTATTTTGAAAAAAAAAGAAAAAAAAAAGAAAAAAAAAAAAAAAAAAACAAGGAAAAAGCATCTTTGATGAGACAGTAACTGATTTTAGAACAAAATGGTTTGTCTACAACAGCATTGAACCTTTTTAGAACCATTTTTCATGTTAGATTTTAAGCCTTAATTATTTATGTATGCCAACTAAAGATTATGCATAAATTAAAAGATGTTAAAGCAAAAATAAATTTCAACTACAAAACTTAAATATATTTCAAATAAAATTCAATTTTTGGTGGATGAGGACGGCTGTAAGGGGAGCTGGGAGGCTGTCAGAAACATAGGGGTCATGCGTGTTTTCATATTATATGTTGCACAAAAACGCACCAGATCTCTCCGATCGGAAGTCTGGAAAATGGTCAAAAGTCAGGGAATTTTGTAAATTTGAGTGGCAACCCTGTTACCATTGATCCACAATCTACATTTTTTTTTCTCAAAATTCATGTGCTTTGAGAAAAAAGGTGTAGATTGTGGATTAATGCCTCAGTATAATGGCTATCTGAAAGTATTGGTAGGGGTGGCCACAATGTAACAGGCCATTTCTTTTGGCATATGCAATGCTATTTCGTACCATGGTGTTTTGTCTCACAGATCATTTTAATGCACCAGTCATTTGCAAAACCCTCTACCTTTAGAAGGTGGACTTGCCAGGAATAGCAGGGCTTAAATACCATGTTGTTACCTTATCATTGTAATGGCAGTGCCATGTGTGTGCAGGGCTTTTGATTTCCATTTAATAGCTGGGACAGAGGCGGTGATCCCAGTTGTTGAAAGTAGTACCAGAGAGCTGGAACCTTAAGCAAGGATTTAATCAGAAATTGTCCCTGCCATGCAGGATTTTTGCCCGGGCTTTGCAGAGAGAAAAGTCAGGGTTTGCATTATTTTTTCAGCCCTTGTACGCCTCGGTTTCAGATGACTGGTGCATTACCTGGACAATTCGTCAAATTATGGTTACATGTTTGCACTAGGTATTGTTTTTTTTTTTAATTTCAAATCCAGTGTTCCAGTAAAACATGAAGCTACATGAGTTCAGCAGTACTGTTCAGTCAAATTTAAGAGTCTTATTCAAGTCTAACAAGGTTTGTATTGTATTGTGGAATGTCATATACCTTTAAGTTTTCTGAAAAACAAATGGGACGAAACATCCCCAAAAGTAGGATGAAATAACCCGGACAAAAAATTGAGACAAACTGACCAGGATTTATCATCCTGAACATCCTAATACAAACTTGTTTTGGTAAGATCTGCCTGCAGCTGCCTCAAGCCTGAAGCCTACCCATACAGACCCATATGGCCAGCAGATAGGGGGCTGGTTTGGTGAGGGATACAGTAGTTTCTGTCATTATGATAAGTGCCATGTTCATTTTGACAGTATGGTTAATTATAGATTCCTTGACTACATTTTTTTTTGATCATCTTGATATTCATTTGTTTACAAATATACTGGCAGAAAGGGACAAAAAATAGAGATTGCCAAAAGACGGACAAGTCAAGGACTGGGGTACCATAAAACATGGACCAATCTGAATCACAGACTTATGAAAGGTCCACAGACAATTAATTAAAGGCCTTAATTAAATTATGGACTGTGTGTTCACAGACTACCAAACAAACTATGGAAAGTTAACAGACTAATAAATGGAACAGCATCCCCTGAACAGACTGGAATAGAACAGGTTGCATAGCATTAAATAGCTTTTATGTTGTTGTTGAGTTGCCATTGTTCTGACATTAAACTGTAAGATGTGATACCCCACCATCTGCAAAAAGCAAAATAAATTTTTGAACAACACCAACACTATTGTAGATTGTATCGCCAGTATTAAGCCTTAATGCGCCAAAAAGCAGACGTCAAAATTTACGTCTGCAGAATTTCAAAAAATGTCTCATCCAAGCGATATCATATTCAGAATTCGAACACTAGAGGGCAAACAGTGTAGATTTAGATGAGGTGGCTCATTATGAACCTTCTCATCTGGATCTACACTGTTTGCCAATTCAACAATTTGAATTTTTGGCGCTGTAAGGGTTAATATCAATAGAGATCAATATAATGTTCATTTGAAATATCATTATGAACTGAATGAACAGCAGCAGACTGCAGTGACAACAGATCTGCAACAAGGCAGCAAATGAAAGGCAAATTGTTTCACAGACCATGGACTGATGTCATGAGCCACTAACATACTTGCCATTTAGACAGTTAAATCAACTTGTTGCAGTGTGTGGATTCTAAGGTGTACCTATACGTGAAATATTGTCAAAGCTCAATAATTCAAATTGACTACAGATTGATTTAATGACCAGTTGTTTGTGTAAAATTGTGTTAATTCTCAACAACTTCGTGGACTCTGCATGGACAAATTAACAAGATTACATGTACCAACTTTTATATCTTACAAATTCATCCAAGTCTGTCACAGACTAATTTTATACCCAAATCTACTATGTACTATAGGTCAGTCACGCAATTGTGGCAGTGTTTTGTTTACATTTTTAATGCCAACAGTACCTGTAACTATCCTTACAGTGCAGTTCATGTAACTTCTTGATCTATGGAAATGACAAAACATAAGGGTTAACTGGCAGTTCTAATATATCTAGGTAATACCATCTGAAACCTTAAACAGAAGAAATGCTCCTAGTTCAAGAAAATCAGAGAGAACAAAAGCGAAAGTCACAAAATTAATCAAATTTATTCTTGACATTTCCTTGGGATGCACAAGCAGAACTCTGCTATATAGCTAATCAGTCACCAAATCAAAATAAACACAAAATAATAACATTGCCAACTTATCGCGTCCGCACTATAATGTGAACCTCAGGCTAATGTCACAGACTGCTTGTTAACATTAAGGCATTACAGAGGAATTTATGCACCACCTGATTGCTGTCAGTGTCAACCCTTAAAGAAAGTTGTCCCATGTCCCATAGCCTTGTGGCCATAAGGGCAGTGGGTGATAGAGACTAATCATATCTTGGGCAAGCATATGAAAGACAGAGCCCATCCCTCTCCTGTTGTAGCCTTTAACCTTCTGTAACTGGAAAAAGTTCCCAGTTTGTTGCTGGAATGACAGAGATTTTCAGCCATTGGCTTGCCCATTTGGAATTCAAATCCGTGACCTTTTGCACCATAGCCAAGCATTTAGTTCATGAACATGAGCCTGACATGGACCAGTTTCAGTCTCAACTCTGCCATAGTAAATGTTATCCCATAGTTTGTATCAAATCACACTTTTATTATTAATGAGTCAAAGCAGAAGGAAAATGCTTATGTAGCACTCAGATGACCATTCCATGGGCTCACTTTATGCATTCACTGGGCACAGTGTTTGCATTGTTTGGGTACACTACAACTAGTGTGTAACATGTTGACTTCATTTTCATTGTCACATTCACATGCAAATTACATGATCACTGATTTTAAGGGTACAATTGCAAAATACAAAATGTCTTACAAAATAAAAAAAACAACTTATTTTCTACATTCAAATAATCCTGTGGTGACTGAAATCTGTTGTTAGTACAATGTGAAAATTGATTCTTGTATACATTGCCTTAAAAGCCTTACCCTATGGTGCCACTGTATAGAATAGCTGAAATATACATGCTTTAATACAAATAAGTTCATTTTATTGGCATTTGGTTGTTGCTACCTTGGCTTTTCTCAATGCAAAATCAGCATTTGGTGTAGCCAAACATGTTAGCCCTATGCAGAAGCTTTGCCATAGGGCATAGATGTGTTGTTATCTTTTTGTTTATGCATTCAATATTAGTTTTTTACTTTATTTATTTTGCTGGCTATAAAACAGGTTTTTGTTCTCACCAGAATGACCCTGAATATTTAAATCAGTCTTACGACATTCTGTCTAAGTCTGCCCAGGGATATTGTGGTTAGGATCACTGACTGTCCCGACATGACTATAGCTGTTTACCATGGACGTAAAACAATAAAACAACAACAGATATATGGTGGATTTTCTCTTCCAGCCACAGTTCCAAAATTCCAGATCTGTCTTATAAGATGGATCTAGAGTTTTGGGATTGTTTCGTTAGGGAAAAACTTTGGTCTTATAACCAACCGAATAAATATGAGCCCCGACGTGTGAAAGCCAACAAAGTGGTTGTGCGCAGACTCAGATCAGCCTGGGCATCTGCCCAGTCTGATCAGAGTCTTCACTGTCCGCATGAAGGTAGCTTAGACCCTTAGCTACCCTCTAAGCCCAAAGCGAAGACTCTGATCAGAATGGGCGGATGCCCAGGCTGATCTGAGTCTTTGCTGGGCACACAACCACATTGTTGGTCTTGTGTCGCGGCTCATATATTTCTAATACTTTCGGTACATTTTAGCATCTGATGGCAATGACTGGGACACTGACTGGGGTGACTGGAATGAGACAATGGAGGATGAGGAGAGAGAGGTGGAACCAATGGAGGACCAGACTGATGCAGGAGATGACAATGGTCATAAGTGGCTACAGGATTCCATTGTCTCGGTTTCTCCAGCAGCTGATCTTATTGCGATAGCCAATGATAATAAAATGGTTTTACTTGCACGTATGTATTAAGAATTCTTATTCCTCAGAGCTGCATATAATGTGGGGTTTTGAAGATAATTTGGTGATTGTTTTTCTAATTTATGAATAAAAACATGTTGTGACCCCTCATTAGAACCTTCTCACTGAGACGGTTCTATTGAGGTGTCACAAACTTATGTTTTTATGGAGAAATTTGAAAAATTATCTCTAAATTATCCCAGTTACCCCTTCGTATCTGGAGCACTGTTCCTATCTGGTCTTGTATGGCATTAAAAGAAATCCAAACATAATGTAAACATATGCCCATTAAGCCAACATATGCAAATTTCCAACAATGTATGATCAGTGACTTCTTGTTACATTGACAGCACTTATAAATGCTGGCATACCTCAATGTCTGTGAAAAACAATTCTGACTAAAATTTTGAATATGGTGGCTTTTTGGTCTGATCCAGATCAGAATAGAAATGAGCCATGACACAACAAAACTAACAAAGTGGCTTGTGAGCCCAGCGAAGACTCAGATCAGCAAAGGCATCTGGCTCAGTCTGATCAGAGTCTTTGCTGATGGCATGGAGCCAGCTTAGTCTTAGCTACCCTTTAAGTACACAGGCTGGTCTGAGTCTTCTCTGACCCCACATGCTATGTTGGTTTGTTCGTGTCACAGCTCACATGATTTGGATCACATGAAAAGGTATCTTATGGCATTTGCAAACAGGAATGACTCAGATCAGCCTAGGCATCCATGCAGTCTGATCAGAATCATCTTTTTTTGCTAAAATAATCTATGGGCTTGTAGGAACCCAAAAAATGAAATTAAAGGCTGCTTAGTTAGCCTAGGCTGGTTTGACTATTTATGGTGCACACATGTCTTAAGGTTATTTTTGTGAGGCTCTCCTAAAAACAATCTCTGTTTACTGTGAAGTTCTGCGGTTAATCCAAGATTGTTGGGTAGATGGGAATATTACTTACTTGCTGTAGTGAAGTAGAGAACCAGATGAGGGTGAGTATTTGAACATTTCCGTAGAAACACACATTGTGACCTTTCATTAGAATCGTTTTATCACAAGTTGTGATAAAACGATTCTAATGAGAGGTTCACAACATAATGTTTGTATGGAAAAATAGGCCTCAGGACTGAACTAATATTTTGCAGTCTGCTTGCCAATCTCATACATGCAGTCAAGTTAAGCAAGAGGTTGTCCAAAAGCTAAAAACAATTATGCTATCACATTATGTGATATTATTGGTGCTTCAAAAATCTAAATAGATGGTAAAGCCTTATATATTATGCACTTTTTCCTAATCAGTAAGGTAAAAGTGATAAAGTTTTCTTGAAATAGATCTTCTTAAATAAATCATGCAGGAACAGTTTAGAAAGCAAAAGGATTTATATAATTCTTGGGGAGCAGAGAAATCACAAAAGAAGCTGTCACAGGTCCTAGAGCCTCCTTAAACCAGTGCATAGATTTGCTCATTCAAGATTTCATTGGCTATTATAGCTTTCAAATTATTAATATCCTCAATAATCATTGGTTCCTTACAGCCAAGTATTCCTCTGAGAGTCTTGATGGTGAAAATGAAACCAGCTATACTGTCGCTTGGAATGGCAGTGTCTCTGAAAGGTGAGTTTTAGAATATAGATACAGAACTACACATAAGGAGGGGCTGTGAGGATAATTCTGGGATAATTTTGCATATTTCTGACCAAAAAACCCCCATATGTTATGACCCCTCATTAGAACCATCTCGGCTAGAGGGTTCTTCTGAGGGGTCACAACATATTTTTTGTGGAGAAATTATCCCTAAATTATCCGTTAACTCCTCTTATCTGGAGCACTATCGAGATACCAAAAAATTAGTATGCTCAGGGGTCGTCTTTATAAAACGACTTAAGTCGTTGCTATGCTGTTGCTAAGGCTAAATTTCTATGTTGCAGATTCCCTACAACTATGAAATTTGCTCTGGTGGAACAGTCTGAAACAGACTGTTCCTCCAGAGCAAATTTCATAGTTGTCGGGAATCTCCTTCATAGAGATTCAGCCTTAGCAACAGCATAGCAACGACTTAAGTGGTTTTATAAATACGACCCCAGATTTCCTGATAAGGCAAATCTTTCAGCTGAACATAGAGTACATGTTATTTCTTCACAAAAGTTTATTTTGTTGAGTCTTAATGTATGGATACACCTCCTGTAGAGGTCATTGTCAGATAGAAAATATAGTAGCTCCCATCTTTACGGAGACCACTCTAAAAGGAAAGGATTGGCTCTCACTGTTCAAAAGGACTCCCGTTGAAAAGGAATTCATCTACCAGGGGAGTAAATAGTATTTCCTTTGCATAAATGAATGCCAAACAATCGCCGTGTATGAGCAGATTCTAAAAAATACCTGGATAGAGTGACAACAGGCACAAGCTGTTGCCATAATTATGTTAAATAGCTTATGATATTTTTTAGTGAAATTAAACTGGTATGGCCCTATAGGAGGTCAAACTTTCTATCATGTCTGCTTAGATAATGCTGTTGGTGCAAAGAATTGCTTGTAAACAGCACGAACCAGTAGTGCTTTAAATAAATCCACAGCAGGTTTAAGACCCTGCAAAGTAATGTTATCAGATATAGAAAAAAGACCCAGTTTTAAGCATTCAGTTTGTGCTGGACTTGAATCGCTCTTAGGAGATATTCGCTGTACTTCAAGTGTTGATTTTAATTGAACTGTACAGACATTCATGAGTCATCTTGTATATTTTCAGTGAAACAGTGACTGCTCTTCTATGTCTTCCATTAGCATCCCAAAAAAGGTAATATATGTGTTGCTAAAGTGTTCATAAAATGGTGAATAACCATATTTATTCATCTTTAAGACATAGGAATTTCCCCACCAAATTGACCCCCAAACAGTCGAACCTTTCTTAAGGGAGTCACTGTATTAAGGGATTACCTGTCTTAAGCAGCAAGTTTTGGTGTGTCCCCTTGAGTTACTCCTTAAGACATTTTTGACTGTATATGAGCCATGACACGAGAAAACCAACAATGTGGTTGTGCTCCCAGCGCAGACTCAGATCAGCCTGGGTGTCCGCCCAGTCAGATCAGACTCTTTGCTTAGGGCTTGAAAGGTAGCTAAGGATCTAAGCTACCTCCATGCGGACAGCGAAGACTCTGATCAGACTGGGCGGATGCCCAGGCTGATCTGAGTCTGCGCTGGGCGCACAACCACACTGTTGGTTTTGTCGTGTCACGGCTCAAATAATCAGCTTTATGGAATTCTGCTATAAGATGGCTTTTTTGAAGGAAAAAATTCCTTATAACAATAAATGAGCCGCGACACGAGAAAACCAACAAAGTGGTTGTGCACCAAGCGCAGACTCAGATCAGCCTGGGCATCCCCCAAGTCTGATCAGACTCTTTGCTAAGTGCTTAAAGGGTAGCTAAGAGTCTAAGCTATCTCCATGTGGACAGTGAAGACTCTGGTCAGACTAGGCGGATGCCCAGGCTGATCCGCCCAGGCTGATCTGAGTCTGCGCTGGGCGCACAGCCACATTGTTGGTTTCCTCGTGTTGCGGCTCATTTAATATGGTAAGAAAGGTATTGGTGTGACTGCAAACTTCAGTTTACCTCTTTAACATTGACCCTGACCGTACAGAAAGAAGACAGATATAAAGCTTTCGTATCAAGTTTTATTTGATGCTGAAATGTAGAAGTTTGTTAAAATGTCTCAATGTTTCCTAGTTTCTGCTTTCATGAATACCATTATGCAGTACATGTAGTCTGTGGATTGAACCTGAGTCCATCAGTTCGACTGATTTTTCTTGAATTTAGAAATGGGATGTCACTATCAGGAGGATTGATGACTGGATGACTCGTGATTTTACATCCTTTTCAACAATATTTCATTTATATCAGGAGGATTATCAGAAGGAGTCTAGGTCAGGTATAATTAGCAGACACTTCAGTGATCAGAGTCCTACTGTAGTCTGATCAAAGGCAGTTTGTACAATTTCTGGACTGTCAGTGTGTTGGTAGATTGTGATATGAGTGTGTTAATGCATGTATCTTATTTGGTTGAATGGTTTACATAAAATCAAAGACTTAAAATAAAGCTGGTCCTGAATAATATGAAGGAACACATTATTTTATAGATATTTTGAAGCATACGAATGAAATTTTGCGAAGTTCATGCCTTCTGCAATGGCTTACTGTTCATATTTCAAGATATTATATAAGCAATTGATGGTGGTCCAGATCAGACTACACATATGCCAGTATGTACAGAGCTCTAGATAAGAGGGAGTATTTGATGATAATTAGGGATAATTTTAGTTTATTCTGCATAAAAACATATTTTGTGACCCTTCATCTGAACCGTCTCGACGAGACAGTTCAGATGAGGGGTCACAATATATGGTCTTGATGAGAAATAAGAAAAATTATCCTTAATTATCATCAAATACTCCCTCTTATCTAGAGCTCTGATGTAGGTTTACTGATTGTTTTTTCTCTATGTGTCAGGAGTACCCAGGGAGCCCCAGACTGGTGCTGTGTGATAGTAGGATTTTCTTCTGGATATGTTCGCATGTATACTGAGGTATGTATTTTAGAGCTGCAGAATAACGAAAAGTTTGATGTGAAAATTGATGTGTTTTTTCTTCACAAGACCCTGATCCTAGAGCAGGATTTTTTTCCTTTAAGAGTTGATCCCTATTCAAAAGGGAAGCAAAAATGAAAATGACGAGGCCCCGAGGTTATAAAACTTGAGTACATTCTCAAACTCAAAATAAAGCACACTGATTGGCTGCTTCCGAGCACATGCTTGGAAGCAGCCAATCAGTGTGCTTTATTTTGAGTTTGAGAATATTCTCAAGTTTTATAACCTCGAACCAAGGTTGCTTCCTCAGGATGGATGGATGACTTACGATTTTACGTCCTTTTCAACAGCATTTCAGTCATTGGGACAATTCCTCAGAAAGTACACATGTATACCCATGCACCTCAGAGTGTCATGGTGTAACACAAGTGCTAATTGCTAGTATTGCAGTCAAAAATCAACATGAATAAATGAGCCTAAATGCGACAAAAGCAGCAAAGTTGCATATGCGCCCAGTGAATAATCCAATCAGCCTGGACATCCACCCAGTCT
This sequence comes from Ctena decussata, assembly GCA_963989385.1. NCBI lineage: Eukaryota > Metazoa > Mollusca > Bivalvia > Lucinida > Lucinidae > Ctena > Ctena decussata. The sequence continues at coordinate 87,348,288 of OZ022499.1, read as the reverse complement.
GATTAGTGTCTTTGCTGTCTCCTTTTAGCTAGCTTACACCCACAGCTACCCTTTAAGCACACAGCAAAGACTCTGATCAGACTGGGCAGATGCACAGGCTGATCTGAGTCTTCACTGGGTGCACATCCCACTTTGTTGGTTTTGTTGTGTCACGGCTCATATATTAATTTTGCTGTGTATTTAATTATCTGTTTTCCATTGTTGCAGACTGGCACTCTGTTGTTGTCCCAGAAATTACACACGGAGAAAGTTCAGCGGCTTAAATGTAACACATATATACCTCCTAGATATCTTGGTATAGCAGAACAGGTAAGTTGGTAGAAACTTTAGCTTTACAGAGCTCCAGATAAAGTAGGGGTTTAATGATATTCCTGAGGTAAATTTTCTTAATCTCTGCTTTTGAAAGCATAACATTTTGGTGATATATTAGAAATACAGTAGAACTTCATTGGCTCGAACAGGCTTGGGACCATGAAAATTAGTTCCAGCCAAAGGGTAGTTATAGCCACCCAGGGTTAGTTTCTGTATAAAGTGACCTCTATGGACCAAGGGACGAGTTCTAGTCAGGCAGGGTTAACGAGCCATCAGGGTTCGAGCCATTGAAGTTCTACTGTAGATGTCGTATAAATGTACCTGTAATCTGCGAGCTATAGCAGTCACAGACATCAGATAAAAGCCTCCTCAGCCCCCATGGCCCATCAAAGATGACAGGCGTTATTTTGATGTTTTGTTTGTGCTTGCTTGTGCCTATCAGTGGTTGATCTGAAGAGATGTTTCATTCATAGAGATAACTGCATTTTTATTTCAGAATAAAATGTTCATTATTGTAAATAGAGAACCTGCATGAATCAGAAGAGAGAAAAGTTTCAAAGCTCACTGTAATAGGTGTCACTGAACACCTGAAAGTGCTTATGTAATGGTACACCTGAAACCATTAATTTTCCATTTGTCCCAAATGGAAAATTTATAGTTTTCGGGTGTCCAAATATTTAAGCACAGCAGGGTAAAAAGTAATTTTATGTAATGATAAAGTATCGCTAATTCTGAGTTTCTTTGTTGTGATAACTTTCAAACTGTTTATACTTCTGTTGTTTCCAGCATGAAGAACTAGTGATCCTATATGTAAAGTGTCTAGTCACTATAGATGGGTTTAGTCTGTTTCAAGCTCTAAAAGCCTGTAGAAATCAAGTGGCTAGAGGTGAGAGTTTATGTCTGTTTCACAGTCAGTCCAGTTACAGAAAAGAAGAGTATTGGATAATACCGTTTATGCGGTAATTTTGGCGGGTTCAAATTTTCGCGGTTAAGGGTCAAAAACATAAACATTAATTTTTGCGATTTTTAATTTTCGCAGTTAGCAGCAGCTGTGAAAAGCAAAACTACTTTATTTTCACTTGAGCCAGTCCATTTATTAACCTGCGGCAGGGCTGCCTGCAGGTTAATGAAAGAACTGGCTCAAGTGAAAAGTACCAGAAATTACCGAAGCAAACTGAACTAAAATATATATACACTGTGTCTACAGAAGATACTTTGTAAGAAACAGGAAATTATTTCGCGATTTTGATATACGCGGTTTCTAAGTGACCGCGAAATACCACAAAAAATGGAACACTGCGAAAATTACCTTATATACGGTACTTCCAAGATAACTTTCAGTAGTTTTGGCGATACAGAATAATCTTTCATGAACAAAATATCACTGAATGAGCCACAGCACAAAAAGTTGCATTTATATAGACAGTAGCAATTAGCATGAAGAATCATACCAGTCTCTAGGTCTTAGTCATAAAGCGGCTTTACATGTGGCGTGGCTAAACAGTCTTCTGTATCTGAAACCATAATGTAGAGTTTTGAATTCATAATCTTGCCTTTCATCCGATTTTCTAAATATCAGTGCTCATTGGTCCTGTGATGGCCATTCTTTGTGACAGTTATCTATGACTGTGGTGGCAAAGTTATGAAAGCAATGAAAGCTATTTGGGAAACAGATTATAAAAAGAGTCACTGACTTTCTTCTGTATCCCATTCATTGTACTATGTGTTATTTTATGTAGCTATGTAATTGTTGTATATGTACAGTATTGTGAAATAAATATTTTTTAAAACTAAGCTTTGAAAGCATCATAGTTTCTAATGTAAGATTGAACTATAAATGAAACACACACAGACATTGTGAAAACTATTGATGGGTAATCATCATATACCGTAGAAAGGCATGTACTACCCGCAGAATTATGCCTCAGATTTTAGGACTGAAATAGCGGTGCGGGTTGTACAGCAGAATAAGTTTTTTAAGGGAATATTTTCGAAGATTTTCTCGGAGAAATTCACTGTTTGAAACACCCAGTTGGTGTTTTCATCTCAAGATAACTTGCAACGTTCAATCAAGAGATGTCTAGCCCATATAAGTTATATTACCTATCAACCAATGCACGTTTGTATGGCTGATCTAACTATGAAATCAATTTTCATCTTTAGAAACAGCAAAATAAATTTTCAACACGTTTTCAAGTACGTCGAAAGTTTACCCAGTCACATGCCTTTCCTGTCAATCAATCTATTTTTAGCCCTGACTGTTTGCGGCATAATTTGCGAAACAAATTTGGGTATGTTGCAAAGCTGATGCCAAATTTGATGCAGTACAATTCCCTTTTGTAACATATCTTTCTCGTACAGCCAAATCTGGATTCGGCTAATTTGACAAATCTGTAAACCAAGATGGAAGAGTCCATTTAAGATGTGTCTAGGCGATAAGAGACCGTATGCCATGTGCGTATAGAGGATATACATCAAGCCTGTGCAAATGTGCTTGCCAAACAGCGTCATCAATTTTTACTAGATAGAGTCCCCAGGATTCCTTACATGCGAACAAGGAAGTCTATGGCCAGACAGAGAACATGCGCAGGCTGATCTTTGTTTTTCCGATAGTTACCTTATCTTGCGAAGCCAGTCACACCATGTAAGTTCTTAAACTACTCAATTAACGCTTATTACCGCTGATTGTGCAATTGTCAGTCTTTAAGCTAATCAAATTTTGTTGATCTTTTCATGCTGTACGGTCAAGCAATATATTTTTTTTTTCCAGTGACTGGTTTAAACCGGTCGATCAAAGAACCGCCATTAGGTCAGGTGCGTCAGGTGTGAAATTTAATTATGGATTTGATTTTGTAAACGATCTTTTCAGTAGCTTTAAGGAATTAGAAAAATGAAAAAAAACACACAAAAAAACCTATTAATACAGCAATAAACTACGTGACTGCTTTTATATCATGTACTTTGAATGAACCGGTATATATAATGGCCTGTGCAAGAATGCAGGAGGGCACGCGCGGGGAAAAAAGTACCTGTACCAAGGACGAAAAAACACTGCTGTTCAGACAAAAACGTATAGTTTTGCAACTTTTATAGTGTTTTTCAAACTTTGGTAAAATCAGGCTTTATAGATGCGGTTAATACACCAGAAATACTTTTTTCCCCAAAATTTCCTCCAAAATCTAGGTGCGGGCTATACGCAAATGCGGGTTGTACATGCCTTTCTACGGTATGTAGAAAGAAAGCACTAAGTGTTAATTCTAGAGAAAGGGTACACATATTATAAAACATATCATAAAACTATGATAAGGCTGAAATACAGTCTTAATCTTTTGCCATCACTTAAAGTACTAACAACTCTTAATGCAAAATACTGTATGTACCTAAAATATTGGGATATCTTGACCAAAAACTGTAATTATCTTAAACTTTGAATAAGTTGATTTTTTCTTGCCACTACTTTAGCAAGCAGCAGTAACATAGGGGTCACTCTCCGCCATTGATGTTGGTATCCTTGTTGAGTATGCTTAATATTTCAGAAGAATTTTCAATGGTTCAATGATAAAACTGGTGTACTGGTATTACAAAATGTACCATACAGGCAAGCTACACTGTCTTGTGACAGCTCATATAGGATCAGTTTAAATATATCCTAAGCCAGAAAATGAGATAGGACTTTAGTGCAGACACCTACAAATACATAAGCATAAAATTTACGCTTGTATTTACACATGTTAGGAATTGTTAATTTTCAGCAACTGCAAGTGGTGAAACTGGTCTACAGCCTCCACCTCTGGCATACAAAAAGTGGGCCCCACAAGAGATAGACACAATTAAAGACTGCCATACTACAGGTGAGTATAAAAAATGCTAGACCTTTATGTTTTAAATGCCATCACCCAGTGAATAAACTCTCTCATAAGTTTTGCCATTTCAGAGTTGATTTCCACAAGATTGTTTTTCAGTATGTATTTCTTGTGGAGTTCTTCTCAAATGATAAAACTGGATGGAGGGCTGATTTATGCAGCTCCTATTTAGTTCTTAAAAGAATGAAACTTCCTTATATTAGCTTGGAAGAAATGTTTTAAGTCAGGGAGTCTCAATTAATTTGATCAAATCTCTCAAACTCGTAAGACCTTACAAAATGCAATCCAAAGCCTATGGCATGTTTAACAACCATACGTTACAGCATTTTTTCTGGAGACATGAACAATTTTTAAATGGTTATCTGTTGAAATCTGTTTCAGGAGTCCATACACCTAATCCCTTTGACCAGATGTCACTGGCATCACTATCCTCACACACAGCTAGTGTACGACCATCACCTCCTGCAGGGTCCATGTATCTCACAGCTGGAGTAGCTCCTTATGTTGGCTTCTTTTTTGCCATTGAGGTATTTGTTGATTAAATGTCATCATGAAAAATGTACAGCTGGCATTACATAGGCTGCTTCATTTGGAAATGAGTCTTATTGCCTAAGTGATAGTTTTAAGGGGAATGGGTACATCCTCATGTTTGTCTGACCACTTTTGTGAGATCTGTTTGCTTTCCTGGACAATGCAGGCCTTCCAAAATGGGGTATTTTGTTGAAGGAAAGCATTGCTACTTTGGGAGCAAAAAAGCTTGCCAAGTTTGAAAAGACATGGCCAATACAAGTAGGTAGAAAGTTTTTTGTATTTTTTTTTGTAGAAGACTGATAAACAACTTTGTTAAGCCAACATCGCTTTGAACAACTGGTCCATAAAGTATATCATATTTGTATTACCATGCAAATAGATAAAATGTATGAAACCTCTTGCTTTAAAGTTAAGATATGAATGATAATTATTAGATAATTGTTTTTGAGGTCAAATAAGTCATAACTGACATGCCCCACACAGATGAGACATGTAATTCTGCTATTTGAAAATGTTTATGATTTTTTTCAGGGCAGCTCTCAGCCAATACTATCTGAAGTTGCTTATGCAGTAGCCAGTAAACTGAAGTCAGCTATAATGTCTGCAACAAGGTATACTAATACTGAAGCTAGGGAAAATTTAGTTTTGTTATGATTTGATGGTATGTGTATGTAGGGGGATGGGGTGGGGCTGGGGTGAGGGATACCACTCTCATATTTTAATTCATTGTGAAAAATGTTTGGTCATTCATTTGATTATCATACGTAGGTTATTTTATTGAACACTAGTTGGTACATGTTGGTTTTAATATTCACAAGAGATTTATTTTCTCTAATATTTGTGAATCTATTTTATCATGAATTCAGAAATCTGGCCAATATTCTGACTAAAAAGAAGTAACCAATTGACATTTTGCTTGGATAAGAATTAAATAATTTGTCAATAAAGTTCCAAAAACAGAAAAATTGTGAAATAAAGAACACACAAAAATTAAGTGATATACAGTATTAAATACTCATTCCCCTAATATCCCCTTATATTTCCTTGTAGTCTGGTCTGACTATAACACTATTCACTCGGAGGGCCATGCCTTTCTATGGACCCCGTAGCTTGGTAAAGGGATTGTACTCTATGCCCATTCAATATCATTCAGTGTGTGTAAATGACCTGGCCCCAAGGTTATAAAAATTTTTTCATGCTCAACACAGCTGAGCATGAAATTTTATCTGCCAATAAAAAGCAAATAACTGGTTAGTACAGTGGTTTCCTCGCTCAGTTTAGCTGGGTTTGAAATTTTCTCTGCTTATGAATACGAAAATGCCAACATTAGTTGGCATTTTCATATTTATCAGCAGAGAAAATTTCATGCTCAGCTCAGTTGAGCACGAAAATGTTTCGTAACCTCTGGTCCAGATTTGTACCTTTTGCAAATTTCATTCCATATTTGATATAGTTCAATTTCTATACTTCAGTGGTTGGTTAAGTTTTGGTGGTAAACCAAAGTCAGAAGAAGTAGAGAGACAGCCAAAGATTGAGCCCTCCACCCCTTTGCCTCTCAGGTATTTGTTTGTTGTCCAAACCATGCAGGATCTTATGTTTTATATGATCTTTACCAAACTTGTTCAATTATCTCTATAATTGGCAAACTTTGACATGTAATAGTATGCATAGTAACCAGCTGTTATTATGTTCTAGTAATATATTTTGTGTAGGGGTTATGGCACCTTAGAAAAGACATTGTATGATATCATTTTTTATTTTTGTTATGTGGAAAAGGATTTTCATAGGCAAAGTGCATAATTTTTCTTTTCTGTAGTGGCCATAGACAGTAGTGAAAATAACCATGCATCATATACAGTATATTGTTAAATTACAGGTTTGGGCTACCTGATCATCGCCGTGAAGGGATCTCAGTCTCCCTGTCTCCCAACAACAAGTATGCAGCCACCACAGACAGTTTTGGAAGGGTGATGTTGATTGATGTAGACAGAGGCATAGCTGTCAGAATGTGGAAAGGTATAGAGATTTGGGTGATATTTCCTTATCAGATAATACATTGTGTCTCTGTAAAAACATAGAGCAAATCTTCAGATAAAGTGTGTTTTTGATATTAATTCTCTGATAATTTCTGTAATTTCAGAGAAACATAAGTGTGATTCTTCATTAGAACTGCCTTGCAGTGGCATATTGAATTATGCCCACAATAATTGATTTATGGAGAAGTGTGAAAAATTGTTCAGAGCTCTAGATAAGAGGGAGTATTTGGTGATAATTAGGGATAATTTTTGTTAATTCTGCATAAAAACATATGTTGTGACCCCTCATCTGAACCGTCTCGATGAGACGGTTCAGATGAGTGGTCACAACATATGGTTTCAATGAGAAATAAAAAAAATTATCCTTAATTATCATCAAATACTCCCTCTTATCTAGAGCTCTGATTGTTGCAGAACCAAAATTATCATCAGAACAACTTTGCTGCTTGATTGCTTCAGTATTGTTATGCTACGATTATCATATGTAAGTTACCATACTGATTATTGGTTGACTTGAGGTTTGAAAGGACGAAAAGTAACACCACCAAATTGTGCTCCTCAGTTTCAGGTAACAATGTCTAATATGTAAAAGTTCACATTTAGGTTATCGTGATGCCCAGGTTGGTTGGCTGGATGTGAGAGAGGATGAAGGTCAACATAGTGGTAGGAGCAAACAAAGTAGGACAGCTCAGTTTCTAGTCATATATGCTGCTAGAAGAGGACTCTTAGAGGTACTGTAACCTAAATAACTTCCGCCTTGAGGAATATTTGCATATTATCTGTTGTAATGGGTGAAAAACAGTCACTTATAGGCAGTTATCTACACATAAATAAATAAGATCTTTATCCCACCTGCTTTAGCAAGATGCAATATAGGAGTTCACTTTTCCAACTGTCAGTCCATACATACAGACAAGTGGTACATTAGGGGACTGCTATGGACATGATTTTGTCCATGCAAATAAACAGATGATACATTGAGTTACTTATTTTTTGGATATGTCGGAATAAGAAGATGCCTGTTTCAGAAATAGTCTGTATTAAAAATGGTTTAGAATATTTATAATAAATATGGTAGAAAATTTTGGGAGCTTTTGACTGTGAGTTTAATGTGTACCTGTAAGTTACATGTATTTGTTGGATTTCCTTGGTAACAAATGGTATAGCCGTCATGCTCCTGAGGATGAATAATCATCTTTTCTATCATGAATGTTTTCAATATTTGAGCCGCGACACGACAAAACCAACAATGTGGTCGTGCGCCCAGCGCAGACTCAGATCAGCCTGGGCATTTGCCCAGTGTGGTCAGACTCATTGTTAAGAGCTCAAAGGGTAGCTAAGGGTCTAAGCTACCTTCATGCGGACAGCGAAGACTCTGATCAGACTGGGCGGATGCCCAGGCTGATCTGAGTCTGCGCTGGGCGCACAACCACATTGTTGGTTTTCTCGCGTCGCGGCTCATTTGTATTATGCTGTCTTTTCTAGGTGTGGCTGGCTGGAAGTGGACCAAGAGTAGCAGCTTTTAATGTCAGTAAATTTTGTCAACTTTTACATATCTCCTACGGCATTCTGGGATTGAACAATGTGACCTGTAAAGGGGTCAAGATCAAGGCTTTCCAGGTGGCACTTATGGATGTGGATGGTTCCATCAAAACAGTAGAGGTCCCTTTCCATCTTGCTCTTAGGTAAAAATTCTAACTGCTATCACGTAAAAACAATCGAAACAAAAATCTGTTACTGTATTAATCTTATCAAATTCCCCTGCTGTAATAAACACCCCCTGCCTCTTTCCAAAAATAGTGTCATATTAACTTGCATAAATTCCTGATTGCTTCTTTGGATGACAGAGCTCTTTGAAGTGGGGTCTACTCAGAGTTGACCCCTACTGAGAAGGGAGGCAAGAATAAAGAGCATAGCTTCATCTGAAAGTATACCCATTCACCTTAATACAGTAGAACTTCAATGGCTCGAACAGGCTTGGGACCATGAAAAATTGTTCCAGCCAAAGGTTGTTCCAGCCATCCAGGGTTAGTTTCTATATAAACTGAACTCTAGGGACCCTACAAGAAGTTCTAGCCAGGCAGGGTAAACGAGCCATCAGGGTTCGAGCCATTGAAGTTCTACTGTACTATTCATTAGGAATTTTGGAAATGGCAGATTTAATACATTTTAGGCACTAAATAATGCCCCACTTTCATAAAATGCAATGCCCCGGGGGTATTTAATAGAATTAATACGGTATCTTGTTGTTGTTCTAATTCTGATAATGATGGTCTCTAAGAGACTCAGCGGAACAGGTTCATGGCTGCACCTCAAGTCACTAAGTCTGTCCATAAAACTGTTATCTTGAATTATACAGACTTGTTTAAATGCTTTCAGGGCTCATTCAGCATATTCCATATAAAAACAACTGTGTATCAAGGCTCTGATCATTCAAACTACTTCTGCAAGCTATCTGTATGTTCTCGTTAAGGTACATGGATACACTTCTGAGGGAAGACCACTGACATGAAAATATTAGTCTTCCTTCTCATAAAGGACTTCTCTGAAAGGAAAGAATTTGCTCTGTCTAGAAAAGAAATTATTTTTTTCAAACTAGACTACCAAACCAGGGCTTGCGGGCTTGATACCCCGTTTCTTTGGTCTTCAGATGAGACTTTAAGCCGGGGTCGGATACTAGTATGAACTACATGTTGGTGGAAATTTAAACCTAAGGTCCCTCACTCATTTCTCTTTGCCAGTAGAACCCCTAGAATCAAGGAAACAAGCTTTATCCTTCTGGTTTAGTTGTCTCCCTTGTAAAAATTGCAGCTGAACCATGAGGGGTGGGATGGGGTAATGAAATAGAAAACTTGCTGTTTTATGACTCTTTCAACAGCATTTCTGTCAGATCGAGCCAATGGTAGGCTGATAATGAAAGGCTATGAACAGTGGAACCCTGTTTATGGTCAGAAAGAATTACGAGGGGGCACCTTAAAGTAGTTTGTTCATTGACCACATATGTGTAAAATTGTCATTGCTGAAGACTATTAAAGAAATTTAAAAAAAATAAACAGGAACTGATTCAATACCATAAATCATTGCACAGAACTATGAAAAAATAAATACAGAGTCTGTATACTGTCCTTCTGTCCAGCATTTCTTTCATCTGTTAATTTTTTCAGTGACAAGAATAATAAAAGAGTGAGAGACATGCATCTACTGAAGAAACTGAAATTGGCTTTGAAGGAGAATCATGAAGAAAGTGGTAGGTAGTTTAGTTGAAAATAAATTTAAACTTAAAATTCAGTGAGCTTTCAACAAAATTATTGGAAATATAAGTAAGTTGGTTTATACCCTGGAATTGTTCAGCACTAACAGAGATTTGTTGACAAATTAATCACTGTAAGTCAGTTGTAGAGTCGATGATATATGAGCTGTGACACGAGAAAACAACAAAGTAGCATGGGCACCCAGCAAAGACTCTGATCAGCTTAGGCATCCGCCCAGTCTGATTAGAGTCTTCACTGTCCGCATGGAGCTAGCTTACACCGTATGCTAGCCTTTAAGCACACAACAAGGACTCTGATCACACTGTGGTTGCCCAGGCTGATCTGAGTCTTTGCTGGGTGCACATGCCACTTTGTTGGTTTTGTTGTGTTGTGGCGCATATAGTGGGTGAAGAGTATGTGATACCTCTTCACAACGGAGTTGTTGCAGTTCTAACAGATGAAGGGGCAGAAAAATGTTAATGTCCCTCCACCATGGGGGGGGGAGACATATTGTTTTTGGTGTGGATCCTGTCGGCGTCAACGTAGCTTCTTGTCTGCACTCTATCTCCTGAAGGGATGCATGGGTTTTGACCGAACTTGCACAGGTACATCACTGGGTGGGGTGTGGGGGGAGGGGGGGGGGGGGGAGAGAACTGATTAGATTTTGGTGACCTTGACCATATTTTCAAGGTCACAGGTGGTCAAAGAATGGTGAATAAATAGCTTGTCTGCACCATATCTCCTGAAGGAATTGATGGATTTGAACCAAACTGGCACAGATATATTACTGGGAGATGGCAAGGAACTGATTAGATTTTGGTGACCTTGACCCCAGTTTCAAGGTCACAGGAGTTCAAAGAGTGTTGAAAAATGCCTTGTCTGCACCATATCTCCTGAAAGGATGGATTGTTTTGAACCAAACCTGCACAGATATATCACTGGGAGATGGCAAAGAAGTGATTAGATTTTGGTAATCTTGATCCCATTTTCAAGGTCACAGAAGGTCAAAGAGTGTTGAAAAATGCCTTGTCTGCACCATATCTCCTGAATGGATGAATGGATTTGAACCAAACTTGCACAGATATATATTTGGGAAATGCAAAAGAACAGATTATATTTTGGTGACTTTGACCCTATTTTCAAGGGCAAGGAGGTCAAAGAAAGTTGAAAATGGCTTGTCTGCACCATATCTCCTGAACGGATGGATGGTTTTGAACCAAACTGTCACAGATAAATCACTGGGAGATGGAAAAGAAGTGATTAGATTTTGGTGACCTTGACCCTATTTTAAGGTCACAGGAGGTCTTAACTTGGCAGCATTTAGGGAAAATGATACCGCTGGGAAAGAGCAGGTGGGGGGAGATCTGTTTTTGTCAGAAAACATTTCTAGTTTTCTTCAAAGTCTCTCACAATTCTTCAAGCACATGAATAATTCTGCCCACAATGTTGACTATAATAATCTTCTGTACATTTCTTTAGCATACTTCTGAAAAATGGATGCTGCATTGTCAAATGTGAAAGAAACATTATCTGACATTACAAGTTTATGGGACGACTTTAGCTGTCAGCCTCACAGTTGACAAAACATTGATTTGTTGCAGACTTAATCACTGTAATATTCCCTTGCCTCTATAAGCCCACTGTGTTAGAATATATGATTTGAAACAATGATTTCTCTTTACAGACTCTTTAGAAGATCAGATGAAGGATTTACTTCTCAATATAAGGATTGCAAATATTGCTCAACAGGTTAGTGTTTTCTTGTCAGTGCCCTTTTATGGGATGCTAGGCATTACTGGGTTAACCCAGTAATGCCCAGCATCCCATAAAGGGGCACTGTCAGACAGTGTAGACTCAGATCAGACAATATAGAATATGGTGTCTGATAGGGTCGACACTGTTTCCATAATAATCAAAAGGTTTTTCAGAAAAAAACATATAATCAACATCATATTAGACACCCCTAATACTGCAAGTGGACCTGTCCAAACTGTAAGATAGGCATTGAGAGGGGGTGGGGGGGGGGTGGGGGTAATTGTAACTGTTGGCTCAATTTTAATCTTGCCTGTGACTAGCAGAAGTGGGACATAGGTATTACTTTTCCAGTGTCGTCGGTGGTGGCTAGTTTAACTCTGTTTTTTTTTGACAATCCGCATAGAAGCAAGACATCGCATTCTACGACATTTTTGTTTCTTTAAAGAGGAGACATGTACATATCATGTAACAGCAAATTATGGAATGCTACTAGATGTTGTTTGGCAATCTTCCATGTTTTTGTTCACACTCAGATATGATATGCTCTCATATTTTCTTGTGTAACTTCAGAGCTCCAGATTAGGGAAATATATGATGATTCTCTAAACTTCCATGGAAATGCATGTTTTGGCCTTTTGAGATGTTTCTAATGAGGGGCCACAACATACCATACTTCTATACAGAAATAAGAAAACCCCGAGTTATTATCAAATAATCCCCTCATATGGAGGTCTGCACATACAGACTAACCTTTGTGACTTTTGTTATTAACAGGGTATAGAGAGGGTGCTCAGCACCAAGTACTTGAGTCCAAGATTTCAGAAGACAATACTGCAGTCTTGTATACATAAACTCCAGCAGTTAGGTAGGTCATTGAGATATGGTATAGAATAATAGATGTCATATAATCAGTTCATCAGGTAGTTAACAGGATTTAAGATGAGCGGATACACCCCATGTTTTCTCACCATTTTTATCTGTCGTGCAACTAGCAGAAATGGGAATTAGGTATAACTCTTCAAGTGTTGGTGTCATTGGAAGCGTAAAATCTATTTTTTTTTAGTTTTTGGGTGTAGCTCTGTTTTGTACAGGAGAGACACCTCCTGTGGAGTGATTGTTTCAAAGGGAAAAATCATCTGAGCTGCGACACGACAAATCCAACAAAGTGGCATGTGCACCCAGAGAAGAGTCAGATCAGTCTGGGCAATCTTTCAGTCTGATCAGATACTTTGCTGTGTGCTGAAAGAGTAGCTAAGGGTCTAAGCTAGCTCAATGGAGACAGCAAATACTCTGATCAGACTGGGCAGATGCCCAGGCTGATCTGAGTCTTTGCTGGAGCACATGCCACTATGTTAGTTTTGTCGGGTCTAGCTCAATGATTTCTTGGATGCTTCCCAGAATGACTACGCTCTTGTAAAATAAAGGCTTCTTGGAAAGGCAAGAATTTTTTCCTCAGTGAAGCAAATTCCTTCCTTTGAAAGAAGCCTCCAATGAAATGGAGACAAATTGTATGAGCCACGACATGAGAAAACCAACAATGTGGCTGTGCGCCCTGCGCAGACTCAGATAAACCTGGGCAGCTGCCCAGTCTGGCCAGACTCTTCACTAAGCGCTTAAAAGGTAGCCAAGGGACTAAGCTACATTCATGCGGACAGCGAAGACTCTGATCAGACTGGGCGGATGCCCAGGCTGATCTGAGTCTGCGCTGGGCGCACAGCCACATTGTTGGTTTTCTCACGTCGCGGCTCATATGTAAAAACTACCTCCTCTGGAAGTATTTCTGTTCACCGTAAATCTTCAGATTGTCAGTCAAATAATAGTATTGTAGTTGACATTGTATGTCATTATCAGAATAAAATAAGCCCTAAGCAATTTACTTTCTTAGCATAAACACAGCAGAAGTTGAACATGATTTCTCAAGTGGGATAGAGTTGTCTGGTTATATGGCTTAACAGGCACAGTTTGATAGATATTTTGTTACCTATATTTACTGAAAAATGATAATGCAGTTGTCAAAGTATTGCAGTTGCCATTTTCAGATATTATATAGAATGATGTAACTCAGTTTACCTCCTTTAGAACTTACTGTGATTTTCTTAAGTATTGGGACACTTAAAGTAATTAATTTTCCATTTGTCCCAGTTAATTTGGAAAATTAATTATTTTACATGTCCCAAATTTTTGGCACATTACAGTATTGGACATGAGTTTTCTCTGTAATTCCTTGCCTTGTGTTAAAGTTGGACTTTTGTAGAAGTTATGTTTCTTTTCTTTCACAGGAGAGGCTAATTTGGATATTGAGAGAAAATTATTTCTACAGTACTGTAAGATACAGAAGAGGCTTATAAATACTTACAACAAAATAGACAGCCTTAAAGAAGATAAATCAGTTACAGATATGGACACAGAGGTATAGTTTAAGTTTTGTTTGACTTGCATACTAATGGAATATTGGTGCAATTGGTATTACACTTGTCACAATGCTAGTTATTCATTTCAACAACGTTCATCAGTTTAAGGTAAATGGATACACATTCTGGGGAGCAACTCTGTCATTTTGCTTCCCTTCTTATTGGTGTTAACTCTTAATGAAAGAATTTTCTCCCTTTTCTTTCAGAACAGACCCTTTCTGAAATGGCTTCATCAGCCAGGGACGCAAACAGGAAGCCACAAAAGTTGTTTTGCTTTGTAAAAATAGCTGAAAAATGTAGAGGTGTAACTATACACCTTAACTATTTGTTTGCATGTTTAACATGTTTAATGACTGGTAGATATGATCAGATATGATCAGCAAGCACAACAGGGCCTTAGCGCATTTCTGACCGCAGAAACTTGGAAAAGGGTCAACAGCTATGAAGGGTAGTTAAGGTGTATGGGTATGCCTCCATGTTTCTCCACCACTTTTTTAAAGCACTGGTTAGCCTGTCTTAGTGCTATTTGCATATGCTTTAATTACTGTAAATTTTCTGAAGGTTTGAACATTGGTTGCCTCAGAAATGTCTAGGCAGCCAGGTTGACAGCAATCAGACTGCCCCCTTCAGGCAAGGTCTGATCAAATATTTGGAAAACCATTTTTCCATGGTTTTTCTGAGGAATGAGGTGTACCAAATTCAAGCAATATTAAATATATCATTCAGTAATATTCAACAATATAGGAACTAGTTGCCAAATTGTATATAACACTTTTCTTGTGCCCCATTCCAGACAGTTACAATATTTATTAGGCTGTACAATGCAATTTTCTGTCTCTAGAATGACCCCAAATATCTTAATCACTTTATTGGAATTCTGCTATTGGATTGGTTTTCACTTATAAAAGAATCCCAAAAATCTGATCCATTTTATAAGACTGATTTAGATTTTTTGGATTGTTTTAGAAGGGGGAAAAAAGCCTGTCTTATGACTGAATTTTTGTTCAGTGGTTTTTACAATTTTCAGATGCTGTCCAAACTGCTTGGCTTGAGTGAAGCAGAAGTTGAACATGTGATTGCTCAAGTGGAAAGGAGTCGTCAGGTTGTGAAAGCTGGTAAACATCCAGCTCGGGTGAGGTTTGATGCCGATTCAGACACCCATATATCATCATTTCTGGATTGTTTCACGTGTAATCTACATGTGTCGGAACAAGATAGTCAGTCGGGAGCTAGTGCAATATCTCTAGTCAAAGATTTATCAGATGAGAAAAGATCACAGCTAGGTAAGTACAGTAGTTAATTACCATAATATATTTAAATATTAGGACACACGAAAACCATTGATTTTCCATTTGGGACAAATGGAAAATTTATGGTTTTAGATGTCCCAATACTTAAGCACATTAGGGTACTAGGTAAAATGAAATGATTCAGTCTTGAGGTTCATCATGGAAAATGGTGTCTTATGGTATGTGAAAACCAAAAAAAGTATTAAGTCTAAAATCTGCATTGTTTGCGAAAGCATCTGCTAAAAGGCATAGGATAACCACAGTCTATACTGGAAACAAATTAATCACTCTGGATCCATATTCATAGTTTGTTGATTGACTAACAGAGTTTCTGATCAAACTCTTTGGGAGAGAGAGAGATGGTGAAGAAATTGATTTCAGTGAGCATGACTCCATTTTAAAGCTCACAGGCAGTTTTAGAATGTTGAAGAAGGGCTTGCCTGCGCCTTGTATACTGAACAAGATACAACTTGTATGTAAGTAAGTCAGTAAGAAAATTCTTTATTTAGAGAGTATAAGCAATCTTCCATGGGACCCTCTTTCAAGTCATTATTTACATAATAAACAGATTATTTACACACAAAAAACATGACAGCATACCCATTGAAATACGAATCAGTGAAAAACTGATATACAGTGGAATGGCTCGAACAGGCTTGGGGCCTTAAAAATTAGTTTCAGCCAAGGGCAGTTCTAGCCATCCAGGGTTAGTTTCTATATAAAGTGACCTCTGGGAACAAAGGAAAGGGTTCTAGGCAGGCAGGGTTAACGAGCCATCAGGGTTCGAGCCATTGAAGTTGTGCTGTATATGAAAATGATATATACAATGCAGAGCTGGGGTGGAGGTACATGTATATACTGTCTGTCAACAAAACAAGTTTAACTTATTCGTTTATAATCCAATCAACTACACTCTTTGTAAAACTATTAAGTGGAATCATCATTGGAGAAGGGGCAGAACTGATTAGGTTTTGGTGACCTCCAGTCTGATTTCAAGGCCAGAGGAGGTCTTAAAATGTTAAATATTGCACTTGTCTTCACCCTATCTCTTTAACTGTTATGTTGGATTCATAATTAATATTGAATCATTAATGGGAGTGGGTGCAGAACTGATTAGATAGTCAAGGTCATAGGAGGACTTGAAATGTCAAAAGAACTGCTTCTTTTCACCGAATCTCATGAACTAAATGTTTGATTTGTACCAAACTAGCATGAAATCATCAGTGAGAAAACGCATGGAAGTTTTAAGGTTTTTATGACCTTGACCATATTTTCAAGGTGACAGAAGGGTGTTGAATATGATAAAATTTCTTTGTAGAGACAGTATCTCATAAACCAAAAGGTAGATTTTTGCAATATTTGCAAGAATATATCACCTGGAAAGCTAAAGAACTTAATAGATTATGGTGGCGTTGACTTGTATGCATCATGAACTTTTTTCTATTTTAGGCACCTTTATATATGATCGATGTTTAAAGCACCATTGTTCAGCTGGTGATCTGGGCACCGTGTTAATAGAGAGTGGAATAAATATTGAAGATTTAGGGGTAAGTACTGGGAGCTAAGGCCTGAGAAAATCGGTAAATTGGCTAAGACCCAGATTAGTCTGCCTGTTATAGTTTGATGTGGACCCTCTCTGGTCACTGAAGATTAAGTGGGTGGTCCAGATATTTGGCTGGTGAGCAGTGAAGGACCTGATATGCAGGTTATTCTAGGAGTGCTGTCATTTTTTTATGCCTAGGCTCATTTGTCATTTGTCTTGTGCTAAAAGTGACATTGAATATTTATACCCCCGCAAACTTGTTTGAGGGGGGTATACTGTTTTCACGTTGTCCTTCCGTCCATCCGTCCGTCCGTCCGTTTGTCCGTCCGCAACATTTGCTCTGATTTATTACAAATTTTGTCCATGGATGCAGCATGTGAAAAGAGTTGATATGTATTTTTCAGTTTTTTCCGGAAGTGTTTTCCTGCTGAGTTATGCCCCTTTATAGTTTTCGTAAAAAAAGTTTATCGCAACTCCTCATAGACCGCTTGACCGATTTTCTTGAAATTAAGTATGTGAACACATATTGGTATGAAGATGTGCATTAAGGTTTCCATTTTGAAATCTGACCCCTAGTTTCTGAGTTATGCCCCTTTTTGATATTTTTGGCTCTAATTTTGGTTTTTTTTTTTAGTTGTTTTTGCTTTGATTTTATTCAGGTTTGGTTCATAGATGCATCATAAGAAACTAGTTGACACGTGTTTTCCAGTTTTTCCCGGAAGTGTTTTCCTGCTGAGTTATGCCCCTTTATATTTTTCGTAAAAAAAAAAGTTTGTTATCGCAACTCCTCATAGACCACTTCACCGATTTTCTTGAAATTAAGTATGTGAACACATATTGGTATGAAGAGATGTGCATTAAGGTTTCCATTTTAAAATCTGACCCCTATTTATTGAGTTATGGCCCTTTTTGATATTTTTGGTCCTAATTTGTGGGGTTTTTAGTCGTTTTTGCTTTGATTTATTCAAATGTGGTTCATTGATGCATCATAAGAAACTATTTGACATGTGTTTTCCAGTTCTTCCCGGAAGTGTTTTCCTGCTGAGTTATGCCCCTTTATATTTTTCGTAAAAAAGTTTATCGCAACTCCTCCTAGACCGCTTGTAGGGGGGGGGGGGGGGGGGGGGGGGGGGAAATTCAGTCATTTTTGCTTTGTTGTATTCAAATTTGGTTTGAAAAATGTTGATCCGTGTTTTCCATTTTTCCCCAGAAGTGTTTGCCTGCTGAATTATTCCCCTTTGTAATTTTTGTAATAAAAGTTTGTTATCGCTACTCCTTTTAGACTGCTTGACCGATTTTTTTGATTTTTACTACATGTTTTTCCAGATTTGCTCTCTGGAGCCAATATTAGATAAAAGTAGACATGTTCAGTTACCTTGATAAGATTATAGGATGAGCTGTATTTGTTCCTAGTTGTCATAACATGTATGCTGTGTATGACTTTGTAAAACTTAGATGACACAGGTGCATGCTTAATTGTCAAATGCGGGGGGTATTTAGTAAGCCATGCTTACTGCCATCTCTAGTTAGTACAGTCTTACATAAATAATGTCTTGATAAGAGAAAACTTCTGAATGTAACCTATACATTTGATATTTAAATCAACATCTTTTCAACACAAGAATCATATGACAGTGATTTTATTTTTTTTTCACATGAAACAGCCTTGATGTGCATCTGTTGACAGTGAAAAATGCAAAGATATTCAATCCCATAAAAGAGCTAGAGCCTTCATTATCCTCCAGCACAAAAGAACAGGAAGAATTGTTATATATATTGTTACCCCAGCATCTGTATCAGTGTCAGAACTGGATGATTTGGTTAAAGATTTTTATGTGATGGGCAAGGTGGTCTAAGGCAAGCTTTCATATATGCGGACAGATCTTGGTCTTGTTTTAATCCTGAAGCTGCTTAGCATTCATTCCTTGTGAAAAGAGCTTTATGCACAGGCTTTTCTTAGTCTTAGATGTTTGTATGTGTGTGGAGAACATTTTATTCAGGCAACAGCTAACATAGTAAATGAGTGTATAATTCATAGTTCCAAAAACCATGCCTACTTAAAACAGATATACATTTCTCCATTAACTGTAAGGTAAAATCATAGAGATGTGAGACATTGAACACATACGATTTTGTTTGTTAGACTATGTCACTTGTAAGTTGCTGGTTCACTGTTATACACTGTATAAAAATGAACCAGCAACTTTACAAGTGACATAATCTCACAAACAAAATTGTGTGTGTTCAATGTCACTTGTAATGTTGCTGGTTCATTGGCCAGTTATACACTATCAGGTGACTTTGAGTGACATTCTGGGAGTGGCTCAGAACTATGTAATAATTAGACATTACCATAGGACATTCACACAGCTTAATGAATACTGCTTTCATTATTAATAATTTATTGAAAATTAAACTGTATATGTAAATATGAATATCAGATTCCACTTTTTCAAAGCATTGAGGTGAAAGAAATGGGAAAACCTAGAGAAAACCATTGATCAAGGATGAGGAACCTCATCCCTGCCTCTTACCAAGGTCAAGAATCAAATGCAGGCCTCAGCATTGAGTAGGGAGACAAATCTATTGGCTATTTTCTATTTTCAGCATTTGCTTGTGTGGACATGGTTAAATGAAGACAACCAATCTGTCAATAGTATTGCCTCCTTCTTTAACCTGCTCAAGATTATAACAAGTAATATAGGTAATGCTCCAGACAGTGGTATATATACTTAAGGACAAAAGTTCTGCACAGATGTTAAATTAACATCCATCCTTAAGTATATATTAGCACTACCATTAGGGCCTGCACAATATTTGTGTTATATTTACTTCTTTTTTTTTTCTGCAAATAAATGCCATTTAAACCAATGTAGCTAATGTCTATGTCATCCGCAAACTGCAGAGTGTATATATTTTTAAACGCCCGTTTTGAAAAAACCGTCTGTCTGTCCGTCCGTCCGTCCGTCCGTAAACATTCTTGTGCGCGCCATAACTCAGTAACCGTTAGGGATATCTTCATGAAATTTTGTAGGCATATGTATTAGGTAGGGGGAACGTGTCGCGTACAAGAATGGTTGCTCCCCCTTCCTTGGTTTCAAAGTTATGCCCCTTTGATTGTTTTTTACCCTACAGGTCTTGTGCGCGCCAGAACTAGATAACTGTTTGGGATATGTTCATGAAACTTCATAGCAATGTGTATGAAGTCCCAACGACGTGTCGCGTACAAAAATGGTTGCTCTCCCTTTCTTTGTTTCTGAGTTACATCCCTTTTATTAGTTCTTTCCGGCTATTTTTGTGTATACTTATGTTGTGCATACATTAACTCAGTAACTGTTTGGAATATCATGATGAAACTTTATAGCAATGTGCATGATCACAAGATAATATGTTGCATAAAAGAATGGTTGCTCCCCCTTTCTTAATTATGGAGTTAACTCCCTTTCCTCCGTCCATAAACATTCTTGTGTGCGCCATAACTCAGTAACCATTTGGGATATCTTCATGAAATTTTGTAGGCATATGTAGTAGGTAGGGGGAATGTATTGCATACAAGAATGGTTGCTCCCCCTTCCTTAGTTTCCAAGTTATGCCCCTTTGATTGTTTTTTTTTCCATGCAGGTCTTGTGCGCGCCATAACTAGATAACTGTTTGGGATATCTTCATGAAACTTCATAGCAATGTGTATGAAGTCTTAACAATGTGTCACGTACAACAATGGTTGCTCTCCCTTTCTTTGTTTCTGAGTTACATCCCTTTTTGTTCTTTTCGGCTATTTTTGTGTATACTTATGTTGTGCATACATTAACTCAGTAACTGTTAGGAATATCATGATGAAACTTTATAGCAATGTGCATGATCACAAGATGATGTGTCACATATAAGAATCGTTGCTCCTCCTTTCTTAATTTTGGGAGTAACCTCCCTTTGATCATTATTTTTAGGCATTACCATTCACTCCATATCTCCTTAACCCTTTGAAATATTAGAATGAAACTTTGTAGGAATGTGTGTAATAATGGAGCAATGAATCCTGAGCAATAACCATGACTCTGGCTTGCTTACTGGATTATCTGATCATGCATAAATTTCCTGTTTACTCTGTAACTCCTTAATCGGTTAGAATATTTTAACACAACTTTATGGAGATGTGTATATTGTCAAGGGAATGTATTAGAACCAAGAATGGTATATCTAGTATATTTAGTCTATGAATTATCTCCCTTGTTTGACTTTAGCATTACTCAGCTTAAGAGCCACTTCACCTTGGAAGCTGATTTTTGGTATACTAATAGTATTTGATGTGTTAAATATTTAAATAATATTGTCGTCATTAATCAAAGTGTGGTTTCTCCTGTTTGTCTGCCTGTCTGTCCTTTTGTAAACAGTCTTGTTCATTCTATATTTCCTTTACGACATTAAAAACGGGCGTATTATGCGCCGCTTGCGAAGCCCTTGTTGATATTGATCTTTTAAAATAACAACTGTCCTGCTTCAAGAATGTCACATCAACATTGTCACAACATCACCATATCAAGACCTTATGCACAATGTGGCAAGTTGTCAATTGACATCTTGACAATTTGTCAACTTGTACATGATTGCAGAAGTATGATGTTGTAAAGAAGAATTAAGCTAATAGTCAAATAAAATGACAGTTTCAGTCTCAACTTATAATAAACCAACATTTTATATCATGGTGAGAATTTATACATGCACTTGAATGTAGAAATTTGATGAAATTTTCATTTTTGCAATGCTAGTTTTCTTTTTTTTTCGAAATTATCCAGCCATGAAAGGCTTCAAGTACATTTATAGTCATGAAAGACCCTTGCACATGAAAGAAAGTTTGTCAACACTACATGCTGTTTTAATATGCAAAACATGAAATAATGACCACAGCAATTAGCAACAACAGAAAACTTAGATCTGACAGTCATACATATTTTTCAGGTAAATCAAGGTTACGGTGTGATCCCGGTGGTATTTCTCCTTGGTACCAGTCACTGATTGATCTCTGTCAACAATCCACTCACTGTCAGGCTGCCTATCTCGCTGCTGTAGTTACCAAATCTGTTGCCTTGGATACTACAGGAAGTTCTCACAGAGTTACTGGTCTTGACTCTCAGTTGACTGCTAAAGATCCTGATGCTGATATCATGAGTTGTAGCTCTGAGGCTGGTTCCCCTCTCAGCTCTCCTGTTACGGAAGGAATTATTAACAGACCAGAGGCCGAGGCCTTGAACAGGCTTGTGAAAAGGATAGAAGATTCAGTTGTATTAGACTGTCTTCTTAAACTTAGTCCTGATAGATATAAAAAGAGAACAGATTGTGAACCAGTCACTGTGTGTGTTGCTAGTTTACTAGAAGGTGGTAAAGGTTAGTTCAGTTAATAGTCTTAAATGCAGCTGTATACATACCTTAGGGTAGAGGCGGGTAACTTCGGACAGCGGGTAAATTCGGACATTCCATTGCAAACAGTGAAAATCCAGATGAGACGGCTCATAATGAGCCGTCCCACCAGGATATTCACTGTTTGCCCAGTTATTTTTGTTTTAATTTCAAACAACTGACATATTAAGGAAACAATGTCACTGTCTGAATTTACCTGCCGTCTGAAGTTACCCGACTGTACCCTATTGGAACAGCTAAATTAAGTTAGTTAATGGAACTAAATTAAGTATTTTTAAAAGGGAATTATTGTGATAATGAACACATTTGTCCCCTGACAGAAAGAAAGGTTCTGAGATCTATTTTATCACTGATTTGTCTGTTCCTCCATTTGTGGACGCGAGTTTGTCTACTCTGGGACTCGAATACCCTGTTGAATTCTTTCTGTGTACTGCACACTCATAACTGCCAGGTACCTTATTCACAGAATATCTCCAGTGCACCTGATATGTGAAGATGTAGGGCTAAATCTTATTTCTGTTTACTTTTTCTGCCAAACATATGAATGAAACTCTTATTATCAGAAGCAATTTTTCTCAGTGTTTTGTCTTTTATTCATCCATAAAACCATGTTTTCAGTAATCTGAAAACATAGTTTTAGGGATGAATAACAGACAAAACACTGAGAAAAAAATTACCCTACAAAAACATATAAATAGGTGGTCTAACTTGCAGGTTGTATAACAGAGGTTGTGGCACGCCATGTGGCTCATTCAGGGTTTAAACCTGAGGACCTGTACCAGCCTGTTAGTGAAGAGACCAGTAACCCGACTGCTCAAGACTCAGGAACTGCTGATACTAAAGTACCGCCCAGCAATAAGGAGCGTATCTGGGGTGAGCAAAGTTCTACATAAAAGAGAGTACAGCCAATTCCCAATATCTCAAACACTGATATCTCAATGCATCTTCTTATATCAAAAAACATATTTCAATTCCTGTTATCTCAAAGTAAATTTTCTAGTACCAGAAAATTTACTTTGAAATATTAGTAGTTTGGGCTGAAGTTCGATTTGAGATATGGAGAGTTGACTGTACCTGTATTTGGCATCAGTTAAATCTCCATAAAACATAATGTTTTGACCCCTCATTGGAACTGTATTGCAAGTAGTTCTGATGAGAGGTTTAGAACATGTATGTTTTTGTGAAACCAGATGAAAAGTTATGTGAAGATAATCATGTTTTTTTTTTGTGTGTGTGTATGTGTTTACTCTGCTCCAGGTGAGCTTTGATGATAATTTGGGGAAATTTCTCAAAATTTCTTAATGAAGTCATATAATATTTCTCAATAAAATCATATATGACATTAGTTAGTAGTGCCTCAGATTGTAAGATCTAGAGCTGCATTCTGTCAGATCAGAATCTTCAGTGTTAGCCATTGATATTTCACTCCCAAACCACAGCTTTAAACTCAAATTAAAGTTATATTGCCAGATAGGCTTGGCATAGTGCCATACTAAATGGTCATCTTATTGTGATTGCAGATCAGATGACGTTCTTAAGAAGACGATTCCCACATAGCCTCGAGATAGATGTATTATTTAGTAATTCCTGCTGGGAATATACTGTACAGTGGAACAAACAGCCAGAGGTAAGTTCTGTTAGTCAGACAAACCCTTCTGTTCACACTTTTAAACGAGAGAGAACAATATGACCCATAAAAACATGAGATCAGTGTGAGCTAAGGTGTAAGCTGATTTGAGTACATGAGTATTTGCAGTAAGCCCTTGTCTAAAGGTGAAGATCCTGTATTTGCATTTCCATATGTATAAAAACAAAAATGTGACACATTCCCTGCTATATTAAACGAAAACACTCACTAAAATGCGTGTTGGACTCAAATTGAAGATTCTAATAAAACATAAAATTTGCCGAAAATTTCAAGAAAATCGGACTTAAATGAAGAAAAATATGACAGGTTAAAGATATTAAAATGTTGAGCTGGGAACCAGCAAATCTGTGAGTTAATGACGTCATAAACTCACAGTCAAAAATGAAAATCCTAAATAAATTAAGTTTGAAACAAACTGTAGATAAATGAAATGCATAAATCTATATTTTACTTCAGAAAGAAATGATCAAAACTAAATAATACTGTAAGAGTACGCAATTTATGCTCTTATTCTAGATTTAAATATATACAACGTGACATGAACCTTCCAAAATGGCGGCTTCCAAGACCGCCATTTTGAATTTTTAAAATCGTCATATCTTTCTTATTTTAAGTCCGATTTTCATGAAATTTTCACCAAATTTAATTGCTAATCAAGACCTTTAATTTGAAGCCTGTTCATATTTAAGTGAGTGTTTTCCTTTAATGATTCAGATATCCTTCTGACCAACAACTCAAAATTTTTCCAATCATTCAATAACATACCTGCCAAGTTTCACGATTTGTGCGTGACCCTCACAAATTTGGACGCCTCCCATGACCTCACGATCGTATTTTGAAAAGTAGCCATAACTCACGCTCCTTCGCTTCCTCACGATTTCACTTTAAACGGGAAAATTAAAAAAAAAAAGTCTAGTTTTGGCGCTCTCGAGATCGTCAAAAATGTGTTTTCTCTCAACTTCCGCTACATTCGGACAATCTCGGTAACCGAATCTATATTTATCTCCAGGAAAATTCGTCACCTGGTCTAAAAATAGGTAAAGCTAAAGGTTTCTGATAGTCTTAAATTAGCGTGGGTATAAATAACTCGAGTATTCGATAGCAATTAGAGCCGAAAACGACCAAATGTGTACTTCCGTTTTTATGTAGATGAAATATTGACGACTTGAAAAAGCTAGAGAAAAAGAAAGGTTTATAAATTAAAGTAATAAAATGGATAGGAGATTGATTGTACCTGGGTTAGGAAGGTTGAAAAGAGCAACAGCTTTGCGTTTTGTAATCTTTGCCAAGGCATTTCAGTGTTTTCCACGCCAGAAAAAACGATGTATAAAACACAGATCTTCACAGTCGGTATTAAAAAAAAGTAAAAACTTTTGCAATCGGTGTCTTATTTTGTTATTACCAAGACAGCCCAAGATGTTATCAGAGCTGAAACTCTCTTTAGCAACTTCATTGCAGAACATAACTTGATATTTTTGATAGCAGATCACTTTAATAAACTCAATGTATAAAATTTTAGCAAATAAGAATACTTGATGTTTATCTTCATTTAAGTACTACCTACTGATCCTACTCCTCCCCACTGCCATCCGCAATCTGTAGTTTCACATAAAGAGAAAAAAAATTGACACAAAAATCTCACTCTTTTCCTTTGTCAATGGGTTTCTCCGTGAATGAACTAACGCGGAAAAGGGGGGCTAAATCGAGGCTTCGCACGCAGTCTCTCTCTTTTGTTAATTGAAAACTTGGCAGGTATGCAATAAATACAACACCTCATCTTGCTTGAATTTCAAAGAATTGCAAAGGGAGGCAACTGAAAATTGCACTGAAAATTTTGGCTTAAATGAGTAGTAGATATGTGTGGATAAAAACTAAAGCTGCAAATATCTCATTATTGTGACCAGGCCCCGAGGTCATAAAACTTTTTTGGTGCTCATCTCAGCTGAGCATGAAATTTTCTCAGCTGATAAATATGAAAATGCCGACTTGGCATTTTCCTATTCATAAGCAGAGAAAATTTCATACTCAGCTCAGCTGAGCAAGAAAACAATTGCACTTATCAGTAAGGTGCTATTTATTAGCAGATGAAATTTCATGCTCAGCTGAGTTGAGCATGAAAAAAGTTTTATAACCTCAGGGCCAGTTCATTTTATGGATCTTATAAGTATGCCCACTGCAGCTTACTCAAAAATAGTGGTAAATAGTTTATTTACTTACGTCAACATTATAGCCTATCAAAAGCTGGTAATGTTTAAATGTAATTTCAGTGCTGGGTCAACAGCCCATTGATTGGCCACTATTTCTGGAGCATAAATTAAGAGCCCTGTTCATGTAATGCTAGTCCTACATAGATTACTGTTAATTTTGATTTTTAGAGGCCTTGATACTTAGACTCAATTAAGAGGACTAGAGTTTCAAGTTCCAAAAGAAAAATTATCCAAAAAAAACTAACAAAAAAAAAAACATTTGTTTCATGGTGAATAGGCTCAAGGTAGAGCTCAGCAGATCTACTATGGTTGATTTATTATGTGTTTAACTTAATATATCTTTTTGTATATCATACAGGATGTTGAAAATTTAGGATGTGCTCTAGAGTTTCTCAAGCTGGTTCAGAATGCTTTGTTGAGGCAAGGTATGTATATTTCAAATAGATATTAGATTTGATTTCAAACAACAAGCATATACATTTGTTTCATTAACAGTTATGTTGAAGATACTGTTTGGAATATATACATCTGTGTGTTGTCTTAGCAGTGAAATTGTCACAATTTATTGGTAGCAAGCACAGTATAAAATGCTTTATCTAATGGGCATCACTTTGTGAAAATTCTGCTGTATTTGTAAGTTATCCAATTTCTTCTCACAGTTATATAGAGAAATATTTTAGCATACTCTACAGAAGAGGGGAAACATTTTTCTTTGAAAGAAACAATATTCAGGTTTCATCTCTACCTTATTTTGCCTTTGGGTGGGATATAAATGCATTGGTCATACAAGAGATCAGGACCTAGTCGCTCAAAACTAAGGATGTTGTTACTTAACGACATTTAAAACTTTGAAACTTATAATTGGCATAAAAACATTTTTCCAAAAAATATGAAGAGATTTTGCTTTGCAAAGGCTCTTCACCTTTTTAAGAAAAGAATATAAAGGCACTTTATTTTATGGGTACTAGGAGACTTAATATACCCTTGACTGACGACTTTGTTAAGCTAACAATGCTTTGAACAACTGGGCCCAGGTGTATGCATTGCCAAAATATTGGTTGTGCAGATTATGACCTCATTTAGATGTCAGAAATGTTGTCCGTTTATATCACCCTATATGAAACCTGAGCTGAGATACAACAAAATCAACAAAGTGGCATGTGCACCAGTTAAGACTCAGATCAACCTGGGCATCTGACATTTGTTCGCATGGACCAATCGTAGACCCATAGCTACCTTATAAGTGCACAGCAAAGATCCTGATCAGACTGGGTAGATGCCTACGCTGATCTGAGTGTTTGCTGAGTTCACATGCCACATTGTTGGATTTGTCATGTAGCAGTTCAACTATACTTCCATTGACAGGTGTAGCCAGTATGATGTGGCATATGTTTCTCTTGAAGAGATTCCAGGCTGCAGCACTACTGATGGAGAAAGTGGGCAAAGTTCCAAAAGATAGGCTGTCCAGAAAGGTTTTTATAAATCTTATTCTAATGTACTGAAAAGGACCTCTGACAGTATCAATGCATATTTGCCTATTTTTCAACAAATACTGCACCTTCCTCGGGCAGCAAAAGTTGAAATATTTGGCATTAATATGTAGCCTTGTGTACTATAAAGACATTTTAACAATGATTTTGAAAAATTATCATGCCTCTAGACTAATATTGACCAATTTTATCAAGAGGGGTATGTGAATTTTTCAGTCCCTGAAAATAAGTCCATTTATTTGGTTTTCTAAGATATCATAAATCTTAATTGATAACTACGCTAAAACAGACATACACACTACTGTTACTGATATTATGCAATATTTTTTCAGTACTAAGGACTTTAGCCTATTTTTAGATATAAAGGGTGTAAGTACCCCACCCACTTTTTCAGTTTTTCAGCTGTAGACTATCTTTCCCCCAGTGCCTCAGCAAGCCACTCAAATATAATGTGTATTATGATAGTACACACATACATGCGAAGTGGCTAGCTGAGGCACGGAGGGGGGGGGGGGGGTATCTTTAAAAAACTTTTCCTGTTTCCATTACGTTTAATTACAAAATTTGGCTTTTTCCACCAAAAATTGAAGTCTATGTGCAAAATAATCAGAAATTAAATTCATGGCCAGTTAGGGGAAGTTGAGAGCAACAAATTTCAAGAGAAATTCTTGGGTATATCAAAAATTTAATTTTGACTATTTTTATAGGCAAATTAACATTACAACCGTCAGAGGTCCTTTATTGTATACCAGTATAATATTGTTACTGTACAAAAAATGACTTGTTTCCACAATGCCGGGCCTCGTAGCGCAGTCGGTAGGGCACCTGACTGATAAGTCAGAGGTCCTGGTTTCGGTACCCGGTCTGGCCACATACTTTAGTTTCTCCTTCCGCTGATTCAAGAAGGGCAGTTGTCAGTTACTAGAGAAAGTATGTGCACATAGTACTGGTTTACAGCTTGGGAGGTCTAAGCCTGCGCAGGAACAGTGTGGTTAGGTTAACTGACCGTCTTGACATGACCATAGCTGTTTACCATGGACGTAAAAGAACAAATCAGTCAATCAAATCAAGGTTTCCACAATAAATTTTGTCAAATTAGTTTCAGAAGATGACGTGGCATGAACTTTTTCTTGCTGATTGACAAGTGTTTTGATAAATGCTTAATGAAGTTTGTATGTAGCTTTTCAGCTTTATGCATTAAATTTCAGAGTGCATCAGATTTACTCCCCATGAAGAGTGTAAACAGCCTATGCATGTGCAATATCTAATTAGTCATTCTGTTTTACTTCTTGATACTTCAAAGTGTATTTATATTGGCAAACAGAGAAGACTTAATGAGCAGCAACACAGCAAAACCAACAAAGTGGCATGTGCAACCAGCGAAGACTCAGATCAACCTGGGCATCTGCTCAGTCTGTCTTTGCTGTGTGCTTAAAGGGCAGCTAAGGGTCTAAGCTACCTCGATGCCAACAGCGAAGACTGTTCAGACTGGGCAAATGCCCAGGCTGATCTGAGTCTTTCCTGGGCACACATGCCACAGAGTTGGTTTTGTCATGTCCCAGCTCAAATTATGGTGTCATTTTGTTTCAGGAGGTGGGCATTAGTGAGCATGAATTCCCCCAGTTTATTAGCTGTATCTGTGATTTCTTTACCATCATAATGGAGGCCAACTGTGAATCCAATGAGGTACCAGTGTTTAACCTGGAACCACTCTGGAGCGAGGTGAAGGGCACTGTGTCTCTGGTAGAGCTAGCTATAGATCAGAAGACGACCAACTACGTGCTGCTGAAACATCACCATCATCTCGCTGTACTTATGCAGGCTGTCATAGAGTTCTCAATGAAGTCTGTTAAAGTTATGTCTTTATTTGATAGCAAGGTGAGATAATCATACGCCACCACTTGTTGGTGGTGGGGTATTATGTTTTTAGATTGCTATCGATATATATAGTGGCTGTACATGCATTTCCTTTTTGTGTTTGATGCATCATTGCTATTATTTACCTATCAGATAGAATTATGGTGACAACAACTAAGCAGCTTATGATGTTGACCATATTGTTTCAACATTGATTTATTGTTAACATTGAATTAATAAGAGGATAAAACATTCTTTTCTGTGTTTTAACGTTTACCAAGCCCGAGTGTATTAACGTGTTGTGCTGTGAGGGCTGCAACATGTTAATACACGAGGGCTTGGGCAAACGTTATGACACAGGAAAAGCATGCTTTATCGTCATTGCTATATACCTTCTTACGGACGCCATCTTGATTCCAGAGCTCTGCAGAAGACACGAAAGCGGGCTTCAGTGGTGTTTAAACCCTGGCGCACCTGTGTTTTAATAGTGTTGAAACTCTGTCAGCCATTCTGTCGCATTGCGACAATTAAAAATAGAAGGAAACCAACGTCAAAATGCTGTTGATTACAACACGGCTGTTTTCTATAGTCTCAATAGGTACAAACAATATAGTATTAATGTTTATGCAATGTCATAGTATTGAAACAACCTAAAGATCAGTGTCTATGAAACACCATCAGTTATTTGTCACAGACTCTAGAACACACATATATGTAGATAAGAAACACACAAAATGAAGAAATCGCTAAAAGAAAGGGCTTCACAGTTGCTGGTATGAAGTAACTGAAGATGTCAAGTTTACTTGCAGATTGGCCAATCCATGTTGATGTGTCCGGCTGTAAACAGGCATATCTTGACTTTCATAGACATCATAACTTCATTACTTTATGTGGCACACCTTTTCTAACTGTCTTACGCTAGACCAGATGAAAGTAACCTACTTTCAAGAAAAAGAATGTACAGTTTTTTTTAGCTCAGTTTTACATCTCATGTTCTGCAAGTCTCAGATTTTGAAACTGTGCCTGCGCATGTACCAAAGCACTTCCGGTCACAACCCACAAAACTATGTCAGAGGCATACTTTTTGAGAAAAAGGACACCATCTCTAATTCTTAAGCATGACCCTGTGTGGTTCTATAAGCCCCTAGTAATTTATTTCTGCCTGTTCCAATGCAATACTTCTATTGTGGTTCCTTATTGTTACTTGTTCTTGGCTTTCATTCACCTGTTGTGTGAGTTGGTGTTTTAGTTGGGGTAGCTGAAATAGCACCAGTCTCATTCTGTTGAGCGTGCGTGCCTTTCGTGAGCTGCTATCAATTTATATATAACTTCTTTCCCTTTTAGTGTAGAATCTGATTGTATAAGTTCCTTGCCTGTATTTTTAAGGTAAAGGTTTCCCATAGCCTAATAGCCGTAGGGGCAGTGGGGGTTAGAGACCCACTGTATCTTGGGCATAGCTGATGAAAGGCCAAGCCCATCCCTCTCCTTTAGCTGCCTTATCCTTCCCTGATTCGAAAAAGGTACCCATTTACTGCTGGGTTGACAGAGAGAGTTTTCCAGTCATTGCATGGTGACAGTGAGCCGCGAACTCACGACCTTACGGTGACTTTCTGCACAATAGCCGAGCCACTCTAACCACTCGACTACGGCGCCTCTCACATTTACTACTGTATTTTTACTTTCCCTGATTGTACATATAAATTAATAATCTTTAAGAATCTCTAATTGAACTTGAAGATTGAGCAAGCAGTTGTTAGGTTGATCTCAGTGTTTGCTGGATGTAAATGCCTGAAGTATTGATTGGTCTCTTGTGAAAACGGATCTTAAGCTGTGTGCATATAGTAAATACTCAAATCAGGCAGCCAATCTGCTCAGACAGATCAGATTTCTTTGCTTTTCACTTTTAGATTTGCAAGGGTCATAGATGGTATATGTGGAAAGGGTAGACTGATCAGACTGGCTCTGAGGTTATAAGACTTGAGTACATTCTCAAACTCAAAATAAAGCACACTGATTGGCTGCTTCTGAGCGCATGCTCGGAAGCAGCCAATCAGTGTGCTTTATTTCGAGTTTGAGATAATTCTCAAGTTTTATAACCTCTAATCCAGAAGGGATGTGCAGGGTGATCAGTCTTTCCTGTTTGCACATGCCATAGTTCCTCATTTGACACCAATCATATTTTAATTTTGCAGGGTAGAAATGCATTTTTCCAAGAGTTTCACAGCCATCCATACATTCCTAACCAGAATACTGACATGACTATAGCTATAGTACAAAAACAGGTAAGTTATTTACAGAGAGTGGGACTATTGAATATTTATTCCGGAATCATTTCTGTTAATTCACTGATAAAAAGTTTGTTTAGGCCACTCGTGAAGAGTGCCTCACTAAAATATTATCCAAATTATTATCAGAAACAGAGTATGGAACTGTGGTGTATTCTGTGTTATATAGGTTTTTATGCAAGTATTCCAATTCCAGTAAAGTTTTATATTTTGCCCTGTTAGTATGAGCTTGTTATTTTGTATTGTTCGTAATTATTTGACACCACTGGGCCTGTTCTTGTAAACTTCAGAAAACCATGGCATTACAGTCAGCTTTATGAAGTATAATCATTTGTGATAGTTTGTGTGTGTATACATGTGATCAAAAATTCCACTGGACTTAGGACAGTTTTAAAGGCAACTCCCATGTCCAAATTTCTTCTGATAATTGCAAATTGTATTCATCTTTTAGATGAATTGGATGCATTGGTACACTTTCTTGGGGAGCAACTCTGCCATTTATGATTCCTTTCTTAAAGGGAGCCAATTCTTAGTGTAAAAATTTGCTCCTCATGAGGAAATTCATTCCATTAGAGTGGACCTTTTTGTGGAAGGGTGCAAACAGGAAGTCACAAAAATTGTTACCCTTAGTATGGGGTATCTTCTGTGCTGAAGCGGACTTATATTGCTTCAAAATCGTATATCACTATACAGCACACAAATATTTCTTTTCTAGTTTATAACCCGAGTGATCACTCAGTCTGTGATGAAGCTTCGAGAATCCACCACTACAGCTGAACAGGCCTCAGTATCATTGTCACGATTAAAATCATATGAAGCTTGCCAGTGGCCAGCCAGGCTAATTGAGATAGCACAGGACTTTGGTCTTGATATAGACTTTCTCAAGAGACATCAAGTATGTGAGCTCTACTCAGCAGGCTTTGATAGGTTAGCTGAAGAAGTGAGTATGGTTTGTTTATGTAAAAAAATGTATCTTGATTGTAGCTACAACCAGTATAAGGCTTAAGTTGGGACATTCTACTTGATGCATTATAGCATTTTGTCATAAATTCAGCATTTGCACCTATGCAGTTAGATAAATATTTGCTGTGCGACATACATTTCTTAGGATCTGTAGATTGTTGATAGGAGTGACTGTGATCAGATTACTTAACTGTACAGGCTGATCTCAGTCTTTGCTATTAGCACTAGCCATGAGTCACATTCTTATGGTGCATCTCTTTGTTGCTGAAATGTTAGTTCTTGAAATGTGAAGCACTTTGTATGTGTATGTTTGTTTGATACTGTCTTGGTAAAACCTTCCAACTTGACCTGAAGAATTATTTTAAATGCTTTATTGTGGCTTAAAATGATAAATTAGATACAATTTGTCATGGATATAACAGCTACACTGTAACATCTGAAAGTGATTGAGTTTGTCTGCTCTGTCCTAAGTCTGTTAACTGAGTTTTGCCCGGCAAATGTATTGTAATTTTTGAGAACAGAAAAGTGCTTCCTCTTTGGGGTAATACCAGTTTTCCCTACCTGTGCTGTCGACTGAATATATCAGTTACTGTGCATGCAAAAGTGGCTGTTGGCCAAGAAAGTCAACAGAAGTATCAACTCTATCAACAGCCATTTACAATTGTATAATTAATTATTTGGTATTGTTTTCGACCCAATTCTCTTTAGACAGCCACTCTGCACAGTACCAGATCAGTCAACACCACTGAGTAGATTGATATTACCCCCTTGTTGATCAGCCTGCACATACTCAGGTTGATCCAGGCCTCTTCAAGAATTATACAGTTTGTGAATTCTTTTCCATCTGATTAGCAGATGTACTTATAATGTGATATATATTGTAGGTGTTGGTGACAGTAAATGATCATGAGTCACTGGGGACCCAGCTGTTGGCTATAGTAGGACAGAGAATGTCTTTTTACCTCAACAACAAATCTAGCCATGCTGTAGTGAAACTGATGGCCAATGTCAACCCAGCACTGGCTACATGGCTAAAATCAATGGTAATACTATTAATGAAATTACAGTGAATACTCATTGATTTTGTTATATTCATGTCCTACCTATCCTAAGCACATTATCTGAAAACTTGTAGTTAATACATGGAGATACAGCATGTTATATAGAGCCGCAACACAACAAAACCAACAAAGTGGTATGTGCGCCCAGTGAAGGCTCAGATCAGCCTGGGCATCTGCCCAGTCTGATCAGAGTCTTTGCTGGCTCTTAAAGGGTAGCTAAGGGTCTATGCTACCTCCTTGCTGACAGGGATGACCTGATCGGACTGGCGGATGCCCAGGCTGATCCGGGTCTTTGCTGGGTGCACATACCACTTTGTTTGTTTTCTCCTGTTGCGGCTCATATATATTCTCCAAAGGAACCTACATATGAGACGATTCTGTGGAGTTCTGACAACAAATATTTCTGGACATAGTGAGAAAACAATTAGCTGAACTTATACTTCTCACATGTTTGAAGCACTGATGAATAAGCTGGTCTTTGTACCATTAATTATAACAGCCTATTGTGAGAAAGGCCTTTGTTTCAGTTGTAATGGAACTTCTCTCACCTTTAAAGCACAAGAAAATATAAGATAACAGAATTATTAGAGAAGCCAATTTGCATGCAAAACTTGGGAGCTCTGAGTTTCCTCCTGGTGTCTAGCAAGCTGACACAGTACACTGTATTTAATGTAAACAAAGCTCCAGATAAGAGGGGGTATTGAAGATAATTGGAAATTATTTTTCTTATTTCTTAACAAAAACATATGTTGTGACCCCTCATTAGAACCGTCTCGACGAGACGGTTCTAATGATGGATCACAAAATATGTTTTTATGGAGAAATATGGATATTTATCCCTAAATTATCTCTGTTACCCCTTCTTATCTGGAGTACTGGTAAATAAGCAGCACATTTTCCTTGCCAGTTAAGGTAAATGGGTACACATTCGGGAAGCAACTCTCATTTTTTTTCCTTCCTTATGGAGCTCAACTCTTAAAGGAAAGAGTTTGCTAATCTGGGAGCAAATTCTATCCTTAAAGAGTAGAATCTCTTTTTCTCTTTTGGAAGGGGAAGCAAATAGGAAATCACGAAAGTTGTTGCCCATTCTAACATAGAAGTGGTGAACCTATTTGCCTTAAATATACTTGTTTATTTCAGAACTCCAAGCTGTTACTACAGCCTGACTGCCCAGTGTCAGACCTGAAAGCTCTAGTCAGCCATGCTATGAACCAACTACCAGAGGGACATGGAGAATATGAACTAGCTGTAGCTCTTGTTGAACTTGTACAATCACTATCTTAGCAGTCAAGAGAAAAATAGTTGTTTATGGCTTTTAAAAAATGTTATTTGAAACAGTATGGTTTAACTGAGCTGTCATTTTTGGCATGAGCAAAACAAAGCCTCATATCAGCATATACAGCTTCACTGTATTTACCTATCTGGACCAAGTTGTTCAAAACTAATGATGTTAGTTACTGAGACATTAAATTTTCACAGGTTAATATCTTAAATATACCAATATCATTTGTTGAAAATATGCGAGAAGCTTTTGCATTGCAAAAGCTTCTTGCATATTTTCAACAAAAATATCAGTGTATTTGGCTATAAAGTCGTGAACACTTAATGAGTTGACCTCTTAACAAGCTCATTAGGCTAATGATGCTTTGAACAACTGGGCCCTGACAGCAAATAATGATAAAAGTTTAGATCCTTTAAGAAAAAGCAAATGACCTTTTCATTACGTTTGGTGTTAAAATGCTATGTTTTAGTTTGCAAATTTAATGCATATTCTCAAAAAAGGATCAGTTCTTTGACTGAGGATATTTGATTGTGTCACTTGATATTCCATTCAACATTGTATTTTTTAAAATTCTGGCGAATATAAAAAGGACATACATGTGACACCCTCAGCATGTTTTAGATTTTTATCTATAGATTTTAACCACTGTAAAATAGTAACTAAAAATTGTCACACAATTTCCAAATACAGTGTGGAGCTTATTTTGGCAGTGTACTTTTGTCTGAGATGAAACTGATTAGCTTTACAACCCAATAGTGGGGTTCAAAAAATGCATATGTAATGGCAAACAGTATAGGTCCTGATCATAAGGGGGCAGTCTGATCTGAGTCTGTTTGCCTGTAACTATTTGTGACAATATTCAGAATTGTTATGCAATGAGGATTTGTACAGATGCCATAGATTTTTATGGGATAAAAAGACCATCAGATTGTAGGTGCACAAGCTTATCTGAGTCTTCACAGATCAACATGCCCTAAAGCATCATGTTCTTATGGCACATCTGAAAGCGAACAAGAAATATCAAAATGTTGATCCCATTCTCATCCAGACTTAATAAACTGAGGAGAAATTAGTCATCTGGACTTGAAGAATAAATTGGAGAGAAATTCATTGTGAATATGCAAACTACTCATGCTGCTGAATATTTTGAGTTTAGAATATGAGCTACGACACGAGAAAACCATCAAAGTGGTTGTGCGTCCAGCGCAGACTCAGATCAGCCTGGGCATCTGCCCAGTCTGATCAGTCTTCCCTGTCCGCATGGAGGTAGCTGAGACCCTTAGCTACCATTTAAGCGCTTAGAGAACAGTCTGATCAGACCTGCGTAGGCTGATTTGAGTCTGCGCTGGGCGCACAACCACTTTGTTGGTTTTCTCGTGTCGCAGCTCATATTAATGTTTATTATAAGGTGACAAGTGCAATATTTTCTTATACAGTTATTATATGTGCAAGTATTTGAGTATGCTGGTGAAAGTTGAAATTCTTGTCGATTCTGTGGTAAGCTGTAGATATTTCCTATCTGCTTTGGGAGTAGTTCATTTATATTTTTAGGGGTGTTTTAGTCTGAAACCAATTTAATAAAAGTATAGAAACAGATCAGTGCTCCCAAGGAGCAGTCTTGAATAGCCGAAACTCGGAAGTATGGCCCATGTTCCTTCTTTTGAATGCTCTGCTCTTGAAGGACCTCTTTCAGATTTTTATTATTTAGTCTACACTGTTTGTAGACCTCATTTTAATCAAGCAGATCAAAGGTTAATCATATATTGTTTGAAATGTAATAGAGGGTTTATTTTGATTACAATGGTTGCCGTATTGAAGAACATGTTGACTTTTATGTGAACATTATGGAAGAAATCCATATAAGAAGATGATATGACCTATGACAAACAATACCATGTGGCTAGTAAATTTTAGCATCACTTTCTGACTGCATTTTAAACTGTCATACAAAACAATAAGGCTGCAGATGGAATTTACTTAAAATTAAGTAAAAGATGTTTTTTTTAGCATTTTAAAGCATTTTAAGAAGCCATTTACTCGTTTAATTTGCATACTCATAGGCACAGAGATGTTATCTAGAAAGTTATATGTGTTTTATGGCCTGTTCTCATATTTACCATTATTTCATCCCGACATTAGTCCAAGGGGACTTTAGTAATGGGTTCTGTCCATCTTTCTGAATTTTTCATTGGATTTTCATGTTTTGAGCACTATATGACATGGATTATATCAGGGTCATGATTGGACCCTTTCTGCCTGTGAAAATGTGGCCAAATCTTGTGGCTGCAACTCTTCAGTTCTCAACCGATTTTCATCAAACTTCAGAATATTGTTATCACCTTTTGACATTGGTCATCCTGCCGGAGTTAGGCCCTGTATGACTCTTGTCAAACTTGTGGATGCAACTCCATCAGTTTTCAACTGATTTTCATCAAATTTTCGGGATATGGTTATCATCTGACGATCATATTTTACTGGGGTCATGATCAGACCTTTTCTACTAGAATTACAGCCCTTCCTAAATCTGGTCAAATCTGGTGGCAGCAACTCTTCAGTTTAAGTTGATCATATGATCAGATGATGTGGCCTGTGATCATCAGTCAACTTGAAGCTATGACTCCTTTCAAAATCATATTTCCAAGTTACTGACGTCCATACATTTGGGGACATTTGGCCTTTTATTAACTTAAATATTGGAATAGAGATGCTTGAGAAAACAGTATAGACACTGATGAGACCGCTCCTCAAAGAGCTGATTGATCAGTATAGATACTATTTGCAATAAATTCACTTTTCTTGAGGTGGCCTGCATTAAAACATCTTCCGTTTGCTGACTACATGTACTTTACATATCAAGAGCTTTATTAAATTTACTAAGAGCTATATGTATTTCTTTCTTCTCATTTACTTCCTATAATCATATTATAAGACTGCTTCGTTTGGTAGGGTCACATTGCTTTTTATACGCCCGTTTTGAAAAAAATGGACATATTATGGCATGGCGCTGTCCGTCCATCTGTCCGTCAACATTCTTGTGCGCACCACATCTCAGTAATCATTTGAGATATCATCATGAAATTTTGTAGGCACATATAATAGGATGGGGCAAAGTGTCGGGTACAGCAATGGTTGCTTCCTCTTTCCAAGTTATGCCCCTTCGATAACTTTTTACCCTGCTAGTCTTGTGCACACCATAACGAGATAACCGTTGGGGGATATCTTGATGAAACTTCATAGCAATGTGTATGAGGGTCCGACGATGTGTCGCGTATAACAATGGTTGCTTTCCCTTTTTGCTTTTTGGAGTTACATCCCTTTGATTAGATTTTAGGCTACTTTTGTGTATACTAATCTTTTGCATTCAATAACTAAGTAACCATTTAGAATATCTTGATGAAACTTTATAGCAATGTGCATGATCACAAGATGGTGTGTCACATACAAGAATGATTGCTCCCCCTTACTTAATTTTCGAGTAACCCTTTGATTATTTTTTTTAGGCTGGTCCCATTCCCCCTTCACTCCATAACTCCTTAACCCTTTGAAATATTTTACTGAAATTTGCAGGAATGTTTGTAATAATGGGGCAATCTATCATGAGCATGAACCACAACTCTGGCTCACTTCCTGAATTATCTGCCCTTGCTTCAATTTCCGTTTTATTCTGTAGCTCCTTAAACGTTGGAATTATTTGAACAAAACTTTATGGTGATGTGTATATTGTCAAGGGAATATATTATGACCAAGAATGGTTCTCTAGGTTACGTAGTTTATGAATTATCTCCCTTGTTTGACTTTGCCATTTCTCCACTTCTGAGCTGCTTCACCCTAGAAGCTGATTTTTGGTATACTAATAGTATTTAATGCGTTAGATATTTTAATAATATTGCAGTCATTAATTATAGAGTTGTTTCCCCTGTTTGACTACCTGTCCATCCTTCTAGAAACAATCTTGTTGTCCCCCGCCTTTTCGAAGAAAAGAGGAGGGACATAGTTTTCGGCATTCCGTCCTTCCATCCCCCTAAAGTAGTAGGTGCCTTGTGTGCGCAACTCCTACAGTTTTATGCTGATTCTTTCGAAACTTTACAGCTGTTTTTGTCATGGTCTGAAGATATGCATGTTGTTTGGATATAATCCTGAGATTATTTTTTGTCACTTTTTCCACAAGTTCACCTTAGTCATTTTTAGGCATTTTTACTTCAGTGACTAGATGGTGGGTACCTTGTGTGCGCAACTCCTCCTAGTTTTATGCTGATTCCTTTGAAACTTCACAGGTATTTTGGTCATGGTCTGAAGATATGCATGTGGTTTGGATATAATCCTCACATTATTTTTTATCACTTTCTTCGCAAATTGAACTTAGCCATTTTTCATACATTTTTACTATCAAAGTGAATAGATAGTGGGTACCTTGTGTGTGCAACTCCTCCTACAGTTTTATGCCGATTCCTTTGAAATTTCACAGGTGTTTTGATCATGGTCTGAAGATATGCATGTGGTTTGGATATAATCCTCACATTATTTTTTTTATTACTTTTTTCACATTTTTAATTTAGCCGCTTTTTCAGCTCAAACACTAAGTGTATATACAGTGGAGACCTAGTTTCCAAGGCGGGGGACATAAATTCGTCAAATTTGCTTGTTCATTCTGCAACTCCTTCATGACACTGAAATGGGCGTATTATACGCCGCTTGCGAAGCTCTTGTTCCACTTTAATGAAGTTTTGTATCACTCTGTACAACTTGAGTTTGGATTTAAACACGTGAGCAAAGCATGTGGACCCTGATCTGACTGCTTCTTAGCAGTCTCACTGGGTTCTGCACTGTTTGCCATCATAAATCATTCCTGAAAGGACTAATCAACTGTCTCAATCAAACAACTGTTGGGGTGTCTGCAGGTCCCTAGGGCAAATGCTGAAATTCTGTGCTACAAAATCACATACCCTGCATACACCTATATAAACTCTTTTGCAACTATTTCAGTTCTGAATATAGTCTTAAAATTAGTACTGTTCTCTTGTTCTATAATTTGGATATTTTATTTCACTTACCCAAACGACAGAGTACAGACCTTAATCAGTCTGATCTGTGTCTACACAGTTTGCACAGGATTTTCTGTCCAAGCTCAGAGCCCTAGATAAGAGCGTGTATTTGGTGATAATTAGGGATAATTTTTGTTAAATCTGGATAAAAACATATGTTGTGACCCCTCATCTGAACAGTCTCGACGAGACGGTTCAGATGAGGGGTCACAACATATGGTTTCAACGAGAAATAAAGAAAATTATCCCTCAATTATCTTCAAATATCCTTCTTATCTAGAGCTCTGCAAGCTATTACTGTTGATGGGGTATGCTGCCATGTTATACTGTAAAAGCAAAACAGGCAGTACCACAACAACAAGGAAATTGAGATGTATATGAAACATAGACACATATGAAGAATCGTTTCACATTTATTTCATTGCATTTTCAAGTAACACTAAGATCAGGATCAAGATTTATTGCATGTAAACAGATGAGAAAATGTAGAGCTTATTACAAGCAATGAATGGCTGAACAGAGATTTAGTGCCAAAATGAACATTTCAAGCACTAAGGACTGCAAACCAGGGACTTGAAAAATGACTCAAACTTGAGGCAATACTCAAACCATACCAGTATGTATGGTTCTTTTTAATGATGGTGGTCCGTGTTATATCATTTTTGTGAAAATTATGTTTCTTAATGCTCCATATAAACATATGTTGTGGAAACACATCAGAACTGCCTCAGTGAGGCAGTTCTGATGTAATGCCACAACGTATGTCGGCAGAGAAAGTAGAAACCTAAGCTCAATTTATACCTGAAAGATTTCAGGTAATCTGGCATAACAATGAACTGTCACATATTTAAGCATAGTGTATACAGAGCCACATTTCTGAGTCAGAATTCAAGTGCAAGGAAATCATGAATAGAAGGCAGACCTTACTCGTTTATGATCAGGTATAGGATAACAAAGTGAGATATATATACTTATCACCACACTAGTGCAATACAAACTTACTAAAACCCAACAGTAAAGTGAAATAAAAGTCATGACAGGAGAAGAGGCACAGATATTAAAGATAGAAGCAGCATAAAAGAGCGTTTAAAGTCAAGCTTTTGGCCTTCATATGTTGTGTCATACTGTGGTCATATCCAGGGTGCACAATTTCCATCTGGAATTTAGGCTGCTGGCTGAATACAGAGGTCTATACAACTTGCAGTGCTCTAGATAAGAAGGGGTAACAGGGATAATTTTCCTTATTTTTCCATAAAAACATATGTTGTGACCTCTCATTAGAACCGTCTCAGTGAGACTGTTCTAATGAGGGGTCACAATACATTTTTATTGAGAATAAAAAAA
Organism: Ctena decussata; assembly: GCA_963989385.1. Taxonomy (NCBI): domain Eukaryota; kingdom Metazoa; phylum Mollusca; class Bivalvia; order Lucinida; family Lucinidae; genus Ctena; species Ctena decussata. The sequence continues at coordinate 87,306,706 of OZ022499.1, read as the reverse complement.
ATTATCTCTGAGTTATCCCTGTTACCCCCTCTTATCTGGAGCTCTGGATAAGTAGGGTTTAGAGGATAATTCTGGGATACTGTTTCTCCATTCTTGCCCAAAAAACACTGTGGCTCTCCTTAGAAACACCTCACAAACAGGTTCTAATGAGCATTCACAGCAGTACGACACAAAAATTCTCCAATATCTCCAAATAGATAGGCATATCTGGACTTCTGCTGAATGGCAAAAATTGTGGAGCCAATGAGAAATTTTCACAGTAAAACATGAAGATACACTGAGATGGACAGAAGATGGTCTCAATCATCCTAATTCACTCTCATTTCTGTCAGGAAACAAAGCTCAGGATGCATAATACACAGCATGACTATTTATGTTTCCTCTTTTTTTTTTTTCTCTTTTTTTTTTAAGAAATACAAAACTAGCACAAAACGCTGATTTCCATACAACTAGAAAAACCTTACCAAGCGTACCTCGTACGGTATGTTCTCAATAAGTGACTATTTAATATCAGGTCAGTAGACGTTAAGGTATGATGATGTCAAAGTAGAATCAACAGCACAAAATATAAAACTGAAGGAAACAAAATGTGTGAAGAAACTGTGCAATATGTGCCCATACCAGAGCTCCAGATAGGCTGAAAGTTAAAGGTGAAAAGCTTGAATATTTTTTTTATTTATCTCAAAAATGTTCGATATATAAAAGAAACACCTCAATTACTCTGTTCCTCATTGATGAATGGTTTGACTGTTCAACATTTAAGCTCAATGAAAATAGTTTTTCTTAACCCAAAATGTGGTGTTTCTCTTTTTATTTTCTGACCAGTCATTTTTGTGTGAGTCCATGCCACAACTTTTGTGGGAGCAAAGACAGAACAGCTTGTCTCCCTTTCCATCCTCAAAATTTCAGCAAACCTGCAGCTCTTGTAGTTATTCTATACCTGATCATAAACAATCTTACAACTGCCATGGGATGTTAGAATCTTTATGACTGAAAATATGATGGGTGGAGAAAACTAAAATCATGAACTAAAATGTATGATAAAAGCAATGTGCAAGATATTATCTTTCGTTCAGTCAGACACAAAGCTTTAGATAAAATGAGCATTTGACAAACTACTTTGACTTCTCGATTTATGTTTCTCATGATTTTCTTGTGTGTCAATAGAAACATATGTTGTGACCCCTCATTAGAACAGCCTATAAGGCTGTTCCAATGAGGGGTCACAATATATGTTTTATGGAGGCTTGATAATTTATCTTGAAATTATTGTAAAATACCCATCTTATCTACAGCCGTGCCGACAGTGCCAACAGAGACCTAGGATCCTTCCTAAAATAAGTTCTACAGAAAGAGTGAACATGCTTTTGATTTCTTTGAGAGTACCGGGTAATATACTTAACAACTAGAGGGGGGGCTCTATTTCTGTATACAAGTGGTACTACTTGACCATATATTTACCTAGATTACATCATACTGTTTTAACCTACATGGTGTCAGCTTTGTCAAGAGAAAGTACATCATTATCATAGGAAACAGTATAGACCCAACTAGTTATCAGAGAAGCTGAATTTTTCAGACTCCATATTCAGCTAAGGTACACTTTTAGGAGAAGCAATTCTGCTATTCTCATTTTTGCCTCCCTTCTCGATGGGGTGTCAACTCAAAGAATTGGCTCCCACAGGAGAAATTCTTTCCTTTCACAGCAGACCCCATCTTTGAAGGGCTGTAAAGGGAAGCAAATAGGACCCATTTTGGAAGGGCCTAGCTGTCAAGGGAAGCAAACAGGATGTCACATGTTGTTCTGTATTTGACCGAAAACAGGAAGGTTTCCATAACCCTTAATAAATATTTCTCATAATAATCATACAAAACAATCACCTTGTAGGGTCTAAACTGTCTACTATGTAATAATGCACCATTCTGCTTGACACAGCTCTGGTAATAAGTGACATAAAATTTATATCTGAACAAGGACTTAGAAATATATATGGAAACACCACTGGCAAGACAATACCCTCAGTTTTAGATGCAAAATATTAGCCCTTAATGCGCCAAAAAGCAGACGACAAAATTTACGTCTGCAGAATTTCAAAAAATGTTTTCTCCAAGCGATATCATATTGAGAATTCGAACACTGGAGGGCAAAAAGTGTAGATTCAGATGAGGTGGCTCATCATGAGCCACCTCATCTGGATGTACACTGTTTGCCAATTTAGCAGTTTTAATTTTTGGCGCTTTAAGGGTTAACAACTACAAATATTATGCTGTTAACTAAGTCTTCATACTTAATGATAATGCAACAATTATAAAGTGAAGCTTTCCTTTATGTAAGAAAATACATGTAATACTATTTTTCAAAATTAGACCGAGACACTCAGCGGGCTCCTCAGGCAAACAAAATGTTTGGATGAAAATGGGCCTTTTTGTTTTCATTTACATGTATTATTGAAACAAATCTTGATCTTCCTAAGGTCCAGTAATAAAACTTTTAATTCGAAACTAGACTTTAATATATGACGTCATCAAAAGAAGGGTAGAATGATCAAAATGTACGTTAGTGTGGGGTATTTTTTGGTGATTCTGTAAACAGATCATGCACATGAATCGTATGCTTAAAAGTTAAACACCCAAGTACTTCACAGCTATGAAGACCTACTAGGTGTCTGTGATAGATAATTGTCACTGAAAAAAGTTACAATTATGTATGTTGAAAAGTCTCTGAAAACCTGTTTTCTAACATCTTAATAAGCTCTGATCACTATGCAGAAACTTGAAACAAGAACAGCACTAGATTTGTGTTTATTAACATACTCAAGACCTTTTTATGCATGTTCACAGCTCCAGGTTTGGTAGGGTACAGTTGATAATTTGAAAATATTTTTCTATTCATTCTTCCAACAAATGTACGGTATATTGTTGCCCCTAAGCAGAACCATCTTAAAGAAGGGCGACAAAGTATATTTTGACGAAGAAAACTTATTCCAGAATTATCAGTGTATCTCCACTTTAATGGGAGTTCTGACTCCTTGCAGGTGAATGAATTGTCTAAAGGTTATACCAGGGCCCAGTTGTTTGAAACTAACAAAATTGTTTACTACCGAGATGTTAAAGTTTCAAACGTTAATATCTCATATATGCCAATATTTTTTGTTGTAAAAATTGTGAGAAGCTTTTGCATTGCAAAATCTTTTCACATTTTTTCAACAAAAAATTTCAGTGTATTTGGTTATTAAGTCATAAATCACTTAAGTTGACATCTTAACGAGCGAGTTGACCCCTTAATGAGCTCATTAGGCTAACAATGCTTTGAACAACTGGGCCCAGATGAATGCTACAATAGCAGCATTACAGCTTACTACCCGAAGTGGAGCTCTTATGCCGCAACTCAGCATGCATCTCATACAACCTTTAAACAAGACAGACTTTTATTCAAATAACAACACACTTTTAACTATTCTGTTTTGAACCCTCACAGCCTTTTACTGAACACACACCTGCTATACATGTTACTTATCTGGTCTAAACCGATTCTTTTTAGCTTCTTACCCAGTCAATTGCCAAACATTTATATTTTCATGAACAAAACATATTCTGGCATACTCGATTACTGCATGATACATGGCCAGCTTACCTGTAGTAAACTGATAACTTCAGACAGTCTTATCTCATATAGGCAGCATACTGGACTGATGGTAAGTTCATCTGCCGAACCTAATACCAGACTGTGTAAAGTGCAGTGGTTCTAATCCGCTCACGTGAAGCAACAAATTTCTGATTTCACATGTATAAGCACAGGTGGTAAATTGTTTAGATCAAATGTGATGTTGTTTTTTTTCTTATTCTTCCATAAAAATTATGTCGGACCTCATTTGAATCGCCTCGGTTGTTTAGCCCTAATGCACTCAGAACGACCAAAACTCCACAGAGTTTTGGCCGTTCTGAGTGCAATAGGGTTAAATGGATTTTCAACATAAATTTTCATGGGCAAACAAGGTGAGACAATAAAACATCAAATTTTCTGGCCAAAATATTAGTCTTATTTGAAGCTGATAAACCAATCTTTTCTCTGACACAGTTTACAATTCAATGGACTTTTACAATTTTCTTGACACTGTACATGATTATTTATGCTTGTCTTAAAGGTAATAATTACAAATGATATTTACTAGATATATATATTATTTTACATAGTATTTACAAATTTACAAAATAAGAATTTCATGACAATATAAAAAACGGAGCCTAACTCAGGCTATTAAAAATCATAAGAATATTCAAGAGCCCTCTCTGAATGCAATTGAACATTACCCATCGCTAACCTTGCAGCAGACATTCATGTAGTAAGGCCTTAAATACTGTGTTAATCGCATTATCCTAAACTGTAAACATCTCAATGATAATCTGTATAACGGCTTCTTCCTGCTCCTGATTTGTTCGGGGCAATTCGCATTTGCCACATTAACTGACGGCAAGCACAACGGACCCAGATCAGACTGTTATAGCCTGATCTGGATCCTCATTCAATATAAATCCCTGTTTATATGAACATGAAATGATAATGATACAAAATAATATTTTCTTACCTAAGTATTTTGCCCTAAAAAAAAATCAGGTCAGCTAACCCTGTTTCAAAACAAACAAACACCTTGATGAAACACCACACTCTAGTTTTCACTGAATAATAAACATGAAATGAATGAAATGTCTACAGTAGCATTATTTTCAGCCTTTACCCCTATTGCACTCAGAATGGCCAAAACTCCATAGAGTTTTGGCCATTCTGAGTGCAAAAGGGTTAATCAGAGTTCCAGAAAAGGCAGGGTTTTGAAGATATCTCTGAGATACTTAATCATTTTTCTCGATAGAAATACATGTTGTTACCCCTCTCTCATTACAACCATCTTGACCAATGGTTCTAATGAAAGGTCACAACATAAGCTTTAAAGAAATATGGAAAAGTATCCCAAACTTATTCCCCTAACCCCTTCTTAACTGGAGCACTGTGAAATAACCTGTATAAAACATGCAGTTAAATAATATTCAAATTTCTTAATATCTCCAGAGCTCGGAGGTGAGGTTGTACTAATGAACAGTGTTGGATAATAGCTCTCTTCAAAGGGCTATGTCATGACTCGTCATCTGAACTGCCTTGTCAAGGTGATTCATATGAATGGTAACCCCATATTTTTACGCAGCTTCCAATCAAAAATATCCCTAATAGCACTAGCTACACCCTTTTACCTACAGCCCTGATCATATGAAAATACATCATACTGTCACAACAGCACTGACTCTTACTATTGTTTGCCAGCTAGGAAGGCATTTGGCATCTGAGAAATGTTCAATTTTATTCAGAGATATTCCATTAAATATTCTGGACACACCCAATCACGTCCGATACACATTTACCTGCTCTTGCCAACACAATAATCCATACTTAATGTTCCTTAGATGGAACGTTTTGCTCCCTACATAGTAACATATGAGCCGCGACACGACAAAACCAACAATGTGGTTGTGCGCCCAGCGCAGACTCAGATCAGCCTGGGCATCCGCCCAGTCTGATCAGAGTCTTCGCTGTCCGCATGAAGGTAGCTTTGACCCTTAGCTACCTTTAAAGCACTTAGCGAAGAGTCTGACCAGACTGGGCGAACGCCCAGGCTGATCAGAGTATGTGCTGAGCGCACAACCACATTGTTGGTTTTCTCGTGTCGCGGCTCAATATTATAATGCTTTCCATAGCCAGCCTCTGTGGTGATACATCAGTTACCTGTGAAGTCTAATATTACTGGTGGATAAAAACAACTTTAGAATCTTTCGAAATATTGAGATCTTCAAGAGCAGGGTAGAGTGGAGCTTTTGATAGCAAACATCCAGGGAGTGAAAATGAAGTTTTTACAGGAATCAAGACAAGGATATTCATTTTGATGGTATTTCTATGATAATTTTTCTCATTTCTCCATAAAATTTTACAGAGAAGGAACAGGAATTATCTAAGAATTATAATCAAAATCTGTCTCCATCCTGCAGCTCTGGCTTCATAAAATTTTCATCCCCAAAATGATCAGTAGCCAGAGTCCTAGATAAAAGGGAGTATTTGGTGATAATTTAAGGATAATTTTTGTTAATTCTGGATATAAACATATGTTGTGACCCCTCATCTGAATCTTCTCGCCGAGACGGTTCAGATGAGGAATAACAACATATGCTTTCATTGAGAAATAAGAAAAATTATCCTTAATTATCATCAAACACCCCTCTTATCTAGAGCTCTGGTAGCTCTAACATTCTTAATCTCATTCATGTGACAATGATAAAACCCACTCTTTGCATCTATCATAGTTTCAACTCATTGGCAATTTTTGAAGCTATGTTTTTAAATCCTATGGAAGTCCCCGATATCCGCTTAAAGCGAACACCATTAAGAGAAAGTCTAGGTAGTTTACACACTTCCATTTCCCATTGCACTAGACTATCTGTATTAGGGTCCCCATGGACACAAAGCAAGAGGAACTTTTCTCGCTGTTCGTAATCACAGTTATTTGCATCCAACACTTTGCGTATCTCCTTCATCATATCGTTAGGGTCCATTGAACTTGTTGTTTTCATGCTCCAGGTGAATCGTAGAGACCGAGGTTTGATAGATTCACCCTGACCGCCTCCTAACGATGGGATACCACCCATACCGTGAGTACCCATCCCACCACTGTCTCGCTGACCCTCGTTGATGGACCTGCGGAACAATTTGCTGAAAATTAGAACCAAGGGGGACATTAGTATTGGCTAGCTCTCAACAACAGGTGCAGTTCTTGAAGGTAATACACAGAATATCTAACACAATCTTGGTTAAATATGGGTTCATAGCAGATAGGAAACACCGTATTGGGACTTTGGGAGTACTCTTCCGCTGCTTCAGAACAAAAAGTGTGGACTAACAGTTACTGAATCATTTCGCCATCAAAACATCTGATGTGGAGACTTCATTGTCGCAATTCTTATCAGATTCTTCAACAAAAGATAGTAGTTTTTTTTTTTTACTTTATTTTCTTTTTTAATAATCCTCGTTTTTCACCCACAAAGTTTGAGCTATCTGACAATCACTAACTTTTCAAAGAAGATGAGACCCAGTCACCAACCCCATCCCTACACTGGGACAGAGAAATGGTCAGAAAACTTCCAGCCAACATTTTCAGTGTGGCAAGAACTACCTCTCAGTACATCACCTAAACTTTAGTCTTGAACCTTGCCATATATAGTTAAATTTCTTTTCCCCAGCTCTATCCAGTGTAAAAACTTTATACAATCCATTTACCCATTAAAATCCACCCAAATGGTCATTTTGTTGCATATCTGCTTTACAAGAGGACCTGTATCTATATTCTGTTAAAGTTTAAGAAATGCCATCCAGTTGAATTTTTTTCTTCAAATACATGCTTTATGGACATCAAAGAAAGTCACAAATTGGGCTTTACATGCTTTATGGACATCAAAGAAAGTCACGAATTGGGCTAATTTTGTGAAAACATTGCTAACCCACTGAAAAAGGCATTTTGTTCTGTTAGAATTTGGATTAAGTATAGTAATACATAATTTCTGAAGAAGTCGAAAGTGTTTTGACCCATATTTCATATGAACTGCTTTCCAGGCAGGGCTAATACCAAAATAATACCATGAAGTGTTAACATTGCTCCATAGACACGAGACAATCACACATGCAGTACCAGTAGCTAGTAGTATCTAATTAGTAGAATTATTTTAGTAAGTGTGTAAATTGTGATACTATAATGCAATCCCCTGAACAAATGAACATGCATTCATTCAGTTGTGTGAAAGATAACAGCGTAATACTTGTTATATGACCACATGCTTTCTATGATGATGTAAATATACATGTGTGATATGACTATATAAAGAGAATATGGTCTAATATGATCTATATGTACATATGAAACTATATTGCCTGCAAAAAATGTCTTTTTCTAGCTTTCTGTGGAATTTATGAGATCTCATACTGCTACTAAAATGGTTTAATTTTCACCCCAAAATGTATTACCTTAATGTGCTTAAATACTGGGACACCTAAAACCATTAGTTTTCCATTCGGAAAAAAATGCAAAATTAATGGTTTACGGTGGTCTAATACTTTGGAACAATCATCAGGCTATGCCACACAAAAGGCAAACAACACCTTACTCCCCACCCCAACTAACCTAATGCCCTCATAAAAAAGTCTCTAGACATTTCTCTCTCAAAAAAAATCTCTACACAGTTCTTTTTACAACCAGTTTCCTCAAAAAAAAAAAAAAATCCTAACTTGATCAGAGTCTACTACACTGCCATATTCAGAGTTCCTGATGGATGGCAGAGTACGGTAATAATTTAAAATCATTTTTCTCCAAAAAAAAAAATATATATCCTAACTTGATCAGGGTCTACTACACTGCCATAATCAGAGCTCCTGATGGGTGGCAGAGTATGGTTATAATACATGTAATTCTATAAGAAGCTTCTTGCCAATGCATCATGTTGTTACCCCATATTTTAAGTCCTAGGCAGTTGAAGGCACTCATCTTTTGACAGAGAATAAATATTTTCTTTTAGAACTGCCCACAAAAGCCATAGCTCTTCCTGAACATCGTTCAAGTGAGCAAAAAATTCCACTTTAAATACAGCCCTACATAAAATATTGTAGCCAACTCCTGCAGACTTCATTTCTCCCTTATTTAAAGCAGAATATCAGGTAACGTTGATGAAGAGTTAGGAAACTGAGCCACTGTGGTTACAGAGAACTAAGTGGCACCACTCTGTATATTACAACCAAGAACCATAATAGCACTAGAGAGCCAGCCAAAAATACAACAGGGGGAGGGGTCATACAATTAGTAATAAAACTCAATCCTGTAACTTTAAAGAGACTGGATACACCTCTGTGGTCTGGTTGCCACTTTGACAAAGAAGGCATCAGATACCATTTTTAGTCACTTATAAGACGGGATTTTCTCTCTCTCCAAAAGTAACCCAAATATATAAATCATTTGTGTGTAATTCAGCTATTAGGTAGGTTTTACTGTTCCAAAATCAATCACAAAAAGATGGATCTAGATTTTTAGGATTGTTTTGGAAGGGAGAAACCCTGTTTTATAACCGAAGAAGTACGGTAATCTCTTCCTCAAAGTGGACTACTTATTTATTCGGTTATAAGACAGGTGTCTTTCCCAAAAAAATCTTGATCCATCTTATAGTTTTTCCATTCTAAAACAATCCCAAAGATCTAGATCCATCCTATAAGATGGATCCAGATTTTTCAGGATTGTTTTGGAAGGGACACCCATCTTACAACAAAATTACACCAGACTGGTTTAGATATTTTGGTTCATTCTAGTGGGGGAAACCCACCTTATAACGAAATAAATACAGAATTAAATAACAGCAACTTTTCATTCTTTTCAGAAGAGTTGCTTTGGACAAGGGAGGTAATTACTTCCCTGTTAGAGTGATCTACTTTGGAGGTGTACCCATTCCTCTTTATGTTCATAGTATGCATAATAAATATATTTGGTAGTGACTATAATTCTTCATAGCTTATTCAAAACAATTTTCATGGAAATACCATGCTTTTCTATTTATTCTAAAAAGTAGATACTTGCTGAATGGTTTGTTCAGAAAACAAGAGTTAGTTATATTTTCAAAAGAACTTTTACTGGAAAAAATACAACAGATTTGATGACAGTTACGAAAATATAAATAAAGCGACTATTGGAAATAAAACAGAAATCAACTGAAATTAATTAAAATCATGCTTAATTTTGCTGCCAAAATCATAAAACAGAATATTAATTTGTTCTCAAAGTATGACTAAACATAAATGTTTCTTCCTTGTTTATTTTTTTCCCCTCATGATATTTTTCTGTTAACAAAATTTTGCGAAATCAATGCTGAAACTGAACTACAATACCAACAATTTAACACCAACTTTCAGCATGAACTTGTCTCACCTTCTCACCTTTTACTTCTATTAAAAGCTGAGAGAGAAAATCCACTCTTGCTAGTAAAAGCAGATATGAAATGTTAAAATCATGTCACAACACATACTACACTATACCAACATGCAAGGTATACTATCCCCATGTTTTCATAGTAAAAGCTCAACAAAAGGCCAATTTGGTTGGATTTTCTTGTTTCTCACCAAAATGAATCACCTCTTTCGACTTCCTTCCTGGTGTAATATAGCAAGCCTCTATATCTGAAGTATGTCTTTCCTACATTCTGCAGGACTTAGATGACACTATATCAGATGCATCATTAAGGTATGTAAACAATTCCTTCAGATGTTTAATTACTGATCTTTTTTTTTTTTAAACTATACGTCTTAACATTGCAAACGAAAAGGTAGCATTTCAATATTGAAACGAACCGGAACGATGGTGCGCTCAAAATGCTAAAGTGCTTATAGTGGGGAAAAAGAAATATTTCAAAATCAAAATGCTATTATGAAGCCCAATAATCATCAGCAAGAATTAAAGAAACCCTTACAACTATGAGACTAGATTACCAAATCACATACAAACTTGCCACAGATAACATGCTAAGTGCTACCTTTCTCCTAAGAAATGCCCATGCTTTCAAGGGAACATATCAATGTACTTAAATTTTCAAACAAAACCACACGTACCACTGTTCTAAACTAATGCTTAGACCTGTCAATTATCTACACATGCATCCAGTGTAAGCTAGTAGCATTTCTATAGCTAGGCACCGTATGTAACTGTACAGTGTATGTTTGTCAGGTAGCAACAAACTGTACAGTACTACAAATTTGGCAAGCAGCTATTAACTGTACAATATATGAGCCGCAACACAAGTAAACCAACAAAGTGGCATGTGCGCCCAGCGTAGACTCAGATCAGCCTGGGCATCCGCCCAGTCTGATCAAGAGTCTTCGCTGTGCGCTTAAAGGGTAGCTAAGATTCTAAGCTAGCTACATGCCACTTTGTTGGTTTTCTTGTGTCGCGGCTCATATACATATCATAATTATAGCTACAGACAATACAGAAAAGAAAAAGACAACAAATCTACCTAAAACACCACAGGCTATGCTATCAATGCTGTCACACACAACAGCATAATGCATCATAGGGTTTGTTGTATTATGTTGTATATAAATGACCCTTACAGGACGGGACATTACACATTCCTGTGCTTCAGTTGCAGGGAGTACTGGATATCTTTTCCAATACCCGCACCAAAATATGCTGTGGCACTTTATCAGAACAAATTCTAATGTAATACCACCTCATTTATTTAATCCCTAAAGTGCAAAAAGCACACAAAAAATTTATGTCTGCAAAATTCTCCCAAAAATGTTTAATCTAACCAATACATGTATCCTTCCGTGAATTCAAAAACTAGATGGCAAACAGTGTTTATCCAGATGAGCCGCCTAATTAAGACCTCATCTGCATCTACACTGTTAGCAAATTCATTTTTTTTTTCATTTTTGACGCTTTAAGTATAAAGAAAAAAAATATCAAAGAATCATCAAATACTCCCCTTCCCTGTAACACTGGGGTAAGGGGATTAGGCTGAAATGCATTCATACATCTCTCCTGCCAAAGCACACATCTTCTCTCTACTCCCTCTACAGTTAGAGTACGGTGCACGAGTTAATAGTTATGCACTTAAACACAAAGCATGTGAGTAGAAGGAAAGAGGACAATGTACACACAGACGTTTCAGTCGTTCTGTAAAAAGGTCTCATGGTTAAAATCTGTTACTGGAAGAAATGGTGCATTTACTGCATTCTACGCAGATCTTTTTAGGGTACAGATAAACCTCCATGGTTTTACAAGGGTGACAACTACAATACAGTCAAGGACCAAAAGTAATGCCACAAAAATATTTTCCCACAGACTTCAGTGCATTTACACGTTTACAAGAAAATTAATTAATTATGACAGTTCTCTTAATCCAAGCATAAAATAATAACTATGGTTGAAAAGCTGAATGAATAATGCATTAAATACTGTTTACGGAACATATTTCTGCCTCCCCAGTATAAAGATACAGCTTGTCAAACTCCGTATAAAATTTGAAAACGACAAGTTTCCATTGACGTTAATGGCGACAACATGAAACTAGAAAATGTGTTTATGAAACACTATGCCCCCAACCATATGCTTGTCTCTAGAGAAGGTTCATCCAATAATGCTTGTACCTTTGTACCATAGGCTTACAATGCACTAAGTCGAAAAAAGGGGCTTAACTCAGTCAAAAATTTACAAATTGTTTTTGAAAGTTAATCAGGTCATCTACACCTTGGGCAATATCAACCTGCAAAAATCATGATCCTAGCATCAGGGGTTCTCCAGATATTTTGTTCACAAGCTTCCATAGGCAAATAATGCACTAAGTTGAAAAAGGGGCATAACTCAATCCAAAATTTACAAATTATTTTCAAAAGTTAATCAGGTCATCTACACCACAGGCAGTATCTTCCTGCATAAAATCATGCTCCTAGCATCAGGTGTTCTTGAGATATTTTGTTCACAAGGTTCCATAGGCTTACAATGCACTAAGTCGAAAAAGGGGCATAACTCAATCAAAAATTCATGATTTCTTTTCAAAAGTTAATCAGGTCATCTACACCACAGGCAGTATCTTCCTGCAAAAGATCATGCTCCTAACATCAGGGGTTCTTGAGATATTTTGTTCACAAGGTTCCATAGGCTTACAATGCACTAAGTCGAAAAAGGGGCATAACTTTGTCAAAAATTCAAGAATTTGTTTCAAAAGGTAATCAGGTCATCTACACCTTGGGCATTCTCATCCTGCAAAACCTCATGATCCTAGCATCAGGGGTTCTTGAGATATTTTGTTCACAAGTTTCCACAGGCTAAGTCGAAAAAGGGGCATAACTCTGGAAATAAATTGCCAGCGGAAAAATAAAAAAATACGGGTCTGCTTATTTTCCATACTATCATGTGTATAAAGTTTCCAGTTCCTAGCTCTTATTGTTCTTGACTATATGTAAGGGTACCTTTGTACGATATGCCTCAATGCACTAAGTCGAAAAAGGGGAATAACTCGATCAAAAATTCACGAATTTTTTTCAAAAGTTAATCAGGTCATCTACATCACAGGCAGTATCTTCCTGCAAATAATCATGCTCCTAGCTTCAGGGGTTCTTGAGATATTTTGTTCACAAGGTTCCATCGGCTTACAATGCACTAAGTCGAAAAAGGGGCATAACTCGGTCAAAAATTCACGAATTTGTTTCAAAAGTTAATCAGGTCATCTACACCTTGGGCATTCTCATCTTGCAAAGCCTCATGATCCTAGCATCAGGGGTTCTTGAGATATTTTGTTCACAAGGTTCCACAGGCTAAGTCGAAAAAGGGGCATAACTCTGGAAATACATTGCCAGCAGAAAAATAAAAAAATACGGGTCTGCTTATTTTCCATACTGATCATGTGTATAAAGTTTCAAGTTCTTAGCTCTTATTGTTCTTGACTATGTGTAAGGGTACCTTTGTACGATAGGCCTCAATGCACTAAGTCAGAAAAAGGGGAATAACTCGATCAAAAATTCACGAATTTTTTTCAAAAGTTAATCAGGTCATCTACACCACAGGCAGTATCTTCCTGCAAAAAATCATGCTCCTAGCTTCAGGGGTTCTTGAGATATTTTGTTCACAAGGTTCCATAGGCTTACAATGCACTAAGTCGAAAAAGGGGCATAACTCGGTCAAAAATTCACGAATTTGTTTCAAAAGTTAATCAGGTCATCTACACCTTGGGCATTTTCATCTTGCAAAACCTCATGATCCTAGCATCAGGGGTTCTTGAGATATTTTGTTCACAAGGTTCCACAGGCTAAGTCGAAAAAGGGGCATAACTCTGGAAATACATTGCCAGCGGAAAAATAAAAAAATACGGGTCTGCTTATTTTCCATACTGATCATGTGTATAAAGTTTCAAGTTCTTAGCTCTTATTGTTCTTGACTATGTGTAAGGGTACCTTTGTACGATAGGCCTCAATGCACTAAGTCAGAAAAAGGGGAATAACTCGATCAAAAATTCACGAATTTTTTTCAAAAGTTAATCAGGTCATCTACACCACAGGCAGTATCTTCCTGCAAAAAATCATGCTCCTAGCTTCAGGGGTTCTTGAGATATTTTGTTCACAAGGTTCCATAGGCTTACAATGCACTAAGTCGAAAAAGGGGCATAACTCGGTCAAAAATTCACGAATTTGTTTCAAAAGTTAATCAGGTCATCTACACCTTGGGCATTTTCATCTTGCAAAACCTCATGATCCTAGCATCAGGGGTTCTTGAGATATTTTGTTCACAAGGTTCCACAGGCTAAGTCGAAAAAGGGGCATAACTCGGTCAAAAATTCAAGAATTTGTTTCAAAAGTTAATCAGGTCATCTACACCTTGGGCATTCTCATCTTGCAAAGCCTCATGATCCTAGCATCAGGGGTTCTTGAGACATTTTGTTCACAAGGTTCCACAGGCTAAGTCGAAAAAGGGGCATTACTCTGGAAATACATTGCCGGCGGAAAAATAAAAAAATACGGGTCTGCTTATTTTCCATACTGATCATGTGTATAAAGTTTCAAGTTCCTAGCTCTTATTGTTCTTGACTATATATAAAGGTACCTTTGTACCATAGGCCTCAATGCACTAAGTCGAAAAAGGGGAATAACTCAATCGAAAATTCACGAATTTTTTTCAAAAGTTAATCAGGTCATCTACACCACAGGCAGTATCTTCCTGCAAATAATCATGCTCCTAGCTTCAGGGGTTCTTGAGATATTTTGTTCACAAGGTTCCATAGGCTTACAATGCACTAAGTCGAAAAAGGGGCATAACTCGGTCAAAAATTCACGAATTTGTTTCAAAAGTTAATCAGGTCATCTACACCTTGGGCATTCTCATCTTGCAAAACCTCATGATCCTAGCATCAGGGGTTCTTGAGATATTTTGTTCACAAGGTTCCACAGGCTAAGTCGAAAAAGGGGCATAACTCTGGAAATACATTGCCGGCGGAAAAATAAAAAAATACGGGTCTGCTTATTTTCCATACTGATCATGTGTATAAAGTTTTCAAGTTCCTAGCTCTTATTGTTCTTGACTATATGTAAGGGTACCTTTGTACCATAGGCCTCAATGCACTAAGTCGAAAAAGGGGAATAACTCGATCAAATATTCACGAATTTTTTCAAAAGTTAATCAGGTCATCTACACCACAGGCAGTATCTTCCTGCAAAAAATCATGCTCCTAGCTTCAGGGGTTCTTGAGATATTTTATTCACAAGGTTCCATAGGCTTACAATGCACTAAGTCGAAAAAGGGGCATAACTCGGTCAAAAATTCACGAATTTGTTTCAAAAGTTAATCAGGTCATCTACACCTTGGGCATTCTCATCCTGCAAAACCTCATGATCCTAGCATCAGGGGTTCTTGAGATATTTTGTTCACAAGGTTCCGCAGGCTAAGTCGAAAAAGGGGCATAACTCTTGAAATATGTGACCCGCGGAAAAAAGAAAAAACACGTGTTCGCTTATTTTTCATACTGATCATGTGTATAAAGTTTCAAGCTCCTAGCTCTTATGGTTCTTGATATGACAGACGGACAGACAGACAGACGTACAGACGGACAGACGGACAGGCCCAAACCAATATGCCCCCACAATTTCTCCAAAATTGGGGGCATAAAAAGAGACCAAAAAATTGAACGTAAAATTTAAAGCCATGTTATTTAGATATTAGATGAATAACCGATATGAAAAAAAATAGCCATCAGAGGAGATGGCAAATCCCCCGACCGAAGACCCCCATCGGCCTTGGTAAAAAGGGTGCACTTCAAAACACATATTAGTAATATATTGTCGTTCTTTTATGCTTCTGATTGACATTAACTGTTAACAGATGCATAATTATCTAACACTCAGACTAAAACAGTATGCTTGACTACTAAAAAGAGGTAATATCTCAAACAGCCAACATATACACAAATGTATAGCATACGATACATTCAAATTTCAGAATGTGTGAATAACTTCTAAAGTACAAGCCCTACAAACCTAATTTTGAGCTCTCTAGTAAGTGAATTTGGACAAAGAATCCAAATCTGGAAAAAAAAAAAAAATTATTTTGGGGGGGGGGGAGGGGGGGGGGTGCGGCACGGGAATGTGGAGGGGTAAGAGAGAGTTAGGAACACTGATAAGATATCACAGCATGATCATCAATATTCTAAAAGGTTCACGGTTATTCAAATTCTGGAGCTGGCCAGGGTTATACAGTTATGGAGCAGAGACTCAAACAGCAGCTCAAACTACCAAAGGGAAATAATTCACTAGGTCTAAAAGCAAGAGTTATCATTCATGTATGAGACAAATTGTCATGACCTGTTCTGCATATCTGTGAAGTATCATGAAAATATTTCAAAAGGTATTCAAGCTATGGAGCGGACACTTAAAATCATCAAAGGGAAATAACTCCAAAAGTAAGAAAGCAAGAGTTGTCATTCTTGTTCACGACACATCATCATGACCTGTTCTACATATCTGTGAAGTATCATGAAAATATTCCAAAAGGTATTCAAGTTATAGAGCGGACACGAAATCACACCTAAAACCATCAAGGGGTAATAACTCAAAAAGTAAGAAAGCAGGAGTTGTCTTTCTTGTTTGCGACACATCGTCATGACCTGTTCTACATATCTGTGAAGTATCATGAAAATATTCCAAAAGGTATTCAAGTTATAGAGCGGGCACGAAATCATACCTAAAATGATCAAGGGGAAATAACTCAAAAAGTAAGAAAGCAAGAGTTGTCATTCTTGTTCGCGACACACCGTCATGACCTGTTCTACATATCTGTGAAGTATCATGAGAATATTCCAAAGGGTATTCTAGTTATAGAGCGGACACGAATCTGCCAAAAAATCACACCTAAAACTATCAAGGGGAAATAACTCAAAAAGTAAGAAAGCAAGAGTTGTCATTCTTGTTCGCGACACATCGTCATGACCTGTTCTACATTTCTGTGAAGTATCATGAAAATATTCCAAAGGGTATTCAAGGTACAGAGGGGACACGAATCTGACAAAAAATCACCAAAGGGGAGATAATTCAAAAAGTACAATAGCAAGAGTTACCATTTTTGTACGCGACACATCGTCATGACCTGTTCTACATAACTGTGAAGTATCATGAAAATATTCCAAAGGGTATTCAAGATATAGAGCGGACAAGAAAGTGTTTACGGACGGACGGACGGACGGACGGACGCCAGGCTCATCGCTATATCCCCCGAACCTTTCGGTCGGGGGATAAAAATATATAGATTGAAGATTCACCTAGCTTTCTACCAGTACCAAAATTATTGCAATCCGTTGAGCAAGAATGCCATAGAATAATTTTCAGTGAACATGAAAATACACTAAAGTCTATGGGACAATTGATTTTGTGGAAATTCTTTTGGTCCTTGACTGCAGAATAGTATCTAATGCCCTGCTTGCTGGAACTCTTCTTCAGTCGTAGCTGCTCTAAGAGGAAAGCTTCAAGAGTTGTCCTCACTGAAGAAGGGAGACAAATACTTGCAGACTGAATGATCTCCCTTGGAGGTGTACCAGTGTCAGGTGACAGGATTTCAAGTGAAGTGGAGAAGTTTCAGAAGAACATGAAGCTGAAGGGGGAACAATGAGATCTATGTGCACATCTCTTGATAATTCATATAAACTGCATTTTTTCTTTTTATCTAATTTTTATGCCCCCAATTTCGGAGAAATTGTGGGGGCATATTGGTTTGGGCCTGTCCGTCTGTCCGTCCGTCCGTCTGTCCGTCTGTCCGTCTGTCATATCAAGAACCGTAAGAGCTAGGACCTTGAAACTTTATACACATGATCAGTATGAAAAATAAGCGAACACGTGTTTTTTCTTTTTTCCGCGGGTCACATATTTCAAGAGTTATGCCCCTTTTTCGACTTAGCCTTTTGGAACCTTGTGAACAAAATATCTCAAGAACCCCTGATGCTAGGATCATGAGGTTTTGCAGGATGAGAATGCCCAAGGTGTAAATGACCTGATTAACTTTTGAAACAAATTCGTGAATTTTTGACCGAGTTATGCCCCTTTTTCGACTTAGTGCATTGTAAGCCTATGGAACCTTGTGAACAAAATATCTCAAGAAGCCCTGAAGCTAGGAGCATGATTTTTTGCAGGAAGATACTGCCTGTGGTGTAGATGACCTGATTAACTTTTGAAAAAAATTCGTGAATTTTTTATCGAGTTATTCCCCTTTTTCGACTTAGTGCATTGAGGCCTATGGTACAAAGGTACCCTTACATATAGTCAAGAACAATAAGAGCTAGGAACTTGAAACTTTATACACATGATCAGTATGGAAAATAAGCAGACCCGTATTTTTTTATTTTTCCGCCGGCAATGTATTTCCAGAGTTATGCCCCTTTTTCGACTTAGCCTTTTGGAACCTTGTGAACAAAATATCTCAAGAACCCCTGATGCTAGGATCATGAGGCTTTGCAAGATGAGAATGCCCAAGGTGTAGATGACCTGATTAACTTTTGAAACAAATTCGTGAATTTTTGACCGAGTTATGCCCCTTTTTCGACTAAGTGCATTGTAAGCCTATGGAACCTTGTGAACAAAATATCTCAAGAACCCCTGAAGCTAGGAGCATGATTTTTTGCAGGAAGATACTGCCTGTGGTGTAGATGACCTGATTAACTTTTGAAAAAAAATCGTGAATTTTTGATCGAGTTATTCCCCTTTTTCGACTTAGTGCATTGAGGCCTATGGTACAAAGGTACCCTTACATATAGTCAAGAACAACAAGAGGTAGGAACTTGAAACTTTATACACATGATCAGTATGGAAAATAAGCAGACCCGTATTTTTTTATTTTTCCGCCGGCAATGTATTTCCAGAGTTATGCCCCTTTTTCGACTTAGCCTGTGGAACCTTGTGAACAAAATATCTCAAGAACCCCTGATGCTAGGATCATGAGGCTTTGCAAGATGAGAATGCCCAAGGTGTAGATGACCTGATTAACTTTTGAAACAAATTCGTGAATTTTTGACCGAGTTATGCCCCTTTTTCGACTTAGTGCATTGTAAGCCTATGGAACCTTGTGAACAAAATATCTCAAGAACCCCTGAAGCTAGGAGCATGATTATTTGCAGGAAGATACTGCCTGTGGTGTAGATGACCTGATTAACTTTTGAAAAAAATTCGTGAATTTTTGAATGAGTTATTCCCCTTTTTCGACTTAGTGCATTGAGGCCTGTGGTACAAAGGTACCTTTACATATAGTCAAGAACAATAAGAGCTAGGAACTTGAAACTTTATACACATGATCAGTATGGAAAATAAGCAGACCCGTATTTTTTTATTTTTCCGCCGGCAATGTATTTCAAGGTGTAGATGACCTGATTAACTTTTGAAACAAATTCGTGAATTTTTGACCGAGTTATGCCCCTTTTTCGACTTAGTGCATTGTAAGCCTATGGAACCTTGTGAACAAAATATCTCAAGAAGCCCTGAAGCTAGGAGCACGATTTTTTGCAGGAAGATACTGCCTGTGGTGTAGATGACCTGATTAACTTTTGAAAAAAAATTGTGAATCTTTGATTGAGTTATTCCCCTTTTTCGACTTAGTGCATTGTAAGCCTATGGAACCTTGTGAACAAAATATCTTAAGAACACCTGATGCTAGGAGCATGATTTTATACAGGAAGATACTGCCTGTGGTGTAGATGACCTGATTAACTTTTGAAAATAATTTGTAAATTTTGGATTGAGTTATGCCCCTTTTTCAACTTAGTGCATTATTTGCCTATGGAAGCTTGTGAACAAAATATCTTGAGAACCCCTGATGCTAGGATCATGATTTTTGCAGGTTGATATTGCCCAAGGTGTAGATGACCTGATTAACTTTCAAAAACAATTTGTAAATTTTTGACTGAGTTAAGCCCCTTTTTTCGACTTAGTGCATTGTAAGCCTATGGTACAAAGGTACAAGCATTATTGGATGAACCTTCTCTAGAGACAAGCATATGGTTGGGGGCATAGTGTTTCATAAACACATTTTCTAGTTTCATAAGATTTGTCATATTTGAATTAACCTGACAAGCTAACTCTGCTGAGATAATACAGAGCTCGGTGTTTTGATAAGTCTTGAGGTAATTTCTGTTACTTATTCAATTGTGGCTGAACCATCTCTGTGAGGCAGACCTAATGAGGATTATGCTTTTATGGAGAAATCAGGAAATATATCTAGAATTATCACCAACCCCCTCCCACCCTCCATTATATCAAGCACTGTCCTTTGTTTCTGTGGAAAAATATGAAAACCATTGTATTTTTTGTTCCAAAAGTTTTTTATTATCAAGATGTGTGTGTGTCAATGAATCTAAAGTCTGCTGTGAATCTTAAGTTAGCTGTCAATCCATCCAAAAGTAATCATGGTGTGTGCAAAGCTCTAGGTAAGGTATTGATATCTCCATATAACAAACATTATGCCCCTCATCAAAATCATCTGAAAAAGGTTCTAATTAGGGGCCACACATCCACAACATTGCTTGCTATTATCATTTTTATGGTGAATTAATAGATTATCTCTGTATCACCATTCCTGTCTGGGCCTCTGAAACTTTTTCTCTTTCCTTAAAAAGAAGTATGTTCTTGCTTTTTGTGTTTCTGATTTTTTTAATGGTGATTTTGTTTTAATTAATGACTTATGAGTATTACTAACATGCTAAAAGTCTGCAAAGCTATGAGAAGTTTGTCGAACGACTGCTTGTTTATCAATGACCTGCCCAAATAGTGGAATTTTGCCTTTGTTTGGATGAAAAATTGCAGTGATTAACGCTTGCTAGAAGCCCCAACAGCACAGCAAATCTGTAAAGTAGTGTAGGTTTTAAGAAAGAACTGACCTTCGTGTCATCATTTCAGGGCCGCCATCTCTGACAGGAGGAGAAAGAAAGATGGTTAACTTTGAATATATATAATATGTCAGAACTCCAGATAAGCCCCAGGATGTGGTAAAAGAATGAATTTCAAAATGCAAACAGGGTGCAACACTGCTTATGGTGAATGGGCACACTTTCAGTTGAAACAAGTATACCATTTTATTTTCTGCCCCCTAACCCCTCTCCCCCACCCCTTCTTGATCTTCTCAGTGGAACAACTCTTCAAGACAATGACTGACTCTCCATCTTACATCCTTTCCAACAGTTTTCAGACTGTGCTATATAACCTCGCCCAGAGGTTATAAAACTTGAGTACATTCTCAAATTCAAAATAAAGCACACTGATTGGCTGCTTCCGAGCATGTGCTCAGAAGCAGCCAATCAGTGTGCTTTATTTTGAGTTTGAGATTATTCTCAAGTTTTATAATTTTATTTGAAAAGATTTACGTCTTCAGCAGGAACTGAACCACTCCTTAAGAAACCTATTCTTTCCTTTAAGAGAAGATCCCCTTTTGCAAGGATTTTGTAGGCCTGAGAAGCAAACAGGAAGTCAAAAACTTAAATCCCTTGCTGAAAGTGGCAGGAAAAATATGGAGATGTCCCTATGTACCTTAAAGTACTCTAATCAGTCTGTGAATCTGAAGTCAGCTAAAGCCTTTATTTTGCACCTATATATTGCTTTCAGACCATACACTGTGTGCAAAGAGCAAAGACTGTAACCAGATTGTAGAGATGAGCAGGCTGTTCTGAGCCTTTGCTACTTGCATATGTCAGTGGTTAGCACCCTTTTTGCATGTTGCAACTAAATTTTTAGTACTTTAATTTTTGGTGCTTAGAAAGTTACAAGAAAGATTTAGCTTTCTAGAGAGAGAAAATTCTTTCCCTTTAGAGAAGCGAATTCTTTCATTTATGCATAGCCCCCGTGGGAAGGGAGACAAATACTATCAGCTCAGTGACCTCCCTTGAAATAAGTGCTCCAGATAAGAAGGGGTAATAGGGATAATTTAGGGATAACTTTCCATATTTCTCCCTAAAAAGATATGTAACAGTTGTTAAGACCCGTTATTAGAACCGAAAGGTCTCGCTGACAAATGTTGTGACCCCTCTTTAGAAGTGTCTCAGCAAGACAGATCTAATGAGGGTCACAACATGTGTTTTCTTTGAGAAATAAGAAAAATTGTCCCAAAGTTATCCTCAAAACACTGCATTATCTGAAGCACTCGGAATGATTCAAATACTAAACATTCTACCACAAAATTTTAATTGGCCATATCTGGAGCTCTCGGTTAATGTTTGGATATATAAATATATGTTTTAGAAGTTTAAAATACATCTACTACTTCAAAGCAGGCGCTTGTAATTCAATAATACAAAATAATCATTCTAAAAATGTTAGTTTTCAGAGCAAAACAATACAGACATGTAAAAAACGCAACAATTTATTGTAAATGAAGTCATTCATGTTCTAACAGACTCTCAAGGAGACACAATCTCATATTTTGTAGAAACCAAAAGACTTTGCCATAAGAGATTTACATTGTTTGTTGGTACTGCATGAATACCCCATCCGGTCTTTGTGGAACATAATGAGAACATTGCCATAATTGCTGTTCTCTTTTGTGCCATATGTTTTTGTAGCAGTCATACCCACCAAAATCGCTATTAAAGCCAAATTACCTGAATTTGAAGTAGTGTGTGAAATGTATGAAAAACAACCTGCAAGTATCTCTACACATCTCTGAAGCTACCATTTGTATACACACAACTGAACTGTGTATAATATAGTATCAAACAAAACTGAGGGTATGTGAGACTGGTTTAAATATTTGCTTTTTGCAAGCTGCATTAAGCCTCAGTCAGTCAGTATTCCAGGCAAACTGAATCCTTGTTGATACATTCCACCAAACAGATTTTTCAGGCCGATTTCCAGTTAAGTATCAAGTTTGATGTGTTAACATGTTAAATGTGATCTGGGGTGTTAGTAGACACTCTCGCCATTCCATTCATCAACCTCCGACCAACACCATATGAGAAATACACACATGCTCTTAAAGCATTACTTTACAAACCTGAGCAACTTATGCAATATTATCATAACATATGCATGTATTTTCAGCATGGCAAGCTTAGGTCTGCATTCCCTCAATTTTACTTCAAACAACCAACAGCAAAATCAAAATAAATTGTCATTATATGCCTCTAGCTTTAATATGCTCCTTTTTTATTTATTTTTATTTTTATTTTTTTTTTTAATCATGAAAGCAGGCAATTTGGAGCTCCAGACAAAAACCACATATTTTTTGTTACTTTTTTTTTCAGTTTCTTCTCAAAGCACAAGAGCTATAGGGTCAAGTCAGGTAAATTCGCACAGCATGTTAATTCGGACAGTGACATTGCTTCCTGTATATGCCAGTGGTTTGGAATTAAAACAAAATTAACTGGGCAAGCAGTGAAAGTCCTGATGAGACGGCTCATCAAGAGCCGTCTCATCTGGATTTTCACTGTTTGCAATGGTATGTCCGAATTTACCCGCTATCCGAAGTTACCCGACTCAACCCTATGGCCTAGTGTATGGTAAGTCTGTGAAGCTTCTCACTTCTCCTTCAATTCACTAGGTACACTTTCTGGAAAAGCAACTCTGTCGTCTTTATTTTTGTCTGCTTTCTCAATTTTGGTAAATTCTTAAAAGAAAGAATCAGCTCCTTCATATGCAAATTCTTTCCTCCAAGAGCAGACCCAATTTTGGAAGGACTCTGTCTTCCAGGGTAGCAAGAAGCAAGTCACAAAAGACAAAAGTAGTCCCCCTTTAAGAGTAGATCCATTTTGAAACATATTTTTGACTTAAAGGGAATTTAGAATTTTCCCCAAGGGATTCATTTTTAATATTATTATTATTATTATGGAGGTAGGGGTCAATCTGGAGCTCCTATTCCTTCCCTTCAAACAATCTAGCACAGAACAAATCAATTCAGGCTACAATTTCACACAAATAACACAGCAAACACCGACAAATAACACTAACTGGACTGAGGCACTAGCACGACATGCAGAAATTGATGGTGTATTAGTAGAAACCTACTCTCAGATCAGGTGTATTTCATTAGCCATAACATGCAGATTTTTATGAAAATTCAAGCCTACTATATAATACATATATGTAAGGTATGCTGTGAGCCACATGATGAGAAAACCTTTGTATATCAGATAAGCATTAGCTTATGTACAGCTTCTTCAGAACATGTATAGTTCGGTTTTTGAAATATACCATAATGTGCCTGATTTGGGACACCTAAAATATTTAATTTTCCATTTGGGACAAATGGAAAATTAATTATTTTAGGTGTCCCAATACTTAAACACATTACGGTACAATGGCCAGTTATTGCTTTGGTGACTAGTAAAGCTCTGACCAGATTGCACACATATAGCAGCTGGTCTTAGAATGTCCAGGTGGAATTGTTGTTTCAAATATTCTGAAAAGTTTAACAAGCTGCGAAATGCATTGTCTTGATGTCTTGCCTGACTGAGCATTGTCACATAACAGCTAAAACAGAAAACTCGACAAATGCCTATGTCAACAACCCCACCCTGAAAAATTATACCTATGTCTTGCTTCTGTAAGCCAGAAGCGAGACAAAAATAACTAAAATGCTGCATTTTTTAACAATTATATGACAGGTTTTCTCATGACAGAGCTCATACTGATAGAGCCAGCTATGCAATTACATGCTGCGGAAGTTCATTTAAATATATTTATCTATAAATTTATTCAATCAGTATGATAAGATGTTGAATTCAGTTAAGTTTACAAACCGGTTATGTTTAATTAGTAGGGTTTTAGCAAGATTTAAGGATAGGCTTAGAGTCTATCTGGCAGTACCAATGAGCATATCATGCCAGAACAGTGTAAGGTTTACAACAAGTCCGACTCGTATAACTTACTGTAACTGTATCCTATATGCAATTTAAAGAAATTGTTACATGGAAACTTTAATTCATGGCCAAGCTGTTCAAAGCATTGTTTCTAAACTAAGTCCAGAGCTCTAGATAAGAGGGAGTATTTGGTGATAATTAGGGATAATTTTTGTTAATTCTGCATAGAAACACATGTTATGACCCCTTATCTGAACGAGACGGTTCAGATGAGGGGTCTCAACATATGGTTTTGATGAGTAATAAGAAAAATTATCCTTAATTATCATCAAATACTCCCTCTTATCTAGAGCTCTGTAAGTCAATATCTTTTGCCAACAAAATGAGAGGAGCTTTTGCACTACACAAAGCAGTACATTTACGATTCTAATAAGGTGTCCAACAATTCGTTTCTTTTAGAAATACAGAAAATTATCCTAAAATCATTCTCCAGTGGCAAATAATGTTGTGACTTAATTAGAACTTCTTCAGTGGGAAAGTCCTAATGACAGGTTACGAAATTTTACACAAAGACAACAGAAAATACCAAGAGTTATCTTCACACACCCACAATTATGTGGGGACTCAGACAAACTCTATACTGCCAGCAGACAGAATCAAATGATTGATTATCTCTAGATGTCTCTGGGACCTCTGCTCAGTTAAAAATCTGACATCTTGTTTTGACACAGCCATCCTTAAACCTTTGTATTAATAACAAAGCATACACTGCATACTACAAGTACTGACATATACACAAACATACCTTCTGCTGAACTTGGAAGTAAGTTTGTTAAATATTGAGAACCTCCCTGTTGTACCCATAGCCGAAGTGTCTTGTGAATGCATTGGTAAGCCTCCCGGGCCATTGTAATTGGCCTGTCGTCGGTCCCGTATTGGCCCTCCGTGGAATGTGCTACGACTTGCAGTACCTCTATACAAAACCGAAGTATTTGGCTTTGTGGCAGGTGAGATAGGCACAACTGGTTTTCCCGGGGCAGTGCTAGATATAATTAACAAAGCAAAGCATATTAATGTAAAGCTCCGAGTATAGTTTATAAACTGACCAATATCAAGCAAAGAAAGCTTCTCATGCACGCTGATGTGGCTCTGCACTGTTGCCATGTGACAAGCTCCCTTTCCACTTGACTTGGTTCAACTGATGATATATGTGAGTTATGTGTCTTGAGAAAGCCTGTTTCAAGCAAAGTGCCAAAGATGCATGCTTAGGCCAGCCGGTGTGCTTGTGCAGTCCGGTCAAAGCATGCTTGTTTGCATAAAAACTACTGGGCCTCGCAAAGCTCTAGATAAGAGAGATTATTTGATGATTATTGTGGGATAATTTTCCCTGAAAACATTTTGACCCCTCACCAGAACTGTTGTGACCCCTCATCTGAACTGTTGTGACCCCACATCAGAACTGCCTCAATGAGGCAGTTCAGGTGAGGGGTCACAACATGTTCCTATCCAGATTTAACAGAAATTATCCCAGACTATCATAAAACACTCCCATAACTTTAATGATTTTTCAAATTTCAGTCTGAACTGACCTCAGAGAATATGCTATTTAAGCCGTAACTTAGGCCACTTTGCTTATTACATCAAGACAGGTTTACTCAAGAAGAAACTCATATTTGAGAGCTCAAATGTTTGAACAGCTTAAATTTTGAGGGTGATTTTTTTTTCTCAAGTTGCAGAATTTGCAGAATTTCTGACATTAGAATTGCTATAGCAAGACAGCCCCTGCATATATTTTCAGAAATAAGAAAGAAAAAATTCAGATCACCCCCAAAATCCAAGCTTACCTACAGTTTTGAGCTCTATGTGCAAAATCCTACTTTAATAGCATCTTTGGTTTATAAAGTCTAAGTATGAGAGAAGTGTTAGAGAAAACGCACGGTGGAGAACTAAACTATAAATATTATATGGTCTATAACGGCTAATGAGACATGGTGATTACATTGATATGTGTACTTTTTAGGGGGAGTGGTTACATTAACATCTAAATTTGTACACTTTCCCGCACAAATATTTTTCCTCAATCCAGGTGAGCGTTAAAAAAGCCTGCTCTTAACCTTCTCCTGCTACAAATTGTATTTTGCCAATTTTTCAGTATTATAGCATGAATATGTTTCCAAACTCCATATAACAGAATGGATGTATCAGAGCTCCAAATGAGCTGCAAAATGCAAAAATGCGCCAAACATCTTTGTGAACAGTCTGTAAAGCTGTGCAGTCTAGAGCCGTCATTTTGTGGCTGGACAATCCTCAGAGGTCATACATACATGCCCCAATAGTAATGGTTCTGATCAGACTTCAGATGTGCAGCTGATCTGAATCTTTGCTCATCACATATATGTGTCCAGGTTCAAACATGGTTTTGGCTCTATGATAACTGATTTTTCTTTTTTACAGCATGTTTTGTTAGGCTCATTAGAATCATCCCATAAAAGTGTTTTGAGATGTAATGATCCCAAAATTATCATCAAGACTGCCAGCTCTGGAGCCATGATCTACATGAAGTTGAATTATTAATCTCAACCTCATGCTATATAAGCTACAGGTACCCATTAGCTTACACAGCAGCCTTCAATCCAAGAAAACTTAACAAAAGACTCATCAGCTTGCCATGACAAGTCACTTTTTATCTAGATTGTTTCTCACAAATGAAAGATCTGAAGAGCTATTGAGCATTTTCCAGCTCTGTGCACCTAATTTAGCATAATCCTTGTCAAAAGCATATGAATCAGTCCACATTTTTCTCTGCACCAAGGTCCCAACCACACGATGCCAAATCACGTCACTGCATAACCACCTGCCTTGAAAACTACATCCGCCACCTTTTACAACTCAATCATGGATTGTCCAAAAATGCTGTTGTTTAAAGACGTATGCGTAATACTGTTCAATAAGTTCTGAACAAACAGAGCTAAACCAGAAAAGTTTACAAAAATTAAGGCCGTTGGGCGACAACAATGCTGGAAAAAGTAAAAGCCTATGACTCACTTCTGCTAGTACCAGGCTAGACAAAACACGAAATGAGCTGCAACACGAGAAAACCAACAAAGTGGTTGTGCGCCCAGCGCAGCTTCAGATCAGCCTGGGCAACCACCCAGTCTGATCAGACTCTTTGCTAAGGGCTTAAAGGGTAGCTAAGGGTCTAAGCTACCTCCATGCAGACATGCTGATCAAAGGGTAGCTAAGGGTCTAAGCTACCTCCATGCAGACATGCATGGAGGTAGCTTAGACCCTTAGCTACCCTTTAAGCCCTTAGCAAAGAGTCTGATCAGACTGGGCGGATGCCCAGGCTGATCTGAGTCTGCGCTGGGCGCACAACCACATTGTTGTTTTTTTCATGCCGCGGCTCAAATTATGCTATGTTGAATACTACCTTCACCAATGCCCCCCATTAATATCCGTGTAATCTTGTGAATGAGCCACCCAAGTAAGAAATGCTATTTTACATTTCAAACTCTGAAAAAATGAGTCTCCACCTGGGCCAGCCCACCACTGGCATACGTATGTTTTATAGAAAGTCCAGATATGATGTGACCCCTCATCAGAACTGCCCAGGCTAAGGCAGTTCTAAGGGTCTACATTTTTCAGAGAAAGAAAACTGATCTTGCAATAATCGTCAACAAGACCTGTCTGCGTACAGGATAGCTCGCCTGCAGTGCCTTGCCCATCCATGGGTTGAGATATAGGTTAAAAAACTTTAACCAAAACATCCAATCCGAACGCCGATGTGGACGCCGTGGTGACAACAATAGCTCTTCCTGAACTTTCGTTCAAGCGAGCTAAAAACTCATCTGCACATATGTGAAAGTACACCAGCAACGGCCAGACTTTCATTTCAAACATGCAAACTAAATTTTTTCCCCAATAGGGGTCCTATGATCCCTATTTCCTGAAATATCTAGAGTACTCACGTGGGCCTTAATGAGCCATCTCCATCTAGAGGAGGCAGATCTATCGTTCTTGTTGGATGAGAGGTACTAGCTGACTTTATATGACCTTTTGGTCGCGTCGCTGATGTGTCTTGTGCATTTGTGGAATTGGTCAACCTGTAGAAAAAGATTAATATCAAAGAGCTCCAAATAAGGGGTATGATCATGTTAACTGGTACACTTATGCAAGGACTCATAGTTAAAGGCCCCATTGCTCTATCAGCATGAAATATTTTCTCGTGAAGTATCGCTGCAAGGTTCTCACTACAGTGTTTTCAGTCTATGTGATCATGATTGGCTGGCTTTGAAAATTTAAAACGTCCTTGAGTTTCTCATAAAAACAATTTGAAAAAATATCTAGGTCATATTAGTTGGCAACTAAAATGACCTACTTTCGATTTCCTAAGTTTCATAACATGGTAAAAATACAAGGTACAAGAGGTAACAATACAAGGTACAGAAGATTAAAATACAATGTACAGCTGTTTAATAGTTGATAAAAATACAATGTAAGGCAAGGATCTCATTCTTTGTCTCGCTGCTGTATGAGTTAACTGCCCAACAGGGAACCAGAAACAAAAAACGTATTTTTACGGAGAGACTTGTCAAGTTTTATTCAAAATACCTTATTCCTTCTTTTTAGCCAGTTTTATGGCACAAAAAAGCACAGCAACCGACATATTATCATCAGTTCTGAAGGCTTTACTAATTTTATAAGGATTTGTGCTTCGACAATTTTTACCACTGATAGGACTATGGAGACTTTAAGAGGTCAGTAGTTCATGTCTAGCCTCTGATTCCTGTAATTGTATTCATGTTTGCTGGGACAAAAGTTCATGGTTTTGTAACTTTAGACACATTCACTTGTATTTAAGTTCATGAATTTGTCATGCTTTCAAATTATTCCTTCATAAACTCATCATGTTTGCAGGTACTAAAGTTTGCGCATTATGTTGATTACAAAACTCTGTAACATTAGTACACTGAGAAAATTTGTACAATCAGAGTATTTGGTCCTCATTTCATTCTATCTAAAATAATAATAATAACAACATGCCTAACACAAAAAATATCAGCTCTGAAGGTAAATAACAGCATATTATTTTGAAAATAAATAGACCTTTCTCCACAATATTAGCCAACAATGAAAATTAGAAAATTAAAAGTATGTACATGATATAACAAGTAAAAACTGCATGCAAGATTAAAGTTGTCAGTTACCAGCGAAAGTATGTGCACGTAGTGCTGGTTAACCACTTAGGAGGTCTAATAAAATCTGAAAGAGTGCCTGCCCAGGAATAATGTGGTTAGGTTATCTAACCGCCCCAACATGACCATAGCTGTTTACCGTGGACGTAAAACAACAAATCAACAAGAAGATTATAGAGAACTACTAACAACCAAGATAGCAGCAAAGGTTAATACTAAACTGAATGTTACAGAGAAGCAAATGCTTCACTATTTGATTCACTATATGATGTCTTCCGTCTCAGAAATAATCTTTCAAGATATTTCCAAATTTAGTAATGAAAATATTTTCATTTGTCTCTGCAATATCATAATATCACCCTAACTGGAAGGGACATTTTACTGAATTTTCAGAATCGTTTTCAAATAATGTATGAGTCGACTGGACATTGCCACTGGATACAAATTACACTTTTTCAGGATTAGTACTACTGGCCTGAAATGGCCAAAACAAGATAGCTGAAAGGTCTGCAAACTCAAATCATACATCCATCCATGTAAGAGGTTTTCATGACAGCTCAGAGACAATTATCCTGATTCTCCCTAATTCTCATGAGTCTACTATCCACAAGAGTCAGCTCTCTTTAAAGGCAAAGTTGTTCAATTTTCTCCAAAGAAAATTGTAAGATGATGTCCACCAAACCCTTTATAAACCTGAATCCTGGCAATTCACTTCATACAGCAACAACTCACTAATCTTAATTGGCTTGTACAGAAACATTATATGAAAACCGTTTATTTCAAAATTTTCTCAAATTAGATTATATGAGCCTCGACACGAGAAAACCAACAATGTGGTTGTGTGCCCAGAGCAGACTCAGATCAGCCTAGCCATCCGCCCAGTACAATCAGACTCTCCGCTAAGCGCTTAAAAGGTAGCTAAGGGTCTAAGCTACCTCAATGCGGACAGCGAAGACTCTGATCAGACTGGGCGGATGCCCAGGCTGATCTGAGTCTGCGCTGGGCACACAACCACACTGTTGGTTTTCTCGTGTCGCGGCACAATTATTTATTTACTTACGCTCTTATATCTTGACCATTTGTCGCTCTAGTGGGTTTCTCCACTGGAGGTTGAACACGAGTATCTCCTGGACTAAACGTACCACTACGTTTCGCGATCACACTGTTTTTACCAGAGATGGGAGTTGTTCCAGATTTCTTAGGGATTTGTGCTCGCCCGGGACTTGCAGAGTTGGGTATCTGTGGAAAGTATGATAATTCATTACTGTATCTCCTATAATAATAAGTGCAATTATAGGCTAAGACAAATTAAATTCCAGTACTGCTGATCAATATACAAAGTAATTTTTGGCAATCAAATTGATAGTTCCGAAAACCATGACTACTTTAAGCAGGTATACATCCCTCCATTAACTGTAAGGTAAAATCATGGACTTATGAAACACATTAAACCATGTGCGATTTTGTTTGCAAGACTATGTCATGTGTTAAGTTGTTGTTGCATTGGTCAGATATACCCTACTGTGCTTAAGTATTGGAATACCCAAAACCATTCATTTTCCATTTGTTCCAAATGGAAAATGAATGGTATTAGGTGTCCCAATATTTAAGCACATAAAAGTACACAATCAGGTAGCTTTGAGTAGCATTCCGGTGTGGCTCGGAACTGTGTATTACAAGCCTATTACAGAAACCTGACATTATGATCAGTACAGAATGTGCAGTATAGAAAGAGTACAGATATACCTCCCTAGCTTCATGAGAACACCTGTCTTGAGGTATATGGGTATACATCCGTTTTCTTATGTGCCATTTTTACTAAACGGAGACAACTTTTGTGATTTTCTGTTTGCTTCCCAGGATGACCAAACCTTTCCAGAAGGGGTCCACTTTTAAAGGGAGGAATTTATGTCTCTCCTTTAAGAGCTGACCCTCATTCAAAAGTTGGAAAAACTAGAAAATGTGTTTATGAAACACTATGCCCCCAACCATATGCTTGCCTCTAAGGGGGTTCATCCCATAATTTATAAGTCAGAAAGGTGTATTAACCGGTTCATCTACATCTTAGTCTGTAACTGTATGCCAAATACAAGGAACAAAGCTTGAGCAGTTCTTTGGATGTTTTGTTCACAAGCTCGTTTATTTTTCATGTACATGCCACACATAAAATTTCAACTCCCTATCTCTAACGGTTCTTGACCGTATATACAGGTTCTTTTATACCACAGGCTTCAATGCACTAAGTCAAAAAAGGGGCTTAACTCAGTCAAAAATTAACAAATGGTTTTCAACAGTTGAATGGGTCATCTACACCTTGGACAATGTCTTCCTGCAAAAAATCATGATCCTAGCATCAGGGGCTCTCAAGATATTTTGTTAACAAGGTTCCATAGGCTTAAATGCACCAAGCTGAAAAAGGGGCATAACTCGGTCAAAAATTCACGATATTTTTTCAAAAGTTAATCAGGTCATCTACACCTTTGGCAATGTCTTCCTGCAAAATATCGTGATCCTAGCATCAGGGGTTCTTGAGACATTTTGCTAACAAGGTTCCATAGGCTTACAATGCACTAAGTTGAAAAAGGGGCATAACTCGGTCAAAAATTCACGATATTTTTTCAAAAGTTAATCAGTTCATCTACTTCATAGGCAATGTCCTTCTGCAAAATATCATGATCCTAGCATCAGGAGTTCTCAAGATATTTTGCTAACAAGGTTCCATAGGCTTACAATGCACTAAGTTGAAAAAGGGGCATAACTCGGTCAGAAATTCACGATATTTTTTCAAAAGTTAATCAGTTCATCTACTTCATAGGCAATGCCTTCCTGCAAAAAATCATGATCCTAGCATCAGGGGTTCTTGAAATATTTTGCTAACAAGGTTCCATAGGCTTACAATGCACTAAGTTGAAAAAGGGGCATAACTCGGTCAAAAATTCACGATATTTTTTCAAAAGTTAATCAGTTCATCTACTTCATAGGCAATGCCTTCCTGCAAAAAATCATGATCCTAGCATCAGGGGTTCTTGAAATATTTTGCTAACAAGGTTCCATAGGCTTACAATGCACTAAGTTGAAAAAGGGGCATAACTCGGTCAAAAATTCACGATATTTTTTCAAAAGTTAATCAGTTCATCTACTTCATAGGCAATGTCCTTCTGCAAATTATCATGATCCTAGCATCAGGAGTTCTCAAGATATTTTGCTAACAAGGTTCCATAGGCTTACAATGCACTAAGTTGAAAAAGGGGCATAACTCGGTCAAAAATTCACGATATTTTTTCAAAAGTTAATCAGTTCATCTACTTCATAGGCAATGCCTTCCTGCAAAAAATCATGATCCTAGCATCAGGGGTTCTTGAAATATTTTGCTAACAAGGTTCCATAGGCTTACAATGCACTAAGTCAAAAAGGGGCATAACTCTAGAAATACATGACCAGTGGAAAAAAGAAAAAATACGTGTCTGCTTATTTTTCATGTAGATGCCACATATAAAATTTCAAGATCCTAGCATTAGGGGTTCTTGAGTTTCCAAGCTGCTTAAAAGTGTTACGGACGGACAGACGGACAGACGGACGGACGGACAGGCCCAAACCAATATGCCCCCTCAACTTCTCCGAAGTTGGGGGCATAAATAGCAGAGTTGCCTCCCCAGACATGTACCCATTAACAAAACCCATGAAAACCTAGCATGTCCAGAGTGCTCAGATACTCAGCCTGGCCCCCGAGGTTATAAAACTTTTTTCATGCTCAACACAGCCGAGCATGAAATTCTACCTGCTAATAAATAGCATATTACTGATAATTACAGTTGTTTTCTTGCTCAGTTGAGCTGAGTATGAAATTTTCTCTCCCTATGAATATGAAAATGCCAACCATATTTATCAGCAGAGAAAATTTCATGCTAAACTGAGTTGTGCACGAAAAAAGTGTTATACCTCGGGGCCTGGTCACCTCAGAACCATTACATGACAAAATTGCCCAGCACCATGACTCTAAACCAAATATTATGATCAGCCTGTGCAATGCTGGTCAATCTTCCCTGTCTGCATCAAAATCTATGACTTGGGAGAAGGAAAAACACAGGACAGCACCTACATGTGGCCTGGTCCAATTAATGCCCTTTTGTACACACTCTAATGCCCCTTAGACTGGCATCTTGATCCTTCAACAGTTAAGTAAACACAAACCTTTGGCGACTCCAGCATGTTTCCCCCTGACGGCGTTTTCCTCCCTGAGATGGTATTTTCTTTTGTGGATGTGTCTATCGTATTTTGCCGCCGTGGCGGGTGAGAACTTTGTGAACTGCTAGTACTACCACCATGACCATGGCCTCCATGACCTCCTGCATATCAAAATTAAACATCTGGTCAAAAATATCATAAGCTGAAATCTCATTTTACTTGAAATATTGGACACCTGAAGATGAATGGATATACCTTCATGTTGTTCCACCATTTTTCAAAGCAAGACAACTTTTATGACTTCCTGTTTGCTTGATGAGCAATGGAAGCCTTTCAAAAGAGGTCAACTCTCAAAGGAAAGAGTTTGCTCCTAAAAGAGATAATTCTCTTTTTTAAGAGTTGACACTGATTGAGAAGAAAGTAAAAAAAAAGTCAAAAATGATGACAGAGCCGCTTCCCCTGAAAGTGTACCCATTCACCTTAATACCTTTACAATGAACTATTCCAGTTTCATTTTTGAAAAGTCCAGACTACATATTATTCCCTATCAGGAGATGTTTTGTAAAATGCTACCTACACTGTGCAACCATTACTGCCTGAGTAGCCACAATACATATGGTAATATAATTAATATCTATATCTTATCTTGTTTTCTTAAGTCTTTACCAATCTTAACTATAAATATTCAAATCTAATGAAACTCAAAGAAATACAGTTCCCTTCTAGCTTACTTGCAATTTAACACAATCTGAACATTTTGTTAAAAATGACTTAGCTTTTTGAACTGCACAGATAGATTTTGCCCCGCACCCTCTGCCACATTCTGCCACAACTGCCCTTGTATTTTAAATTCACTCTACCACAATATCTTTTATGACTGTCACTTACAGGACCTTTGTGAAATTTGAAATCTGTTTAAAAAGTATGTATGTATGACAAATCACTGCTGAAAGAACATGAAGTTTAATGAGCACTTCACCAAATAAATAGCTTCCAATTTAAAATGTTGGATTTTACATGCTGAACTTACTAAATTGCATAATTTCAGTGTCTGAGCGTTTTTTTGTAATTTTAAAAGAAGTCAACAATCAACATTTCTGTCTTAATTCTTTATATTTATTTGAGCGAAACATTACCTGGTGCCATTTTTTTTTATGTCTGTAAACGAATGTCTTGATGATGCTAATAGATGATTTCAAATATGACTATTGCATTCACTATACGAGCCGCGACACGAGAAAACCAACAATGTGGTTGTGCGGCCAGCGCATACTCAGATCAGCCTGGGCATCCGCCCAGTCTGATCAGAGTCTTCCCTGTCCGCATGGAGGTAGCTTAGACCCTCAGCTACCCTTTGAGGCTTGAGCACTTAGCAAAGAGTCTGATCAAACTGGGTGGATGCCCAGGCTGATCTTAATCTGCGATGGGCACACAACCACTTTGATGGTTTTCTCGTGTCGCAGCTCATACAATATATTTCTTTCCTCTTTTTGTCTAGCCTCAGAGCTGGATAAGGGGGTGTAAAGTAAGGTTTTCCAGCTATGGTTAAAAGCCTTGAAACTTTGGTATGCAAGGGTGTATTTTTCTAATCAGAAAATACCACAAATCAATCTTGAATACATGATCTCCAGGATCTCCTTATAATATGGTCTAATAATATATAATAGAACTAGCAGTATAACTCTACAGTGTCTGAATACCAGTTACCAATGTGTTCAAGTCTACTATGATTGGAGTAGTCGCATATCTGATTGCAACAATATGAGCCGCGACACGACAAAACCAACAATGTGGTTGGGCGCCCATTGCAGACACAGAGCAGCCTGGACATCCAACCAGTCCAATCAGACCCTTCGCTAAGTGCTTAAAGGGTAGCTAAGGGACTGAGCTACCTCCATGCGGACAGCGAAGACTCTGATCAGACTGGGCGGATGCCCAGGCTGATCTGAGTCTGCGCTGGAAGCACGACCACATTGTTGGTTTTCTCATGTCGCGGCTCATTTCTAGGTGTACAAATGTGCCATTAGTCAGCATAATATTTATTACATGTTGGTGTTTCCAAAATATCAAGCTTCCAATAAAATCCAGTGCATTACAACTGATAAACTGAATTCTAATGCACATATGAAAATAAAGTGACATCTAGCTAGCTAAAATCAAATAGTTTGTGACAGTACATCCAGTGATAGTCTGTTGGAAATACGATGTAACTATCAAGCATCACTTTTCATAGGCATGCATCTGGTTTTACGATGCTGAAACATTTGTGTTGGGTTCAAAATAGTATACATGTACTTTGAAAAGTGGACTTGTGAAGAAAGGTGCATTAGAATAGCGATACTAAGCTGTACTGAAAGATGGCATTTGGGACAATTCTGAGTACTGTAATCCCCTAATTTGCTGTTATAAAGCAAATTCAGAGTGTCAAAGTTGTAACATAGAGGATTTCTATCAAGAACAACATATTTTTGTGCCACTGAAATTGGTTTTGTTGTCATGTGGAACGTTGCTATGAAGACACTTGATTGCACTAAAATCATAACATCTGTTACTCTATTTCTAAAATGCTACTTGTGCTCGCATTAAGTCATAAACTACCTAATAAAAGGCCATCGGCCAAGTGTCACCCGACGTTTGAAATGTGTCACAAACTGCAGCCCTTTATTCCGTTTCAGAGTAACTGTATGGCCAAAACCAAAAAATATGTGTACAAAATCTGGTAAGGAAATAATAATTGAAGCATAAGCAAAGACATATACCCAATTACTGGGCCTCTATGAGGTTATAAAATACTTAAGTTCAGGACTGGGCGTATGTGTGTAAAATCAGGTTCCTGAAACTTAAGGCCCTTACAGAATGCCTAAACATCAAGCCCATATACCCAATAACAAAATAACAAGGGCCATAATCCTCCTAATATGAATCTGATGAAAAATGAACAATGCATTTATGAAGATTCAGCCCATTAATATGAATAGTTCTTGAGTTATCCTTTTAAATTTAAGTGAATGTCTATTATCTATGAAAGGGGAATAACTCTGTCACTAATAAATTTAGCATATCCTAACAATAATCAGAATACTCAATTTACCGAATGCTAATAGCATACTAAATTTCAGCTCTCTCAGTCAAACGGTTCAAAAGTTGGAAAATTGCCAAAAACTACAAAGGGCCATAACTTTGTAAAATATATGGCAATTGAAATTCCAAAATCACATGCACATCTTCAGATCTAGATGAAACATTCTGCACAATTTCAAGTCAATCTGATAAAAGATGTGGCAGGAGTTGCGGGGACAAGGTCTGAGTCAGCGAGGGCCTTAACTCCATCAAAAATGGCCGAAACAAAAATCAAAAACCACATGCACATCTTCATATCATTAGAATACAATCTGTAAAATTTCAAATCAATCCGATGAAAGATGAAGGAAAAGTTGTGGGGAAAAGATTTTGGACAGACGGAAAATGCCAAAAACGACAAAGGGCCATAACTTTGTAAAATATAGGGCAATTGAAATTCCAAAATCATATGCACATCTTCAGATCATGATGAAACATTCTGCAAAATTTCAAGTCAATCTGATAAAAGATGTGGCAGGAGTTGCGGGGACAAGGTCTGAGTCAGCAAGGGCCGTAACTCCATCAAAAATGGCCGAAACAAAAATAAAAAACCACATGCACATCTTCATATCATAAGAATACAATCTGTAAAATTTCAAATCAATCCGATGAAAGACGTAGGAGGAGTTGCGGGGACAAGATTTAGGACGGACGGACGGACGGACGGAAGGAAGGACGGATGGACGGACGGACTGACACACGGACGGACGAGGGTCATTTCTATAGTCCCCCTCCGCCTACGTCGGGTGACAATAAGTCATGAAATACCTAAACCAACAATTTTCTAGTTCCATATCTGTAATAGTCTCCAATATAATTTTAGAGTCAAATTATCAAACAAATTTTAAACAATTCAAAACTGACAGTTAAGTAATGCAAAGGACAAATTTGAGACTATTTTCTCACTGTTTCTTTGTGTCGAGTATAAAGTAAATTCAACAGATTCAAGGCTTCCTAAGTCCCTTAAATAATATTTCAGGGATAATTTTTATTATTTTTCCATAAATACTGTGTTGAGACACCTCATTAAAATTGCTAATATATAGTTCTAATGAGAGGCCACGACACACAATTCAGCCGCAACACAACAAAACCATCAAAAAGGCAAGTGTGCCCAGCATATACTCAGATCAGCCTGGGCATCCACCCAGTCTGATCAGACTCTTTGCTGTGCACTGAAAGGATAGGTAAGGATCTAAGCTTGTGCCATGTGGACAGTGAAGGTTCTGCTCAGGTGCCCAGGCTGATTTGAGTCTTTGCTGGGTGCACATATCATTTTGTTGATTTTGTCTTGTCTTGGCTCATATTTTCATGCAGACTTAACAGAAATTTTCTTAAACATGTCAAAACTTCTCTTTCATTGGAGCTCTGACCAGGATAGAAAGAACAATTAATTAAAGGCCATCGGCCAAGTGTCACCCGACGTTTGAAATGTGTCACAAACTGCAGCCCTTTATTCTGTTTCAGAGTAACTGTATGGCCAAAACCAGAAAATATGTGTACAACAGAATCTGGTAAGGAAATAATAATTGAAGCATAAGCAAAGACACATACCCAATTACTGGGCCTCTATGAGGTTACAAAATACTTAAGTTCAGGACTGGGCGTATGTGTGTAAAATCAGGTTACTGAAACTTTAGGCCCTTACAGAATGCCTAAACATCAAGACCATATACCCAATAACAAAATAACAAGGGCCATAATCCTCCTAATATGAATCTGATGAAAAATGAACATTGCATTTATGAAGATTCAGCCCATTAATATGAATAGTTCTTGAGTTATCCTTTTACCTTTAAGTGAATGTCTATTATCTATGAAAGGGGAATAACTCTGTCACTAATAAATTTAGCATATCCTAACAATAATCAGAATACTCAATTTACCAAATGCTAATAGCATACTAAATTTCAGCTCTCTCGGTCAAACGGTTCAAAAGTTGGAAAATTGCCAAAAACGACAAAGGGCCATAACTTTGTAAAATATTGGGCAATTGAAATTCCAAAATCACATACACATCTTCAGATCATGATGAAACGTTCTGCACAATTTCAAGTTGATCTGATAAAAGATGTGGCAGGAGTTGCGGGGACAAGGTCTGAGTCAGCAAGGGCCGTAACTCCATCAAAAATGGCCGAAACAAAAATCAAAAACCACATGCACATTTTCATATCATAAGAATACAATCTGTAAAATTTCAAATCAATCCGATGAAAGATGTAGGAGGAGTTGCGGGGACAAGATTTCGGATGGTCAGAAAATGCCAAAAACGACAAAGGGCCATAACTTTGTAAAATATAGGGCAATTGAAATTCCAAACTCACATGCACATCTTCAGATCATGATGAAACATTCTGCAAAATTTCAAGTCAATCTGATAAAAGATGTGGCAGAAGTTGCGGGGACAAGGTCTGAGTCAGCAAGGGCCGTAACTCCATCAAAAATGGCCGAAACAAAAATAAAAAACCACATGCACATCTTCATATCATAAGAATACAATCTGTAAAATTTCAAATCAATCCGATGAAAGACGTAGGAGGAGTTGCGGGGACAAGATTTCGGACGGACGGACGGAAGGACGGACGGAAGGACGGATGGACGGACTGACACACGGACGGACGAGGGTCATTTCTATAGTCCCCCTCCGCCTACGTCGGGTGACAATCATATATGTTAAAAGAGCCTACAGATTGATAACAGCCATTGCTAAAGATTTTTCAGTAGTCATAAGACAAGGCCTTTAGGTCTTTGAAATTGTTTTGGTAGGGAAAATCCCACTTTATAGAAGAATTACACAAGACTGATATATTTCCGATAATTTTGAAAGGATGCACAAACTGGTTTGAGTTGTCACTGTTGTAGATGCTCTACACTGATAATTGCTGTTCTGAGGCTACACTCTCGTATATGCTTCCATATTTCTCATCTAAACATGCTTCAACTCCACACTGTAACTGCCATATCAAAGAGATTTTAATGACGAGTCAGCACATACATTTGAATAGCATGTGAACAGATGATCACATATCTTTTTATGGCACATGTACAGAATTTGTAACCTAACTGATAATTTTCCTCAATACCAGCCATTATTAAGATCTATGATTTTAAACCAAGTTCATGTGCTGGGGATCAGCAAGCTTTGAACAAACAGCTGTCTCTAGAATAGGAAAACTTTCTTTCAAAAGGAATGAAACTTGGGACAAATGCACAGAAATATTCCCTTGCCCAGTATACAGCAATGCATGCAGAGGAAAATGGAGCAGGCATTATTATAAGCATCACAAACATAAAATCTCAACCCATAGCAAGTCTTTCATATTGTCTTAATTTATTAAAACGGCCGGAGATAAGAACAGAAATTATACTTCTGAGAATGTTTTTGGTTGTTCTTTTTTTTTTATGTTGCGGCATCTTAATAGGGTTTTTATTTTTTTTATGTTGCGGCATCTTAATACAGTAGCAAAATCAATCAGAAACATTTTTTTATGCAGAAAGTAAAATCATAAATATATTCAGATATAGAAGTTAATGCTCTGTATGTCTGAGAACTGCAGCTACCCATGTTGCAGTCATTTCTTCTGCACTTGATTCTTTACACATGACATTCCAAATACATTTGTATGAGAGAGCAGAAAGCTGCATAATTTGCTAACAGCAGTGTAGATGATTTATTCAAGAAGAATGCAAGAGCCAACATCAAGAAAAGGATCAGTAGCTATACCCCAAGCTGAAGATAAGGTAAAATCCTACAGATAATTCTGGGATAATCTTTTTGTTATATTTACAAAAACTATTGATATCTCAAAGTCAAAATTCTTCACAAACTACTGACATCTCAAAGTAAATTTCCCAGAAAATTTCCCTGGTCCCAGAAAATTTACTTTGAGATATCAGTAGTTTGAGATAAGAGGAGTTGGAACGAAAATAAAAGTAGGAAATGTGTCCAAACATTTTCTTTGAAAGAAGAGGTTCTTTTAGATATCAGTGTTTGAGATATCGGGAGTTAAGTGTATTTATTTTTTATTTCAGCTACAGCCTATCATTAAAACTTCTTTGTCTAATGAGTTGCCATTTCTGCGTTATGGAGACATACAAATACAAAAATCTTACATGGGTATGAGTGGTAGACAGATATGCCCTTCCAAAGGATAGCATTAAGTGGCATTGTTTCGACCCCATTGTCTGCATACCTACTGTTTTGATGACGCAAAGACTTGTCCTCCAACACATCCATTGCATTTACCACGCAATCAGGCGATATTTTTCTTTTGATCAAGACCCACAGCTCGTTAAGGGGTATAAGATAAGATTTTCCAGCACCATGCAAAACTGCAGACCCTTGTCTGGTATACAGAATGATTATCCTCAGAATTATCAGCCAAACTTATCCTTACCTGCAACTCTGGAAACTTACATTAAAGAAACTCACTTGAAATTTATTTACCCCATTCAAATCTCAAAAATACAAACAATGCATGGTTGCCACTGGTTGCCACTGACATATAGACTTTTCACAGACTTTTATAGGGCTTTCAAAATAACATTGTGCAACCAAACCTTAAAATATGAATTAAAGCATTTAATAAAATATTTCACTCTATTTTGACTAGTCAAAAATTTTGACTTTTTGAAGAAAAAAACAAGCAACACAAGCAGTCTTCAAAACGTCAAAACTTCAGATTTTTTACATATTTTCTCAAAACTTTTCCATTTTTTCTCAGTCAGTGGAAACCATGCTATACTGTTATAAAGATCAAGCAATAAAAATACAGTAACTCATCAATCCAGGAAAAGGCCAAGTAAGACAAGCCAAATATGCTTAGAATCTAGAGGTGTGTCCATCAGAATACACAAATGCCCAAGCCTTTGGTGCTATCAATATGTTTTTACTATCATCGACAGTGACATATTGGG
Organism: Ctena decussata; assembly: GCA_963989385.1. Classification (NCBI taxonomy): domain Eukaryota; kingdom Metazoa; phylum Mollusca; class Bivalvia; order Lucinida; family Lucinidae; genus Ctena; species Ctena decussata. Next base: position 87,264,413 of record OZ022499.1, on the reverse strand, counting down.
ATGCACAATGACCTTTACAGAGCTCCAAATAAGAAAGGTAACATGGATAATTCAGAGATAATTTTTCTTATTTCTCATCGAAAACATATATTGTGACCCCCTCATTAGAACCGTCTCGGCGAGACGGTTCTAATGAGGGGTCAAAGTATATGTTTTAATGGAAAAATATGAAAAATTATCCCTTAATTATCCCTGTTACCCCTTCTTATCTGGGGCACTGCTTTACCCGTGTGATCACACTGACTGTCTGGCATTAATTCACATAGCAATGCTCACAAGGTATCACGCAGCTCAAATCCACAAAACCGAAACTCTATATATGCATAATGCACTTGTCAGTCAATGGCGGGAGCATAAAAATTCCAAAACTAGATAAACACAGTCTAATGCAATAATTAGCAGGCTACTATTGAAATAATAGCTTAAAAGGCAGTTGTGTCTAGTTACAAATAAGCTAAGCATCATGCCCTTTCAATTGGAAAACTCAAATCAAAATAATTACCCTCATCTATTTGGAAATGTAAGACAGAAATCTTGCTTTAATATGACATTGCCGAACAAGAAATCTTTCTTCTCTGCTCTCTACAAAACTCGTTTGTATTAGTAATATTCTTTTCTTTTCTTTCTCTTTTTCTTCTCCCTTTATTTGATCTCAAAGTTTGTTAAGCACTCCATACAAAGGGAGATAATTCTTGGACAATTTGTGTTTGTTCATAAATACATAAAACTTCTAAATATTGGGACAGATAGGTCCAAACACAGTTCAGACCAAGATCATATTACTCCTAGAGTAGACTGATCTGGCCCTACACTGTGTCGCAATCCATCTTCATCTTTTGGATGCATTACCATAATGACCCTAAATATTCAGACAGACAGGTCTAAGCAAACATTGTAGATCCAGATCAAACTGCAGGGTCTACAACATTTGCCATTCACTATGCATCATTTGGATGCAGTAACGTATGTAAAATCCACTATCTAAGAATTTTGGAACAACAATTGCCCAACTTCCATGTGTCCAAAATTTTAGGGTCATTGCGGTACAGCATTATAAAACCCAAATTGTTCCATTTTAGGACAATTACTATCTTCTATTTAGGTGTCCCAATTTTTGGAATTTCATGGTACACATGGAATCTTCCAAGCATTGAGACTGATTCCTCGTGAGATGACAAATAGTAAATTTAAAGCAGAAATCAGGTACAATAATCTCCAAATTGCCTAATCTCTTCTTTGTACTGAGTGCTTATTATGCTGCTTCTCCTTCATTTCTAAATTTCAAAATGCTGTTTCCTCTTCTTTTCTTTTTCTATTTTTGAAATTTCATCTTCAGCTCAATGGCCATAGACTTTGTTACATAATTTTACAAATGCAAACAAGAGAAGTATCAATCTAATCAAAAGCTTGCACTAAAAGAGACAACTACGTTTGTACCTCTCATGCAAATGTTTTGCTTGTCAGAACAAACTCACCAATTTCTTGTGTACTTGAATTTGTGCACTAGTAAACAGAGCCCTAATTAAGGAGTTATGATGGTGATTTTTTAGACAATATGACTTATTTCTCCTCAGAAACATATGTTGTTGACCTCTAATCTGAACTCCCATGAAATGGGGTTCAGCTAAGGAGCCACAACCTATGTTTAAATGCAGATTTGATATATCCCTTACAACCTACATCATCAAACTGTGAGGTATTTTCAAAATCGTGCCATTTCACATGGTCAAGTGTTCAGAATCTTCTGTAAAACTTGTGTTTTTCAAAATGTTCAGAATGCGACTAGTGGCATCCAATCAATTAACAACAGAGCAATCTTAAAACATAAGTGTCAGTTACTGAAATTTTGTTGAGTTTGCAAAAACATCTACCGAACAGGTTTCACTTATATAGTGATTTTTTGTGTGCAAGATTTTGGAATACCAACAGCAATTCAGGCGGTCATATTGATAGCAAATCAAATGCCGCATGACACACCTCACGTGCTCAATGATGCAGTTGTTGGTCTTGTAACAGAAATTGTTACTAATTATCACCAAATTCTCCCTCACATACAGAGCTCTGAGAAACAAACTGAAAGGGCTGATCTAAAAGCAGGAAGCCTTACGTTTTACACTACCAGGTCCACTATTATTGTCACCCTGGTTGCCATGACTATAGCGTCTCTGACCTCTTGTATTACTGCTGGTCGCTGACTGGCTCCGCGTCACTTTGTTCGGAGACTGATTATTGTTGGCCTGATTTTCACTGTGTGGTCGGTTGGATGTTGTCGTAGATGGCAGATGCCGTAATGACTGACTGCTCCCAGATCTATCACTACCCTCCAACTGGAAAAGAGATAACAATGAAACTACTTACAGAGCCCTAGATAAGAGGGGTATTTGGTGATAATTAGGGATAATTTTGCTAATTCTGGATAAAATCATATGTTGTGACCCCTCATCTGAACCGCCTCGATGAGACGGTTCAGATGAGGGTTAACAACATATGGTTTCAGTGGGAAATAAGGAAAATCATCCCTCAATTATCATCAAATACACCTCTTTAAGACTTATCTAGACCTCAGTAACTAAGCATACAAACCCCCAGAGATGCCAAATACTGAATGAAAAAATTTTCATTTCTTTCTCATACAATGGACAAGACATTTTTTCTCATACAGTGGATGCCACAGTATCAGATCATCCATAGTTACAGATCACTCATAACTTCTCATCCACCTTTTTAATAGATGAAGATAAATAAGTTTTACCACTGCAATGCAGTAATAATCTAGTCTGACAGTGATCAAAATAGCCCATTTTGATCAATAAGGGGCTGATGAAAAGCTTGACCTCTATTTAATGATGCTTACATTTTGTCTGTTGCTCATTACCTCCCAAAATGGATTTCATTTATATATTTCAACTGCTTTATCCATTACTGATGGACTGATGCGTAAGTTGTTTTTATGGAGGAATAAGAAAATTATCCCAGAATCTTTCTTCCTTTTCAATGATGACCCTCACTGAGAATGGATGCAATAAGACCTGTCTGCATACAGAATAGCTGACCTGGGAGTGCCTTGCCTATCACATGAAAAACTTTAACAAAAGCATCCATTTAGACTGGACCCTCACACTGACTCAGGTTCACTATAGTTCTTCCTGTACTTTTTGTACAGGTGAACTAAAAAAAGAGCCGCGACACGACAAAACCAACAATGTGGTGATGCACCCAGCGCAGACTTAGATCAGCCTGGGCATCTACCAATTTTTATCAGATTCTTTGTTCAGTGCTCAAAGGGTAGCTAAGGGTCTAAGCTTCCTCCATGCGGACAGCGAAGACTCTGATCAGACTGGGCGAATGCCCAGGCTGGTCTGAGAGTGCGCTGGGCAAACAACCACATTGTTGGTTTTGTCGTGTCGCCGCTCAAATAACAAGAGGGCCAAGAGGCCCTGAATCGCTCACCTGTGCTTAAAGGTTTAAGGTAAAACTAGGGTCATAGTTTGAACAAACCTGATAATTTGCAACCATTTCCAAATGGTTCTGAAGAAGAAGATTTTTGAATAATTTTCTATGTATTGCTATGGTTCAAACCCTGGACCCCTTGGGCCAGGCCATTTTGGACCATGAGGCCACCATTTGAATGATCTTGATAAAGGACCACTAGGTAATGATAGAAGCTAAAATTCAAGCCTCTGAGCCAAGTGGTATTGAAGATGAAGATTTTTGAATATTTTTCTACGCATTTCTATGGTTCAAACCCTGGACCCCTGGGGCGGGGCCATTTTTGACCCTGGCTCTGTCATTTGAACAAACTTGGTAAGGGACCACTAGGCTATGCATCATTCCAAATTTCAAGCATCTGCACTAAGGGGTTCTGGAGAAGATTTTTATGTACATTTTGATTTCAAACCCAAGACTCCCTGCCCCAGAGGCATTTTGGATCCCAGGGCTACCATTTACACAAACTTTGCAGGAGTCCACCAGGCAATGCATCATACCAAATTTCAAACATCTGAGCCAAGTGGTTCGGAACAAGAAGATTTTTTAATGGTTTCCTATATGTATTTCTATGGCTCAAACTCAAGACTCCCTGCCACAGGGCCATTTTGGACCCTCAGGCCATCATTTGCGAACTTGATAAAGGACTACAAGGCAATGCATTATACCAATTTTCAAGCATTTGAGCCATGTGATTCTGAAGAAGATTTTAGAATATTTTTCTATGTATTTCTATGGTTCAAACCCAGGACCCCCTAGGGCAGGCCATTTTAGACCCAGGGGTCTTCATTTAAACAAACTTGGTAAAAGACTACTAGGCAAAGCTACATACTAAATTTCAAGCATCTGAGCCAAGTAGTTCTGAAGTAAAAGTTTTTTGAATATTTTTCTATGTATTTCTATGGTTCAAACCAAAGATTCCTGCCACGGGGCCATTTTGGACCCTGGGGCCAAAATTTGAATAAACTTGGTAGAGGACCACTAGGCAATGCATCATATCAAATTTCAAGCATTTAAGCCTTGCGGTTCTGAAGAAGAAGACTTTTGAATATTTTTCTTTGCATTTCTATGGTTCAAACCTTGGACTCCATGCCAAGGGGCCATTTTGGACCCAGGCACCACCATTTAAACAAACTTGGTAAAGGACTATTAGTCAATGCTACATACCAAATTTTAAGCATCTGAGCCTTGCAGTTCTGAAGAAGATTTTTTAATATTTTTCTATGTATTTCTATGGTTCGAACCTGGGACTCCCTGCCCCGGGGCCATTTTGGACCCTGGGGCCACCATTTGAACAAACTTGGTAGAGGACCACTAGGCAATGCTACATACCAAATTTCAAGCATCTGAGCCAAGTAGTTATGGAGAAGAAGATTTTCAAGTATTTTTTTAGTTTTGAACCCAAGACCCCCTGCCCCAGTGCCATTTTGGACCATGGGGCCACCATTTGAACAAACTTTGTAGAGGACCACTAGGCAAAGCTACATACCAAATTTCAAGCATCTGAGACAAGCAGTTCTGGAGAAGAAAATTTTTAAGTATTTTTTAGTTTCGAACCCAAGACCCCCTGCCCCAGGGCCATTTTGGACCCTGGGGCCACCATTCGAACAAACTTGGTAGAGGACCATTAGGCAATGCTACACACCAAATTTCAAGCATCTGAGCCAAGCAGTTCTGGAGAAGAAGATTTTTAAGTATATTTTAGTTTCAAACCCAAGACCCCCTGCCCAAGGGCCATTTTGGACCCTGGGGCCACCATTTGAACAAACTTGGTAGAGGACCATTAGGCAATGCTACATACCAAATTTCAAGCATCTGAGCAAAGCAGTTCTGGAGAAGAAGATTTTTAAGTATTTTTTAGTTTCGAACCCAAGACCCCCTGCCCCAGGGCCATTTTCGACCCTGGGGCCACCATTTGAACAAACTCGGTAGAGGTCCACTAGACAATGCTTCATACCAAATATCAAAGCCCTAGGCCTAGCGGTTTCAGAGAAGATGTCATTTATAGCAAATTGTTGACGACGCACGACGGACGACGCACGACGGACGACGCACGACGGACGACGGACACTTGGTGATCACAATAGCTCACCCTGAGCCTAAAGGCTCAGGTGAGCTAAAAATTGCATGCAGAGTTGCTCCCAGTAAACATACCCAGTCACCTAAAAAGGTGCTCTGAACTTTCCCTGTTTGCAGATATGAGCCGCGACACAACAAAACCAACAAAATGACACATGCGCCCAGAGAAGACTCAGATTAACCTGGGCATCTGCTCAGTCTGATCAGAGTCTTTGCTGTGCACTTAAAGGGTAGCTAAGGGTCTCAGCTAGCTCCATGCAGACAGCAAAGACTGAAATGGATGCCCAGGTTAATCTGAGTCTTCCCTGGGCGAACATGCAACTTTGCTGGCTTTGTCGTGCTGCAGCTCATATGACTTTTCCTTGTGTCACAGTTTATTTCTAACTTGTTACTTACATCTGATGTTCTTCGCCCAAGAAGGAGGTATGTTGCTTGTATATCGTCAAACTTTTGATGCATCACAGAGTCCTCTATATTTTGTCGACTGTAGCCCATGTTTATCATTATTTCTGAAAGAACAAAAAGAAAACCCTTTAGTCCACAAATTTCATTTCTTTACATGAGTTTGGCCTATCGGTGAATCTCATTGTAAGTTTATAAAGCTTTGATCACTGTCTTAATTTGCTGACTTGTTATTTCAGTGTATGATTATTCATTCTGTATGACTATTCACATGGGTTCTTCATTCTATATTTTTGACCTTATCTTTTGATTTATGCATAGACAATTTTTTTAAATATCTCTGACAGTATACTTTCAGCTGGAGCTGCGCCTGCACAAACTGACAGGTTTTTGTGTAAGGAGATAAACAAATTATTTAAGTAAAGGGAACATGTTAAATGAGACACTGGCTTCATCAAGTTCCTATACTTGTCATTACCTAATAAATATGCATAACAAAAGCTTTATAATATCTGCTTACTATTTAACTCCTTAACACAAAGTAAGCATGGGAAACGGTTGGCTATACAGCTTGTTGGGAATGAACTGCGAAAAGTTTCTAACAAAGCAAGGCTCACATGGACACAAATACACTGCAACTGGCTTTAAAGAGCATGGCTGAACAAGCCTTAGAACCCTTAGCACTGCAGATTATAAACTGTATCCTGAAGTCTGTGGCTACTGACATACAGGCCCTGTTGTGATAAAACCCATCCACAGACAAGTCCCAGCTGCCCATGCCCAGTGCAGCATGTGTAAGAAACAGTCTGGTCAAAGGCTGCACAGTTTGCTTTTAAAAATCTACCAATAACCACTACTGTCTGTGTGAAGCTTCGACAAGACTGCACACATGGCCATACTGATCTGTGCATATGTAGTCAGCATATGTCTTGAAGTATACGGATACACCTCCTAGAGATATTGTCCAGGGCCCAGGTGTTCAAAACCAGTGATGCCATTAGTTAATGAGACATTAAATTTTCAAACATTTTATTTGCACAAATGGCACCATTTTTGCAAAAAAAATGTGAGGAACTTGTTGCAGCACAAAAGCTCCTCCTATTTTTTCAGCCAAAAATATTAGCATAAATAAGCATTTGAGAAGACTTAATGAATCCTTCGCTAACTACTTCCTAAAGATAATGATGCTTTGAACAACTGGGCTCTTATCTGGAATTCTTAGTCTCCCTTCTCAAAGGGGGCTCATTTTAAAGGAAAGAATTTGCTCTCAGAGTAAATTCTTTCCTTTAAGTGCAGCCTCCATGTAAAGAAGGAATTCAACTAAAAAGGAGGTAAATATAATTCTGTTACAGGTGTCTCCCTTGTGAAATGCCAGTTAAACTTCTGTATGCCTTACTTCCATAACACTGAGCAACTCTTAAGCCCAAAATCTCAGCAAAGCACAAGCAGCGCTCTCAGAAAACCTGTCAATGGGCATGCATGAACTGGGCATAACCAGATCAGCCTATGCGCATATATATCCATATAGCATCTGAACCTTTTGAATTTTGAAATGCAAAGTGCACAAATCCTGACCAGACTACGCATGTTCACTGACTGCAATGATCATACCAGTTTTGCAAAAACCTTTGAACAGGTTTCCAACAAGGGGACTCATATGCCAACTTTATGCAATTTAGCTTCCCGCTCACTAATACTAGATTTTACTGCTATTCTAAAGAACTGTGAAGGAATATATATCCAGCCATGTAACCAAAAGCCTTTTCTTATCCATGACCAGTATCTACTTTGATCAGTCTGTATGTACAAAATTTTCTCAATTGTTCTGAATTTTCTCAATCACTTCTTGCAATGCCAGCTTTCATATAATGGAGTTGTCCATTTTCAGTTCGATTTTTAGAGATAAAAGGGTGACTAAATCACTACAGGGGCTGTATTCATAAAGCCACTTAAGTCGTTGCTATGCGGTTGCTAAGGCTAAATATCTATAAAGGAGATTCCCTACAACTTTGAAATCTGGTCTGGAGGAACAGTCTTACAAAGACTGTTCCTCCAGAGCAAATTTCATAGTTGTAGGGAATCTCCTTCAAAGAAATTTAGCCTTAGCAACAGCATAGCAACCACTTAAGTCGTTTTATGAATATGGCCCCAGAACCTGTAATAATACAGACTGATCAGCGTATCACTGGCTATTGTAATCAAAAGGTAAACCAATTTATCTGAATCCGACCTCCCTTCTATTGCTATTAAGTTTATACTTCTATGTGCATGGAGGTAAAAAAAAGTGTAAAAGAAGGCAGTTACTGGAGAAAAACAACATGTACATGCAATATACGAAGCATGATATACTTGGAGAATGATGCAGACTCTGGATAAAGCCGCTATCAATCTTAATGGCAATTTTGCAAACTGAGAACTTGATAAAGGGTGCAGTCGATTATAATTGAGATTTTTTTCCAAAATTTCTCAACACATTTACATCAGTAGGGTTGGGTACTCAATATAATCCTCCCACCCTGCAATCTTAATAACTATCAACAACAGGTGCATTTATGGAGAAAGGGAAAAGGTTATCCCAACTGTTTCACCAGATATTCTCTTTATCTGGCCCTCTGTCTTAAGGTATCCTGATCAGTCATATCTGGGTATGCAATCAGTGGCTAAGCCACAATCTATGGACTTCTAGCCAGGCTCTATATCTCTTTCCTGAAGTACCTGGATGGATTGGATGACTTTCCATTTTACATCCTTTTCTACAATAGCTCAGCTAAATCAGGACGGTGGAAGATAATGATAGGCTTTGCTCAATGGAACCCTGTTTACTACTGAAAAGATTTCTGCCTCTGGGAATCGCGCTCTGGACCGCTAATAACTATGGATGTATGTTTTGCGTACTTGGTAGTTTGCCCAAATGAAGACTTGTCAGAGCATCATTTTCCTAAGCAACATGCAGTTAAAAGGTCTACACAGCAAACAAATGTCATTTGAGGTATCCTTGGGTAAAAAACACTATCTACTGAAAATTGATTAAATATTCAATTCTTTCTCGCTAGAAGACTTCTGCAGAGGCCAAGTCACCAGTGTCAGTCATCAAAATCATCAAAGATTACATACTTGACTATCGACTATTGAATGCTTGTAGAAGCTGAGAATTGTCTAAATGTACACTGGGAAACTGTTTACAGTCAGAACAAGGATTCCGCGGAATGCTATGTCGCACCTGCCTTATGCTTTCTCAGCAGTAGATACCATGGTCAGAGGAAAGTGAACACTAGGTCTGATGGATTTATGTAGACATTTGAGCAAATTGGACTAGAAAAGATGCAGTTATAGAAATATATAGGTTAAAGGTATAAAATATCAAATAATCAAGGACACCAGCTTAAGAAAACATTTATCCCATGTCTGATGTTTGTAAATGGTATAGTTAGTGAGAAATGTACTTGAATGCTCTTGTCCATATAACCATGTATGCCAGGTTGACATAAAATATCCAAAGTCAACAGAGTATGATATATAGGTCAAGGGTACAAATAATAGCAGCATCCCAGAAGAATCTTCAAGCCAGGTTTGATGATTACACCCATTGTATTTAAAGAGAAATGTAATTTTTTAAGTAAAATTTTACAAAGTCAGCACAGCATAGAATATGGGTCTAAGGTCAAAATAAGTGCAACAATACTCTAGATCAACCTAAGCAGAAACTTTCTACCAGAATTGATGACTGTAGGTATCATATAGACTGAGAGAAATGGACCAGTATATTAGGGTCAATGCAATTTTTGACGTAAAATTTTACCAAGTCAGCAGAGCATAAAATATAGGTCAAAGGTCAAAATAAAGGCAACAATACTCTAGACCATTCTAAGAAAAAACTTTATACCAGGTTTGATGATTGCAGGAATCATAGATGGAGAGAAATTGACTTAAACACTAGGGTTGACATAATTTTTTACATAAAATTTTACAAAGTCATTAGAGCAAGAAAAATAAGTCAAAGGTCAAAATAAGTGCAGTGTTTCTCGAGACCATTCTATGCAGAAACTTTATATGAGGTTTGTTGACTGTAGGTATCATAGACTGAGAATAATGGACACGAATGTCAGGGTCAACGTAATTGTTGTGGACAGACAGACGGACTGACGGACGGACAGATGGTCAGACAGAAAAGTGAACTCCTATATCGCACCTTGCTAAAGCAGGTGCGACAATAAAACCATCATCACTTAAATTTTATAAAATATTTTCTAGAAATGTGTTACGATGACACTAAAACTTTTTATATGCATTTGTTTGATGAAAACTTAATACAGTACCAAATGAAGTTTTGTTCATCATTTCAAGAACAGTAATATAAACTAGTTTTTGGAAATTTGCTAATATTTTTTACCAACATGCAAAAAGTACTGCTAAAAGATAAGTGCAACCACAGATGCACATTTCACATAGAAAATATGTTTCATATACATTTTCATAAGTGAGAGAAAATATAGGAGCACAACTGTAATTTAATGGATTAGTAAACAATCACCATGGCATGAAAAAACCTTCTCTGTTCCAGACATTATCTCTAATAATTCTGATATAATTTTGGTCATTCTACATGAGAAAACATCTTGTTGCCCTTCACTAGAACAGCCTCACTGAGGCAGTTCTAATTAAGAGCCACAACCTAATTCTACGGAAATGAATCTAATTTCCCATTGCTGAGGGGCTTCTAATGAGGGGTCTAAACACATTTTATGGACAAATATGAAAAATTATCCCAAAATTATCTTTAAATTGCTCTTTCTTCCTTCTTCTCTGATGCTTTATTGTCTATCAATATGGGATGATGATCACGTCACAGTGCTCCAGATAATGGATAACAAGGATAATTCTGAGATATCAATCAAAATGTGTGTTGTGATTATGTAAATTATCCCTTTTATCCCTTCTTATCTGGAGCACTGCATGCATAATATTCCATTTCACAGCAAGTGCAACCAGTCCTGAGTAAATACAGTGTAGTGCTAAACAGTGGGCTCTAATTGCTGGAATGAAGTGCATAAAAAACTTGAAGCCTCTACAGAATTAGAGAAAGTCAATGTTATTTTAACATTTTTATTGTAAATATCTGCTTATTTTATTCATTTGTTTATTAATGAAAGAAACAAGAGGCATTCTATTTTTTTTCCAGATTATTTGCTCTAATCATTCCCATGTTTAACTACCTCTTTCTTTGTAACATACAATGCCCTTTATATCAACATTTAATTCTAAGGCTACAAGTTTGTTTTTCTCACGCCATGGTTCAATGATATATACATGTACATGTTATTTGAACTTAGCACCTCACAGCAAAGTTGGTCTAAAGCTGTTACTAAAAGAAAGATGTCATATTATTGTTTGTATCTGGAAGCAATCACCAAATAAATTAGTACCCCTGTGCAACTCCATAGCTGATGATGAGTATTATGCCCCACCCCTAATGTATACCATAATAATTTGGGTATGTTTTTCCCATCCAGGGGCCAGTTATTCAAAACTAACAACCTTGTCATTTAATGTTTCGTTTGAATAATAATTGTTAATATCTCAAATACGCCAATCTTTTTTGTTGAAAATGTGAGAAGCTTTTGCACTGGAAAAGCTTTTCACAATTTTTTCAACAAAAATTATCAGTGTATTTGGTTTTAAAGATGTTCACTTAATGACCTCTTAACGAGCTCATTGGGCAAACAATGCTTTGAACAACTGGGCCAAGAATGACCCCAAATATCAAAACCAGTCTAGTGTAATCTTGCTATCAGATGGGCTTTTCTCTTCTACAATAATTCCCAAAAATCTAACACCCTGGAGGAAAACCATCTTACAACCAAATAAAGACAGCAATATTAATAACACGAGACCTGGCACCAGAAAAGATACAGCAAGGGTAAATAGCATAGACTCAGATCATTCTGCACATCCAGACAAATTTAACTAGCTGTCGCCATGGACTTTATTGAATATACAACTTTATTGAATATACAGAATCCATGCATTTTGCAAACGGACATGTGTCTTTCCTGTTAGAATATGTGTCATAGCTCAAACAAACTGTCAGAAATGCCTGTTATTCTTTAAACAGTTTTAACACTTTCAACCGCACTGACTATCTGGAAAAAGTTTGCCACCCATAAAAATTGTACTCTGTTTTCTTTCTATTACTCCTTTAACCTTTCCATTTAATCATCATCAGCCAAGAGAGACAACTGAGTACAGTAGCTTTAACCAATAAACACTGCATGTGTGTATCAATGCGGTGTTTACCTATCCTTTGAGTATCGAGAATGTCTCTTGCCGCCTCTCTGTAAGGTTTTAATTCTCGGTCTTCATAACCCAGATTGATCCATCTGTCTCTCATTGTGTTCTAATTATAAAACAAACCATCGTCTGTACAATATCGACAACGCTATAGGTACCTATGGCCAGAGTTTGGTTATTTTGTTTCTCGGACTTTCTCTTCCGCAACAAAATGTATGATGTATATCTATGTCCACAAGAGGACAGTCATATTAGCTTGATGTTTTTTCTTTTTTTGGGGGGACAATTTTGATTATTTTACTTATTTTACAAACAAACATCAAATGTTAGGATGAGGTGAGTATCTGATAACAGTTCTCAGACAATTTTTCTTATTTCTCCATTAAAACATACATTGCAAACCCGCGTCAGAACCAACTCGGAGAGACAGTTCTAATGAGGGGATCCCAAGTTGTTGTTTTTTCTGAGAATTAACAAAAATTATCTTAGAATTAACTTCGAATACTGGCCTTATCTCGGCCTCTTAACATGTGAGATCTCTAGAATATCTAATGGCATGAGGTGAGATATAACGAGATCCTATAACATAACATGCGTTTTGTGACAAAATAAGACAAACATTCCTCTCTTGTTTAGTCCAGTAATGGCTTGGTGAGTGTCCGAGAAACTGATGATTTTACATACTCTGGCCTACATTTTAACAGAGAAAAGGATTCAAGTTGCCTCTTTGTAGTTTGGATACAGGCACTTTCTTTTAAAGTTGCTACCGTTTCTTAGTGTCTTGCTGGTTTACCATTCTGATCAAACAGTTTTCTGCTTTTTGCACACTCTCCACTGACTAAAACTAACTAAAATGGTTTCATGCAAGTTATCTATCAGCAGAAAGCAAGTTTCTAGGCCTATTATACACAAAACTCACAGCAATAATGAGATTTTTACAGCTGCAAGAAACCAAAATCCTTTTCTCTGTCACCATACTGGAATACATCAATGATGAAAAGTAGTCCCTGCACAGCTTCAAAATCCAAAAGTGTAGGTGTATTTTAAATTTCCGAACTATCATTTTTTCAGTTAATTTTAGAACTATATCTGGCTGTAGAACGTCCCATTAAAACCTAAATTCTTGCAAACTATGGAAATTAATTTACATCAAAAAACAAACTGACTAGCCAGTATCAGTAGCTTTGAAGGTTGTAATTCCCAATAGCCCGACTTAAAGTTTGACTCTATGGATAATAAAGGTGTGCAAACTACTTCTCATGAATCAACATATATCCAGTGCTCCAGTACAGAAAAATTTTGGGACTGGTAAGTGGCCTTTTTGCCCTGTTTTATAACTCCACAAAACACATTGTTGGGCCTCATTATATAGAGGATCTTACATGAGTGCTCATGTATTATTGAATTTATCAAACGAGTTGGGGAAAAAGATAAGATGCAAGGCTTTGCCTAGCATCTAATCGGCTTTCCCCAACGAATTTAATAAATTCAATAATACAGGAGCACAAATGCAAGATTCTATTTATCATATGACACTAAAATCGCATTTTTAGCAAAATTTGCACTAAAACATCATGATTTCGCCATAAAAAAAAACGCAACGTTTTAATGGACGTCAACGTATAACGTTACGGCCTAATTTGATATTTAATCCAATAGTGGATTATTGTTTTTAATGCATGGCTTTATTACACTCTCAGATGCAACGTCATATGATAAAAATGCCTCCCTGAGGTCCAACAACACCTTTTGTAGAAAATATGGAAAACAACTGAAAAATTTCATCCCAAAATATTGACTGATCTGGAGTTCTGATATCAGTACTGCGATACTAAGCCTGAGTTTCACAGCCTGTGAGTACTTAGTGCATGACAACGAGATGAAGACATGACAGGAGTTACCTATGCGGACAGGGTTGAGCACATCTGACGGACATTCTATGTAAGGCTTTAATTCTTCATCTTCCATTCCTATATTGATCCACTTCTCTCGCATTATATTCTGTTCCCACAAAAACAATAGGGTTTGGTTAAATTACAATTAAGTGCCAAAAATGAAAATAGTTGATTTTGCAAACAGCATATATCCAGTGCTCCAGATAAGAAGGGGTAACAGAGATAATTTAGGGATAATTATCATTATTTCTCCACAAAAACATATTTTGTGACCCATCATTAGAACCGTCTCGTAGAGACCGTTCTAATGAGGGGTCACAACATATGTTTTCATTGAGAAATAAGAAAAATTATCTTTGAATTATCCTCCATACTCCCTCTTATCTGGAGCTCTGATATATCCAGATATCCAGATGAGGCATCTCATAATGAACCATCTCATCTGGATCTACACTGTTTACCCTCTAGTCGTTGAATTCTCAGTATGACACAGCTTGAATGAAACTGTTTCAAGAGTGAGACATTTCGCTGAATTAAATTTTCTTGTCTGCTTTGGCACTTTAATGATTAATAATGGTGTTGCCAAGACACTGAGGTGCTCCATATCTCAATGACCCTGCTCCAAATATGTCTAAATTCTGGTACAGAAGATACAGTGAGTTCCACATAAAGTGGAGTTTTGAGGATTATTCTAAGATAACTTTTCATATTTCACAACAAAGACGTATGATTTGACCTCTCATTACAACCATCATGGCTAGAAAGTCTAATGAGGTGTTACAACATATGCCTTTATTCAGAAATATGAACAACTACCCTGAACTATCCCTGTTACCCTTCCTTATCTGAATCACCAAAGACAGTTTACTTCACTGCTTCTCCACCAAAACCTATGTTGTGGAACTTCCTTAGAACTGCCTCACTGAGGCTGTTCTAAGGAGATCCTACAACAGATGTTTTGATGAAGAAACACTATTAATCTTGCACACCAGATAGAAAATGCCATTCTTTTCACTTGGGATAGATAATCTTATCTTACCCAGGTGTTCTTACCCAGGAATGGATAAAAATCACGAGCATTCAATGCATTTGTTGTATTGGAGGTCACCTATCTGCGTCGTCAAGTCACGTTGGCGTTTTAGATAATGATGTCACGAAGACGGCAAAAATGATGTCAGTTTATGCACGTCAGACATTAACGTAAAGAACCAAATGGCAATCGTTGAAAGCGGCCCCTTCTATCAAAATCAAATAGAAACCTCTCAAGTACCTCTCAAAATTACGCATTTTAACAAGTTCTAAAGTTAAAACAATATGTGGTGTGCAAGAAAAAGTATCTTTCATGGTGTGAGGTGTGGATAGAAAAATCCATCACTCAGGATCACTGTTCGGCATCATGAGGCTTGCATCACTCGGTATCACTGTTCGGCATCACGAGGCTTGCCTCGTGATGCCGAACAGTGATCCTCAGTGATGGATTTTTCTATCCACACCTCACACCTATGAAAATTACTTATAATCTCGTATATTTTGTTCCCAGAATTTTGCTTATCTGAAGCCCATGCCTCAATGCCTTAGCTTGACATGAGTGAAATGTTAAAAGACAATGTAGTAATTAGCATAAAAATCAGGGTCTAAAAAATGTATACTCCTGTCAATTCAACAGAGCATATATTTTGGGTGTTATGATGTATTTCATCTCCTTTATAAATACAAAGATCTGACCATTATTCTGACCCTGGCCCAGACCAGTCAGTCAATCTGTCTGACAAGAGCCCCAATTAGATCTACCAGACACTGTGCAGGCTGGTTTCATATTTGATAGTAATTGCAAAATAATTTGAATGTTGTCACATGTAATGGTAAATTATGGCAAATGTGAAAAGGACTCAAATCAGCCTGCTCATCTGTGCAGTCTTTCCTTTTTGCATATACAATCTGTAAATCCTGTTAACAGTTCCAACCCTGGCCCCAAATCAGCTCTTACATCGGTCTACACTTTGCATAATTTTTATTGGTGAGTGATGGCATTTTCTCGTAACTGTTTTAATTTCATTATTTCAGAGATAGATGGGTTAAGGTTGAAAATTCCACTCTTAAGGAACTGCTATTTTCATCTTTCCTTCCCTTCTAAATAAGGATCCACTCTAAAAGGAAAGAATATGCTCCCCTTGGAACAAATTCTTTCTTTTAACAGAGCTCTAAACAAGAGGGGTATTTGATGATAATCAAGGGATAATTTTTCTTATTTCTCATTGAAACCACATGTTGTGACCCCTCATCTGAACCGTCTCATCGAGACGGTTCAGATGAGGGGTCACAATGTATCTTTTTATGCAGAAATAACAAAAATTATCCTTAAATATCACAAAATACAACCTCTTATCTAGAGCTCTGTTTTAAGGGTAAGATCCCAGTTTGGAAGGATTACATTGTCCAGGGAAGCCAACAGGACATCACCAAAGTTGTTCCCCCTTGCAAAAAATGGCGGGAAAACATAAAGGTGTCAGCTGTCACTCAACCAATGGTGACAACATATGAGCCGCAACACAAGAAAACCAACGAAGTGGTTGTGCGCCCAGCGCAGACTCGGATCAGCCTGGGCATCCGCACAGTCTGATCAGACCCTTCGCTAAGCACTTAAAGGGTAGCTAAGGGTCTAAGCTACCTCCATGCGGACAGCAAAGACTCTGATCAGACGGGGCGGATGCCCAGACTGATCTGAGTCTACGCTGGGCGCACTACTATGTTGGTTTTGTCTTGTCGCGGCTCAATTATCCTCCCTATCACCCTGAAATACTACCAAAATCAGCTGACAGCTGCTTTTACAGTCACTCTGTTTACACTTACATAATCGTCTGTGCATAAAGCATTGAAATGCACATTAAAACAGACACAAAAGTAATGTTTTACAATCCAAAATCTATAAGCTGTATGATTTAGTTCCTCAACTGTATGCCCAATTACTGCATTTTCGTGTATAGCACATATATATGTATTGCTATGTTTCAATATGAAAACAGATAACTTACCTCTAAACTAGCTCTTTTTATTGGATTTAACACTAAAAATCTTTTTAATAAATTTTCACAGTCTGTTGACATATAAAAAGGAATTCTATATTTTCCACGTAATACCCTTTCTCTTAATTCCTGAAACAGAAATAAAATGCTGATGACTTGTGATGTTTATGGCTTTAGAAATCAACACAACATGTTACGATGTACTGCAGTTACATATTTAGAGAATTCCCCTATCGATAGTTTGAATGAACATGCCCTGGCACCATACACAAAGACAATGTGTACAAATTATAATCTGATTCAAACATGTTTTTGGACAACAGCTTCAGTCACAAAGTATTTTAAATAATAATCCTAATGTAATAGTTGTCTTATAGACAATGATCTCTTTATCACCGTGCTTTCTAAAGGCGACAGAGCCCCAATAGCCTGGTAGGTTAAGTGCTGGCCTTCTGATCTAGGGGTCCCACTTCGAGGCCCACTGCAGGTGGGAATCTTTTCGATTGTAAACAGGTTTCCATTGCACACAGCCTTTCATTATCAGTCACCCATTGTCCTGATATGAAGGAAATACTGTGAAAAGGGATGTAAAATCACAAATAAAGGTGACATATCTTGCATCTGATTAACATCTTGCAGGAATTTCATGTATGCAATATACTGTACAGGTTGCCCCTCATCCTTCACTTCTAAATTCCTTGGTTTTTCCCTGACCTTTTCCAATTTTTCCATACCCTTTTGCGGATCCAAAATTGATTTATAAACTTTACTTTAGCAGTGCTAACGGTATCAATTGAAAATTGGGAATTACTCTGTGCAATGATTATCACCAAAACTCACTCTTGAGAACAGCTAAAGCAATACCTTCATCGAAATTGTTCTTAGATAAGCTTGCAGAATTATGCTATAGTTTCCAGTATTACCAAATGTAACAAGTTTTCTTTATAAATTTTCTGAAAATACATTATTCTTTCTTTTATATTAGCTACTGTTTGGAACTTTTGCAGTTTTGTCCCACTGATACTTACTTTTAAATTTTGCCCATCAAAAGGTAATGAGCCACTGACTAGTGTATAAAGTATAACACCTAAACTCCATACATCTACTTCAGGACCATCATATTTTTTGCCTGAAAATACAATGACATGTTCAGATTACTTAAGCCGTTTTTTATCTTTTAAACACTAACATGGCTATATACATTGTAGCAAGATGTAAACTGGGTGGTGCAATCAACTTCTATAATTTATAAGAATCTAGATTTTGTATCTGAATGTAATGAAATCTTTTATTCTGCTCTTTATACAATCATTACTGTAAGGCATGTGTGAATGAACAAACTAAGATGCTCTCTGGCAATAGAAACAGGATGTGGTCAACTTAGGTGACTACAACACTTTGCACTTTATACAGGCAAGCTAACATACTACAGTCCAATTAAATCTGTTCACCAGTTTTAAGCAGTCTGTTTTAAGTTTTCCTTCAGCTATCCCCTTAAGGTGAGGTGGGAGTAATTCAGCGACACCATGTGGCAATTTCTGTCACTACGTTACGTAATGACGTCAAACGTTCCTTTTGATAAAAACAAGATGGCGTCAACGTTAGCCGCTTCTGTGATCATTTCATGGTCTGCTCACAAAATGCAAGGAGGCTATGCGCTGGGTGAAATTGAAAGGAAATATAAAGTGCCGTAGAGAAGAAACTTGTCGTAGAGAATAAATTTAAACAAGAGGCCCACGGGCCACAAAGCTCACCAGATCTCTAGCTCAAAATTGCTATCAAAATTACTGTCACATTTGTACAGGCTAATACAAAATAGACAACTACAAAGTCTAAGTCTGACAGTCTGTTGAGTTGATAACAAAATATATAACTATTTTCCATATTTTGATTGCAGTAAATGCCATTTTTCAATTTTCCCCATTATAAGTCAATGCAACTCTAAGTTGCCATAGCAACAAAACGAAAAAGCCGATTTTCATCAAAAACACAAACTTTCAACCCCCCAGCCTAAAGATACTAAAGATGAAATCTGGGCCTTATTGGCCCAGTGGCTTCTGAGGAGATAATGTTGTAAGTATTTTTTTTCCCATTATTTTTGCATTTTGGTTTCCATGACAACCAGTAAATGGAGCAGTGGGTCCAAAAACAATAAAGCTGATAGAAGACTTCTTAAGGAACATTTCTATAAAAGTTTTGTCAACATATCAGCAATGGCTAGGCAGTAAATGCCATTATTCAATTTTCCCCATTATAAGTCTATGGGAACTCTAAGTTGCCATAGCAACCAAACTAAAGGGCAGATTTTCATAAAAAACACAAACTTTCAATCCCCTAGCCTAAGGATACTACAGATGAAATCTGGGCCTTATCGGCCCAGTGGTTACAGAGGAGATGATTTCTAAGTATTTTTTTCCATTTTTTTTCATTTTGGTTTCCATGGCAACCAATAAAAGGGGCACTGGGCCAAAAAACATACAGCTGATAGAAGACTTCTCAAGGAACATTTCTATAAAAGTTCTGTGAACATATCTGCAATGGCCTGACAGAAAATGTCATTTTTCAATTTTCCCCATTATAAGTCTATGGGAACTCTAAGTTGCCATAGCAACCAAACTGAAGAGCAGATTTTCATTAAAAACACAAACTTTCAATCCCCCAGCCCAAGGATGCTACAGATGAAATTTGGGCCCAATCGGCCCAGTGGCTTCAGAGGAGATGTTGTTTAAAAGTGTTGACGGACGACGACATACGACATACGACGACGGACGACGACGACGGACACTGCCTATCCTATAAGCTCCCCCGGAGCCTTCGGCTCTGGTGAGCTAAAAAAGTATAGTTACAATTTCCGTGCGGAAGACTACTTTCGGGATAGCTGACAGTTTCTTATTAGTTTGTTAGACTGAGTTCGCAGCCGTTGAGTTGCAATAATTTTATTAGAAATTTCATACGACAAGAAAAAGAAATCGAAAGTGCCGTAGAAGAGACTGAAAAAATATAGCTAGTTTTCTGTAGGGAGAAAGCTGTTCTCTGACAGTTTCTCGCCAGTTTGTTAGAGGAAGTTCGCAGCTGTTGAGTTGCAATAATTTTATTACAAATTTTCATACGAGAACAAAGCTCCGGAAATTGAATCCAGAATCGTAAAATGAGTAGTCCGATCACTGTCTACACTAAGACCACACACTTTACAGTTAACATGGTAGCAGCCATAGACAGACGTTTACATATCACCAACATTTGAAGTACTAATCAGCAAAAGTTATGCCAAATTTCAGTTGTATTAAACTTTTTTGACTGTCCGTAACATTTGAAAAACGCCAGGCAGCCTTATCAACGTCTCGATGTAATATCATCAGAATCTTTTATCGATGCTGATACGATAATTCAACGATCTTTACTGTCAATAAGCTAAAACATTGTGGTTGTGGCGTTTCTTTTTTCTTGCCTTTCTTTCACTTTTCTGTCTTTCATTTCTTCTTTCTGTCTCAAGTGTATATCAAAGAATCGTTTTATTCTATCTCCAAGACACTAAAGTGAATCCAAGCTGCTTATCATTTTACAGAGAGAGAGAGAGAGAGAGAGAGATAGAGATAGAGAGAGAAGTGGGGGGGGGGGCGTTGGAACCGCTAGGCTATAGTGCAGAATATTATAGGTTCTTTCTCAGGTCGGAAAACGACTCGCTTACACTGTACAAACCACAAGTGGACAAGGGAATTGTTCAAATGTCATAACACCTGATAGCCCGCCCTAAGGTTATTGCTTCTGAGATTCTGAGAGTTTGTCAACTTGGGTAAGCGTCAACTGTATGGGAGGGCATAATGGCAATGTATTCCATTTTTTTAAATATTAAAAATAGTTAGTTAAGACGGCTTATGCAGAGACTGAGAGAAAAGTATTACATCTGCCTTCATCCTGCACTTTCTCGACGATGACAATCATGTGTGGTGAAAGTCCCAGACAAATTTTGCCGGTAGCTTACAAAAAGCAATAGTTGATGTGTGGCGCGAAAAGTTAAGTAACGTTAACGTCACCATGCGCAAGGCTAATAATTCAGTCTATAGAGACGGCAAGCCGGGCATTTTATGCACATTAGCTTGGAAGTTAGTTCGGCAACCTACTATTTTTATTGCTTTATTGTAAACTTCTATTATTTGGTCATACTGTGTTAGTTTTTGAAGAAAAAAATGTGTTTTGTTTTCTCAGAATGGAGGTTTTTATCCAAGAGTGACGAGCAAAAAAAGTGCGTTTTTCATAGAATGCCATTATGACGTCCGGTCGAAAAAGTGGAACAAGAATTCCGCGGAATGCAGTGTCTTGCCTGCTGGTGCTTTGTCACAAAACAGAGCTAAATCAGCAAAGATGTATGCATGAAGTTTCTTGGCTCTAGCCCTTACAGTTTCTGAGAAACAGACCTGAATGCAAAAACTTGACAAAACATTGCAAAGTCAGTCAACCGTAAAATTTTGGTAAAGACTCAATATTGATGATAACTTTGAGTTCTCCTCTTCCAGACGAATGCTTGACCCAAGTTTCATGGCTCTAGCCCTTATATTTCTGAGAAACAGACCTAAACGCAAAAACTTGACAAAAAATTGCAAAGTCAGTCAACCATAAAATGTAGGTCAAGACTCAATATTGATGATGGCTTTGAGAATTACTCTTCCAGATGTACGCATGAACCAAGTTTCATGGCTCTAGCCCTTATAGTTTCTGAGAAACACTCCTAAACACAAAAAATTGCAAAGTCGCTCTATCGTAAAATGTAGGTCAAGACTCAATATTGATGATGGTTTTGAGATTTACTCTTCCAGATGTACGCATGAACCAAGTGTAATGGCCTTAGCCCTTTTAGTTTCAGAGAAAATGACCTAAATCCGAAAACCCGACAAAAAATTGCCAAGTCAGTCAACCATAAAATATAGGTCATTACTCAATATTGATGATGGCTTTGAGATCTACTCTTCCAGATGTACCTATGTACCGAGTTTCATGGCTCTAGCCCGTGTTTTTCTGAGAAAATGACCTAAACGCAAAAACTCGACAAAAATTGCAGAGTCAGTCAACCGTAAAATGTAGGTCAAGACTCAACAATGATGACTGCTTTCAGCTGTACTCTTCCAGATGTATGCATGAACCAAGTTTCATGGCTTTAGCCCTTACAGTTTCTGAGAAAATGACCTAAACGCAAAAACTCGACAAAAAATTGCAAAGTCAGTCAACCGTGAAATGTAGGTCAAGACTCAACATTGATGATGGCTTTCAGCTGTACTCTTCCAGATGTATGCATGACCCAAGTTTCATGGCTTTTGCCCTTACAGTTTCTGAGAAAATGACCTAAACGCAAAAACTCGACAAAAAATTGCAAAGTCAGTCAACCGTGAAATGTAGGTCAAGACTCAACATTGATGATGGCTTTCAGCTGTACTCTTCCAGATGTATTCATGATCCAAGTTTCATGGCTCTAGCCCATATAGTTTCTGAGAAAATGACCTAAACGCAAAAACTCGACAAAAGTTTACGCCGACGCCGCTGACGACAACACCGGAAAAGCAATACATATGTCAGACAAAAACTGACGTTTTCGAGGTCCGATATCTTGAAAATGGCATCGGCAACCCCCCTTTTTTATTACAATTTCCGAAAGAGGGACTGAAAATGTACTATTTAAGGAAGTATGAATAAAATCATGTGTTTTGTCAATTACTCCCACCTCACCTTAATTCAGGTTTGACTGTAAAATGAATCCTGTAGAAGGTGGCTACTTTTGGAAAGCAACCCTTGTTGTCAAGGTGAATTGGTACATTTTTATGAGAAGAAACTGCCATTTTCACTTTTGCCTCTCTTCTAAAACGAGATCAGCTCTTTTAATGAATTGTTTCTAGTGGAACAAATTCTTGAAAGAATTTGTTCCCCTAGAGGCAATTCTTTCCTGAAAGAATTTGTTCCCCTTGAAATTGAAACAATTTTCTCTAAGATACCTTTTTAGGAAGGTTTCACTATCTAGGGAGACAATCAAAAATCATAATGCAGAAGTTGTCTCCCTTGAAAAATGGCAGCAAAAGTGTGGTGATGTACCCATACACCTTCAACACAGATGGCCACATAAGAGGTGACCCAATTAAACTTTAACCTATCCACACACTCAACTTACCCTGAAATAGTTCTGGAGCTGCATAGGGGGGACTACCACAGAAAGTATCTAATTTGTTCCCTGGTACAAATTCATTACTGAACCCAAAGTCCGCTATCTTAATATTCATATCGGCATCTAACAATAAATTTTCTGCCTGCAAAGAAAATACATTAAATCTATTACAGTTAGTACAGTTATTACCCTATACATTGTGACGTCTTTTACCAATTACTGACCATACTTGTTTGGTTATAAAACTGTTTTTTTCCTCCAAAACAACCCCAGAATTATAGACCTGTCTTCTAAGACTGTTATAGAATTTTGGGATTGTTTTGAAAGGAAAAATAGCCATCAGAGGAGATGGCAAATCCCCCGACCGAAGACCCCAATGGGCCTTGGTAAAAAGGGTGCACTTCAAAACACATATTAGTAATATATTGTCGTTCTTTTATGCTTCTGATTGACATTAACTGTTAACAGATGCATGATTATCTAACACTCAGACTAAAACAGTATGCTTGACTGCTAAAAAGAGGTAATGTCTCAAACAGCCTCCATAAACACAAATGTATAGCATACGATACATTCAACTTTCCAAATGTGTAAATAACTTCTAAAGTACGAGTCCTACAAACCTAATTTTGAGCTCTCTAGTAAGTGAATTTGGACAAAGAATCCAAATCTGGAAAAAAAAAAAATTTGGGGGGGGGGGGGGGGGGCACGGGAATGTGGAGGGGTCAGAGAGAGTTAGGAACACTGATAAGATATCACAGCATGACCATCAATATTCTAAAAGGTACACGGTTATTCAAATTCTGGAGCTGCCAGGGTTATACAGTTATGGAGCAGAGACTCAAACAGCAGCTCAAACTACCAAAGGGAAATAACTCACAAAGTATAAAAGCAAGAGTTATCATTCATGTATGAGACAAATTGTCATGACCGTTCTGCATATCTGTGAAGTATCATGAGAATATTTCAAAAGGTATTCAAGCTATGGTGCGGACACCTAAAATCATCAAAGGGAAATAACACCAAAAGTAAACAAGCAAGAGTTGTCATTCTTGTTCGCGACACATCATCATGAACTGTTCTATATATCTGTGAAGTATCATGACAATATTCCAAAAGGTATTCAAGTTATAGAGCGTACACGAAATCACACCTAAAACCATCAAGGGGAAATAACTCAAAAAGTAAGAAAGCAAGAGTTGTCATTCTTGTTCGCGACACATCGTCATGACCTGTTCTACATATCTGTGAAGTATCATGAAAATATTCCAAAAGGTATTCAAGTTATAGAGCGGACACGATATCATACCTAAAGTGATCAAGGGGAAATAACTCAAAAAGTATGAAAGCAAGAGTTGTCATTCTTGTTTGCGACACACCGTCATGACCTGTTCTACATATCTGTGAAGTATCATGAGAATATTCCAAAGGGTATTGAAGTTATAGAGTGGACACGAATCTGCCCAAAAAATCACACCTAAAACTATCAAGAAGAAATAACTCAAAAAGTAAGAAAGCAAGAGTTGTCATTCTTGTTCGCGACACATCGTCATGACCTGTTCTACATTTCTGTGAAGTGTCATGAAAATATTCCAAAGGGTATTCAAGTTACAGAGCGGACACGAATCTGCCAAAAAATCACCAAAGGGGAGATAATTCAAAAAGTACAATTGCAAGAGTTACCATTCTTGTACGCGACACATCGTCATGACCTGTTCTACATAACTGTGAAGTATCATGAAAATATTCCAAAGGGTATTCTAGTTATAGAGCGGACACGAATCTGTCCAAAAAATCACACCTAAAACTATCAAGGGGAAATAACTCAAAAAGTAAGAAAGCAAGAGTTGTCATTCTTGTTCGCGACACATCGTCATGACCTGTTCTACATTTCTGTGAAGTACATGAAAATATTCCAAAGGGTATTCAAGTTACAGAGCGGACACGAATCTGCCAAAAAAATCACCAAAGGGGAGATAATTCAAAAAGTACAATTGCAAGAGTTACCATTCTTGTACGCGACACATCGTCATGACCTGTTCTACATAACTGTGAAGTATCATGAAAATATTCCAAAGGGTATTCAAGATATAGAGCGGACAAGAAAATGTTTACGGACGGACCGACGGACGGCGGACGGACGCCAGGCTCATCGCTATATCCCCCGAACCTTTCGGTCGGGGGATAAAAACTCCATATGATAGGAGAATTACATAAGACTGGTTTAGATATTAGGGTTCATTCTAGAAGAGGAAAATCCAGTCTAACATTGAAATAATTACAGCAGTTAGCCTAAAATTTTAACAAACTGAATTTACTATCCAGCAATTTGTCAAATATTGTTAGCAGAGTAGCAAACAGTGCTAACCATTGCAGCAGTATAATCTGGGTCAGACCCGGATCCAGAGCACCACATACTGGTGGGGCTCTGGATAACTGATGTATGTGTGTGTGTGCAGGAGAGCGGTGGGGGTGGCTGCTTGAAAATATACAACATAATTATAATGTCCTCCTTTTTGCCTCGAACATGCCTGAACATATATTTAATCTAATCAAACCCAGGTGGCGGGGCTGAAGCCCAAAGCCCACCCCCTGGATCCGGGGCTGTGGGTCCATAATGTTTGCATATACATTCAGTGCTGGTAACGGCCAGTGGCCCAGTAGCAAATGCGCCTAAATTTTGTCTGGGGCCACCAAAAATCTTCAAATTATGAACTTTAGTGGCTCAAATTTTTCTGTCTGGCAATAATAAATGCATTGGATATTTAGTGAGTGGATAATTTGGGCCACCGAAAATTTGGCCTCCTAAACTTTTGGGCCACCACATTAATCTTGGGAGTGTCCAGCACTGTACATTGTGTCCCAATATTTAGGATCATTATGGTAAATCTGTTACACAAATCTTCAAGGTGAACAAGAAAATCTATGAAAGGACCGGCTGGAATGGAGAAACAGTCTCTCCATGGGGGAAAAAACACAAGTTTGCATGAGCATATAGTTGGCATGAGCATACAGTAAAGAGTCTGACAAAGCATCATGGCTTTTGGTATTCAATGTACAGCTTTACATGGCCCATATACTGTGTGGACAAACTTGAAGATCCTTAGTAATCAGTGCCCCATATAGGAAGGGGTAACCTTATTTTTCCTTATATGCATATGTTGTGACCTCTAATTAGAACTGTGAGTTCTAATGAGGAGTCACAACGTATGTTTCTGAGAAATCAGAAACATTATCTCTGAATTATCCTTGTTACCACTTCTTATCTGGAGCTCTGTAATCCTAGCCAGACTTAGTAGATAACCTACACTGGTCTTGGCATTTGCTGTTGGTATTGGCCCTTTTTTCTTTTCCTTCCCCCGCTTCCCTTCCTCTGTGTAGCTAACTACTGAACTATATGACCAGTCTTTAGTATTGCTGGATTCAAAATTTTATAGGCAAAAAGGGCATATAGATCAAACAACACAGACATGCCTGTTGATCTGAGTCTTCCTGGTTGCACAAGCCCTTTTCACATATTCCTTGGGACCAATCAGCTTCTGGTGCTAACAGGACAGATGGATGACATGCCATTTGATGTCCTTTTCAACAGCATTTGTCAATTCAGGACGATGGGAGGGTGATGATGAAAGGCTGTATGGGATGGAGCCCCAATTACAGTTTGAGAGGTTTCTGCTGATGGGAACTGAACCCGGAACCACCAGATCAGCATGCCAGTGCTTAACCCAATGAGCTACCAAGACTTCTGGAAGATCATGAGCAAATGGCATGAATGTATGGTCTAAACTGAGTCTTCCCTGAATTACAGGCTTTTATATAAAAGCACTATATCCTCAAATATTATTCAAGACCAACAGCATGTTACTTATTAATTTATCAAGAATCTTCAATAGCAACACTTTTACTGCAGTTATTTCAGGGCTGCAAATAGCCAAAATTCTGGGGCCGTATTCATAAAACGACTTAAGTGGTTGCTATGCTGTTGCTAAGGCTTAATTTCTTTGAAGGAGATTCCCTACAACTATGGAATTTGTTCTGGAGGAACAGTCTGAAAAGACTGTTCCTCCAGAGCAAATTTCACAGTTGTTAGGAATCTCCTTAACATAAATTCAGCCTTAGCAACAGCATAGCAACCACTTAAGTTGTTTTATAAATACGGCCCCTGGGGATTAAAAATGACAAAGACCTATAGGAGATTCTTTTCACTATTTGAGCATCATCCATAAACAGTAGCCCCTCTTAAGAGCCACTGTGGAAAGATAACTGCAGTAGGAGTGGCTTCTGAAAAGAAGTAGTTTGAATCACCCTTCTTTTTACTGCTGATGAACACCTAAGCCAGATGCTTTGTTTTGACAACAGTTCATGCTCAATCTTTAGCCTGGATTTGAGGTTATAAAACTTGAGAATAATCTCAAACTCCAAATAAAGCACACTGATTGGCTGCTTCCGAGCATGTGCTCGGAAGCAGGCAATCAGTGTGTTTTATTTTGAGTTTGAGAATGTACTCAAGACAAACTTCCCAGAATTATCCCCAGTTTCAGAAATCCCCAAGACATGCAGGCTAATCTGAATCTCTGCCTTCTCTGATACCCTAAGCTCTCTTCTGTTTGTTAATAGCTATTTCTGTTATATAAGGAAATGACTACTCAGCCAGACTATGTATGTTTTATAAAACATCTTCTATATCCTTCTACAAAATCTAATCAACTTCCATCACTTATTTAAGACACTGGGTCACACAAGTATACCAAACTTTGTATATTAAGGCAGACATGGCTGTCACAGCAAGCACTGTATAAGTAGATCAAACTGCTCTACCAGATCCATCTCATCAGAGCTTGTAAATAGCTTTAGAAAACCTTTCCTGACTTGTCCAGACTTTTTATTAAAGTTTGGTGTTGTCTCATTATTTATAGTTACCTCAGTGTCTCTATATGTACATTCCAGACCGTGTGTGGAAGCTTTATTTGGCTATAAGAAAGGACAGGGTGGAGTGGGGTAACAGGGTCTGTGTCCAAAATGACCTCAAATAGGTTAAGTTTTGTATAACTCACCCTGTGGGTAAGTATTGGGATACTTAAAATAATAAGTTTTCAAATTATTTTGGGGTTTTCCAATTGGTAATTCTGCTTTAAGATGTTTGTTTTTCCCTTTTGCAACAATCCAAAAGCTCTAGATCAATCTTATTAGACACACTAGATTTTGTTGTTTTATTAATAGGAGGGGGTGCTGGGAGGAATTCTCTTATAGCTAAATAAGTATGGTACTGTTGTTGTACACATGAAATGTTCTGTTAAGACCCTGACCATGTGCATGCTAGTCCTCGAGTTTTCACTGTCTGCAGCCTCATTCTGAGCCTCATATTTTTTACTTTTGAAAAGGAAATTGACACAGACTGTTGCTTATTCAATCAAGAAAGTATGCTCTGATGGTAATAACAGTGAAAATCTCGTAAGTAAATGAGCCTATTCACTGGAAAGTGTTCCTTTAGCTTTCGATTAGTGCCTGAGGAAACATATATGAGCAGTGACACAACAAAACCAACAAGCAAATTCAGTGAATTTATATCCCCCGCCGTTGTGGCACCGATTTCTTTATGAGTTATTTTAAGTTTCATAAAATTTTGTTCACTTGTTATCTCACATTGATTCAAGGGCAATAACTCATGCACTAGTGATGCCATTCTGATAGAACGTTATGTGCATATCCACGTTATGGTGATACATATTCACTTTAAATTTCATGCAGTTTTGGTAATTGGTTACTTAGTTATGGCACATTTCATTGATTTTAAGTCAGTTAAAGGGAGATAACTCATGCATTAATGAAGGCAGTCTGACGAAACTTCATGTGGATCAGCGTGTTATAGTGTCATATACTTACTTTAAGTTTCATGCTATTCCGTCCAGTGGTTACTTAGTTAAGGCTCCTTTAATTGATTTTAAGTCAATTAAAGGGAGATAACTCATGCATTACTGAAGCCAGTCTGATGAAACTTCATGTGCCGCAGCGCATTATAGTGATATATATTTGTTGTAAGTTTCATGAAATTCTGTCCAGTGGTTACCTAGTTATGGCTCATTTCACTGATTTTAAGTCAATTAAAGGGGGATAACTCATCCATTACTGAAGCCAGTCTAATGAAACTTCATGTGCCGCAGCGCATTATAGTGGTATATATTTATTTTAAGTTTCATGAAATTCCGTCCAGTGGTTACCTAGTTATGGCTCCGGACGGACGGACGGAAGGACGGACGGATGGAAGGAAGGACGGACAGAAGGACGGACAGACAGACGGATGGACGGACATGGAGAAAACTATATCCCTCCGCCTTCGGCGGGGGATAACAAAGTGGCCTGTGCACCCAGCAAAGACTCAGACAGCCTAGCCATCCCCCTACAGTTTGATCAGTCTTCGCTGTCCGCATGGGACTTAGCTACCCTTTAAGCGCACTGCAAAGACTGATCAGACTGGGCAGATGCCCAGTCTGATCCAAGTCTTTGCTGGGTGCATGTGTCACTTTGTTGGTTTTGTTGTGTCATGACTCATAAACACACAAAGCTACAAGATGGGATGGAGCTGAGATGACAATTCTGGGATAATTTTGGGGTATTCTCCACACAAACATCTGCTGTAGTCCCTTATTACAACATGATCAAAGCAGTTCTAGTGCAAGGTCACAACACACATTTTCATACACACTAAAACAGCTATCCCTTTTCATAAGCCAAATCCTTACCTAGATGTATCTGCTTCCATTTTCATGTACAAAATTTTAATACACTCTAGAACTGCAGAACTACATGCACTGCAATGTGTTTACAAGTTGCACATAAAGGCAACTTTTCTCTAGACATTTCTCCAATAGATATTTGCTTTTTCCAGATGGGTATGAAATAACTTTTAAATGGATCACATAATAATATCAGGAAGTGTTACATATGAAGCATCTGCCATTCCAACATGCACCAAAATTTGGAGGAAACTTTCTTTTCTCCTAGTTTTTCTATACAAATGTAACGTGAAAACTCATTAGAACTGAATTTGCTAGGCTTGCTACCAACTTCTCATTACATACACTTTACTGTCTTAGTAAAATGAGAAAATTAGCCTCAATTTTTAGCCACAAAAGTTTGGCTACACATATGTGGCTCTGTAGCAGTAAGCATTACCGGCTGCCTTTGTTTTATCATATTACAGCTGACTTAATCATAACCTCATCATTTCCCTAAGGATGACATAAGCTTGCTACTCCCATGTAAAAGTATCAGTTTCCTTTTCAGTGAAAAAAATATTAAATACTGACAAATTTTGATGAGGAACCAGAATGAGGGCTTTAAACAACAATATTTCTGTGATAAATTTGCTTATTTATGCATGGAAGCAAACTTAATTTAACCATTCTCTGTCATGGACATTCTAAGGTCATCATCAACAAAACTCAATAAATTTGATGACATATCTGACATGTTTTTTTTTTGTTAAACTTTTAAGTCCACCTGAAAAGGTTTCATGGCCCCCCTACTAGCATGTTTAGGTAATTCTTATTGTAGGTCAACATATCAGGTGTAGGTCTACAATGTCAGGAAGTTATCACTGAACACTCCCCTCATTTTTTGCTGTGCAAAAGCTCCTCACAACTTTTTTCAGCAAACAATGGCAGTGTTTCTGTCCACAACTGCATTTGAAAATGTAGCTTCTTGTTAACTAAGGACATTGTTAGTTTTGAACAGCCGGGCCGTGGTCAATGACAATTATATGAACAAGTCTTACCAGAGCTCTAGATAAAAGGGAGTATTTGGTGATAATAAGGGATAATTTTTGATAATCCTGCATTAAAACCTATGTTGTGACCCCTCATCGGAACCGTCTCGATGAGACGGTTCAGATGAGGGGTCATAACATATGGTTTCAATGAGAAATAAAGAAAATTATCCATCAATTATCATCAAATACCCCTCTTATCTAGAGCTCTGAGTCTTACCTTTAAATCTCTATGCACTATATTTTTTTGATGACAATACTGTACAGCAGATATAATCTGAAAATAGATATAACACAAAATGTTATCATACCATAACATTAACACAGGCAAGTCTAAGTTTGCATATACCCATTATGATATGTTTTCTCATGGGGCTGCTAATATTACAACCACAACCCAAAACTTGCACTGACACCCTATATATTTGACTATACATGTATATACCGGTAGATCAGTTGCATACTGGCATTTATCATATGTCTGATCAGGGTTCACACTGTTTGCCATTCCATCTACATCTTTTGATCACATAACTGCATTTTAAATCCAATGTTTTTAATTTCGCGGTAGATGCCTTTGCAAACAGAACTAGAAACACGGTAACTAAAAGGGCCCCGCCTTTATGACACTATTGATGACATTTAAGTCGTATGTGCCCGACTAGAAATAACAATACCAGCCTTCTATTATCATGTTGTTCCTTCATATTAAATATGTTGTTTGAAATTAAGCCTCTGGCAGTGTCATTAAGATATGGGCAAAATACACAATTATGATTGATAAAAGCATGTGCAACAACTCTGTGAGGCAGGAAACTGATGTTACCATTCTTGCATTCTGCACACCTTCAGATCATCTAATGATGCTTTATATTTGTACCAAGTTTTATAAAAAATATCTTCAAAGGCTTTAAAGTTATACAGCGGACAAGATTTCCATACCTAAAATAACAAAGGGAAGGTGTAGTTATGGTTCTTTTTCTCTGCACATTGTCTGATGATGTTTATATTTGTACCAAGTTTTGTGAAAATATCTTAAACAGTTTCATAGTTAGAGAGCAAACACGTTTTCTAGATGGTAAACTAGCAAGGGGAAAAATTCTATAAAAATGAAGATGGAGTTACAGTTCTTATTCTCTGCACATTGTCTGATGATGCTCTATATTATGTACAAGTTTTATGAAAATATCATTGGTGGTTTTAAAGCTATAGAGTGTACCTGATTTCTATATTTAAAATAACAAAGGGGCATAATTCAGTAAAAAATGTAAACAGAGTTAGGATTCTTGTTCTCTGCTCATCGTCTGATGATGCTTAACATTTGTACCAAGTCTAGTGAAAATATCTCTAACCGTTTCAGAGTTAAAGAGCGGACAAGATTTCTGTACTCAAAATTACAAATGGGCATAATTCAGTAAATAATGTAGCCAGAGTTATGGTTCTTGTTCTCCGCTAATCGTCTGATGATGCTTTACATTTGTACCAAGTCTCATGAAAATATCTCTAACTGTTTCAGAGTTATGAACCGCACACAATTTCTGTACTCAAAATTACAAAGGGGCATAATTCAGTATATAGTGTGGGCAGAGTTATGGTTTTTGTACTCTGCATATTGACTGATGATGCTTTACATTTGTACCAAGTCTCGAGAAAATATCTTAAAAGGTTTCAGAGTTATAGAGGGGACACAATTTCTGCACTCAAAATTTCAAAGGGGCATAATTCAGTAAAAATTGTAGGCAGAGTTATGGTTTGTGTTCTCTGCACATCGTCTGATGATGCTTCACATTTGTACCAAGTCTCGTGAAAATATCTTTAATGATTTCAGAGTTATGGAGCCGACACGATTTCTGTACTCAAAATTTCAAAGGGGCGTAATTCAGTAAAATTTGTAGACAGAGTTATGCTTCTTATTTTCTGCACTTCGTCTGATGAAGCTTTACATTTGTACCAAGTTCGTGAAAATATCTCTAACGGTTTCATAGTTATGGAGGGGACACGATTTCTGTACTCAAAATTTCAAAGGGGCATAATTCAGTAAAAACTGTAGGCAGAGTTATGGTTCTTGTTCTCTGCACATCGTCTGATGATGCTTTACATTTGTACCAAGTCTAATGAAAATGTCTTTAACGGTTTCAGAGTTATGGAGCAGACATGATTTCTGTACTCAAAATTTCAAAGGGGCATAATTCAATAAAAATTGTTGGCAGAGTTATGGTTCATGTTCTCTGCACATCATCTGATGATGCTTTACAGTTGTACCAAGTCTTGAGAAAATATCTTTATCTGTTTCAGAGTTATGGAGCTGACACGATTTCTGTACTCAAAATTTCAAAGGGGCATAATTCAGTAAAAATTGTAGGCAGAGTTATGGTTCTTGTTCTCTGCACATCGTCTGATGATGCTTTACATTTGTACCAAGTCTCGAAAAAATAACTTTAACGGTTTCAGAGTTATGGAGCGGACACGATTTCTGTACTCAAAATTTCAAAGGGGCATAATTCAGTAAAAAATTGTAGGCAGAGTTATAATTCTTGTTCTCTGCACATTGTCTGATGATGCTTTACATTTGTACCAAGTCTCGAGAAAATATCTTTAACGGTTTCAGAGTTATGGAGCAGACACGATTTCTGTACTCGAAATTTCAAAGGGGCATAATTCAGTAAATAATGTAGCCAGAGTTATGGTTCTTGTTCTCTGCACATCGTCTGATGATGCTTTACATTTGTACCAAGTCTCGAGAAAATATCTTTAACGGTTTCAGAGTTATGGAGCGGACACGATTTCTGTACTCAAAATTTCAAAGGGGCATAATTCAGTAAAAATTGTAGGCAGAGTTATGGTTCTTTTCTCTGCATATCGTCTGATGATGCTTTACATTTGTACCAAATCTCGAGAAAATATCTTTAACGGTTTCAAAGTTATGGAGCGGACACGATTTCTGTACTCAAAATTTCAAAGGGGCATAATTCAGTAAAAATTGTAGGCAGAGTTATGGTTCTTGTTCTCTGCACATCGTCTGATGATGCTTTACATTTGTATCAAGTCTCATGAAAATATCTCTAACGGTTTCAGAGTTATTGAGCGGACACGAAATGATGACGGACGGACAGACGGACTGACAGACAGACAGACGGACGGACAAGGTGATTACTATAGGGCCTCCGCAGACTTCGTCTGGCGGGGCCCTAATTAAGCCTGATGAGGCTGCTCATACTGAGCCACCTGAATCAAATCTACACTCCTTGCCTTCTAATCTTTTAATTCTCAATATGATATAGCTTAGACATTAGTTTTTTTTTGGCAACTGAAATTTGGCACTTTAACGGTTAATGATACCACTTGTAAGCTCCATCAACAGTGCCTTGTTTTTCATACTAAAAGTGATTTTATGCCTGCAAATGACAAAATGTAAAGTCAGGACACACTGGAGAAATATTAATGTAGATGAACCACTTGGAGATGAGGAATATAGGCAATAACTGCGAATCACAATTTCAATAAATCTCACTGACACAGGTTAACACTTAAAGCACCAAAAAAAAAAAAAAATGAAAACAGCTAAATTTGCAAACAGTGTAGATCCAGATGAGGTGGGTCATAATGAGCCACCTCATCTGGATCTACACTGTTTGCTCTCTATTCTATGAATTCTCAGTATGATGTAGCTTCAACAAAACTTTTGCATATAAATTATGCTGTCTGCATTTTTTGGTGCTTTAAGGGTTTAGATAGAGGCAGTTCTAAAGTTTATGCTAATTTTGCATAGAAAGTATGTTGTGACACCTCACTGAGGCAGTCCTAATATGGGGGTCACAATGTATTGCTTGGTGAGGAACTACAAAGAATTATTCACTTAAGTAACATCAAAAACACTCTGTATCCGCAGCTCAATACTAAGTGCCTGAAAAGAAAAGGCCAGACATGCCTGTCTCAAAACAGTATAGACTAAAACCAGCCTATGCATCTATGCCATCTGGTCAGGGTGGCTTTTGCCATTTGCACAAATAATGAAAGAGCTCTGAAGAACCAACAGGTACAATGTGAAGTCTCTGATTAAGCTGAAAGGCTACACAACCTGACCTGAGTGTGTTACTGGCATAACTAACTATTAAGGGCCTTTTATGCATGTTGCATCTCCAATCTAAACATCAATATGATACAGCCTTAAACTCCCAGTGAAGTGGGTGATTGTATTGATGAAAGAATCAGCTGTTTTGTATAAAGAGAATCAATGTTGGATCAAGGAACTGCTGTCTAAGACACAACTCCACCAGAACTCTAGCTGTTTGAGTTAATGCAAGATAAATTAACATGCATAAGTGATCTTTATGGCACTAGAATAGTGACAACTCAGATCAGCCAGAGCTCCAGATAAGAGGGGGCATTGAGGATAATTCAAAGATAATTTTTCTTATTTCTCAACAAAAACATATGTTGTGACCCCTCATTAGAACCGTCTCAACGAGACGGTTCTGGTGATGGGTTACAATATATGTTTTTGTGGAGAAATATGGCTAATTATCCCAAAATTATCTCTGTTACCCCTTCTTATCTGGAGCACTGGATCAGCCTCTGCATCCCTGCATTTCAGCTAGAACCTTCACTTTCCACCTACAGTTTCCCATGTAAAGCTCCTGCCAGACTGCCCTGCTGTTCACATAGATGTGTCTCAGCTCTATTTAAATGTTTTATATAACTGACATTTTCATATTCCATCATGCACTGTCCTGAGAAAAGGTGTGTAGCTGTATGAGCGAACAGCAAATATTCAGAATAGCCTATGCATCCGTGCATGCTGTGTTTTTTCTTATTTCTGCCTTCATATAATGTATGTTGCACCTCAATAAAACTGCCATGACACGGTGACTAATTAGATGCAATATATATGATTGGAGTCCCGTGAAACATATCTTAAGCCAGGTGTGTAAAGTAAAAACTCGAATCAGCCTGTATGTTTGCCCAATCTAAACCAAGTCTTCACATGTAACATTTTAGATTCCCCAAGATTTGTTGATTGTAAATTTTCCAGGATTTGTTGATTGTATATATGAAAAGCAAGCACTCAGATCAGCCTGCACTTAAGGGCACTTTCCTGATCACACTGGCTGTAAGGTACCATTTCATACAATGCCAAGCATATGTTTTCAGACACAGAAATAAGAAACATTAAAAAAGAGTTATCATCATAAACACACCTTATCAGGCAGCTTACAACATGTTCTACTGATATTAAAACTTAAGTTACATGATTCCATTCAAGCACCTGGCATATAACACGTTTTCGTTTATAGCGTTTTCGGCGCGAAATAGCCCTTTTTGGTGCTGATGTGCCGTAAAACCCATGTCACTCACTCACTCCAAGCACCTGTCGTTACCTAATGACCAATGTGCTACTGGAAAAAATACTATATGAGCCGCAACATAACAAACAGAGCTCTAGATAAGAGGGGTATTTGATGATAATTGAGAGATAATTTTTCTTAGTTCTCATTGAAACCATATGTTGTGACCCCTCATCTGAACCGTCTCATTGAGACGGTTCAGATGAGGTGTCACAACATATGTTTTTATGCAGAAATAACAAAAATTATCCTTAATTATCACCAAATACTCCAGCTTATCTAAAGCTCTGACAAAACAAGCTCAGTGCCATGTGCGCTCAGCCAAGATTCAGATCAGCCTGAGCATCTACCCAGTCTGACCAGTCTTTGCTGTTCACTTATAGTTACCTAAGGGTCTAGGCTATCTCCATGCCAACAGCAAAAACTCAAATCAGACTGGGCAGATGCCCAGGCTGAGCTGAGTCTTTGCTGGGAACACATGCTCCTTTGTTGGCTTTGTCATGTCACAGTTCATATTATGTCTAATCAGTCTATGATGTAAGATATGACATTCAAAGTTTACATAATTGAACAATATCCTCCACAGATACAATTAGCTATGTTCTTCCAAGGGAACTTTGACCCTCAGTAGGTCCATACAAGATAGATTTTGTTGTTGTTCAGGAATTCTGATTATTTCTGTTCATTCTGACATTACATAGCTCATATTTTAATATTTACATTATCAGTACAATGCTCTCTGTTAACCCAATTAAGTGATGCTGGAGTCAATGTTGTTTACAAGTCAATAATTACATTGTGCCACGTGCTTTTGAGTGACAGCTCATCTCACAAACTAGCACATGAAATCTGCAACATGCCATGTACGTGAATGGCTGGTAAACATTGAGTGACAGCTCGCTACGCCTACTTGCACATGAAATCTACAGCAGGAGGTGGAATTTACTGGTAGGCAGTGACAATGCGGCTGTTCCAAACTTTTGCAAAAATTCGGCAGGTAATGTTTTTAAAACGATTCTTAGTATATATGTATATCTTATTTTTGTTTATCTTTTTTTATTGACCAAAAGCATGGTTTAATAATATAAAAATAAGGAACGAATGTTATTTTTTAAACGTTTACTGAAGTAAACTACATCGGGTCACGAGCAAAGTTTATGTAAGCCCCTTTGCTTGTGACCCGATGTAGTTTATACTTCAGTAAACGTTTAAAAAAATAACATTCATTCCTTAATAATCAACATGCTACATTATCTCGAGCTCTAGCCTAAAACTTTAGACTAATCTGGAACTCTGTACAATTCCTCAATATTGTTCAGAAGTCTGCTAAGAACTCCAGCCAGTTTTTCAATCTTCTGCTCTTTTGAAGGTTAATTTAATATGAGTGAGATCGGGTTTCGCCGACACATTTGCAATTATTTTTCTTATTTCTTTATAAACACCTATACTGAGCTCATCATAAGAACCAGCTCAAACGTAAGTTTTACATATAACCACAAGTAATTATCCTCAAATAGCCATCAAAATTCATTCTATCTGGGGCTGTGGAAAAAGTCAAGTATCTAGGAGACCCACATCACTGCGGAACTGATTTTGGTCTTAAGTAGTGTCTAAAGAATCTAGCAATCAATCTGGCTTGTCAATTATAGAATTTTTGATAAACCTGCAATCAATATCTCACAGTGTGAAATAGCTCCCACAGTAGATTTGTTTCACTACCATTTACTTCATAAAGCACATACTTCATCCTCAGAGCCTCAGATAAGGGAGCACTTGACAAAAATTCTGAATTTCAGACCTCCAGATCAGTTTTTTTCAGGATAATTCCGATACATTTTTTAACTTCTCAATCCATTTGTACCTTGTGACCCCTTATTAGAACCGTCTCAGTGAGACGGTTCTAATGAGGGGTCACAACATACGTATTTATGCAGAAATATGGAAAATTATCTGTGTTACTCCTTCTTATTTGGAGCACTGAAATTTCTAATGCACCAAAATCATTATTCTATGGAACACCAAAATCACCTGCCTTACACAGATATTAGAGTCTTCCCAAGAATGGATGGATGAAAATAATGATACAGACATTTTCTTATAACCTGACGAAGTTTTGGGATTATCTCACTGTTCTATTCATAAATGTTTCAAGGAAAGCCATCCACTGGTTCAGGACAGAGATTGATTTAGTGCTAGGACTGATGTAAATTGTGGATGGATAAAATGATAGCTACCTATATCACAAATCAGGGCCTGACAAATCAAATTTTGATCTACTTGTCCGGTAGACAGCTTCTGCCCCAAAGAGCTGAAATACATGGGTTTCCCTATATAATTTATACATTTTTCTGGGCAAGTAAGAAAACATTTTACTTGCCCAGCAAAAATTTTAACTTGTCCCGGGCAGCCGGACAATGGATTTGTCAGGCCCTGTCACAAATTGATAAAGCAGGTTTGACAATTAAACCAAATGTTGAAGCATCTCTTTGGAACTGCCTTGCTGAGGTAAGGTACTTTCTACTGTGGAACCACCATGCGTGTTAATGGTAAAATAAGAAAGTTATCCCAAAATATCATCAAGTACTCGTCTTTGCCCTGGTCATGGTATTTTCTTTCCCATGTTACCAATTAACGATTGTCAACCACATTGGGACATAGCGATAGTAAGGTTCAGTTAAAGCAATTTATGAGGTCTGTTATTAATACATACACGGTGTTGACAGGAATGAATTTATCAGTACTGATTACCACTACAGTTCTCTGAACAGCCTCTCATTATCATGAATAATTAATTTAGTTATTAAAGGTAATGGATTGAAACTACCGTGTCTTAGTCTAAAATTCATATGCACTTCACCAGCAAATATCAATTAATAACAAACTGATTGTATTATTAACAGAGCTCCAGGTAAGGTGAGGTTTTGAGGATAATTCTGAGATAATTTTCTCATTTCTCAATGCAAATTTATGTTGCGACCCCTCATTAGAACCGTCATGGTGAGACGCTTCTAATGAGTGGTCACAACAGTGTTTCTATGGAGAAATGTGGCAAATTATCCCTAAACTGTCTGTTTTACTTCTTATCTGGAGCACTGGACTGTATATTTATATAATATTTTATGCAATTCTCCACATAAGATAGATTGATTTGGATTTAACAGCCCTTTAAGAACTAACTTCAGACTCTACTGAGCTGTCTCATAGAGAGAGAGAGAAGGCAAAGGTAAGGCAGGCAAGGGTAAAAGACTGACCCTGCACTTGCTGCAAGAACAGCAGGCCCTTGCCCAACCTACAGCCAATACAATGCCCTATCATACCTGCTGTAGTTTGATATTTATTCTAATTTCTACGCACAGATTTAATTAAACATTTGCTGTGGCTCAAGTTAGAAGGCCACAGACTAATGTTTTATGCAAAAATAAAAGAAAATTATGCCAAAATTATAAATCATCCATCATCCTCTCAGACCCCAGAAACTCTAAATATTGTGACACACATCTGCCCAAAATGCGCAGATCGGGGGTTTAAAGTGTTAGCCGTTTAATCCACATCTTTAGTAACATTACTGTATTGAATAACTGTTTTGTTTTTCGGACAGGTACAGTAATCATTTCAGGCTTTTTAGAATTTTTAAGGCATATCATTCCTTCATGCCATGCAAAACTCTGAAGCTGTCATACAATAAATTTTCCTTTGTTGTCTCCGATCCTACACTGCTTGCTCTATGTTAAATGCTCTTTTTCCATTCACCTGGTTCACCAGCTGAGTTTGCCAAAATTTCTTCTGCATTTGGAATGATTTATGTTGACTTTGGCAATAATTTGTCCAACATATGAAATAGGTAAATTCTGTTAAATCACCACAGCATTTACAAATATACATATGAGCAACACCATGAGAAAAGGATTCTTTGGAAATGTGCAAACTATGAAGACACAATCAGCCTGCATATCTGTGCAGTCTGATCAGAGCCCTCCCTGTTGGCACTTACAATCTGAGTACTGCTAAGTTATCAACAGACTGATCAGTCTAACCTGCAGGCTAATTGTCTTCAATGTTAAGGTATATGACAACATCTCTAAGACAGACAACTCTGATCTTAAGTATTTCAGATGCCCGCTAACCTAGTGCTCCAGGTTTGATTCCCGCTGGAGGCAAAAATCGTTTCCAGCATAGACAGGTTCCATTGCACATAACCTTTCATTATCACCCTCCCTGAGTGAACTACTATTGAAAAGGATGTAAAATTGCAAGTCTTTTATCCATTCTTCTGACAGTGGGTTGCCCTTAACGAAAAGAATTTACTCTCAGATAAAGCAAATTCTTTCCTCTAAGAGTGGTCTTTTGTGGAGAAGGAATTCACCTACAAGGAATGCAAAAACTACTCCATTAATGTTGTCTACCTTGTAAGAAACTGTGACCAAACCTTCTGGGAGTATCCATACACCCCAATACCTGCTGTAAGGCACATTTTCTCATGCCATCTCCAATAGTTAACAGGCAAAAAATATGTTACATAGTCATACTTACAGGACAGCTGAACACATTTATAACCTAAATGTCAAAGGGTTGTAATGTTGCATGCTCACCAAAATATGGCTTTTCATAATAGTATATTTTCAGATATTTGACATACCTGTCTAAATTTGGCCCTTGCTTCTTTTTCTTTCATTCTACCATGTGCAACTAAATAGTCGAACACTTCCCCTGCAAAGAAGAATATTACAAAGTGTTAATACCAATTTCCCAAAATGAAGTGTCTCTCGTCTGCATACTGTCACAAAGCTAAATGCGGAAACTCAAGGAAGTATACGTTGTTGACAATGACACTGGAAACATCGTACCATCTAGTTTCTGCTAGTCACATTTGCTGGGAAAGAAAGGCCTCAACAAACATCAGAGCCTAGTACTTCAATACTTACATCATTAATTAATGAGATGTTAAATTTCTAAATGTACTTATGCAAAAATGCTTTTGGTTGATTTGATGCTTAACGTCCACGGTAAACAACTAAGGTCATGTCGGGACGGTCAGTTAACCTAACCACACTATTCCTGGGCAGGCTTAGACCCCCTAAGCGGTTAACCAGTACTAAGTGCACATACTTTCGCCAGTAACTGACAACTGCCCTTCTTACATCAGCGGAAGGAGAAACGAAAGTATGTGGCCAGACCGGGATTCGAACCCAGGACCTCTGACTTACGAGTCAGGTGCCCTACCGATTGCGCTACCCGGCCCGGCGCAAAAAAGCTGCCATTTTCTTGCAGAAAACATGAGGAGCGTTTGCACTGCAAAAGCTGCTAGCGCAAAAGTTGCTCACAATCTCTTAGTAGAAAAAGAATACCACAATTGATTTTGTGAGTGCTGTAAGATTGATTTGTTGCTTAACGTCCACGGTAAACAGTTATGGTCATGTCGGGACAGTCAGTTAAAGGTAGGTTCCTGGACTAGCGATAACAACTATGTCCACAAAATAATTTCGTCTTTTTCTGAGCAGTATTGAATTCTCTTATTTTTCTGAATTTGTTGCTACTAAGAAACTCGTCAGATGTTGAAGAAAATAGTTGTTTTCCCTTTTGGATTATTTTCTTTCGTTGGAATTCCAGTTCTAAAAATAACCATGTTTATTATGTCTATAAGTGGGCGATTTCTGATGCCATTCTCCAAAGGTCAATTTTCCTTGCCGTGAGCTCTCCTAGAGGTGCTGGCATGGAGGATGAGTTAAAATTATCCCAAAATGCAATGCAGCATGACGTCAGCCACGTTATCTATTTTTGGCGCGAACTAAAAATAGCGCTAACTGGTGTGCGAAGCAAAGTTAGGAAATCCCTTGCAAAACAACTTTTCTAATATTTTTTTGATTTACACTTTTAAGTGAAACTTACTCACTCCCTTTTATAAGTGCTTTCCAACAACTTGGATGAACGATCATCAAAATTATGATGCATTCCAAAGCACAGGAACCTACCTTTAACCTAATAACACTTTTCAGGCTTAGACACCCCCTAAGCGGTTAACCAGTATTAAGTGCACATACTTTCACCAGTAACTGACAACTGCCCTTCTTGAATCAGCGGAAGGAGAAACGAAAGTATGTGGCCAGACTGGGTATCGAACCCAGGGCATCTGACTTATGAGTCGGGTGCCCTACCTATTGCGCTACGCGGCCCAGTAAGACTTTACATAGTCTTTGTTAAGCTAACGCTGCTTTGAATGGGGCCCAGACAGCTACACTGTTTGCCATTTGCTTAAACACTCAAAGTTTAAGAATCATTTCCGTAACATCAAAAGATATCCAATAGTTAAGGTAAATACAGTACATGGAAAACTGCTAATTTCTGACTTCTTGTAAAATGTGTCATCATTTACAACAGGTGTTGTCAAAATGATTTGTGCCAGCCAAGTTGTGACTACACATTTATCTTTCGGTGAGAATAAATTTGTTGGGACACATAGCAGATTCTAACCAGCTCCTTCCTGAATTTCTGTCTCAGAATCTTGAGCAAATACAGTATTTAGGATTAGTAAGTAAGCCACCATTTTCAGTGCAATATTCTTTGGGACTGCAGCTTTTTACCTTTGTGTGTCTGAGATCTGCTTTCTTCAAAAAGTTTCTTGCTAACTGCAGGAGCTACTTGCCTGGCTGTGACAATGGCAATGTGTCCTAATGTGCTTAAATATTGGGACACCTAAGACCATTAATTTTCCATTTGGAACAAATGGAAAATTAATGGTTTTTGGTGTCCCAAATACTTATGCACTTTAGGGTGTTTCAAAAGAACGTAAGTCTGATAAGTCTGATTCAAATGTCTTTAAATGTATCGTGAAAATTCTGATGACTGGGACACCTAAGTTTACCGTAATTGCATTAAAATCAAACAACTGGCAGATGGAATGGTGAGCAGTGTAGACCCTGAGCAATGCCATCTGGATCTACACTAATTGCTCAGACCTACATGTAACTGTCTCAACAATTAAATTTTTATTGCTAATAATGATTTAAAGTAGTAACATGCATCTAGTTAGTACTTACCCCCACTTGCATACTCTATTACTAAATATAACGTTTTCTCTGTTTCTATAACCTCAAATAATTTAACTGAAAAGAGAAAACAAACAACGATACAGAGATCTTCCCAAAAATATCAGCCAAAGCAACCTTATCTGGGGCACTCACCATCTTTATTTCATACCAAAGAGAACAAAACCTAATCCCCAACAGTTTGGATTATCTAGGGTTAAGACACAGCAGGTATATTTTGTCTTATTTCTCTGGCCAGTATCTTGCCCTCAAAAAATATTTTCAAATGATGATCCAGAGCTGCAGATATGGTGGGGTTTTGAAGATAATTCAAAGATATATTTTCTTACAATGTATTTCTCAACGAAGCCATACCTTGTGACCCCTTATTAGAACTGTCTCTGCTAGACAATTCTAATGAAAGGCCACAATGCATGGTTTTGTGGACAAATACATGTAGAGAAAATTATCCCTAAATTATCCCTGTTACCCTTCTTATCTTGAGCCCCGAATACTCCTTACAAATGTATTGTTAAGTAAACTTAATTTAACCTGACTTTCCCTTATTACTGACAGCTGGCCCAAGGGTTGTCCAGGGGTCAGCCTAGAGTTTTCAGACAGGGAGAAGTTTTGCGAAATTTTTTGCACTTTAGGGAGACATTTTGGTCCAAATTCTG
Organism: Ctena decussata; assembly: GCA_963989385.1. Lineage (NCBI taxonomy): Eukaryota > Metazoa > Mollusca > Bivalvia > Lucinida > Lucinidae > Ctena > Ctena decussata. Next base: position 87,220,283 of record OZ022499.1, on the reverse strand, counting down.
GTTTTCCCTATATGTTCTATACATTTTCACTTCTCTCTCAGCTCAAATAGGGAGAAGTCAGCCAGATTAGGGTGACTATTTCTCCCAAATCGCCCTCTAGGCTGAGGCCTGGTTGTCTGTCCCCAAACTAGTGACTGTTCTATTTTTTCACCCAGACAAGAACATTGTTCAGTGTTGTGTGATGGTGGTGTTTTCCCTGCTTCATGTATCAAAGCATTTATGAGAGAAAAAGTTGTTATATGTGGCCAGTTCTCTAAAAGTGACATCAACAAACATTTTCAAAGCAACCAACTACAACTAAAGATACCCTCGCAAGAAATGCTTTAGTTCAGTATAGTATAATCCGACCACATTTTTCTGATCCAAATTTAAGGACCTATTCAGTTTCTCTTCAATTCAAGGACACACTTCACCGAAACTAGAATAAGTTAATATAAACAGGAACTAACTGCTTTTGGAATCTCACAAGTGGTCAGCTTCAGCTAAAATGTAGGTGGAATGTGTTTAACCTGACAGCAGAGCTCTAGATAAGAGGGAGTATTTGGTGATAATTAGGGATAATCTTAGTTAATTCTGCATAAAAGCACGTTGTGACCCCTCATCTGAACGTTCAGATGAGGGGTCACAATATATGGTTTCGATGAGAAATAGTAAAGAAAAATTGTCCTTAAAATTATCATCAAATACTCCCTCTTATCTAGAGCTCTGCAGTGACATACCAAAAAAAAACATTGCAGATGTAAAAAGACCTACTGTCTAATCTGAATATGAATTCCAACTACCCCAAATTCATGTGTTTTCTCTGATCTTTTATGGAGGCTCAGTAAATATCATATTTTGCCAAAAGAATTTTAAAAGGAAAACATTTTAAAAGAGAAAATATGAGGGAGTGTATTCATCATGTAATGAGAAAGCTACGTTATAAATTACTACATTTCATTTCCCCATTTGAGTTCTTATAATATTACTACTTTTAAGGGGAATGAGTATACCTGGATGTTTTCTGAAGGGATCAACATTTGTGACCTCCCCTGACGAGGGACAAAATAATGAAACAGACAGAGTTGCTTCCCCTGAAAGTGTACCCATCCAGCTGAATAGCTGGTCATTGTAACAATTAGATATCTGTATATGAGCGATGACAAGGAACAAGGGATCTATGCATCTATTCAAATACTGAAAAAAGCCTTTAAAGTCTACAAACCATACACACTGAGTATCAGCCCTTGACCCTGGATGTGTCCGAGCCTTCCACGTTCACAGATGCATAAAGCAACCTATGTTACGGTATATGTTTACGTGTAGGTCAAAAGGAACACAGAAGCATGTTTTATTTACCAACAGAAAGTACACCCGTAGATGAGACGCCATTGGGCCTATCCCAATTCTTGGTGGGTATCATGTTATGAAACAGTGTATATCCATACCTATATTTGGATGATCTAATAATTTCATTATTCTGACTTCTCGAAACAATTTTTGAAGACTGGATGGGTTGAGCTGTGTCTTATCAATAATCTTTATTGCAACCTGGAACATAAGAATGAATAATAACATTAAGTGCTGAAGTATTGGGACACCTAAAAATAATTAATTTTTCATTTGTCCCAAATGGAAAATTAATTATTTTTAGGTGTCCCAAAATTTAGGCACATTACGATAATATCAGAAAGCCAATCTGTTACAGTATCTCCATAATAAAGCATGTGATTTTGTCTTGCCCACCCAGAACAGCATGCTAACGCAATATTCTGATGACTTCCCACAATATACAAGTATATAAACAGTGGATGTCATAGTCATCCACAAGACTTTGGGTTATCAAGTACTTTTGTTTCTTGTTTACCCAAATGATTCATGAAAAACAATGATTAAATTTCAATGAAATTTTCAATGAAAATGAGACTTTATTAATTACCGCAAAAGAATATTCATTTGAACAAACCACTTGCAAATCACATTTATACTGATAGATTATGAAAGAAATACATATTAATCCTAAGAAACGCCCCTGCTCTAATAACCCCCCTGCCTCATTTCGAAAAATAATGTTATATTAACTAGTACACATTCCTGGTTGCTTCTCTGGATAAGGTAGCTCTTTGAAATGAGATCTACTCTTAAAGGAAAGAATTTGCTCCTTGGGTCTACTCTTAAAGGAAAGTCTAGTCTTAACGGCAATAATTAGCTCCTATAGGAGCACATTCTTTCCTTTAAGAGTTGACTCTACTGAGAAAGGAGACATGAACATCTGAAAAGCTGCATCCTCTGAAACTATACACATTAAAGGTAGGTTCCTGTACTTTGGAATGCATCATAATTTTGATGATCTTTCATCCAAGTTGTTGGAAAGCACTTATAAAAGGGAATGAATAAGTTTCACTAAAAAGTGTGAATCAAAAAAATATTAGAAAAAGTTATTTTGCAAGGGATTTCCTAACTCTGCTTCGCACACCAGTTAGCCGTTTTTAGTTCGCGCCAAAAATAGATAACGCAGCTGAGGTCATGCTGCATTGCATTTTGGGATAGTTTTAACCCATCCACCATGCCAGGACCTCTAGGAGAGCTCACGACAAGAAAAAATTGACCTTTGGAGAATGGCATCAGAAATCGCCCACTTATAGACATAATAAACATAGTTATTTTTAGAACTGGAATTCCAACGAAAGAAAATAAATCAAAAGGGAAAACGACTATTTTCTTCAACATCTGACGAGTTTCTCAGTAGCAACAAATTCAGAAAAATAAGAGAATTCAATACTGCTCTGAAAAAGACGAAATTATTTTGTGGACATAATTGTTAGTCGCTAGTACAGGAACCTACCTTTAAACTTAAGGTGGTGATAATCACTGATTTGGGGCAAAGACAAAAATCTGCATAAAACACTCAAAATACCACTGATCTTTCCAAAACTTAGCATATTCCTTCTTTATGTTGTTTCTGACAATTCAGACTCCCAAAATGCAGCATTTTTTAAAGTTAAAAATTGTTTTTATAAGGAAAGATCAAAGGGTAATTTTGTGCGCAATAATCTGAAAAAATAATATTGTTATTGAAAATATACTTAGTGCTGAGAGTTCCTTGTTGCATAATGGAGAGCGAGCTAGCAATTATTTTTTCAAACTCTTTCACACATTAGCAGGCTGAGCAGATGAAAAAAGATGAGGTCTGTGTCCAAATTTTTTTGTCAAAACACACAGGTGAAACAGGTGAGACTATTTTAACAAGGTTGAACAATTTCATCTACACACCAGTGATCATGTAAGTAATGTATTATTTATACTGTAGGTGTTACATAGGTGTGCTTGCCTACCCTATATTTAATAAATGCATCCAGTGTACATTACCTTGTACGTGTTGAACATTTGAGAAAAAAGCTACCATTTTCATCTGGTCTACATTACAATTTGAGAAAGAGTTGGAATAAATAATTGCTAGCTCGCTCTTCATTATGCAATAATGCACCTTCAGAACTACCTAAATTTTCAATAACGATGTTAATTTTTTTGATTATTGCGCAGAAAATTACCCTTTGATCTTTCCTTATAAAAACACTTTTTTAAGAAGCATGTACGTCTATTTTGTATTCTAAACTGTAAAGAACAACAAAAATAAGAAGTCTGCTAACTTTCAGGGAGATACGTTACTTTTTTATGGTTTTATACAGATTTTTACATTTACCATAAATCACCACCTTAATACTGTTTATAAGATATTTTGGGAGTGGCTAATTTACTACACTTTAGGCTGAATAGGCTCTTAATAATACCCCCCTTTCGTAAAATGCAAATTTGTAAGGGCATTTAGCCAGTAGAACTGTCAAGGTCACATATGAGTAGAACATGTATTGTCAAGGTCACACACTACAACACAATTAAGGACCCCACACTGGTCAAATGATGTCTGATGTTGAGACAGTAAATCGTTTTCATTCTTTTTTCTTGGCACAGCCAAGTAAAATTTCACTTTTGGTCCACATTTCACAAGATTTCATTGGCCAAATAACGTATGTCGAAATGTAGCCAATGATATCAAAGGTCATTGAATATTTAATCTTGCTTACAGTTGCAGGTGCCTACCGACATAGCTCACTTGAGTCATATTCATGAAAATTATTGTCAACTCTTCACCTAGAGACATATTACAAAACACACTTCCATTTAATCTGTGCCGATTATCTTTTTTAAAAAGATTTTCCTTGTTTAGGTACAACTGAGGTGATCACCATTTGAACAGGGCTTCCACTAACTTTCAAGATTTGGAAGTCCAGACTTCCATGGTGTCATATTTGGACGTATTGAGAGAATTTTTTGGAAGTCCCAAATTTTAGGAATGACTTATGCATGGTTATTCCCCCCCCCCCCCCCCCCCCACCCCCGCCCCTTTACACATCCCTCTCTCTCTCTCATACTGTAGTGAACTTTTTGTTCTACGAAGGGAAGCCTGAGCATTTGCGCAGTCTAATACGCAAGTCCTGAGCACTCTAAAAACTGAAGACTCGCCAAAGTTACAATGGTTGCACTGTCTGCTATTGCATAATATTCCCTTTCATTGCTGCCGAATGGGCCGCGTCGGGAATACGGTGACTTACGGAATGTATAATGACACGCTTCCACCGAAGAACTCGGTTGTCGCTAGGTCGATGTTCATTATTATTCATGTTAGATGCGAACAAGAAAGACCGGTCTGACTGCCTAGTTGCGCTGACTGATGCGATTGTTAGTTATCTGTGTGTGTACTGAGGTACCTTTAGCCGTCTCACGGTTAAAATGACACTGCGTAAGGCATGCGTATATATACTAGCAGCGGCGTCTTTGATCATTACATCAAAGAGAAAACTTGCTTGACCCATAAACGAGCCGGTAATTGCATATCAATGCTACCTTTAGTATAATCGCGTAGACCCTGATCAGAATGCGCTATTTCTGTGCACACTGTACGGTAGTCCAGCTCCGGACCAAAATTATTTCAGAAACAAAGTTTCTAATTCGTGAAAATTGAAACTTGTTTCTGTGCATATTCCGGCCCAGAGCTGGGCTAACTGTACGGCATTATTTTCGCACTGGGTTGCATGACGATATGACGATACAACTAGGAAATCGGTGAAATGGACGTTTCAGTATTCGTATTTTAATAGTACTATTAATCAAAACAATGTACATTACCAGAGCGTAGACCATAACAAGTCGGAAATAGCGACTATTAATGTTAACAGTGTATCTTCGCTTTGAATCAACACTTTTCGCGGAAGAAGTTCGTATTCCTAAAAAGTCCATTGACGACAGTATGGATCATGACAAGACCTTCCGTTGTAAGGGCAAGCGTTAATATGAATGTTGTGTTCGTAAAAACTTCGGATAGAGTTTGTCAATACATGCTTCAGTATTCATGTGTTATGGATACATTCACAAACTTTTTTGAAGTCGGCATACGCCCTACACATACGGGTCAGTTACATTCTCGCGATCGTAAAAATTTCATCCAAAAGCCAGGGCTGTGGAAATACTATGCCTGACTTGCCCTACTTGTCCCATTTCACTCTGGACAAGTTAGTGAGAAATTTCAGTTTACTTGCCCTGGGACAAGTATTCCAAGTGTCATCATTGGAAGTATTTCAGGATAATTCTGAGATGTTTTTCATATTTTCTCATGAAAACATATGTTGTGGGTTCCTGTTAGAATTGCCTCATTGAGGCAATTCTAAAAGGTGCCCACAACATATGTTTTAATTCGAAACTGTGTGAGAGTTAGCCAAAAACTGTCATCAAGATCAACTCTTCCTCTATTCATTCCTTATTTCATGTGTATCTTTTTTTCTGGGCAAGTAAATATTTGTTCGGACAAGTTAATTTTGTCTATTTACTTGTCCATGGACAAGTAGTAAATTTTGGTATTTCCACAGGCCTGCAAAAGCTCCGTCATCGTGATTTGATAAGTTGTTTTGCAGACTGCCGTAAGAGGTTGAATCTACGAGTGGGCGTTATTTTGATAATCGTTTTTGACAGGTAGGCGGTCCGACATGTGTGTTACCTAGTTCAGTGCTCCATACGGACAATCTCGATTGGCCCGTAGGTGGTCTTTTCGTCTGGCTGACACCTGCGTTAATCCGATTAATTATGACACGTGCTAAATTTTTAAAGACAGTGGCGATATTTTGTACGTCGGGACAAGATCAAACGGCCGTATGTGACAATTATTGGGCGTATGCCAGACGCCAAAGGTCCCATTTCTCGACGTACGGGAGCAAATCCTGGGCGTAATATACGGCCATACGCCCGTTAACGGAAGCCCTGATTTGAAGCAATTTACATTTTATAGAAAAGGGAAAGAAATTATGGCTCATTGAAAACCACTATATTTTTCAATCAAAGGGAGACAATTTTCAGCATAAACATTTTTAAACTTTGTTTAAAGCCATTACCCCTTTGTAAATCAAACTAGTGTGATTTTACTAGATGTCTAGGCAACGCAGTTTAGTAAGTCAGAAACAATAAGCTAGAACTGGGTAAAATTAAATGCAAAATTTACTGAAAATCAGTTTGCTGAGGTAACTCTGTAAAGTTTTAAAGGGTCTAATAATTTGTAATGCATTTTGTGGTCAGATGTCTCGCATATTATATTCTAAAAAGAAGACCACACTGTCTAGAATTGGACTTGACCGAGTATGCAGAGCTTCAGATAAGAAGGGGTATCTGGGATAATTCAAAGATAATTTTTCTTATTTCTCAATGAAAACATTAGAACCGTCTTGGCAAGACACTTGAAGACAGTTCTAATAACGGGTCACAAAATGCATGTTTGTTTTTTTAAAGTAGGAAAATAATCCCTAAATTATCCCCATTACCCCTTCTCAACTGGAGCACTGGAATTGTTCACAAAGAATGCTGATATTTTACCCCTCTTTTTTTTTTCTGTTTTAGATATTTAAGAAAATCATAACTGAACATGTGTGTCTATTTATAAAGCCTTTATTGATAGTCTACACAGCAAATGAGTCATAAACTTGCACAGGTTTAAACTTTAGGAGTATACACACAAACTCTTACTACTGGCCGTCAATCAATATAATGCTGACATATGGAATATTTCAAAGGAATACACATCGAAGTATACCAAAATACTGTTTTCTTCATTTATTCGTACTACAAAATGTAACTTCATACAGTAATTTCACATAATGTCAATCCTTTACAAACAAAAATATACCTGTACAGAAAGTATTATTTAAACATAATGACCTATGATACAGTGTTTTCCTGATTCTAGAAAGTGAACTTTGAAACCCCAAATATAATGGCAAATATCGAAATCAGTCAATGAGACTGGGCTTTCCCTTCTAAAGTAGACCCCAAAAAGATTTGTCATGTTTTGAAAGGAAAAACCTTTGTGTACACTTATAACCGAAGAAATACAATAAATGAGCCGTGACACGACAAAACCAACAAAGTGGCTTGTTTGCCCAGCGCAGACTCAGATCAGCCTGGGCATCCACCCAGTCTGATCAGAGTCTTCCCTGTCTGCATGGAGCTAGCTTAGACCATTAGCTATCCTTTAAATGCATAACAAAGACTCGGCTCAAAATGGGCGGATGCCCAGGCTGATCCCAGGGTTGGCTGGTTGCACATGCCACTTTGTTGGTTTTGTCATGTCACGGCTCAAATATGGATCAACATGAGTTGATCAAGATAGAACAGACTCCTAAGAATCCGTACATTCCTGATGCAGACATGGACCAAGCTCCAGAGGTATGCAGGCTGATCTAAGTTCCCTCCTTGAAGGTTTCAAAAACCAAATTGTCCAAGCTAGCACATGCATGTGGAAGCTAATCAGGGAATGCACAGTTTGCATATATGCCTTAAGACCAGGATTCCCATATTATACACCTTGATTTATCTTCTGTATTTTTAGACACCATGTGGTTTACACATCAAACAGTTTAGATAGTGTTAGTATCAATATTACTGGAGCAGATTAGTTTATACTTATATCCTGTGGTTGAGAAAATGAAAAATTAAAATGTAGACTAAGAGTTACAGCTTCAAATTTCCAATTACTCAGTACGAAGACAGCTGGAGCAAGTCGACACTTCCATGGTAGAAAGCTGCACACACACTTGTCCTGGCCCCGAGGTTATAAACTCTTTTCATGCTCAAATCAGCTGTGTGTGCATATTTAATAGCAAATTATTGATAAGTACAGTGTTTTTCTTGCTCAGTTTAGCTGAGTATGAAATTTTCTTTGCTAGTGAATATGAAAATGCCAACATTAGTCGGCAGTTTCATATTTATCAGCAGAGAAAATTTCATGCTCAGCTGAGTTGAACACGAAAAAAGTTTTATAACCTCCAGCCTGACTACCTGGTATGAACGATGCTCACAGCAGTTTTTTTTTTTCTTTTTTTTTTTTTGTTTTGTTTTGAGAGGCATGATCTGCCAACACGGCATGCTCTCCAGTGTCTATTCTAGGATGCGCGATTGCGGTATTCATCCTGATTTTTTTCAGATCCCGCATAAATTCAGACCAAAATCATGACAGTCCAGCGTAAAAAATAAACAATGAAAAAGTCTCAAAACAAAGAATTTACTCTTGCCTCGCAGAAAATACCACTGTTTTGAATGAAATGGCAACATGTGCTTTTTGATCAAACTGAAAACAGACGCTTGCAGATGCGGGTTGTCACAGTCGCTTAACAAGAGGCACCGTATTCAACTGGAGAAACAAATTTCTAGACCAGCACCTATCATCATACCAAATATAAACCAAACCCAACAAAGGATTTGGATGATATGAGATCCAGGGATCTCCCCAGACCATTAAGGCATGTCGCTTGCAACATGCCTTCCTCTTCAAATTACCTTTGCAACATGCCTTAATTTTCAATGAAAATTCACTAAAGTGCTATTATTTTAATTTCTTAGCCAGTAAAATTGTTTTAAATGCATTAAGGATCGTCAATAAATTATTCGTAATGTATTTAGGCTAATTTTGACAAAGTACAGTAAAACCTGTCTTAGTGGCCACCTCTATTAAGCAAGCAACCTGTATTAAGCAAGCATGTATTCAGTTCCCAAAGCAAGCAAGTACATTGAAATGTACCTGTAATAAGCAAGCACCTGTCTTAAGCAAGCAGATTTTGATTATCCCTTAGGTGCTTGCTTAAGACAGGTTGGACTGTATTGCTATATTAAGGAATTTAAAAATTGATCAACAAGTCAAAATCTGATATTTGTGCTAAAAGCGACATGCCTTCCGAAATTTCTAGGGAGAACACTGAGATCATAAAACCTTTAACACAAAAATAGCTGAAAATGTACATGTATAAGTCCATGACCTTGACCTCTAGGTCACAGGCATGTGAAAGATGGTACAAAATAAAACTTTGGAGATATTATCCAAACTTAAAAAAGTGTTTGGATGATATAGGATCTTAAAAACTTTAACACAAAACTTTAACATGAAAAGTCCAAGTCCGTGACCTTGACCTCTAGGTCACAGGCATGGATGAAGATGGTACTGAATAAAACTTTGGACCATCATCTATCATCTTGCCAAACAGCAACACTCAATAAAGAGTTTCAACTATATAGAGATCTATCTCAAAAACTTTAATGCAAAACTTTAACATGAAAAGTTCAAGTCGATGACCTTGACCTGTAGATCACATACATCGGTTGGAGTGGTACAGAATGAAAGTTTGGACCATTATCTATCATCATGCCACATATAAACCCAATCTAATATACGGTTTGGATAATATAAGATGTCAAAAAACTTTCACGCAAAACTTTAACGCAAATGTTAACTCGCGGACGGACAGATGGAGAGACAGACGGACGGACAGACAGACAGACGAACGGACGAACAGAATCGAACAAACCCTATATACCCCCCGGCATATATGCCGGGGGTATAATAAGGCAGGCGGCTGGGCGATCAAGACAAGTTTGCGACTGCGCATCTTGTTCTGCGCATAAACAAAAACTTTACACTTCCGGATTAATTCTTTGCACCAAGACAACTACACTCGCAAAGACAATCAAGTGGTGGTTTCTCCGACTTGCAGTCTGTAAATTTTGGTTGCATTTTGGGAGTATGAGAGTGCTAAATTCGAACCCTGGAATCACTTAAAAGTTTTCTATTCGAAAATTTTCCACCCAATTTTTAGAAAATCCCCCCTACTTTTTAGATGGAGGGGGGAAATCCCCCCTCATTTTCAGTTTCTAGAACACTAGACACTGCTCCCTGAGTATATTTTGTAGGCGATGGCTAGAATTTATAGTTACTGGTTGTCAGCAGCCTCACAGGCTAGTGACAACTGGTTGTCTGCAGCCTGTGAGGCTGCTGACAACAGGCGATCACAATTGACAACCGGCTTGAATATTCCCTTTCAAATTAAGATGGGCCAGCTAAGATCTGAATGTTGAAGAAATAATTTGGTCAAGTGAATATTTAAAATATATTTGACAAGAAAATGTGAATATGGAGACATGATCAAATTCAACATGTATTTGTTTCATGCTTTTTTGGAACTTTTTTTTGAGCTGATACAGTAACAATATACATGTAGTATCTGAACAGTAAAGGCATAAATGATGTTTTCTTCTATATATATTTCTGGCAAGGACGCTTCCATATTTGGAACATAATCATATCACAGAATAACCATTCATTACATAACACCATACCCCAGGGTCAGACCCTGGGGTGGGGCTTAGGGTTCAAAAAACAGTTCACACTCACTTTAAAGTTTTACGACTAAGTTTTATAAACATTCATATCTCAACAATCACTGGCAAGAACCCTTCCATATTTGAAACATAATCATATCATAGCATAACCTAATTAACCTTTCATTACATAACACTATATTCAGGGTCAGATCCTGGGGTGGGGCTTAGGGGTACAAATAAAAATAAGGTCACACTCACTTTAAAGTTTTACAATTAAGTATGTCTCCTTTTCTCATGAATGGATTATTTTGATATTTGCACTGTAGTTAGATGAAGTTTTACAGAGAACCACCCCAACCCAACTCAGTGATCTTGAGGTCAAGGTCATGGACTTGGAAATTTTGGGTTTTGTTGAAGTATTCTGATAGCATACTGTTCCATAGTGCTTGGGATGGATTTAGTTTATACTTGAACTGATGTTAGATTTTGACTTTTCACAAAATACTACCCCCAACCCACTGGGTGACCCTGAAGTCAAGGTAATTGATAAAGAATTTTGTCTTAAAGTTTTTGTTCAAAAGTACTGTAAAACACTTATATTTGGCGGTCACTTTATTTTGGCGATATTGGCGGAAAAGAAGAAAATCGCCAAATTAAAATGCCACCAATGAAACTACTGATCAAGGTGAAACAAGAGAATCAGTGGAACCAATGGATGCTCTCAGAAGGGGTGCAATAGTGTAATGGGTATCCTGATGAAACTGCCCTCTATTTATAAGTGAAATTTCATTAGGGCAGGGGCACCTTTATACTTTCAAAGATGTGCCCCAGACAAGCAAATGAATGAGAAATGAAAAAGAAGGGAAATAAGTCCAAATTACTTGCAATGGGGTTATGCTTTTTTTGCTCTGCATTGTCCTCTATCAATATTTTAAGTTTCATTACATTTCCATCAACACTTTAAAAGATATATTCCGGACAAGCAAAATACTGAAAAACTAATAAGGGAGCTAACCCTGTAATAACTTGCGACAGGGTTATGGTTCTTGTGCTCTACACTTCCTCTCAGTGCCCTCTATTAATGTGTGAAGTTTCATTTAGTTCACTTCAATACTTAAAGAGATATGCTACGGCCAAGCAAAATATTGGAAAAACTAAGAAGGGAGCTAAATCCATAATTATTTGTGACAGGGTTACGGTTCCTGTGCTCTGCGCTTCCAAATAAGCCAAATACTGAAAAATCTAGGAAGGGAGATAACTTTGTAATTACTTGTGACAGGGTTATGGTTCTTGAACTCTGTACTTCTCTTCATTGCCCTCGATCAATGTGTGAAGTTTTATTTAGTTTCCTTCTATACTTTCAGAGATATGCTTTATAAGCAAAATACTGTAAAAAATAACAAAGTGTCTCCTGCCAGCCGGCAGGCAGGAGACTTTTTGGTCTCCTGCCAGCTGGCTGGCAGTAGACCTAAAAGTCTCCTGCCAGCCGGCTACTGGAATACTGATGAGGAAATTCCATTTTTCATGGCATTATGATGGATAGCTATATATTTATTGTACTAAACATTTAGTTAACAAATTTAACATTTTATTAATTTAAATTTTCATTTTAGTCTGGCTTTCAATATGTAAAATTGGAACATTAATCCCTTTTTGTTTGGACATTAAACAATCTTAATACACTATCATTTGTTTATCACTAGACTGCTAATTTTTTCTATGAATTATGTCTTGTAAACGGGTAGGTGTGAAAATTCCCCTTTGATCTTCAAGTTTCAATGTGCACCAAATAAAAGTTTTACACAAATTTACCTGTTTTCTAACAAGCTGTTCCCTAAAGTTGCATTTTTGCAGTTCAGTCAGGCAAAATTTGTTTATCAGCTAATTCTTTCTACCAGGAAAAGTATGCTACAGTTTCATAATATGAAACTTCCACTATCATAAAGGCAATTATGCAAGCAAAATGAGTATATATAAATTTCAGTGAAAATTTTTAAGTAGTAGTTTGAGTTAGTTCCCTTGCAAAGTATAATTTGAGTTACTTCCCTTGGAAAATTCTATTTTTAGAATGTCCTCTTTCTCATATTTTTTGCTTGTTTGTTTGCATACATTTTGTAAAATGTAATTTTAATATATATGCCACATCAAGGTTAAAAGATATGTTTAGATGTACCCAAGAATTCTGTGAAATGTGATGTCACTTTGTTCATTTTATTAGCATTCCAATAGCCGGCTGGCAGGAGACTTTTAGGTCTAGTGCCAGCCGGCTGGCAGGAGACCAAAAAATCTCCTGCCAGCTGGCTGGCAGGAGACCTCGCCAATAAAAAAACTAAGAAGGGAGATAATTTTGAAATCGCTTGCGGAAGAGTTATGGTTCTTGTGCTGTGCCTTAACCCCATTGCCCTCTTTCAGTGTGCGAAGTTTCATTGAATTCCCTGTAACACTTTCAGAGATATGCTCTGGACAAGCAAATACTGTAAACAAGAGGCCCACGGGCCACAAAGCTCACCAGATCTCTCGCTCAAAATTGCTTTCAAAATTACTGTCACATTTGTACAGGCTACTACAAAATATACAACTACAAAGTCTCAGTCTGACAGTCTGTTGAGTTGATAACAAAATATATAACTATTTTCCATATTTTGATTGCAGCAAATGCCATTTTTCAATTTTCCCTATTATAAGTCAATGCAACTCTAAGTTGCCATAGCAACCAAACGAAAGAGCCGATTTTCGTCAAAAACACAAACTTTTGTCCCCCCAGCCTAAGGCTACTAAAGATGAAATCTGGGTCTTATTGGCCCAGTGGCTTCTGAGGAGATAATTTTGTAAGTATTTTTTTCCATTATTTTTGCATTTTGGTTTCCACGACAACCAGTAAAAGGAGCAGTGGGTCCAAAAACAATAAAGCTAATAGAAGACTTCTTAAGGAACATTTCTATAAAAGTTTTGTCAACATATCTGCAATGGCTAGGCAGTAAATGCCATTATTCAATTTTCCCCATTATAAGTCTATGGGAACTTTAAGTTGCCATAGCAACCAAACTAAAAGGCAGAATTTCATAAAAAACACAAACTTTCAATCCCCCAGCCTACTGATACTACAGATGAAATCTTGGCCTTATTGGCCTCGTGGTTACAGAGGAGATAATTTTTAAGTATTTTTTCCATTTTTTCTTTCATTTTGGTTTCCATGGCAACCAACAAAAGGGGCACTGAGCCAAAAAACATACAGCTGATAGAAGACTTCTCAAGGAACATTTCTATAAAAGTTTTGCCAACATATCTGCAATGGCCTGGCAGAAAATGTCATTTTTCAATTTTCCCCATTATAAGTCTATGGGAACTCTAAGTTGCCATAGCAACCAAACTGAAGGGAAGATTTTCATAAAAAACACAAACTTTCAATCCCCCAGCCCAAGGATGCTACAGATGAAATTTGGGCCCAATCGGCCCAGTGGCTTCAGAGGAGATGTTGTTTAAAAGTGTTGACAGACGACGACATACGACATACGACGACGGACGACGACGACGACGACGACGGACACTGCCTATCCTATAAGCTCCCCCGGAGCCTTCGGCTCTGGTGAGCTAAAAAACTAAGACGGGAGACAATTTTGTAATTACTTGCAGTAGAGTTATGCTTCTTGCGCCCTGCACTTTCTCACATTGCCCTCTTTCAGTGTGTGAAGTTTCACTGAGTTCCCCTCTAATACTTACAGAGATATGCTCCGGACAAGCAAAATACTGTAAAAATCTAAGAAGGGAGATGATTTTGTAATAACTTGTGGTAAAGTTACATGTATGGTTCTTGCACTGTGCACTTTCCCCCATTGCCTTCTTTCAGTATATGAAGTTTCATTGAGTTCTCTCTAATACTGTCAGAGATATGCTCTGGACAAGCAAAATACTGTAAAAGACTATGAAGGGAGATAATTTTGTAATTACTTGCAGTAGAGTTATGGTTCTTGTGCTCTGCACTTTCCCCCATTGCCCTCTTTCAGTGTGTGAAGTTTCATTGAGTTCTCTCAAATACTTTCAGAGATATGCTCCAGACAAAGTGTGACGGCCGGCCAGGACGAATGGACGGACGGCGAAGCGGCCCTATGGGGAGATTAAAAACCTACCCCTGTGAGATATATTCCTTCCATTATCAAAGCAAATACACATAATATGCATTAATACTAGATACAAAGTCCAAGTAAAACACCCAGGCGAAACGGAGTATAGCGATGTTTGTGTAATGCTGCTCAGTACCGATAATAATAATTTCATTGGCTGACTAGAGGTGTTGACACTATGTGATCAAGAGACAGAATGACACTGTGGAAATTAATCCTCCTTATACGTAACGCTCCTGTCTTTAAGGCTTTCAGTAAAACAGAGCAAAAACAGAAATTTAACACAAAACTTTAAAGAAGCTATTGTACAAATTTCAAAGTCTGTGACTTTGACCATAGGCCAGCAGCATCTAGATGATGCAAATAAATCAGTATCCATCCTCTGCTAAAATATTAAGCATCTATGAATAAATTCCTGTTAACAGAAGCAAAATTTAACCCATAGCAAAATTTTAATGCAAATGTTAACTTCCGTATGGATGGAGGAACTAACTGCGGACAGATGGAAAGAAAGACAAAAACTATAATACCTCCAACATACTTCGTATGCCTGGGGTATAACAAGGGCTTCGCAAGCGGCGCATAATACGCCCGTTTTAATGTCATAAAGGAGTATGGAATGAACAAGATTGTTTACAAAAGGATGGATAGGCAGACAAACAGGGGCAACCACTTTATAACTAATGACGGCAACATTATTCAAATATTTAACACATCAAATACTATGAGTATACCAAAAATCAGCTTCAAAGTTATTGTGACTCAAAAGTTGAGTAATGCCATAGTTGAACAAGGGAGATAATTCATAAACTAAATATACTAGATTCTTGGCTCTACTACATTCCCCTGACAAAATCACATGTAGGGTTAAGGAATCACAGAGGAAACAGGAAATTTATGCAAGGGCAGATAATTCAGTAAGCCAGAGTTGTGGTTCTTGCTCGGGATACATTGCCCCATTATTATACATATTCCTACAAAGTTCCATTCTAATATTTCAAAAGGTTAAGGAGTAATGGAGTGACTGAGAAATGCCTAAAATTACTTATCAAAGGGAAGTAACTCCAAAATGAAGAAAGGGGGAGCAACCATTCTTGTATGCCACGCATCGTCTTGTGATCATGCACATTGCTATAAAGTTTCATCATGATATTCCAAACGGTTACAAAGTTAAGGTATGCACAAGATATGTATACACAAAAATAACCATAATCAACTAATGAAAGGGATGTAACTCTAAAATGAAGAAAGGGAGAGCAGCCATTTTTGTACGCGACACATCGTTGAGACTTCATACACATTGCTATGAAGTTTCATGATGATATCCCAAACGGTTATCTAGTTATGGCGCGCACAAGACTGGCAGGGAAAAAATTAATCAAAGGGGCATAACTTGGAAACTAAGGAAGGGGGAGCAACCACTTCTGTACGCGACACGTTCCCCCAACCTAATACATATTCCTACCAAATATCATGAATATATTCCAAACGGTTAATGAGTTATGGAGCGCACAAGAATGTTTACGGACGGACGGACGGACAGACGGACGGACGGACAGCGCCATGACATAATACGTCCGTTTTTTCAAAACGGGCCTATAATAAGCTATTTCGGATCCATCTTGTGAATGTCTGATGCGTTATCTAAGTGAGCACGGGTTTTGTTATAGGCGCTTTTTATTATATTCGGTATACTGAAATTTGGCCAGCTATATACATGCTGTAAATCATTAATGCATCTGTTCCCTCCTTCCTTTGAATGGTTCCCTTGGGCGGAGGAACTCCCGGGACATTGACCTTTTAACCCCCCTCCCCATGCAGTGCCGGTTAAGGGATAACTGACATATAAACACCATGGAAAAATTAGGAGATAAAGGGAAACAAATTAATAAACATAATAATGAATGTTGGATATGAGCTTTGCAAATACGCATCTTTCATGAGCTTTGAAAATACCAATCACCTGATCACCATCGCGGCACCTGGTCACAATCACCAATCTCATGTGGCTGCCAATAATTATTCAATGATTTTCAAAAAGGAAGTGTCTGCTAACAACCGGTTGTCACCAGACTTTTTGGACCAAAATCGTCTGCTGACAACCGGTTGTCACCAGACTTTTTGGGCCAAAAACGTCTGCTGACAACCAGCCATATGTTTTCTAGTAAACAGTTTTTTATCGGGTTTCCTTTAACTGAATTTTTATTAATATGTTATAAATATAACATAAATGGTCTCATTGTAAAGGCAAATTATTCATTTTACTTGCATTCTTGCACTTTTTGGCATTGTGTTACATATATATGAGGACTGTTTATACTCTGATGTATGGAAACTAATAATGTTGCCTTTAAATTTAGTCCTTATTTATTGCCTGTTGTTGTTTGTGATATATACTAGCCAAAAGTTCTAACTGGCCACTTACATTTTATCAATTTTCTTCGGAGTCCCAAACAATCTTACATTTCTATTTACATCCCCAAATAGGCAGATATGTCAGTCAACTCAGCCATCAAAAGGTTTGACAAAATTCTTAACACTACATCCAGGATGTGCCGATGAACAGAAGTACCCCCATTTTTAAAATTCACAAAATTAAGCGTTTGGTTACAATTTGTGAAAAATCAATTTTTGAAATATCCAATTTACGTGAGCAAAACCACTTCATTACTAAAGCAAATGACTGAATAAACAGATTTATGCTGAAATAAACACTCTTCCTGCAAGACAGTGGCCGCTTTGGGTCAAAATGTTAAAACTTACCCCACCACTCAATGCAAATTCTTGTTAATTTTGAAAATGGGGGTACCCGCATTCATCTGTGACTCCTGGATACAGTGAACTGAATAACACTTAACCTTTTAGTGGTATGGTTTACCAACATATTCGCCTATCTGTGGCTGTAAATGGAATTGTGAGATTGCTAATAGCATTGAAGAAAAATGATAAAAACTAAGTGGTCAGTTAGAACTTTTGACTAGTATATTATCTAACTAACTGTCCCTTTGTGCCTGATTATGATACCTTTTTGGTCTCTCTCCTATCACAATTAGATCCTAGAATTAAGGTGTGAAAATCTAACTTTGATCTTTGACAAAGGTGTATACCTAAATCAAATGTGTTTGTTTAGCAGTTAGTTCTGAATCTGACAGGCTTCTTAATGCATTTATCAAATTTAGTGCATCATATTTTTTGACGGACACACAGCGCCAAGTGCGTGCAACTTTGCTTACGTACCGCTGAGCCACTTGGGGAACGTCGTTAGGAGAAATGAACTGAACTAAACTGAACTGGTGCATCATATTTTCTTCATATGATCTTTACTTATCTGTCTGAAACATAACTGGCTCTTGTCATAAGGCACAGTCAAGTCAAATATCTACACCATTACATCCAAGCAAGGTTGGGCGGTAAATTCCACCCCCGGTATTTACCAGTGGAATTTACCGGTATTTACCGGTCTGGAAAATACTCCCAAAGTGGAAAATACTGGCAAATACTGGTCGATTGAACTTTTTCACCTTTAAATCTTGTTAAAACCAAAACCAAGTTAGCTTAAAATAACATATAATATAACACTAAATGACTAATGATATTTTAGTTAATTTTCATATTAAAGATACATGTATAAGTTTATCATCATAAAGAATAAAATGTTTCACAAATTAAGCAGGCTGAAACAGCCAAAAAGTGGATTTAAGACAAAAAATTTGACAATTTCACAAGTATTAACAGAATCTTGATTCAACTTTATTATTTGTTATTTAAACTCAATAGCATAAAAATACAGGTAAGAAATAACAGGTAAATTCACCTGTCCACCTGGCCAGTCACCTGTGACACCCAATTAGCAAGACATTGTCTAACCTGTTAAAACAACAAGTTTCAAAGCAATGTTTATTTAAGGGGGCAGAATTACTGCTTAGGGCAAGGACGGAAACAACAAGATGTCAGAATGGTTATTTGTTTTATACAAAAGTTAGAGATAAGTCAAGGTGAGGTACATAGAGGTGTTATAGTTATGGCTTGAGCTATAGTATGGCTTCAACTCTTGAATACAGTCAGATAATAATATAGCAGTCAGATAATAATTTTTCATAATCAGTCCTAAGGCTGAACCATCACACATCATTACCAAACTACTATTCACCATGAAGCCAAAAGATCCTATGCTGTTGTTGACCAAGCCAACAAGACCAGTGCCAGATGTACTTTATTCAAAACAGTAGCTAGTGCCAAAGTTCCACGACTCCGTGCCCACAGAGAGAAATGACCAGCTATGAAACAGACTATTTTTTTTCCTAAAACAAAGTTCAAAATTTCACTGACTAGATCAGTTATTAAATAAATAAGTTATACAATTGTTAAAATTCAGTATAAACATTAAGTCAGTTGACCAGTATACTAGAAATACCCCTATGATTTTGAGTGTAGGTTATTGTATAAATTCCAGGGTGGTCAATTCAATCAACCAGTATTTGCCGGTATTTTCCAGTATTTGCCGGTATTTACCGGTAAATACCGCCGGCATGGAAAATACTCATATTTGCCGGCATTTTGCCAACCTTGCATCCAAGACCCCAGCATTCTTACGCTATCATATCCGGGTTCTAGAATTGATCAGCTGTGGTACATGCTGGAAGAGATTGATGCTGTATTTGATGTTAGTAAAATATTGATACTTTAGAATTCAGGTTTTTGTTTGTTTTTAGCTCACCTGAGCCATGGGTTTAAGGTGAGTTATTGTGATCAGTCAATGTCCAACATCCATCTTGCTTTGTGTGTCATCAACAATTTGCTTTAAATGACAATTTCTTCGAAACCACTAGGCCTAGCCTTGAGCTTGAATACCGTTAGTTGCTATAGTCTATATACCGCGCACATTTCCCCATCAGAATCTTTATCCGAAAGACCGGTGCGCGTTGTACATAAGAACAAAATTTCCAAGATTTTTTTCCCAAAGCCAAACATCGTTTTTTACGGCCATTTTCCATGCGTGGCACAGCCGATGCTTTTTGCCCATCGATAACAACTTGATCTTGACCATATTTATTCAATTTTATCTCCAAAATGCGTCAACTAGATCAAAATACACCCCAAAACATGCGAAACATGCATTTGTTGACATTTTTATAGCCGGAAATTGATCGAAGTAAAAATAGGTAGACTGGCATGCGGTATTTTTACCTGACATAGAAAAGAACAGAAAAAATACCTACAAATATCGGACTCACAGTGTGTTTAAACTAAATACTGCAATGAAAAGAAATATACTAACAAAATAAGATATCTGAATTAAAACTACGATGAAATAAATCTGTAAATGATTATGACTGTATCTAGCTGTGCAAGTATTTATTAAAATAACAATACAAAAAAATACCATAAACAGAAATAAAATAATAAACAAGAGGGCCATGGTGGCCCTGAATCGCTCACCTGAGCATTAATCAGTTCACTGGCTCTGGTGAAGATTTATAAGAGTTTTTACCATACATGGGAATGGCGGCCACCTTGGTCATGTGACCAAGATCATTTGAAGAACTTTCAATCCTTTGACCCATGTGCAGGCTCCATATGAAATTTGATCTGCCCAGTGGTTTCAGAGATGTTTGAAAATGTTTATGGATGGATGAAAGAGGCAGCTAACACCAATACTGTAAGGCTCTATCAGGTGAGCTGAAAATGGCAGAGTCGCTTCTCCGAAAAGTTCCCGTTCATGTTGAGTTCCTTTGATGGATTTCAACTAGACTTAACTAGGCAAACACAGATGATAGAATGGTAGCATCATTATCTCACTGTGGTGAAACTAATGTATTCCAAGGAGTTTGTGGCTGGCATCATTGCAATGTTAGTTCTGATTCTTGCAACATGACTGAATTTAAATTTGACCTAGTGACCTAGCTTTTGACCCGACATGACCCAGTTTCAAACCGGATATTGTAAGAATAAACATTCTGACAAAGTTTCATTGAGATTGGATCAAAACTGTGCCCTCTGGAGCGTATACAAGGTCGTTCTTATATTTGACCTAGTGACCTAGTTTTTGATCCGACACAAACCAGTTTCAAACTTACCTAGATTTCATAAAGGTAAATATTCTGACAGAGTTTCATGAAGATTGGATCAAAACTGTGCCCTCTAGGGTGTACACAAAGTTTTTTTTAGATTTGACCTAGTGACCTAGTTTCTGATCTGACGTGACTCAGTTTCATAAGGGGCATATATATTTGGACAATAAACATTTTGACATAGTTTCATGAAGATTGGATCAAAACTGTTCCTTCTAGTGCGTACACGAGGTTTTTCTAAGATTTGACCTAGTGACCTAGTTTTTGACCTGACATGACCTACTTTCAAACTTGGCCTAGAGTTTATGGAGATAAACATTCTGACAAAGTTTCATAAAGATTGGATCAAAACTGTGTCCTCTAGAGCATACAAACGGTTTTTCTATGATTTGACCAAGTGACCTAGTTTTTGACCCTACATGACCCAGTTTCAAATTTGTCCTTCATATTATGAGGATAAACATTCTGATAAAGTTTCATGAACTTTGGATCGAAACTGTGCCTTCTACAGCGTACACAAGGTTTTTCTAAGATTTGACCTAGTGACCTAGTTTTTGACCCCACATGACCCAATTTTGAACTTGGCCTACAGTTTATGGAGATTTTATAAAGATTGGATCAAAACAGTGTCCTCTAGAGCGTACACAATGTTTTTCTATGATTTGACCTAGTGACCTAGTTTTTGACCCAACATGACCCAGTTTCGTACTTGTCCTAGATATTATAAAGATAAACATTCTGACAAAGTTTCATGAACTTTGGATGAAAACTGTGCCTTCTAGAGTGTACACAAGGTTTTTCTAAGATTTGACCTAGTGACCTAGTTTTTGACCCTACAAGACCCAGTTTCAAACTTGGCCTAGAGTTTATGGAGATATATATTCTGACAATGTTTCATATAGATTGGATCAAAACTGTGTCCTATAGAGCGTACACAAGGTTTTACTATGATTTGACCTAGTGACCTAGTTTTAGACCCGACGTGACCCAGTTTCAAACTTGTCCTAGATATAATGAGAATAAACATTCTGACTAAGTTTCATGAACTTTGGATGAAAACTGTGCCTTCTAGAGCGTACACAAGGTTTTTCTAAGATTTGACCTAGTGACCTAGTTTTTGACCCGACATGATCCAGTTTGGAACTTGGCCTAGAGTTTATGGAGATAAACATTCTGACAATGTTTTATAAAGATTGGATCAAAACTGTGTCCTCTAGAGCGTACACAATGTTTTTCTATGATTTGACCTAGTGACCTAGTTTTTGACCCAACATGACCCAGTTTCGTACTTGTCCTAGATATTATAAAGATAAACATTCTGACAAAGTTTCATGAACTTTGGATGAAAACTGTGCCTTCTAGAGTGTACACAAGGTTTTTCTAAGATTTGACCTAGTGACCTAGTTTTTGAACCTACATGACCCAGTTTCAAACTTGGCCTAGAGTTTATGGAGATATATATTCTGACAATGTTTCATATAGATTGGATCAAAACTGTGTCCTGTAGAGCATACACAAGGTTTTTCTATGATTTGACCTAGTGACCTAGTTTTTGACCTGACATGACCTACTTTCAAACTTGGCCTAGAGTTTATGGAGATAAACATTCTGACAAAGTTTCATAAAGATTGGATCAAAACTGTGTCCTCTAGAGCATACAAACGGTTTTTCTATGATTTGACCAAGTGACCTAGTTTTTGACCCTACATGACCCAGTTTCAAATTTGTCCTTCATATTATGAGGATAAACATTCTGATAAAGTTTCATGAACTTTGGATCGAAACTGTGCCTTCTACAGCGTACACAAGGTTTTTCTAAGATTTGACCTAGTGACCTAGTTTTTGACCCGACATGACCCAATTTCGAATTTGGCCTACAGTTTATGGAGATCAACATTCTGACAATGTTTTATAAAGATTGGATCAAAACAGTGTCCTCTAGAGCGTACACAATGTTTTTCTATGATTTGACCTAGTGACCTAGTTTTTGACCCGACGTGACCCAGTTTCGAACTTGTCCTAGATATTATGAAGATAAACATTCTGACAAAGTTTCATGAACTTTGGATGAAAACTGTGCCCTCTAGAGCGTACACAAGGTTTTTCTAAGATTTGACCTGGTGACCTAGTTTTTGACCCGACGTGACCCAGTTTCGAACTTGTCCTAGATATTATTAAGATAAACATTCTGACAAAGTTTCATGAACTTTGGATGAAAACTGTGCCTTCTAGAGTGTACACAAGGTTTTTCTAAGATTTGACCTAGTGACCTAGTTTTTGACCCGACATGACCCAGTTTCGAACTTGGCCTAGATTTTATGGAGATAAACATTCTGACAAAGTTTCAGAAAGATTGGATCAAAACTGTGCCCGCTAGAGTGTAAACAAGCAAAAGTTGACGGACGTCCGGACGTCCGGACGGACGGACGTACGACGGACGACGGACATCAGGGTATCCCAAAAGCTCACCCTGAGCACTTCGTGCTCAGGCGAGCTAAAAAGATAACAAAATGTAAAAATATGTATGATTTTCGCTTTGATATGTTTTATTTATTTTTTCTTTTCAATCTAAGTTTGTTTGCCACAAAGTAATTACATTAACTATCGATAATTGGTGTTAAAACTTTGATGTTAGTACCGACCAAAGAGAACCAGTCATTGGAATAAAAGATGTCAATTAGCGTCAATTATCGAAGTGATAGCAACACAAAAGGATCCAATTAACTTAAGTGACAGTGAGAAGACTCAAGCTTTAAGTGAGAAGTGTCAAAGTTCTCAACGAGTGTTGCTTACAATAACATTGACCATTGTTGCTAATAGACGTCCAGCCGAATTCACCTTGACCATTGTTGCTGATAGAAGTCGAGCCGAATTCGCCCGAGTAAAAAAATATAAAACCCGTCTAAAGATGCGGACCAATCAGCGAATTGGTACTTTCACATTTGGACAACATGGCATCGGACTAGTTTTAGAAATGTCAGTCTGTAATTCAGAAGGCTGTATGCGCGTTATTCAGCAGAACTAGCTTTTTTCCAGCTCCAGAAGGGCCAAAAAAAGGGGTGCGCGTTGTACATGCTAGCGCGACATCCACAAACAAATACGGTACTGAAAATCTTCTGCTGCAGAACTGCTGGGCTCAGATGCTTGATATTTGGAGTGATGTCACCAGATCACCAAAAAACCTTCATATATGAAGTGATGTCTAGTGGACCTTTAGCATGTTTGTTCAATTGGACATACTGGGTTCCAAAATGGCCCTGTAGCAGAGAGTTTTGGGTTCCAAAATAAAATATACTTAAAATATTCTGCAGAACTGCTACAATTAGATGCTTGATATTTGGTATGTAGCATTGCCTAGTGGTCCAAAAAGTCTGGTGACAACCGGTTGTCAGCAGACCTCGCCTTTCAAATAACAATATTACCCAGGTTTACTGCAGGCTTTTCCCTCAGTTCAGATGTGAGGAGTCCTTAGGTCTCATTTTTGTTTTTATGGGTCCAATGTAGAAAATCAAGGGTCCCATTCTATTATCTATCTTAAATTTGTCTAAAGTATTCCGCGCTTTATTCTGTTTAATAAGTAATTAATATTTGATTCTTTAAGTTTAACCATATTCAGTAATTGCAACTATTTCAGATACCACACACCAGAATTCATAACCTTGTTATGCAGCAGTCATTTGCAACCATGGCCCCTCTGGGGCTGGGGATAGCGGGGGCATAGCAGGGCTTAAGTACCATATTTTTACCTAAGAGGTGTCCCGGCAGTGCCGTGGATATGAGGGCTTTTGATTCCCGCCAAAGCAGTGGGGAAAATTACCGTGACACATTGTCAGAAAATGGATTTTTATATTTATATGATCCCCTCAGGGGCAAAGACCTTTACCAGGGACTTGACACAAAAAATGTCCCCACAGTGCAGGGCATCTATCAGGGCTTTGCAGAGTGAAAAGTCAATATCCCCCGTTCCCAGCCCCAGGGGGTCGTGGTTGCAAATGACTGGTGCATTATTACCTAGTATTAGTACCTATGGGACTCTCAGATTTAAGGCTAAATTCTGAGTCCTAGAAAAGATTTTTCCTGGGTGTCACAGAAATAATTTTGGAAGTTAATGACGCAGAATGCTGTGTCAGGGAAGACCCTGTTTATTGTGTGTGTTTCACCTCATAATGTTATTCAGTTTTGCTCGCCGGATTTTTACTCCATATTGTCATTTGAGCCAGTCCTAGCCCCTTTGTTCAAAGTGACCAGATAGGCATGTGCCGGCAGGGCAAAAATGTTTGGAATCAAATGCGCAGCCAATCAGCCATTACTTACTATCTATCTTCCATTATGTCTTAACCCCCAAGGGGGATACAGACGATGTACATGTGTACACTCCGCTGTTGCAGGATGAAAGCCTATATATAGCCATGTAGCTATAGTAGGGATCTTTAACCTGCACAGGGGATGACTCTCCCTAAACAGGGGGCCTCCAGTTAACGTCCTGATCTGAAGGATGGCACACTTGTTAACATCATCCCTGCATGATGCTAGAAAAACGCGTTCGAAAACAGGAAGAATTTGCCCCAGGCCGGAATCGAACCACGACCTCTGGGACCAGAATCAAGTGCACTAACCACTGAGCCACTGCGCTTCTCATGCTTGAAAACAAACCTCTTTACTATAGGCACTGGCTTATACTGGTGTATGCTGGGTGCAAATCAAATACACACAATGCGAGAACATTTATTCTCTGGACGATTATTAATATTGTCAATGTCATGTGCAAGAAACTTACCAGCTCATTCCAAATATACTTACAGGCCTGGATTACAGTATAAAAGCATTAACTTTTTGTTTCTTTGAAATAAGCAGTATTAAGCACTAAACACTGACATGTATTGGTTTAGTGTGTGACCTTGACATAGTAGGCATAATGTGGGGATTGAAAACAAACCTCTCTTCCTGTTGGAACATGCTTGGCTAATTTTACTTTAGCAAAGTTCCCTTTTCCAATGGTCTTTATAAGTCTGTATTTTCCAATGTGAGGTTCTTCAGTTCTTGTTCTTGAAGATGAGATCCTGGTATTTGACTTTTCATCTTTCTGCAATGTGAAAAATTTAGGGAGTGAAGTATGCATAGCAATATATTATGCTAACAATTCAATACAGGGGGATTAAAGAATATGTTGAAGAGAAGTTCTTACCCTGTGATCCACCGTGACTGACTCTGGGACTGGCTGAAGGGCTACTCTAGTAGTTGGTGTCGACATTTTGAATTCGTAATGTTTGGTCGAGAGGTGGGTCAAATTTTACACTGTGAATTTGTGTTATGCACAATTATTGCAATATTGCCGCACTGTTACACATCGAAATTATAAATCTTGGTATTTATCTGATCGCCCAACAGTCCATAAACAAATCCGTTCACTTGACAAATACAATAAATGCCGATCTTTTTCTCTCGGCCAGGGCCGAAATCACTGAAAATACCCTGGTGGGGTCTGGTTTGCTCCTTTTGGCAGCTAAAATTGTGACTCAAAGGCAATCTTAAATCCATTTAGTCAAAAACAGTGGAAATCGGTGCATATTTCTATTGAACGTTGAGTTCAAACTATCCATCTTTTAGCGTAAACCAGCACATTCTATCCATGAAAGTAAATATTTAGCTACAATTTTACACAAAATGGCCGACTTCCACTCCACGCCAATTCTCGCGCATTTCGTCACAAAATCTCGTCTACTGATTGGTTGAATTCTGCAGTATGACATCATCGCACCTAAAACAGCTGATGAGGAGAGAAATTGACAGAAAAGTGGATACAAAATGCAAATTCATGTATTCACGAATTTATTTATTTATTATTTATATTCATTAGATTATTTGCTGCAAAGCACCAACTGAAAAAAAATGACGTAAAGCACCAAATGAAACAATTGGATATGGAGCTGACTTTTTAGGAGAAAGAGAGACTGGCTTCGCTTGAAACTCAATAGATCTGCTCTTGCAGTGAACTGTTGAGTAATAATTCACTGTTTGGGGGTCAGTTGTAAAGTAGATCATATCACGAGCGCGGAGCGCGAGTGATATTCACAACTGACCGACAAACGGTGAATTATTACTCAACAATTCATTGCAAGGGCTGAACTATTTCGATCCTAACGCTCAAAAAGGCTGAAAAAGTATTCTTTTCATTCGAACTCTCCCAACCTTCCTGCCAGTGCGTTCATGCTCTCGCCAATACTCTTAACTGCATCTAAGGTGAATGTACGTTTTAATGGCGATTCTTGAAAGAAAAAGAGACGTTACACCGTCTAAGGGACCGACCATTTGATATTCTGGGGGGGGCCTGGTATATTTATCAAAAAAATTTCCTGTTTTTGGATATGCAAGAAAAAAATAACCTGGCTCATAAGGGGGTTCAAAAAAATAATCTGGCCTCAAAAGTAAGAGAAAAAAATAACCTGTTTCCACCCAAAATTAAAAAAAAAAAAATATTGTCTGCAGATAATTCAATTGGAATTGAGTTTTTATAATGTCTCTGGCTTCTGGGGGGCTGCGCCCCCCAGACCCCCATATTTATAGTAATATTTTAAAATTATCTACAATTGGTTTACACCAGCGGGCACACATGTGCATACATTTACAAAAACATCCGAAACAACATTCACATACATGTATTATTGATCTGCCACATTACCAAGTAAATGTTTCCACTAAAACTGAATTGCAAAAGAGTCACTAGCTTATGGGAGACAAAACCATTATGGCAAAATAAACACTCTAAAAGGCAAAAGTCCTAATATAAAAACCCTTATTTTTATCATCATTCCTAGTTTTTCTCTATTGTTTCCCGTCTTAAGATTGCCATTGAAATTGGGAAATTGCTTTAGCTTCTGGGGGGCGTTGCCCCCCAGACCCCCCTTTGATAACTTCTTAGCGCATAACTTTCAGCCATTTTATTAATTGCCATTCATGCATAATGTGACTCTATCAGTAAGTATTTCTCAAACTTTCTAAAGTACGAATAAAGCATGTTTTGGCATATATTGGGATAGAAAAAAAAATTAAATTCCTAATGTTAGCCCTACAACTTTGCCAAAATAGCCCTAAATTTTGGCCAAAATATCCCTAATTTTTTTGCCAAACTCATACAGGGATGTTTGTATCTGTACCTTAGATGAAAAGAGTAACATGCTCCAGGCACTGGTTTGCAAAAGCAAGCTAAGCCATGCCCTTGGCCTGGTTAAAGACAGCACCATGTTCTTTTTGTGAGAAAAAAAGGTGAAAAAAAAAATACCGATGTGGGTAAAATAAAAGGATATTAAGGTCAAGTAAACAAGGATCTGATAGTTCAGCTATAAAATTAAAACAAAAAAAATAACCTGTTTGAGTTAGTTTGTAAAAAAAATAAATTAGCTCCCACAAGGTGAAAAAAAAAGAAATTGTTTCCAGAGGCCAGTGAAATAAAATGTTGTGTCTCCATCAAGAATACCAGGCCCCCCCCAGAATATCAAATGGTCGGTCCCTAACGTCTCAGAACGTCACAAAATTACGTCAGAAATGCAAGTGAGGTCAGCAATTAGACTCACGCGCTCCGAGACAATGAATTGTTGCAGAACAAAACACGGAAACTTTCCATTGCGTCTATAGGCGCACTGTTTTAGAATTTTATTATTTTTTTATTATTTTTTTTTTTTTTTTTGGGGGGGGGGGGGGGGGGGGCTGGGAAAGGGAGAGGGACGGGGGAGGGGACTTGAGCGCCGGTAGTGTCGTGGATAACATGCTGCTGGACTACCGGCAATCAGGAGTCTCAATATGAGACTTTAAACGAGGTCCCGTCCCTCAGTGTATGAGTTTATTTTCAATTCTATTAATTTATGTTTGCGAGAGCCTGATAAATAGATTCTTTCACTAAAGCATTCATCATGAGAATCCTATTAGTCGTCATCTCTCCGTCTTAGCATGTCTTAGGAGGGGGAATATGGTCCATTGGGGGGGGGGGGTATAGTCCACCCAGAATAAAACGCATTTTATTAATTAATGCCCAAATGGTATTAAAATCAAACCGTAATTGATTTTTAAAAATATCAGTTTCACGGACCAAGACAAATTTCGAAACATATCACAACGAATCATAATTTTACTTAAGAAATAGATCAGCTCTAGCAGTGAATTGTTGAGTGATAATTCACTCTTTGGAGGTCAGTTGTAAAGTAAATCATATCACGAGCGCGGAGCGCGAGTGATAATCTACTTGCAACTGACCGACAAACAGTGAATTATTACTCAACAATTCAATGCTAGAGCTGAACTATTTCGATTCTAACTCTCTAAAACGCTGAACAAGTATACTTGTCATTCAAACTCTCCCAACCTTCCTGCCAGCGCGTTCATGCTCCCGCAAATATTGTTAACTGTATCTAAGGTAAACGTACGATTTTGTGGCGATTTTAGAAAGAAAAAGAGACGTGACACCGTCTAACGTCTCAAAACGTCACAAAATTACATCAGTAGTTGCAGTGACGTCAGCAATTGGACGCGCGCGCTTCGTAACAGTGAATTACACGGTTACTTTCCATTGCTTCTATAGGCGTACTGTGTTAGAATCGCCTTTAAAGTTTTAAACAAGGTGACCCAACCTAATTTTCCTGTCAAAAATGCTGATGTAAGAAAATAGCTTCAGATTGAAGTCTGGGTGTTTAGATTTTCGCAAATTTTATGTCTAACTAGAGCAAGTGAGCAGGGGCTCACGTATACCCCCGACCAGTGTCACCGCCTACTGAAAGCAAACTTTAACACAAAAGTTTAATGCAAAATTGTTATAAAAGAATAAATTCAAAGTCTGTGACCTTGACCTTAGGTCAGCAGCAGCATCCATATAATGTAAACTAGTATAAGATAAAATTAGTCGGATATCACCAGATTCCATTTAAATATATTAGAGCATGCAAAAAAAAAAAATATGGCTGAGTCCTAGTTATTGACCCCTGGCCCCACCCATGAGCCTAACCCAGAAATCCCTATCGAAAGTAATGCTATAGAGTTATCATGAATAAAGTATGGAAGATATTTGCAATGCATTTACAGAGATATGAGCAATCTAAATGTCAAAACTTTTGACATAATGAAAATGCCTAAGTCCTAATTATTGACCCTTAGCCCCATCTAGGAGCCTGACCCTGGGGCATAGACTCTTCACATCAAAGGTAATGCTTAAGAGATATAATGAACCAAATATGAAAATAATCTGAAATGTGGCTTAAGAAATATGAACAATTAAAAAAGGTTGAACGCAAAACTTTGACATAATGAAAACCCCTATGTCCTAATTATTGACCCCTGACCTCCACCCAGGTGCCTGACCCAGCCGTGTAGATATATCAAATCAAAGGTAATGCTTTAGAGATATAATAAACCAAATATGAAGAGAATCTGAAATGAGGTGTCAGAAATATGAGCAATTACAAAAGGTTTAACGCAAAACTTTGACGTAAAGTTGACGAACGGACGGAAGGACGGACGGACGGAAGGACGGACGGACGGACTAACGGACGAACAGACAGAATGACAAAAACTATATATGTATAATAATCAACAAAATTCCCTAACAGATAGTTAGAAACGGGCATTAGTTTGGATAAAAAATGTAAATATCAAAATTTACATGTCACAGTAGCATGACCTATTTGGGATAAAGTCACGGGTGGTAAACATTGGAACGAGCTCCAAAAGGAGGTATCGATATTTCGTTCCAACGGCACATCCGGGAACGTTAGAGATCGCTCCAAAGGACACAAACGGGTAAACAAAGGTAGGTGTCAGTGACTTTTATGAAAAAATTCGAAGTATTAAGCGACAGATGGTTAATTATCGCGATGTTGTTCCGTGTAGAAATAGTTTCTCTGTGTGTGTGTGGTCCGAAAATTCTGTTGAAATCGAAATAGTTTCCACATGAATCCCACAACCAAGTCGAACACGAAGTTGGTTTTCCCCCAGCTTTTTGTCAACAAAGAGACCTCTGTGCATAATTTATCGTTTTACACTAAAAATACAGGCCTGGTACGCTAGTCCTGGTTGAACAAGCACTCTATATCACCTCTCAGGTCAAAAAAAGACAATCATGAGAGTTATTTAAACAAATGATGGAGAAAATACGATTGGAGATCGTTCCAGCGGCCGGAGCTCGTTCCAAACTGAATGAGATGGTTCCCAGGGCTATCTTTTAATAAAATCAACAAATAGCAGATTACTCCGCTCTTGAGTACTTCTCATTTTGTGATTTTTGTTTGTAGACAATCCCTAGTCACTTGGTGTCTTCTAGAGGCTGCTGATTTCACTATGACACTCCTTGGGTCTTCCATACAGTATATCTATGTTGTTATAGGTCTATATTGTATTTTCAGATAATTTCTAAGATCTCTTATTGAAATGGCGTACACAAGTCAGAATGAACCTACTACTTCAGTAAGTAGGCCTACGATCAGTTCATGTTAAACTTATCAATGTACCGTGTGTGACAAAATGTTCAAAAGGAACTCAAGAAACTACAAAATTTTGATGGCAATCGATGCTAGACATTACTATACCATGCAATTAAGTATCACAGGAAACAACAGGCCGGGTCATGGCAGATTTTCATCATCTAGTCGAAATGTGGAACGAACTTTTTAAATACAGTTGAAAAATGAATGCATTATTTTTGGTTACTGGATATAAAAATATTCAAAAGAAAACCGAGAGAGTCAAAGTCATAATGAAATAAGGCAGACTCTGGAAGACATCAAGTGACTAGGGATTGTCTACAAACAAAAATCACAAAATGAGAAGTACTCAAGAGCGGAGTAATCTGCTATTTGTTGATTTTATTAAATCATAAAAGATAGCCCTGGGAACCATCTCATTCAGTTTGGAACGAGCTCCGGCCGCTGGAACGATCTCCAATCGTATTTTCTCCATCATTTGTTTAAATAATTCTCATAATTGTCTTTTTTTGACCTGAGAGGTGATATAGAGTGCTTGTTCAACCAGGACTAGCGTACCAGGCCTGTATTTTTAGTGTAAAACGATAAATTATGCACAGAGGTCTCTTTGTTGACAGAAAGCTGGGGGAAAACCAACTTCGTGTTCGACTCGGTTGTGGGATTCATGTGGAAACTATTTCGATTTCAGCCGAATTTTCGTACCACACACACAGAGAAACTATTTCTACACGGAACAACATCGCGATAATTAACCATCTGTCGCTTAATACTTCGAATTTTTTCATAAAAGCGACTGACACTTACCTTTGTTTATCCGTTTTTGTCCTTTGGAGCGATCTCTAACGTTCCCGGATGTGCCGTTGGAACAAAATACCGATACCTCCTTTTGGAGCTCGTTCCAATGTTTACCACCCGTGAAAGTGGTCCACCCAATATTGCAGTATTTAAATTCCATTAGGGGTAAGATGGTCCACCATGGCATTAAATCTAAACTTTATCACGTATGCCTACAATGTCTTGTTTGTTGGGAATAATTTCAAAAGTTTATTCCCTCCTGCTTTATTAACTAGCCTGAACAAAATTTCAGGAAAAGGATTTTATTTTTGTGCGAAATAAATGCACAAAAAGGCGAAATTGCTAAAAGATTAAGAAATGGTAGTTTTATATTAGTTTTCTATCCTTGCATTTATGGCCCAGTTTTTCATCAGACAGACTTTACGAACATAATACTTTATCACTAAGACATAAAAATATATACACAATGCAAAGAAATTTAGAATTTTTGCTACACTTATCAATATAATGACATGAAAATTTTTAACTAGTTAGCCTGTTAGGTGTACCATTTTACCCCAATGGTTTGGGGGTAATATGGTCCATCCCCTAGGTGTGAATTATCTATTTTATCTCAGAAAATTTAGGATAAAAAGAATCAGTTTGTATATCGTAATGCTTGTTAGATGTATGCCTTTCTGTAAGTAAAAATCTCGAAACTGATGTCAGAATTAGCAAGAGAATGCATTCCTCCAAATTACCCTATAACGTCACCCGTAAACGACTGCAACGTCGCTTATAAATGACGTCAACGAATGGCGTAAATTGAGCCGCGACATGAGAAAACCAACAATGTGGTCGTGCGTCCAGCGCAGACTCAGATCAGCCTGGGCATCCACCCAGTCTGAACAGAGTCTTCGCTGTCAGCATGACGGTAGCTTAGTCCCTTGGCCACCCTTAAAGCGCTTAGCGAAGAGTCTGATCAGACTGGGCGTATACCCAGGCTGATCTGAGTCTGCGCTGGGCGCCCAACCACTTTGTTGATTGTCTCATGTCGCGGCTCAATTTATACATAGCACACCTATGCATGCTTGTCAAGCGCTACTTGAAAAACGAACCCGGTAGTCAAGGACTTTTTTTTACCTCATTTTAATCGAGAGATCCTGTGACAATAAAATATCAGTTTTTGAGAAAAAAGAATCTATGTAGCGGTAAGTTAGATTCTGAGTATTTTCATCCCGTTCCCATTGCCGTCAATGGTAACGGCCTCAAAATTCTGATCTAACGACTAAACGAACTCGGCGACCTTTCTTTTTTATGCATAATTGTTCGATGTAACACATGATAACCAGAGGACCATTGGTCCTGTAGCTCACCTGGCCCCGAGGTTATAAAAAAATTTTCGTGCTCAACTCAGCTGAGCATGAAATTTTCTCTGCTGATAAATATGAAAATGCCAACTAATGTTGGCATTTTCATATTCATAAGCAGAGAAAATTTCATACTCAGCCAAACTGAGCAAGAAAACAACCGTACTTATCAGTAATTTGCTATTTATTAGCAGGTAAAATTTCATGCTCAACTTAGCTGAGCATGAAAAAAGTTTTATAACCTCGGGCCCTGAGTCCATTCACCCTAAGCACTCTAGGGTAAGTAACTCTAAGCACTATATGGTAAGTAACTCTAAGGCAAATTGTACGATATGGTCTAATGTCGAATGCGTCCGAGATTTTATGCTTGTCAAAGGCATTTCCATATCATAGAACTTTTCAGCTTTTCCCATTCAAAAGTCTTACAGACGAAATTTGACCTTGCCGTAAAATAGATCAAGGTCAATCCAAGATCATCATTTATATAAATTTTGTAGTAGACCTACTACAGTCCCAGATGCTACATACCAAGTCTCAAAGCAGTCGGCCCTGTGCATCTAGGGAAGAAGATTTTTTTAAAGTTTTTATCATATATGGGCATGATGGCCATCTTGGCCATGTGACCTGGACCATATATATAAACCTTCTTTCCCCCTTTGTCTGAAGGCTGCATATTTAATTGAAATTGGCCAAGTAGTTTCAGAGGAGAAGTCCTTTGAAAATGTTGACACACAACGGACAAGGGACCTTTAGCCAAGGTCACTAAACAACTTGACCTCTAGAATTCTAAGGGGTTGAAGTTATCTGCACTTCCATGTCACAAAGCACTATAGCAACAACGACAACAAAAAATGCACTTTTCAGCTTATTCCATTCAAAAGACTAAAAGACAAAATTTGACCTTGCGATAAAATAGGTCAAGGTGAACCCAAGGTCATCATTTCTATAAATTTTGCAGTACTTGAGTCCCAGCTGCTACATACCAAGTCTATAGGCAATCAGACCTGTGGTTCTGACGAAGAAGATTTTTAAGGTTTTTGCCATATATGGGCATGGTGGCCATCTTGGTCATGTGACCTGGACCAAATATACAAACTTTGTTTCCCCCTTTATTTGAAGGCTGCATATGGAATTTAATTGAAATTGGCCAAGTTGTTTCAGAGGAGAAGTCCTTTAAAAACGTTGACACACAAAGGACAAGTGACCTTTAGCCAAGGTCACTAAACGACCTTGACTTCTAGAATTCTTAGAGGTTGAAATTGTCTGCATTTCCATATCACAGAGCACTATAGCAACAACAACAAAAATGCACTTTTTTAAGTTTTCCCAATCAAAAGCATTAGAGACCAAATTTGACCTTGTGGTAAAACAGGTCAAGGTCAACCATGGTCATCATTTCTATAAAGTTGGTAGTACTAGAGTCCCAGATGCTACACACCAAGTCTCAAAGCAATTGGCCCCGTGGTCCTGGAGAAGAAGATTTTTTAAAGTTTTTACCATATATGGGCCGGATGGCCATCTTGGTCATGTGAGCTGGACCAAATATATAAACTATATTTTCTGCTCTGCCTGAAGGCTGCTTATGAAATTTAATTGAAACTGGCCCAGTAGTTTCAGAGGATAAGTTCTTTAAAACGTTGACACACAACAGACAAAAGACCTTTGGCCAAGTCACTAAATAACCTTGATCTCTAGTATTCATAGTGGTTGACGATGACTGCATTTCCATATCACAGAACACAATAGCAACAAAAATGCACTTTTTCAGCTTATCCCAATCAAAAGCCTAAGGGACCAAATTTGGTCTTGCCAAAAGACAGGTCAAGGTCAACCCAAGGTCATCATTTATATGAACTTTGTAGTACTAGAGTCCAAGATGCTACATACCAAGTTTCAAGGCAATCGACCCAGTGGCTCTGGAGAAGAAATTTTTTAAGGTTTTTACCATATATGGGCATGGCGGCCATCTTGGTCATGTGACCTGGGCTCAATATATAGACTTTTGTTCCCCCATCCTGTTAGGGCTCAATATGAAATTTGGCTTCAGCCGGCTCAGTGGTTTCTGAGGAGAAAATGTCTGAAAATGTTGACGACAGACGACAACGGACCATGACAACAATGACAACAATGACCTTGACCTCTAGTATTCATAGGGGTTGACGATGACTGCATTTCCATATCACAGAGCACAATAGCAACAGAAAAATGCATTTTTTCAGCTATTCCCCTTCAAAAGCCTAAGGGACCAAATTTGACCTTGCCATAAAATAGGTCAAGGTCAATCCAAGGTCATTTTTTTATTTTTGTAGTACTAGAGTCCAAGATGCTACATACCAAGTTTCAAGGCAATCGGCCCAGTGGTTCTGGAGAAATAGATGTTTTTTTTTTTTTTAAGTTTTTTTATCATATACGGGCATGGCGGCCATCTTGGTCACGTGACCTGGGTTAAATATATAGACTTTTGTTCCCCTATCCTGTTAAGGCACCGTATGAAATTTGGCTTCAATCGGCTCAGTGGTTTCTGAGGAGAAGATGTTTTAAAATGTTGACGACGGACGATGGCCTAAATGACCTTGACCTCTAGTATTCATAGGGGTTGACGATGACTGCATTTTCATATCACAGAGCACAATAGCAACAGAAAACAGCTTTTCCCATTCAAATTTGACCTTGCCATAAAATAGGTCAAGCTCAAGCCAAGGTCATCATTTATATGAACTTTGTAGTACTAGAGTCCAAGATGCTACATACGAAGTTTCAAGGCAATCGGCCCAGTGGTTCTGGAGAAGAAGATTTTTAAGGTTTTTACCATATATGGGCATGCCGGCCATCTTGGTCATGTGACCTGGGCCAAATAGATAAACTTTCGTTCCCCTTCCCATAGAGGCTCCACATGAA
This sequence comes from Ctena decussata, assembly GCA_963989385.1. Taxonomy (NCBI): domain Eukaryota; kingdom Metazoa; phylum Mollusca; class Bivalvia; order Lucinida; family Lucinidae; genus Ctena; species Ctena decussata. Next base: position 87,183,915 of record OZ022499.1, on the reverse strand, counting down.
ATTTGACTTTGATTGTCCAATCGGTTTTGGAGAAGAAGATCTTTGAAAATGGTGGACGACGACGGACGGACGCCACAGGATGCCTGTACTATAAGCTCACATTTGAGCCTTCGGCTCAGGTGAGCTAAAAAGCCAAAGGCGAAATGTCCCCTGACGGATGGACATGGCAGTAATCGGGATATTTGATTTTGAAAAGAGCCATGGCTTCAAGCTGACAACTGAAAGAGGAGTTGCGGCCACAAGATTTAATCAGACTTACAAAAGGCCGTAACTCTGGCAGAACAGACCCAAACATGACCCCATTAAAATATGACCAATGTCACATGGTGATTATAATATCTTGAAAGTTTGATTAAAATCGGTTGAAATCTGCAAGAGGAGCTGCGGCTACAAGATTTGACCAGACTTACAAAGGGCGTAGTCCTGGCAGAAATGGTAAAATCATTACCCCAATAAAATATGATCCCGTTCATGTAATAACAACTATATTTTGAAAGTTTGATGAAAATCGGTTGACAACAGAAAGAACAGCTGTGGCCATAAGATTTGACCGGACTTAAAAAGGACAGTAACTCTGACAGAAAGGGTCCAATCATGACCCCAAAAAATATGATCCACGTCATGTAGTGACAAAAATATCCTGAAATTTTGATGAAACATGATCGGTTGAAAACTGAAGGAGGAGCTGCGGCCACAAGATTTGACTTGACTAACAAAGGATCATAAGACTGGCAGAAAGGGTCCACTCATGACCCCAACAAAATATGATCCACGTCATGTAGTGACGACATTATCCTGAAAGTTTGATGAAAATCGGTTGAAAACTGAAGGAGGAGTTGCGGCCATAAGATTTGACCAGACTTACGAAGGGCCATAACTCTGACAGACATGGTCCAATCAGAACCCCAATAAAATATGATCCAAGTCATGTACATGTAGTAACAACAATATCCTGACGTTTGATGAAAATCGGTTGAAAACTGAAGGAGTTGCGGCCACAAGATTTTGCAAAATTAACTAACTAAAGGCCACAACTCCCGCAGAAAGTGTCTGATTATGAACCCAATATAACATGATCAACGTCATGTAGTGACAATGATATTCTTAAAGTTTCGTGACAATCCGATGAAAACTAGTAAATGTGTTTATGAAACACTATGCCCTCAACCGCATGCTTGCCTCTAAAGAAGGTTCATCCCATAATTTTTCAGTCAGAAAACTGTTTTAATCAGTTTGTTTACATCTTAGTCTGTAACTACATGCCGTTTTCAGAGCTTGTTCCAATACAAAATGCCTATGTCCGAAAAAGGGAAATTACTCAATTGAAAATTTATGAAATAGGCCCCAAAGTTAATAAGGTCATCTACACCTTCGTCCAAACCTGCATGCCAAATATAAGGATCCTAGCTTATGCTGTTTTTCAGATATTTTGTTCACAATCTTGTTCCTATTCAACATGGATATGTCCCAAAAAGGGAAATAACTAAACCAAAAATTTATGAAATAGGCTCAAAAGTTAATCAGGTCATCTACACCTTGGCCATTACCTGTATGCCAAAAAACGAGAACCCCTAGCTTATGCGGTTGTTGCAATATTTTGTAAACGAGCTTGTTCCTATACAAAATGTCTGTCTGAAAAGGGGAATAACTCAACCGAAAATTTACGAAATATGCTCAAAAATTAATCGGGTCATCTACACCTTAGTCTGTAACTGTGGACCAAGTATCAGGAACCTACCTTAAGCGGTTCTTCAGATATGTTATTCACAAGGTTGTTCCTATATTAAAAAGTCAAAGGGCCATAACTCTAGTAAAAATCAGCCAAGCTTGACCTCGGTAAAATATGAACAACTTCGGGTCATGGTAATAATAAATGGAAAGTTTCATCATAATCCCTTGAAAAATGAAGGAGGAGTTGCGGAGACAAGAATTTCTGTTGACAAACTCCCATAACTCTAGTAAAAATCAGTCTAGCCTGACCTCAGTATAATATGATCCTCTTCAGGTCATGGGAAGAATGACTGAAAGGTTTCATCAAAATCCAATGAAAACTGCAAGAGGGGTTGAAGAGACAGGACGTACTGTTGAAAAAAGACAAAGGGCCATAATTCTGGTAAAAATCAGTGGAGCATGACCTCGGTAATATACGATCATCTTTAGATCATGGGAACAATAACTGGAACGTTTCATCATAATCCATTGAAAACTGTAAGAGGAGTTGCGGAGACAAAATAGTGTCTACGGAAGGACGGACGGCCGAACCCATTACTATAGTCCCTTCGACTATGTCGGGGGACAAAAATGCACTCCTGAGCAAAATTTAAAAAAAGACTAGAAACGTTTGCAATGGACACGGATGCCCTCGCCTAGTGCCTTCAGTAAGATGGCCCTTTGTTTATGGTACTGGCACTTGTATGATATCTAGGTTCGCAGAGACAGGCTTGTGTGGTACATGGTTTATTGTTCTCCTTAGGCAGATGTATTGTGCTTTTTGGATCAAGAGAAGGGTGGAGGAGGGGCACTTCTGTTATATGTGATAACGTTCTGTATCTTATCATAGAAATGGATGCCATTCAACTTTACAAAAGAAATAGCCCAGAAATAAGTTAACTTTTCAAGTAAGTAAACGGAAACTATTTTTTTTGTACAAAATAAAGTAAAAAAGGGCCATAACTCCTATAATTATTGACGGATTTTACCCTAAATCGAACTTGACTTGTTTTTTTATGATTATATACCTGTGTATAAAATACGTATCCAATACACTAAATTTTTCAAAAGATAACGAATAGAAAACATTTTTTCATACAAAATGATGTCGAAAAAGGTCCATAACTCCCATAATAATTGAAGGATTTTACTCTAAATCGAACTTGACCTGTTTTCTATGATCATATACCTGTGTATAAAATATGAATCCCATACACTAATATCTTCAAAAGATAATGAACGGAAACCATTTTCTTTGTTGACAAAACGAAGTCGGAAAAAGGCCATAACTCCCATAATAATTGACGGATTTTACTATATAAATCGAACTTGACCTGTATTTTATGATTTTATAGATACGTACAATATATGAATCCAATGCACTAATCTTTTCAAAAGATAATGAACGCAAACCATTTTTTGTCAAAATGAAGTCGAAAAAGGGTCATAACTCCCATAATAATCGACGGATTTTACCCTAAATCGTACTTGACCTGTATCATATGATTACATACCTGTGTATAAAATTTGAATCCAATACACAAATGTTTTCAAAAGATATCGAACGGAAACCATTTTTCGTACATACGGGACGGACGGACAGCGGTGATACTACATGCCCCCATTAGAAATGGCGGGTGCATAAAAAATTCTAAGTATGTGCCATTTACGTTTTCTTGGCCTCAAGACGGTGATAATCACTGATTTGGGGCAAAGACAAAAATCTGCATAAATGCTGAAAATACAACAGATCTTCCCAAAACTTAGCAGACGCCTTCTTTATGTTGTTTCTCACAATTCAGAATCCCAAACTGCAGAACTTATTGAAGTTAAAAAGGCTTTATATCTTCAGTGGCACAAATACGGCCATAGTCGAAAAGGTGCATAAATTTATTTTGGATTCTAAACGTTTTTGAGCATATCATCTTATTAAATAGCAAGCGGTTGGTTTTGTTCTTGTCAGTAATGGAAATCTGTGTTTGATGCGACTGTCGCTGCGAATCCGCGCTCCTTCTCTTATTCTCATCTGCATAGTCTGTAAATCTTTATTTTTTTCTTTGATTTTTTCTCTCTGTCTGTCTGCTCTCACAGCTCCCTTTCTCCATTTTTTCCTTACTGTTTCATGTTAGGAAACTTTTCTCTGTTATTTATTTTCACAATTTTTCCACCTGTTTTTTTTTTAAATATGATACCATTCATGTGTTTACTTGATAATTTGGTTTATTGTATTTGACAAACTGTCGCCATGATGTATACATGTAAGAAATGTTTAGGGAGAGGAACTTTATAAGTACTTGTGCTTTCGTTCCAATCCTTTTATTATTTGTATTGTATCAATGTTTATATGTATTGAAAAAGTTTGAAATAAATATGTTTAAACCAAAAAGGGTTTATATAAGAAAAGATCAAGGTTTTGTGCGCAAAAATCTAAAAAAAAAAAAAAAAAAAAAAAAAAAAAAACCATCGTTATTAAAAATGTTATTAGGTCTGAAGGTTCTTTATGCACTAAGAAGAGCGTCCTACAGAAATTCAGTTTTTTTCACATATTATCAGACTGCGCAGATAAAAAAAAGAGATGTAGTCTGTGTCCAAATATTTGTTAAAAAAAGTAGAGTCTATTTTCAAGGTTAAGGTTGAACAATTTCATTTATACTAAACATCTGTCTTGATCACAAAAAATGTATTATTTATACGGGAAGTATGATATAGGTATAACTGCCCTACCTGTATTTTATGAATGTAACCAATAAACATGCACCATATACATGGTCAGATATTTGAGAAAAAGCTACCGTTTTCATCTGGTCTACCTTACAATTTGAATAGAGTTGGAACACATAATTGCTCGGATGCTCTTTTTAATGCATTAAAGTACCTTCGGTGCATTTTCAATAACAAAATTAATATTTAAGATTTCTTCGCAAAAAATTACGCTTTGACCTTTTCTTATAAAACACTTTTTTAAACAGCATGTCCCTCTATTTTGTATTCTAAACTGTAAAGAACAACAGAAATCAGAAGTCTGCTTATTTTCAGGGAGATATGTTAATTTTTTATGGTTTTATTCAGATTTTTATATTTACCACAAATCACCGCCTTAAGGTAGGGACTAGTTAGTTCTACATAGTTCTCGTTTATATCGGACATTTCCTTTTATATGAGCCGCGACACGACAAAACCAACAATGTGGTTGTGCGCCCAGCGCAGACTCAGATCAGCCTGGGCATCCGCCCAGTCTGATCAAAGTCTTCGCTGTCCGCATGAAGGTAGCTGAGACCCTTAGCTACCCTTTGAGCACTTAACGAAGCGTCTGGTCGAACTGGGTGGATGCCCAGGCTGATCTGAGTCTGTGCTGTGCGCACAACCACTTTGTTGGTTTTCTCGAGTCGCGGCTCATATTTTTAGTTGGCCATATTACCATCTTACATCAGTCAAACTGTATTCGATTTAAAATATTTGTATACTCTCACTTTCACGGACCAAGACTAATTTTGAAGCGTGTCTCAAAGAAAGTGACCCAACCTAGTTTTCCTGTCAAAAATGTTGATGTAAGAAATCGGTTTCAGGTCAAAGGAACTTATTCTATCAGGCTGTTGAGATTTTCGCGAATTTTATGTTTAATAATCAACAAAATTCCCTCTCAAGGCAGTTAGAAACTATTATTGGTTTGGACAGAAAATGGAAATATCCGTCTAATAATGCAGTGTTGAAACGCCTTTTAAAAAGATAAAGAATGTTTATTTAACGTCGCATATATCAGAAACAGACAACATAAGCTCAGAGCTTTTGTTGCTTAGAGCTTTTGTTGCGACAAACAAGGTATCCAACAAATAATACCTACCTGATGACTTCACTTTATTTTTAAGACTACCCTTTATAGGCGAGCGTCACCCAAGGGAGCTCCCAGTACCATTTTACGCTGTTGGTGTGGCGCGACCGAGATTCGAACCCACGCCCCCCCCCCCCCCCCCACCCAGAAGCGGACGCGCTACCATTTGAGCTACTAGGACCGGAAAACTACTATTTGGGGCAATGTGGTCCACGACGGCTAAAACTTCACTTGAGCCTACAATGTGTTGTTTGTTGGGAATATTTGCAAAATTTTATTTCCTCCTGCTTTATTGAAATTTCAGGGAGAGGATTTTATTTAAATGTTAAATAAATGCGTAAAATGGCTACATTTCTAAATTATTAAGAAATGGTTGTTTTATACTTTCAGTGCCAGGGCATCCTACCAATTTGGATATAGAAGAGCAAGGGCATAGTGTGCTTGCAGTAAGTCCGGGTGGGAATGTTGGGAAATTTCTCTCTCCCTATCATATCCCAACCAACGACTTGTTTGGACATTTTGTCTCTCCCCTGTGCATAAAGGAAATGGAACTTTGATCCAGATCGTTATTGCAGGACTATGTCCCCTTAAATGGCATACTTTATTTGACCATGTTTCTGTGCCTTACGTACAGTATCTCCGCAACTCCTCCTACAGTATTTGATGCTTTATTGAAAATTCGAAATAAATGCGTAAAATGGCTACATTTTAATAAAACATGAAGAACCGGATGTTTAATACTCTCAGTGCCAGGGCGTCCTACCAGTTTGGATATAGTAGGACAAGGGCATACTGTGCTTGAAGTAGGTGCGGGCGGGGTTGTTTGGACATTTTTTCTCCCTATCATTTCCCAATCAACGAGTTGTTTGGACATTTTTTCTCTCCCCAATCATACCCAAACCACGACTTGGCTCATATGCATAGTCACTTAAACTTTTTTATGCCCCCACCACGAAGTGGGGAGGGGCATATAGTTTTACCCTTGCCCGTACGTGCGTCCGAACACACTTTGTAGTACTGGTCTTGTCTCCGCAACTCCTTCTACAGTATTTGATGCAGGGATGTGAAACTTGCAACACAGTTCAGACATGAATTGAACATGTGCATAAAGGAAATGAAACTTTGATCCAGATCGTTATTGCAGGACTATGTCTCCTTAAATGACACACATATTTTGACCATATTTTCGTGCCTTACGTACAATGTCTCAGCAACTCCTCCTACAGTATTTGATGCAGGGATTTGAAACTTGCAACACAGTTCAGACATGCATTAAACATGTGCATAAAAGGTAATGGAACTTTGATCCAGATCGTTATTGCAAGATTATGTCCCCTTATATGACATACATAATTTGACCATATTTCCGTACCTTAGATAGGGTATCTCCGCAACTCCTCCTACAGTATTTGATGCTTTATTGAAAATTCGAAATAAATGCGTAAAATGACTACATTTCTAAAACATGGAGATATGGATGTTCAATACTTTCATTGCCAGGGCGTCCTACAGAAAGAGCTTAGTGTTCTTGAAGTAGGTGCGGGTGGGGTTGTTTGGACATTTTTTCTCTCCCCAATTATACCCAAACCACGACTTGGCTCACATGCATAGTCACTTAAACTTTTTTATGCCCCCCCCCCCACCCCCCCGCCACGAAGTGGGAGGGGCATATAGTATTATTCGTAGAACAATTGACAAGGGTCACGTCTCTGAAAGTGCAAAGAATGATATGTTAAGAAACAAATTTTGGATCTTAGAAACGACAGACTGAAAGACGCCACACGAAAACATTTTGAAAAGTAGGGCCTATACCAATTTTGAAGAATTAAGAAGCGCAATAAGGGCCGAGGTATACGAGTTTAAGACAGAGGACGAAGTACATAGACCTGACAAAGCAAAAGTTTAAACCCATATATTTACATTCTTGGTGTATTTACTGAAAAGCCCTATAGTAAACCATTGGAACGTAATGTAGTTTACATTCCAATAATTACATTGAGACACGCGACGTCAATGACGTCAAAATAAACAATAGCTCTCTACAACCTGATTGGATGTCAGCAACGTCATGACGTCATGCATGCCATTCTGCTGTTAGCAGAAAAAAAATGCGTGTACATGTTTTACTGCTTCAATTTTAGCGCTTATAGAAGATTTTTCATGAAAGATTTGATTGAAACGAATGTAAATATAAGCAATGAACTTAATTTTTCTGATATTTATCGAAGTGTAAACTACATTGAGTCACTAGCAAAATTTACATGAACCCCTTCGAGGTTCATTCACTTTGCACATGACCCAATGTACATGTAGTTTACACTTCGATAAACCTCAGAAAAATGAAATTCATTCCTTAATCAATCGACACAAATTCAGATTTTAATGAAATATCAAAAGTGCTGAAAAGTCTAATGGACATAATGTACACAATGGAAAAGAAAATAGACCAAATATCATCACAGCCAAGGTTCACATCGGCTAAATTTTACCCTAGAAACAGATACAACAATTCAAAGTCATACCAAATTAAAGGACAAGGCACTCAAGCTAAAGCTCAAACGGGACAGTGTTATAATATCATAAACCTAATGATCATAAAAAGCTAGACACAATGGCAGATGAAAATGCACATGCTATAAATGAGCATTTATACAAGTAAATGTCTCTGTGTCGGGATTTAACAGAGATAAAGCCACAACCAGACGTTACAAGATCGTATGGTCGGACATTCAAACGAGTCGGATATTATTTTCGAAGGCGTTGATACAAAATATTTGTTAGACAGTGGTGCTATGTTATCGACGATTTCAGAAGCCTTTTATAAGACATTACTACACAGTCAAGTTCTGAAATCTTTAGTCGATTTCAGCTTGACTGTTCGTGGTCCTAAACGCTTATTTAGGCTATATTGGGGCGTTAAAGTAAACGAAATATATGCTGCAATCTACAAAGTTTCATGCATCAACTCCAGTCTTGTTGGAGACGAACGTTCTGAGGCTTTGTCGACAGCATATGACGGACCTAAATGACATTCCTCACGAATGTGAAATGGCATGTATGGCACGTCAGTCTGAAGCTGCAGTTGCAAAGGTAAAAAGTACAAATGATCGTAAGGTAACCTTGCAGTCATTTGAATTAAAACGGCCAGTGGAATGGTTAAAAAAGTAAAGAATGTCGAAGCTGTTGTAACTGAGGGTTGTGCTGATTTTTCTAATAGTACGTACAATAGGTGTGTGTCCCAGAGTCATAACACTTAATAAACCTGGCAATAGTGCGCGCATTCCTGTCAGCGGTTTCAACATGTCAGTAAGAGTTATTCAAATTCCCAAGAAAGCAGTTCTTCGTGTTAAGGTCAATAGATGCTTTTCAAAAAGATATTGCACACACCAATATATTACAACAAAGCACTACTGAACAAGAGTGTACGTTAGAAAATATAGGCGTCTCACTTGAAGATTTCTGTTTAACGTCTTATGAAATAAAGAAAGCAACTTCAGTTTTTTAGAATGTCAGAATATCTTTTCAAAGGACCGTTAGATTTGGGACACACAAGTAGAGATCAATCTTCTATGGTCCTGAGATATAACACTTGTGAGCTAGGAATCTTCCACGTAAACCGTAAAAACCCTAAGTGTCTGATGAACCAAAGCAAGACCAAGGGCTCGACTGAAAACCGGCCAAGCCCCAAGTAAGTTCATTGCTGGGTGTCCTAAGGCGGCACTTCTGTTTAATTAAGCCGGAGGCAGTGAAAAAACAGTGATAAATAAAATCAAGTAAGAAACCGTATGTGGTGAAAGTTTCATTGTTTCAATAGGTTGCGATTTTTATGTTAGATCCCCTCCACATGTTTCGCATTATCCGTTTACCGAACTAAGGAGATAGATCCTGTTTTGTTGTAGAATCTAGCGTCCAAAATGTAGAGAATATTACAAGAGTGCTCATTTCATATGAAATTTATAAAACGAGCCTTTTGCGAGTTTCATAAATTTCACATGAAATGACCACGAATGTAAGTTTCTGTTGGTCATATGACCCTTTAAATGGGATTTTATCGCCTATAATATCAAGATTATTCCTTAAAGACGTGGAAATTCTGCATTCATAATGTACAGGATCTTTACGTTAGCCTGGCATTAACATGTTCGTTTCCAGTGACTACTCTTATAGCTTACGGCCGATCAAGCAGAAACTTGGTTCAGTTCTATTTCAATTCTCGAAACGACATTCCTCAAGTGGCTCAGCGGTACGTTACCATAGCTGCACACACCTGGCGTCAAGTGTCCGTCCTTGGAAACTTGGTTTATATCAAGACTATAGTAAGTAAGTAAGTAAGTAAGTAAGGTCTTTATTTAAAGAGGGTAACTCAATTGGCGAACCAATCTTCCTATGATGTGGAGCAGCGCATATCTTTTCCAAATAATGTTCTAATGGTTTGCGGTCCATTTATCACAGTTGTCCAACTCTGTTACTACGTAAAAAGAAAGTCAACGAATTTTGTCACAGGAATTGTCAGACAAGTAATTTAGCAGACGCTTTCTATTATTGTTTATTTTTTACGGTATGTATTTTAATGAGGTTCTGTCAGCAGTGTGTAATCTAAATTGATGTACCTGACCTCTGCAGGTGGGGCTTATCAACACTGGAGTAGCAAAATATCTCTGCGTAATCACTTACACTTGTTTTGTTAATTGTGTGTTTTTACGGCTTGGTCATCTGCATTAAAAGAATTCTTAAATTATACCAAAAGGAGTCTAAGACTGAATATTCAAAGGTAAGTATTTTTATGCTCAATTAATATACTTAGGTAATTAGCATGCAATGTCCTGATTTTGCACTAATATGTGCCATTACACCATCCCCACAATAAAACAATAAAATACACAAACATCCCATTACAGCAACTGCAGGAGTCAACTATTGTAGCATTTTGTATACTTTCTGTACATCTATAATGATTTCCAAGACAGTAAAAATAGGTAGTAAAATATTTTCATCCATTTTCTTGCTATATGAAAATTCTCTGCTATGTTACAGAAATTCAACGACTTTATTTTTTATGTTACAGAAATTATCTGTTTGTGTTACAGAAATTCAACAAGATGGATCTTTCTTTTGAAGAGCAATCTTCTGTTTATCTGAATGATGCAATTGTCAGTAGTGTTCCAGACATTGTTGAAGACATGCAAAAGAGAATAGATTCACCAGTGCTACAGACTCTTACAAATATTACAAGCAGTAACAGGACAGGGCCTAATTTGAAAACATCTACTTTTGAAGCACCCACTCTAGAAGAAAGCCCACAAATCCACTAGGAAACCAATCAAGAGGAAACAATGTCGCAAAACGGATGAGAGTATTAATTAAATGTGAACAAGAAGGTTGTTTCTATGAAACACTGCAAAAATCTAATTTACACAGGCTTGTCAACAGTGCACGCAAAAGCAGAAGAAATGAGCGCAGTGAATGTTCAAAAAGTTATGGGGACAATTATGAACTAAAATTACATTTAGAGCTTACTCATTCAGAAAGCAAATTATGTGAGCAGTGTTCGGCTATCTTCACAAACAGACACACTCTACTGTATCACAAGAAAATGAAGCATGAGAAAAAAAAAAGAAAAAAATAATCACAGCTGTGGAAAATGTGGAAAGGGAGTTATAAATAAGACAAACTACTTTAGCCACATGAATGTGCATCTTAGATATAAGCCATATAAATGTAAAAAGTGTACCAAGGCTTTTTTCCAATACATTCCAGTCATCACAGACACGAACGGGCATGTACAGGACCAATATTGATATTAAAAGTTACAAGTCATCAGCAGCATTGAAAGACCATATGGAGGGAAAAAACGGACGTAAAACAAACTTTGCGCTTGTGGCAAGTGTTTCTTGGCGTCTAGCCCTCCGCAGACATCAGAAGAAATTTATAATCTTTAATCGAAAGTGAATCTTTTTCCTGGAACAATATGTTTTAAAGACCTAACTTCATCCACATAGACATTCAAACATTGCCACCATATCGTAAACTTTTGCTTCATATAAAATTATTTTGATATGAAATTTATAGAACATTGTTGGTTTTCATCAAGTTTTTTATGTGGAAGCATTAAAACTGTAATATATATATGACTCCACCTTGCTTCTTCTGTCAGTCACTGTAAGCATGCAGTCCCGAACCTCGGCTGCAGGAGCCTGCAAATTATCTTAAAAGTAAGGTACGCTTATAATTGGAAACAGTCAATTATAGCTGAAAAATAAGATTACTTTCAATATCATTTTAGGACAAAAGTGGACGCTCTCGGTGGAAATTAATCGGTTAGTCACAGGCAAAATTTAGCTTTCTTGTTCCTACACAAGTGTATGTAAGCCACATCATTTGACTTCCAACAATTTTAAAATCTCCAAATGTTATTTGCATTTTATACTGTATAATTCCCACATTCAACTATAAAATAAAATACGATAACAAGACCTAAAATCTGATTGAAATCATTTTTTCTTTTTCATCCAACTTTAACAATACATTGAAAACATCGGTCAATATCTGTAACCAAAATCTGAAAGTCGGTTAATCACTGTGACAGGGTCTGCTAATTCCTGTAACATAAATTTTCAGTAAGCATGGTTTTGATTGTAATTTGATCATATCTACCCGTGGGTTTAAATAAAATAATGACTACACACCAATAGCTGTTATTGTAGACCAGCATGCAATAAATAATTTTTAAGTAGAAATGATGTTTATTTTCCATTAACTGCAAAACTGACCCCTCGGTGATTTTCTTACATTTTACAAAACTTGTTACGAAATGGATCCGATCGTGGACTATGTCGTCGAAATCATTTTAATCCTTTCAATCAGTAGGGCTACAGTTTTTAGGGCAACTGTGGTAATAAACATTTACGGAAATTGTGGCTACGTTATGCATGGGTTGTTTGTGAATACCTCTCGTGGACAGCGTATTGCATGATTTTAAGGTGAATACCTGCACGAGTCTTTTGATTGTGGACAGCGTGTTGCATGATTTTAATGTGAATACCTGCACGCTTAGATTCGAGTTCCATGATTTAAAAGTGAGACGCATAGTATTTATACGCCTAGCTTTTATTGAAAAGTTAGACGTGGCTGTTTAAGGTGAATTGATGGATGTTTTATTGTTGTGTGCCCAGATTCTGTGTTAAGACCAGAACGGCACATCAAGTCCGGCAGTCAGCTGTTAGGGCTTAGAGCCACGTCTCACCTGGAGATTCGATATACGTCTCCAGGTTAATACCAACCCGGGTAGAGCAGTTACAACGCCCTTGTGCATGTTTTCCTAGCAGAGGCGGGAAGCACAAAATATTGGCGAAATCGATGTAATTACTGCGGAGGTGAAAGTGGGACAGTGTTCGTCCACTAAAGTGTGTCATATTATATTTAGACTGGTCCCTGGTACGATCCAAGGAGCGACCAGTATATAAGCGTGCACGTGTTAATATAAGTTGGTGTTCCTCATAATATATGGACTGGCCCATGACATGATCCAGGGAACGACAAATTGAAGTCTACCAACATAAGGCCTTGTTTATTTTGTATGAGCTCAAACTAACGTTTTTTGTCCTTTGTGTTTTCCTTTAGTTCATGGCGCTGAGCCGAGTACGGTGTTGACGTCAGACGGTAATCTATTTGCGTATTGTACGCAAATCAATTACTGATTTGAAACAAACACCTTACTTGGGCCAGCGACATGAACTGATATGTGTTGTATATTATTGTAATTGTGATAGTTGTAAATTGTATTGTTGTATATAGAATTTACATTATATATAAACTTCAAAAATTCTAACGTTGTTAGAGTTTCCTTGTTAGTGTAATACACTGGTAGATAACCCTTTAACCGGAAGTCACCCTCCGCCGTCCTGGCGACGCATAAGGCTCTACACCCGTGTCGACCGAGTGTAAAACCTTCTGCGTAACATGGTGTCAGAAGTGGGATTTGATTTCCGGTTAATATCTGCCAGTGTAACACATTGACAATATATACAGAATCTAGGCACAATTTTGTCTGACATTTTTTTTTATTATTATTGACTTTCTGATTGTTCTTGTCTAAGGTGACGTAAGGCTGTGAATTTTAGGGGAGCAATTTTGCCACTAAATTCTTTGTAAATGTAACCTACACTCAATTAAGGTCAACTATCCTTATTCCCTGCGTGATGAAGTGCGATAGCCCATGCATTAATTTGTGATAGAATGTAACAGGTTGCATATCTGAGTGGGGAAACTGAGGTATATAGACCTGAATTGTCTTGGCACGGATGATACATATTTAATTTTAAGGTCCATTTGAGTACCTTGGCACTGCTGTTGCATGACAATCTGTTAGTTTATTAATTTAAACGTTTGTACGTTGTGTCGTAACCGTTACTGAGGTCCATTTTATGTCCTGATTTAGTAACGTAGGTTACCCGTAACGTAATATAATATCGTTACAATTAATTAAACCTAATAACAGAATCTTAAGTTTGATTTACCGTTGGTATCTTATAAGGTTTTGTAATGTAGGACGTACAGTTGTCGTGTCAGCGTTAATACGTTGCGTTACATACGTTACGTTTGTTTATCCGATACGCTAGATCAAGTTGGGCGTAATTGTAATGTGGGTTATTTACGTCATCTAATTGTGTCATATGGTAGAGAAAAGAGGTTCTCGGTAAAGTCAACGTCAGTTTATGACGTCATTTCCGGTCTATTATGAACGTAACTTTAATGGCTACGTCTAGATCGCGAGTATACTAATTAATCAACGTTTTAGTTGGATTAGTTCGTTATTATTTTTGTAAACGTTTTAGTTAACGTGTGTGACTTTAAGTGAACGTCGGTTTCAGTTAGGTTAACGTGAGCATTACGTTAAGCGGCATGGATCAGTTAGTTAAGACGGGAAAGGAGTTAGGTTATGAGGGGCAGGCGTTACAGCAATTTGTAAAGCAGCAGCAAGAGACTGAGAGGGCAGAAAGGCACGCGGTAAGGGAACTTGATAAAGAGAGGGTCGCGGCGGAAAAAGAGAGGATTGTGCAAGCCGAAAAGGATAGGGAAGTAGAACTAGCTAAGATTGCGGCGGATAGGGAAATCGAGATGGCGCGAATTGAAAGTATAGAGCGGCAAGCCGAGAAAGATAGGGAAGCTAGGTTGTCTCAAGTAGAAAGCGATAAGGAAGCGAAGTTATCGAGCGAAGTTGAGTTAGAAAAGTTGAAGTACAGTTTTGAATTGCAGCAACGCGAGTTAAAGAATCAGATAGATTTGCAGAAGGTAACGTTTAGAGTTGAATTAGAAAAACAGAAGGCTGAAAAGTTAGCGCATGCGCGAGATCCCAAATTACCGTATTTTGATGAAAGTAAGGACAAAATGGATAGTTACTTATCAAGGTTTGAGAAATACGCGACGGCGAATAAATGGGATAAAAACGTTTGGGCTGCATATTTAAGCGCATTACTTAAAGGTCGCGCGCTTGATGTTTACGATAGATTGTCAGTAGATGATGCAGCGGATTATGACAAGTTGAGAGATGCGCTGTTAAAGAATTTCGATATGACTGAACGCGGTTTGAGGAAGAAATTTCGCTATGATAGGCCTGAAAAGTCCGAAACGTTTATTCAGTTTAGTAGTAGACTTAGGTCGTATCTTAATAAATGGTTGAAAATGGCGAAAGTAGACCAGTCTTACGAAGCTGTTTGCGATTTTTTCGCTAGAGATCAGTTTTTAGAATCCTGTAGTAAAGAACTATATGTTCATTTGAAACCGAAAACATTCACGAATCTAGGTGAGATGGCTAGGGAAGCAGATTTATTTGCAGAAGCACGTGGCGGTGTCTACGCTTGTGTTAATAAGGGGCAGTGTGATAGTAAGGGCGTAACTCAGAGTAGATCTGATAAAAAGCCGAGTGCGAAGCCAGAGATAAAATGTAGTATTTGTGGTAAGGGACATTTAACATATAAATGTTTTAAGAATCCCGATAGGAAGCAAGCATATAGTGCGGAGGTAGGTGCAAGTGCAAGCGGGTATAGCGGAAGTAAGGGGAGTAGTTATGCACCGACAGATGAGACACAAAGATCACAGAGTAAGAGCGATACTGTACAGACGAAGGGTAGTAATTCAGATCGTGGCCGTGGTCGGGGTTATTCCCGCGGACGTGGTCGGGGTGGCGGACATCAAATGAGCTTTTGTAAAACTACAATGAATAGGTCTCATGAAATTGAAGGTCTCTATAAGAGTAAGGAAGAAAGTCCATTAATCAATGATAACATGGATAGGGAAGGTGTTTGTTACTTTTTAAGGTCGCGATTACCAACAGCGCAGGGTACGGTTAATGGTAAGACTGTTGTAGTTTTAAGGGACACAGGTTGTACTGGGTGTGTCGTTCGTAGAAACTTGGTTTCTAATGATCAGTTACTTGGTAGGGAATCTGATGTAACTTTGATTGATGAATCTACCCAAAGGTATCCCTTAGCAATGGCTGACATAGATTGTCCATTTTTCACAGGAAAAACTGAGGCATTGTGCATGGAAGATACATTGTATGACCTGGTTATTGGAAATATTGACGAGTCAAAACTTCCCGATATGTCCCATTTTGCAATGGCGGCAGTGACTTGGTCACAAGCTAAGCAAGGTGAAGAGGTCTATAAGAAACTTAAAGTTCCTGATCAAATTATTGCTAGTGATAAGGAGGCGTTGAGGCAGGCCCAAGTTGTTGACCCGAAATTAAATGGCATAAGGCAAAGAGTGGAATCTGGGAATGTGACTATTAGTCGTGGATTGAACCGGGGTGAAGCTAAGTTTATCCGAAGGAAAGATTTATTGTATAGGCAGTTTACTAAGGGAAACAAGGTCACTTTGCAACTTATTATCCCTGAAGGTTTTCGTGAAAAGGTGTTAAGATTGGCGCACGAAACCTTGATGTCAGGTCATTTGGGCATAAAGAAAACTATGGATAGAGTGTTAACTGAGTTCTTTTGGCCTGGAGTTTGTGGTGATGTGGCAAGGTTTTGTAAATCTTGTGACATATGTCAAAGGAGTATTCAAAAAGGTCGTGTCACTAAGGTACCTTTAGGAAAGTTGCCACAGATTGACACACCATTTAAACGAGTCGCTGTTGATATAGTTGGACCGATAGAACCTCGTTCTGACAGGAAATCCCGCTATATTTTAACAATGATAGACTATGCGACGAGATATCCCGAGGCGGTAGCGTTACCCGGCATTGAAACGGGACGCGTAGCCGAAGCGTTAGTTGAAATGTTCAGTAGATTAGGAATACCGAGTGAAATGCTAATCGAGCATGATAGTAAGATCACGATGGACGTCATGAGAGAGGTTAGTAGGTTGTTGTCGCTTCAAGATCTGACAACTATTCCTTATCAATCTACTGGTAAAGGACCCGTGGAGAAATTCCATGATACATTGAAGCAGATATTACGTGAAATGTGCGTAGAACGTCCGAATGACTGGGACAGGTATCTCCCAGCATTACTATTCGCAGTAAGGGAAGTTCCGCAAGAGTCGTTAGGTTTTTCCCCGTTTGAACTGTTGTATGGGCGTAATGTTAGGGGTCCTATGCAAATATTAAAGGAATTATGGTCTGTAGAGGAAACTGACCAACGTGCGTTATTGACGTATCAGTACGTTATTGATTTAAAAGAACGTTTAGAGAGAACGTGTAAGTTAGCACAGGATATTGTCCGGAAAATGGACGTAAAGCAGAATGCTTGTTATGATAAACGCGCGAGGTCGCGCAAGTTTGACGTCGGAGACAAAGTACTTTTGCTACTCCCGAATGAGTGCAATAAATTGTTACTTCAATGGAACGGGCCATATGAAGTTGTCGAAGTAGTCAATGCAATGAACTACAAGATTAACGTCAAGGGCGTCGTGAATACTTATCCTGCTAACATGGTTAAGCAATACGTTCAACGTCAAAAGAACGTGTCGTCTGCAGTTGTTAATGCACGTGACAATGTTGGATCAGAGGATCACAGTGATCCGAATGTCCAAAGAGTTAACATTTGTACGTCAAAGGACGTATCCCAATATGACTTCATACGTGAAAACGTAAAGCCCGACGACGTAACGTCGACTCACGAAACGAATATGGAAGAACATGGTGGCGATAGTAGGTTAGAGGCAGAGGCAACGGATCCTGTGGGATCTGTCGTGCGAAGTAGGTGTAATGTCAAAGACAACGTTAATTTTACGTCTGATACACTTAAGGTGGAATAGGACAAAACCAAAATTTTCAGTTTGCTAATAAAAATGTATATAATAAAAAGATTTAGTCTTTTCTGACTCACGAAATGACTTTCTTTTTGGCGTCCAACAAACATTTCTTTTTCTATGACGTCGTGAAAATGTGACGGTCTGACGTTTTTTTACGCAAAATAGATAGCGCTCAGATATCCTTATTTTTCAACCCTGTTCTGCTGTCGTTGAAGATACCGAAATCAATTTCATATCAGAGTGCGACCCGTAAGAGATCTTCGAAGCTGTGGTATTATTTTTCTCCAAGCTTTACGCATTACGTCAGGATTGACGCAAACATGATTTACCATTTGCTGTTGAAATTTGCCTTTTTTAACATAAAATGGTAAATAGAAAAAAAAAATCTCCGAAAAATATACCTCAAATTTTGATATGTTTCAATAATTGGTATTTTTTAAGACTTTTAAAAACTAAAATAAAAATTCACCGTATAAATTTTTCGAAATACTGACTTTTTCAAGTATACCCCCTGTTCAGACAGCGTCGCGGTTTTTAACGTCACATTAACGTTTCTATTTACCGGCACACAGTCTTAGTATGAAAGTGTATTCTTGTTCAAGGGAAATGGTCTTTATTCGTTATCTTGGGAAGGTGAGCGTGAAAGAAAGCAATTCGTTAACTAAGTGGAGCAATAGTTATGATACCAGATCATGATAGTGATTTTTTGTTACGTTGATTATTTGTTGCAAAATGGAGTCTAATTTTATCTAAATTATTTCAAGTGGCCAGCTTTTAGACCTTGAGCTGACCATAGACCCCCCTCCCCCCCCCCCCCCCCCCCCCCCCCCCAGGGGGAGTTTTGTACCCTATAATTTTCTGAAACTACATTATATAGGAAACAAAATGACACATGTTAGCCCTCTGTACGTTGGGGCGTTAACGTATGACGTCAACGTCAATTACACTACCCAAATTTACATATTCAAGTTATAATAGAAAATAAGCATTGTTGTGCACATGTTAGTATTCGCCCTAAATAATGTTGGGTTTCGTCTGCTAGTACATAAATAACTGTTTCAAAGTTATTGACATTGTCAAGGATAAGTTGACTAGCCTATATAACGTAGTTTACACTGCATTTGACGTTTATCCCCTTCGTGTCTAAATACATGTAATATAAGGAGCAAATTTTAAGAATTTAAGTGTAGTGAAAAATTAATGTCATATATATGACTGTTTCAATATTCTATTATAAAAAAGTAACAATCTAAAGTCTTACAAAACTCGTCAGCAGTCACGATAAATATGTAACGTATATAACCACAACAAAAATACGAAAAAAAAAAAAAAAAAAAAAAAAAAAAAAACAGACAGAAATAGACTAAATCGCCGAATTGGTGGACTGAAGTTTATATATACGTGCTCCATCAATCTTCTTTTATTCAGCTCAGCTTAGATAATTTAGGCAGCAGTTCAATTAGCAGTGGATACATTAAATGGGGACAGAGTCTTATTTTTGGAGAATTTAATCTACAAAATGACCAGAAAAGCTACGAAAGCCAACATTAGCTGCATTTTATATTTCAATGTTATCTTTAATTTGTCTTCAGTAGATACTGTTGTATTTGTAAATACGAAGAAATGTCAATGTTATGTGTCCTCAAACTATAAAAAAAACATCTAATAGTGAATATTTGAAAAACAATCTAACAGTAACATTACGTTACGTAGTTGTAATATGTGGATACTGTTGTATTTGTAAATACGAAGAAATGTCAATGTTATGTGTCCTCAAACTATAAAAAAAACATCTAATAGTGAATATTTGAAAAACAATCTAACAGTAACATTACGTTACGTAGTTGTAATATGTGGAGGAATAAGATTTGTGAGTCATCTGCTATCAAAATTTTAGTTCCCTGGCGGCACGAAGTATTTATTGCAGCAGTATAAGGTTACCACTGGTAGTCAGATGACAAATTTAGCTCTTTGAAATACACAAGAGTTCAGCAAGACGCACATAGATTGTTACAGCTGAAGCTGTTCGACCTTGCCTTCAATTCAGTCTGACTTAAAAGTGACTTCATAAAAATGATTTTTTTTTTAATTTTAGGCATTAAATGAAGTAAGTATACGTTGATATATGCTGCAACTGATTAATATTTAGGTTCTCGTTATGATGGGGATAAAACCAGTTTCGCTACCTGTGCTGTTAGCTGATCCATTGAATTACCCTACATACAAATAAGCAACTGTAACTACCAGCCGAGGCAATCAAACGCAGTACCAACTCTGCCAGCATGTATTAACACCATTTTTCTATGCTGTAAGTCGAATCATCAGCCACGGGCCCATTTGTACAGTAACTGCTTTACATGGGTCAGCAAATATGTGTGGCCCCCGTGATCATAACATATGTTAATATGTGATCTACGAGATCTGTTTATGCAGCTCGCTCCCGGCCATGAAATACATTACAAAATGTTAACAATGTGAAAATTTAAGGATTATAGAAAGTGACATACTTTATAACCCATACAACATTCTGTCTTCAGCCTGTTTAGGTGTTCTATTTTTCATTATGTTGTTACAAATATTCAAATGGTCAGGTATTTTTGCAAACCCCATGATTTTATTCCCACTTGTTGTTACTATCAGAGGCTAAAGGTGTTACAAAATACAAATTTCAGTCAGACAATTTTCAATAATTTACAACTAAAATTGGGGCTTTATTCACTAACAGTATTTAACATATTTGGACAAAGATGATTTGATAAGCAGTAAGATGTCAAAAATAAGCAATTAACAACCATGTTTATTACTAAAAAGTAAACAATATGGTAATACAAGGTCACGGAGATCAAATGCAGAAAGTTACTTAGGTTAGCCCTTCCTTGTTGTGTATAGGTATGCACTATTTCTATTGTTTGATTATTTGCTCTTCAGAAATACTGTATTACTAGTTAAGGATATCGGAATTGAAGAATCCATAAACTCTCAATAAATACGTTTTATACGTTACTTGTTTGGTCTTTCTTTTTCTCCAATATTATGCTGCAAAGCATATAACTACAGTGTAGGCAAATACATTCTGAAGGAGAACAACTAAGATTTGCTAATAAATATCTGAACAGCGATGACCAACATTAATATATTCTGTCATTTTCATTTGCCATTTATTATGTGTGCAGTGGTAAAAAAAACTGATTAAAGGTATTATAATAAAATATTTTAAATATTAATGTTATTTACGTTACTACTAGTAATAGTTTATCATAGAAATTAAACCAAAATGCATTTTTCTCGTATATTAAAAGATTCTTTTATGAAGAAACTGCGACCAAAGAAAATAAAATGATTCTATCTTCAAATTATATGAGTTTAACAAAACTACCCTAGGTAACGTATATAATCGATCATTATGGTCGACTAAAATGCATTCAAAATATTGCTGAACTGCTCCTTGCTGTTTAAATAGGCTGGCATATTCAATATTACCGTTTACGGTTGTTTTCAATTCCAATAGTGTAGTTTAAGCGCTTAAATTATACGTAAAGTGATAGTTTTAATATGGAACATTCATAAGGGGTTACTGTGTTCAACATCCTATTTCTCCCAAAGTATACAAGATAGGATAATATGTTTGCAGATTTGAAAAGAGCAATAAATTTTCTTTAAGGTATAAACAAACATTTGGTCTAATATTAAAGGAATAATTTACAAAAAGAAAGTATTTTGGATGAAAATTGCAATTTTAATGGAAAGTAAAGAAAAACGTCACGTATATTACACCACGTAGGCTAAAGTGACGTTTCAAACATCATAACATTTAGCTATTGGATTGTTCTATTAGACTCCATAATAATTTTAAACATAGGAAAGTGACTTCTATTTTTTATAATTTTTGATAATTTTTATTTTATGTTTATTATTTTAATGGGTAACGCAATGTAACAGGCTGTTACAGCTTAACGCCCCACTCGCCAGAGGGCTAACATGCTGCAAAATACTTCTAAGATGCTGGTCTTCAAGAAAAGTATGGTCTACAAAACTCCCCCTGGGGGGGGGGGAGGTAAACCATATCTGGCTCATGGCCTATTTACTGCTCCGTTTTGCAGCCCTTGTTCGGGGGTCATACGTGAAAACAGTTACGTTTATTACAAACTCGTGTACTGAGGATTTCGCTTACTACCACTTGAAACATACCGACATAATTCGCTTCATGAGTACTAGAGAAGATTTTTTTTTTTTTTTTTTTTTTTTTTGCTTTAACAAAGTTATAATTTTAAGGTGGCGATCTTGGATCACAGACCTTGCGCATTCATATGATTCTTTTTTGCTCCCTGATCCCATGGCGACTAGAGTTGAAATTTGGTAGTTATCGATGCCGTGGATTCAGAGGAGGTCTACAAGTGCGGACGGATGACGGAACCTACTTGTCCTATAAGTGCATCATGAACTTTGCTCGATGGAGCTAAAAGCTGAACACGAGCATGACTGCAAGTTCCAGTATATACCGCATAAAAGACAAATATTTTGTTGTTCAGCGTTTCATTTTAGATGACTATACACTGTAAAAATCGCGCTTAGCTATAAAACATAAGTGGTTACATGTTTAGGTGTAAACATGTTTAGGAATATGTCATATAGCTAAACATGTACGCCTTTTCTATTATTTTCCCGGACAAAGTCTGCTAAACACGTTTTATTCTGTTACGCGTTTCGGATGAATCCATTCTCTCTTTTCCCCGTTGAAGAACGAAAAAACGAGACGAAAATGTTGACAGAGGAAATTTTCAAAATAAAAAGTAGATATAACCAGTTTTGTACATGTTTAATTTCTAAACATAAACCTAAACATGTTGCAAATTGAACATGTTACGATTTGAACACATAAAAAATCGGACTGCATTTTTTGCATTGATTCTAAAAACATTTTTTACAGTGTATGGTCTATAGCTTTCAGCCAAACTGAATGGATAAATGGCATGCGATTTTACGTCCTTTAACAGTAATCTAGTCATATCAGGACGATTGGAGGTTGGTACTGAAATGATGTGTGCAATGGAACTCCCTACAGTGTGCGCTGTCGTCGGATGTTAGAATTTGCAAGCTTTGACGCAGAATTTGACAATGATTGCGACTGGTGTGGAGAAACTCTAAGGTTTAAAAACATTTGCAGAGAGCAACGGTATGGACTATGTAGTATATTCACATTCAAATGCCCGTGTGGAGGGCAAAAGACAATAGCGCCCCCAAAGACGGTGACGGGAAAAATGTCAAGCAACACGAGGAGCGTACGCTGTAAATGTCAAAGGATCTGTTGGTTAGTATGATCATGCAGCTGCGCTACTGTAATCTACCCTCCTACCTACACTGTAAAAAAATCCGTAGAATTTACGGTAGAATAACTGGCAACCAGCTGCCAGTCCATTTTCCGTTATTTTTACGGGCGTTTGCCTGTAAGATAATTTCGGAAATCACGGTATGGTAGTGTTATGTTACCTGGCCGCACTCGAAAATAACTTTATAGTGCTGAAGGGCTATATGACTAAAACAACACCTGCAAAAATCTATCCTACTGTGCGTGATGGTTCTGCAATTTTTACAGGCGCCCCTAACATAACGGGGAATGGACTGGCAGCTGGATTCCAGTCATTCTACCGTAAAATCTACGGAAAATGTTTACATACATACATACATACATACATACATACATACATACATATAAGGCCACGTGCTCTATTATGATACAGTTTATTCCCTGGGTCTTCCATGTTATGAACTCTTTGTATGCGGCCATGTTTGATCAATGTCCCACACTGTATAATATATTTTTTTGAAACCTCGATATGGTAGAGTTATGTTAACTGACCGCCCTCGAAAATAACTTTATAGTGTTGAAGGGCTATATGACCCAATTTTTAAATGTCATTTTCTACCCTACTCTGCGTGATGGTTCCGCAAATGTTTACGGGCGCCCGTAAAATTAACGGGAAATGGACTGGCAGCTGGTTCCCAGGTATTCTACCGTAAAATCTACGGAATTTTTTACAGTGCATATCTATATTTTCCGTCGTGCCCTACGCTTTGATTACCGTCAGCTCAGTGGATCTCCAGACAAATCATAAACTAGGCTTTCTGTACGGACTGAAAGGACAGACACCCCTAAACTGAGCAGACAGACAGACAGACAATGTCAGACAGCGAGACACCTGTCCTAATATTTAAGATGATCTTATGATGATAAACTAAGTAAAGTTAAAGCATAACTTTGATGAAAGCATAACTTTAATGCCGCAAGTTTTTGATGCTGTAGTTTCAATTCTCGTAATAGTGGTCTCCAAAAGGCTCAGCGTTACGGATCCATGGTATCGAAATACAATACTAAAGTATTTCTTCTTAGTACAATTACTACAATAGTTCGATAGTTTTGTGTTGTCAAAATTTTGTAGACGCTGAAACGGTATAATGTGATTTGAGCCGCGACACGACAAAACCAATAAAGTGGGATGTGCGCCAGCGAAGACTCACATCAACCTCTGCATCTACTCAATTTTATCAGCGTCTTCACTACATGCGTTTCGATGGTGCATGTAGCTAAGGGTCTAAGCTAGCTCCATGCCGACAGAGAAGACTCTGATCAGACCAGGCGAATGCGCAGGCTGATCTGAGTCTTTGCAGGGCGCACATGCCACTTTGATGGTTTACTCGTGTTGTGGCTCATTATTATTATTATCATGCCTGTCCCTGGACTTCTCGCCCTATCGGCCCTATAGTTGACGGACCCCTCCCTATCAGCGCCGGTCGTGGTGCGGGTCGCCATATACTTCCTGGAACGTGGGACGGGTTGTCATGGGTCGTATCATGGTTGCTTGGGGCGGACCTGACAGCATTCGGAACTACATGAACTAGACTGGTTCGGTATGCGTAATACTCGAAAAATGTAGCTAAATAGTTCAAACCCTCTGTGCTCGGCCTCTGTGTTCTTTTTCATAAGAATTACATGTATTTCGACTCAACTGATAGTTTGTCTTTATTCTAAAACACCTCATATGCCACGTATTTCGATATGAGAGAATAAAGGATATGTTTTGTTGGGAGGTACAATTGTTCCTCTTTCACTTCTTCTCTTTTCAATTCTCGTTACGATGTTTCCAATTCCAGTTGTTGTTTCTATTCTTATAACCATGATAACGATGTTTCCCAGATGACGAGAGTATTTTTTTGTCCAATTCTCATAACGATGTTCCCCAGGAGGGCAATGATTGCACAGTCCTAGCACCGAGTCTGTTTGTCCGTCCCCTCTCCAATTCAAAGAGAAGAGCCCCGTGTCGTGGAAAGGGTCGGCGACCTCTCGTCTGTTCTCGTAACAGAACAGAATAGTCATCGACCCATTTTACTTTGGCAAAGCTTACACCAACTTACGGCAATATATCCCATTGTTTTCACAACATATAAACTATAAGTAACATTTTGGTATATGTCATGTTTTGTTATTCTTTTATGACGACCCCTGCTTCATTTTATTCTCCCGGGGCCGCGTGGCGCAGTAAGTAGTGTGTCCGACTCAAGAGCCAAAGGAATAGTGTGGTTAGGGGAACTGACCGTCCCCACATGACTATAGATGTTTACCGTGGACGTGAAACAATAAAACTTAGTCTTATCATGTTCTGTTGCTGCAATGCTCGTAAATACGACCCCCCTCCCTGCGGAACGTATGCATAGCCACAGTGCGTCGCCTTTTTTTAATGCTCGTATTGTTCTGTTCTGTTCATTTGTTTCCGTGCATATGACGTTGGGCCGCGACATGACAAAACCAACAAGGTGGCATGTGCGCCCAGCGCAGACTCAGATCAGCCCGGGCATCTGGCCAGTCTGGTCAGAGTCTTCGCTGTCCACATGGTGCTAGCTTATGCCCGTAGCTACCCTTTAAGCGCACAGCGAAGACTCTGGTCAGACTTGGCGGATCTTCATGTTAATCTGAGTCTTCGCTGGGCGCACATGCAACTTTGCTAGTTTTCTCGTGCAGGTTCATTTATGTGTTGGAAACAACATTCTCAAATGTTGATGGTCTCTTTTAGTCATAGGCCTATACCGTTTAGCCTTCACAGTCCTTACTATTCATTTTCTAGGTATCAAATATTGTGCTTGCAGGGTGAACTTTGGCCAGACTACTTTTTATTAAGATCATTAAATTGAATTACTAAATGGACATATTCATTAGTTTTAGCATCAGTTATAATTACTCTTCCTAAATTTAGCTATTATAAGTACTTTGTTTAGAACTAATCACGCTCACCGTCCCAAGATTACGAATAAAGACCATTTCCCTTGAACAAGAATACACTTTCATACTAAGACTGTGTGCCGGTAAACAGAAACGTTAATGTGACGTTAAAAACAACGACGCTGTCTGAACAGGGGGTATACTTGAAAAAGTCAGTATTGCGAAAAATTTACACGGTGAATTTTTAATTAAAGTTTTTAAAAATCTTAAAAATACCTATCATTAAAACATATCAAAATTTGAGGTATATTTTTCGGAGACGTTTTTTTTCTATATACCATTTTATGCTAAAAAAGGCAAATTTCAACAGCAAATGGAAAATCATGTGTACGTCAATCCTGACGTAATGCGTAAAGCTTGGGGAAAAATAATACCACAGCTTCGAGGATCTCTTGACGGGTCGCACTCTGATATGAGATTGATTTCGGTATCTTCAATGACAGCAGAACAGTGTTGAAAAATAAGGATATCTGAGCGCTATTTATTTTGCGTAAAAAACGTCAGACCGTCACATTTTCAACGACGTCATAGAAAAAGAAATATTTGTTGGACGCCAAAAAGAAAGTCATTTCGTGAGTCAGAAAAGACTAAAAATTTATCATGTACATTTTTATTGGAAAACTGAAAAGTTTGGTTTTGTCCTATTCCACCTTAAAAGTGGCGATTTCCACCTAGTGTTCGATCAGACTTACCCATACTTCCCCATTCCATTTGAGGCACGACAGGTACGACACAGAGAATTGATTGACTTTGGGATTAGGTAAATCCGTGGCCAAGATAATTTGGGGGCGGACTACCTTAGTAGATAGTTTGGCCACGTTATGCATCGCACCGTTGTTGTGTATATAGCTAGTTTTCCAGTTTTGACATAGCCTACGATTCGATCGCATTTCGTACTATTTCAGAAAAGAAACATTGTTATGTTTTTTTCTCCCTAAGGGGAAACCTATGTTACGAAATGGATCCGATCGTGGACTATGTCGTCGAAATCATTTTAATCCTTTCAATCAGTAGGGCTACAGTTTTTAGGGCAACTGTGGTAATAAACATTTACGGAAATTGTGGCTACGTTATGCATGGGTTGTTTGTGAATACCTCTCGTGGACAGCGTATTGCATGATTTTAAGGTGAATACCTGCACGAGTCTTTTGATTGTGGACAGCGTGTTGCATGATTTTAATGTGAATACCTGCACGCTTAGATTCGAGTTCCATGATTTAAAAGTGAGACGCATAGTATTTATACGCCTAGCTTTTATTGAAAAGTTAGACGTGGCTGTTTAAGGTGATTTGATGGATGTTATATTGTTGTGTGCCCAGATTCTGTGTTAAGACCAGAACGGCACATCAAGTCCGGCAGTCAGCTGTTAGGGCTTAGAGCCACGTCTCACCTGGAGATTCGATATACGTCTCCAGGTTAATACCAACCCGGGTAGAGCAGTTACAACGCCCTTGTGCATGTTTTCCTAGCAGAGGCGGGAAGCACAAAATATTGGCGAAATCGATGTAATTACTGCGGAGGTGAAAGTGGGACAGTGTTCGTCCACTAAAGTGTGTCATATTATATTTAGACTGGTCCCTGGTACGATCCAAGGAGCGACCAGTATATAAGCGTGCACGTGTTAATATAAGTTGGTGTTCCTCATAATATATGGACTGGCCCATGACATGATCCAGGGAACGACAAATTGAAGTCTACCAACATAAGGCCTTGTTTATTTTGTATGAGCTCAAACTAACGTTTTTTGTCCTTTGTGTTTTCCTTTAGTTCATGGCGCTGAGCCGAGTACGGTGTTGACGTCAGACGGTAATCTATTTGCGTATTGTACGCAAATCAATTACTGATTTGAAACAAACACCTTACTTGGGCCAGCGACATGAACTGATATGTGTTGTATATTATTGTAATTGTGACAGTTGTAAATTGTATTGTTGTATATAGAATTTACATTATATATAAACTTCAAAAATTCTAACGTTGTTAGAGTTTCCTTGTTAGTGTAATACACTGGTAGATAACCCTTTAACCGGAAGTCACCCTCCGCCGTCCCGGCGACGCATAAGGCTCTACACCCGTGTCGACCGAGTGTAAAACCTTCTGCGTAACAAAACTATCACTTAATTTATATTATTTTAAATCTTATCCATATTGTGTAATGTTCTCTGCCATATTTTGCTAAGAAAAAGTAATATCGTTTTACCATTATTTGAGAATCTTCACATTTCAGTCCTTTTCCTCATGTTTACGTTCGTTGAATTCCCGTAACGATCGCTGAATAGCTGTAACAGTGACAGTTTGCTGTGTATATAGCTGTGACAAAATTGGTTGAATTTCGTTTTACGTAGTAACAGATTTGGACAACTGTGATTTATATTGACTTAGACGGTTTTTTTTTTCAACTTCTTAACCGCTTCACATAGGAACCTAATTTTTGGCATACTAATAGTACTGGGCGTGTAATATGTTTGGTAAATATAGGTCACTGCATGCATTATTTACTGCGTTATTGCCTCTGATATTCTTGGGCGTCTTTAGTCTAATGAATGTAAGAACCTAGGGTTTTGATATTTTTATACACCGTCTGGCTTCATGAAAAATGAGTGGATCGGCATTTTTGTCCGACCCCAACCTCACCCCTTGCCCCCCCTCGTCATACTTGCACTGTAAGATTTATTTTCCATTTGTAAAAAATGAAATACAGTACGTTAACAAGTTTCCTTAAAAAAAAAACAATTTTCTAATTGTAAAACGGTGAAACGTGCGTATATTGCCCCGCTGGCGGTGATCCTTTCCGAATCAGGGAAGAATAAAGGCAAGGAGATAGAAAAAATAGGGATGAATTCCGCGCCAAGATACTCTGTTGGTGCATTCCGGGTTTCATTACACTAAATGAGCTATTTTGAGCCGCGACACGAGAAAACCAACAAAGTGGTTGTGCGCCCAGCACAGACTCAGATCAGCCCGGGCATCCGCCCAGTCTGATCAGAGTCTTCGCTGTCCGCATGGAGGTAGCTTAGACTCTTAGCAACCCTTTAAGCGCTTAGCAAAGAGTCTGATCACACTGGGCAGCTGCCTATGCTGATCTGAGTCCGCGCTGGGCGCACAACCACTTTGTTGGTTTTCTCGTGTCGCGGCTGATATATTGTTTTTGTTTAAAGTTTGAAAATATACGACCAGTTTGATGTGCAGATTAAGCTTGACATGACATTATAGGGGAAGCGGAAAGCAAATATTTGGTGCATAAAGTGTGGTCAAGCTATTTCTCAAAAGAGTTTAAGTCTCAAGTTTTGCTGTATGAAGTTTGCGACTCCGTACCGCATATGTCGAACTTGACAAAATAGCTTTGTGACAGGAGACTCTCTCATTGAAAACTCAATACATGTACATTATTGTGTTGTTGGCATGTCAACTCTTTATAGCCTACTTGGAAGGTAATATTGGAGTTATGCCCCATACAATGCAGCATGGCAATATAGAGCACGCTATAGGACCCTGACCTTATGCAATGTATTTTTCGAGCAAACAAAATGGCCGACGCGAGGATGACAGAAGATGGCACTGGAGATTCTACCGATGTAAGTTGCGTTTATTCTCACGTAGGACCAAGTAAAATGCATTTTAAGCTCAGTCTGTGTCTAGACCTTGTAAGTGCATGCAATTTTCGTTCAGTCGACTGGTATGTGCAACATAATTAACCCAGAAAAGTGATCGCGTGGCTCTGCTCACACATTCTGCATTTAATTGGTCATCTTTAAAGAGAAAAAAATTCTTCAAAAGTTAATTTTCCCACGTATTCTTTGTCAATAAACGTCTATTTGATTTTACTTAGTAAAAGGAAAAAGAAGTAAATGATACCTTGTAGAAGATTTGAAAAAATCACTGATTTTGTTCACTGTACACATACTTAAAGTTCCAAAACCGCGTGCAAAACAGCTCAGTTTTTTCGAGCAGTACTGGACGGGTATTTTAAGCGCGTAATTTGCATTGAGCGGGTATTCTGAGTCAAATACTGTACGGGTATTCCTAGTATCGAAAGATTGTATTAATGTTATTAATGATTTATAGGAATATTTGAATGCATACACTTATGGTATGTGCTGGGCATTTAATTTCTATTGTTGTGTGTGTCACAGGGTATTGGTTAGGTATAAAATACACTTGTACTGCCTTGCGGTACAAGCCGGCTTTTATAGCGACGTGGTAGAGTGCGAGACTTTAGATCGAAAGGTCCCGGGTTCGATCCTCGGCCCGGGTGTGAGATTTTTAAGAGTCCGTGACAAATGGCGCCCAACGTAAATGACCCAGATGTGCATTAGAACTCCTTAAGTCTCATTTCAAGTGATTCTTGTAGCTCCTGAGAATTCGAGGACGAATTCAATATGGAGGGGGAGAATGTCACAGGGTATTGGTTAGGTATAAAATACACTTGTACTGCCTTGCGGTACAAGCCGGCTTTTATAGCGACGTGGTAGAGTGCGAGACTTTAGATCGAAAGGTCCCGGGTTCGATCCTCGGCCCGGGTGTGAGATTTTTAAGAGTCCGTGACATGTGCAACAATGTCTATGAAGATAATCCCTTGTACATTACTGTACATGAAGATAAAAAGCGAGATTCTGACCCTCATTACTTCAAATGTCCCCTAAATTTCCTTTCAAGAGAGACATAGATATCCTCTAAAATTTGGTATTTTTCTGTAAAATGTGAAATATTTGTACCCCCAAATCACCCCCAAAGTCCTCTAAAGTGAGTGTCAGTGGGGACTTGTGTCCCCTAAAATAAAATTCTAATGGAATTTTACTACATTCGACCAAGTGCACGATGTGGAGCCTATATTTCACCTACCTTAATTGCTAACAGCATCTGGCATTTTTTTTCTGAAAGACGAGTGTTGTCCGTGAAACTGCAAACTGCAGAATGATTCCCTGACGCTGAAAGCAGTTGACAAGGGCCATGTATAGCCTCCACATCGTGCACTAGGTCACTCATAGCAACAAAGCATAAAAATTTTATTTCAAAAATACAAAAAATTGACCACTAAAACCATCCTACGTTGTACCCCTTGTTGTAACAACAATAATTTCAAAATACTACCAAATAAATCACGTTTGGCCAAGCCCTGCATGCCCTAAACCCACCACAGTTTTGACACAAATTCCTATATAAGCGCAGACTTTGCCATTTGTTCGATTTAGTGAACAATTTTCGAAGCGTCTTATATAATGCTTTCAAGTAATATGGCAACAACTGCAATTTTAAAGTGTTAAAGGAAAATACACACAAACACCTACATTCTCTTTAAAACAAAGTCCTATGAGAGCTGAACAATTTGCAACAAATTCCATGAAAATCGACCAGTTTATAAGAAAGTAACAGAAGTTATAAAATTTTGATCGTCTGAGTTCAGAACGAGGCTGTGAGTAAATGACGTCATAAACTCACACTTAAAAATATAAAATAACTACCGTTCTGGTGCAAAAAGTCGCCAGTAAATGGAAAATATTTGATCTTTGTCTTTGTATTAAATATAATCAAAATTTACCTAAATTGAGTGGAAAAACTCTACCTACTACTGTAAATAAGCATTTTCCGAATTTGGTCACGTGACCATGCTTTCAAAATGGCGGCCGCCATATGTAACCATTTTGAAATATTCAAAAAGCCATATCTCTTAAACTGCTGGACCGATTTTCATGAAAATTGTGGCAAAATGTTTAGCTCTCCAAGACCTTTCTTTTGAAGTGCTGTCGATGTTTGTGTGCGCTTTCCTTTAACTAGACCAAGAAAATCGAGACCAGTACATTAATGCCTCCGTGCTCATACAGTTTTCACAATAGCCCAGATAATATAACAATGGAGCACCGTTAACTCAGTTGGTAGAGTGCTGGACTCTTGATCGCAAGGTCGCGGGTTCGATTCTTACCAGGGGCGACGGTGTTGTTTAATTTATCGTGTTCTTATTTTAACTCTTCTATAATAAAAATAGAAAATAGGTAAAAATAGTTGTTAAATGTTTTCGTATAATTTGCTTAGTCTGTTGTAACCCTTCTGTTGGTCTAAATTATTTAGTTCAGTAAAGATAGCTGAGTTGCCACCTATTTGGGAAAGAGCTGCTGAATCGGCTTATCACTTGTAATTTATTGTTTGTTGGGATGTCTTTGTCAATCTTTTCCTTTGATGTTGGGGATAGGGTTTGAGATCTGATTCAGTCAGTTCCTGAAGTGTAGTTACTCTTTAAATTTGTGTCCTTGAGCAAGTTACTTCACCCTCATTGCTTAGTAGGCTACTGTGCTTCAACCAAGCAAAACGTTCCGACATGACTGAAAAATTGTTTACTGGGACGTAAAGCCTCAACCCAAACAAACAAACAAACAAGTTTATAACAAAGCACATTTTCTAAAATGTTATTTTGACTGACCAGTGAGCTGACGCATCCTACATAATGAACAAAGTAACAAAGTATTGAAGACATTTTTACCAGTCCTGTTGAGTGTCTACTTGCTTGAACAATATAGGGTAAGACAACTCGTGCAAATGCTGCAACTGCGACTGAAGAATGAGGTAGTCTAAAAGCCGGTACCAAAGTCTATAGAAGGTACTTTGGTACCATAACTAACAGGGCGTCCAATCTTCACACCTTTTATCTCAATAGAGAAAATCAAATGCATAAGCATAAAGCGAAAGAGAGAGAGAGAGAGAGAGAGAGAGAGAGGGAGAGGCATTAAGCAGAAGGCTTGCTCAAAGCTCGACAGGTTGTATGTTTATAACAGCAGAAGTTGTCAACAGGGGTTGCGATTAGCAATTTATCTTATTTTTTACAGGTTTGGCTAGAACACGTTTCTTGTGAGTTAGCTCCCGACATAGTTTCGCATAGTGATGTTCTTATTTTTGTTGCTAAAAGAATGTGTATTCTCTCCGATTGCCCTCGCTCAGAATACCCGTTCAAAATTTTCATCAAAAAATCACTCCTTCATTACTCGGAATACCCGTTCAATGGAATGTGACCATGCTCGAAATTACTGACCAGGGCTGGGGAACATTTTGATTGTGTACAGTGGACTAAAATGCTGTTTTTCTCGTAAGTAAACAGCTCTTTTCGACCAAATTTAAAGAAAACATCTTTTGTCTTGAATATCTTATTAGCCCATGCAATGCATAACCTGATCAATATTTTAGTTCGCTGTTTTTACGTTTTTTATAAAATATGCCGTCGATAAAAATGGTGAGCAAAGCACATGTTTATGCAACTCGAAACTAAAATGCAACACTCTAGCCAGTATTTGTTAAATCAAGACGTCAGATAGGAAAAATAACTTATTTCTTAAAACCTAAATGAGTATGACTATCTAAATAAGACATAAAAGCTTTTAAATTTACCATCGTTTGGAGAGGCCACTCCCGGCGTGTTGACAGTGTCCGCCATGTTTGCTCGAAAAATACATTGCATAAGGTCAGGGTCCTATAGCGTGTAGAGTCGGATTAAACAAAATTCACATGCATATAGCACAGTGTCAGTAGTTATGTGTTATGTATGTATGTTTTAAAAGACAAGGTCTGTTACTTTATATTTTCATTTTGAGAAATAATGTTGTTTTTTAAATTTCCAAATATAATAATTCAAACAAGACTGCAAAATTCACCTGAGCAAATAAGAACATATCGTTATATGAATGGGAACACCAAAAACATAACATCATCGTGAGAATAAGAACAATAACATTATTGCTGTCAAAAAGTAGATCATCCCTAGGGACATGGAACACATTTTTCATGAATATTATTATTTTTTCTGTGCGCCTTTATTTGTTGTGAATAGATTTAAGGTAACAACAATACTTTTACAACTGTTTTGAAAATATATTAAACAGTGGCAAAATATGTTCATTTTAAGTTGTTAACTAGTTCAGTTCAGTTCAATTCTCTTATTGGGTAACGTCGATAAGAGAATTGAACTGAACTGAACTGAACTAGTTAACATTGAAGACCATACCACTTAAAATGAACATTCCTGTGCGTTTGTCTGTTTGTCAGTATCTTTGTACTACTCAAATTCAGCTGGTTTATATGTTTGAGTGTCTTCTGTTTAAAAAAAACTAATGTTCTATTTGTCTGTCTGTATCAAGCATCTTGATTTTATTTAAGTATCAACGATATAAATCGTAAGCAAAGATCTCATACATCAGTCATTTCCTAGATAACTGAAAAAGTAGCATCTTAATATTGATACAGAACTAGGGTTCGGCCTCATTCCCTGGATGGTGAAAATGAAATGTCGCACCTACATTAAAGGGTAACACAAGAAAACCATCAAATGTAATTGGATGATGATTTTTGTATGTGGTAATGCAGTCACGTGGATTTGGAACAGTTGGGCATTTCAAAATTAGGTGTCAAAGTACAAAGTTTCTGCTAAATAAGTAAAGTAAAAAATATCAATTCAATGTTCAGGCTTCCCTGATGTTGCCTGCATATTTCAGCTCGTTTGCATTTCTGCTTTCGCAGAAGAAGCTTTTACTGCTTAAACAGAGTTATCAGCCCTCCCTGAAAACCCAGACTGGTAAAGCCAACTATTTTACTTAGTTAAGCTAACTGTCCCCCTGAGTACTAAGCATTTAGTAGAAATTACTAACCTCTTAGTAAATTGAACTACAGGGCCTGACAAATCAAAATTTGAACTACTTGTCCGGTAGACAGCTTCTGCCCGAAAAAGCTGAAATACATGGGTTTTCCCTATATAATTTATACATTTTTCTGGGCAAGTAAGAAAAAATTTTACTTGCCCAGCAGAATTTTTTACTTGTCCCGGGCAGCCGGACAATTCGTTATTTATGATTTTTTTATACCTTTTATAGTACATCAAGTTAGCCACAGCGTTTGCATAATGATTAACCTCTTCCCCTTAGGTAAGTAGGGAATGAGAAGAGCTTTGAAGTTAATGCATTTTTTCTGTGCACCTCATTTATATTAAAACAAATATTAAAACTGTGTGGTATATTTTCATTTTACCACGGTTGTAAATAATTATGATTTTGGATTATTTCTGTAATTTTATAATGTTCAGTTCAGTTCAGTTCAATTCTCCTATCGACGTTCCCCAAGTGGCTCAACGGTACGTAACCATAGTTGCACACACTTTGCGCCGTGTGTCCGTCCAATTTTATAATGTTAAATGTTTAATGTATTAATGTATGAAAATAATTTAAAACCTAGATCTACATACAAATTTGCATTACATATAATAAAAACACACGAGAAATGATTCTAATGTTTTGTATTTATCTATAGGATCTTTTGTTTACTAATGAACGTAGTTAAGACGAGATTTATTAAGCATTTGCCTCAGAATACTAGTTTACCTAGTAAAAGTAACGAGTTTAGGTCTTCAGTGCTAGCTTCGAGCGTAGATGACCGATTATGACCAAAGATACATATTATTGTCCCTTTTTTTCAGATGAAATATCATTTGAAACTTAACCAACTTTCCCATTGTAAATCTATGGGATTTTCTGTCTCGAGGACAAACGAGAAAAAGCGTTCCTGATTCTAGTTTAAGCCCCTCCCCCAGTAATCTTTTGCTGTCCGTTCCAAGGCGGTACTTCTGTTGCGGTTCCTTGGTGTTATATTGTGCTGTGTCCGCTTGTCTATGGTCTCTGGCGGTTTGGTCACCGGTATTGCTGCCCAAACTGCCTTCTGTTTTGTCTTGTTTTGTAATTAAAATAAAAAGATGAGTAAAAATAGATGCTGATGCTGTTATTGGGGTAGCTGAATGACCACCTGTTTGGGAAAGAGCTGCCCATTCAGTTTACTGTGCGTGTCTTTCGTAAACTTGTGTCAATTTCTGTGTGTATGTGCTTCTGACAAGTTCTGTCCCCATTGGTTTTGTGAGCGGAATGTGGGATTTGATTGTATTAATTCCTGATCATTGTTTACCGTTTTACTCCGAATTAGGCAGGCTTCCTCGATGCTATCAGCAAAAATTCAGCTCGTTCGCATTTCTGGTTTTGGAGAAGATTGTTTTTGCTACCTAAAACAGAGGTATCTGCCCTAGCTGCTAGCGTAGTCGACGGATCGCGACCAAAGTTACAGACTTTCAGGGATCTCTAAACAGCATTTAAGGCACGTAACATTGCCCCACCCCCTTTTTTTTTACACCATACACATTTTTGGACAGGGGCATAACTGCTGGCAACTTCTGGGAGTGGAAACGGGCGGGCAGCTGCACCCTTTGACCCCCTCTGAATCCGGCTCTGATGATTCATTGATGGGTTAGGACACCTTCATGCGGACCAAACAGCAAACTAAATGTTTCGAACCACCGCAGAAGCAGAGGACGAGGTTTGGGTCCAGGAAGACTAGTTTAAGCTCTTCCCCCATCACCCCAGTGATTTATTACTGATAGTTCCGAAATGGTGTTTCTGTTGTGGTTCCTCACTGTTACTTGTTCCTATGTCCACATGCCTATGGCGGGGTGGTTGGGTGGTGCGAAGGTGCTGGGTATACCTCCCAGTGCCGGGGCGTCCTACTGATTTGGAACATAGTAGGGCAAGGGTCTACTGTGCTTGCAGTAGGTGCGGGTGGGGTTGTTTGGACATTTTTTTCTCGTCTTTCATTTCTCTTCTTTCTCCCTACTCTCTTTGGGAAACGGTCCGATATAGGCTGAAATACTGTCTCAAAGGGCAGTAAAACCCAAAACAACCAACCAACCACATGCCTGTGATCTTAAAGCAATATGGTATGTTCGTCCACTTTGCTTTTTGATTTGTTTTGTTTAAATAAATTGAAAATAGGTAAAAATAGATGTTTCACGTTTTTCGCATACTTTGATCTTGTTGTCCTTATTGATGCTTTCGTTCTTCTGTTGAATGAATGGCTGTTTTGTGGCTGCGTTGAACATTGCAGACGCGAAGGGTGCGATTTGGATCCAGTAAAACTAGTTTAAGCCCCGCTCAGTATTCTTTTGTTGACCGTTCCAAGGCGGTACTTTTGTTGTGGTTCCTCTGTCAGTGTGTAACATGTTGCTATGTCCGCTTGTCTATGGTCTCTTGCAGTCTGGTCACCTAACTAGCTGCCCATTGTGCTGTCTGTTTTGTTTTGTTTTGTAACTTAATATATTAAATAGATAAAAATAGATATTGCTGTTATTTTTAATTAGGGTAGCTGAATGAAAAAAAAAAAAACTGTTGGGAAAGAGTTGCTCATTCGGTTTACTTTTGTGAACTTTTTTTCATTTTTTGTGTGTGTGCTCCTTTCCCGTTAGGTTTTAAGAGAAGGCTGTGGTATTTGACTCCTGATCACTGCTCACCTTTTACTTTAAAGGGAATTAAATGGAATTGAAACATTAAAAGAGGGCAATGTGAGGAAGTGCAGAACTAATAGACCTTGAGCTGACCATAGACCCCCCTCCCCCCAGGGGGAGTTTTGTACCCTATGATTTTCTGAAACTACATTATATAGGAAACAAAATGACACATATTAGCCCTCTGTACGTTGGGGCGTTAACGTATGACGTCAACGTCAATTACACTACCCAAATTTACATATTCACGTTATAATAGAAGATACGCATTGTTGTACACATGCTAGTATTCGCCCTAAATAATGTTGGGTTTGTCTGCTAGTACATAAATCACTGTTTCAAAGTTATTGACATTGTCAAGGATAAGTTGACTAGCCTGTATAACGTAGTTTACATTGCATTTGACGTTTTTTCCCCTTCAGTGTCTAAATACATGTAATATAAGGAGCAAATTTTAAGAATTTAAGTGTAGTGAAAAGTTAATGTCATATATATGACTGTTTCAATATTCTTTTATAAAAAAGAAACATCTAAAGTCTTACAAAACTCGTCAGCAGTCACGATAAATATGTATCGTATATAACCACAACAAAAATATGAAAAAAAAAAAAAAAAAAAAAAAAAAACAGCATCAGACTTAATCGCTGAATTGGTGGACTGAAGTTTATACGTGCTCCATCAATCTTCTTTTATTCATGCCCAGCTTAGATAATGTAGGCAGCAGTTAAATTAGCAGTGGATACATTAAATGGGGACAGAAACTATCTTATTTTTGAAGAATTTAACCTACAAAATGACCAGAAAAGCTACGAAAGCCAACATTAGCTGCATTTTATATTTCAATGTTATCTTTAATTTGTCTTCAGTAGATACTGTTGTATATGTAAATATGAAGAAATGTCAATGTTATGTGTCCTCAAACTATAAAACATGATCTAATAATGGATATTTGAAAAACAATCTAACAGTAACATTACGTTACATAATTGTAATATGTCGAGGAATAAGATTTATTTGTCATCTGTTATCAAAATTTTAGTTCCCTGGCGGCATGAAGTATTGATTGCTGTAGTATAAGCTTACCACTGGTAGTCAGATGGCAAATTTAGCTCTTTGAAATACACAAGAGTTCAGCAAGACGCACATAGATTGTTACAGCTGAAGCAGTTCGACCTTGCCTTCAATTCAGTCTCACTTAAAAGTGACTACATAAAAATGATTTTTTTTAATTCTATGCATTAAATGGAGTAAGTATAATTTGATATATGCTGCAACTGATTACTATTTAGGTTCTCGTTATGATGGGGATAAAACCAGTTTCGCTACCTGTGCTGTTGGCTGAGCCATTCAATTATCCTACATACAAATATGCAACTGTGACTACCAGCCGAGGCAATCAAAAGCAGTACCAACTCTGCCAGCATCCATTAACACCATTTTTCTATGATGTCAGTCTAACCGTCAGCCACGAGCCTCTTTGCACAGTAACTGCTTTACATGGGTTAGCAAATATGTGTGGCCCCCGTGACCATAACTTATATGTTAATTTGTGATCTACGTGATCTGTTTATGCAGCACCCGGCTATCAAATACATTACAAAATGTTAACAATGTGAAAATTTAAGGATTATAGAAAGTGACATACTTTATAACGCATACAACCTTCTGTCTCCAGCCTGTGCAGGAGTTCTATTTTTCATTATGTTGTTACAAATATTCAAATGGTCAGGTAGTTTTGCAAACCCCATGGTTTTATTCCCACTTGTTGATCCTATCAAGGACTAAAGGTGTTACAAAATACAAATTTCAGTCAGACAATTTTCAATAATGTAACAACTAAAATTGGGGCTTTATTCTCTAACAGTATTTAACATATTTGGACAAGGATAATTTGATAAGCAGTAAGATATCATAAATAGGCAGTTTACAACCACATTTATTGCTAAAAAGTAAACAATATGGTAATACAAGGTCACGGAGATCAAATGCAGAAGGTTACTTAGGTTAGCCCTTCCTTGGCGTGTATAGGTATGCACTGTTTCTATTTTTTGATTATTTGCTCTTCAGAAATACTGTATTACTAGTTAAGGATATCGGAGATGAACAATTCATAAACTCTCAATAGATACGTTGTATACGTTACTTGTTTGGTCTTTCTTTTTTCCCCAGTATTATTCTCCAAAGCATATAACTACAGTGTAGGCAGATACATTCTGAAGGAGAACAACTAAGATTTGCTCATAAATATCTGAACAGCGATGACCAACATTAATATATTCTGTCATTTTCATTTGCCATTTTATTATGTGTGCAGAACTACTGGAACACTGTCGCTTGAGAAAAAAAAAAAAAAAAAAAAAAAAAAAAAAAAACATTTTTGTCCAACTAAAGGTGTCTTTATGTTCTTCAGTGAATAGGTTCTTAAAGAGATGATTGAATGTAGTTAGATTCTTTAGGAGATGGTTGAATGTAGTTAGACTTTAAAGAGCAAGAAACAAAAGCATAGAAATGTAGATCATCTTAAACATAGCATTTATAGATAGCCACAGTATACTAGTAAACTGCCAGTGTCTCTTTTCTGTATTAAATATTTCTGATACTATTCTCCCAAACTCCTGGTTGACACATAATTGTTAGTTACATAAATGAACTAAGTAAAGCAATGTATTGACACTACTATTAATTATTTTCAAAAGTTTGTTTTGTTTCTTAAACTGTAACTCAGCAATGTTGTTTTCTCTGGTAACGTAAAATATACAATAGTCTTACAAAAGTAAGTATACGCTGCCAGCAAATATCTACATTAGCTTTGATGCAGAACTGTATTTGGCTTAAGCCTTTAAACTTCAGGTTACTGTTCTGCTTTATGGTTTTTCAGTGTGCACGTAAAAGCTATAACAAATCATGTCAATAAACAAGGTGGAACCCCAGTTTGCATTGTTGATTGCTGATTATTTTATAGTTTTAAACTAAACACATCAAAACCGCTTAGCTTTTAATGGTATCAAACTGATTGCATATCATTTTATTCTAGCCCTATATGCAAAATCAATGCTGGCTTTTAATAGCTGCGGCTTTATCGTTTCTGGAGTATTTTTTATTTTATTTATTTATTTTTTATTATTATATTTTTTCGATTTTTTTGGATTTTTCAGCTGTATATAACAAAATTTCAGGTATGTTGTTTAGAACTCAAATGTACAATTTGTAAAAGAAACAAACTGGGCAATGTCATTATGAAATACTTTTATTTTTGATATGATAACAAAGTAAACAGCAAAACCCGTTTTACATGTGCAGAATATGCCA
This sequence comes from Ctena decussata, assembly GCA_963989385.1. NCBI lineage: Eukaryota > Metazoa > Mollusca > Bivalvia > Lucinida > Lucinidae > Ctena > Ctena decussata. Next base: position 87,143,247 of record OZ022499.1, on the reverse strand, counting down.
ATGCCCTTAACATTACAATTTGAAGTATACTGTGTTTAATCACGTATAAAACACACCTCATGAATCCCTAAAAGTAATAACTGAGAGAAATATTGATAGGTCCAAGTACACAATATATCATAAGAACACCCAGACTTATATGTGTTATTTTTTTAATGTGACAGTGGTTTAAAGGTATTATAATAAAATATTTTAAATATTAATGTTATTTACGTTACTACTAGTAATAGTTTATCATGGAAAATAAACCAGAATGAATTTTTCTCTTATATTAAAAGATTCTTTTATGAAGAAACTGCTACCAAAGAAAATAAAATGATTCTATCTTCAAATTATATGATTTTAACAAAAGTAGCCCTAGGTAACGTATATAATCGATCATTATAGACGACTAAAATAAATTCAAAATATTGTTGAACTGCTCCTTGCTGTTTAAATAGGCTGGCATATTCAATAATACCGTTTACTGTTGTTTTCCATTCCAATAGTGTAGTTCAAGCGCTTGAATTATACGGAAAGTGATAATTGTAATATGGAACATTCATAAGGGGTTACTGTGTTCAACATCCTATTTCTCCAAAAGTATACAAGATAGGATAATAATTTTTGCAGATCTGAAAAGCTCAATAAATTTCCTTTAACATATAAACAAACATTTGGTCTAATATTAAAGGAATAACTTACAAAAAGAAAGTATTTTGGATGGAAATTGCAATTTTTATGGAGAGTGAAGAAAAACGTCACGTATACTACACCACGTAGGCTAAAGTGATGTTTCAAATATCATAACTTTTAGCTATTGGGTTGTTCTATTAGACTCCATTATAATTTTAAACATAGGTAAGTGACTTCTATTTTTTATAATTTTTGATAATTCTTATTTTATGTTTATTATTTTAATGGGTAACGTAATGTAACAGGCTGTTACAGCTTAACGCCCCACTCGCCAGGGGGCTAACATGCTGCAAACTACTTCTAGGATGCTGGTCTTTAGGAAAAGTATGGTCTACAAAACTCCCCCTGGGGGGAGGTAAACCATATCTGGCTCATGGCTTATAAGAAACCATAACCTTGTCTAAAGTAGTGTCGCAGTTGATTCCCTTCAAACTTATCTCACGTTTCTGCTTGTACTGAGCATATCTCTTAAAGCATTAAAAAAGGGAACTAAATGAAACTGCATATACAATGTATGTTAATAGAGGGCAGTGAGAGGAAATGCAGAGTGCAAGAACCATAATCCTATCTCAAGTATTTTGGAGTTATAACCCGTCTAAATTTTTGCTTGTTTGGAGCATATCTCTTCTACTGTTCATGAGAATCAAATGAAAGGTGACATACTGATAGCTGCAATGACAGGAAATGCAGAGCGCAAGAACCATTACCCTAACACAAACAGTTTTGGTGTTCATAATTTTCAGCCCTTACAGGGATTGCGCAGATTGCCATTTCATAAACATCGTGATGGCTAATCATTATTAAGCTCAGTGATGGTTTACCATAATTTGCAAAAGATGAAAAAGCCGTACTACTAAGTAGATTAGTATCTTCTCATTCCTTAACCTCTATTTTTATCAACTTCTAAATGCATTAAATTTACACTGAATATCACTCCTTCACCAGGATACACATTCCCCTATTGCACGTCTTCGGGGACTAGAACATCCATCGGCACCACCGATTTTCTTGCTTTTTGTAGGCTTTTGTGTATACGTGAACTTTTTACCTTAAATTTAAGGTCGTCCTTAAGTTTAAGGAATGATTGTAGTCCTGGGCCCTGGAAAACAAATTTGTAGCTGTGGCTCCTCCTTCAGTTTTCAGCAGTTTTAAATAGATCTTTAAAGATCAGTTTTTATCACTATCTGAAGTAGATAATATATCATTGAGGTGAGGGTCAGATCCTTTTTTGCAGAGTTACTACCTTTGATCAGTCCAGTGAGGTAAATCTTGCAGCTGCAGCTCCGACATTTTTAACCCATTAATGCCTAGTAGACTCTTCTATCTGTATATATTGGACGAGTCCATTTGTTGTTTAGGGGGTGTAAGGTTTAGTTTATTTTTCGATTTTTTGTTTTATTTTGAGGAAATATACCCATTTGATGTACGCAAAAAGTGTAGACCCTGATCAGACGCCGCATTTGCGGCGTCTGATCTGGGTCTGCACTGTTTGCATATATCCCAATCTTGGGGCGCTAGGCATTAATAGCAATTCTCTGTAACCATTTCACATTTTACAATGGGGGTTCGGCACGCATGGTCTCAGATTTTTCTCAAACTTTCTCGGTTTGTTTGTTGTCACGAAAAAACATTTAAGTGATTGTCGATTCCTTCTGTTGTATGTCCGTTGCCATGGCAACGGCCTCCAAAGATTTTGCCAAAAAAATAGTAAAAAAATAGTGAAATTTTCCAATTTTCGAACATTTATATATCATAAAAGACATTACCTTTAGTCTAAAAACATTTTGATCGACAAAATATGAATCAGTATGAGAATTCAGAGGAAAGAATAAATCAGATTTGTTAGTTCTTTGGTACTGCTTTTAGCCTTTCATGTGGGGTGGGGTATCGAGGTATCGAAAACAACCAATTTTTGGACTTTTTCAAGAGGTGCTACCATTTCGGCCGGCCACTCTGATATATAAGCACATGACAGAATATTAGAGGAGGATCTCTAGTATCATGAACTGAAGAAACATGTTTGGGAAGTTACCTCCTTATTACCGTAACCATGGAAACGAACAACGTCCTATTTAAAAAAGAAGAAAACACATTAGTGCACAAAATCACTTATTTGTTAGCCTAAACAATCAAAATACAGCATTTATTGCATGCACAATAGTTGTAAAAATATCAGTTTTAGTTTAAAAAATATAAACATCACAAAGGGTAATAACGGGGTCCTTATAAAAATCATTCATGGGGCTCCGAAAGGGGTTTTAATGGCTAATTTTCCCCAAAATTACAAATTTTCATCACAAAACTGCAAAACAAATTATTGATTTCTCTTTAATATGTTTTGAAAATATATGTGTGAAGTTAACAGATATAAACTATACCACTGGAATATTCTGGGGTCATTTAGGGGTCCAAATTAAGGGGTAAAAATGGGGAAAATCAACCAAAAATCATGAATTCCTTCATAAAACAAAACTTACAACAGTGCATACAATGACAATGGTTTAGAAACCATTTGTCAAATACTAAGTGGTTTAAACATAGCAATGGGGTGCTCTTTTAGTTTAGTTATATTCCCTTAAGGGGCCATAAAAGGGGAAAAATCAGCAAAATTACCCGGTAATTACACTCTTCATATAGCATCTAAACCATTTTCCGTTACTTATTAAGGCAACCATCAGTCTCATGTAAGGCACATTAAATATGTTATGAGGATCAAAGTAATTGCATTTTTTATATCCAGGAGGAGCCAAAAGGGGTCAAAAATGCAGATAATTTCACAAAAATTTTAAGTTTCTCACAAAACAGCAAACTATATTTGTTACAAGTATACTGGTTCAAAAGCTGTTGATCAAATGAAAATGAATGAATTAAAGCCCTAACCATGTCTGCCCTGTGGTTCTTTTTATATGCATTTAAGGGGTCAAAAATTGGTTAAATATGTAATTACCATATCATTCCTAATAACTGCCCCTGTCCCTTTTCCAAAAAAATGTAAGATTGACTTGCCATAAACTTACAAAGGGGAACAACATGAACTCCTGCTTGCTTCTCTGGAGGACTTAGCTAGCTCTTAACGATGGGGTCTACTCTTCAAGTAAAGAATTCGATTCTAAAAGAGCTCTTTTATGAGGGTGACCCTTTAAAACATGTTTGAACGAATAACAGTTCTGAAATGTCTCTCATTTGTTGACCAATATGAAACATGGTGTTTCACCTTATACGTTCAGATGTAGGAACCTTATACGTTCAGATGTAGGAACCTTCACCTTATACGTTCAGATGTTCAGATGTAAGCAGATCCTATCAGCATGCATCATAAAACCATGTACCTAAAGAGCAATCCTTTATCTAAAGAACTCTATTCCACTCCAACGATAGGACTGGAACTCAAATAATATTCTTAATGTTAGAATGATTTACTGATTGTATTGCTTTGGTATTCCCTTAATAGTTCTTTGATGGGCCCCTTAAGAAATAACAATAAAAATGCAGCACTAGCGACAGTATAACCTGATACTGTGCCATATACATCGAAATGTTATCAGATCCTGTCAACAGCAGTCATGATATAATCCATATCAGTATATCATAAGATCATATAAAGAACTGCACTAAAGATGGATGAGCATGGATATTATTATGACAGGCTTGGAGTGGATCTGTTAAAATGACACTGATATAGGTCACTGGGTTACTTTGGCATTCTGTTTATCTCCCCTTTCGAGTCAATGCTCATATTAGTTGCCCCATACCAAATTTTTCCTCTCAAAGCACAAATCTATTGATGCATTTTGGTCTTCTAATACATTGATTCAACTAACTGAAACTGCTGTTAGATTTCATTCTAATGCACTTAGGAATGTAACATGATGTGTAATTGGATAACACAAGTATGTCCTGTGATATACAGTCAAAAAGCTAATGTCAAAATGATAGATCACTTCTCCTTGGATGACATTTGGTTTTATTGTGATGTAAGTGCTTGTAATGGGTGCGAAGAAGTCTGGAAGTTGAAACTGAGCAAAACGTGCGTTAGTAAACTGTCATTTAGGGAGGTAAATCCTGCTGTAAAACAAATTTCTGCTTGGCTGTTTGGATACTTCCGAAAATATCTTCATTGCCTCATTAGTTACGTGGTCCTTGCACGAGATGTACAGTAGCCTTTGGTAGCATCTTATCTCAAAGGCCTGCATTTTTTGTTTCCAACTTTGCTGTCAAGGTCCATGACTCACAAGCATACAAAATACGGATGCATGAAAAGGGAGCACACCAGTTTCTCCTGGACCCAAGAAATGTGTTATCTCTCCATATTTGCTTCAGCTTTGTCAGAGCTGCAATGGCTTGTGCAATCTTTCAGAGAACCTCCGGTTTTGAGCCATCATCTGAGACAATTGCTCCTGGGTACTTGAAGCTTGTTACAGTTACAAACTTCTGTCATTTTGCCTTTATCTTCCTATGGCTGCTATTGGCGCTGTTTGTCTTCAGTTTGATCTTATCAGCACCATCTGTTGTTCTGAACCAGTCCCCTATACTGTACTTCTGAATTACACTTATGGCCTTGTCATAGAGGTGCTCAATGATGGGGACTAGATTTGCATTGATGTTTTACTTCCACATCGGGTAGCTCATAAAGCTGCATGCCACACCCTGTCAAGTGCTTAACAGTTTTGAACCGTCATCTCACACTGTATGTGTAGCATTTCTTCAATACTTGGTCCAGGACCAGGCACAAAATGGTAAGACTTTGCTCCTTGTATCTTGAACAAATATAAAGCATCATCAGAGGATATGTAAAGAAAAGGAAACATAACCCTATTTCCAGTTTTGATAGAGAATTATGGACAACTCACCCCAAAGACAACTTGTCCCAAGACAACTTGCCCCACAAAAATCTCGCCCCAAGACAACGCCCCACCTTCAGGTGACAACTCGCCCCACAGACAACTCGCCCTAAGACATCTCGCCCCACAACACCCAACATTCTGACACCACTCGCCCTTCTAAAGAATTCTGCCCCAGACGACGGCACTTGCTCGAAAGATCTCTCAATGACCAACTGCAGTACCCTCAAACCTCCCTGCTCAGCCTCTGGGTGTACCAGGTCATCGCCGTAGTGCTTTGGGTATCTAATGCATTTACCAAGGTCCATGCACTCACAGCCAGGGTCACGGCGATCTTCCTTTTTAACCGTGTCGTTGATCGCTCGTCTGGCTTGATGCCCCGAGTATGACTAAGCTTATTTCTTATCAAATGTGATTATGTGTCCTTTGGAATTAATAGACAGAATAACTGAGAAATGACAAAATGACGTTAATTTGGGGAAGAACCATTCACCTTAAGTGACTGGGCTCTGGCTTGATGCCCCAAATATGACCATGTTTTGATATTTATGGACTATATGGACTATAAAACTAGTACTAAAAGCAAGAACAAAAAAAAAAACAAAAAAAAAACAGACCATTGGCCCTGTAGCTCACATGAGTCCATTCATCCTCAGCACTCAAGAGTAAATAGCTCTAAAGTAAATTGTACAATGTGGCCTAGTTTCAAATTGGTCTAAGTTGTTATGCTTGTCCTAGTTAATATCAGCAACTTTGTTTATGTTACAATAAAAAAAATAAAGTCGCTATGCCTGGGATAAGATCATATATGAGCTATCTAAACACTCAAGGGCAAGTAACTCCAAGGTGGACTATACAATATAGCCACATTCCGAACTTGTCAGAGAGTTTATGAATGTCCAATTTATCAGCAAGTTTGATCAAGTTTCAATAAAAATAAACTTGCTATGCCCCGAGGACAACATTTCCCCATCGTAAGTCCATGGGAAAGTTTTTCGGTCTTAAAGGGCAAGGAACTCCAAAATGAATATTCTGATCTGGCCCAAATTCAGACTCATCAGAGATTCCATGCCTATCCTGATAATCTTTTCCCATTAAAAGTCTATGGAAACTTTAAACTGCCTTAGCAACCAAGAACATTGGCAACAAAAATACAATACAAAATTTATCTAGAGACTAAATGTCACTAATATTTATGCAGAGATTCATCTTCATTTCCCTCATGGCTGCCGAGCAAACGGTTTTTAGGACTACTGTTTTTTTAACAAAATTTTAGCCTTTTGGTTACAATGGCAACCAATCAAAATCAGTGATTTTGACTGAATTTACATGGATAGAAGAAGATTTTTTAAATATTTTTTTGAAAATCTGTCCTTTATGTTGCCACGGCAACCAATCAAATTCATTGATTGGAAAAATTCATTCGAATTATAGAGGATAGCTCAAGAAACATTTTTATACTAAAAATTCCAATTAACTCCAGTGAGATAGCAAATATTGCCAATTTCCAGCAAATATGGCCAATTTCCATCTCTCCCATTATATGTCAACTGAGACTATAAATTGCCATACCAGCAAAACTGCTGGAGCAATTGCCATGAAAAATATTAATTCTATAAAGGCTAGTACTGGATCCTTTCTTAACAGTTTAAGCTTAATCGGCAGTATAGCTTCTGCGAAAATGAGTTTTCATTTTTTCTTCCATTTTTAACCATTTGGTTGCGACGGCATTCAGCCAAATTGCACAATTTGCATAAATTTAATAAGCCTGGTTTAGGACCACTCAAGAAGTATTTCTATAACAAAGTTTTGTCAAAGAAATATCTGCACTGATATAGCAATAAATGCAAATATTGTATTTTGCCATTATAAGTCAATGGCAACTTTAAGTTGCCACAGCAACCAAACTGCTAGAGCAATTGCCATGAAAAAAAATATTTTCGTAGAGGCTAGTACTAAGATCTTTTCTGTGAAGTTTGAACTTTACGGGTTGAATAGTTTCTGAGATGATTTTTGAATATTTTTTTCTAATTTGAACCATTTGGTTACCATAGCAACCAGCCAAATTGTGCAATTTTCATAAATGCCATATGGTTGGTAGAGGACTACTCAAGGTATCTTTCTGTAAAAGATTTGTCAAACTATTTGCTGTGACATAGCAATAAATGCAAATTTCCATTTTTCCCATAGAAGTCAATGGAAACTTGAAGTTGCCATAGCAACTAAAGTTCTAGAGCAATTGCCAAGAAAAACGGTATTTCATAGAGGCTAGTACTAAGATCTTGTCTGTGAAGTTTGAACTTTACGGGTGCATAGTTTCTGAGGAGATGTTTTTGAGTATTTTTCCTATTTGTAACCATTCGGTTGCCATGGCAACCAGCCAAATTCTGCAATTCACATAAATTTTATATGTTTGGCAGAACTACTCAAGGAGCGTTTCTGTAAAAGATTTGTCAAAATATCTGCAGTGACATAGCAATAAATGCATATTTTCAATTTTTCCCATGGAAGTCAATGCAAACTTTAAGTTGCCATAGCAACCAAAGTTCTAGGGCAATTGCCAAGAAAAACGGTATTTTCATAGGCTAGTACTGAGCTATACTGGTTGCATAGTTTCTGATGAGATGATTTTTATTATTTTTCCTATTTTTAAACATTTGGTTGCCATGACAACCAGCCAGATTCTGCAATTTACATAAATTTCATGAGGTTGATAGAGGAATACTCAAGAAACGTTTCTGTAAATGATTTGTCAAATTATCTGCAGTGACGTAGCAATAAATGCAAATTTTCAATTTTTCCCATACAAGTCAATGGAAATTTTAAGTTGCCATAGCAACCAAAGTTCTAAAGCGATTTGGACAAAATATTATTAGTTCCCCCTGCCTATAGATACTATATATGAAATTTGGTTACAACATGTCTTGTATTGGACGGACACACGGTGCCAAGTGTGTGCAACTATGGTAACGTACCGCTGAGCCACTTGGGGAAGGTCGTTAGGAGAATCGAACTGAACTGAACTGAACAAGCCTTGTAGTTTCTAGATGTCGTTTGAAAATATTGACGGACGGACGGACGACGGGCAACGGATGCCTGCCTATACTATAAGCTCACCTGTGAGCCTTCGGCTCATGTGAGCTAAAAAAACAACAACAACAAACGGCCGGTAAATGGCTGTCAAAAACGGCTAGACTAATATTTGAATATCAGTATAACCATTTGTGATAGCAAGACCTAGTCACTCCTCCTCGTGGCACCAGCTGGAGACTATGGATGTGGGTGATGTTAATATAGGCACAACCACCTGATGTGTGTATATGAACAGCGTTTTGTTCTCTTATTGTGTAGAAATAAACCTATTCATAGGCTAACCTGGCTGTTCGACTTCCCAGTGTCCAAGTTGAATTTCAAGTCGAAGACTACAAAACTGGTACGAGCTGTGTTCTGGACCTGGGACAAGAACTATATTCTAGTAAGGCGAGTGTCTGAGAATGTGGCGATCACATAGGTGACAGCATTTGCCAGCGATCGATCCTCCATAGCTAATACTTGTGTTCCATTTAGCTACTTTATGTTGTGAAGAAAGCCATGATTTTGTTTGATCTTTCCCCCTTTTTGTCCCCTTTTTGGACCATTTGTAATCTAAGAGTATCTCAGGACCATACTTTGTATCTATTAATTTACAATTAATGCTTTTCTAAACAGTTTAAAGTACATGTAACAGATAATGTATTTTGTTGCAGTATGAAGAATATTTGAGATTTTTTTTTTGGGGGGGGGGACAAATTAGGAGATTTTACCCTTTTTGGCCCTTTAAGGAACTATAAATGCTGTAACAGAACACCCTATTGTCATTATTTATACCTGTTGACATTTGACTGACAGATTCTTTGCCATTATATTTGCATGCAGTACTGTTCATGGTTGTTTTGTGAAGCAATTCAGGCATTTTCGTCAAATTTCCTCCTTTCAACCCCTTTTTGGGGCCCTTAAATGCCATGCACATATTACCCAGGCGTACCCAATAACCATATTTTGTATCTGTTAACTTTAGGCTTATATTTTCACAACCTTGTTAAAGGAAAACAGTAATGAGTTTGTAATACATGGAGAAAATTAATCATTTGGGGTGCAAATTAGCCTGTTAAAACCCCTTTCGGAGCCCCTTAAATGAATATTAAAAGCGTCTCAGTACTGGTCCTTGTGATGTGGATATTATTTAATGTAAGTCTGATATTTTCACAACAACTATACATGTAATTAATGCTGCATGTCATTGTTTATGGAAAAAATGTTTGATATTTTACAGGGTTATGTTTTTCCGTTTTTTTATATAGGGTACTGATTGTTTCCATGGTTACGGTCAGAAGGAAGTAACTTCCCAAACATGTTTCTTCAGTTCATAATAGTTGAGGTCCTCCTTTAGTTTGTAGTGATATGTAGATATGTCAGACTGACCGGACGAAATGACAGTATACGCTTAAAAATGCCTTAAAATGGCGGTTTCGGATACCTTGATACCCCACCCACCATTAGCAGCCAGTAGCAGTACTAAAGAAATTATAAAACTATCATATTTGTTTTTCCTTAAACTCATACTGACCCATACTTCTTCAACAAATTCATGTTTAGATGAAATGTAGTTTCATTGAGCATATATAAAAGTTCAAATAGTGCAATTTTTCATTTATTTTTTGACAATTTTTGAGCCAAAAACTTTGGAGGCCGTTACCATGGCAACGGGCATGCAGCAGAAGGAACTAGGTATCAATTATATGGTTTTGTGTTACAAAACACAAACTGAGAAAGTTTCATCGAAATCCATGACTATGCGTGCCGAACTTTGGTTGGTGGTTACAGAGAATTGCTATTAATGGGTTAAGTCGATCTACAGGAAATTTTCAAAATACAGTTACTACCATCTGAAGTGAATCATGTTTCATCAGGATAATGATTTGATCTTTTCTGTCATTGCTGCAGTCCTTTATCATTCCAGCAATGCAAATATTATGGCTGCATCTCGTATTTTAGATTCCACCGATTTTGCTGAAACTTTCCGAGAAAAATTTCCTATAACCTAGAATGGGAATAATAATATGTCATCCGATCTCAACAGATCTCTTTCTGCCAGGCTTACAGCCCACGATCAGTCTGCTGATGTTAGTCTTGTGGAAGCAACATTTTCATAGGTAGTCAAATGATTTTCTTTAGACGTTATGTTATATAGGTAGTCAAATGATTTTCTTTAGACGTTCTGTATAACATACTGCTAGTCAACCCCAGTACCATGCGGTAGACTTACGGCTTGACTGTATACCTTCGCCTGGGTTCTCGGCCTAACTGATAGCAAAAGGCAATGTGACAAGAGGACAGAAGAGAAAACTCTGATGGAGATGAGAACACACTCAAAATCGGTTGCAAATAATGAGGTTGAAAAAGTACAGTGTAATCATTATTTTTCCTAGAACGCTACACACACTGATATTTTTTCTACTTTGCCCATGTAATATTACTGGTGCATCTTCATGGTATTTGAGTAGAGTGGATTGCAAACCCCAGTTTGGTGAATGCCGGTGCATGCCTATCTAACAATTTAAACCGGCACTCGTTCTTTATATAAACTACACCAATAAAATAATCATGCTTTCACGATATTGGTGCCATTTAAAGGGTTACAAAATAAGTGTCTGGCCAGGGCCTCCACTGTTTGCTATTCAGCCAGTAGTTTTATCTTAACATTAGCCATTGTTTTAAAATATGTTGCGGTTTCTAGCTTTTTATCACCACGACCTGCGTGCATAAAGCTTCAACGAACACGCCATACTGCAAACCTAAAAATCAACCAAGAGAACATGGCAGCCTGCAGCTGACGGTGAAAATTTTTCTCTTCTCAGACATGACTGATTCACCATTTCATTTCAATAGCAACTGCGCCCTGCTACTCTGGCGTCCCCGAATAGAGCAAGGTACTTGGTCAAAACATATTGAGGATCTTACATGAGTGCTCATGTATTATTGAATTTATTAAACGAGTTGGGGAAAAAGATAAGATGCGAGGCTTTGCCGAGCATCTTATCGGTTTTCCCGAACGAGTTTAATAAATTCAATAATACAGGAGCACGAATGCAAGATTTTATTTATCATATGACACTAAAATCGCATTTTATTCGCAAAATTTGCACTAAAACGTCACGATTTCGCCATTAGAAAACGCGACGTTATAATGGACGTCAACGTTTAACGTTACGACGTAATTTGCATTTTTAATCCACAAGTGGATTTTCGTTTTTAATGCATGGCTTTATTACACTCTCAGATGCGACGTCATATGATAAATAATAGTATGTCTGATGTTCAAGATCTTCAAAAATCAAAGACTGTGGTGCAGGTGTGATCAGATTCTATCGAGGGATAATGAGTTTATTGAAGTTTTTAGCTTCTGTTACTGCAAATTAAGTAGACTCCATCTTGATATTTAATAAGCAGCAAAACGACAATGAAAACTTCTATTTCACAGACTACAATGCATTCAGGGAAATTATTTTGACTTTATACCAAAATATCACTTTGGTCTAGACATATTCATTCAAATAAATTTAAAGTACATACGATAACAATACATGAAGGGATTCGGAAGAAAAAAAACCTGTCGACTTATACAAACCTGTTTTCCTGTCACTTTCAATTTCAGCTGATTTCATTCAAATTTGCATCATTTTTTTTCAGCCTACATAGTGCTACAGAACTTCAGATTATTAACTTTGCGAGCTTTTGACTAGTCTGGAATTCTAAATTTTGGTCTGGAAACCATTTTGGATTATCTCCGTCTTTTTCATTGTCCCACACATAGCAATGGCGACATTTAAATGGGTAATGGCGACACCATTGACAAAAAGAATTTCATGCTGCACTTGCCTTAACTTATTGACAGGAGCTCTAAATTTCAGTTAATTTTAACTGCGTGCGCAAGACAGGACTACGACGCCATGTGCCTGAAAGTCCAGTTACACCGGAAAAGGTGTGACGTGTCAGCAATGGAGTCATACACTGTAGCCACGCAAAAGATAAAACAATCGTGGCAGGGTGAGGGGTTGTTCCGTGGCGGGATCCTATCCCACACTTGCCATTCAGTGCATAATGGGTACAGGTTGGTGCCAAACTAGCATTTGTCCAGTAGTTTAACATTAAGATGCCAATAAATGATATTATGCTGTTTTATCAATCAGGGCCGGTTTTGTAACACACATAGTCAGAAGACGAAACACTGTACAGACAAAGCGACAGTGTTAGACTGTCGTGAGTCCTTCCTCTTTTCTGAACATATCAACAACAACGTCATACAAAATCATTCCAGCAAACGGATTATTTATGAAAACAATACATGAAAACATACATAAGTTTATTTAACACAGATACAAATGCCATTTTTATGGTATATAAAGTACAATGCACCCTTTGGTATAGCAAAGGGGGCATCAGACAATTTTATATGAAAAATGATAGCAATGAAACTGTTATACGAGTACATTTCAACAGTACAAAGTAACAAACAATTGGAAGGTAAGAAAAAAAATGAATTTAATTTGATACTACTGTTTGTTTTGCTATTGAAAGTAAATACATGTAAAATGCTATACTTAGCATGTACCAAGATGACAAATGGCTTATTTCTATGTCAGTAAAAATGAAGATAAAATGACACAAATAAATGCTTGGTAAGATTTCGGTTTTAAATTTCCGAAGTTATTTGACCTTGCCTAATCATCATACCAGCGGGTACATACATGTATTGGTATCATATCTTTGTCCCTTAGGAACCAAAAACACATTGGTAAGGACTTGTGTCGGTGAATATTCAGATTGCCCGCGCATCGCCTAATCATGGCTACACAAATTCTTCAGTAATTGCTGATCCTGTGTAAGGAAGTAAAAACTCCAAACATGATTTTGGTCCTCGTACATGTTCTAAGATCACATAAGCTGGCGACCGGTATAAATCATATAGACTGATCGGCGACGCTTTGAAACAGTATATTCAGGAATGCGAGAGAAAAAAAATATGATTAAATGACGATACTTTGAGCATGATTTACAAAGTACAAAAGACAGATAATCGAGTCATGCTAGTTAGCAATTTGGCAACGTACGTTCAAAAGTGCCAAGACTACCAATGTTGATACTGTGAAAGCACCTTTCCACTCCTCATTTGAATTAGTATAGTCGACGTAAATCAGCACCGAACAATACCAGTCATGACAAAATTCTTGCCAGTCGTTTGAATGACCATCATAATTGAGCCGTGGCACGATAAAACAAACAACGTGGCATGTGCGCCCATCGAAGACTCTGATCAGCCTGGGCATCCACCTAGTCTGACCAGTCTGGAGGTAGCTCAGATCACTAGCTATCCTTTACGCGCACAGCGAAGACGATGATCAGACTGGGCGGACGCCCAGGCTGATCTGAGCCTTCGCTGGGCGCGCATGCGACTTTGTTGGTTTTGTCGTGTCGCGACTCATTTATGCCATCGTTGTTGTTGTTGTTGTTGTCCTTACTAGTCTGGCGATAAGACTGTCAAATATCGTATGTATGATCTGCCATAAGGTGAACAGGTGGACTTTCAAGGGCAGCAACTCTACCGTTGTCGTTTTTACCCGCCTTCTTAATTGGGATCAAGTCTAAATGGAAACAATATGCTTTCCAAGAAGCTTATTTATTCCTTTATGAGTAGATGCCATTTTGGAAGAGCTTTAAAGATATACTCCCTTTATAATAATAACAAAAATGATTTGATGAAATATTTCATGCAATACCTCCGACATGGTTTAACTATACATTTGAATTAGAGCTTAGATAATAATATTTGATAAAAGTGACTTTAAACAAAAAAAAAGATGATTTTTTATACAATCGCGGACCGCGGTTGAAATCGCATTACTGGAAAAAAATAATTTATTCATACATCACAATCACGTGCACGAATAAGAAAAATACCTCTACCTGATCACATAACACACGTGGTCAAAATCGATATTATTACAGGCCGTTAGGAAATAGGTAATATGCATTTTAATTTGAAGATTATTTTTCATTCCACATTTATCGAATAAATACGCATTTTCTCAAAACTTTTACGGTTAATTATGAGACTATTACATATTGTCTAACGAAATTTTTTTAAGATATTTGTTTCTGAAAACATGAAATATACGAGGGAGACAATCTTTAAAGAAGTTGTTCCTCTTGTTAAAATGGCGAAGAAACATGGAGGTTAACCTATATACATTAAGCTAACTGGCATGAATCGTACCATGATTAGTTTCTTATTCGAAAATATAGTTTGTTTCCTAGCGTGTGGGAGTCTTATGCAGCACCACACATCAATTCATTTTGGAAGCGATATCTCCAACAAGCAGGCTTTTGGCGTGGACGAAATCCCCAGGTAGTTTCGTTGACCACCCCACGTGGTGTTGAATCTAGAGAGGGACCCGTTGTCATGCCATATCCATAGGACGTCACTATGGCTACATGACCATTTAGGGCAAGAATGTCACCATATTGTTTCCATCTCTTGATTGTGCATGGCATCCAGCAAGGGTCGATTAAAAGAGCATACGAATATGGTCTCTGAGCTCCCCATTGTCTCGCAGTGATGTGGCCGGTGGACCTGGTAAACAGAATAAAGCAAGTGAATTTCACATTGACTGGTGAAGAAATCGGAATATATATATTACGGAAACGTTTACCCGCCACCCTTATATTATCTATATGAAATGTATGCTCGTAAATTCGTTTTTTTTTTATTTTGTTTTCAAAATGCATTGGGTAAAAGAAAACTGTATAGTTTAATTAGTTTAAACGTAAATATTACTTGGCCATATTTTTACAGAAAAATAGCTACTATACTATCAATTTCACTTGTAGACTTGGTGCTGCCCAGAAGTTGGAGATAATAAGCCGTGACACGAGGAAACCAGCAAAGTGGTTGTGCGCAAAGCGCAGACTCAGATCAGCCTGGGCACCCATCCTGTCGGATCAGACTCTTCCTTCAGCGCTTAAAGGGTAACTAAGGGTCTAAGCTACCTCCATGCGGACAGCGAAGACTGATCAGACTGGGCGGATGCCCAGGCTGATCTGAGTCTAAGCTGGGCGCACAACCACTTTGTTGGTTTTGTCATGTCGCGGCTCAATTATGGATTCGTTTCCTTCACCATTCAGTGTTCTGTGGAACATCATTCATAAACATTTTACAGAACAGTAAACAAGATGTAGAATTGACTTACGTTGTAGGAAGAGCTACACGTGCTTCTCTAAGTACTTGCTCTACAAATTGACTTGATGTGTCACGTCCGTCTGTCATAACCCATCTATTGTCACCGATGTACTTCCGGGCAATGCGTTCAAATAATTTGCCTGTTACCCGAGTACTACAGAAACAAACCTGTAAATATTTAAGAGATACGACTTAGCGCATGTGAGCCAGTTAGGGGATAATTGTCATTTAGGGTGTGTGGGGGGGGGGGGTGAAGTCGTGGGTTTATGATCGGAAAATCCGATCGGACCGTAAAATGTATTTGGACAAGCATACCGGAGCAAACAGTGTAGATCCTGATCAGACTGCTTAAAGAGCAGCCAGATCTGGGCATACAATGTTTGTCACTCTCTCAACAGTTTAACGAAAGTCCACCTTATAGGAAAAGGGATCTGTCAACATTCAAAAGTGGAAAAAGTCTCTACCACGGACACCACACCACTGGTAAAGGTGTCCCAGTATAATGGTACCGTACCATTGCGGTAAAATCATTAAATTGTTAAGTAAAATTGTAATCTTGATTAAAACACTCTCTCATTTCTTTGAAAAAAAAAAAAACCTTTAAACAAGAACCAGTGTATTGCTAATTTAGCGAATGCATGTAAGGCAATTAACCTGCCTGTGTGCATCTAAAGGTCTCAAAAATCGGATGGAAATAGGACAGAAAAAGTGTCCGCTCCGGTCCGGTGCGGTAATTTTGCCCATTCCGGTCGGTTTCGGTAAATTTACTCACCGTACAGTGAGCAATGAAAAACAGAGATTTATGTAACTGACCAATGACTAGATGTTTCCTGAAAACTAATAAAAGTCGCCTTGATATATATAGAGCACACATCAAAATTGGCCTATCGCCCTCTGCTTCTGCGGTGGTTCGAAACATTTAAGTAGCTGTTTGGTCAGCATGAATGTTTCCTAGCCCATCAATGAATCATCACAGGAAACAACTCACGGATAAGACCTATGGTGAATCAGGGATGAGGTCTCGACAGAAAAGAAACGTATCGTGACACCAGGAGACCCCTGGCGTCTCAAACAACACCACTTCTGCTTTTCCAGCCTTCGGCCTCTGACGTGTTTCTTTTTAAATATTCAGCCATTTTCAGCAGTTTGTTTGCCATGGCAGCCAAGATGATTAATCATTTAGCATAAAAATAGATTACAGGGATTAACTTAGTTCTACTTTTCCAGTCATATGGCCACTTAGGAGTTTTTTTTTTATTTTTTATAAATTTTGTCATTTTCAGCAGTTCAGTTACTATGACAACCAAGCAAATTAAGCAGTTGGCACAAAGATCGTGCAGGTCTAGTGTAAGGTTATCTAGGGATCATTTTTGTAAAAGAGTTTTCGAGATATTTTCATTGCTTAGTCTGTTAAATTTCCATTTCTAGTCAATGGCGAAATAAGGAAAGCGCTGAACCAACTGGCGCGAATAAACAATAATATTGTTGATGTTTATGTTAAAACATATTTGCTAAATCACAAATTTTCCAGCCTTATGGTTGACAACGACAAAAAATGAGGCTTATCCAAGGAATTTTTTGTAAAAGATTTCTCATAATTTTTGCAATGCTTAGATAATTTGAGTCATTTTTTTTTTATAATTCAAATTGAAAGAATAGGACAAATTCGTACAAAGCTGGTTTTGAACAATACTGAAACCGGATAGGAAACTAAAAGACGTGAACATTTATCACGTTTTAATTTTTCGAATTATTACACGTGTGGTCATGCAATTTTATGACACGACGTTATACACTGAATAACAGCATTCAACACCCGTGTAAGGTCCTCTATATATTATAAGAAAGGGATCCAGAAGGAAGTCAAGAGACTTATTTGAATCTGTATCTAAATCTGTTTTACTTTGATTGCTGTATAGAGGATCTTACACGAGTGTTGAATGCTGAAAATGGCAAAAATCGAAAATCACCTCAGTAGCTATAAGGCTGAATAAGCTACCTTTGCATAAGTGATCTGAAAGATATTATATACTTTGATTGGTTTAAATATTATTTCTTTCGCATAACATAGACACATTCAATAAAAATTACGACATAAACACAATCATCATATGACGTCGCTATTATTCAGTGGTTAACGTCGTGTCATAAAAATCGTATGACCACACGTTAAGAGCCATTCTCTGTAACCACTTAAAAAGTCGCGCCACGCTTAGTCATCGATTTTGCTCAAACTTTCCTAATTTACTTATTGTGACACCAAAGCAAGAAAACCATGTCGATTTCATTCCTACATGTGCCCGTTGCCATGGCAACGGTTGTTGAATATTTTGTCAGAAATTGAGGTAAAAATTGTACTAAAAAAGACACATTTCTAACAAAGGACTACGTGCGTTAAGGCCACTTTTTGGCCCCCATCTGAGGTCAAAATATGAAAGTCGAGATAAAAGTATTTCATTGCATGATTTCATTAGACCAATACCTCTAGTTTTTCATTTCAGTTTCAGTTTGAATCTTGCTGTGCGTTAAGTATGGAAAAATGGCTGCTGAAACAGGCTAAAACCATGGAATTTGTCATTTTTGCTCAATTTTTAGTCATTCAGTTTACAAATTAGAATAGAGCACAACCTTTAACCAAAAAATCCTTTTCACATATGATGTATATTGCTATAAATCACATCATATTTAAAGATTTTGTTGGTTAATGATTGTGCTCATATCTAATTCTTAAAAAAACTGAATTCTGCGGACAGCCATTTACCTATAGTTTGCCAGTAATAAACATGGTGACATGTATACCTGGCTGTAAGTGTCCATTCAGAGGCATAAGAACTTAGATGTAAGTGTGATTTTAAGTAAAGCTTCATAAACTGAAATACTGTGAAATGTTACCACCTTTCAACAAATTACAGTAAATATCCTAAAAATATGGCATCGTTTGAATTATCCTAAAATAGGACCTTTAACAGTTCAGCAGCTATCCAAAAGCAGCAGTTTTGTAAAAAAAATAGTCTAGCCTCTGTTTCAAATAAGAAGCAGTCTTATCAGGGTTTGTACTTACTGCTTAGAAATTTTTATCTCAATATTAAGAAAAATTACGGTATCTTGCTTAAGTCAGACTTACTGTACTGATCATGGCGCCACTATTCCAGAGCTTGTTGTTCGAAGTTTTAACATTTTGTTGAAAATACCTTTATAAAGTAGGAAGCTATCTATTTCATAAATTAACCTGAATAAACCTAAGATTCTGCATATAAAATCAATAAACTGATTTGTTTTGGTACATACTGACAGATGTCAAGCAGCAATTGACTGATTTTGAAGTCAGCCAGCAAAAAGTTTGAAATGTTGCCATTTAGGCTCTCAAAACTGAGTGACACATTTCAGCACAGACATAGGCTGAAATGGACAGTAAAACATTTTTATTATCATGTGACACTATATTTATGATATTAATCTAATTTGAAATAAAAATTATGAATAAGTTCTTTCAAGAGCAAGGGAAATATTTAAAAGACTGAAGGTGGATCAGAGAACAAGTGAGCAGGGGATTACATATACCCCAGCCACTGCCTCTGCCTAATCAAAACAAACTTATTAACAGAAAACTTTAATGCAAATCCAATATAAGTTTTGATGTCTGTGACCTTGACCTTAGTAAATACAGTAAAATAATGTCAACTAGAGCAAGTGAGCAGAGGCTCACGTATACCCCCGACCAGCGCCACCGCCTAATGAAACCACTGCCTTATGAAACTACTGCTTAATTAAACCAATCTTATACATATTTTGAATCTCGAAGTAAACTTAGTCACCTATCAAATGGTTCCATCAAAGTATATTACGAATATCAGCAAAGAGTACCAACTTAACACAAAACTTTAATGTAAACATATAAGTCTGTGCCCATGACCTTGGTCAGCAGCAGCATCCAGATGATGTCAACTAATCTGCATGAACGTAGAAGTAAACTTAGTCATATATCAAAAAGGTTTCATCAAAGGCTGTTGGAACTATAAACAAAGAATATAAACATAATGCAAAACTTTAGCGCAAATATACAATATACAATATACCTTGACCTTTGGTAAGCAGCTGTGAACCTAAAAGTAAACATAATCAAATATCAAAAGGCTCCATCAAAGGATATTGGAAATATAAAAGAAGAGTATAAACTTAACGCAAAACTTTAAGACAAATGTTTAAGTCTGTGACCTTGACCTTAGGTCAGCAGCAGCACCCAGATGATGGTAAATATTCTGCTTGAACCTGTAAGTAAATCTAGGCACATACCAACAGGCTTCATTTAAAGAAATTGGAAACAGAAGCAAAATTAAAAATTTAACACAAAACTTTAACTTAAAAGTTTGTCTGTGGCCTTGACCTTAGGTCAGCAGCAGCATCCAGATGATGATAAGTATTCTGCCTGAACCTGTAAGTAAATCTAGGCACATACCAACAGGCTTCATCAAAGGATATTGGAAACATAAGCAACATTAAAAACTTAATGCAAAACTTTAACACAGATGTTAACGGACGGACGGATGCACACACGGATGAACGGACAGACGGACAAACGGACGGAAAGACGAAAACTATATACCCCTCGACATACTTCGTATGTCGGGGGTATAACTAGTCAATTTCAGTTTTGCTCTACATAATCAAGAGGCTCTATTTTTGTATACTGACACTATTAACTGTAATAATTTACAACCAATGCCTAAGTCCTAATTAATGATCACTGGCCCCACCCAGGGGCCCAACCCCGGGGCATTTATATCCCTTGTCAAAACAACTCCTTCAGAGATATCATGAACCAAATATGAAAAGAAGCTGACATGTAATATACGTGATAAGTACAACCAAAAAAGTTTAACGCAAAACTTTGAAGGAAAAATTGACAGACAAACAGACAGATGAACAAATATACTAACAAATGGCCAAACGGATGAAAAAACAACATTTATATATCCTGCAGATAGTTTGTATGCCAGATGATAAATTTGTCTCATTCAAAAAGAAAAGTATAATTACATGCTACTAACATATACACAACAATAGTTTTTTCCTTGTACAGAGAATGGCATGAGGGTCATAACCTTTGACCCCATTTTGTCCCCATATATAATGTCTGTCACCAATTTCTTTATCAGTTTCATTTAGGGAAATAACACAACTATTATTCATACCAATATGAGTCACTTTGGTTGGGGGCCATTTTTGGGCCTTAACGCACGTAGTCCTTTATGTATCAGAAAAAGAATGACATACTCTGAATGCTTCTATTATGTAAATGTCTTGTTCACCTTGAGTGGACACCAAAACTTTAAATTGTATTTGGAATGCTTGTAATGTCATCAGGTTTGGGCAAAGTGGGTGGGGGTAGTGCTATATTGCGAAAGGCTATTTTAAGGCAGTTTTAAGGATATTTGTAGAATTCTTGCAGCCATACTGGCATATGTATGCAGCTTCATCTAACAAAGCAACATTCCAAGAATAAGTTTCTGGAAAAACATGCCTGGGAAAGTATACTTCCTGAAGCGTTACCATAGCAACAATAAGTGGACCGTCGCAAAATTCCAAAATGTAGGGTAATAATACTTATTATGTCAAATCATCATATCTTATAGATATATGTGTTCCTAAATTTTTAAATACACTTAATAGTAAATTGGTCTTTTATAAAATATCAACATATTGCTAGTTTCTCTGTTCAAGGTCAAGGTCAAGGTCACAGAAGCACGAAAAGATGGCTAAAATGCTTTTTTTTCTTATACTTTTGTGTTCTCTAGCAACAAAATATTGCAGCATTGTCTTTGAACTTGGAGTTTATTTAGTGAATGACAACAACTTTCAAATACACATATAGCTGGCTTTCTCCAGTAACAGTCAAGGTCAAGGTCAAGGTCACAAATACAAGAAAAAAGCTAAAAAAAATGCACATTTGTGTTAATATGTTTTTCTCTGTATCAACAGTAAATTTATGTAATGTCTTTCTACTTGGCCTTTATTTAGTATATATCAATAGTTTTCAAATGTACATATAGCTTGTTTTCTCCAGTAACCTCCAAGGTCAAGGTCAAGGTCAAGGTCACAAAAACAAGAAAAATGCTAAAATGCACATTTTGTTCATATTTTATGTTCTGTATCAACTGTAGATACAGAAAATGTATATGTACTTGGTCTTTATCTAATATATTTCAATAATTTTGTAAAGCACATATAGCTTGTTTCCTACAGTAGCTTCCAAGGTCAAGGTCAAGGTAACAAACACAAGAAAAATGCTAAAATGCACATTTTTTTCACATTTTATGTTCTTTATCAACACTTAATAGAGCAAATGTCTTTGGAATTGGCCTTTATTTAATATATTGCTATAGCTTTCAAATGCACATATAGCTTGTTTCTTCCATTAATCTACAATGTCAAGGTCAAGGTCACAAAAACGAGAAAAATGCTAAAATGCACCTTTCATTCATATTTTGTGTTCCGTATCAACAGTAAATACAGAATGTGTATTTATACTTTGTCTTTATTTGGAATATAATAATAGCTTTCAAATGCATGTACAGTTCGTTTCCTCCAGTAACTTCCAAGGTCAAGGTCAAGTCCATAAAAACAAGAAAATGCTAAAAATGCACCTTTTGTTAATATTATGTGTTCGGTATCAAAATTAAATGTAGAAAATGTATTTGTGCTTGGTCTTTATTTAGTATACATCTCCTCTTAAACGACAAGGCTCATTCTTACCAAATTTCATATCTAGCATCTATAGGCAGGGGGGGGGGGGGGGGGGGGGGGGGGGGGGGGGGGGGGGGGGGAAATGCACCTTTTGTTAATATTATGTGTTCGGTATCAAAATTAAATGTAGAAAATGTATTTGTGCTTGGTCTTTATTTAGTATACATCTCCTCTTAAACGACAAGGCTCATTCTTACCAAATTTCATATCTAGCATCTATAGGCAGAGGGGGGGGGCAATAATACTGTTTTTCATCCAAATCGCTTCAGAACTTTGGTTGCTATGGCAACTTACAGTTTCCATTGACTTGTATGGGAAAAATTGAAAATTTGCATTTATTGCTATTTCTCTGCAGATGATTTGACAAATCTTTTACGGAAATGTTCCTTGAGTAGCTCTCTATCAATAACATGAAATTTATGTTAATTGCACAATTTGGCGGGTTGCCATGGCAACCGAATGGTTAAAAATAGAAAAAAAATACTCAAACATCATCTTTTCAGAAACTATGCAACCAATAAGGCTGAAACTTCACAGAAAGGGTCTTAGTACTTCCCTCTATAAAGTACTGTTTTTCTTGGCAATTGCTTCAGCAGTTTGGTTGCTATGGCAGCTTAAAATTGCCATTGACTTATAACGTCAAAATAGTAAATTTGCATTTATTGCTATGTCACTGCAGGTATTTTGACAAATTTTATAGAAATGTTCCCAGAGTAGTCCTCAACCACCCTCATTCAATTTATGCAAATTGCACTATTTGGCTGATTGCCATTGCAACCAAATGGTTAAAAATAGAAAAGATATTAAAATATCATTTTTGCAGAAACTATGTGACCAATAAAGCTCAAACTTTACAGAAAGGATCTTAGTACTAGCCTCTATAGAATTAGTGTTTTATCATGGGAATTGCTTCAGCAGTTAGGTTGCTATGGCAACTTATAGTTTCCGTTGACTTATAATGGGAAAAACGGCAATTGGCAATTTTTTGCTACCTCACTGCAGTTATTTGGATTTTTTGTTCTACAGAAATGTTTCTTGAGTAGTCCTTTATGATTCAAGTTAATTTTGTCCAAATCACTGAATTCGATTCGTTGCCATGGCAACATGAAGGAAAAAAAATTGAAACAATATTCAAAAATATTTCCCACAAAAATTTTTAGGGGGATGAAGCTGATTCTCTGCATACATGTTTATGACATTAGCCACTACATAAATATTGTTCTTTTTTATTGTTGCTCACGTGGTTTCATTGCTATGGAATTTTAAAGTTTCTATAGACTTGCATTGGGAAAAGTGCAAATTGGCATTTATTTCTGTGTTACTGCAATATTTAGGCATAAAGTT
Source organism: Ctena decussata (assembly GCA_963989385.1). Classification (NCBI taxonomy): domain Eukaryota; kingdom Metazoa; phylum Mollusca; class Bivalvia; order Lucinida; family Lucinidae; genus Ctena; species Ctena decussata. The sequence goes on along the minus strand of OZ022499.1, from coordinate 87,119,367 downwards.
TTACAAACATGTTTTTTTTATTGTAACTTCATCAATTTTGCTTATATTAACTAGGACAAGCAGAACAACTCAGTCAAAGTTGAAATTAGGCCATATTGTAAAATTTACCTTTCAGTTACTTACCCCTGAGTGCTGAGGGTGAATGGATTCAGGTGAGCTACAGAACCAATGGTCCGGTGGTTAGCTCACCTAAGCCAGAGGCTCCAGGGGAGATTATAGTATTGGTAGATTCGTTGTCCCTCGTACGTCTGTCGTCCGTCCACAATTTCAAATGACTTCTTCTCTGAAACCCTGGGCCGATTGTAACCAAATTTCATATGCAGGCTCCAGGAGTCTTAGGAACTATAATTTGTTCAAACATCCTGGTCACATGACCAACATGGCCACCACGCCCATATATGATAAAAACTCTTAAAAATCTTCACCAGAACCAATAGGCAGATGGCCTTGAAACTTGGTATCGAGCATCGGGTAAGCGAGTACTACCAAGATTGTTTAAATTATGACCTTGGGCTGATTTTGACTGTTTTTTACGGTAAGGTCAAATTTGCTTCCTTGTGCTTTTATATGGAAAAATGCTAGAACATATGATATCTTGGAAACCGTAGAAGATGTTGGGCCTAAAATTGGTGTGTACAGCCATCTTACTGAGTACATGAAGATTTATGAGTACAAGAGATCAAGGTCATTCTTTCTCTCATGTTTCAACAATTTTAAACATCTCCTCAAAAGCCACTATACCAATTGTAACCAAATTTCACATAGAGTCTCCAGGGGTTGATTGATAAAAAATTTGTTCAAACGGTCCAGGTCGTATGACCAACATGGCCGCCACACACATATATGGTAAAAAGCTTCAAAAATCTTTTGCAGAACCAATAGACCAATGGCCTTGAAATTTGGTATGATTATAAAGTACTCAAGTACTACCAAGATTGTTCAAATGATGATCTTAGGTTGACCTTGACCTTTCTTATGGCAAGGTCAAATATGTGGAAATGCTAGAACATAACGTTTCATGGTAAGTTTTGAAGATTTTGGCCTAACAATTCGTTAATACAGTCATTTTAATGAGTACATGAAAATTTAGGAGTACAAAAAGTCAAGGTCATTCTTTGACCTTTGACCCAGGTCTCTTATATTTTGACATTTTCAAACATCATCTCAAAAGCCACTGGGCCACTTGTAACCAAAATTCATTTGTGAGCCTCCAGGGCTTGAGAGAACAAATAGTTGTTCAAACGATCCAGGTCACATAATCAACATGGCCACCATGCCCATATATGGCAAAGACCTTTAAAACAATTCTTCGTAAGAACCAATTGACCAATGACCTTCAAACTTGATAAGTAGCGTCGGGTACTCAAGTTCTTTCAAGGTTGTTCAAATTATGACCTTTAATTGCCCTTTCCTTTTTCTATAGCAAGTTCAAATATGGGAAATTGCTAGAACATGGATTTTATGGGAAAATTTGAAGGTTTTGGCCTAAAAGTTGGTATATACACCCATCTTAATGAGGTCATGAAGAATTATGAGTACAAGAGGTCAAGGTCAGTTTTTGACTTATGACCCATGTCTCTCATATTTTGACATTTTCAAACATTACCTCAAAAGCCAAATTTCAACCAATTTTGATATAGAGTCTCCAGGGGTTGAGGAAATGAAAATTTGTTCAAACGGTCCAGATCACACGATGAACAGGGCCGCCATACCCATTTATCATATAAAACTTTAATACTTTTTTTCTCAAGAACAAATAGACCGATGGCCTTGAAACTTGGTAAGTCGCATGGAGTACTGGAGTATTACCAATACCGTTCAAATAATGACCTTTGGTTTACCTTGACCTTTTCTGCGGCATGGTCAAAAATGGGAAAATGGTAGAACATAAGATTTCATGGAAAGTTCGAAGATTTTGGCCCACAAATCGTATATATGGTGTCTTAATGAGTACATGGAGATATATGAGTCATAGTCGTTCTTTGACTTTTGACCCAAGACTCATATTTTGACAATTTCAGGCATAAGTAAGAGCCACTTGGCCAATTGCTTAGGTGAGCGATTCAGGGCCTCATGGCCTCTTGTTTCTGTGACCTTGACCTCACCCTTTGGGGCCACTGAAAGAAAGTTGTTTGTTCGAAAGCTTTTGTAATATACTAAATAAAGACCAACTACAAAGACATGGCTGCAATGTATTGTTGATATAGGACACAAATACCGAAATTCTGTGCATTTTAGCATTTTCGCTTGTTTTTGTGACCTTGACATTGACCTGGAAGTTTATTGAAGGAAACTAGCTGTATGTGTATTTGAAAGATATTGTAATATAGTAGATAAAGACTAGGTACAAAGACATTTCTGCAATATATTTTGATACAGAACATTAAAAAATGAGACAAAAAGTATGCACTTTTAGCATTTTTTTCCTTCTTTCTCTGACCATGACCTTGACATTTACCTTAGAGGCTACTGAAGAAAAGTTGTTTGTTTGAGAGCTTTTGTAACATATTAAATGTATGCCAACTGCAAAGGCACTGTTGCAGTATATTGTTGATATATGACAAAATTTTGCAAATATGTGCATTTTTAGCATTTTTTCTTGTTTTATGACCTTCACCTTGACCTTGGAGGTTCCTGAATTAAACAAGCTATATGTGTATTTGAAAGCTATTGTAATGTGTTAGATAAAGACCAGGTACAAAGACATTGTTGCAATATATTGTTGATACAGAACACAAAATATGAGAAAAATATGCACTTTTAGTATTTTTCTTGTTTCTGTGCCCTTGACCTTGACCTTGAACTTGGTTGCTTCTGGAGGAAAGTTGGTTGTTTGAAAGCTTTTGTTATATATTAAATAAATTCCAACTAGAAAGACATTGCTGCAATTTATTGTTCATATAGGACACAAAATGTTTAAAAAAAAACATGTATTTGTAGCATTTGTTCTTGTTTGTGTGACCTTGACCTTGACCTTGGAGCTTCCTGAGTAAACCCAACTATATGTGTATTTGAAAGCTTATGTAATATGTCAGATAATGACCAGGTTCAAAGCCATTGCTGCAATACATGGTTGATACAGAACACATAAGATGAAAAAAATATGCATTTTTAGCAATTTTTATTGTTTCTGTGACCTTGACCTTGATAAGACAAACCAACAAAATGTCCATAGTTTATAGAAGATAAATATATTGTAAAATAAGTTTCAAAATTAAGAAACAAATATGATCATAAACTATGATGATTTGACTTTACAAGGACTGTACCCCTAATAACTTGCTTTTTGCAACGGTACACTTATTGTTGCTATGGTAACGCTTCAGGAAGTATACTTTCCCAAGCATGTTTTTCCAAAAACATATTTACAGAACACTGTTCTGTAGGACGACGGTGCATATATATATTGACGAGGCTGCAAGAACTCTAGACATGTCCTTAAAGATGTGTGAAATCGGATTTTTGCCATATATGGAAACCCCCACCCACTTTACTTGAGCCTGATGACCACAGAGGTTTTCCAAATATTTTTTTAGTTTCTTTTTTAAAGTTAGTGTGAACAAGTTATTTGTAGGTAGAAAGAAATTAGAGCTTGTCATGCATTTGAAAGTTAATATATTTGTTGAAAAATTGCCCATTTTAGGACATTTTTTAGCACATTTTTTCCTAAAATGTATAGCTGCTGTTGCCATGGCAACGGACATGCTTTGGAATGAAACTGATGTTGTTTTCTTGTTTTTGTGTCACAATAAGTAATATAGGAAAGTTTGAGCAAAATCGGTGACTATGCGTGCCACGGCCCTATGTAAAAATTTAAGTCATTACAGAGAATGGCTCTTAATAATTCGAAAACGTTTGTTGACATGGACGTCATTGACAACGTCTATGTCAATGCGTTTTTCGAATTGAAACAAGGTTCAGTTTGAAGGCGTTAAAATCCCATTTTAAAGTGTCATATGATGAACAGAATCTTACTCTCGTACACTCGTGGTCATCTTAAATGGCATTATAGTAAATGAAATACGAAAGTTTAGAGAAAAATCGTTCCAGTCGCTTTTTATTGCAAGAAGGAGTTGAAAGTTTGTAAATCGGAAGCATTCTATTCTATTCTATCCCATAACCTTACTAGGTCGTTGGGGCACCACAGATGACTTCAAAACAATCCCTTTCCACCTTGTCCTGTCCTCAGCTGCCCTAGTTGAGCTGGCAAAATCCATTCCTGTCCACTCCTTGATATTGTCTTCCCACCTCTTCTTCTGTCTACCTCTTCTTCTTTTTCCTTTCACTGTGCCCTGAAGAATTGTCTTTGCTAAACCAGAAGACCTTGAGACGTGGCCAAACCACCTTAGTTTCCGTTTCTTGACCAGCGTCAGGAGTTCATCATATTCTCCAATGGCTGCTTGGATCTTCCTGCGAACCTCCTCATTGGTGATATGGTCCTTGTACGAAATGTTCAGTAACCTTCGGTAGCATCTCATCTCAAAGGCCTGCGTTCTTTTCTCTAACTCTGCTGTCAAGGTCCACGATTCACAGGCATACAGAAATATGGAAATGACAAGGGAGCGCATAAGTTTCACCTTTGATCCAAGAGATATATTATGAAGATTATATGACGATGGCATTCCAGTTGTTGGTGGGACGTGCGAACACAATTAATCTGGACACAATTCATGTTTCACCTGATAAATGTTCACGTCTTTTAAATAGTTTCCCATCCGGTTTCAGAATTGTTCGAAACAAGTTTTGTTACACCTGTAATAATGCATGCAGGTTCTAAGCTCATTGTGACAGTACATTGTGCAGTTGTTAAAAAAAACTGTTTTTTTGTTTGTATCCTCATGGGCCTATGGCCTACTGGATTTTAAAATAAAGATTTCCATATGAGCCGCGACACAACAAAACCAACAATGTGGTTGTGCGCCCAGCGCAGACTCAGATCAGCCTGGGCATCCGCCCAGTCTGATCAGAGTCTTCGCTATCCGCATGGAGGTAGCTTAGACCCTTAGCTATCCTTTAAGCGCTTAGCGAAGGATCTGATCAGGCTGGGTAGATGCCCAGGCTGATCTGAGTCTGCGCTGGGCGCACGACCACATTGTTGGTTTTCTCGTGTCGCGGCTCATATGTTCCACACTACATCTCCATACTCGAGTAGCAATCAGGGTCCGGTTGTTCAAAGCATTGTTAGCCTAACAAGCTCGTTAAGAAGTCAACTCGTTAAGTGTTTTATGACTTTACGACCAAATACCTTGATATTTTCTGTTGAAAAAATAGTGAGAAGCTTTTGCAGCGGAAAAGCTTCTCACTGTTTTTCAAGTAAAATTTTTGGCGTATTTGAGATATTAACGTTTAAAATTTTTACCAAACGTTAATTAACGACGTCGTTAGTTTCACTCAACCGGGCCCAGATTATTGAAAACTTTATAACTCGTTAGAATAAAAGTTAACACATAACATTTATCTTAGTACTGGATTTTGCTTTTATATGTCCAATGCTTACTGTAAGTCCCAGATGTTTATGTATAGTTACTTCACTGAATAGTTGATTTTTCATACATAGGGCGATAGGATCTTTTTACCTTTCTATGAAAAGGAGCAAATTATTTCCTTTCAGAGCTCACCCCATTGTAAAGGGAAGCAAAACTGATAATGCCGCATTATCAGTTTTGCCCCCTTTTACAATGGGTTGAGCTCTGAAAGGAGTTGCTTCTCCTGAAAGTGTACCCAATCACCTTAAATCTGGGGATGTGATGAAAGTTTCCAATATTTTGTTTCTGTCATACTTATTTATAGTTTTCATGGAATTCGTGACATTTAGTAAAGTTCTGCATTCAGATGGAAGTCTTTCAGATACTCCGATTAGATTTATTCTAAAACAATATTTTTACGTTGAAACTGTCCCGGTCCAGTTGAATTATACCTTCAAATACTTCAAATATCCAAATTAAATATGGAAAGCAAATCAGCATTGTGCTGTGATCAATAACCAGGAATATATTTGAGCCGCGACACGAGAAAACCAACAATGTGGTTGTGCGCCCAGCGCGGACTCAGATCAGCCTGGGCATCCGCTCAGTCTGATCAGAGTCTTCGCTTTGCGTTTACATGGTAGCTAAGGGTCTAGGCTACCTCTATGCTGACAGCGAAGACTCTGATCAGACTGGGCGGATGCCCAGGCTGATCTGAGTCTGCGCTGGGCGCACAACCACATTGTTGGTTTTCTCGTGTCGCGGCTCATATTTTATGGAATTAGACAAAAATAAAAGTATTGTAGTAATTTATATCAGATTTAGCTTAGCGATGAAAAAAAAAATAAGTACAGTTAAAAAAAATAATACTAAAAATAGAAAAAATATATGTAAATAAATAAAACAAAATAAACGTAAAATAGATCAGTCAAAAATCATTAGTTTCTGATGCCCCACTGGATAGCTAAAATGAAACATAGGCCTACCTGCACAAGAAGCGCAGCAAGAAACGCGATAAGGACAAACGTCTTCATGGTGAAGTTGAATTCAGTTTAATGCTTAGACAATGCAACTGGGTCGTTATTATATGTATATATATATTTAAGGGCGAGACATTTACATCAGTACTCTCATATGACTGAAACTAGTTCTTCTGTTACATCTGAGCCATGTCCTGACAAAGGTTACACACTGTGCGTGCCTTAAAGCAGCATGTGCGCCTTCACACATGCTGGCTAATGGCATGCGTAGTTTCGATAAGCACCCTCCGCCTGATAAGATATAAAGAGAACAGTCACTGGGGATCCAGGGCAAACTGCACACACTGTACAGACTATGCACAGACTGGTCGTGACATGCATTGCTCGCGTGTATTTAGAAAGGTTTTGTAACGACGAGTTTCAGTCGCAATTAAAGAGAAATGTAATAGCCCATGAACGGTCTGTATGACGGCCATAGGTCCTGCCCTTAATACGATACCAAATATTAAGTACATAAGAAACACCGCGATATATGATGTGAGATTTGGGCTGATAAAATGTGTCTGTTATCATGCGCATCCGGTGGACCCCATTGCTTAGTGGTATATCAAACTGACTTCCACCGATGCGGGTTGAGCTTAACGCGGATCACATTGAAGGCAGTATGAGAAAGCCAAAGGTCTGCTAATGGACGGTCAGGGAGGTTTTCTCCGGGCACGCAGGCGCTGATGAACAGTCGGCTCGAAATATAACATAATAGTCTTAAAACGGCCGTAGAACCACAGTCACGAATAACGAATAAAGTTACTATAAGGACGAGTTTCCGCCCGCAAAGACACCCAAACTCAATTATAAAACAAAACTCACAACATGATAAAACTTTAGTCATAGTGCAAAATACATGTTTTGCCACACCACGTATATTGACATGCCAGGCTATGCTTACCAGAGGCACGTCCTAAATTTAAAAAAAAAGAAAGAATGTTAATGACTACAAACATTCCAGAAATGCCAATTGTTTCACTAATCAGTGTAAGATGTCCTTTACAAACTGTTATTTCATGCTTTTTTGTTGTATATATACATGTAATAGTTTTACACGGAACATGGTCACAAACAGCAAGGAATGATAAATCGTATATGAGCTGATCATTATGATACAAACGTCCAGCATGCATGGGAGTTGTTTCCTTTAACAAGTGTAGGCTTAGAAATACGACTATCACGTCGACACTGGATAGACTCATATTCACATCCTTCATATTGAAATTACCTATTACAATTTTCAACAATTGTAATAGGAAAAATCAATATGATGGATATGAATATGAATCTATCCAGTGTCGATGTGATAGTCGTATATCTAAGCCTACGCTTGTCGAAAATACAAAAAAAGGAAAAATAACAAAAACAACAAACTCCCATCTAAGCTGGACGTTTTAGAGACGTTCTCAGTTAAGCTGGGCCATTAGCTATTAATTTTGTACTTCGTATTGCCTTTCTTTAAATTACAAAATAACGGCCCTGTTTACCCTCTGACAAGTTGCCCTCTGTCTAAAGAGGTAGATAAAAGTACCAAGACATACATGCATTTTGTTAGACATTTTTAAAACTGGTTCGAACAATGATACCATGGTTTAAAATGCGACGTTTTTAAATGTCGCAATATTGCCGTTGCATAGATATGAACGCCACACGGCTAAAAAAGATAAAACACTGCTGAAAATTGAGATCCATTATTAAATTCAGGTGATTTCTTACATAATTCCCCGCTTAAACAATATCTAAAGGGTAGTTTTTGCTACGAAATGAGACTGAGAACTAATGTCGCAAATTTTATGTAACCTACATCACAGCGGTAAATTCGTGATACATGTATTAACTAAACTGGCCCGGCATCATAAAACTTACAAGATCACACGAAGAAATATGTGTTCCTCAATATCTTATATCATTTGTGCAAATTTGCTCAATTTTATATATTTTACTCGACTTCAAAACACATTACCCCAGCTTTTTTCTGTAAGAATGTAACCTTACGTGACGGGCTTTTCTTAAAACTGAGCAAAGCAAACGCTCTGAAACTCATGTGCAAAATCCTGCCTAGTAACAGCTACAAGATGGTGTGCTTAGATTTCATGCTCTGAAACATTAAATGATATAAAAACGTTAAAATGTGTGCACTGTAACCTACGTCACACGTAACCTACGTCACAACGTCATTAAGACCACATTTTGAAAGCGTTGACGTCATTTGATTAAGTAGCGCTTCATAGAAAACCCCTTTCTTCCAAAAAAGCAAAGAAAAACATTTTAAATTGAAACCAGCCAAAACAATCAAATGTCAGTAGATTAGTAAATGTGTAATGTAAGCATGTCAAAGAAATCGTATGCGACATCGTCTTTCCACGTATCTTAATAACGTCATAAAATACGCCGTTTCTAATTGTTAAGGCATGTCTCTAAACATGATTGGTCTTCCATAATCTAAAACTATTATCTGAAAATATTTTAAGGATTTGAAGCAGATATAATGAGCATTATGTTCGTGATTTCTTTCTTGAATTCTGGAATGGTTGTATATATGGCCATTTTTGTCCGCGAATGGCCCAGCTTAACTGAGAACGTCTCTTTATCACAATGATCAGCTCATATACGATTTATCATTTCTTGTTTTATCTGACCATGTTCTTCTTAGTTCTGGCTTGTCATGTTCTTACACAAACTGGAACCTTGAACCGCTCAGATAATAATCATCATCAGCTTTCGACTGACCAAAAATCGTTTTTGCCATTCCTTTCATAACTGTTTCACAATCAGTATATCATTTTATCATATGACGTCATTTGGTGGATAACGTCGTGTCATAAAAATCGTATGTTTACACGTGTAAGAGACGTTCTTAGTTAAGCTGGGCCATTAGCTATTAAGTTTTGTCCTTCGTATCGCCTTTCTTTAAATTACAAAATAACGGTCCTGTTTACCCTCTGACAAGTTACCCTCTGTCTAAAGAAGTAGATAAAAGTACCAAGACATGCATGCGTTTTGTTAGACATTTTTAACACTGGTTCGAATAATGATACCATGGTTTAAAATGCGACGTTTTTAAATGTCGCAATATTGCCGTTGCATAGATATGAACGCCACACGGCTAAAAAAAGATAAATCACTGCTGAAAATCGAGTTCCATTATTAAATTCAGGTGATTTCTTACATATTATCCCGCTTTAACAATATCTAAAGGGTAGTTTTTGCTACGAAATGAGACTGGGAACTAATGTCGCAAATTTTATGTAACCTACGTCACAGCGGAAAATTCGTGATACATGTATTAATAACTAAAATGGCCCGGCATCATAAAACTAACAAGATCACACGAAGAAATAGGTGTTCCTCAATATCTTATGGCACCTGTGCAAATTTGCTCAATTTTGTATATTTTGTATATTTTACTCGACTTCAAAATACATTCTCCCAACATTTTTCTGTAGAATGTAACCTTACGTCACGGGCTTTTCTTAAAACTGAGCAAAGCAATCGCTCTGAAACTCATGTGCAAAATCCTGCCTAGTAACAGCTACAAGATGGTGTGCTTAGATTTCATGCACTGAAACATTAAATGATATAAAAACTTTAAAATGTGTGCACTGTAACCTACGTCACACGTAACCTATGTCACACGTAATCTATGTTACAACGTCACTAACTTGTGACTAAGACCACGTTTTGAAAGCGTTGACGTCATTTGATGAAGCAGCGCTTCATAGAAAAACCCTTTCTTCCAAAAAAGCAAAGAAAAACAGTTTAAATTGAAACCAGCCAAAATAATCAGATGCCAGTAGATTAGTAAATGTGCAATGCTACGCATGTCAAAGAAATCGTATGCAACATCGTCTCTCAACGTATCTTAATAACGTCATAAAAATGCCGTTTCTAATTGTTAGGGTATGTCTCTAAACATGGTTGGTATTCCATAATTTAAAACTATTATCTGAAAATATTTTAAGAATTTGAAGCAGATATAATGAGCATTATGTTCGTGATTTCTTCTTGAATTCTGGAATGGTTGTATAAATGGCCATTTTTGTCCGCGAACGGCCTGAGAACGTCTCGTAATAACACCTTGGCGCGCACAGTTAACGTCATTGACAACGTCCATGTCAGCAATGCGTCTCTTTTTTGAAATAATGTTAAGTTTGAAGGCGTGAAAATCCCATTTAATAGGGTCATATGATAAACAGAATCTTACACTTGTGGTCATTTCTTATGAAATGACCATTGGTCATTTCTTATGAAATGACCATTCGTGTAAGATCCTCTATATCTATTTTTTGTGCTTTTTACCGTGTTATGCATAAATATACGAGTGAAAGAACCAATTACGGCATCCATTTGTTTAGGCACACGATTAGAAAACATCAGCTGCTGCTATTGGCTGAAAATGGATGCTGAGCTGTATTTAGTTTTTCTTCTTAATTCAGTGCTTGAACAATTAAAATCAGAGAGAGAAATTATTAAAATATCTATCACTATTTTTGTTTTCCAGTTCTAAACTCTTTGATTTCTATGGTTGTTGTGTTTCCGTTTATGCGGCTCTCTAAATTGCAACATACGGTATTGTTTTTCTTTGCTTGTTATTGAGGAGGCAGAGATTTTTTTCTTCAGGAAACTTACCTGACCGTGTTATGTATAAATATACAACGTACGACTGAATGTAGATATATAGATACTCAATCAAATCTGGAATTCATTGGAAATGAAAAGTTCGCAGTTGTTTGATTTGTTTCTTAGAAATGTACCCACTTGTAAAATTATAATGATACAGTTTATGGAATGTATGTCATGGTAGTGCGGTCAAAGTTCCTAAGTAAACCATTGAAGATTGATAAACATCTTCTGTTCATGAATTTTGTGCCCCAGATAAAATTCTGGAAACTAGATATTGCCTGGGCTGATTTGGCTTAATATCCGTTTGACTTATGAGTTCGGACTCACGAACTGGGTATTTTGACCACGTTAAATTTGTCTACATGCCCCTGTAACAAGCAGAACAGCCAAAGCGCACACAGCCCTTCATCGAATACTCTATAATATCTGGAACCCTGGTTATGGCCTCTTTCTTTGGGTTATAAGCCCCAGCAGCTGTCCAGAAAGAGCCCCGCCATCTGGTTGTAGTCTAGATCCGGACCTGCCGCACAGACTGAATACTAAGCGCTGTCCAAGGCCACATTGCACTCATATCTGGATCAGTCGAGTAGCTGTTTGATCGGCGGTCAGCGAAAATTCATCTAGCGCAAATGAGGTTCAAAACCATCATCAACAGACCTGCAGTAAGATACTCGACATACTCAGCTAACTTTGCTGGCTCAGAGGTAAATGAAGAAGCTGAAAATATATTAACAGCGATTTTTGCTAACTTGGGAAATTGAATATCTTTTCTCGTTAAACTGAGAATTTTTTAAAAACCTTAATATATAGTCTGAAGAGGGGAATTGGGTAATGGCAGTTTGTATTTTACTTTTGGTGCAGTATGCTTGATCTACATGTACTTACATGTACTGTTGTTTACCGTAAAGAGGATGATAAAAAGTATGTCTCCTATAAACACCTGTGTGCAGCTGTCATCGTTAATTATTTACGCATATACAGGCAATTATCATGTGACTAAACACGACACCTGTTGTGAATCGAGGTGTGAAAATGCATTCTAAGCAGGTAATACTATGATTCCTTACAAGTCTCCTGGAAAAGGAGCACAAGTTCCAACAACAAGAGAACATGATAAGAAATCGGTTATATTAAATTTTAATACAATATTTAACTATGAAAAAGCACAATGAAATACTCTTGACGGGCATGATCTGATCATATAAAAGCTGAAGACACACGTGAGAACCTATATGATAATACAGATACTGACGATAAGGGGTTTCGATAACCCCTCCCCCATCCCCACTACCACCCCCGGGATGAGTAAACATTGAAAGTACCAAACGATTTTTGTCCATGTAAAAAGAATGGATACCCTTTTAGGGAAAGCAACTGCCATTTTTAGTTTGCCATTCCTTCTTTCTTATCTAGTGATATAAATTGTCAACACAAAAACATGTACTCTCCCAGGACCAAACTTTTTGCTTTCAGTGTAGACCCAATTTTGAAGGGCTTCTTCGTCCAGAGAAGCAATCATGGGGTCATTAAAATTCTCTCCCATTGCTAGAAAATGGCGGGGAAAAAATAAAGGTGTACTCATAAACCTTAGAGACTGTTGGCCAAACCTCTGAGGTATGATTGTCGTGAATCAGCCGTGGCAGGTGGAAAAGTATATTATTGTAATTAGAACACTGAAGACTCAGATTAGCTTGCTATATCTTTGCGCCTGCTATGTGATTTCTCACGTCTCCGATCATAGGTAGATCACTCCACATTTTTTCTTTAACAAAGTCAGTCTGGTATTGTATTCACTAATGATATCTAATTACGATCCATTTTTGTGCGTCTTCATTAATTAGGTTATCCTTGAGAAAAAAGGGAGACATAAAATTGAGCATATTAAACATGATTCGATAATAAATTAATGTGCACGTAGACACTCTTAAGACAACTGTGCAGCATCAGCTACACCGACAATTGGATATTAGATGAATTTGGATTTTACAGCTCTTTCAACAATACCGGTGACCAGTTGAATTATTTATTTCAGTCTGTTATGAAAACAGGCGAGATGATGGCCCGTTATGCAAACAGGTGAGATGATACGAGCTGGGCTGTACTAGAACCCATGACTTCTCATTGATGTCGTCTTCAATTTTCTGATTTCCTGATCAATTTAAGAAAATAATCATACGATTTAAACGCATTGGCTATAATTTGAATTGGTTTCTAAATATAATACAGGGTTAAGGTCACTTTTGCAACAAGGCCTATCGGAACCTGAATTTTATGGTGACAGTATATAAATTACGCAAAATCGTAGGGAAAACAGAATTTCCTGATCAATTTAAGAAAATTATCATACGATTTAAACGCATTGGCTATAACATAGATGTAATGCGACAGTCTGCATGCTTAGTGGTTAACCCAATCACGGTTGACAACTTTGCTGTCCTCTTTAATTGCACGCCGGTGGGTCGGGGTTCAGACTCTATGATAGCCCCTACTTAAAGCTATATATTAATTGGTTGGGGCCGGATGTTTGTCTGTTTCTTGGCCCACCGGGGTTCAACTGGTGGTCATCTTTTGCTCCAGTGCTCCAGTGGTGTTGCTGACGCCCCAGGGATCTCCAGGTGTTTCAACACGTTTCGGCTGTCGAGTCCTCATCCTTGCTTCATCACGGTCTTTTCTTGATTTTAATTGTTGACCGTGATGACTCTCTGATGAGTTAGGGGACCTCCATACGAACCGAACTACCAACTAATTGTGTGCACCGCGGCGGAGGGTGAGGGTGAAGGTTTTGGCCCAGTAAAACCGGTTTAAATCACCCAGTAGTTGTTACTGACCGTCCCAAGGCGATACTTTCGTTGCGGTTGCATTTGTTTTATGTTCGGTGCTGTTTATTTTATTGTGTTCTCGTTTTAACCCTTCTATAATACAAGAGGTCCATGATGGACCTAAATCGCTCACCTGAGTTATGATGAAATAACATGGAATATCATCTATTTGATGATGGTTCAATTGGAGCAGTTTTGCACTTTCTCAATTGGAGCAGTTTTGCACTTTCTAATCTATATTCTGACAAAGTTTCATTTAGATTGGATCAAAACTGTGCCTTCTAGAGTGTACACAATGTTTTTCTAAGATCTGACCAGGCAATCTAGTTTTCGATCAGACATTATTCAGTTTCAAACTTGGCCTATATTTCATGAAGATACACATTCTGACATTTTCATGAAGATTCAATGCACAATAAACGCAGAATTGTGTACACAAAGTTTTTCTATGATTTGAGTAACCTACCGGTAGTTTTTGACCTGTAGTTTTTGACCCGACAATACCCAGTTCCAATCTTGGCCTAGATTTCATTGAGATAATCATTCTGACAAAGTTGCATGAATATTGAACCAAAACTGTGCCCTCTAGAGTATACACAATGTTTTTCTAAGGTTTGACCTGCTGACCTAGTTTTGATCCAACATGACCCAGTTGCACCCTTGGTCTAGATTTGTTGGAGATAAACATTTTGACAAAGTTTCATGAAGATTGGAACAAAATTGTGCCCTCTAGAGCATCCACATGGTTTTTCTAAGATCTGACCTAGTGACCTAGTTTTTGACCTGACATGGTCCAGTTTCAAATTTGGTCTAGATTACATAAAGATAAGCATTCTGACAAAGTTTCATGAAAATTGAATCATAACTGTGCCCTCCAGAGTGTACACATGGTTTTTCTAAGATTTGACCTAGTGACCTAGTTTTTGACCCTACTTGACTCAGTTTCAATCTTGGCCTAGATTGTATGTGGATAAACATTCTGACAAAGTTTCATGAAGATTGGATCATAACTGTGCTCTCTAGAGTGTACACAAGGTTTTTCTAAGATTTGACCTAGTGACCTAGTTTTAGACCCCAAATGACCCAGTTTCAAATTTGGTCTAGATTTTATTAAGATAAACATTCTGACAAAGTTTCATGATGACTGGGTCAAAACTGTGCCTTCTAGAGTATACACAAGGTTTTTCAAAGATTTGTCTTAGTGACCTAGTTTTTGATCTCACATGACCCAGTTTCAAACTTGATCTAGATTTTATTAAGATAACCATTCTGACAAAGTTTCATGATAATTGGGTTAAAACTGTGCCTTCTAGAGTGTACACAAGGTTTTTCTAAGATTTGACCTAGTGACCTAGTTTTTGATTCCACATGACCCAGTTTCAAACTTGGTCTAGATTTCATTAAGATAAACATTCTGACAAAGTTTCATGAAGATTCGGTCAAAACTGTGCCCTCTGTGTCATTCTAAGATTTATTTCTATTTTTAGCTCTGGCGGCCATTTTGTTCAACCGAGCAAAACCGTTTTAGCAATTTTGGTTTAGAGCCATGAGTCAAACATTTACGTGAAATTATTTTGAAATCGAGCCATTGGCTTCAGAGGAGATGTCGTTTAAATGTTTTTCTATTTTTAGATTTCTATTTTTAGCTCTGGCGGCCATTTTGTTCAGCGGAGTGGAACCGTTTTAGCAATTTTGGTTCAGGGCCATGAGTCAAACATTTCTGTAAAATTTTTTTTGAAATCGAGCCAATGGCTTCAGAGGAGATGTCGATTAAAGGTTTTTCTATTTTTAGCTCTGGTGGCCATTTTGTTCAGCGGAGCGGAACCATTTTAGCAATTTTGGTTCAGGGCTATAACAGAAACATTCGTGTGAAATTATTTTGAAATTGGCCTACTGGTCTAGGAGGAGATGTCGTTTGAAAAAATTGTTGACGACGGACGGACGGACGGACGACGGACAAATATCGATCACAAAAGCTCACCTTGAGCACTTCGTGCTCAGGTGAGCTAAAAAATAGAAAATAGGTAAAAATAATTGTTAAATGTTTTTCGTATAATTTGCTTAGTCTGTTGTAACCCTTCTGTTAGTCTAAATTATTTAGTTCAATAAAGATAGCTGAGTTGCCACCTATTTGGGAAAGAGCTGCTGACTCGGCTTATCACTTGTAATTTATTGTTTGTTGGGATGTTTTTGTCAATCTTTCCCTTTGATGTTGGGGATAGGGTTTGGGATCTGATTCAGTCAGTTCCTGAAGTGTAGTTACTCTTAAAATTTTCATCCATTAGGGAACAGGACCGGGGCCCTAAGGCAGTACAGTAGAGTCATATACAAGCATATGCTTAACATATTCGACCCTGTTGAATACTTAATCCAACAGTCACTTTTGAAATTCTGAAATTGAACTGTTGGTGCATGTTTAAAAGGGTCACATTCATTTGTGAATGCAACAATTTTAATTATTAAAACAGAACGACGGTCCAGAAGAACAGTTTGGCGGATACTGTGGTAAAAGTGCAGCAGTTTATAAGCCCCATGATGGACCTTTCCCTGTCTATGGGATAAGAACGGAAGCCATATGCTTATCGAGTTCTTCTGTTAATACATTTTAGCATTGTTTTAACAGATAACTCTTTTGCACTTTACATATTCATGCTGGTTCAATAAATTATATGTAGATCTATCTTGTGAATTGCTCACTAGGGCCTGTGCTCTTTTCCCATTACAAGCGACAGAAACTCAGTCTTACTTTACTACAACCATGACCCAGCAGGCACATGACGTTAAAATGACGTCGTATTGACGTTGATGCGACGTGATTACGTCACATCGGCGTCAATACGACGTCATTTCGACGTCATGTGCCCGCTGGGGAGATGTTATGCATAAATTAAACTCAAATCCCAAATTTGATAAAGGAACACATGTCTGTTCCAAACTGAACGCTTATCAGCTTTAAGACCCGAACTTTGTCAATTTAACAATTTTGTATGTGAAGGTTTACCGTAGCTTAGTGGCCATATGGGCAATGGGAATTAGATGCCCACTGTATCTTGGGCACAGCATATGAAAACCAGACCCCATTCTCCTCCTTTCTGCCTTAAGCGCCCCTGATTCGAAAAAGGTTCCCATTTATAGTTCGGTTGGCAGAGAAAAAATTCTTATCGCTGGCTGCTTAACCCGGATTCCTACCCGCAACCCTGTACATTATAATAGAAAGCCATAACTACTCGACCACAGCGCCTCTCTAACAATTAAAGTTCTAGTATTACGTTTAAATATTCGTTGACAAAATATTTCCATACGTGCGATTTAAATCAGAACTGACAAGTTCTTCAATTTCCAATCAGAAAAAAGCAACTTTAAGTTTTGTTTTGACGATTTTTCTTTCTGTATAAACGCATTGTACGTCTACATGATTGATACTTCTCACGACAGAACACAATACAAGTGGTTAACTCTTACTCACAGGGTATAATCGAGTCTGACAAGTTTTGCTTCTTGAAGAGACTATCCGTCGTATACTGCTTTCGCCGAGACTGTACGCTGTATTTTGATTCTTGCAGAGAACAACGCTTTCAGCCGGGACAATTCTTAAGGGGTAGTGAGGTAAGAATTTGTCTAGAATATTCAATAACCTACCATTGTCATAAATATAAGGTTGTATATCATTTTTTTATCAAAGGTAAGAAAACATTTTATTTGTGTTGACTCTCATCATTTATTATGAATGTGTCTTCAGAAAAACAATAAAAATGCATTCTTACAGAAAAGCAAAGCACACAAACTTACCCACAAATTGGCACAAGTTTAGGAAATTGCGTAATAAAGTCGTAAACATGATTCGAGAAGCTAAAAACATATATTTAGACAAAATCGCAGAT
Organism: Ctena decussata; assembly: GCA_963989385.1. Classification (NCBI taxonomy): domain Eukaryota; kingdom Metazoa; phylum Mollusca; class Bivalvia; order Lucinida; family Lucinidae; genus Ctena; species Ctena decussata. Next base: position 87,101,554 of record OZ022499.1, on the reverse strand, counting down.
AAGTTAAAGTCTGATTCGATCTCCTCTAGAGAGTGGTGGACTATCTTGAAATCATTCATCTCACCTAAAACCAGGTCCACTGTCCCACCAATTGAACACAACGGCACTGTATACACCGAAGACCATGCAAAGGCAACTCTGCTAAATGACTTCTTTCAAATTCAAACACTGCTCAATGATCAAAACGCAGTTCTCCCAGACATACCTCACTATGATGTTGAGTCACAATTAAGTACTATTGTTTTAACTCCCTTAGAGGTCGAACCAGTTCTGAAAACACTAGTAATTGGTAAAGCATCTGGACCAAATGGTGTAAATAACAGGATCCTTAAAGAATTATCTCAGGAAATATCTCAACCTCTTTGTTCTCTCTTTAACTATTCTTTACACACTTGCACCGTTCCCAGTTCTTGGAAAGAAGGTAATGTCTGTCCGGTTCCTAAAAAGGGCGATGAGTCCCAGCTTAGCAACTACCGACCTATATGTCTTCTCAACTCTGAAGACAAAGTCTTTGAACGATTAATTTTCAAACATAATTTAATCATCTTCGTGACAATAATGTTCTTACCTCTTTGCAATCTGGTTTTATACCTGGTGACTCCACAGTCAATCAGTTAACCTTTCTATACAATACTTTCTGCCGAGCCCTAGATGACGGAAAAGAGGTCAGAGTCGTCTTCTGCGATATCAGCAAGGCGTTTGACCGTGTTTGGCATGCTGGTCTAATTCATAAGCTCGAGGCCGCTGGTGTCTCGGGTTGCCTCCTTGATTGGTTTAAAAGCTATATTTCTGATAGAAAACAGCGTGTTGTTTTGCCTGGGGCCCACTCCGACTGGACCAATATAAGAGCTGGAGTCCCTCAGGGCTCAATTCTTGGTCCCCTCCTATTCTTAGTTTACATTAACGATATTGTTAACGATATTGGCTCCAACATTCGCTTATTTGCGGATGACACTAGTCTTTACTTAATTGTGGATAACCCTTTAAGATCTGCAGAACTTATCAACACAGACCTTAGAAAAATTTCACTGTGGGCCAATACCTGGCTTGTTACTTTTAACCAAGCTAAAACTGAATCTTTACTGATCTCTCGCAAACTCATTAAACCTGACCACCCTCCATTATACATGCAAAACCAACAAATAGCAGAAGTAGAAACTCACAAACATCTAGGACTTTACTTTCAAGCGACTGTTCTTGGCATCAGCATATTAAGTATGTCACTGACAAAGCATGGGGAGAATAAACATCATGAGGAAGCTCAAATTTAGACTTGATAGAAAATCTTTAGAAATAATTTACACCTCTTTCATACGACCTATACTAGAATACGGAGACGTTGTCTGGGATAATTGCACCCAATATGAAAAAGAAGAACTTCAAAAGATACAAACTGAAGCAGCTAGAATAGCGACAGGCACAACGAAACTCATTTCTATTAACTCTCTCTATACTGAAATCAAATGGGACTCACTGGAAAAAAGAAGAAAAGATCACAGATTAACATTATTTTTCAAAATGAAAACTAATCTGACTCCCTTCTATCTTTCATCTCTAGTACCCCAAAATGTTGGTAGCCTATCTCAGTACAACTTACGAAACGCTGATAACTTGTATACCATAAACTCAAGAACAAATCAATATTTTCTCTCATTTTTGCCTTCTGTTGTTAGAGACTGGAACGACCTACCTGCTGAGGCCAGACAACTTGAGACAGTTAACTCCTTTAAAAATTTTCTCAACAGGAATAGATCGTACGTCCCTAGACACTATTATACTGGTAAAAGGAAACAACAAGTCTTACATATTCGCCTGAGAACAAACTGTAGCGCACTTAACCATGATCTGTACTTGAAAAACATAACCGACTCACCTCTATGCCGCTGCGGCAGTATTGAAAGCACTTACCATTTTTTCCTGCAATGCCGATACTATCTGCCCCAACGAACCGAACTAGTAACCGCCGTATCACAGTACCACACTATCACTTTAGACCTATTGCTCTACGGTAATGCTTCTCTTTCACACGAAACAAACTCTATTATATTTCGGAAAGTACAAAAGTATATAACAGACACCAAGCGATTCACTTAAAAATACTAACAAACAACAGCGAAACTGCCATGCATCTTGATAAACTGTCAACCCTACCCGGTGCACGTCCCCACACCCTTCAGCCTTCTCCCCCAATGGAATTATCGTAAGAAACTCCAAACCGAAACTTAAGAGCAATACATCTCTTACTTTCAAAAATAATTTTGCTTTGTCTTCTACGTTATTGTTAGTTTTCTAATTACTAGATCTATTTGTTACCTGTATTTTCCATTTCTATGCTTTTCTTTAAATCGTGTTTAATTAGAAAAATCACAATTTTATAGACTGAAAACAATATTCGTATTGGTTATAAAACGAGATATGTGTTTTGAGTATGAATGATATATATGATATATGCATGTATTGCGCTAGTATGTTTCACGGCTGGGAAGAAACAAGGAGAGGAACCAAATAAGTATTTATGCTTCCGTTCCAATCCTGATAAATTTATATATTCACAATGTATAGTTGAATTATATGAAATTTGAAATGAAATATGTTTAAACCAAAAATGCATTTATTTCTTTTTATTTGTAAATGCTTGGCAAAGATACATAGAGGATCTTACATGAGTGCTCATGTATTGTTGAATTTATTAAACGAGTTGGGGAAAAAGATAAGAAGCTAGGCTTTGCCGAGCATCTTATCGGTTTTCCCCAATGAGTTTAATAAATTCAGTAAAACAGGAGCACGAATGCAAGATTCTATTTATAATATGACACTATGCAATCGCATTTTATCAGCAGAATTTGCACTTAATTTCGCCATTAGAAAACGCGACATTATAATGGACGTCAACGTTTAACGTTACGACGTAACTTGCATATTTAATCCACTAGTGGATTATCGCATTTAATGCATGGCTTAATTACACTCTCAGATGCGACGTCTACCATGTACAGCTCCCTTTATTTTGTGAAGAAGCACTGCACGGTTTCCGCTATGAAAATATCGGATAAATCAATAGTTTTGCCTAAATATAATGGAATATATTACTTTTTGGTCTGTAAATGATATGTCTATCTGGCAGCTGTTGTTGTTTTCTGGAACAGTTTCAGGAGATGTATGCATTTCTGTAATGCAACAACCTGAGGGAGATCAGAACACCATTTGTTGATGTTGCATACATATGGTTTAAATGCAGTTGAGAGATGAAAATGTCAAAGATGCGTACATTTATGAATCACAATATACAAATACATGTAAGTGTTTTATCAAGTTGGAGAAAAGGTAATAGGAAAATTCTTAGGAACTGACACAATTCAATTCCAGATCCTACCCAAGACACCATGTGAGAAAAAGAAAATTAGTCATCAACAAAGACACCATCAATTACAGCCATGTGAACAGCCATTTTCCATGTAGGTGGTCACCGGGCTAGCCTTAACCTCACAAACAATATGTAAATAACATGCATAGCAACAAACAACACATAAAACAACCAAGAAGAACCAAAACAGAAGTGCCGCCTTGGGTCGGCCAGTTATGAAATTACTGGAGGGCTTAACCGGTTTGCGGTCGCTACCAACCCTCATTCTTGGTTCTGCTTTGGTTTATCAGACACTTAGTTGTTCAGTTTGCGTGGAAGATTCCTAGCTCATAAATGTAATATCTCAGAAACAAAGATGATGAGACAAACATGAGGACTCACAGAAATAGCAACACAGGCCCCGAGGTTATAAAACTTATTTCATGCTCAACTCAGCTGAGCATGAAATTTAGAATGCTCATGAATGTAAAAGTACCAAGAAATTCAGCATTTTGCTCGCTCAGATAAGCCAAGAATGCTATTTTTTCTGCTCATTACTGTTAAAATGCCAACAATTGTTGGCATTTTAACATTTATGAGCAGAAAAAATTTCATGCTCAGCTGAGTTGAGCATGAAATTTATTTTATAACCTCGGGCCCTGAAATCCCGAAGCAGAAGAAACTACCAGTTAAACCACGGTGGGCCCGACCCAAGACGTCCCAGTACGGGTGTTAGACGCTAACTGTCTGTGTTTCTGTTATGCTAGGTGTAGGCTGGCGCCATCATAAAGTCCGAGGCCCCACTTACCGTCGTGCAATCGAAGAGTTGAGCAAAATTGTTAACTTTGGTTGGAATAACCACCAAGCTTGCAGTCTGTCGCAAAACATCTATTTTAGAACCCAGCTTTTTATATCGAATTATTTTCTTCCTAAAATGAAAAGGAAAATCACTTTTTACGAATTATTTTTCTGCATTTATACACCAAGTCGCAATGAAATTCTGGTTTGGTCCCGAAAGACCTTGCAGAACAAGTGTTTTCAATCCGACATATTTAGACACTAAGTCGAAATGCCGTCGATAAAATTTTGAAAACGCTGAACCAAGTTTATGATATCTATAGCCTTGTTTGAGAAGTTTTACTGTCAAATTGTATTACGAATAATAGAGTCATCAACATGACTGGACACTCGAGCAAAAATAAAAAGCTGAGAAATGTAAACACCATAGGATCATGACGAACGAGGAACTTCACAATCTGAAAAATGGAAAATTAATAATATCAAAATCAAAATCATTTTGTTTATCGTAAATTTTATTTGTAAAACTAACCATTCGATATAGATAAATGTAAATCCAAAAATGAGGCCTCGGTATCTGAGGCTTATTGCAAATAGTGAAAATCCGATCCTGGTGCATATACGTATACAGCCATGTTGTAAGCCATCGCACGTTAACACTTTATGACTCCCCTGGAACACTAAGAAGAAATAGGGAGGTAGCAGTATATATAAACGGGGCTCTAACATACTAACATATACACACCAAAGCTAGAGTGGGAAAAGGAAACTGAGGCAGAGAGAATTTGGTGATAATTAGAGAGAATTTGTTTAAAGGGCTTAAAAGAATGTTGTGAACTGTCTCAACAAGTTAATTCAGACAAAATGGAAACTAGGATGGAGATAAACGTTTTCGATGGATACAAACAAATTAACGGACAAGGATCATTAGATCCGCCATCTGATTTGTCACCTGTGGACTACCAAAGCTAATTTACTTGATATACACTGCAGTGTTTGTGCACAGTCGTTTAACAAAAAACAAAACAACAACAACAAAAAACAAACTTGAATTAACGGTTCAAATATACCATATTTGCATATTTTTACAAAATGATAATGGAACGAAACGTCCTGGGACGAAGCAAAATCTGACTTAAACTTGAAAACCAGCAATCCACCCCACCCGTTAATAAGCGACCTCCAATATAAACAGTTCCATTACACCATTACATAATGACACTGCGTAGATTAGGCTTATTCAATACACACAAATTTTAAATAATAGTGCCCCAACAATAGTTGCCGTGCTAAGAAACGTAGGATTTGACAAAAGGAACAAAAGCTATTATTGCATAATTATTGCATAAATATTGGTGTCACACGCTTTGTATAGGCATGTTTTAACAAACACAAAACACAAAAAATGTATTAACAATGCGATTCACGCGAATATTACGACCCGGGATGCGACTTTTCATAGGCATGATTCAGGGATTGTGACTTTTCATACGCATGCCTCAGGGCAATACTCCATACTACAGAAACAAGCGGCAAGTTTGCAATTGCAGATATCCATCACAGGGTATAATCAAGTCGCTTCCTGCAGAGACTATCCGTCGTATATTGCTTCCGGATAGACTGTACGCTATATCCTTGTTCCTGCAGAGAGCGGTTTCCGCCGAAACAATTCTGAAGGGACAGTGAGGGTGGAATTAGTTCCTTTAAATGTGAGAATAACGAATTAAAACAGCATAAAACGGCGATAAAAATTGCAATGAACGACGTGCGATTCTATCATGTACGGCTTCCTTGCTTTTGTTAAGAGGCACTGTACGCTTTCTGCTGGAAAATATTAGATTAATCAATATTTTTGCCTAAATATGATTTAATATATTACCTTTTGCGTCTGTAAATGATATGTAGAGATGTCTTTCTGGCAGCTGTTGTTGTTTTCTTGAACAGTTACATGGGAAGTATGCATTTCTGTAATGCAACAACACGAGGGAGACTAGGACACCATTTGTTGGTGTTGCATACATGGTCTAAATACAGTGGAGAGATGAAAATGTCAAAGGTGTGTACATTCATGAATCACAATATACAAATACCTGTAAGTGTTTTATCAAGTTGAAGAAAGCTTATTCTAAACAGTGAAATTCCAAGCCTGATGTATATACGTATACGGACATGTTATAATTAAAATCTTAAATAGTTCCTTCAAGAGCAGAAAATACATTCAGAAGAAGGAACATGGGCCAGACTACATAGTTTCGGTTAATAAAGCCTCGTCAGTGACTCTGACAATAGCTGATGACTAAACCAGAGAAAAGCATACTGTAATTTCTTGATTTTAATTGGGCAGTCGATTCAAAGACTGATAAGTATCAACTTTGCATGTTAAAAAAAGACTGCTATATGTATGCACATATATGTACAGTATATTGAATAAAATAGTTGAAACCAAGTATCAAAAAGTATCCAAATAATATACAAGACGATGATCTTGAATTTAATGTCTAAATCAATCTCAAATTTTAGATTTTTCAGAATATATCCTCTGGACGAAAACAAAATATAATCTGCACTATGGATGATGTACGGGGAGACGTTTTACGGCCGTCACACGGCACAACAACAGCTGTAGTGAGGTAAAATTAAAATCTTAAATAGTTCCGTCAAGAGCAGAAAATACATTCAGAAGCCATCGTACAAGCACATTAACACTTTATTACTCCCTTGGAACCTTAAGAAGAAAAAGGGAGCTAGCAGTATATATAAAAAGGGAAATAGGGCTCTAACATATACAACACATCAAAGGAACAGAGAGAGAGAGAGAGAGAGAGAGAATTTGGTAAAAATTAGGCTTGGTTTGTTTAATGGGCACAGCGCCCAGCCTGAACTGACTCAACAAGATTATTCAAATGAAAGGAAACTATGAGGGAGATTTACGTTACGATAGATACAAGAAAATTAATCGACAAGGTTCACTAGCTCCTCTTTCTGATTTGTCACCTGTGGACTACCAAAGCTAATCTATCAGATATATTTATTTTAGTGTGTGTGCAAAGTCATATTATAAAAAAAAATTGAATTCAAAATTCCCACTCTGAATGAGTTTGCTTTGAGGTAAAGCGCCTGTTAAAATACTCGAGTTGACACAGTTTATGTCACGAACAAGGTAGGCCACACATTTGGATAGGTTTATTCTCACTATCCTGACGTTACTGACTAGCTTGGGACATTTCGTCGAAGTTCAAGCACAAACTAAAATGTATGTCATAAGCAGAAATAGCATAAGAGCAAAGCGGACGCTGTACAGAAGGTAAATATTGAATGGCGGAAACCGTACACGGTATGTGTTTTTTTTCCTTTTGTTAACAACTGGTAGTTTTTCAGAAGTGAAGTCCTATGGCTTCTTAAAAATAAGTCAAAGTACATATTTTGCATAGAAAAATGCAACATTATTCAACAAAATAGCTCATTAAATACTGTGAGTAGAAAAATCATAATTCTAACACGTAAATCTAAAATATGACATTCTTCTGAATTTTTGTTGGCTGGAATTTTAAAGAATTTGTCTCATAGGGTATGCAAAATAGCTAGATTGTAGGAATGAACGTATATGAGGAAATAAAAGCACTTTTCTTACCGATAGGCATCATTACTGTCTCTGTAGAGGCAATAGTTCTCCGCAGAAAGCAAAATATAGCGCATAGTCTCGGCGGAAGCAATATACGACGGACAGTCTCTGCAGGAAGAGAAAATTAGCTGACTAGAATATACCCTTGGTTACTAGACTTCGCAAAGGAAGAGAATCTTGTATCTTGACTTGGTAAGACATTGCCAATCTAACAACATCGGGTCTTATATCACTTTCGCAACAATAGTATAAGCACTTTCTTGAGTTAAGCAATGTTATACTTACAATACATGGTTATGGCGACAGTGATATTAGATCCGTAGGTGTTAGATTAGCAATGTCTTACCAAGTATGGAAATATACGTCTTTGAAGAAAGTTATTGATAAGAATAATTCCTTATAGAAGTTTTGTTAAATATCAACACATAAAAATATTTTTATTTTCAGTAATAAAAAAGGCAACAAACCATTTGTGAATATGTTTTGAGGTATTAACACAGCGTAATGCAGTTTGGCGGAAGCTTTTCACTTTGGAACAAGCAAATCTTGCAACTAGAGGTTCGCAAAACTACAGGTTTGCAACTTTCCTGTTGAAAAAAAAAATAGTTGCTTCTTTTATAGCAAATAATTGCTTGCTATTCTTTTGATGAATAAAGCCTGTTCATGTGGCATGCGTAATCAGGTTTTCTTCCGTAAATGTAACTGTAATTTAAGCTTTTCTAAAGAGATCACTTTTAAACGGAATTATTTGATTTGGAATTTATCACACGACTTTGGCCATATGCCAAATTTATATTTAATAGGTATCCTTACCAAATATGTTGGGACCTTAGAAAGAAATTTGTCTTGTGTTTTTCAGCAGTCTATCTCTTGGTAAGCGGATCTATTACATTGTCGATAAATTGCACAAATTATTTAATACCTACGTGCTATCAATCTTCTACTAACTGACCTACTCTGAGTGACCTGAACATTTCGTTGTCATGATAAGTACCATCTCAGTTACAAATTAGCTATGTTATAAGTTACAAACTTTTTATCCAGTGGTATTATCGCAAAAAAATTATTGGTTCGGCTATTACATGTACTATATATTTAAATTGAATTGCTGCTAGAAGTGCAATATTCAAGTAATGGCATATTCATTCAGAATATCATCCTACACATTCGAATTATTTGAGTAGTAACATCCCTTCGGCACCTGCATACGGAGTTTATGTTCCCCAGCTAGTCCGCCATACTAGAACCTGTTTCAGATATCAAGACTTTGTTGAAAGAGGGAAGCCGCTCACCCATAAACTGTTGACACAGTGTTATCAGAAATTAAAGCTTGTGTCGACAGTTTAAGAGTTTCATGGGAGACAGCATGAACTCGTTGATCCCTACAATGTGGCCGTTTCTAAAATAATTTCCGATTTGATGGCCTCATCCGAAGCTTAGTTGAGCTTTCAAATACCGGACTTTCTTTTTCACTGACTTTTTCCACTGATTCATAGATATGGCGGGTGTATTATAAAAGGCAGGTGATGCTTACTACTTGCGAGCACCTGATCACACCTCTATTTTGGGGTCCATATCTGCGTACTTAAAATATTCCGGTATTGTCAATGTTATGAAGACTTACGAGTTCGGACTTATGATTTGGGTAAACTTTGACCACTTTCATTTTTTCACATTAATTTGTTTCAGGACAAAATAAATTCTGAGGGAAGATCCACTGGACGCCAGGAACACATTAAAGAAACTAAAGCAATGAACACATCACAAAAACAAACTAACAGAATCGGTTTAATCGAGTCTGTTCCTGTGCAACTTTTTTCACCTTTTTCTTCACTTCTAGACATTGTATTTTTTTCCATTTTGCTGAGAGAATATCTCAAAATGTCACCTGAATATGATCCTTGCATTCGGTATCAAACAACTTCAAACTAAACTTAACTTATTCTGAAAATGGATGGCATGGCTCGTATCATGACAGGCACATTTCAAATGTGCCTGTCATAATACGAGCCATGCCATCCATTTTTAGAACAGTGTGCCTGTCATGATACGAGCCATGCCATCCATTTTCAGAATAATGTGCCTGTCATGATACGAGCCATGCCATCCATTTTCAGAATAAGTTTAGTTTTCAAGTTTACCAGTATTTAGGCTTGCACGCAGCCGCGTAGCTTTATACTGTTGCTAGTGTCTTGGTTGATTAATGTGTATATTCAAGATACATGAACATTAAAAACAAAACTTAAGTTTCAATGATTCAATCCATTATTTATCAGGGTTCAAAGAGCAATCAATACATTAGCTAGAAGGTTGTCCAGGGACAACTTGTCGAGCCCGCTGTTTGCGATAGTGACTTATAATTATGTCAAAACTAAGTTACTGTTTCACTCTAGAAAGAAGCCAACGAACATAATGTTTAGACAGCATATTTCTTCTTTTTTTACATTTTCACAAAGGAAAATAGGTAGAAGTGATGAACTAGACAAGCTCTATTTATGAAAATTATATTATATGACCTTCAAGTGTGACCTTGACCTTGGACATAGCATAACAAATACATCACTTGACACTTCCACTACCAAGAAGAACAATTGTGCAAAATTATTTTGAAATCCATGCGTAAAGGTAGAATAATGGCTGAGACAAGCTCAACTTTAAGACAATTTTATCATTTGACCTTCAAGTGCGACCTTGACCTTCCTAAACAAATGTTTCAAATGGCACTTCTACTCATCAAGGAGAACAACTGTACAAAACGTTTTTGTAATCCATGCATGAATGTAGAGGTAATGGCTCAGACTAGCTCAATTTATGACCAGTTTATCATTTGACCTTCAAGAGTGACCTTGACCTTGGACCTACCTGAACAAATGTTTCAAATGTTACTTTGACTTATCAAGGAGAACAATTCTGTCAAATGATTTTGAAATCCATGCATAAATGTAGAAGTAATGGCTCGGACAAGCTCAATTTATGGCCATTCTATCATTTGACCTTCAGTGTGACCTTGACCTTGAATCTACCTAAAAAATGTTTCAAATGGCATTTTACTGATCAAGGAGAACAATTGCGCTAAATTATTTTGAAATCCATGCATAAATGTAGAAGTAATGGCTCGGACAAGCTCAATTTATGGCCATTTTATCATTTGACCTTCAAGTGTGACCTTGACCTTGGACCTACCTGAATAAATGTTTCAAATGGCACTTCCACTCATCAAGGAGAACAATTGTGCCAAATTATTTTGAAATCCATCTGCAAATGCAGTAGTTATGGCCCGCACAAATCCAATCCGGAAGGATGCACTAACGCACAGACGCACGCACTAACACCGAACTGAAGTTGTAACACTATGTCTCGCTCACCGCAAGCGAGCTCGACAAAAAAATTGATAAAGTCGATGAAAACTATGCACCGTATCTAAATGTAATAGCAACCAACCAGCGAGTTGTTCGGCGGCAAACAACGAGTGTTGGTTGATTTACGATTAGGCGTTTTTCTGTTCTATTCTATTCTGTCCCGTACCACTAAGGCTTCGAATTTTTTGTGTCACTGAATTTCCGGTCTGTGTTTTGCTTTCTATGGAGAAATGAGACGCTGGCATTTTTATTGGACAAAAATAAATTTCTGAACTTCCGCCGCCACTTCCCGGGGAACACGCGTATCTGTTCCAAAAATAATCCTAATATGAAATAGGTGTTACCTAAATGCGTGCAAAAGCAGATTTTTTTTTCTTTTACAAAGCTGAGGGCATATAGGAGGTTTTAGGGATTTCCATTATGACGTAAATCCGGCGCCTGCGCACAGAGCTGGCCGTCAATTCATCGGCCAGTACTATGTTTCACAGTGTAAAAAGGCAGATTTTTATTATGCAAAACACAGTTTAAATCGTAGTTTTCGAAAAAATAATGTGTGCCCGATCTGTAGGCTCCCAGAATGGAATTTCATGCATACACAGAGGTACCTACCAGGTCTGCACACAACTTTTATTCAACGTTTTGTGTCCGATGTTTAGGCCCCCAGAATTGGGGTGTCATCTTACAAAGAGTAGCCTACATATCCTGCAGAAACACAACGGTAATTCAACGTTGTGTACCCGATGTGTAGGCTCCTAGAATGGAAGTGTCATGCATGCAAAGAGATAATTATCCTGTAGGCACATAACGTTGATTCAACGTTGAGTGTCCGATGCATGGGATGTCATCTTTCAAAGGGTACATATCCAGCAGACACACAACGCTGATTCAATGTTGTAGACCTGTCCGATTTGCAGGCTCCCAGAATCGGGACGTTATGCATACAAAGGGGTACCCTGCAGGCACACAAACGTTGAATCAGTGTTTAATCAACGTCGTTCAACGTCGATAGCCCGATGTGTAGGCTTCTGGAAATCCAAGAATGTTTCGTCCAACAGATTGTCAAATCGGGCCACAAGTTTTATGAAAAGTCCTTAGATGATGGTGCGTTGCCCGCGTTGTCTTATGACGTCATCATGTCGTGACACACTTCAAAACAATGGTAAATGCTGTGTTGGTAAACATACTTTGACGATGCCAACGGGAAAGTGAAGCAAGTTTTTTAAAGGAAAATGCAGAGTGCCCTGTTTCGGTGGGTGATCTGTTTCGGAGGGTAAATTTTAAAGCGCACGCGCTGTCTTGTTTAGCGTCGTACGACGTCATCAATTTTTGTGTATTTACATCTGTCACATTGTAATACCGTAGTGAAGCTATTCCGAAAAAATGAGGACAAAACAAGTGATTAATCATGATTTTTCTTACCTTACCCGTAAAATTCAGCTATTTCCTTAATACCTTTTTATAATAGAAATTAAAAAAGTTCATTTCTGTAATCAGAAAAAAAAATCCAAAATCAGACATGGTCAGTAGGATGCTAATCGTCTGCTCTTTAAAGTCACGTGACTGTCATGTGATCAGATTGCAAAATGGTGGCTACAGTACATGCCCAAAAGTATAAAGTCCTTATATATTTTTGGCTCCATTTTCACAATATTCATAAGTTATTAATAAAAAGGGAATAATTTTAAATCAGGAGAACTGAAGGTAAGTTAAATCTATATTCACTCTTTCTTTTTTAAAAGTACACCTGCTCCTGTATAGTTGGTTTCAAACACCCTAGTGAACTATTTGAATACTTTTTAAAGCAATTTTAACAGCTTAGCCAAACTTAACCTTTTTATTCATAGTTGGATAATTAAACAGTAGTTGTGTTTTCTTTTTTCCAATTTTTAATTAATCAGTGACTGGAATCAAATTAATTCTTTATGTTTAGAAGTTAGAAGTTACAGTTGAAGTTATTTAGTGATTACAAGTTAATTTGTGAACAATTTCTGGGCATTTACTGTAGTAAGACATTACCCTCCGAAACTGGTGACGTAGTACACAATATAGCCAGAATACCCCCAACAGAAAAGATGGTGGCCAAACTTTAGTAAACATAACAATAAAAAAAATGAAGATATGGTTTGACAGGTGTGATATTATACTTCTATTTGATAATGGGTTTTAGCCTTTGATCTGAATGTGAATCAGCCAGTTAGCCGATAGTTTCTTATACCCGCCGAAACTGGTCACTCCACGATACCAAGCTTTAGATAATTTACAACTACTGGATGACATTTGAATGGTCTTGCTCTGCATGGAAGTCATTGCACATCGAGGTAGGCCTATTTGGTTCTATTCACGAATTTCCGTGTCCTTCGTATTCTACATCGACCATGTTGTCTTTAAAATAGTCGCTTTCGAAATATCGAGGTCAATTCTAATAGATGGCGGCCATCATATCCAATCGAATCGACGCACGAGGTTAATGGCATGTGATTTATGACGTAGTGTCCCCTATTGTTTGTTTATTTATCCTTTTGCTGATACACAGCTTAATCAGTTACCGTTTACTTATTTGGACTTCTAAGTTGGATTGACCGCCTTTAAAAATAAAACAAAAAGAAATAGATGTTGAAGAAAACTTTTTTTGGTCACTCTCTCAGAAGCGGGAATTCGTCAAGGAAGGGCATGTTATCGAGGATGGCTCTCGGCTCAGTGTTACTTTGCATTACAGAAACGGGACAAATCCAATGTAAACATCCTAAGAGCGCAGCCATATTTGTCCAAAAGTTTAAGCTGGAAGGTGTTGGATTTGCTCTTTGTGGAAGTAGCTTTTTTTAATGATGCATGTTATCTATAGGCGTGCAGGAACACGGACGCGCTTCGCGCGTCCGCGCGCGTGAGCTTTGCTCACGCGCGTTGCTTTTGCACGTATAATGGCCGTCAGAATTCGGCTAGAATGCCGTACAGCTCGAAGAAAAAACAACCCTTACCTCTTCACTGCAGCTTCTCGGCACCTGTTTATTGGTGACACGCATTATATTTCCATATTTCCAGGTCGGCAGCAAGCAGGTGCGCACGTGATGTAGCTAGCAAGCTTTACAACTTTCTGGAAACGACATGGGCTTACGGAAAAACGGCGTCTTTCTGCAAAACAGCTTATGAATTCCACTAGGCCTATCGGTTTTCCCTCAGTTATATAAATAATCTAGTAATCGATCGGATGAAGCACCAGTGTGACGTTGCATCTTTTATATGTGACGTCAAAACCAATACTGGTTGCGTTCGGGGTTTTGCCAATGTCACTTTTGGCATTGCAATGCCGCTCTGAGTTTCAATATTGGCACCATTGGCTCTACCATTGAAACAAGTATTGCCGACCATTGGCTGCCAATATGGCAGACAACTTAGGGCGTGAGAAAATTACCCTGGCGGGTAATTTGCGTCATTCAATATGGCAATTTATTGAACCCATCATAAACACTCGAGTTGACACAGGAGAAGTTTTCCTCACAATAATGAAAGGAAATTAGAAAAACTAACAAGTAGCCCGAGGGCAACGATCGCTCACTTGTCAGTTTATGCTCAATTTATATAAAATTGGTAGTACTAGTACTACAGTCCCAGATGCTACAAACCAAGTTTCAAGGCAACTGGCCCAGTGGTTCTGGAGAAGAATATTTTTTAAGGTTTGGCCATATATGGCCATGATGGCCATCTTGGTCATGTGACCTGGACCAAACATATAAACTTTCTTTCCTGCTTTGCCTGAAGGCTGCATATGAAATTTAATTAAAATTGGTCCAGTAGTTTCAGAGGAAAAGTCATTTAAAAATGTTGGAACACAACAGACAAATGACCTTTGGCCAAAGTCACTAAATGACCTTGACCTCAAGTACCTATAGGGGTTGAAATTGACTGCATTTCCATATCACAGAGCACAACAGCAACAGAAAAATGCACATTTTCAGCTTTTCCCATCCAAAAGCCTATAAAACCAAATTTGACCTTGCGGTAAAATAGGTCAAGGTCAACCTTAGGTCATCATTTGTATAAATTTTGTAGTACTGGAGTCCAAAATGCTACATACTAAGTTTCAAGGCAATCCGCCCAGTGGTTCTGGAGAAGAAGATTTTTATAAGGTTTTTACCATATATGGGCATGGTGGCCATCTTGGTCATGTGCCCTGAGCCAAATATATAACTTTCATTCTCCTATCCTGTTAAGTCTCTATATGAAATTTGGCTTCAATCGGCCC
Organism: Ctena decussata; assembly: GCA_963989385.1. Taxonomy (NCBI): domain Eukaryota; kingdom Metazoa; phylum Mollusca; class Bivalvia; order Lucinida; family Lucinidae; genus Ctena; species Ctena decussata. The sequence goes on along the minus strand of OZ022499.1, from coordinate 87,086,192 downwards.
AATGGTTTCTGAGGAGAAGATGTTTGAAAATGTTGGCACACAATGGACAAATGACCCTTGGTCAAGGTCATTTAGGTCAAGGTCACTAAATGACCTTGACCTCTAGTATTCATAGGGGTTGAAGTTGACTGAATTTCCAAATCACAGAGCACAACAGCAACAGAAAAATGCACATTTTAAGCTTTTCCCATCCAAACGCCTATGGGACCAAATTTGACCTTGCGGTAAAATAGGTCAAGGTCAACCCATGGTCACTATTTATACAAACTTTGTAGTACTAGAGTCCAAGATGCTACATACCAAATTTCACGGCATTCGGCCTATTGGTTCTGGAGAAGATTTTTTAAGGTTTTTACCATATATGGGCATGGCGGCCATCTTGGTCGTGTGACCTGGGCCAAATATATAAACTTTTGTTCCCCCATCCTGTTAAGGCTCCATATGAAATTTGGCTTCAATTGGCCCAATGGTTTCTGAGAAGAAGATGTTTCAAAACACCTGTCCCCTGTTCTGTCGCTTGCCTAGGCCTGCTTTTTTTATTCTCATTTCGTTATAATAGGGATGTGTTGTACAGATGTCAACCGAAAATGATAAAATCAATCAATCAGTTAGTCAATCAATCAATCAATCAATCAATCAATCTCATTATATAGGCTATAAATGATACTGATGTCAAAATTGCTTTTTGTTTTCTTTTTTCCACATTTCTTCGTCTTCTCTACCAGACTGGTAATCCCATCTACGGACGAGAGGCACACAACCTCGAAACGATGCCGTATGTGCATCTCTAGATCTGGGACATCGTTACGGCGAACTGACATTGAAACGAAGTCATTTCGACCTCGTGTACCACTGGGTAGTGATTGGCGTCGCCTCAAATGGTTCTTTAACCCATGTGAATACATGGAATGCTCGAATCAGCCCGCGCAAATTAGTCAAGAATCTTTACTTTTAGTTTTTAGGTTCTCCAGATTTAACTGATCATATACGTATGTTAATAAGGAATACTCATATCAGACGACGCAAGCTATATACTCCGAATATAGGTTGGGACGACAGAGGCACTGTTACAATAAAAGCGAAACTATTTAATCGCGTCTGCATTCTTTGGGCGTCGTAATGTTATTTTGAGCTGTCCTATTTTTTAGATTGTTTTGTTTTACTACTTATAAAAAGTTTTCCAGAATTTCGGTACTGTAGGACGGAGTTGCATAAAACTACTAAAAAACAAGAGGGCCATGAGGCCCTGATCCGCTCACCTGAGCAATTGGCAAAGTCGCTTTTTCTTATGTCTGAAATTGTCAAAATATGAGTCTAGGGTCAAAAGTCAAAGACTGACCATGACCTCTTGTACTCATAAATCTTCATGTGCTAATACGCATTAAGACAACCATATATACCATTTTTTAGACCAAAATCTTCAAAACTTTCCATGAAATCTTATGTTCTAGCATTTTCCCATATTTGACCATGCTGCAAAAAAAGGTCAAGGTGAACCCAAGGTCATCATTTGAACAGTCTTGGAAGTACTCTAGTACTCCATGCTACTTACCAAGTTTCAAGGCCATAGGCATATTGGTTCTGGAGAAGAAAAATATTAAATGTTTATACCATAAATGGGTATGGCGGCCATGTTGGTCATGTGACCTGGACCATTTGAACACATTTTTGTTCCCTCAACCCCTGCAGGCTCTATATGAAATGTGACTACAATTGGCCCTTTGGCTTTTGAGGAAATGTTTGAAAATGTCAAAATATGAGAGATCTGGGTCAAAGGTCAAAGAATGACCTTGACCTCTTGTACTCATAATTCTTCATGACCTCATTAAGATGACTGTATATACCAATTTTTAGGCCAAAATCTTCAAAATTTCCCATGAAAGCTTATGTTGTAGCATTTTGCCATATTTGACCTTGCCATAAAAGGGTCAAGGTCAAGCAAAGGTCATAATTTGAACAATCTTGATAATACTGGAGTACCCAATGCCACATACCAAGTTTCAAGGCCATCGGTCAACTGGTTCTGGAGAAGAAGATTTTTAAAGGTTTTTACCATATATGGTCATGGCGGCCATGTTGGTCATGTGACCCAGACCATTTGAAGAAATTTTCGTTTCCTCAACCCCTGAAGGCTCTATATGATATTTGGTTACAATTGGCTTTTAAAAAGAAGTTTGAAATTGTCAAAGTATGAGAATTCAGGGTCAAAGGTCAAAGAATGACATTGACCTCTTGTACTTATAAATCTTGATGTACTCATTAAGATGACTGCATTTTCCAATTTTTAGGCCTAAATCTTCAAAACTTTCCATGAAATCTTATGTTCTAGCATTTTCCCTTATTTGACTTTCCCGTAAAATGGTCAAGGTCAACCCAAGGTTATCATTTTGAACACTCTTGATAGAACTGGAATACCCAATGCTTCATACCAAGTTTCAAGGCCATCGGTCAACTGGTTCTGGAGAAAAAGATTTTTAAAAGTTTTTACCATATATGGGCGTGGCGGCCATGTTGGTCATGTGACCTGAACCTTTTGAACAAAATTTCATTCCTTCAACCCCTGGAGGCTCTATATGAAATTTGGTTACAATTGGCCCGGTGGCTTTGGAGAAGATTGTTTGAAAATGTCAAAATATGAGAGTTCTGGGTCAAAGGTTAAAGAATGACCTTGACCTCTTATACTCATAAATCTTCATGTACTCAACTGCATTAACCAATTTTAGGCCTTACTCTTCAAAACTTTCCATGAAATCATATGTTCTAGCATTTTTCCATATTTGACCTTGCAGTAAAATGGTCAAGGTCAACCCAAGGTCATAATTTGAACAATCTTGATAGTACTGGAGTACCCAATGCTACATACCAAGTTTCAAGGCCATCGTTCGATTGGTTCTGCAGAAGAAGATTTTTTTTAGGTTTTTACCATATATGGCCGTGACGGCCATGTTGGTCATGTGACCAGGACAGTATGAATAAATTTTTGTTCCCTCAACCCCTGGAGGCTCTATATGAAATTTGGTTTCAATTGGCTCAGTGGCTGTTGAGGAGATTGTTCGAAATTGTCAAAATATGAGAGTTCTGGGTCAAAGGTCAAAGAATAACCTTGACCTCTTAAAGTCATAAATCTTCACGTACTCATTAAGATGACTGTAGATACTGGTTTTTAGCCCAAAATCTGCAACAGTTTCCAAGATATCTTATGTTCTGGCATTTTGCCATATAAAAGCACAAGGAAGCAAATTTGACCTTGCCGTAAAAAAGGTCAAGGTCAACCCAAGGTCATAATTTGAACAATCTTGGTAGTACTCGCGGACCCGATGCTACATACCAAGTTTCAAGGCCATCGGCCTATTGGTTCTGGAGAAGAAGATTTTTTAGGTTTTTACCATATATGGGCGTGGCGGCCATGTTGGTCATGTGACCAGGACCGTTTGAACAACTTTTCGTTCCTAAGGTCCCAGGAGGCTCTATATGAAATTTGGTTACAATTGGCCCAGCGGTTTCAGAGGAGAAGTCGTTTGAAATTGTGGACGGATGGACGGACGGACGGACGGACGACGGACGACGGAGCCTTACCATCCTATAAGCTCCCCCGGAGCCGCTGGCTCAGGTGAGCTAAAAAGGCTGTGCTACAATTATCTTGTTTCAGTTTTTTTTTTGGCGTCATAATGTTGGTTGTTTGCAATATAGGTGGCGCCTATTTCATATTATTTCATTACCTTACTGCTAACAAAGTCTTAAACTTGACCAGAAAGACGAAATACACTACCAGGGAAGCAATGTGCAACCAGATTAATAAAAATTGGAACGATGGGTCCTTTTGAAGCAAGGACACATAAAAAACAGACTCAGGTTAATTTAGTCAACTCATGGGCTCTAACGGGTCACATCAGACCTCTAGAGACTTTTTTCTGTTGAGAGTGAGGAGTCGGAATATGTACCGGCTATGACCTTCCCGGATGTATCTTTTAAACAGATCGGTCTTTTTTTACTGATGTCACAACTGTATACCGGTTGGATGTGAAACGAAAACATCAAAGTGACGGGTGGTACAAGTGACTTCCTACAGAATTACATTAAGCCATGACATCAACATTCAAGGTCAGATGTTTGTTTGGTAATAAGCAAAATGGTGAAAGTACCAAAACGGTATGTCCGCAGTTGTTTGTCACAGAAGTATTGAAGATTCCGAAATATTTAGATACACAGACAGTGAACCTACAAGGAATGAGTAACTCCTTAATACTTTCTACCAGTAACGCCATTAAAACTACCTCCCATTAAGACTACCTTCCATTCCAAGGACAAGCCATTGTATTGACTTACAGGAAACTGGTGTGAAAAAAATTAATATTTTTTTTTTCCTGGCTGTCGACTATGATAGAGATAAAATGGTAATACTTACTTCAGATGAAATACTTTAAGAACTGTCTTATCAATAATTTACCTTCATTGTATTTGTACATGCTTAAGCAAATTCATTGAGTGAAAAACAAATTCAGTGTATAACAGATTTTATGTTTGTCAAGAAACGGACACAGTTCCGAGCTCAATTTCCTATTTATGAGTTTTGAGCTTGCACTTATACCGCGAATTTGTTGTATTCTGTTGCAGGGTTCAAGGGCTAGAATTATCACTTCGTGAAGGTTCTGTGGTGATTGATACAAAAAAACGATTGTGTGACTTTCTACAAGAAGAAAAAGAAATTTGCCGCTTTATCAAGTGCACCGCATCCCTGGGTTATTGACCAACTCGCCAACCACATTGATAGTGAGGGCTAGCCGCAAATAACGATCTTGATAAATGGTAAGAGTAGTTAAATCGTTTTATCAGAAAAGCCCAGTCCAATATAAATGAAATGACCGAAATACTTCAGAGGGAACCGTGCAGAAAATCGCCATGCTGTATGTTCATCCGACTCTCTGTAATTTAAAGGCGATTTAAGTTAAATCAGTGCTAATCGTGCCCTTGGTTCTCATGCAGGTAGTCACATTTATTGCGTTGTTGCCGTGCACTCACCATTGTTGGACGCATGAACTTTAGCTTGAATATGAAATTAATGAGTATAGAGACACGGAAAGTTGGTAAGAGTAGTTGAATCGTTTTATCAGAAAAGCCCAGTCCAATATAAATGAAATGACCGAAATACTTCAGAGGGAACCATGCAGAAAATCGCCATGCTGTATGTTCATCCGGCTCACTGTTATGTAAAGGTGATTTAAGTTAAATCAGTGCTAATCGTGCCCTTGGTTCTCATGCAGGTAGTCACATTTATTGCGTTGTTGCCGTGCACTCACCATTGTTGGACGCATGAACTTGAGCTTGAATATGAAATTAATGAGTATAGAGACACGGAAAGTTTACTCACAAGAGAGTCAGACGAACGAACATAGAGCGGTTGCTGCAGCTTTTGGCGTCCATGAACCGACCATAGCACGTCTTCATCGTCGATATGCTACAACTGGCCCAGTAGCAGGCCGATCACGACCTGACCAGCCGCGTGTGACATCGGCTCGTTAGAACCGCTTCATACGTCTTGAGTTTTTGAGAACTCGTTTCAAACCAGCGCTCGTTACTCGTATCGTATTATTCCGCGGACAATCAAACGTCCTCTTAAAGAAAATATACTGTGTCGATGCCCTTGAGTTTGAACCAGTCGTGCAGCTGTTAGCGTGGTCAGGGACTTGCAATACATGTTAATCACTGAAGAGTAATTACGGTCTATTCGAGTGACATGTGTATCGACGTATGAATATTTTACAAGAACTCTATTGTTAAATTTGAAGGCCCCTCCTACATCTTCGTCCACTCACACCTCTTATCTTTACCCGATACCTCCCTATACCCGATTTTTCATCTGTACCCGATTCATGACGTCCTTTTCATCTGTACCCGATTCATGACGTCCTGCGCTTTCTGGCGTAACTTTTTTGACCATTAGGCATAATCCATATTAATTCTTCTCGTCTCCAGTAAACAATATCCGCTGGTTGTCAGATTTGTTGTTTCTAAATCTAGTATTCCCGAAATCTTAATTTATACACGTGTTAACATATATACAAAATTCAGTAAACACGGAAAACTAAGGACACATGAGGGTCTGCAGGTTTTTGGTACTAAGCATAAAGCCCTGCATGTTGTCCAATATAGGGGAAGGCTTGTACATGGGGCGTTTGAAAAGTTCCAAGCCCCACCATGTTTTGAAACCTTTAGAGTGGAATTAATTTATTGATTTTAAACAGCCATCCTACAGAGCAACAATCACCAAATTTCGGGAAATAATCTTTGACACTTCACCTTATATAGTTACCCGCATGAGTGCACTGTATAACTCTTTGACCGCCGATAACTTTAGCATTGTCAAACATTTTGCGTTTGGTTTTTGCAAATATATGTCCTGCAGCACCCCTGTAAGTGATGATATATGCAAACATAAATTCATTCCATTTCAGAATAAATTGCAAAATTTTATTTTCAGAAAGTGTCTACTTTGAGAGTTTCTGCACTAACGTACGTGGCCCTAAAGTCGTCAGGGTCCTAAGGTCGTCATCATTCTTTTAGCTTCATTCTTTTCCACCTGTGCCACAGAAATGTCTAGAAGCGGGTGAAACTCGGGAGATAAATATCTTAATTTTGTTATGCAGTTTACATTTTACGCTGGTTTTAAACGTTCTTCCAAATAATAAAGAGAAAACAAGGTAACCCATTTTTACTTAAAATTCCAAGTCTGTCGACAGAGCACGCTGGTTTTGATATCGGTCTGGCGAACCAAGATTGTCACGCTAGATTCAAGTTTCAGATGTATGTTTGCATTCGCCCAAACACATCAAACATTAAAAGATCAAGATTTTCTTACCTTTGGCGGTCAGAGAGGAAATTAAACGAAACTGACATCAAAGAACAGTGATGACGACTTAAGGTCATACTTGACGACTCTAGGGCACATACTACTGGACAACAAAAAATACATTTCTCCACTTCTTATATGCTCTTCTTTCACTCCAGTTTGACAAACATATATTGTGATTATTTCCGTGTAAATTAACAATTTTATGTTGGTTTGCCCTCATATAAGCAAATGAAACAAAAGTTATTTAAATTTAAAGACAGAGAATGGTAGCAAGTTGTCTATAAAAACAGGCACAGTTTCAGTTGTGCCGGATTTGGTGTGAAGAAGCAAATTGCCCATTAGTTAATGTTCTAGAAATACAGCTTTCACCCGTTTCCTGTCACTTTTAAACCTCATATAGAAATACGAAAACACATTTTCTCTTTGTGCAAGTCAAGTATTTTGTTAATGAAAATAGAAAAGTTAAATAAAATAAAAGAATCTTCGATGACATGAGACTTCAAATAATTCAATTGGTCAGCCACATCCCAATAATTTTATATTCCATATCCGCCGACAGCAATGCTATCTGTCAAATGATTAAGAACTTTTGACAAGAAGGTATCCCAAAACAAAAAAAAAAAAAGTGTGCAGTCTTATCGGGATCTTCAATGATCATATTTTTGACATCTTAAAACATATACCTTTATACCACCATTGCTACAGGAAAACAATCTGACCAGAACCCAGACCAGACTCTGTGTTTGCATTGGCCAGTCACATTATTATAAAATTCTTCCTGTTTGATGATCATTTAACGGCAAAATAAATAAATATTTGTTAATATGTTTTCTTGACATGAACTTTTTCTTTAAAAATGTAAAAAAAGACAATACGACCCCATGACGACACTAGGGCCGCACTGATGACGACTCAAGGTCCCATAGGTCCTAAGGTCGTCAGGCCGACCCTTCCTCTGTAAAAAGTCTGTTTTTCGATGTTTTCTGCATTAAATTGACAAGTTTCTTTATTGAACATCCCTTCTGAATGGCTTGTCTTGCCGGTACCATAACGCAACTATAAATAGCTGTCACCATATGCATGAGACATTCGTTTAAATGCACCGAGGTGACGACCTTAGGGTTAGTGCAGAATGGGAGTCGCATGCTCTGCGTGCACAGGAGTAACGTACGTGGCCCTAAGGTCGTCACCTCGGTGCATTTAAACGAATACCTCCTGCATACGGTGACAGCTGTTTTTAGTTGCGTTATGGTACCGACAGGACAAGCCATTCTGAAGGGATGTTCAATAAAAAAAAACTGGTCAATTTGATGCAGAAACACATAAAACAGGCTGTTTACAGAGGAAGGGTCGCCCCTGACAACCTTAGTACCTATGGGACCTTGAGTCGTCATCAGTGCGGCCCTAGTGTCGTCATGGGGTCGTATTGTCTTTTTTATGTTTTTAAAGAAACAGTTCATGTCAAGAAACAAATAACATGTAATTTTGCCGTTAAATGATCATCAAACAGAAAGAACCTTATAATAATGTTGCGTTAAAAACCAGACAGGCATATGCAAACACAGAGTCTGGTCCGGGTTCTGGTCAGACTGTTTTCCTGTAACAATGCTGGTATATAGGTATATGTTTTAAGATGTCAAACATATGATCTTTGAAGATCCCGATAAGACTGTACACGTTTTCTTTCGTGTTAGGTTACTTACTTGTCAAAAGTTCTTCATCATTTGACAGATAACATTGTTGTCAGCGGAAATGGGATATAAAAATATTGGGATGTGGGTGACCAATTTAATTATTTGGGGTGTCGTGGCATCGGGGATTCTTTTATTTTATTTTATATTTCTATTTTCATTAACAAAATACTTGAATTGCACAAAGAGTAAATGTGTTTTCGTATTTCTATATGAGGTTAAAAAGTGACAGTAAACGGGTAAAAGCTGTTTTTCTGGAACATTTACTAATGGGTAATTTGCTTTTTCACACCAAATCCGGCACAACTGAAACTGTGTCTTTTTTATTGAAAACTTTGCTACCATTCTATGCCTTTAAATTTAGGTCATGTTTGTTTTATTTGCTATATGAATACAAACCAACAAAAAGTTGTTAATTTATACGGTAATAATCAAAATATATACTTGTCAAACTGGAGTGAAAGAAGAGCCTATATGAAGATTTAAAGAGTAACTACACTTCAGGAACTGACTGAATCAGATCCCAAACCCTATCCTCAACATCAAAGGGAAAGATTGACAAAGACATCCCAACAAACAATAAATTACAAGTGATAAGCCGAGTCAGCAGCTCTTTCCCAAATAGGTGGCAACACAGCTATCTTTATTGAACTAAATAATTTAGACCAACAGAATGGTACAACAGAATAAGCAAATTATACGAAAAACATTTAACAATTATTTTTACCTTTTTATCGGTATCTTTTAACTATTATTGGCGAAAATCATGTAAGATGTCAATGTTTATTTGTGTGTAAATTGTTTGCTTTTCTCACAATGTTCCTGATAAACAGGAAAGTAGGATAGGGTCACTTAATTTCAGGGTTGCAATATTAAAGGGTTTATGGTAAAGCCAACTGATGCCAAAATATTTTGCGTTTCCATCAAATCATTGACAAATCATCATATTTTCATGTAGTACAGTAAGAACCGTTTAAATCTTGTAGAATGTGAAGAATGATTTTTCAAAGTAACGCAAGGTAAATAGATTTTAAATGTTATTCTAAGAGTATGCCACCCTCTTGTGTTTAAGGCGTTGTAAAAAAGAAATCTTTTGCCAAATATATTTGAAACTTCCGCCGAAAGCTGGTGAATGACAACTAATTACATTCGTGTTAAGTACGCATGCGCAGATTTACTAGAAGTTCCTAGGCTCAGAACTTTTGAATCACACCTCGTAGTTTATCAGTCCTTAAACTGAATGCATTTCTTACCCCAGTTTCGAATATGTGTTTCGAAACTTATTCAGTATTGCAATTCCGGTATTCACCATGCTTCATGCTGAATTATTATATAGGACACTTTAAGAAAGTCACCTAAAAGTTTATCAACTTATGTGGTAACGGTAGACGGACACACTTCCAATGGCGATGAGGAATCCCGGTAGCCCAGTGGGTTATGCGCTGATCTTGCAGTCCCGGGTTCGGTTCCTGCCTAAGACATAAATCTTTCAACCGTAATGGGGGTTCCAAAGCACACAGCCTTTCGTTACCATACTGAAATACTGTTGAAATGTAAAACCGCAAGTCATCATTCTAGCCAGTCACCCATTCAAGGGAGATTATAAACGATATCTTCAACTTTTGTAGTTCAATTTTCAATTGACAGACTTTGCCCCTTGAAACATCGTAAACAGTCTTTTGTCAATCTTTCCCTTTGATGTTAGGGATAGGGTTTGGGATCTGATTCAGTCAGTTCCTGAAGTGTAGTTACTCTTAAAATTTTGAATGGTGGGATAAATTGGGTAGAATACATTAAAATTTCAAACACGTGAACTCTTTGAGCTAGGATGTTAGTTTTTGATAATAATTGAGCCGCGACGCGAGAAAACCAACAATGTGGTCGTGTGTCCAGCGCAGACTCAGATCAGCCTGGGCATCCGCCCAGTCTGATCAGAGTCTTCGCTGTCCGCATGAAGGTAGCTTAGTCCCTTGGCTACCCTTTAAGCGCTTAGCGAAGAGTCTAATCAGACTGGGCGGATGCCCAGGCTGATCCCAGTCTGCGCAGGGCGCACGACCACATTGTTGGTTTTCTCGTGTCGCGGCTCATATGAATATTGAAGGAAACATGAAGTTTGTCTGCTGCTATATCAGAATACCTAGGAATTTCTTATATCACTGTTCAAAATTAAGTCGAGCTTTTGATATAATACAATAAGTCACTTTGTTCTTATTCAAAGTTACTTTTTCGTCATTATCATTCGGTGTCAATCCACAATTGAAATTGTGTTAGAACATGTACCTCTACTTATTGATATCAAAAGCACCAAAACTTGCCATGCTAAAAACCTGCCATAATCACTCAAATGTAGACAATTTGGTACTGAAACTGTCAGAAGTCCTTTCATATATATAAAGATAGGTATTGACGTAAACAGGTGGTCTTTGCACCTTTTCATTAGATCCATTAGCTCTTTTATAACAAAATGTGACGGATATGACGGATCACGTGACGCTAACAATCAAATATTTAAAAGAATGTCGATCAAATGAAGACAAACAGTAGGCATTATTAGTTTAACTGTTTCGGCATTAACTATTTATACATTTATGACGTCTAATCAATATGAGCAGAAATAATCGTCTGGTTTTAGAAATCAAATACGAGGTCCTGTTCGGGCCGGGTTTATTACAAATACTATAATACCACTATATAACACTATATTTTAAGACTTCTGGGCCCAGGTTCACAATCATTCCTTAAACTTAAGGAAGACCTAAAAATTAAGGTCTAAAATTTCAAATTTAAACGCTTTTAAAAAAGAATAAATGTATTAGATTTGTCTTTCGTATTACATTCTATGACAATTGTCAGTAGGATCACACAAAAACTGCAAATATAATTTAGATATGGATTTTCCATCCACCTCAACTTTAAGGTGGTCCTTAACTTTAAGAATGATTGTGAACCTGGGCCCTGATGTGAAAAATTACTTAAGGTTTGAATAAGATATCTTAAGTTTGATATAACACATTACTACCTATAAGATTCCCTATCTCACGGGTCGGGTTGTTCATTTCCAGTCCTTTCAATATAAGGGCGGCCCTATTTTGAATCGAGTATTTTATTTTCGAAATCATTTTCTTTTCGAAATTGCTTTATTTAATGCAAACAGTGAAGGTCTAAATCAGTCGCAAGTATATACTCTTGGTCTACAGTGTTTGCAAAGATCCGTTTTACGGCATAATCTGCACAAAAACTGTCCCCGAGGTTATAAAAAATTTCATGCTCATCTCAGCTGAGCATGAAATTTTATCTGCTAATAAATAGCAAACTACTGATAAGTACAGATGTATTCTTGCTCAGTTGAGCTTAGTATGAATTTTTCTCTGCTTATGAATATGAAAATGCCAACATTAGTTTGCATTTTCATATAATGTTGGCATTTTCATATTTATCAGCAGAGAAAATTTCATGCTCAGCTGAGTTGAGCACGAAAAAGTTTTATAACCTCAGGGCCTGATTCTAATTTAAAAGTCAGATGGGCACATTAATTCACAGTTATAATAAGCTTACAAATCATTTTAGGTATTACGAAGTATGTTAGTCTTTGGGCGTGTTAGGCGCTGTAAGCATCATTTTGTTTTAAATGATTTAATGTCATGTATGACAATCAAGGTTTGCCATTCTAAATCAATGTTTTTCCATCCTTGGGTCAAATGAGGCATTCTACAGAATTCTTTTGCCATTCGGAAACCCTCTAATTGTTTGGTTAAAACAACAACAACAACAACAACAACTGTATTTCCAGTCGGTACAGAAATCAACAATAACAAATAATAATAAAACAATAGCCCTGCCATCTAAATTATTAAAAAGTGTCTCGAGTTGCACAAGCGATTTCTATTCATCTTCCCAATTGATATTGAATGGAATAATAGAATCGCGACTTAAAAAATGACATACTGCTACAGCAGCGTCCACTGTCGCCATGGTGATGCTGTCGCAAAGACCATTGGGAAATAGCAGCCGCTTAGAAGTAATTCCTGTCAGGTGAAGTAATTACCTGCGCGCGCATGTGCAGTAGAAACTGTGAATATTAATAACTAAAACCAATAGCAGAATGATGGCTGCGACAAGACTTCTAAAATTGGTATTGAATGGTTTTTAATGGCGCTGTCGTGAAGGCAAAATGTGTGCTGAAAAGCATATAACGAGAGCTGAAATTAGAAAATTCTCTGGATTTTAACGTGTTTTTGGTGTTTAATTTTCACGTAAAAAGTTTATGAAAAATTAGAACAAGGATTACATTTATATACTTGATATTCTATTTATATACATGTTCAAAATCATTATCTATGCTCTAAGAAGGTATTGAAGGATTAATGTCGGAGATAGAAACAGCCGTTTGAAATGCCAGGGGCTCGAAGGGGCCTTGTGGCCCCACAAAACACGTTTTTGGAAAACATTATAAGACGGTTTAGTGGACAACGTAAGTAAAAAATTTAAACATGTTTATTCATTTTGTTCTGTTTCAGTTCTCGTAACTACGTTCCAAAAGCGGCTTTTGTTTATTTGCATACATATCTTTTCTTTTATAGCAATAGATTACACATACCTTGAAATTTCATGAATACTAGAATTTTTGCGAGTCAAAAAGTAACAAAGCGACCACGTGAGAGAACAGAGCATGGCCGGGCCCAGACGCAAGTGAAATTCTATTCATTATACACCAAAATAATTAAAACAATCATAGCTTGTAAAAATAGTTCCACTTGAAATATTGCACAGTGCCTCCAGTTTGCTTCTAACAAAATTTCACAATAACAAAATAATAGTAGATCATGTGTTTCCGTCATTTTTTACACAGAGACACGACTCCTTTGACCTCATGTCCCTCTGTTCACTGATCGAGAAGCAACTCTTTCCTTTAAGAGTTGATTCCATTGAGAAGGAAGGCGACAGTGAAACTGGCACAGTGGCAACCTTTAGTTAAACCCTCTCCCTTGTTCTCGAAAACACAAGACATTATGCAGCTTAAATATAGTTTGTTTCGAGATATTATTTCTGGTGTAACAGTCCACTGAGACAGTATTCAAGGGTAAATCTAGAGGTCTCCCAGTCAGAGGGAGAAAGAAGAGACGGATATGTTAGAGGAAAGTAAAGATTTCTTAACAACCCAACCCCGTACCAACTGCAAGCACAGTCGACCTTGTCACCCACCTTATGACAATATTAGTAGATATACCACTATCAAAATTTCATGGCAACTTTGTTTCTATCTTAGACTCGTGGAGTAGGAACTAAAACGTTGTTTTGTAACCATCGGTTCTCATTGTTTCTTCTCATTTATCTTAACACACACACACACACACACACACACACACACACACACACACACACAGAGAGAGAGAGAGAGAGAGAAGAAAAAAGGACATGATCCGCAATGGTTTCTTTTCTTCTTCTCGCAGTTAGTATGATTGCCCTTGACGACACAGAGAAGGGACTTTCCCTGCTGATGCTCGCGGCCGTCGTCTTTTACGGTCCATGGTAGATCCGCCCAGTCTGATCAGAGTCTTCACTGTGCGCTGAGGTCTAACCTAACTTTATGTCGACGGCGAAGACTCTATTCAGACTGGGGGATGCACAGCTGATCTAAGTCTTTGCTGGGCGCACGCCACTTTGTTGATTTTGTCGTGTCACGGCTCAAGTCGATTCGTGCGATGTCCATTGCTTGATGAGTCCTGCCTATCACTTATTTTTTGAAAACTTTTGGGGACTAAGTTGAATATAGAAATACGCATCTGTATCACTAAATTTGGTAACTTAATTGGAGCATTTTTATTGTTTTATTTCTATTCAGCTTTCGTTTTTTCCCCTTCCCTCCAACTTTAACTGTAAATTTTGGTTGGTTGGATGATTTGGGTTTAACGGCCTTTTGAGACAGTATTTCAGTCTATATCGGGCCGTCTACCAGAGAGAGGGAGAAAGAAAAGAGAAATGATAGACGAGAGAAAAACTTCCAAACAACCTCTGCCCGCACAGTGGGACCTTGCCCTACTTTTATCGAAATAAGTAGGACGCCCTGGTACTGGAAGTTATAACCAGCACCATCGCCCGACCACCTTCCCCTTCATTGTAAAGTTTGGATCGAAGTACCTTACACATATCTGTGTAAACATAAATGTTTGAATGTGAAATCATTTTGCAATAGACAGACATTTATTCTCGTAAATGGAAACAGCAACAATGGTTTTGTCATCCCCTTTGTTTAAGAAACAAACGTTTTCACCCTTCCTATTGTGACTACAATGCGTTTTATTTTGTTACATGGCATTAGATATTAATTTAACACAACACTAGCACAAACAATAGGATCGGACGTAAGTTTTCTCAACCTTAAGTGAGTCCTCTCCTTGCGACTGTGTTGGTCACCAAAACACGCGACTCTTTGTAGCTAAAACATCACATTTTATTGAAAACATAAGACCCTGAAATGACTATTTACACCAAAAAGTGTAAGGGTCTATTCTTTTCTTTGTTTTAATCTGCTTTATAAAACCATAGACATATTCAGGAATACATATGTTTAAGACTCAGGGAAGTTGTATCAGCTTTGTCTGTCCGCTAAGTTACTGTTTCCATTTACCCGACCTCAAAACTTCTGTTTACTTCTTTTTGCCGTCTACGGTTATCATTAATAGTTGAAAGACGACCCTCCAAATCCCACTCACATTTTCTATCCCACACAAATCTTACAATCAGAAACTTTTGAACGAAAACTATTATCAGCAATTAACTTTCATCCAAATCCAGCATTTAAATCCAGTTTACAAAATCGTGAAAGAAAAATTGGACAAATACACGGAAGAACAAAAGCAAACAACTCGACATTCAAAATTCTTATCTTTATATCAGATTTGAAAACTTTACTGTGATACAACGAATAAAAATTACAAATGCTGAAAGGAAGAAATATGCACCTATTCAAGGAAAACAAGGCCCAGAGGTTATAAAACTTGAGAACATTCTCAAACTCAAAATAAAGCACACTGATTGGCTGCTTCCGAGCACATGCACTTTATTTTGAATTTGAGATTATCCTCTCGTTTTATAACCTCGGACCCTGGATTCCAGGGCCCTCAGATCATCATTTCCAAGAGACAACCACCCTCTGTATTGTGTATAACTTTAAGTCTAACTTTTGTAGTTGCTGTGACAAAAGTGACACAATTTTATATTCTAAAATTAGAGAGGCAGATAATAAGATTAACACAAATAACGGAATTTGCAAAGACAGACACATTAACAGTATACCCCACGTGTATAATAATGACAACTCATACCCCAACTATTGCTTTGTTTTCATTTATTGTCAAAGAGTGACGTTTCCCATTGTTGATTCTGTTTAAAACTAGAAAGCGCATTCAGATTAAGATATATACAGTTAGCTTTTTGAATTCGCAATGGTCCTTTCTTGTTCTTTGCTTAACTTTAACTTTAATCTGGCTGAAATAACAGCGCATTACAGATACCTCAGAGCAAGTCAATGTCAAAGTCGGAATAAACCTATTTCAGTTCGTTGAAAGAAACAATCATTTCAGAGTTATGGGTTTGTTTGTGAAGAAACATATGTATGCCCCGTAAAGAATTATTTGAATTTCGCATTTACATGTCTTCTTACAATGTTCTAAATTCAAATAAAAATATGAAAAGTTATCTTACATTCCAAAAGTATTAGCTATTATATAAATGTAATGCATGCGTAGTAGCGGTGAGACAGGCATCAGATTCAGTGATGGCCCCGTAATAGTTATTTATTTTAGTTGGTTGCGGCTGGTGCTTTTCTTGTTTGTTCTTTGCCTTCTGGAATTGACCTGGTGGTTTTCTTTTCCTCCTGTATTTCAGTGGTGTTGTTTGGTTTAAACATATTTTATTTCAAATATCATCACAATTACATACATGAACATATATAACATGTAAACATTCAAAGGATCAGAACGAAAGCTAAAGCTTATTGAGTTCTTATCCTCAATATAATCAGTTTGTATTATTCATGGCGGACTATACAACATTTTAAAGATAATTACATTATGTCATGTAGACGTAGCAATGGATATTGTTCAAACATATATAAACATACAGAATTCCAGAGAAAGAGAGTCCTAGAAAGCGATCCCGTGACAATTGTTCCATACAATGTATCTCCTAAGCAAACACATGTCGTGGCTTCACTCGAACCTCCTAAGCTAGTTGGGACTAGTGAGAGCCACAGCATGTGCCCGTCTACAAACAAAAATATCATAGGACCCCAACCAGAACCCACTCATCTATAGATGTGCGTACATTGTTTAACAAAAAAGATAAAAAAAAGAAAAATGATAAATTTAGAACAGTCAAAAGAGGAATTTGGACTTGAGAGAGGGGCGCAGACATCCGGGGACAATACTATTGTTTTATATGACTGAATCATCGCATGCCAATAGTCTTCATTAGTTTTCAAAACCGTTTTGTTCCAAGAAAATTTTTTTGTACAAGTTCGAATATATTAGTATTTGTTTCTTGCGGCAAGGATAGGTCGCCATATAGTAAAAGATTTAGTGAAGGGGTTTGGTATAATGAGATTGCATTCATAAGTACAGTGCGCTGAGCTTGATAATGTCTACAATGGAAAAAGAAATGTTGAGTATTTTCAATGCTACCACAGCTGCATAAAGGCGAGTCAGAAATATTTTTAAGAAAGAGATCTAAATTAAGTGAACTACAATTTGTCCTAAGCCGCGTGTGTAAGATCTGAGCTTTGCGAGTTCCAGTATAGTAATGTTTAGGAACTTTTCTTTTATCTTTCTTCAGATAGTTTTTAAAGGAGTTTACGGAATCAGTTTGTTTTCCCTCATCAGGTAAGCTGTTCCAGGCTCTGATAGTTGATGGCAAAAATGAATAGTAGTACTGGTTGGTTCTTGCTGCTTTGGTTTGAAGGTCATTCGAGTTTCGCAGATTATATCGAGATAAATTACTAACTGGTTGTGGAACTAAAGATGATAAATATTGTGGTGTGAGATTATGTAACATTTTATAAAATAAAGTTAATTTGTGATCTCGTCGTCTATTGTCTAATGACAATCATAGAGAGCATTTAGCGATACAAGTTTAGTCGCCCCTACAGCTATATGGTGTTGTTTGACACCACAGGGATCTCCAGGTATCGCAATACGTTTTTAATGTCAAGTTCTCATCTTTGATTTATCATAGTTTTTACCCGTGAATTTTCCCTGCGATGATTTGTTGATGGGTTAGGAAACCTTCACGCGGACCAAACAGCTTACTAAATGCTTCGAACCTCTGCGAAAGCTAAGGGTGAGAGTTTGGACCTGCGTTGCGTCTCCACACTGTAGAGATCATGGTTTGAAGAAAATGTATGCTGTGAATTTATGTAGAAACATTTGAGATGCGACAAAGACTAGTTTAAGCCCCCCCCCCCCCCCACACACACACACACAAACACACACTCCCTAACAATTTATTTCTTGCCGTTGTTGTTTCTTATTGTTGTTCTTGCGTCTGTTTGTGGTCTGCTGGTATTGGATGGTTGCCTATATGGCTGTCCACTTTGTTTCATGTTATGATTTGTAGTTGGCAAATATATGAATAATACTCCTTTCCCTTTTGTTTGCGGGTTGGATATGGGACCTGGGTTCGAGGTTATAAAACTTGAAAATAATCTCAAACTCAAAATAAAACACACTGATTGGCTGCTTCCGAGCATGTGCTCGGAATCAGCCAATCAGTGTGCTTTATTTTGAATTTGAGAATGTACTCAAGTTTTATAACCTCTGGACCAGATCGTATTAATTTCTGATCATTGCATAGCTGTTCACTTTCTATTTACTTCACATGCGACTCACTGTCCAAAGATTTTTTTTCATTCGTTCAGAGTGTCAGTACGATGTCGTTGATACTTCCAAACATCGCGGAAAAAATTATTATTAATATTTTTGGTCATAAATTGTCAATAAGTTTGCATAAAAGACAAAACTATACCGTGTCTGCTGTCCTGGCAGACTAGAATCAAGTGTGAACTACGGGCTGCAATTTGGTGTATCTGTAGACTTCTCCAACAATTTATTTTTAAACTTATTTCATCCAGATATATGACTGTCGTTTACGGTACGTATAAGGATTTCAGCAACCTGAAAAGGCACCATGAAACATGAAGGAAAGGCGATAAAACTTAAAGAAACAAATTTTCGTTTCGGCAAAACTTATGCGAACATAAAAGGCAAAGTGTCTTTGCTGTGCGGTTATAGGAAAGTCGGGTAAATTCGGACAGCGGGTAAATTCGGACAGTTGACATTATTTTCTTTATATGTCAGTTGTTTGGAATTAAAACAAACTTAACTGGGCAAACAGTGCAAATCCAGATGAGACGGCTCATGATGAGCCGTCTCATCTGGATTTTCACTGTTTGAAAATGGTATGTCCGAATTTGCCCGCTGTCCGATATTACCCGACTCCACTCTACCCCTTTTCTGACTGGAAACCCATTTTGGGACGTATGCAAACAGCGCAGACCGAGTTCAAACTACACAGAACGTTGTTTGCTCACAGAAATTTCTATGCGAAATACAATATGTAAAACCATTCACCAAAACCTCTTCAGCTAGAAATAGACCCAATCAAATAATAAGGCTGGACAAGTCCACTGGTCAAAAACGGCTTAATACAGATTTCTCAAGAAACATAAATTCATGACGCCAACAAAGAAGACTTTGCTAAGACCCGGGGTCGTATTCATAAAACCACTTAAGTGGTTGCTATGCTGTTGCTAAGGCGTAATTTCTATAAAGGAGATTTCCTACAACAATGAAATTTGCTCTGGAGGAACAGTCTTTTTCAGACTGTTCCTCCAGAGCAAATTTCATAGTTGTAGGAAATCTCCTTCAAAGAAATTTAGCCTTAGCAACAGCATAACAACCATTTTTTTATGAATATGGCCCCAGGCCACATGCCGTGAGGTAGATTTTCCGAAACTGCATTTTGATGTGACACTTGGGGATCTTATGTGTTTTTCTTTATCAAAGTGAATACATATTTCAATCTCTCGTGTTCTTTGATGATGCTCTTAAATGAAACTAGATTCCAATGAAACTGATTTTAATTCCACTTATGTTCTTCGATTTCAGGTGTAATAGTTATGAATTAAAACTGAAATAAGAGAAATTGTACAATTAAATGCATCTTTTAATAACGTTAGCGAGTGGCATCAATATAAATCTTTCTAAGTATTTAATACAGTCAATTCCCGATATCTCGAGCACTGATATCTCAAAGTACCCGCTAATATAAAAAAAAGCAGTTGGGACTCATTTTCAAATTTTATTTACATTCAGCTCGTTATCTCAAACTACTGACCAGAAAAATTACTTTGAGATATGGGTAGTTTGGGACAAACTTCGACTTTGAGATATCGATAAATAGAGAATACCATCTTAGTGACTTTTGATATCAAGTTTATCAGGCGAGACCAGAAACAGCGTAGGAATGGCGAGGCTTGCCGAGCCAGTCCGACGTGTTTCTGGTCGAGCCTGATAACTTGATATCAAAAGACACTTACGTGGTTTTCTATTTATCATGCATCATTAGAAGATTTCACGGCGTAAAGAGCGGAAAAAAGTGATAAGCAAACGCAGTTTTGTTCGAACTTGCTCACGTCGCATATGCCTTATGACGTAAGTCGGTGACGTCATTTAACCAATCGAACGCTGATATCACGGCCAACGTCATTGTGTAGCCAATCGTCTTCAGAGATCGCTTCTTAAGGCATGACCTGATAACATTCGCGCAAGCGCAGTTTACAGTGACATGATATCACATCATGTTATCATACCCCTGTTATCAGGTAAATTTTGCAGCAGATGCATGATAATTGTAATTATGAGTTCGCTTTACAGTTACATATAACAAATATATGCATTTTTAAAAATTACGCGAAGGAAAAGCTAATCAAGAATCCCATTTTAAGCCTTAGAAAAAAAACATATACAGTCAAACCTGTCTTAATTTTAGTGCTCCCTTGTGCCAAGTTTGACTATTACAGTGTCTATTGGACTAGTTCCTTCCCTAAAACACTTTTGCCGCTAGAGGGCTTGAAGTTCAAAGACAAGTATTGGGTACGACCATCTTGAGTGGAGTTTTTTTCCTACTCTTAGCTTTGCGCCTGCGTGAAACATTTAGACTGCACCTATGAGAAATGAATAAACGCTGATTTTATTTGTGGAAAAATTATCAGTAATAATATTAGTCACATGTAACTTCAAATTAGTATTCAAATACTACATAAACATTTTGGGCAGTGACTCATCAAGGAGTCAACAAGCTCAAGTGTATATCCCAGCGCTGTGAGCTAAAAACAGGCATGGTACGTCACCAATGGCGTTACACGTGACCTGTCCCTGTATTTTGTCAGGGGCAGGCATCCCAGTCCACAGTTTCTGTATGGCCCTAGACCTCATCAGAATACTGCTAGCATGATAAAGTGTCATCACTGAGGCTATGCTCCATACTAAAGAGGTCTGAAAGCAACTTGGCTTTTTTGCAACGCAAGTGTGAGGTTGCATGTAAAAAAGAGACAACCTAAGCGCTGATCCCCTCCACCCCCCTCCCCCCCCAACCCAACTTGGTGTCCGTGACCAAGATTGTACCGTTCTTTTGTGATGTGAATGTTCTTTCTGTGTCTTGGGTGGGTGACGTTTTCTGTATTCCATTAACCCATTAATGCCCAAGGGACTGTATACTGTATACAAATGTATATTGGATGAGTCCATTTGTCATTCAAGGGGTGTCAGGTTTAGTTGATTATTAGAATTTTTCTTTTATTTTAAAGAGAAATATCCATTTGTGTTATGCAAAAAGTGTAGACCCTGATCAGACGCCGCTTTTTGCGGCGTCTGATCTGGTTCTGCACTGTTTGCCTATGTCCCATTTTTTGGAACGCTATGCATGAATGGGTTAAACAGTTGGCTCTCATTGTCTCAAACACTGATATCTCAAAATGCACTAGACACATGTCCCATTTTTGTTTACATTTCAGTTCCAGTTATCTTAAAGGCCCCATTGCTCTATCAGCATGTAATATTTTATCGTAAGGTATTGCTGCAAACTTCTAACTACAGTCTCGCCGTTGATTATTATCGTGATTGGCCGGTTTGAAAAATTAAAACGTCCTTGAGTTTACCTTAAAATAGAGTTGAACAAATAATTAGGTCATTTTAGTTGGCAACTAATATGACCTAATTTCGATTTCACAAGCTTTATTTCATGGTAAAAGCACAAGGTACAAGAGGTAAAAATACAAGGTACAGGCGTTTAAACAAATGATAAAAATACAATGTACAAAAATGTTAATCAAGGATCCCATTGATTGTGTCGCGGTTGCATTATTTCATTGCTTAACGGGGAACCAGTGACGAAAGGCGTATTTTTATGGAGAGGCTCATCATTTTTCCGAAATACCGTGTTCCTTCTTTTTTGCTAGTTATCTGATACAAAAAAGCACATCGACCGACATATTTTCATTAACTCTGAAGGCTGTGCAGGTTTCATAATGATTTGTATTTTGACGAATTTACCAACTGGTAGGACTATGGAGCCTTTAAACTACTGGTATTTCAAAGTAAATTTTCTTGGACCAAAAAAATTATTATGAGATATTAGAGGATTGAGGTGAGCTTCGTGATATCGACAATTGACTGTAATAGTCATAATTAAAATCTTTAAGAGTTCCCCCAAGAGCAGAGAATACATTCAGAAGAAGGAACATGGGCCAGACTACGTAGTTTCGGCTCATCAGTGACCCGTGAGGAAACCAGAGAAAAGCATACAGTAATTTCTATAATTTTAATTGGGCAGTCGGTTCAAAAACTAATTAGTATCAAAGTGGTCTAAATAGTATAAAAGACGATGATCTAGAATAAGCCGCAAATAAAATATAAGCGGGTGACTGTTTGATAATGCCTTCTAAACACTTTGGGAATGTTACTATCATGAAATCGAGGAAAATAGTTTCACACTCGTAATGACGTATACCAGTTTGTGTGAAATCGTGGTCTGAGTGTTATTTTTTAACTTCCGCAAAGCTTCCTCGTCATTTTTAAAAGAAACAGCCGGGGTGCTACCTATAATGAATACCAATAGGTTTACCTGTCTTTTTTTGCCCACTGAATGAACAGAAGAGTCATGATGTATTATAATCAGACAGCTAAACTATCCGAGGGTGTAAATCAAGTACCCATTGTAGATTCGATCAACATTTATTAATATTCAACTGCATGTAATAAATTCAGTAAATCTACAGCATTCAACTGCATTTGATAAATTCCACAATCAAAACGAATTTCTGCTACCACAGAGAAAACAGAGCCGCATAAGTCAGGCACAACTAGTTGATAGTAGCAAGAAAGATACAAATTAAAGCTGTCTCGCAAGCGCTAGCGAACGCTCAGTGGTGAAGCGCTACCGTTCAGAAAATGAGCACCGACATGATCGAATGCACCGCAGATTTGTTGCGCTGAGGTATCAGCTAGCTAAATAACAATGTTGTAGTTGTTTACATTCGAATTATCCGGCCAACCCAGCAGGCACACAACGTTGAATCAACATCGAGTCAACATTGATTCAACTTCATGACAGATTCAACGTCATGACAGATTTTATAGAAGTCAATGGCTCACTTCTGTATCCCTTTCATCTTACTGTATATTGCTATGTCAGGACAGAATACTGAATAAAATATTGTTCACACTAAAGGTTGATTCGATGTTAACTCAACATTATGTGCCCGGGGGCGGGGGTGGGAGATACGACAAAATTTTAGATGAAAAAAAAAAAGAATAAATAGCACAGCATTTAGCTCAATTCTTTGGGGGAACCCATTTGGCACCTTCTATGACACCATGCGATGCAAGAACTGAAAGTAAGGCACTATATAAATCTGAACATGAGTTCCAAATTGCCATTATTATAGTTATTGTTCTGAATTTGAAAACTACGTAATACCTTGTAGGACCAATCTTTACCCTTTTGAGTCCCTACGTCTTTGTCGAGTGCAGCAGAACCAACATGCTTTTTTCGTGTTTTGTCACACGTACTGAGTTCAATTGCCTTCGATTCTTAAACGCCCTATTTATGATTCTATACAGATAGTTCTGATAATATATGTGCAAAATGTGCAGGTCATGGTCAGACTGCTCTTTAGCAGTCTGGCCATGATCTGCACTGTTTGCTATTTCTCCATCAATAACTGACACATCTCCGGACATTAAATGGATTTCTTCAGATTTTAAGGAAAATTTCAGAGACTGTGGAAAACATCCCAATATTTAGGGTTATTTCAGTGGTGTCAAATAAATGTAAAAGTGTTGTAATTGTCTGGCAGATCGTTACATCAATAACAGATCAATGTGCATTTAGCTGCAGTCTTCAATTGTTGCTTTGAACTCTGATAATATTGCAACTAATATACCACTGATAGAAAGGCAATCTTTTATAGCGATTATTCAATTTCGTTGGTTGCCTTTGCTTTAACGTTCAGCCCTGTTAGATACTGTTTCAGTCTCTATCGAGCCGTCTCCCAAACGAGAGGGAGATAGAGCAGAGAGATATTTTAAGACAACGCGAGAAGAATATTCGAACAGACCCCAGCGCCACGGCTTCTACTGCAAGCACAATATAACCGTTTCTTACTTGAAGCCATTGTCCCAGTGCCGACGATTATTCAACAAAGCAGAATACCAATGTAAGGGTAAACATATTTTCGATTTTCACATACATGTGTAGGTTGGTTTAAGGTTTAACGGCTATTTAAGGAAGTATTTCAGTTTATATCGAGTCGTCTCCCAGGATAGATTTGACAGGCGAGAGAAAAAATATGTAAACAACCCCAACCCGCACCTACTGCAACCTTAGAAGGCCCTTGCCCTACTTTAATCAAAAGTATTACGACTCCCCGGCACTGAAGGTAACCCAGCAACGTCGCCCTACCGACCACCCCCGATTTTCATATACAGTAAAGCTAATGGTTATCAAGATAAAAAGCACAATCGGTAGCGCGTCATCGCAAACCTATTTCAGTACTATTCCTGACTCTGAGCTACATGTATGGCCGCTTATAGTTATTGGCATATGACAAAGCTCTGTATAACTCCAGTACTGTCACAGAATTTATAAATAAATGCAACACGAGAAAACCAACAAAGTGGTTGTGCGCCAAGCGCAGACTCAGATCAGCCTGGGCATTCGCCCGGTCTGATCAGACTCTTTGCTAAGCGCTTTATGGGTAGCTAATGGTCTAAGCTACCTCCATGTGGACAGCGAAGACTCTGATCAGACTGGGCGGATGCCCAGGCTGATCTGAATCTGCGCTGGGCGCACAAGCACTTTGTTGGTTTTCTCGGGTCGCGGCACATTTATAGAATTACACATATATAGTTAGTACAGTCAGGCAACGATACTGACTAATTGATTCTTTAGTAGGCAGTCTTATCTACAACGCTGAAAGTCTTGATTTATAAATCAAAAAGGATTTTTATTTATTTGCTAAAATTATTATTTTTTCATTGCAAACTTGACTCTCAATTGAAATTTTAGAGACGAATTTAACAACCATCTTGGTTGTATGAGCCTTCAGAGCAATTCTGCCATTTTAAAATGGTCATCAACTCTCATATTGCTAAATTGCCGTGCAAAAACTATTCAGAAGGACCGAACGGAGAACACCGCGGAAAATGCTTGCAGTTAGGCATGATCTGCGCAGCAAGAACAGAATATTCAATATTTACATGGCATAGTCTCTACTACAGACGCGTTGTGACCGAATGGGAAGACGGACTCGGTTATAGTACAGAAGGTTGCCGGAGGGTCGCGGGTTCAAACCCGATGTGCGCCATCCAGCGATTTGAAAATCCTCTCTGTCAACCCAGCAGTAAATGTGTACCTATTTGGATTCAGGGAAGGATAATGCAGCGAAAGGAGAGGGATAGTTTCAGCCTTTTTATATGTTGTGCCCAAGATACAATGGGCCTCTAACCTCCCTGTCCCTATGGATACTCGTGTATGGGAAACCTTTACCGTTTAATCTCTGCTATGAATGGACTGTGAAGTCTAATCACTGACCGAGAAAAAATATCTAAAAAAGTCGCATGATAGCATTTATGGAACAGCGATAAATGGTATAACACACCTTTGCTGATGTCGTATTTCTTCATAGGTATAAAAAATCTGAAGTCCTCTGACTACTAGCGGCTAAATCTGATACCTACAATAGTCTTGAATTCTTGAAGTAAATCAATATTATCGACAGCAGAGATCAAATAAGCTTTACCGGTTTCCATGGTAATTGCGAATTTACCTGATATTTTAATATTGATATACAGGATGTAGGCATTTTAGCTTAAGGTCATTTTAATCTTTCGAAGCTATTCTGAGCCATCAGAGATGATGATTATCATTAGTCAAAAACAATGGGGAATTTCTCCGCGAAGAAAACAAGAGAAAAGGGGACTAAATGAATAATAATTATTCAAACATATAAAAACCAAACGAATAAATGAACAATTTAATAAATGCGTCACTTGTCATATTATAGCACCAAATATGTATTATAGGTTTATTCTAGGTTGGTTGGTTGGTTCTTTAGGGTTTAGCGGCTCTTCGAGACAGTATTTCAGTCTATATCGAACCATCTCCCAGAGAGAGGGAGAAAGAAGAGCTAAGATTAGTGAGAGAAAAATAAATTCCAAACAACAACACCCGCACCTACTGCAAAAAACAACAAGCCCTTGCCCTACTACTATCCAAATTAGCAGGACGCTCCGGCACAACCATCGCCCGACCACGACCATCCCCGTTTCATGTGCCATAATGATTGATACAAAAATGGCGCAAGTCGTTCATCGGGGCCGGGCCTGGCTGAAATAACATACAATGATAGTGCTATATAGTCAAGAAGGCATATGAAGTTGAAACAACATCAGCCACTGACGTTGTTTCAACTTCATACGCCTTCTTGACTATAAAAATATAATTTGCCACGGAGAAAAGGGGGTCTGTTTTATAAGGAAAGTATATTAAATTTCTTACAAGAAGATGTATTTGTATCTTAGGTTTTGTTTTTATTCGAAGAGTGGTGGCTGGTTACAAGGTTACTATCAGAAAATGGTTCAGTTGTATTCTGATACGGTAACTTTTAGTTTGGTCTTACTTATTTTACTTCATAACCACCCCTGGTTAACTATGTACATACAGGGGCTGTTACCAAACGAAAAAGAGTCCTAGTCACCGAACGACCTGGTCATCGTGGCTTAACAAATTTTGTTTAGCCACGACGACCAGGTCGTTTGGTAACTAGGACTCTTTTTCGTTTCGTAACAGCTCTTTTGCGTTTCGTAACAGCCTTGAAAACATAGTTAGCCAGGTGTGATAACAGACATCTGCCTTAAAATTTACACCAGAACACAAAATGGCATGGAGTCTTGACCATGTCCTTTGAATTGACTTTCTTAGGAGCAGTCTGAAGCGGCTCTACCTTGTTTGCGGGATGCATTTAGTTAACACGGAGATGAAGCTTGTATCTGTAAACCAGGGGGTGGTAGTCGGGCAATGGTGCTGGTTATATCTTCCAGTGCCGGGGCGTCCTACTTATTTGAATAAAAATAGGACAAGGGCCTAGTTTACTTGCAGTATGTGCGGGCGGGGGTTGTTTGACTATTTTTTTTTTCTCGCGACTATTATTTCTCTTTTCCTTCTCCCTCTCTCTAGGAGACTGTCCGATAGAGACTGAAATACTGTCTCAAAGGGTCGTTAAACTCAAAACAACCAACCAATCAATCAATTCTGTTAACCATAATGCGTCACAGAAAATGATAATGTTTCCTACTTAAACAAGGGTTTCTGTTCACGTACAGAAATGCTCATCAAAAAATAAATGGACCTTTTCCATTTACGAGATGGCTGTTTTTGCCTGTTACTGCTAGATACATGTACCACAAAATTCTAAACAATGGGACACCTATTTACCCTAATTATTTCAAAATGTATCAGTTTGGTCTTGCAGTGCAGAAATGCAGATGGAAAGGCAAACAGTGTAGACCCTGATCAGACTGCTCTGGAGCAGTCTGTTCAGGGTCTGCACTATTTGCTCAAACCTTTCTGTCCCAATACTTGGATTTTTTATGGTATATGTTCAAAGAAGTAGCAATCTGACAACGTCAATGAAACAGTAATATTCAAAGGATGTCTAATTAGTCTCAGAAACTATTTTTGGTCCAGTGTTTGTCTCTCTGGACATTTTCTCCTGTTTGTCTCATTGTCCAGACCTGCTTTTGATCCGGATAATGTTGGAAGTCCACTATAGTTGACAAGCGATGACGCAGAGAAAGTTAATCCTCTTGTCATTCGTTTCAGCTTCTTTGGAAAAAATAAGCGAACGATTCTTCAAACTTCCTTTTAACATAGGAATGTATAAAACGGTAAACACAAATCTGATATTGGGTTACAAAGCGTTAAAAAGACACTCTCACGTACGCTCTCCTCGTAGCTTATGAAATAGAATATGTTAAGTATGAAAATATTCATATACATGCCGTATATCGTGCGCATTTGGTCGCCATTATCCACTCTGTTACGTTTTGTTTCAACTGTTTTTTCATTATAAGTCAGCTGAGTTTTTTCATAAAAAGTGTTTGTATTTTGATTGTCAATCATTGCATGCTTTTAAAGGCCCCATTGCTCTATCAGCATGAAAAATTTTATCATGAGGTATCGCTGCAAGCTTCTCACTGTAGTTTCGTAATTGTAAATGACCGTGATTAGCCAACTTTAAACAAATGAAACATCCTTGAGTATCACATAAAAGGATTTGAAAACTTATTTGGGTCACTTTCGATTTCACAAAATGGTAAAAATACAATGTACAGGTATGGAGTCCCAATCACTATTCCGCCTAAGTTAATATAGCATTGCTAGACGGGAAGCCAGAACAGGAAATTGTATTTTGTGGAGTTATTTGTTATTTTTCAAAAATTGTTTTCTCTACTTTTTGCCAGCTATATGACTCAATATTTGAACACCACTCCTCATTTTATTACCAGACCTGAATGTTGAACCGCTTTTTACAATGATTTGCGTTTAGGCATTTTTACCGCCGATAGGACTATGGAGACTTTAAATATACATGTTCTTTCATAGTTTGTGAAACGTTGTCAATTTAGGTGTATACTTCTTTCTCCTTTGCTTAAGGACGGAATATGGGATTTAATTGTATAAGTTTTTTTTTATCATTGCCTATTGTTTTACTTTCCTTATTAAAGTAGTGGTAAAAGCGTCTAATTTTATAAGTAGCGGTTTAGCCATCACGTTTGTAAACATAACACGAGTTGATGTGCATATAAATCGGCATATAATTGAAAAAGAAAAGGAAAATGACAAATCCCCAAATCCCTCCATAAGTTGTAGTCCCCCCCCCCCATCAAGCAATATAATAGAAAAGCAAGATAAATAGAGATTACTATATGGCAATTTTCATATCATAACTCGTATCAACCCTCGACTCCCATATCAGCCTGAGGGCCGAGGACTTCGGCCCTCAGGCTGATATGGGAGTCGAGGGATGATATGAAAGTCGAGGGTGATACGGCATACGATAATAATTTGAACCGCGACACGAAAAAAACAGCAATGTTGTTGTGAGCCCAGCGCAGACTCAGATCAGCCTGGGCGTCCGCCCAGTCTGATGAGAATCTTTGCAGTGCGCTTAAAGGGTAGCTAAGTGTCTAAGCTAGCTCCATGCGGACAGCGAAGACTCTGATCAGACGTGTCGCGGCTCAATTATTATGATAAACTTTGGAAATCCATTTGCAAAGT
The DNA here is from genome assembly GCA_963989385.1 of Ctena decussata. Classification (NCBI taxonomy): domain Eukaryota; kingdom Metazoa; phylum Mollusca; class Bivalvia; order Lucinida; family Lucinidae; genus Ctena; species Ctena decussata. Next base: position 87,056,756 of record OZ022499.1, on the reverse strand, counting down.
TTGGTTGGTTTGTTGTTTTTGGTTAAACGGCCCTTTGAGACAGTATTTCAGTCTATATCGGGTCGTATGCCAGAGAGAGAGGGAGAAAGACGAGAGAAAAAATGTCAAAACATCCCCCACCCGCATCTACTGCTAGAGCAGTAGATCCTTGCACTACAATCGGTTCCAAATCAGTAGGACTCCCCGGCACTGGAAGTTTAAACAGCACCACCCGACCACCCCCATTTGCAAAAGCTTGAATTATTTAGTTTTCCAGATGTAGTATGGAAATGCACGTTTAGCAAGCGTGTCATTTGAGAAATAGTAGGCCTGTCGAATAGAGCCTTACATGATTGAAGGACTATTTTTTAAACAAAACTTTCAATGGGATATGTTGCTGTTGACGAAGACCGAGTGAACTGATCAATTTTTATGTTATAGATTTCTCAGGATTCGAAAATTGTTTCTTAAAGGGACATGGGAAGACTGATCTGATAGCATCTCCGCTATTGGCTCCTTTTCGTGTAACTTTTCACAAGAATTTTCTCTAATTAACTTTCGAGCTTCATTGATCTAGTTGCTATACGTCTGAACTAATGAGTACAAAAATGCATTATATAAAATATTGACTTTGCCTTATATGGTAGCAGATTATGAGATCTAGTGAGGTACGGAAATTCTTCCCGAGAGTATTTGTTCATGTTAAAAGGCGGTTCTAAATGGTCATCCCGAAATAGGGCTTAAATTACCTTAAGAAAATAACTATGCTGTATTATTTTTCTTGCATTTCTTTCGAGTGACAGTTTTAAAATATTAAAAATCTGAAAGATCTTCAGTTTTGTTACAAATACCACTTTAAGAACTCCTTGACCCACTTTAGGAACTCCTTGACCCACTTTAGGAACTCCTTGACTCAATGCGTATACAACACAGTTCTTGAGTATAGACTGACGAGTCTACATACCCAAAACAAAGACTGGTGGAGGCACATCCGGGTCTCAAACTGCGCTGTTCACGTGTATGTGCTCTAAAAGGGCCTATTTGTCTTTTAGAATGATTCAGAGTGGACTACTCGATTAAACGAGCCATGACCGACCAAAGCCATATTTATCAGTTCTATGAAATGCTTAAGATGTTTGGATATATATTCAGTGAAGATCAATCTGGCCTAAAGGGACTTACCTATCTTCTGCAAAGGTTGGGGGGGGGGGGGGGGGGGGGCTACTCTTAAAGCAAAGAATTTGCTCTCTGTAGAGAGCAAATTCTTTTCTTTAAGAGTAGTCCCCTTGCAGAAGGAATTTATGTTCCAGGGAAGAAAATACTGTTCCGTTTTGTATTCTCTCCTTTGTGGTGGCCAAACCATTACATTGAGATTGTACGTACATCTTAATACCATTACCATGTATGCTGTGCATCTGTGCCTCACTGTTAATTTGTTTTGTTTTTTCTATTTTTGCACGCTCAGTGGACAGAAAAGGTAAACTTCGTCTCATATGTGTACCACTTTCTCTTTCTCAGTTTGTTGAAAAAATATATCTTATAGCTAAACACTCTTTCTTTTCTGAAAGCTGCCCTAGTCTTTCCATCCTTGCCATAGAAGCTGATTATTTTGTATGTTCCCTTCTTATGATAGTTAACAATAATATCTTATTTGGTAAAATGTTTATCATTTTGCTAGTTTTTCTAGCCGTTAAACTTTAATTTAAAGGTGGTGTTCACGCGACACATGTTGCATGACACGTTTGATTTATGACGCAGATGTGTTGTAGGCAACATGTTTAATCGTCTAAACATGCCCTGAATAGTTGCATGCAACGTGTCGCCGTGTAAACCCACTTTTAGTGTTCGCTCTGAGGTGCATGCTGTATACATTACGAGCCTCCAATTAGCAGTGAGGCACGTGCATATAGATAACCGTCTTGTCTCAGATTCTGTTCACTGGAGTTCCATTGTTTTTCCTTTTTCAATATATGGTATACGGGTATAAGTTTAAGAAAAACAACTTATTTGTTTCTGTCTGTCTTGTAAATAGAATTTTTTCATTTATGAGTAAACCGCAGGCCCCGAGGTTATAAAATTTGAGTACATTCTCAAAATCAAAATAAAGCACACTGATCGGCTGCTTCCGAGCACATGCTCGGAAGCAACCAATCAGTGTGCTTTATTTTGAGTTTGAGATTATTCTCAAGTTTTATAACCTCGAACCCAGTTTTGTCAGGTAAGCGAATCCTGGGAAGCAAACAGGGAGTCACGGTCACGAAAATTATTCCTCTTTGGAATATGGTGGAAAACACATAGGTGTGTGCCCATACACTTTTACAAATGGAGCCACCATGGTTAAGCGGCGTTCTGGTAAAAGCTACCTGTGTATATCTAAAGCAACACGTACACCGGTTTACTGTACAACAACTGGCCAAGTATGAACAAGGCATGCGCAGGTGGTTTCCGATTATCCGGTACACCGTTAGGGATGCGCAAGTGGTTTTCGGTTTTTCGGCATATAGGGCATGCGCAAGTGGTTTCCGAATATTCGGTATACCGGAAAATTGGAAACCACTTGCATATTCTTTGTGTCACGACGCGCTTGCATAATAAAAATGTAGTCCTTTTGCCATTCACTAGCGCTTTTGCCTCCTGAACTCATATTAGAAAGACTGTTTCAAAAGTGACAATCGATATGTCTGTCTATCAGAACAAAAGAGTTCCCTATATGTACAAATTGTATTTCCCTCTCTCTGTATATATCTGATAGATACAACAAAGGTCTTTAGAAGCACCTTATATATGTGCTATAAGAATAATAAGTTTCATGTAGTTCTGATTTTTTTTAAAACAAACCTTAGTTACTCTAAATTAGAATACCGTATTTCATTCTATAATTTAAGCGGTAGCAGCGACGTGTATCAACACCTTCATTTATTCGGCTATAAAAAAATTCTTCCTCTCTTTTCTGACCTGAAATATCTAAAACAGTCCTATGACATTTTGCTATTAGATGGGAATTCCATTCCAAAATAATCGCAAAAATCAAGATCCGATATTCGATAGATTTTATTTCAGTTGTTTAAACTTTCATTGGTATAGATTTAAGTAGCAAAATTTACAATTCAAATGATCCAGTGAAACTGGAACAATTGTTTTTTGTAAAGTTAAATTAGCTAAGAGCGATCAACATGCGTCGTGGTCACGTCATTATAATGTTTACCCTGTCATACAGTGGGAACGCGTATCCATGGCGGAGTGATATTTTTATACAGATAGCAACGAAAAAACGTTCGAAATTCCTCAGATTCAGATTCAATCGACGAACGGGTCGCAATTTCAGTGCTGCTTTGTCGGCGAATCAAACTACACACAGCCGAAAATAATACACGGTTTTATTCCTTACATCTTAGTTTAATTTCCTAGTTCTCTGAGATCCGAACTGAACACCGAGATACTCGGCATTCGAGCAGTTGACACGATCGTCGAAAGACGACTTTTTCAGTCAACTTCAAAAGCAATTTTCAAAACAATTCGACTTTCTCCCGCCGGCGGACATATGCCATGAAAAACCATGGTATTCGCCCTTTCCCTGTGACAAAAATCAAGTAATTCGGTGTTTGGGACAATTTTCTTTGCAAAATAATCTTCGGGTACTCTACGCAATTTGTTGTTGTTGTTTTCAACAAAATGGCGGACAACAGTGTTTACATCACTGGCCCGGCTATGCATTTCAACGTTTGCGACAAAATCGAGAGAATCATTATTCCATGTATTGCTAGAATACCAAGCGCGATTAAATTAAATATGTTTATTAAAAATACAATGCATGACAGAAGTCTATCTTTATATTTTATTCACAAATAACCACAATTCCATACCCACCCGCAGAGTTTGTAAACAAGGAAGCTAGCTCAGTAGTGCTGGTTACGTCATAAAATTGTGACGTAAACAGTAAATTGATTGTATTACTGATATTAACTTGTGAGTCGGCTGACAGCCAGTGTGTCAATATTTCAAATGCTATATCGCGCGACCCTGTTTGAAAAATTAAAGCAAGACAAATATCGCTACACCACTAATTACTATTCAATTAAGACAGCACGTGAAATTTCACTTTGGGAGAGAAAACTTAATGGGTCCTACATCTGAAGGATCAAATGGAATGGTTGTGCAGGCCCGTACACATACTTTTGCCAAGGGATTAGGGGCGGAGGGTAAGAAGGTGTGGCTGGAACGAATTTCAGTGTGAGTGGGGAGGTGGCGGGAGGGGAGGGGTGCCCTAGGGTGGTGGGGGTTGGGTGGGTTAAAGGGGGTAAGAAAGTTAAGAAAATCCAGATTTTAAGGACACTTTTAGAGCTTTAGTTTAGGGGTGTTTTCTGGCAGAAAACTGCATGTTTTTTATGTAATTTGCTCGGTTATGGGAGGTGCACCCTCCGCTCTCCGTCGTACAGGCCCGGTGTGCTGGTTGGTGAGAGGAACGGGGAGGCGGAGATTGGGGGGGGGGGGGGGGGGGGGGTAGGGGGAATCGACTCTGTCGCCTGGCAGCTTTGACAAGTCTGCACCTTTTCTCAGGTCAAATATAAAACAAATATCGAAAAGTATGTGTATGTGTGTTTTTGGTGTGATGTCATCAGCGACAACACGCGGAACAGACACGATTACAAAGATCTACAAATTTGTAATTTCCTTATTCTAGAAATCGTATGAAAACTCAACCCATTCTAGAGTCTGAATCTACAAACCAAACATTGTTTGCAACTCTTGTTCGGCTCATACCGACTCCCACAGTCCAAAGAGTCTCGGTAGCGCAGCTGCCAAGTGGAGTCTCGCCGGTAAAATTTACTTGATCAGTCGACTTTCTCTTTAATAAATGTCGACTCAAAATAGGTTAGGCCCTATGGCATTCATGGGGTGATAGGCAATGGACTGACATGGAATACAGAAGTATTAAAGGCCCAGCAGACATTCAATGCTGAATCAATGTTGGGAGTCAGTGTTGAATCAATGTTGAATTATTCATTGAATTGAACTGAAGCCTCAATACTCCATTAACAAATTCGCAAAAGTTTTAGCCTATTCTAGCGTTTTCGTGAGTGCATTTGGGCAGTTCGATACAAAGTAATATAATATAGAGACAAACATTTCAGATCTTGGTCGGACTGATCCCGAAGCAGGATCTACGCTGTTTGTCATTCCATCTGCATCTTTAGACGCATTACTGCAGTGAAAAACCAAACATCAGTTTCAAGACAGTTATGCTTAATTCCAATCTTTAGACTTCGGACTACCCATCCAGGGGTCGCAAGATCGATCCCCCGCTTCTCCGGTCTTTCGTATACTTTAAACCGAGGTCCCGTCTCCATATGACCTCGTTGTTGGTGGGACGTTCAACCCGAGTTCACTCTCTCCAATCTTTAGAGACTTTATGGTACGTCAGCCAGTTCAATATAAGGGAAGTTACTTCTCAAATCACTATTATAATTCTTTCTGCACGAGTTTCTTCCCATGTGTTGCCAAACACGGTCTCCTTTTTTTTTTCCCCTTACTGAAGAGATTGAAAGTGGGGGCTGAAGAGATATACAGCATACTGTATAAGTGAAATTTTCACATATGTAGACTAAATCCTCCGAAGACTTTGAAAATAAGGTCAACGTGATCAAAATCTATTATGCTCTTATGTTTGTCCTAATGATATATCCATGCAAGTTTGGTGAAATTGGTTCAAGAAATATTGTGGGTACAAGAAATTGTCATGCTGACGCAGACCACAGAAGGTCAAGTCTAAGGCCTCTTGTGACCTTGAAAATGGGGTCAAAGTCACCAAAACCTAATCAACTTTTTAGACATCTTTACAAACCAAGGGTACTAAGACCACTATGCAATTCAAGGGTACTAAGACCACTTTGTTCCTTACATACATAAGAAACAAAGTGGCCTTAGTACCCTTGACTTGCAAAGATGCTATTTGACTTGTCCAAACGATATATCCATGGAAGTTTGGTAAAATTTGACCCACTTATTCAAAAATATGGCAGATACTTACTGCCTTGTGCACAGAAACTGACTTCCCTTGGGTAAACCTGTTATAGCAAAATGTTGAGAGTCAGTGTTGAATCAATGTTAAATTATACATTGAATTGAAATGAATTGAATTGAAGCCTCCATATTCCTTCAAGGAAAATTACCGAATTTGATGAAAAAAGTGATTAAAGTGCGATGAAAGTGCGACAGATCCCGAAGCAGGATCTACGCTGTTTGTCATTACAACTGCATCTTTTAGAAGACAACTTGTCCCACTTTCAGAAGACAACTCGCCCCATATTCTCAGACACTCACCTTACTAGAATATCTACGTTCTTGTCCCCGATGCAGAACACAACTCGCCCGCTCCCACCACCCCTGTGCCCCCCCCCCCCAAAAAAAGGAAGAGCTTCGCCGTGACCCTGGTTGTGAATGGGTGGACCTTGGTAAATACATTAAATACCCAAAGCACTTCAACGATAACCTGGTACACCCAGGGGCTGAGCAGCGAGGTTTTGAGGGTTCTGCAGCTGCAGAGTAATTATCAAACTGTGGCTGGGAGGCATGCTAAAATCATGCATTAAAGCTTATTAGTATTTGTTGTCCCCTTTAGGGACCGATCATAAGAATAAGGGCATGGGTTAGCTTGCATTTGCAAACCAGTGCCTGGAGCATGTTACCCTGTTCATCTATGGTACAGATGCAAACATCCCTGTATGCTTTTATTCGCACTTTTGAAAGTTTGATAAATACCAAGAGCCTATCACACAAGTGTGATGTGCTATTTGTAAATACTTATTGATAGAGTCACATTATAAATGAATGCAAGTTAATAAATGGCTAAAAGTTCTTTGCTAAGAAGTTAACAAAGGAGGTATAGGGGGCAACGCCCCCCAGAAGCCAAAGCAATTTCCCAATTTTAATGGCAATTTTAAGATTGGAAAAAATAGAGCAAAACTAGGAATGATGATAAAAGAAATAAAGGGTTGTTCTTTTTTAGGAATTTTGCCTCCTTTTAGAGTGTTTATTTTGCCATAATGGCTTTGTGTCCCACATGCTAGTGACTCTTTTGCACTTCAGTTTTATCTAGTAGAAACATTTACTTCGTAATGCGGCTGATCAATAATACATGTATGTGAATGTTGTATAGGATTTTTTTTTGTAAAATGTATGAACATATGATATGTGTATGGGTGTGTGTGTGGGGGGGGGGGGGGGGGGGGTGCTGCTGGTGTAAAAAATAAATTGTAGATATTAAAACATTACTATAAATATGGGGAGTCTGCGCCCCCAGAAGCCAGTGACATTTTAAAAACTCAATTCAAATGGAATTATCTGCAGACTTTTCTTAAGAAATTTTGGGTGGAGCCAGGTTGTTTTTTTCATTGTTTTTCGATGTCTGATTTTTTTTAAATCCCCTCATGAGCTATTTTTTTTCTTGCATATCCAAAGCCCCCCTCCGCCCCCCCCCCCCCCCCCCCCCCGCCCCAAAATATCAAATGGTCGGTCCCTTAGCGCCTAACGAGACAGGGTTTTGACAGATTTATGAGTAAGAGCAAGCTGTCTCTTGTATTTTTGTGGGATGCCGTCTGAAAGGGTACGTGTGTGTTGGGGGAGGGGGGGGGGGTGGAGGGGCGGGGGGCGTCGTCCGGGACAGAATTCTTTAGAAGGGCGAGTGGTCTCAGAATGTGGGGCGCGTTGTCTTGGGGGAAGTGGTCTGGGGGAGTTGTCTCAGAATGTGGGGCGAGTTGTCACCTGAAGGAGGGGCGACTTGTCTTGGGGCGAGATTTTTGTGGGGCGAGTTGTCTTGGGGCGAGTTGTCCGTAATTCGACTAAAGCATATAGGTTTCACTTGAAATATTTATTATCATTCCGCTTGCTCTTTCTTGTTCCACTATTAAAAAAACAGCCGGTCAATCACTCAATGTTTTTCGTTTGTCTAACTTTGTGGTTTACTTGAGTACCAGTGTGTTTGTTTTGCTTTCTCTTTCTTTCTTTCTTTCTTTCTATCTTTACTGTCTCGGTCAATCATGACCATGATGACAGGTTTCTGGTGTGGCGCATAAGTTGTCACAAAAAAAAAAAAAAATAAATAAATAAAAAAAAAAAAAAAAAGAATTTGTGACAAAGCCACCAGCAGGTTAAAACTATTTACAAGAAGTCCTCAGGGGCAGGCATTCCATGCCTAACCCCTGCCCTACCCTAGGATATTAAATTTGGCCTTAAACCCATCAACTGTCTCCGAAGAGACAGCTTCGGTTGTAAGGCCATTCCAAGTTGCAATTGTCCTGGGGAAAAAGGAATTCTTAAAACCGTCCGTGTAAGCGTTTGGACGGTGGTACTGGAATGGGTGGGACCTAGTTCTCCTGCTCCCTTCACCAACCTCAGATAGGTACTTATTCTTATCTACAATGGCAAGATTATTATGGATTTTGTAGAATAGAGACAGAGAAGCCTGCTGTCGTCTTTCCTGCAGGTCCGGCCATTGGAGTTCTTCTAACATTTCTCCCACATGGCTTTGATTGCGCCAGCGCCTACAGGTCAAACGGGCAGCAGTCCTCTGTACTTTTTCTATTCTCTCGTTCGTTCTCGGCGTGTAGCCTAAATTCAGACGCCCAAAAAATCACAGGCAGGCAGACTTACGCAAAATCTTAATAAATGCACAGTATGCTAAATGATTACAAACTTTACTGTACCATAAATGAAGAAACAGTTGGTCTCCTCAACTGGCTCAAGTCGATCCAACAGAAAAATGTCCGTGTGTTGACAAACGCACGTGCTGTAAAAATGACCAACTTCATTATCGATTTTCAACGTAAATAGACTTTCTCCCGTAGATATACCTCGCTGAAAGACGGTCGAATGTATGAACTACGGTTCAGTTATAATGGCATCTAATTTGGTTTTTGGGACAATTTTCTTTGCAAAATAACTTTGGGGTACTGTCTTAGGGTTTTACTTTTCTGAAAAACGGTTGTCAAATTGTGATCGTTGTTTTGGGTGAGCAAACTGCATTGAGGTACCGATATGCATCTGATTTCAATAATAAAACATAAAATTTCATTGTGATCTGGTCCGCCAGAAAACCACGACTGCATATCTTTTCAAATGAGCATTATTTTGGGGCTGTTTCTGACAAAAATTTCCCGCCATTTTTCTCCGGCGAAAAAAGGGATTACTTTTTTGTGCGTAGACGACCGTTCAGAAAATGAATTACTCAAATGTGATGAGTCTGCGTTCCCACTGATAGATAGTTACGTATTCCGTATACGCGGTAATTTTCGCGGGTTCAAATTTTCGCAGTTAAGGGTCAAAAACACAAACATTAATTTTCGCGATTTTTAATTTTCGCGGTTAGCAGCATGAGTGAAAAGCAAAACTACTTCTTTTTTACTTGAGCCAGTTCGTTCATTAACCTGCGGCAGGGCTGCCGCAGGTTAATGAAAGAACTGGCTCAAGTGAAAAGTATCAGCAATTACCGAAGCAAACAGAACTAAAATATATGATTATTATGTCTACAGAAGATACTTTGTAAGAAACAGGAAATTATTTCGCGATTTAATATTCGCGGTTTCTAAGTGACCGCGAAATACCGCGAAAAATGGAACACCGCGAAAATTACCTTGTATACGGTATCTCAGATCTTATTTAATGTAACAAACTGCAGTTAACCCTATTTATGTCCTTTGAAGCAAGTGGCATCGCCTGATGAAATGGAGCCACTCACACAGACGATTCGAAAATAAGAGCTCACGGTCAGTAAAAGGCCTCATTTGATAAAAAAAAAGGTGACATTTTGATATTTTTATAGACAAAGGACACTGACGCTTAATTGGTCGAGATGATTTTCACATCTAAAGATAAATTCACAGGGTCGCGTGAGGTTCGTTGGCCACTCTGTATTATGTTGTATATCTTCTAATGGTAAAACTTTCAGAAAGGCACCGAATTTTCTGAACAGACAAATAATAATAGAAGAGTATTTAGTCTAGGCATATTTTTTTCGTTCGATTCTCATAACAATATTCCCCAACATGCTCAAGTCAATGCATCCATTGCTCGCACCGCTTCTCCAATTTGTAAAAGACAGTGAGTGTGCTGTCGTTTTAGATTAGCAGTAATATATACAAAGACTTGATGGTGAAATAAGCATCCAGCTGGGTCTGTTGTTTAGCAAAAGGCTCCTGACGATCATGCATGTAAAAAAGCCGAAGCTCAACATTTTTACACGCATCACATTATTTGAAATGCTTAAAGATTTGTTAAATGAGCCACGACACGACAAAACCAACAATGTGGTTGTATGCCCAGCGCAGCCTCAGATCAGCCTGGGCATCCGCCCAGTCTGATCAGAATCTTCGCTGTCCGCATGAAGGTAGCTTAGACCCTTAGCTACCCTTTAAGTGCTTAGTGTAGAGTCTGATCAGACAGGGTGGGTGCCCAGGCTGACCTGTGTCTGCGCTGGGCGCACAACCACACGTTTTCTCGCCAGGTTTTCTCGCGTCGCGGCTCAAATAATGTTTTTGTGATCATCTTTCCATTTCCTTTTGCTGCCTTGTCCGTCCCTGATTCAACTAGAAATGTGTCCATAGAACACGGATGCCCACGCTTAGTGCCTTTAGTAAGATGGCACCTTGATTAAGTTACTGGCACTTGTAGGATAACTAGGTTCATAGAGACAGACTTGTACAATATAAATGGCAAATCAAGAGACACGAAATATTAAAACGACCTATGCAGGACTAAGTTATAGGCCGGGCACAAAAATGTTTTCACTAGAGTATCTAATACTGACCGACATAATTTATTCTGCACTGAAACAAAGGCTTTTATCACCATTATCAGCTAAATTGATTATTTTTTAATGACCTAGATCCCCTTAAGTTGGAGTGGACAGGCGATCAAATTTTACGTCAAATCACCGTCTTAAGATTCCAGAAGTGTTTATCCTTCCACGCACAAGGTTCAAGAGTGTTTGCAATTCTGAAAAGTTTCTAGCAGCTATTGTTTTATGTATGGGTTTAATTAGCCGGCTCTCTTCAGCTACTGCAGATTTATTGCAGTCATTTCATTGCCTAGCTCTCAGACAATATCATACTAACTGGCAAATTACGGAGACATAATTTTTTCTGCTTCTTTGAACTCGATATTAATACCTTTTATGGCAGAAAACAACCACGAAGCAAGTTATGTAATGTAGGACACGTATGTTTTGGATGATTTATTTAACTTTAAACGCCTGAAACATGGAATGCTGTGATTGAATCTTCGTTTACACGGGCAAAGTTTCTGTGACAAAGTAGGTTTGGCATAGAAAACATTGCTCGTGTGAATGGAAAATATGCCACGTTTTCATTGCCAAATTTATATGGTAAAGTTTCTATGACAAACAAAATTTGTCCGTGTAAACAGAAAATTTGCCATAGAATATGTAACAAAGAAACTAGCTATGGAGATGAACACAGAAAACTTTGCTCATAATCAAATCAGTTTGATTTTGAACAAAGTATATTTAACAAAGAAAATGTGGCACAGTTGGCCGTTTACACCAGGAAAGTTTATTTGTCAAGGTAACTTTGAGAATTCTTTGTTCGTGCGAACACGGCAGCAAATATTTCATTGCCAAAGTTTATCTAACAAAGATTCTTTGCCAAAATTTTCTTTAACAAATAATTTGCTCCGTGTAAACGCAAAATCTTTGCCAAACTTTCTTTGTTACACTTTCTGTGACAAAGAAACTTTGGTCGTGTGAACGAGGCTTAAAACCATTATTGAGAAATAGTGTATCGTTTTGTAACAACACCTTAAATCTGGGATCAAACATGACATTTTTGATCCAAGAGAACAATGAGCTTATGGAGGAATGTGTGATGAACACTTCTTACCCTAAATACTATAATAACCTAGTTTATTGAAAGGTCACGTCACTCACAGAAACTTGACAAAAGGAACCTTGATTAGTCTTGTTTTACGCAGAAAACTGGGTTGAGACTTCTACCTAATACTTTAAACCCATGAATGCCTGGTATCCCCCAAAAAGGATCTTAGTATCCAGGTAATGGCCTTCTTATTTTATATGGATAAGGTGTAAGAACTTCTGATAAACAAATACAAACAATCATGACAGCCATTTCTTAAATCTGAGATGGACTGGTCCAAGAGCTCACTAGGCTATATTGGGTTAACCCTAAAAACCTGCGAGTCAAAGGGACGCATTATTTACCCATTGCATTATTTTGGTATGTGATAGTTATAGGCAAATGGTGTATTTTAAAAGTTCAAATCATCTCATTGGACTTACGCAATTCAGATTTAATGGATTTTGGTTTAAACAATATTTTATTTGTATAATATACATATGACAGTGACATTGACAACAGCAAATCATAATTATACAAACTGGGATTCAGAAGAAAGTCGTGAGACTTTTGTAATCTGTATCCCATTGTTGCAAACAAATATTGGCTAGTAATTTGTGATTTGAGATTCATGTTACAATACAACAGTACAATGCAAGTAAAGTAAGTATATGAGGCTGAACATGTGTTGTATGTGCATCCAATATAGATGCCACCCAACTAAGGCTCCACGGGGAATGGAATTTGGTTGCTTCTCGACAGAGAGAGAGAGACTTATGCAAAATAATCATCCATATAATGTACAATCAGTACACAAACAGTATCAGTACAGTCGTCTACCTATTAGAAGGCGGCTGACAAAGCAACTAATTTCACCTATGTACTGGATATTGGTTAATTAACTTGAAATCGTTTTGTGTTTATCAAGTAGTCCTGGACGGCAGTGAAGATATGCTGATTCAGGGTTAACGCAAGTGCTGGGTTACCAAATAATAGTGTATTAAAAGTTGGTTCGCAGTAATGAGAGACGGCATTTAGGAGATCACGTCTTTGATCACCATACCGAGTACAATCAAACAAATAATGGTGTGTGTTTTCTACCTCACCACAAACACACAGTGGGCTGTCCACTAGATTTTTTGAGAACAAGTGCTCATGTAATGAGCTGCAATGGGTTCTCAATCTAGCATGATAAATCTGACCTAGACGGGAGCCAGAGTTGTAATATGCAGGAGGTTTAGTAATATCGACGTTTAATTTGCATCTAAATGTGCCCAAACTGTTCGAATCGCGCACGTCTTGCGGGAGTTCATTCCATTCTCGCGTAACTGATGGAAGGAACGAATTAAAATATAATTGTGTATTTGCATGTATCAGGTGTATATCTGAAGCATTTCGCAAGTGGTATGCTGAAGTGCTTCCAACAGTTGGCGGGACTAATGAGGACAGGTAATCAGGTGACAAATTATTTTGCATTTTGTAAAATAACTGGAGTTTGTGTTTTTTCCTACGCTTAGCTAGAGTTTCCCAACCAGTTTCTGCAATAAGTGAATTAAGTGATACCAGTTTTGTGGCGCCAGTCACAATCCGAGCTGCTTCGTTTTGTATTTTTTCAAGTTCGGACACCTCGTACTGTGTACAGTTGTCCCAGACAACGTCGGCGTACTCCAGCAGAGGTCTAACGAAAGAAAAGTATATTGTTTGTAAGGACAGCCTATCAAGAGTAAATTTTAATTTTCGCATAATATTAATTCGAAACCATGCTTTTTGCTTAACGGAGTCTAGGTGTTCATGCCATGTACAATCACTGGTAAAGGTTAGACCTAAATGTTTATGGTCAGTCACTTCGGTTATTACATTATGGTTCATACTTACAGGTGGATGATATGGTCTATTTTGCTTCCGAGTAAATAAAAGTGATTCTGTCTTAGCTGGGTTAAATGTAACTAACCACTTTGAGGCCCACTGGTGTACTTTTTCAAGGTCTGCATTAAGTTGAATTGCTGCTTCAATAGGGTTATCTACTATTATATAGAGACTAGTGTCGTCCGCAAAAAGCCTTATACTTGAATCGATGTCATCAACAATATCGTTAATGTACACCAAAAATAAGAGTGGGCCAAGTATTGAGCCCTGGGGAACCCCAGCTTTGATGCTTGTCCATCTGGAAGTTGCACCAGGTAGGACAACTCTTTGTTTTCTGTTACTCAGGTAATCTTCAAACCAGTCTATGAGAGAATCAGTGACACCAATTGATTTGAGTTTGAACAAAAGACCTTGGTGCCATACCCTATCAAAAGCCTTACTGACGTCACAGAATATGGCACGAACTTCTTTTCCCTCATCTAGGGCCTTGCAGAAAGTGTTGTAAATGTCGACAAGTTGGTTTACTGTTGAGTCTGCTGGTACAAATCCAGACTGTAAGTTAGTTAACAAAGAGTTAGCTTGAAGAAAATTGAAAACATGTTTATGTATTATCTTTTCTAGTGATTTACCTATGGTACTTAAAAGTGAAATTGGTCTGTAATTAGAAAAGTTCGACGGGTCCTTCTTTTTATGAATAGGTGTTACATTAGCTTGTTTCCATTAAGTTGGGACTTTACCTTGTACCAGGGAGAAGTTAAAAAGGTCGCAAACAGGAAAGGATAGAGCGGTGGCAGCTTCTTTCAGAAGTCTATTATTTATACAGTCAGGGCCTGGCCTGCGGCTTTACCAGTTTTTAATGATTTAAATATTGATTCAACTTCAAAGGGTGTAGTTGACACTGAACTAAGAGTAGAGGCCGGGATAGGAATCACTAAGGGTAGAGAGGCGTTAGTTTCATCTAGTATTGTTTGTTCCGTAAAAAAAGTATTAAATATATTAGCTTTATCATTAGGGTCAGAGTAAATGATATCGTCTTTGTTTAACGGCGGAATGGCTGATGTTTGTCCGGGTTTAATGAAATTTTTTAGAGTTTTCCACCAGTCTTTCGAGTTAATATTATCATTTCTAAGTTTCTGTGCTAATTTGTCAGTTTCAAGTACCTTTGCCTTCCTTATAGCTGCAGTTACTTTATTTCGCGTTTGCTTATAGCTTTCAAAGTCGGTACTAGATTTTGTTCTTTTATATTTATCATAGAGGCGTTTTCTTTTTCTCATAAGTTTCTTTATATTATTGCAAAGCCAGGGTGGATCTGATTGACGGGTTTTAATTAGTTTGTTTGGGATGTGCTTCTTAGCTAATTTAGTTATATGGTTAGTTAAGTCTTGGGCATATTTATCAATATCATTACTCTTAATATCATCCCAGTTTGTTTGCCTAATATCATTAGAAAGAGCTTCGTAGTCCCCCCTATCATAAAGCCAAATATGCCTTTCATATGCGGATGTAACAGTTTTGTTAGTATTGAATACACAGTATATAGGGCAGTGGTATCTTATGTTTTGTTCCAAGAAGGGCTCGCCAACACCGCTTAATAATATAGTATCCTTTTTTGTTGTAAGAAATAAGTCAATAATTGAAGACGAGGATTCTGTATAATGTGTTGGTTCATTTATGAGCTGTTCAAGGTTAAACTGTTGACAAATGTCGTTTACTTTTCTTTTAGAAGTTTGTTTAATCATATCAAGATTGAAATCTCCAGTAATGAGAATATTCTCTATGTCTGTGTCGAAAGCTAGGCCTATGGAATTTTCAATGGACGTCAGGGTAGCAGGAGTTGAATTAGGAGGTCTGTAAAAAGTACCTATAAGAACCTTTCTGTTGCGATTATGAATTTCTAGCCAAATACATTCTACGTCTGCCATTTCAAGGTCATTCCTGCGCCGTGAATATAGTTCCTTCTTAGCAAAAACACAAATACCACCGTAAGCATCCCTTGCTCGGTCCCGACGATACAAGCTATATTCATTTAATACTAATATATCATCACTAGTTTGCTGGTCAAGCCAAGTTTCTGTCAGGCAAATTACGTCGAAGTTAAATAGCTCTGACTCAATGGTTCCAATTTTAGGTAATAGACTTTGCACGTTGTAGTGGATGACTGAAAATTTGTTTCTTATTATATCTTCAAACTGGGTTGAAATGCTTGAAGAGGAAGAGACGCTGTCAGTATCAGGACCAGGATTCAGTTCAACATCTCCTGATTTTAAGAGCAACAGGGACAAAATTATCAAAAATTCGAAAGACGTCAAGTAATCAAGACCCTTAATTTTGTTATGACGACTGTAATGTAGGCCTATCCGCATCCTATAGACTGCTATAGGGTCCATTTATGTAATACAGTCAACCAAAAACCTAAGTAGTTTAAGGGATGCGGGGGGGCTTCAAACTATGCAATTTATAAGCAGTATCAGTTGCATAAGTATACGATACAGAACAAGCAAATTTAAATCCCCGTGGAGCCTCAGACAGGAACACAAATATAAGCACATAAAAAACCACATGCAGGAAAGCACACATCGCAGAAAAAAAAGGGTGAGGGGTGAGGAATAAGATGCAAAATCTATGATCGTCTAGTAGTGACAGTGAAACGGCTGAGTCACAAATGAGCGGCGACCTCAGAAGAAACAAAACAAGGGCTGCTAGCCCTCACAGAGACCGTCCTGCTCTGGCGGTTCCAATGAGGGGCCACAACACATCATTCCACAGACATCTAACCAAAACCAACCTAAAAATAATTAGAACACCGCCCCATTCCAAACTCAGCCTAACACTACACGCCAATGTCTATCTCTGGCCATTGTTGCTGCCTCAATCCTCGCAACAATGTTACAAGAATTGACACAACAACAACAGCCAAAGACAGACATTTGTATCTTTAGCCATCAGACTTTTAAGTATTTATACGTGCTCACAGCTGGATTTTCATAATAGGTAAGCGGAACTTGAAAGAGTTCACGGATGTGCTGGCACCAAGCTGCAAACACATTTGCTAGCAGCTTGGTACCAGTACACCAGTTGACCGCTGACGCTCGCCAGATGTCACGGAGTTAAAAAGAAAAAAATCAACAATGATTCGACGTTATGACATATTCATGATCATCTGGTGACCGGCGCCGCGCGCCCATTGACTATATTACACGGTAAGAACAAACGAATCGCCTCGGGAGAAAACAAACCATTAGACTGAGGCATCCGTTCTGTATGAACGCTTGCACAGCCCCTCTAACGTCAACAGTGCTCTAAAAGACTACATCATGAAAACATGTATAGTTATCTCCCGATGCGATACGTCCTGTGAAAACTGACGAGACTGTTGGCAAATAAAAAAGAAAAGAAAAATAGTATACTTACAGTGTAGGGTAGAAAACTATATCCCACTGGGCAAACAATATTGAACGAGCACAGAATCAACGTCTATTCAACGCTATTACGTTGAAACAACGTTGATTCAGTGCCAATTCAACCTTAGTGTCTGCCGAAGAAACTAATAAAAAATTTATGTACAGGGGCGTAACAAGGGGCAATTTCATAATACGCACAACCATGTTTTATTCTCTACTTCTTGAAGGGGAAGTAGTATTTCAGCCACTTTGGTAATTGGTATTGAAATCTTGTCTAATTTATAAATATTCAGCTTGCAAATATGCAGGTGCGTTTTGAAATTTTGTCAATTTTGACAAAATTTCAATACGCACTTGCGTATTTGCCGTATAGTAGCTACGCCCTTGATGTATACGTATATTTGAGCGATTAGAGAGCCAAGCCCTTTCTCACATTAGTCCACAGAGCCTCAGAGTATAGTATAACACCATAGTATAAACAGAGCAGATCCAGATCAGACGGCTCCTAGTGGAGCAGTCCAATCATGATCTTCACAGTTTGTCATTCCATCGTTAGTTGAACTTATTTTATGTGTCCCAATCTTTGGAATTTTTACGGTAAATACCGTCGCATAGCACCTGACCTACACATACATAAAGATCTATGAAGGCAGAGAAAAAAAAATGTGCCTATGTCAATGCCATGAACGCACCAAGTCCAAACAGAAACGGACATACTAAGTCGTGGTAATATCATATTACTCTTGTCTAATTCATAAATAGTCAGCTTGCAAATATGCAGGTGCGTTTTGAAATTTTGTCAATTTTGACAAAATTTCAATACGCACTTGCGTATTTGCCGTATAGGTAGCTACGCCCTTGATGTATACGTATATTTGAGCGATTAGAGAGCCAAGCCCTTTCTCACATTAGTCCACAGAGCCTCAGAGTATAGTATAACACCATCCAAGATGACATACATAGGGCTACAAAATACATGTTTAACATACCTTCGAGGTATAAGTGGACTAGTACAACTAAGGCGACTAAGACTAAAGACTAAACGCTATGCCAAAAACTAACGATGGCGGATTGTCTGACAAGTTTGCGAAAACGAAATTCCCGACTTCAGAAACCTTTGGTGGCATATATAAGGTCTCTAAGTTCGTGAACAAAGTTTTCCAGTTTCTTTCTTGAATAGTAATCAAATAATAAATCACAATCCCTTCTTTTCAAATAAAGCAAAAAAGGAAAACGAGCTAGATCCGCCACGCTTTGTTATTTATTTAACCGTGTCCAATCACGTGTTTTTCACCGTTGTGCATAGTTGTACATCTTTACTAAAATGAGTTGTTGTTATTCATTTGTGTGATTGACATTTGGGTTGAAAATGGCTGAACAAGCCAGTGGAACAAGCATGAGTAGGATGAAAATTCGAGTGGAAAAGTCCTCCGAGGGCGAGAAAGCCTTGGAGTGTTTTCTACCTCTAGTGGGTTGACTGGGCGTTCGGGTCGGGTCGGGCGATGGTGATGGGTAGCTTTCAGTACTGGTGCGTCCTACTTATTTGGATTATTTTGGGGCAAGGACCGGCAGTGCTTGCTATCTTGCAGTAGATACGGGAAGGGTTGTTTGGACGTTTTTTTTTCATCTGTCCTTTCTCCTTTCTCGCCTACTCTCTGGGAGACGGCTCGATATAGACTGAAATACTATCTCAAAGGGCCGTGAAAACCTAAACGACCAAACACCTAATTACCTCCCGCTGTCATTGTCGTAAACAAAGAAATATTTTTTTTTAAATCCTACAACTACATATAGTACCCTGGTGCAATGGTATGAGAGTCGAACCTGTATATGGGCTCCGGCTGAAAGCAAATATTTTCAAACATCTTAACGCGTTACAGCTCTTTATTTTCCTTCTTTCTCCTCCCCCCCCCCCCCCCCCCCCACCCCCACCCCCTCCCCCCCCCCAAAAAAAAAAATAAAGAAAAAAAAAAGGGAAACGAAATTATCAATGGAATGGTTTCATTAGTTTTCATCACCTCCAGAGCCTTCAATTTTTCTCATTGTTTTGCAAAATTTCGTAGCATGCGGGGCAAATCGGATATTTTGCCAATTCTAGTAAGCTCCTACCAGTGTAGAGCCTATAAAAATATACTGCGATAGTGACCTAGCATGCATACACATTTTTCCCCAATGCCTCCAAAAACGGGTCCTTCCCAGCGGCTCCGCGGAACGAATCCATAATAGAACCGTCTGGGTGCCCGAGTCCGTCTGTCATCTGTGTCAAATTCAAAGATAGTGTGCACGTTGTTCCTGGGATCGGTATCCGACCTAGCCGCCCCAAAACGTGCCTGAATACGATCGATTGATTGGGGCCTCGGTTTAAATTATTATCTGGAATAGAAGAAGAGTGAAACGTCGAAATTTATGACAAGAACGCTCATACGAACGGCTAAGCAATGCTTTGTGTAAAGCGCTCAATAGACTTACAAGACCAGCACCACTGTCCGAGGTATAGGTCCAAATGCAACATAATTGCATGTAAAACACTTCGAAGAAAGCTTCAGAATAGAATAGAATGACGACATTAGGAAAATAAGTTGCAGAGTTCTAGATGCGAGTGGGCAATGTGTGACAATTTTTGTCAGATCTGCTAATAAACCCCTCATCCAAACCGCCTCAACGAAGCTGGATGAGGGACCACAAGCCTGTCAGTTCATCTGCCGTCACACTGTGTCTGGGCAGGCTTAGACATACTTTAGCGGTTAACCTGGTTACCAATACTGAGTGCTGAGAGGTCAAGTTTCAACATTGAGAATTGACGCGTGGGGTCATGTTTTCACGGGGTCAAAATTTAATGTTATCCGGCCCAAGAACCTCGGGGCGAATACCCCATCATTTAAAGTTTACATTGTAGTATACAAATCAGTTTTCCCGATTCAATATGATTTATATTTGATGTGACGCAAAGGATGTAAATTTTTATCAGGTTTGGCAACGTCGAAATCTATAGTCACATTGGACGCTTCAATGGATATATATATAGCCGTTCACTATTCTAAACAGTGAGTTTAGTCTTTAGTCAATAGCCGATAGCAGCATTAGTTGTACTAGTCCAGTACCAAACCAAACACATGCAAAATAAACAGCCCTCCGCCTAAATATAGCATAGCATCAGCTGAACTTGTAAAGATCTACGCTGGAAAATACACAAGGTGGGAACCGCTGTCTAAAAGCCAGTAAAATCCAATATATTGGGACACAAGTAAGTCTGAGCAAACAGAGCAGATCCAGATCAGACGGCTCCTAGTGGAGCAGTCCAATCATGATCTTCACAGTTTGTCATTCCATCGTTAGTTGTACTTATTTTATGTGGCCCTATCTTTGGAATTTTTACGGTAAATACCGTCGCATAGCACCTGACCTACACATACATAAAGATCTATGAAGGCAGAGAAAAAAAAAGTAATGTGCCTATGTCAATGCCGTGAACGCACCAAGTCCAAACAGAAACGGACATACTAAGTCATGGTAATATCATATTACTCTGGTACAGAATAAAATACCATATTTAGTTCAATGAGGCTAAACATTTTCTCGCTCCAATAGCCAAAAGCCTATAAACATGGAGCTAGCGCAGCATTTGCTATGTACCAACCAATTAGTATGTTTCCATGACAGCACCATCACGCAGAGCTTCTCAGCACCGCAACACAACGCCGAATCACATTCAATCAACGGTGTTTCAACGTCGTAACGTTGAATGAACGTGGATCAAAAGTCGATTCGGCGCTGAGCGGATGCTGGGAAACAGGTAGCATACTGTACGGGAAATCAAGTTGACCAGACCCTTTCAAAACTAAATCATAACTTCTTGTTGTTTTCATTCCAAAATGGCATCACACTATACCCAAGTGCAGTATGACAATTGTCAATAGTGGTTGGCCTTATAGGGCTACAAAAGTACTGCAGTCTACAGTGCACTCTACAAGTAGCCACGTCTCCAAAATAGTGCCACACCGAGCTATTCATATCATCGCATCTAGCCACACAAAATGATACAAGACTTTTTTAAAAATGGTTTAACATATATGACTATTGGTACATTTAACGAAATTTCAGTCAAACATTTCGGTATCACCATTAATGCGTCAAGAAGCAAACATAGCGTCAAACAACCCTGGATAACCGCATCTAGCCCAAGGTCATTGATATCTTGCGGAAAGGAAGAGGAAAAGTGCTCGCGAAACAATTCAAGTATTTGAGATACTTCACACACACAACAACATTGATTCAACGTAACAACATTGCAGCAATGTCGATTTAACGCTGATTCAAGCGTGCATCGATTGGGCATGTTAAAACAAAGAAAGTAACTAAAAATTAATATAAATGCGACTTGTTCCCCTTATTCAAGTTCATGGGTGTTCCGCAAGACACCAATAGCCTAGAAGTCGAAATTACGTCAATCAAGTGTATAATCTGCCATTAAAAACGGCCAGAGGTACCGCACAGATACAGTGACATACTCAAACCTACACTAGACGTACTAAGCCAGCTACGTTACACTGGGCACACGAGGCCAAATCAACGTTGATTCAACGTTGTGACGTTGATTCAACGTTGATTTGGTGCCGTTTCAACACCGTGAGCCAACTGGGGTAGGCTTTGTATCAGTTGGATATAATTTCAGTTCTTTTTTGTCTATCTGAAACGACAAAGAATAGCTTTTGGATGACAGGGGTATGAAACATTTTTACTACAAAACGTGTTTCAGTAACGGTTTCATCATTTTAGATGCCACCTGTTTTCTTAACTCTAACGGATTATGATATCTCTTATAACAAGCTCCTGTTAGACTGGTCCGGGTCTACATTTCTTACTGATTCACAGCTGTCCGAGCACAGGGGGAAAACACGGTGCATACCATTTACTAAGAGTTACTCATGCGCGATACATTGAGGATTAGTGTAATATGGGAAGGCTCAACAATTGTAAAACAAATTTGGGGATAAATCGATGGCCCCGTCCACACAAGACACAGTCCCTGCGGACCAACAGGAATCGCTTGGCCAAGGTGACTCCTAGGAGACCGCAGACAATGTCCAGCGAGAAAAGAAAGGGGCCAGAGATTCATCCGCAAACTCCTATTCTGACCATCAGTCACTTGTATTGACTATATTGTAAACTCAGTTTAGACCGATAAATGTAAACATTCAAAAAATCAGCACAGGTAAACACAGGTAAGTATAAGAGCTCAAGAATAACAAGAAACATCTTTAAAAAAGATAATTGTCGAAGATGAAATTCGTTTTTTGAAGAACAACTTTTTAGTCATGTCAGGACGGATCCACCGCTTCCTGGGTATTATCAGTACTTTTGTAAAGTAAATCTGTCTTGTTCAAGGACAAAACATGAATTTCCGAGTGAGGATTATCGTGATCAGCCTTGGTCGAGTTCGATTACAACTATTGTCTGGCGATAGTATGTCATGGTAGAAGCGGGTCAACTCGGCCTACTTTCTG
This sequence comes from Ctena decussata, assembly GCA_963989385.1. Classification (NCBI taxonomy): domain Eukaryota; kingdom Metazoa; phylum Mollusca; class Bivalvia; order Lucinida; family Lucinidae; genus Ctena; species Ctena decussata. The sequence continues at coordinate 87,034,142 of OZ022499.1, read as the reverse complement.
TAAGCCTGGGGTCTTCACGGCTCCTGGGTCAACTCGGCCGCCATTCAACTCGTCCGGGTCAATTCGGCCTGCTGTCATTTGCATCCTCGCCCCAACCTACGAAGATGGGCTGCGCCAGGAATGAACGGAAACACAATAAACGAATAGAGTTTGTTGGGTTGTTGATTTAATAAGAAGTCCTTCAAAATTGTGGACAAAACATGAATTAATATAAAGGGCAACCCAATAATCCCTCAACGGATAACTGCAACTGCAGCTAGACTATGGTAACGGGACGTTCCTGGCCTACAATAATACAATGGCGCTGGGATAGCCGGACCAAGGTGCAGGGCAATTATATTTTAATTGTTTCCATAGTGCCGGAGTTTTAAGATTGGGGTCCTTTACCCTGTGAGATTTTCTGTAGTATAGGGTCGAAATAAGAGCAAGGTTGTTACCATCAGCTAATCATCACAGGTCTCTGAAATGTAAAAATTCCGTTTCTGTAGGTGGGGGTTGTGGATACAAATGACTGGCGCATAGATATATAACCACGCGGCACCATGGCCAAAACTGATGTTTTCCTTACTCATTTTCATACAACTTCGATATCCTAGTTTATTTGCCACAAGTAAGATTTAATGGCATGACTGAACTGCAAAAATACCGATACCTCACCAGGAGCTAGCTGTAACCGGGGGAACAATTATTAAAAGTCTATTTCTTAGCTTTTTCTGCCTCATATTTTCATGATTTTCCCTTACTTCGTTTGGCCCAATTGCTAAGGGAGTGAATTCGTGGGTTTGTGAGTGAGTGAGCGTGTGCAATTGAGCGAATGAGTATCAAGATAAGCCTGCATCGAAATAATTCCTTATCTAGAAAATCTTATCGCCGATGCAATGAATTGGTTTCAAAACTCAATGTCAGGTTAAAACCACTTTCACATGAAGGTATATCGGAACCAGAATTTTATGATGACTTAGTATACAAATTCAAAAAGATAGGGGGTATGTCTGATTTTTTGTTCAGCTTCGAAAAAGTAGTTTTTTGTTCTCATTGTATTTTGTTCAGTGCTAGCACTAACCATCAAAATCAGGAAGTCATATGACTTCCAAGGTTTGTCATTTGGAAGTCATGCTGAAGGATAGACTTGGTTTCTTCTAGAATGTCCATATTTATATTGCTTTCTCCTTCATTAATGGGTGAAATACCATTATTACAACAAATTCAACTCATTATTTAAGTCAATATTCACTTTATAAATGGTAGGTTATGATAAAAATTGGAAGTCACTGACCCCCTGGCATTCAGTTTTAGAAGTCACAGACCCCCAGACTTCCACTAGTGGAAGCACTGTTTGTTTCTTTGTAATTTTAGTTAGAAATACATCAGTTGTTAAAGAAGACTGATTTCTGGCGCGGCAGATCGGAAGCGCGGTGCGGTTATGGCTTTAATACTAGACCTTTAAATACACGATTGGAAAACTCGAATGCGCCTGATCTACGGCTGCTCAAACGGGTCATGAAATTTGCAAATACACTTTTCGTCATTCGTTATTATTGAATAAAACAGGTCTATCCGCAAATAACGGCGATTAAATTAAAAAGGAAACGAAGCCAAAATAAAGTTTATATTCATAAAACGTCATTTTAAAACTGTTTCTTTTCACAAATGGTAGATTGTGTTTATTATCCCCCATACAATAAAAACCCGGATGCAGGTCATGCATGCTCTGATATGTCTACGACAAATAATAATTCGGTCATAACCATCGAAGGCTCAGCGAGACGTCAGTATCAAAAGCCGTGGGCGGTGGAGATTGTTCATAAGCTATTTTCCTAGAACAGAACAGGAATGCTTGAGACCTAACTAACTGAGTGACATCACAATACGCGACCAGCATCGGTACTACGTCATGTCAACGACAGTGCGATGTCATAACAGCATGACGCCGCAATGAGGTTGACCAGACGTTCACCGATGCTACCAGTCTCTGACTAGTTGTTCAATGATTTTAGACACGGGCTTCGTTGCCACCAGTTCTGTGAAGGGAAGCCCAGTGCACACCGAGATCATCGACACATGAAACACGGATTCTTTGGTCTCTTAGGCTCTCAATGTAAACGTTTCCGTCGTATACCCATGTATTTTTTATACCTTTCGCCTTCTTTAATCGTCTGCACTCATACGCCAAGGATTTCCGCGCTTTGGTAAGATCCTCATTAATAAATATGTTTGCATTTTCATTACGCAAAACAGCTCTACCTTTGAGAAATTTCAGTCTAGCACTGTAGTTAGTAAATTTCACGATTATTTCTCTCCCTCTACCTCTGATATCGGCATTAGCACTATCGGCGCCCTCGTTACCCCTCGGCTTTCCTACTCTGTGGGTCCTGTCAATGTCAGTGGGACCAATACCTGCACCGATACGATTAGCCAGATTCAGCACTACCTGTGACACGTCCTCACCTCTGCTTTCTTTTATGCCGGAGATGCGCAGACAGGTGCGCCTCGAGTATTGCTCCAAGTCGTCGTTCTTTGTAATTAAAGTTTTAATATCATCTTTCAAACTCACTAGCTCCTCTTTTATTGGTGCTAATGCGAGCGACACACGCGCCTCTACAAGTTTTTCAACCTCCTCTTGTAACAACAGTTTTAGTTGACTGGCTATCCTGAGCACATCGCCATCAGAAAGACCCGAGGAAGCAGGCATGTTATGCATATGAGAATACTGGTTCGCCTGCACCATCTGTGGCTGCATCTGCGAAGAAGTTTGTATAGGACTAGCAAAGTGAAGCATCTGCTGAGGATGAAATTGCATTGGTGTACCAGGTTGCACCATGTTCTGGTCTATCACAGGTTGACCGTTCATAAAACGTAATGGCGTGCTGTCAAACAACTGTGGATGACTGACAGGTCCATTCACTGAAGAGACACCCTCCGTACTATTAGGCTGTACATTTTGACTAGCGAGATTTAAGGAGGCAGAGTCATTGGTTAAGTCGCTTTGCGACTGCATTTCTTCGACATCCCCCATAACGAGGGCTGCAGTTTCTGAAACAATCTGGGGTTCTACTTTATCTTTATCTTTATCTTTACCAACTGAAGATTGGCGATGTTTCTTCGGCGAAGAAGTATTCTGTGGTGACGATTTATTCCTGTTACGTTTACTCCTACGATATTTCATTACAGAAACCAGAAACGTAAAAGTTCATAAGCTGGTCAAACTTTAGAGTCTTTACGGTAGTGTGTTGGCCTATTGTCATGAGCCTCCCGCTCATTCAAAATTTGAACTGGCTTCAAAAGTCAGAATTTTATCAAATATGATGTCGTGGAGATGATAGCTAAGTGGCGGAGATTACAACAGTCACTTACATTATAAATTTATTCCTCATAAATCCCCCAAAACCAGGAATAATTCACATTTTATCGACACTGAAAAAGTTTGTGTACATTCAAATCTCAATCACGTGACCAAAATGGATTTTGCATACCGGAACCACACGCATATTTGACTGCCACATGTCTCTAAGTGTGTCTCTAAGTCCGTTCTGGTTAAATATGTGCTTTTTCAAAGTGCTAATAGTTCTTACACGATAGCAGACTACTTAAGGAGGGCATTATCACACAGAGCCCAGCCTTGCCTCGAGCTATTTGGGTACATCTGTAGGTATTGCAGCCATTTTTACGGCGGGAAACAATTCTTGGTTCGCATCTCTGGACGTCAAAGCCTTTCCAATATGGTGTCAACTACATGTATTAGAGGAAAAAATATGCTTTTAGAGGATCAAATTCTTTCCTTTAAGAGTTGACTTCCATGGAGAAAAGATGCACAAATGCAAATTTTCTGAGTTGCTTCCCCTGAAATGAACACATTCACCTTAACTAACAGTGTTTCATCTGACTGAAAGGAAACAGGAAGTCATACAAGTTGTTTCCCTTTTTTTAAAAATAAAAATAAGCAGATTTTATGGAGGTGTACACATACACCTTAATTTACTAGCTCTCTATAGTTACAGGAACTTCATTAGTAGTGTATGATTGCACAGCTCTCAATTCAAACAATGGACACTTGTAATCATAAAAGAGTACATTTCACGAATACATTATTAATACTATTTATGGCTGCAAATGTTCATAAATAACAACTGGAATAATATAGTATTATTTGTTTTGGTCTGTGGATAACAGCAGAGCTTGAAAAACAGACAGAGAATTACAAGAATTACAATTCACGGAAATATGCGAAAGTGCATCAGCACTAAATGAGCCACATCATGTGATTTCCCACAATGTGGCATTTGTGACAAGCATAGGCTCTAATCAGACTGCACTTATGTGCAGTCTGATCAGAGTCTTCGCTTGTCACATCAGCCAGCTATGAAAGTGACCCAAGCCATAGAGCCAACAGTGAGGTCTCCAATTACACTGTATAATTGAGGATGATGATCTGAATAGCTCATCACAAAATTCCCACCTTGTTGGAAGTCACTTGATGCGCCTCAAATATTTGAGAAAGACCATGAGAAATAATTCCATGGGCTGTAAGAAAGCGGTAAAAACACAGTAAAGCGCGAATGTCACATTATGAAATCCCCCCCACCCCCACCCCCCCCCCCCGTACAATGCATTTTGCTATACACCTTGCTTTCTGTCATGTAGCTAAGAGAAAGCACTTTTGTGATGGATGACAGAGCCCTTCTAAAATGGAATATGCAACAAAGCTCCTAGAGGTGTAAATTCTTTCCTTTATTGGTTGATCCCATTTCGAATGGACCTAAATATGAAATTCTGAATCTAAAATTACTTATTGTCAAAGGTCCGAATTTGTATGTAGAAATACAATCAGCACAATACTATTTGTGTCGGTTTTTATTTCTACACTGTCTTGTCATACCCGGTGGAAAAGTTTCAGTTGTAAGCGGTGTTTTGTTAAGCATTCCCTTTTCTTTCCAGTCCCTTCATAACAATACCTATAATAACATCTACCGTTGCATGGCATGTCGCTATAGTAAAATGCTTGTTCACTGCATGACTCAGTGCACTCGTACAGATAAGGTCTACACTTTTCTATATAGACATATGCTTTTTATTAAATATAATTGTATATATTTAATACCAGAGCTATCCCCCACACTGGCCACCAAATTGTCACCGACTGGGTTCGATCCGTCGGACTGAACACACTATTAACTAGATATATGTACAAAATGATGATTTATTCCAAAACTGCAACGAGATCAGCAGTGGTACATCTGCGTACAACTGAAACATTTTCATCGAGTATAACAAGACGGTGTAGAAATAAAGTATTGTGCTGATTGTATTTCTACATACATATTCGGACCTATGACACATATAATTTCAAATGTATTTTTATCATGTCTATAACTGCATATTTGTACAACCCAAGATAACTGACTCGAGTCAGACATGCTGAGTGTTATGGTGTCGACACTTAAGTTGTTTCTCCTAAAAAAGGGGGAGAGGGGGGTGGGGGCAGGCTATGACAATCTTGATTAGAATTCATGCCTTCCAATTTCAGTAATATTCTAAGAAAGGTGCGTCTCTCAGACTTGAGACAAAATCTTGTTTAGTTTACACCTGATAACCAGGTCAAAACAGGTGGAAATCAATGCGCGTCTAACGAGGAAGCAATAAAATGTCTGTGAAATATTTCATTGACAGAAAATATGTGCGTCTCGTCATGTGATAATGTTCTTGGAAAATACCGGAAATACCATTATCACTATCCAACTGACAATGTCATCTTTTTTACGATTTGATTTGGTTATGATATATTCATGAGATATTTCTCAATAACATATACATTTGCTTCTACGGTTAGATTTGGTATGATCAAGTCATCAGAAATTTCTTAATTCCATATACATATAGGAGTCAAAGGATTGGACTTAGCCTACGGCCTATCCTTTGACTATGTATATATTCAATTTTGGTTATGAGGTAAAGGATAATAGATTTTTCACTGTAGCTTCGAATTTCATTTCACCAAATGAACACCAAAAGCACTTTTTGCACAAATGGTGGAGCCAGGAGTGAAAACAAACGAGTAAATAAATCAGATTGGGTATATGGTAGTTGAGTACCAAAGTATATGACAGTTGGATTGTATGGCATTATCGACTTCGTTGGAAATGACAACGTTATGGATCCATAAACGGCAAATACTCTAATGAAACATTCCTTTATCTCTTATTGGCAGAAGATTTATCTAATCAATTATATCGTTAGAATCTGCTTTATACTGTCATCTCTACCTTTATTGCGCTCTAAATAGCTAGTTTCGAATCCAAAACCATGTTTGTTTCAGTGGTATTGAATCCCGATCATCTGCTATTTCCTGCCTTGCCTGAAATACCGTTATTATTCATAATATTCAACCACATCAGTCAGTAACAGTCATTATCATAAATTTTGAAGAAACTTGCTTTTTTCCGTATGTGACAATCTTGCTGACGTAAATGGAGCGGTCTAATCTGGGTTTGAAACATTTGCTCAGAAAGATATGTTTCAATACTTATGTGGATAACATATGTTTTTTATTTTATGACAGTGCTTTCAATTCAGTTTTAATTTAGCGGACAGACTTTTCTAAATCAGCTGATCACGATGATCTATCATTAGTAAAGTTATATAAATTCGGACAGCAGGTAAATTCGGAAAGGCACATGGCTTCCTTTATATGTCAGTTGTTTGGAATTAATACAAAACTAACTGAGCAAACAGTGAAAATCCAGATGAGACGGCTCATCATGAGCCGTCTCATCTGGATTTTCACTGTATGCAATGGTATGTCCGAATTCATCCGCTGTCCGAAGTTTCCTGGCTGGACCCGAGATATCTGCTCACCTCAGTGGAAGCCATAGGTATCGACGTTTCAAATAATGAAAGAAAAGAAAAAAAACAGACAGAAACCACTACTAAAATAACAAGGCATCGCAGGCGATACAAATCCCCTCGCACAAGACCATAGTGACCTTGACTTTGAGCCCAGCACCCTGAAAGTCGACCTTGCTCGAGATATTGTCATACCCTACATTTGTGTAAAGTTATTTCAAAAGCCATTGAGAAATGTAGGCGCTAGAGCGCTGACAAAGTTTCTCTAAATAGCTACCTTGACCTTGGGTGCAGCACCTTGAAAGTCAAGTCATGCCCTACATTTGTGTGAAGTTATTTCAAAATCCATTGAGAAATGTAGGCGCTGAAGTGCTGACAAGGTTTTTTCTAAAAATAGCCACAGTGACATTGACCTTATGCGCAGCAACCTGAAAGTCGAACTTGCTCTAGATATTGTCATGCCCTACATTTGTGTGAAGTTATTTCAAAATACGTTGAGAAATGTAGGCACCAGAGCGATGACAAAGTTTTTCTAAAAATAGCCACCTTGACCTTAGGCGCAGCACCCTGAAAGTCAAACTTGATCGAGATATTGTCATGCCTTACATTTGTGTGAAGTAATTTCAAAATCCAATGAGAAATGTAGGCGCTAGAGCGCTGACAAAGTTTTTCTAAAAATAGCCACAGTGACCTTGACCTTAGGCGCAGCACCCTGAAAGTAAAACTTGATCGAGATATTGTCATGCCCTACATTTGTGTGAAGTTATTTTAAAATCCATTGAGAAATGTAGGCGCTAGAGCGCTGACAAAGTTTGTCTAAAGATAGCCACAGTGACCTTGACCTTAGGCGCAGCACCCTGAAAGTCAAACTTGCTCGAGATATTGTGATGCCCTACATTTGTGTGAAGTTATTTCAAAATCCGTTGAGAAATGTTGGCGCCAGAGCGATGACAAAGTTTTTCTAAAAATAGCCACAGTGTCCTTGACCTTAGGTGCAGCACCCTGAAAGTCAACCTTGCTCGAGATATTGTCATGCCTTAAATTTGTGTGAAGTTATTTCCAAATCCATTGAGAAATGTAGGCGGTAGAGCGCTGACAAAGTTTTTCTAAAAATAGCCACAATGATCTTGACCTTGGGCGCAGCACCCTGAAAGTCAAACTTGATCGAGATATTGCCATGCCTTACATTTGTGTGAAGTTATTTCAAAATCCATTGAGAAATGTAGGCGGTAGAGCGCTGACAAAGTTTTTCTAAAAATAGCCACAGTGACATTGACCTTATGCGCAGCAACCTGAAAGTCAAACTTGCTCGAGATATTGTCATGCCCTACATTTGTGTGAAGTTATTTCAAAATCCACTGAGAAATGTAGGCGGTAGAGCGCTGACAAAGTTTTTCTAAAAATAGCCACAGTGACCTTGACCTTGGGCGCAGCACGCTGAAAGTCGAACTTGCTCGAGATATTGTGATGCCCTACATTTGTGTGCAGTTATTTCAAAATCCGTTGAGAAATGTAGCCGCTAGAGCGATGACAAAAGGTGAACATACGTACGTACGTACGTACGGGACAAAACCTATATCCCCTCGCCACTTCGTGGTGCGAGGGGATAAAAAGATAATAGAAATAGAAAGACAACAGCAAGAAATGAAGATAACTTCAATTTAACAAGGCAAAAACGGAAGCAAAGTATTCTAGTCTAGTTTTGTCTAGTCTATTCTATCTCATAACATTGAAAGGTCGTTGGAGCGCCAAAGAAGATTTACAACATTTCCTTTCCACCTTATCCTGTCTTCAGCTGCCCTAGCTGTGCTAGCAAAGTCCAGCAATCATTCATCAATAAATTAAAAGATGGAAAAATCAAAAATCATTTTTCCGAAATGTCCTGGTAAATAGCTTCAGTTCATAAACCAATGTCCGTTGCTGCAGACAAATGACATTAGTACCGGGTAACTGCTGAAATTGGTCTTGTAATTTCCAAGATCTAGTTTAATTAAGAGCAAAGTAAACGAAGCGTATCTTTGAGCAGTGTTTCAGTACTGCTGATGATTAGACGCGCACAAAAATAATAATAATAAAATAATAATAATGAGGTGCCTTTGGTGTACCCATTTTATTTCACTAGGTCTACAGCTGTTGTGCTGCTTTTGCCTTTAAAATTCTATAGTGTAGTTTGTACCAGCCTAGCAAAGAAGACGAGTAATAGAAGCATGCCTTAGAACGGTCTGCAGTACAACAACCGTGGTTTAAACTCTTTTTATGCATGTTCAGTTTTCCGAAGTGTTCGGTTAAATAGCTTCATTTGATAAACCAATGACCGTTGCTTCAAACAAATGCCATTAGTACCGGGTGACTGCTTTTTACGATATTGCAATAGGCCTTGTAATTCCGGAGATATTACTTATTTCCTTTACTGGTTTGAGATTATTTTCTTTTGAAGCATCAGATACAACCTCAAACTTATTTCTAACAAGTAGATGTTCGGTTTAGTGACCTCCTAAATCATCAGTAAGACATCACAGTAAAAAACACAAAACTTAAAGATACCCAGGGAAGACCACGAAGCAAAAAAATAAAAAAATAACAGAACATTCGAGATAACAGACACAATCAGGCTAGCAAAGAAAAAGTGCAACAGACCACCAGCAGTTAAACAACCGGGGGTTTAAATATAGTACCTTAAATTACCACAATCACTGATATCTCAAAGTACTCTCATATCAAAGAATTATCTGGACACATTTCCTGTATGTCTTTACATGTAAACTCTGTTTATGAAACTGTTATCTGAAACTACCGGTATCTCAAAGTAAATTTTCTGGGACCACGAACTATACTTTGAAATATCGAGAGATGCCTGTATTTTTATGCCTACAACCTCACACTTACACTCCCAGCAGGCACATAACGTTGAAATGACGTCGTACTGACGTTGATGCGACGTAATGACGTCGCATCGACGTCAATACGACGTCATTTCGACGTCATATGCCCGCTGGGCTATAAGTAGGTGTTTGGTTTGATGACCTCCTAAATTGTCAGTGAGACACCACATTTAAACATGAAATCAACAGAAAACAATGACGGACTCATTGCAATTTGAAGCCAGAGCAAATGGAAACCATACATTAGATCTCGGCGGGCCCGACCAATGTCATTGACGGTCAGGATTTTCTTTTCTTTACTTGGTTTGTTTCTTGCTTCTAGAGAATGCAGTCATGTATTAAATCTTTTGAACGACAACACGATTCATTTCCTTTATTGTTCGCTATTTCAAAATAAGGTTTTAGATCCACTTGTATAAACATGTCATTACAAGCCTACATTCTGTTTCCTTTTAACAAAATTGGAATGCTTCACTTATACAACTGTTCCCAGAAAGGTCAAGTCGGTATTAATAGCTGTTCTGCTAGAAATTTTGCCTTATGGCTTCTGTGAACAGAGCTGATATTCAATCAGATGTACATTCACGGATAATGGTGATGAAAATGGAAGACATAGGCTGAGCTGATCTTTATGTTTACAAAAGCATCTGAGCCGCGACACGAGAAAACCAACAAAAAGGTTGTGCGCCCAGCGCATACTCTGATGAGCCTGGGTGTCCACCCACTCTGATCAGAGTGATCGCTGCCCGCTTTGAGGTAGCTTAGACCCTTAGCTACCATTTAAGCGCTTAGCAAAGGGTCTGATCAGACTATGTGGATGCCCAGGCTGATCTGAGTCTGCGCTAGGCGCACAACCACTTTGGTGGTTTACTCGTGTCGAGGCTCAATTATTCTGTTCTCATGATGATACTCGTAGTTTCTCGAATGCCACAATTGTTGAAAGATGTCACTAAAAATAACATCATTGTCCTCATAAGTCTTCGAAACCTTTTTACTAATAGGTTGTTGTATAAGCATTGAAATGACCGTAAAAGTCTACGTATTGGGACAAGTAGCAAACGGTGCAGACTCCGATCAGACTGCTCTCAAAGGAGACTTCTTATCAAGTTTCATTATTCTGTAACGTCGGTCTTTCCATCTACATTTTTCCGTTCAACTATGAAACTATGAAAAGACTGTTCCTCTAGAGCAAATTTCATAGTTGTAGGGAAACTCCTTCAAAGAAATTTAGCCTTAGCAACATCATAGCAACCACTTAAGTCGTTTTATAAATATGGCCCCTGATCTTGGTCTGCACAGTTTTTCAGATTTATCTGTCCCAAAACTGAGTTATTTTGCGGTAATGTCAACAGTGAATTCAATTAGATGTTCAGTATATTTTCTTCAAACACCTTGGTTTAATGTTTTAATGGCTCTTGATTACTTTCATTTGTATTAGAAGTACCTTCGATCTGTAGTGTCAACACGAGGTCGTTGCGTGCACGTATTTTTCGTTGTTAATGAGGAAGAAATGTTCTGTTTGATGTATTTTTCTACCAAGTTACTTGATAAACAATATAGATCCTCAGTAATGCAGTATTACTAGGCTCGTCTGTGCACTGGACTCTCGTTATATCAAAAACTGATATCTCAAAGTATCTTCTTATGTCAAATGATGTCAAAGTATAAAGTTTAGACAAATTGAGTATTTTTCTTTAAATCTAAACTCCTGTTATCTCAAACTACTGGTACCTCAAAGTAAATTTTCTGGGACCAGAAAATTTAATTTGAGATATCGAGATATCGGCAGTTTGAGATGAACTCTTACTTTGAGATATTGAAAGCTGACTGTATGTCCCAAGTTCATCTCATTACAAAGAGAGAAGCGATTGTCAAAGAACTTCTTGTCGCAGAAGAACTTATTTTTGCTGGAGGATCCTTCAGGTTTTATTTTAACTTCTGCTGTAAATGGATTGTGGCTTTTATCAATACTTTGATAAAATGGGCTTTCGAAGTTAGTACCTTATGCTTACTTTTAGAATGTCAGGAACGAATGGTTCAGAAAGTGGGCTTAAGCCAGCGTTCATGCCATTCAATATAAATAGTATAAAGTACTCATTAGCATGCAATAAAGACATTAAAACCAAATTAGTACAACCATTTTGTATCAAAGCACTGAAATTAAAGGAATGCTTGCCTACACTACTGTCGATATCACGTGATGTCACGAACGTGTACCTGTTCTTGAGCATGCTGTGGACTTGAACATTTGACTGCTGGAATAATATAAGACTTGGAGAGAAAATATTGGTATGCCCGCGAAAGGAAGAATAATGAAGCCACACTTTCGGAGTGTTCCTTACGGACAGTTCCCCCGCCTAACTAATTGATTGTAATCATGCCTCATAGGTGGGTAAAGCCTACTGAGCAGATTGTCACGTGGGAAATTCAATGTCTCACGCCCGTGGTCAAAATAATCAGGCATCAAATTCCAGGTCAGGCATCTGTACACTGTACAGCATTTGTTGTAAAAGTGAAGTTTAGGTACAACTTTTGTTTTTTTTCTGCTCTAAAATAATTTGTAGGGTCAGTTTTCAAAAACGTTTAATGACCATCTTTGTTTAAAGTGAGCTAATCACGGTCATTTACTCGTGCAATAACGAAACTGTACTGAGAAGCTAGCATGCCCTGTCGGTGTTCCCTGGTAGCATTAACAGTCCAGGGATATGTAGAGAAACCTATGCTCAGACTGATCCGCATATAGCCGTTTCAACAATAATGTCCTTTTTCCTATAGCATAGCCGAAAAAAGCCGACTTATCAGCGCTCTTGACTTCGGACGACTAGATATTGGGTTCCAATCCCGCTGAAGGCGATATTCTGTCCAGACCTTAGCGGCACTTTTTAGACGGGGCATTTCATGACCACTCTTCAATTGTCCAGAGTTCGAGGTTATAAAACTTGAGTACATTCTCGAACCCAAAATAAAGCACAGTGATTGGCTGCTTCCGAGCACATGCATGCTCGGAAGCAGCCAACCAGTGTGCTTTATTTTGAGTTTGAGATTATTCTTACGTTTTATAACCTCGAACCCTGATATGAAAGAAATTGTTGCCGAGTCATCTGTCCATCTTATAGCATGGCCAAACATTATCCCAGCTTACTGATACTTCATTCAATTGCCAAGAGACAGTGCGAGACTAATTACGATATTTTTTCTGCTTTCTTATGATTAGTCTTCTTCCAAATCATTTGTTGCTTAGAATTTCATGTACTTTAGGAAGCCATTGACTGTTAGGATGATAACGGTAGGGTAGTAATAAAAAACAAAACATATTGGAGCATTGCTACTTTGTTTCTTTATAGCAAGATGTCTGATCAGCTTGTCATTGCGGTAATGTTGAAAAATAAGGTTTCGCTAAAACATCTTTATATTAGTTGGACCTATCAAAAGCTCGTTTCATTAATTTCGTATGAAACGCCTAATCGCTCCTCTATATATGGTATCAGTTCTATTCCATTCTTGGTGTCTTCACTGATTGTGGCACTTCCTGGGTCCGAGGTTATAAAACATGAGCATAATCTCAAACTCAAAATAAAGCACACTGATTGGCTGCTTTCCGAGCATGTGCTCGGAAGCAGCCAATCAGTGTGCTTTATTTTGAGTTTGAGAACGTACTCAAGTTTTATAACCTCAGGGCCAGGTTATCTTGGTCTGTACTTAGAATTTTAGCTAAACACGCCTACCAATCGCTCTCATGCGAAACCACGGTTCAGAACGCCAATCCATGAGAGGAGTTTCCGGTTTTGCATGAGGGGAGCCGAAATCGTAAACAAATTTGACATCGGCACAAGGTTTGAGGTATTTATTTTCTCTGAAAACTATTTATGCAAACTATAAGAATGCTATTTTGTCACATATAGATTGTTTCTTCGGCACAAGAAAGGATTAGGCACATGGTCTTGCATTTTTCCAGATATGCATTTAGTACGGCGGAGCATGTGTTCAATGTCAATCTCGGCGATATGTACATGTAGGGAAAAGTCGCATTCTCTTGCTTGATTTTGAGTCTCTGACCTTGTCAGTCGCAAAGAAATGAAAAGAACTACTGTATGCGTGAATCCAAATGTTGGAAGTAAGCTTTCCGTTATGGACAGTTTAGAATTTAGAAAATATACGCAAAAACTTGGCATCGTCAGCCCGGTTCCGCATGAGATGATAGACAATATAAGGAATTTTTATCAAACACAAAAACAGCTTCTGAATAATAATTAGATCAAAACTAACTTGAACTCTGTGATAAATCATTATTTTATATATTGCAGATGACTTTCAAGCTGTTTTTATTCCCCGTTTGTCTTTTTAGGCCTTTTGCAAACCCTATTTCAAACCCTCTTGCATGCCTAAAAACAGACAAACGGGGATTAAAACAGCCAGAAAGTCATCTGCAATGTATATGAATAATGATTTATTACAGAGTTCATGTTAGTTTTGATCCAATATTATTGTTCAAAAGCTGGTTATTTTTGTTTGATAAAAATTCCTTATATTTTCTGTTATCTCATGCGGAACCGAGCTGACGATGCCAAGTTTTTGTGTATATTTTTCTAAAGTCTAAACTATTCATCACGGAAAGCTTACTTCCAACATTTGGATTCACGCATACAGTAGTTCTGTTCACTTCTTTGCGACTGACAAGGTCAGAGACTCAAAATCAAGCAAGAGAATACGACTTTTCCCTACATGTATATATCGCCGAGATTGACATTGAACACATGCTCCGCCGTACTAAATGCATATCTGGAAAAATGCAAGACCATGTGCCTAATCCTTTCATGTGCCGAAGAAACAATCTATATATGACAAAATAGCATTCTTATATTTTGCATAAATAGTTTTCAGAGAAAATAAATACTCAAGCCTTGTGCCGATGTCAAATTTGTTTACGATTTCGGCTCCCCTCATGCAAAACCGGAAACTCCTCTCATGGATTGGCGTTCTGAACCGTGGTTTAGCATGAGAGCGATTGGTAGGCGTGCTAAAGCTAGATAAAATGTATGACAGTATTTTTTTTTATTGGTGAGACTTTTAAACTTATTTCATCTGTGTTAACTCGTTGTGTTAAAAGATTTTTGTTGTGTCATTTTTAACATGAAAAATCTTTTAAAAAATATTAATCGGCGTAGATTAAATGGAAGTGTGTTTTGTAATATGTCTCTAAGTGAAGAGTTGTCAATAACTTTCACGAATATGACTCAAGTGAGCTCTGTCGGTAGGCACCCGCAACCGTAATTTTGACAATGACCTATCTCAAGATTGAGCTGTTTAATTTGGAATTCCAAAATGGACCGCGGTCCATCTTGAGATTGACCTGATTCCAAAGCAGTTACCGACATGGTGCAATGTTTTTTTGTGTTTATTAAACCGAAAGTAGATATCGAAAGTAGATCTACACTGAAAAAAAAAAAGTTTTGAATATCTGCGTCTGTTTTCGATAAAATTTCCACTGTAAATTTACAAACAAGAGAAACATTTTGAATTAACATCTATTCACGCAGTGCACTACAACAGGAAAACCCCGAAGATCCATTGACCTTTGATATTACTGGCTAAATTTTGACATATATACGCATTATATGACCAACGAAATCTTGTGAAATGTGAAACAGAAGTGAAAATATACTCGGCTGGGTCGAGAAAAAAGAACAACATATTTTGATCTCATATGTCGTTTGGTTAAAGAGCATGAAGAAATGCTCATGCGTCAGCAATTCCATTCCTTTTCTTTCTCATGAGCATACTCAACACTTTACAGGTCGGGCTTGTTGACAATACTAGTATGAGATCTCAGAGCATGCATCTGACTGGACATCGTTCTGTTTAAACTTTATCCTTTTGATTATTGGATGTAAAAAAGAAAATGATAAAGAAATGCGATCAAAAGAAAACGAGTAAGGAAAGAAAAGAAACGAATGATATTAATAAGGAATTGTTTATTTCTAATCAATAAACGAACAAACGAACAATTACTTCTAAACAGATGTGCCGGTCGTTTTCAGCTTTGTGATGTATGCGAATTAACATGATACGGGTCCTTTTGTCGTCATCATTGTTTTTTTGTTTACACATTTTGTTGATTTCTGTCCTAGGTGTCATACAGCTAAAACAGCTTGACATTATACCCCTATGTGTGAAAGCAGTCTATTTGAATCGATACAAACAGGCCAACGGTGCTTTGACATTTGACACAAGTGCGAGCGGCAAAAACTTAGACCAGCCTGCAAATTTGCACAGCATGGCCAAAGCCTTAAAAGGTTAGCAGTAAGCACGTATGAACATTGAGGAATCAACAGTTTAAAGAAGCGCATAACAACCTTTGTTTAATTCCACTGGAGCGCTGACTGCAGTGAGACTTTGTGACTGTTCTTTCTTTTTCTGTATCTCCCGATTGCAATTTATGTATTAGGGGAGAGTCGGGTAACTTCGGACAGGCGGGTAAATTCGGACATACCATTGAAAACAGTGAAAATCCAGATGAGACGGCTCATGATGAGCCGTCTCATCAGGATTTTCTCTGTTTGCCCAGTTAATTTGGTTTTAATTCCAAAACAAATGACATATAAAGGAGAAAAATGTCATTGTCCGAATTTATCCGCTGTCCGAAGTTACCCGACTTTCACCTAAGTAAAACAAGTCAATGAGAAACGGAAACAACAATAACACAAACAACAATCATACTGACGCATACATACAACCCTATCTTAAGAAATCACCCAAAGGAAACATGGATGACATGCAACCATGCTTCCTTTGGGTGACTCCTTAAAACAGGTTTTATTTCAATTTAACTTTTTCTTCAGAATGATTGATTGTTGTTGTTGTTGTTGTTTCTGTTTTAACGAAAACACAAAATTAGCAGAGAGGGGTGGGTGGGGGCAAGAAACGGGGGCGGATGTTCAAGCAGTGGTTCCTTGTGTAAACCATTACATAATCTAATCTGACTAGTCCTTTTGAGCACCGCATCACCACTATGAAGCTTGCTTTGGATTTGTCTTCTGACATATTATCTGCAGATATCTTTCAGAGCTAGGCATTATTATATCTATAAGAGTTCCTTCAAAAGCAGAGAACACATTCAAAATAAGGAACATGGGCCATACTTCGAAGTTTCGGCTACTCAAGCCTCATCAGTGACCTTGACATGATCTGGCGGCGAAAACCAGAGCAAAACATACAGTAATTTCTTAATTTTGATAAAGCAATCGATTCTAAGACTGATAAGCATAAAAATATCTAAATGAATAAAAAGCGATGGTCTAGAATATGAATACCACAAAATTAATTTAAACTATCTGATGTTTAGAAGCTCGATATTTATGAAGCGTTGGACCTGTTTTTGATGGAATGCCGTGCATGCTTTAACATGCTTTATCTAGAACCTCTGATCACAGCCACCCAGACAAGGTGCGGAGCAAAAAGTCCTTTCCGAGAGCAAGCAAGACTTACCGATTTACTTGAAAGATTTTCTTCCAGTACCGAAACATCAACAAAATATTATTTTTGCTGCCCACGTTTTGCTCAATCAATTGATTATTAAATGTCACCCATGATAAATACATGTATTGTTTATAAACAGTAGCGTTAGAAATACAGAGCCTCGACTTTCAGGTATGGATATTACATTAAATGCCAGTAACAGGATAGATCTTGTTCGATATAAACATGATAAAAGTAAAAACATTATGAACAATAAAAATGTCGAGTAAAAAGATAGACAATGATCAGGAATTAAAGGCAATGATCAGGAATTAATACAATCAAATCCCACATCCCGCTCTCAAAACCAATAGGGAAAGAAGCACACACACACGGAAAAATTGACACAAATTCACGAAAGACACGCATGGTAAACCGAATGAGCAGCTCTTTCCCAAACAGGTGGTCATTCAGCTACCCTAATCAAAAACAGCATCAATATCTATTTTATCCATTTTATTTTTAACTTACAAAAAGGCAGATTGGGTAGCAAAACAGGTAACCAAACCGCCAAAGAACATAGACAAGCGCACATAGTACAATGTAACATGCCATGGGCTGGGAGGGACATGGGATTGGTGATGATCTAGGTTACAACTGTCTCCGTCCCTGCGGCCATAACCTGTAACTGAGTTTGCCTGGATTTCAAGAAGCTGCCTGCGTCTGTTGGTCACAGAGAGGACCGTAGCTAAATTTTGTTTCTGGGGATGTAGGTGGGGTCAAGATTCCATTTAGGGCTTAAATCATTAGCATTTGGTCTAAACCTTATTTTGGTTTAGCTGTTTTTAAAAAATATTGCATATTTAGAGTTTTAGGGGTTTGTCTGGTCCTGGGAGTTTTGGTAGTGTTCCAATCTTTTAGGAAGTGAAGAATTTAATGAGACAACAGGTGGACTGTAGCTATTTTCTTGTTGCTAGTTGTTGGGAAGGGAGGGGGGTTTCTTTTGGATATTTCTAGGGTGAAAATGTGTTGAACCTTATAATGGCTCAATCGATTTCCAGGATGCCAAGCCTGTTTGTAAACTTAAGGGGGTTGGGGGACACATTATTTTTGGGGTGAAGTGGGGAGTATTATTGATGGACAACAGGACTGTAGCTTATTTCTTATTGTGAGTTGCTGGGAAAGGAGGGCGGTTTCTTTCTGTTGTTTCTAGGGAGAAAATATGTTGAACCTTGTTATTGTTCAGTTATTTTCCAGGTAACCAGGCTTGGATGTGAGATTAAGGCGGTTGGATACACCTTAATTTTAGTCATTTGCATCATACAGAGGTTTTTTGTACGACTAGGGGGCTAGTGTGTTGAACCTTATAATGGTTCAGTTATTTTCCAGGTGACCAGGCTTGGATGTGAGATTAAGGAGGTTGGATACACCTTAGCAACAAGGGCCCAAAGTAAGGAAACTTCGGGGGTGATTTTTCCTTGTTGTGTTGGGATCTACCTACTGTAAAACACTTATATTTGGCGGTCACTTTATTTTGGCGATATTGGCGGCAAAGAAGAATATAGCCAAATTAAAGTGCCGCCAATATAAACTCATGATACTGAAAGAAGAAAAAATATTACTGAGCATATAATCCTATTTCCTCTACCAAAATACCAAAGCTGATACACATCACATATATGAGTGCAAAAGAAAATGCCCCGCAAACAACAAGTGGGAGGAAACATAGTGTGAAATGTTCTCATCATAATAATTAGTGTTTCAGTTAAGTTGATTAAATCAGAAAAAAAAATGTTTACTTTAAACAATTAATTACGCAAAATGTAACATGATTATAATTATAATTGTTATTATTTTAATCAGCATGACAATATAGAGCTCAACTAAGCAGCCAAATACGACGTCAGCAGAAATATTTTGTTCTTGAAAAATCACACAACCGCCAAAATAAAAATCCGCCAAAAGGTCCATATCTAAAAACCGCCAAATTTTGCTGCCGCCAAATATAAGTGTTTTACAGTATATCCTGGCTATGATATTAGTTTTGTCCAGATATTCGAAGACTGCCTTCTGTATTGCACTTGCATGTTTCTTTGGGGGGGACAGGAGCAGTCTCAGGTATATTGAGTATCCTAATTTGAATGATCTTACATAGATAGCTACTCCGCCTCCGGATTTATCTTTTCTGTTTTTAATTAATGGCTCTGAATAGTTAGGGATTTTTGGAGAATTTTTCTTATCAGAGAGCCAGGTTTCTTTTAAGCCTTGTATAGGGGATGAGGGTGGGGAATACCTCATAGACAAGTTCCCCTGTTATGGTGAGGGGAGGGGTAGGTGAGTAAAATATGACCTTCACATTTTCTGTAGTTCTATTGTTGATGAATATTCTGTTAATTTCTTTAACCTGGGGGGAAAGTGAATTAAATGTATGTTTTAACTGTTGTAGATTGGCATCCCTCACAATGTTGCGAAGGATGCCCATGCTCGTGGGTATGGACTCCTTCGATTTATTAAATTTTACATTCCTGCCTACCCCACTGGCAGGACGAAGGGCAGACTCGAAGTCGATAATATCCAAGGATAGTTTGTGTGATGTTTTGAAGGACCTGGCCTTAGAAAGGTGCAATTTTGGGATTTTGAAAGAGGGGCCAAGCCTATCCACAGGTTGGTATATTAGGGATATTTTGTCAGGTCCAAGGTGTTGGATGAAGCCATTAACAATGGCTTTCGTTTGATGGGCTGATGGGGCCTTATTTGGTAGGGATACGGTGAACCAGATAAATTCTGGTTCTGGGGATTTTGGGTTGTTGTATGGGCTAATAGGATCTGGAATGTCCATGAAAAAAATAAAAGGAGGAGCAAATTCTATGCTGGGGATCAAATACATTCCAAAATTCATGTTTCAATATTTGATGACCACTCTATGAGTCCACCATTCCCAAGGGAACTATAGACCGAGGGCTAAGCACCCAAACTGCTCTGTGTGTCATACCACATAAATCGTTGCCCAGGTACACAGGCTCGGCTGCTCAAAGGTAGACAACTGGCACCAATAACTGAAGAAAGAAATGTC
This sequence comes from Ctena decussata, assembly GCA_963989385.1. NCBI lineage: Eukaryota > Metazoa > Mollusca > Bivalvia > Lucinida > Lucinidae > Ctena > Ctena decussata. The sequence goes on along the minus strand of OZ022499.1, from coordinate 87,013,892 downwards.
CCACAATGGCTTTGGGACCATGCAGCATTTACTGAATTAGGACCATGCATGACCCTTCTGCCTCTGATAAGCATCTTCCTCAGACACCTGCCTGTGGTCAGACTTGTGGCAAGGAGAAATAAAGAAGTGGGGGAGGGGGAGGGAAGAAAATTCTGAATTGGGGGTCAAATTCCAGGTAGTTGTAGTAATGACAGAGGGAGAGGATGGTAGTGGAGAGAGTGTGGTTGTGGGATAGGGTTTAATAGTGGTGTAAGTTTGTGTAAATATTGCAGATTTTATTTGTGACACATGGGAGATAATCCTGTTAGTCTTATAGAGATGTATTGGTTCTGTAATTAATGGATTTGGATGCCTGTTAAATATGTTGGGCATAGCTGTATTTGTGCAATATGGGTGATAACGCAATGTTAGCATGGGGGTAATACCATTTTGCCTCCCTGTCCTTTCGACCGAGCCAGTCAATTACCATACATGCAAAAGTGGCTGTCGACCGAGACAATCAACAGCAGTATCAGCTCGGTCAACAGCTATAACAATAGTACCTTTTATCGTTATTGGTAGTGCTTACGATTGTATTCTCAGTCGAAAGCCACTTTGTATAGTACAGACTTGGTAGAAAGCACAGGTAGCCAAGTTGGTATTACCCCCTGTGGTTAGTGACAAAGCCAGGCTGAATGGTGTTGAGGGGTCAACTGGAAAGTGGACAGAATATCAGGAAGTGAGAAGTCAGGAATCAAAGGGGAGTTATTAAGATATCAATAATTAGGCTAAATGTTTCCTGGGGATGGTGAACTTGTCTGGGTTGGGTGAATTAAGAAAGAGTAAAATGATGGAATAAGGAAGAGGTTTGTCTATTAGAGATGCATCCCTGAAAAGAGACAGCAAAGAAGAACCATGGTATGCTAGTGGAAGTTTACCCTATTTTCCTGTGGAAAGGGTAAAAGAAAAAAGGACCATAGTGAAAATCTGAGAAATGGCTGCTATGTAGGAAGAGAAATGATTTTTGTGTCTAGAACACTGATATATCCCCTGTACCTTATCATGGTTTAGGTAGTGCCCAAGTATTGTAGTTCTCATGTATAATTAAGATTGCCTGACACTGGTAAAATTTTACCTAAAAAACTGTTAGAAGAATTATAGGGTGACAGTAGCTAAATTCTGACTGGAAGAAAATAGTCGGAGAAAGAGATTCTTTTAGGGCCTGGAATTGTAGTATGTGTTCTAAACCTTGTTATGGTTTAGTAGTTTCAAAACACATTGGTCGAAATGTGATATTAAGGTGTCTGGATACACATTCAATTTATCCCTATTGTCAGTAAAGAGAAAATACTATGGGACAGTAGGAAAATTCTAATTGTAATCAGGCAGATAGAGCTGGTAGCTTTTATAAGGTTCATGATCTTAGTACAAGTGTTGTTATTAGCAGAAAGTGCTGTTATTAACAGACAATTGGTTGATGTCCAAATATTTTGGTAAAAGAGAGATAGTTATTTGAGAATAGCATGACCATAGCAGAATTCTTATTGTGGGCTAGCGGTTGGAGAAAATATTTTTTGGTTATGGTAATGTAGTAAGAGTATTAAACCTTATTACCGTTTAGTTAGTTTCAGAGAAATTAGCCTAGGTCTGTAATTAAGGTGGCCGGATACACATTGATTTTTCCCCCTACTGTCAACAGAGAGAGGTATTATGACAAGACATAGGAAAAGTCTGGTTTTAGTCTGACAGATGGAACTGGTGGTTTTTATTGGGCTCAGAATCTTAGCATGAATGTTGTACTTAACACAGATTTGATTTGTGTCCAAATATTTTGGGAGAAGAGGCATAGTTATGAGTATTTGAGAATGTTTGTTAGTGTTATGGAGAAGATATGGTGACAGAAAGCTTAGAAGGCCAAGATATAGATTTTGGAATATATGCTGTCCTACTGCTGGTGGTAAATATGGTAAATAGGGCTCGAAGTTGTTTTTGGGGAGTTGGGATGAATTGTTGAAGAGGAGACCCGGTAGCTAAGTAGGCTAAGTGCTGGCCTGCTGATCTAGCAGGTATGGTCATGTGTGCTATGGTTATAGCTGCCTGCCTTTGCTGCATTATCTGCCATAATATGCCATTTCATTACCATCAGTTCCTACATGGGCTGGGATCCATTTCAAAGAAATATTGAAATTTACTGTAGCAGCTAGGCTGACTAAAGTTTAGGATTCTGTTTACTTTATCCAGACTAGTTTTTGATTTGCCTGACTGCAAGGCCTGTATTGAGCTGAGGGAGTCAATTAGGATGACTGAGTTTGGGATCTTATTTTCAAGGATCTAAATTATAGCATGTTTAATAGAAATCAGTTCAGTGGTGAAGACAGATAGGACAGGATTGGACAGGACCTGTAAAATTCATGTGTGGACTGCTAATTTATACGTCCACCTACATTTTATTGGTCCACCGATACTTAGAATTTATCGGTTGACCAATAAAATTACATTGCATGGACAAAAATGCAGATGCAATTTGCATCTATAAAAATACTGTGCATCTATAAATTTATTGATGGATGGACATTATCCCCGGTTGTATATATTTTATAAGAGCTGCGATAATAGCCCTCTGTATAGTTAGACCAGTCAGACATTAATATCAGCTGGAGTAGACAACTTATTGGCTGATATATACAAGAGCTGTCACCTGACAACAAAGTTTTCCTGAATTTGTACTTGCCTATCTCACAGGCATTTGTCACTATGGTTTGCACTAAAGAAACAAAAGCTTAAAGACAAAATTCTATATCAATGACCTTGACTTCAGGGTCACCCAGTGCTATGGGGTGGGGTAGTATTTTGTAAAAACACAATTAAGCCAGTATCTAACATCAGTTCAAGTAAAGTGACTGTGACCTAATTTTTGACCCTATGCCCCACCCCAAGGCCTCATCCAGGGGTACGATGATACAGAATATAAGGATATGCTGTGATATGATTATATTCCAAATATAAAAGGGTTATGGCCAGTGGCTAATTGTTTAGATTTAAGATCACTGCCAAAGGAGGTCATGAAAAATTTATACCTGGATGAATAATTTTATCGTTGGACATGTAAAATTTACCAGTGGACCCATAGAATTTATCAGTGGACCAATAAAATTTATCGGTCCACCCATACTTTTATGGGTGCACCTATAGTTTATTGTTCTGCACCTGTAAATTTTATCAGTCCACCTTCAAATGTCAAATATCGATGGATCGATAAAAAATTGGTGGAGCAGTAAATTAGCTGCATTGTATGAAGTTTATCGGTCCATTGAATAAAATTTACAGGTGCACCACTTAATTTTAGTGGTGCACCTATGTTTTTATACTTGGACCCGTCAGTTAATTAGAGCCACTTGGTTATGGTGCAGAAGGTTGTGGGTTTGAGTCGGGGGTGGGCCAGACTGGAAAACTCTGTTAATCAAGCAGAAAACAGGAATATTTTTTGGAATCAGGAAATGTTGTTGTTTTGTTGCTTTATGTCCACAGTAAACAGTTATGGTCATGTCGGGATGGTCATTTAATCTTACCACACTATTCCTTGGCAGGCTTAGACCTCCTAAGCAGTTAACCTGTACTAAGTGCACATACTTTTGTCCATTAAACTGACAATAGCCTTTCTTGAATTAGCAGGAGGAGAAATGAAATTATGTGGCCAGACTAGGTATCGAACCTGGGACCTCAGGCTCTTGAGTCGGACGTGCTACCAACTGTGCTATGCCATACGGCTAAACAGAGAAGGACTAGGCAGTGAAAGGAGGGGAATGGGCTTCACCTTGCATATGCTGTGCTCAAGATACATTGGACCTTTAATCCCCACTGTCCTACAGCCACTGCACTATGGGACCCCACTTTATTGTTTTGTATTGTAGCGTTAACCGGGTTGTCCATCAAATCAAGCAACCGGTCACCCATCCAGGTACTACCGCGATCTCCGTTGCTTAACTTCGTGAAAGAGCCTTCCACTCTACCCGTGTCGCCATAAAAGCCGGCTTCTACAGCAAGGCTGTAGAAGTGTTTATATACCTAAACCGGTTACATTTCTCCCCCTCTTCTCTTGACTTCATCCCCAAGTCACCAACTGCTCACTTAGCAGACCGGAGGACGGAGCCTATGCAACGCAACCAGGGACTCCTTTTCCTGTACACCTGGGTCCGGAGATGATGGTCCTGTCATCTCCCATCCCACCGCTGCCACCAAATGTAGCATTAGCCAGGTTGTCCACCAAGTCAAGCAACCAGTCACCCATCCAGGTACTAACCGCGATCTCCGTTGCTTAACTTTGTGAAAGAGCCTTCCACTCTACCCTCGTCACCATAAAAGCCGGCTTCTACAGCAAGGCTGTAGAAGTGACTATATACCTAAACCCGTTACATTATTACTCTATCTCTCAACTTGAATGAAAATAGTGGTGTAATAAATCTGCCAATTAACTAATTAAAAAGATAAAGGTTTCCCATCTAACTTATTTAGCAGCATATTAAAACATCGTTGTCATAATTGTGTCAAAGAACAACAACAAAAACTGTTTATTTTGCCATTTAGTGCCATAACTTACCACAGATCAAGTATACCAGCTCTGCTATTACATGAAAATGATTTAGTTAACGGAAATATATGGGCATAATATTAATATATTCCTATATGCTTAATATATGCAGTCTATAGCTATTTCAAACAATACAAACACGAATGAAATATATTATCTACGCCAGCGGACAATCTCGAGATTACTCGATCAATTTTGGGATACCTCGATATTCCAAGTTTGCTCGTTATCCCAAAAAAGTTCACATCAACATCAAGGAACCCCAACAAAAGGACCGCCTTGGAACGGTCAGCAAAAGATTACTGGGGGGCTTAAACATGTTTAAATACGAAATAACAAATCTCGTTCGACGCACATTGCTGGCGCTGTGTTAGATCTGATTAAGCCTTCCAGAAAATATCAGGTTACACAGCGTGATAGCGTGCTTGCTTAAGCCCAATCAGGTGACAATACGCTACTTCTGTATCTGAGAATCATTAAAGACCATCTTGAAGTCTTTTGATGTCAGTACTTTCTATTACTTGATGGCACTAGATCGTACACATAAGCCACAACACGAGAAAACCAACAAAGTGGTTGTTCGCCCAGCGCAGACTCAGATCAGCCTGGACATCCGCCAAGTCTGATCAGAGCCTTCGCTGTCCGCATGAAGGAAGCTTAGACCCTTAGCTAACCTTTAAACGCAAAGCGAAGAATCTGATCAGACTGGGCGGATGCCCAGGCTGATTTGAGTCTGCGCTTTGTGCACAACCACTTTGTTGGTTTTGTCGTGTCGCTGCTCACTGTCATCATTAAATCGGATACTTTCTGAGATTTTCTCTGAGATTTCAATGAGTTATCGATCTGTACCATCAGAAAAATATTCTCAATTAAGTGAGCTATGTCGCCCTTATGTTCAGACAGTAAGGATTCGCATAAAAGCCCAAACTCAGATTACAAAATGGATTCTGAAAAATACATATACATGTAGCTCATTGAGTCCTCACTTTAGGGAAGTGCTACAGGAAATTTTTGACATGAACGGGTACACTTTCAGGAGAAGCAACTCATTTTTTGTTTTTTTCCCTTCCATCCAAATGGGAGAAAACTTGGTCTAGTTGGAGCAAGTTCTTTTCTTTAAGATAAGAAACCCCTTTTTGGAAGCGTTTCGTCATCCACGAAGCAAACAAGGTCACAAATATAAATTCCCTTTGTAAAATTGTAGAAAATCATGGGGATGTATCTGTACACAATAACCGCTCATTATTTATGTTCTTTCACGATTAGGCGAATCCCTATATGAACACAACGTTAAATCAACATTGAATCAACGTTGATACAACGTCAATGTTCATTCAACATTTGTGCCCGATGGGATAGCATTCACGCATGCTCACTCCAAACCTCTGCATTTCCGCAGTCTAGTCTGTCACAGAATTTTAGAAAACTGCAATTTCAATGTTTCACCGACTGCATAGGTTATGCAATTACCAGGGCGCTGTTTGCAACTATGTTTGAGTATTCTCAGTCAGCAGCCGCCTCCAGACAGGCTTTACTCAATTTAGATCAGTCTTAAATGGCGGATATTGCTGCAATCAGTTAGAGTACAGAGAGATCAGGTGACAGAAGCAAATTTATGGCGTCGATGCAGTCTTTTTACATGAAACGTGCACATTTCAGTGTATGAGATAAAAAACATATCAATTAAAGCTAGCTGTCTGATACCTTTTTGAATTTTATCTCACTCGCAGATTCAACCGTTAAAATTAAATAACTACGTAATTCCAATTTTAGAATCTGAACACTACTGTAATAAAACTTTCATAAAGGAACGGCCACTATGAAAACTGCAGCTCAGGGGCGTAACTAGGAGGAATTCCATGATACGCACACTTATTTTTTAAACTCTACTCCTTGACGGAAAAGGTTGTATTTCAGTCACATTGGCAGTTGGTATTGAAATCTTGTCTAATTTGTAAAATTTCTGCATGCAAACACGCAGGTGCGTTTTGAAATTTTGTCAATTTGACAAAAATTTCAATACGCACCTGCATATTTGCCATATTGGTAGCTACGCCCTTGCTGCTGTACAAAATATGTAAGAGCCCTTCATTCAACGGTCACTTGGATGTGGATCATCAAAAAGCTTAACAACTCAGTGGCTCTTCACGGCATTGACATTTGAATGGTAAACAAATAGAAAGTAAAAAGATAGGCAATGGTAGGAATTAATACAATCAGATCCTATATTCCACCCTCAAAACAAAAAGGGAAAGAAGTATAATTTAGCCGCGACACGACAAAACTAACAATGCGGCTGTGCGCCCAGGGCAGACTTAGATTAGCCTGGGCATCCTCCAAGTTTGATCAAACTCTTCGTTAAGTGCTCAAAAGGTAGCTAAGGGTCTAAGCTACCTCCACGCGGACAGCGAAGGCTCTGATCAGACTGGGCGGATGCCCAGGCTGATATGAGTCTGCGCTGGGCGCACAACCACAGTTGGTTTTGACGTGTCGCGGCTCATATACATAAACAGATAAAAGTTCACGAGAGACCGCACGGTCAACCGAATCAACAGCTCTTTCCGAAACAGGTGGATACCAGACTATAAGAAATTGACAGACAAAGGTGGTGCTATATTGGTAGATTTACTGGATTGGAAAATTCTATAGGTCAAAGCTGTATTAGACTTGAGCAGCCATCCCATTTCGATCTAAGACCGTTTTTTACGCTTTGCGACGCTTTTTCTGTCCGTGCATCTTACCATTACTCGTGTGTTCTAGAAGAGAAAGTCTGTTCTTGGTTCGAGGTTATATATAAAACTTGAAAATAATCTCAGACTGAAAATAAAGCATATTGATTGGCTGCTTCCGAGCATGTGCTCGGAAGCAGCCAATCAGAGTGCTTTATTTTGAGTTTGAGAATGTACTCAAGTTTTATAACCTCCGGGCCTGATGTAGTGGCAATTGCTATGACCTATGAACAAAAGTCGTCAAAAAAGGAAATCTATAAAAGATGTAGATCTATGTATATCGCTTTCAGTGGCTTTTTTGTTTTGTTTGTAGTTCTTACATTTTTGCCCTGCAAAAGAGGAAAGTTTCATAAAAATTTAATGAATTCAAAGTTTGCTTGAAGCTCAGAAAGCCCAAGTAGAGTATGGCAGTATCAAAGATCGAGAAAAAGGAAAATAAATTATTATACAAACTAGCAACATCATTCAGTTCTGGAAATAATTAACAGTCTCTCCCGCGCTGAGATTAGATGCTGAAAGAGGGAGTTTAGGCCCAAATATTGGTATACTCAAATCACTTCTGTCCAGGTATTAGCACACACAACGGTCTAGTTGCCATTTTACACAAAGTTCTTGGCCCAGGTGCTAGTATATTCAAAGCTGTAGGCACAGGGACTTGTTTACACAAAGCATCAGGACCAGATGATGAAGTTGGAATTTTAACTCTAAATGAGCCACGCCTCAATTCAAAGTGTGCGGAAACGTATGACGAGATCAGCTTGTGCATTTTAAAAGCTACAGTGGTGCTTTTAAGGTACTTCTACCTGTAAAAATGACTTGATGGGTAAAACATACGGGTGCTCTGAATTTTGAGGTGCATTAAGATCAATATCCACTTTTGTTCTGAATTATAGAAATAATCATGAAATATGCACATTATAGAATATGTTTTAGTCGTTGAATGAAGAATAAACATCTATTGAATTAGTCATATATTACTTTGAATGTGGCAAAATTTTGGAAATGCGGAACTCCATTTTCCTTCATCAGAAATATAGATTTTTTGCACCAACATATAATGTTAGCCGTGAACTAAAGCAGTCGAAATGTAAAAGTTCCAAAATTTATTTTACAAGCTAACTATATCAGCTTATTTAATATCACTTAACACCATCTGATAGCCACTGCCATGTATATACTTGAGGGGTAGTTTTACAGGCAAATTTACATATGTGCAAATCATGTACACCTGTCTCTGTGTGTTGTATAAACAAGTTGGTTGGGGTTCTTTAAACCGCAATAATTAGTTTTTAAAGACCTCTTGGTGAAAAAATACAATTCGACGGCTTCAGTTCATGGATTATGCTATATATTGGTGCCAAAAATATATTTCATTCTGAGAAAGGAAAAAGGTTTTCATTTCCAAAATTAGGCCAAGTTCATGGTAGTATATGACTAGTTCATTAATTGTGTATTTTATATTCAACAACAAAAATATAAACTATAATATGCGTATTTTATGACTATTTCTGTAATTCGGAACAAGAGTGCATATTGTTCTTATTACACCTCAAAATACAAAGCACCCGTATAATATAGCCACCAAGTCATATTGACATGTAGAAGTACCTTAACATCAGCATCGGCATGTCAGTTCTGCGAGTTCAGATGCTCACGTGGTAAATCAAAACACAGCTATCAAAATTTTGACCTATTGATTTTTACCAGATCTTCAGAGATTTTTCTCTTAGTTTTCAGACCTGCGACGTGACCTACAAAAGAGCCTTTAAAATAATAATAACAGGCCTATAACCATAAGATTAGGAACATACTTGTTCCAGTCTGAAGACGACAATGCCCAGTTGTACTACATGCAAGCAGAAACACATCTACGCCAGCGAAAAGCACAAGTTCGAAATATTACAGAGAAATTTATCATGGCTGATGCCGATTATGTCTGACTGAGTCTTTAGCAGACATTGTGCTTCCAATGTTTCGTTAATGATTGTCGTTAAGTTCAGATAAATGATTATAAGTAACAAGATATAGCAGATCGTCTATAGGGGAAATCAAGATACAGGTAAACATGTTTTGCTAATGGAATTTCTATGTTTTGTCGTCAACAAGACGGGTATACAATAGCTAAATTGATTTGGATATCGGGAGGGCAAGCCATTATAGTTTTAGTTTTATGTGTGCGTTCCCTATCAGGCACACACCGTTGAAACATTATTGAATCAACGTTGACGTCAATGTGGATGCAACAGTGTTTCAATGTTGTGTGCCCCCGCTCCCCTGCCCCCATCCCACCCCTTACGCCCCCCCCCCCTGGGTCTTTATATCTAATTCAGAAATCGGAGCATGTTCAAAACATCCTGAGCACTTTTAGGACTCTCATGTTTTGAGCTTACATTTAATTCACGCACTTTTATGGGCGTTTACTAAATCAGTCCAAGTTTAAGTTGAATTTTCAGTCTTACGTGATACAATTACGTGCATTTGATTGTTCACAGGGTATAATCGATTCCGCCAATTTTCGCTTACTGCAGAGACTGTACATCATATCTGGCTTCCACCGAGACTGTCCGCTAACTCTTGCTTCCTGCAGAGACTTCTGTACATGATAAATGGCTTCCTGCAGAGACTGTCCGCGTGATTCTGCTTCCTGCCGAGGCTCTCGGCAGGAAGCAGAATCACGCGGACAGTCTCGGCAGGAAGCCATTCCTCAAGGACAGTAGTCTCGGCAGGAAGCAAGAGTTCGTGGACAGTCTCGGCGGAAGCCAAATATGATGTACAGTCTCTGCAGGAAGCGAAAATTGGCGGAATCGATTATACCCTATGGTGATACAGTTACGTGCATTTGATTGTATTATATGACCAGTTGTAAGAATGCCTACTCTTTGAGAGTGCCTTGGCATTGATACCAATGAAGATCAACCCATTAGTGAACTGTCAGCTTAAGCCACTTCAAACTGTCGGCAGCTGGCCAAGCAGGCACACAACGTTAAATCAACATTGAATCAACCTTGATTCAATGACGGTTATGCATGACGTTGAATCAAAGCTTATTCAATGTCGGAGGTGGTTGGGTGGTGCGATGGTGCTGAATCCAGTGCCTGGGCGTTCTACTGATTTGGAAGATAGTAGGACAAGGGCTTATTGTGCTTGCAGTAGGTGCGGGTGAGGGTGGTTTGGACATTTTTTCTCTCGTCTATCAGTTCTCTTTTCTTCCTCCCTCTCTCTGGGAGACGGCCCGATATAGACTGAAATACTGTCTCAAAGGGCCGTTAAACCCAAAACAATCAATCAATCATTATTCAATGTCGATTTAACGTTGTGTGCCCGGTGGGCACTGCTCAATGTTAGCAATTCCAAATGTAAGTATTATTGGTCGATGTTTGACATTGCTAACGGGAGAAGTCACTGCGTCAGTGTGTTGATTCGGCAGTGATTCAACTTTGATTCAACTTTGATTCAACGTTGTGTGCCATGTGAGGAGTGACTACGCACTTCTAACATAATCTTCAAATTAGTAAATGAAAAAAGACATTGTCTATTGGAACGCAGCCTTAATTAAAAAGTAGTATAATCAATTCTACAGATAAACTAAAGACTGTACTAATTAGGAAATAATTTTACCAAATTTATCATTCTTAAACGAAAAATGAGAAAACCTTGTTTAGTTGCTAAGAAACAGATATTATCGGTTTGATTGAAAATTAACGAGAAAGATTAAGGATGATTATATTGTGTAGCCATGGTTACTTCTTTGAAATGAAACAAACGATGGGCAGGAAGGCTGGATTAGGCAATTTAAATCAAAGAAAACGAATCTGCTAGACTAAGCGTAAATATTCGGAAATATAAAATATTTCATTTTACAGGCTAGCCAGTCATTTAATTTTGACAATCATCATTTTCCTTAATGGTAATGTTTCCTTTCATTAAAACGGATGGAAACGGAATATACCTTATTAGGAACCCTGGGTTCGAGGTTATAAAACTTGATAATAATCTCAAACTCAGAATAAAGCACACTGATTGGCTGCTTCCGAGCATGTGCTCGGAAGCAGCCAATCAGTGTGCTTTATTTTGAGTTTGAGAATGTACTCAAGTTTTATAACCTCTGGGCCTGGACTGTTCGTCCGAACGATTACGATACTTTGTAAATGTACCTAAAACTATTTTGTACATAACACTGATTATGCCGAACATGGGTCGCAATTTAATGAGCACACTTTTCCTTCAAAATCATGCACTTGATTTACGTTTTTTTATTCAAGCTCTCTGGCCCCGAGGTTATAAAACTTTTTTCATGCTCAACTCAGCTGAGCATGAAATTTAAAATGCCCATTAATATAAAAATACCAAGAAATTCAGCATTTTTCAGGCTTAGATAAGCCAGGAGGGCTACTTGTCTGCTTATAAATTTTAAAATGCCAACAATTGTTGGCATTTTAAAATTTGTGAGCAGAAAAAAGTTCATGCTCAGCTGAGTTGAGCATGAAAAAAGTTTTATAACCTCGGGGCCAGGTAACAAATATTATGTAAGCTTATTATTTTGTGTTCCGAAAATCTTCAATTTTATGCTTTGTATTTCCAACTAGTATAACTAGATATTTTTATATTTTCATTATATAACTGCTTGTACTCTTTTATATAATATCCCAAAACTTTGCTCGGCAGTTTGATTACCATTGATGATTTCACGATTACCCCTTTCCCTTCCTATTAGTAGGAGAAATAAAGTTATACATCTAACAAAAACCTAACCGAAGCATTGATTCCGATAAGGTATTTCTACAATTTTATGTAGGATAGTTATTCATTGCTTTATCACCGGTATAAATAAACGGTGTATATATTTTTGTCATGGGGTATCGCAAAAGTTCCGCCATTGTAGACAACCGTGATTAACCAGCTTTAAACATCATCTACTTTAAGCAGAAATATAGTCATATAACTGGTGAAAGTAGCTAGGTCATTTTGCCAACTTAAAATGATCCATATCATTTTTCAATACAAAGGTTGAACCGTTTCTCATAATAATTTGTGTTCAGCCGGTATTGCCATGGGGTAACAGTGTGATACTAATATAAAATTCTTCTCTTGGACAGTTCATCCATGTAAGGCTGGGAAGCAAACATGAAAATGCCAGATTTTTTGGTTGGTTGATTTGATGCTTAACGTCCACGGTAAACAACTAAGGTCATGTCGGGACGGTCAGTTAACCTAACCACACTATTCCTGGGCAGGCTTAGACCTCCTAAGCGGTTAACCAGTACTAAGTGCACATACTTTCGCCAGTAACTGACAACTGCCCTTCTTGAATCAGCGGAAGAAGAAACGAAAGTATGTGGCCAGACCGGGTTTCGAACCCAGGACCTCTGACTTACGAGTCAGGTGCCCTACCGATTGCGCTACCCGGCCCGGCTGAAAATGCCAGAGTTCTGCCCCTAAATGTGTAGCTGTTCACCTCAATATCATTTCGTTGTTAGACCAGTCTTTCGCATTTGCATGAGCCATTCCAGTTCTACAAAAAATGCAGGATGATTGAGTTGGTGAGTGAGTGAGCTCGGCTTTCCACGCTTAAATGCACCAACCCTCGCGATGGGAGGGTATTTTGCCGCAGCAATCACAGAATCTCACATTAACAGAGTATATCAAGGAAGCATCACTGAACCCAACGATCACCTAACTTGTATCATACCCACAGAATGAATATCAATGCACGGTTTTATCAGTGTTAACTATGTCTCTTGGGGTCTGAACAAGTGTGCTTGTTCTCGAAAAAAAAGCCATGACAAGGCGTGAACAATGACTACTTAATATAACCAAAATCCTAATACTAAGACTCTCTAAAGCTGCATGAGTACACCTCCATGTTGTTTGGCCATTTTCACAATGGGGAACAACTATCGTGACTTCCTGTTTGCGTCCCTGGAACACGAACCCTTACAATCACACCGGGTAGGCGGCAATCGAAAACACTCTTCACAATCGATTAACGCAAATCAAAAACAGCGTTTTCGATTGCATAACAGCGTTTTCGATCGCAAATTGTCGCCAAACATTTGCAATCGAAAACGATGTTTCTAACTGTTTTGATCCGCGTTCGTCGATTGCACGAGCGTTTTCGGTTGCCGCCTACCCGGTGTGCAATGGGAGTCTACTCTTAAAGGAAAGAATTTGGCAAAAATTAAAACAATAAAGTCGCTTCCCCTGAAAGTGTACCCGTTTACCTTAAACAGTTCCGTCAGTATTTCGGATTACTATAGTATGTACGTGCCAGGTATTCAATACTATCGAACGCGAACTCTTTTCTTAAATATATTGCCATTTACTAATTGCTTGAACTTTTCGTTTATGTCAATGTCGATTTGTTTTTACAATAAAAAGATCTCCTGCTCAATTGAAATCCCCAAGTTTGCCTATACTAATACAACAAAGACTCATTCCAGTTTGTCCAATGCAAAATAATATTGTCGCTTTTATTGTAGACTAGAACGTCCCTAAATTGTCGTAAATAATGAATACATGGCGTAATCAGAAGAAATATAAATGCAGAGGCTGGTCCGTGTCTCTGCTGAATTCAGTTATCAGTTTGCATTTTCTCCAGTTGCATTATCTTCTTTCTTTTGAGGTTAAGCCTACTGGAAACGAAATATCACGTGACAGTTGAAATGAAAATGACGTCAATGGTTTCACGTTTAGCGATTGAGACTTAATAAATATTTATCACGGACAGTTTTGTCGATAGAATATAAAGCTTGTAAAGGAATAATGTAGCATATTGCAGATGCAAGCAAAAATTAACTCAAACTTGATCGTTCAGTAAGCACCAGTCCCGGACCCAGGGGGTGGGCTCATGGGCTTCAGTCCCGCCATCTTGGCCTCTGTGTTATGTATTGTATGTAGGTCCCCAGATGATAAGGGGTGTCTGATGACAGTTTGAGATAATTTATCTATGTGGTTAGATTAAAATATATGTTGTGAGGCGATTCTAATGAGATGTTACTGTCAGAGAGTAGGTTTTCCCCCCTAGTAGTTTTTCCCCCCGGAAAAATGACTATGATTTTTCCATAGATGAATTTCCCACCGGAAAAATGGCTATATAGTAGAATTTCCCCCCGGAAATATGACTATATAGCCAATTTTCCCCGGGGAAAATCTACTATAGGTGTTTTTGCATAGCCGTTTTTCCCCTCCATAGTGGATTTTCCCCCTGGTAATATGATTGCGGGAAAACACGCTACATATTGGAATTTGCTCCTTCTCCAATTATAATAATGCGGTTTCCTTAACTGAAGCTGAAATATGAGTACCTGTCCGTAAAATATTGATGGATAACAGATGCTAGAACCACCTGCTTGTTTCCATCAGTCTGTCTTATTTTGTTTTGGGGGAAAACAGGTAGGCATTTTGCTTTTCCGTGTTAGTCAAAAAAGGATATGAGTGTACGTGGTTGTGTGCATAAATTTGTTTAATTTTGTGTTTGTAAAAGCGTTCATCTGTGCGTGCGTGCAGCAGAGTGCCTGGACTAGTGTTCGCCTTTCATGCAGAAGTCGTGGGCTCGACTCCCATTGGGACACATGTCCGATTATGGTTTTCAATGTAATAAACTCCCTACTAAATCAAACATGACTAGACAAAGCACCCATTCGTATATCTTCCTGTAGCTTACATGCGTATGTTTCGTATAAAGATTTCTGCGATGAGAAGAAATCACATCGTTTCCGTTCCTTAAATTAGTAACTATTGATTATTATAAAAATATGGTTGCTAAATTTGCATATTGATTTTTTGGAATTAATCACGTTTATTACCTCCCTTGAAGTACCTACACATTTCTTGTGCGATTAATTCCGTAAAATGTGTCTGTTATATTCCATTCCGGTCCGCAAAATACCAATAACCATACCAAGTTCGCTAATAGCAAATTTCCCGACGGGGGAAAAACTACTATGGGGGGGGGGAAAAGTGGCTCTATGAGGTCCGGACAATCCACTATATAGCCGTCCTTCCTATAGCCATTTTTCCGGGGGGAAAGGGGGAAAAACCACTCTCTGACAGTTACAACATATATTTCAAGGCAAAAAAGACATTATCAAAAATTCTCATCAAACTGACCCCTAATTATGCCATATTTTTAAGCTTCACCCCCCTCCCCCATGCCCCAACACACACACACACACACACACACACACACACACACACACACACACACACACACACACACACACATCTCGGCACCTTCCAGCATCCATTATTTAGAGCCCCACCAGTATGTGGTGGTCTGGATCCGGGCATGACACCTTAATTACCATAAGGCCCTTAAGTTCTTCTCCGTAGGTTTCCGTCATTTTTACAAAGGGAAACTACTTTTGTTACTTCCTGTTTGCTTCCGACAACAAAGCCCTTCAAAAGAGGATCAAATCTTAAAGGAAAGAATATGTCGCTCTCGGGAGACTTTGAAGACTATTTGGAAGGGAGGCGAAAATTGAAATGGCAGCATAGCTTACGTTTAAAGTGCATTCAGTCACCATAAAAAATACTGAAATTATGTTTAAAGGTGGGGGTTCTGCCAATGTTAAATTTTCGTGTACAATCAAAATCTGATATATTTGCCCTCCCAAATGTACAGTGCTTAATAACTTTTTGGAATGTCGGTGGATGAAAATTTGCAGGTATTAAATAAATGTTACGGAGTGGCTAGTGACAGCCGTCTGTCACTAGCCAGTATTCGAAACATTTGCTAGTGACAGACGTCTGTCGCTAGCCGATATTCGTTGAATTTGTTAAAAATAGAAATAAATAAAAAATAAATAAAATAAGCCACCATGCTAGTATTATGTACATGCATGACATGTCACTATTCACCATGCTGTTAAGTTGTTGTATGAATTACTGAATGTACATTTATATATAGTTTTTATTTATTTATTTATTTATTTTGAGGGTTACCTTCATTTTAAACTTTAAGATGCTTTCTGAGCCATATAGTAATATACAAAATGTGGATGATATTCAAAATCTTTTCCAAGACTGCTGCGTTGAGGCTCATAATCATGCAGAAGAGTATCAAGAAAATCTATGCATGGTCAGACTTGAAACTTCTCTTTATACTTATCGGCGATTTGTTTTTTTCAAATAAGAGTTGTCGAAATGGAAAACAGTACAGACTCGAATCAGATAGCTCGTGCATGGTAGTGCATCCTGTTTGCTCAGTCATTTTTGTCATATTGTTTAGGTTCATTAATGTTTATGCTCACAGAAAATGCGGTCTTAAGAGCACTTTAAAAAGTGTATGATTTATTATGGTTTGCAGTGTTATTGAGACATTTTATTATTTATCTATATGATATTCTTCATATAAACGACTGTCTTCATATTGCATCAATAAATTGATGGAAATATAAGACGCACACCTTTAGCAGGATCAATATGACAATATCTGAAGCACCAGACTTGCCAAGATATTAACCCTTTAATGATTTAGCAAACAGTGTAGACTGAAATCAGACTGCTCCTAAGAAGCAGTCTGATTTTAGTCTTCCTGCTTATAGATTCATAACCCATTCCCCAACCAGTATATAACAAATAGCCTTATACAAATCAAGTAAAGAAATTATTAAGATGCCCGAATATTTTGGTTAATCACATTGCCTTTTTATCAGACCATATCGTCTTTATTGTGAAATGAATAAGCTTCTTCAGAAAAAGTGAATTCGATACATTCAACATCAGAGCCTAACTAAGAAAAACGTTCATCCATAAATGACAATATCCAAATATGTGCGCTATATTTTTCCCTAGTGTGGAAACCAAACCAAACTAGTATCTACCACCTCTCCTTTCTTCCTTAGGTTGATTGTTTTGGGATGAACGGCTTTTTGAGACAGAGTATTTCAGTCTATATAGGGCCGTCTCTCAGAGACAGGCAGAAAGAAGAGAAATGACAGAGAGAAAAATGTCTAAACAATTCCCAACCGCACCAACTGTAAGCACAGTAGGCTCTTGCCCTAAAATGTTTCAAATCTGTTATACACAGCTCCATCGCACCACCCGAACTTCCATTGTAAATTTACAATCAAGAGAAGCCTTTTGAATTAAAATCTGAAAGAGTGCTAGTATTCACGCAGTGCAGTAAAACGGGGGAAAAACAAAGATGATATATTCATTGACCTTTGATATTATTGGCTAAATTTTGACATGCGCGTTATTTGACCTATGAAATCTTGTAAAATGTGGAACAGAAGTGAAATTATACTCGGCTGCGCCGTGAAAAACGAAAAACTAGAAAATAGTTGAAAAGAGATGTACTGTATGTCTAATATATTTTAATATACGACATGTTTGGTGAAATATAGTTTTATGACGACCCTGTTGATTTTGCTATTCACTCGTACTCTCTTCCTACGTACATGTATATTGTTACTTTATGTAACTACTTCTTGTTCTTCAATAGTGAGATGTTGAATTGGATTGTTTCAGCTTCTGGTCATTGCCCTTTATACTGTTATCGCATGAAATTAGCATAAAAATACAAACATTAGGAAATGAAGACATCGAACACTATTTCGAATATCGGTTATAGATAAAAATATAGGACTCCTTTTTACTAGTTGCGTGTTTCAACCGTACTTTGATGCAAATATTCAAAACTTTATTCTTTTCATTGTAGATCTACTTTCGATTTCTACTTTCGGTTTAAAACACACAAACAAACATTGCATCATGTTGGTAACTGTTTTGGAATCAAGTCAATCTCAAGATTGACCGTGGTCCATTTTGGAATTCCAAATTGCACAGCTCAGTCTTGAGATAGGTCGTTGTCGCTACCCAGTGCCAACCGACATAGCTCACTTGAGTCATATTCATGAAACTTATCGTCAACTCTTCACATAGAGACATATTACTAAACACACTTTCATTTAATCTGCGCCGATTATCTTTTTTTTTAAGATTTTCCTTTTATGTATGTACATGAAACTTATATGAAAACGAATGAGCGGAAACACCGACTACACACGCTGACCCACCGCTTCGGAACGGTCATTTATAAGTCACTGTGAGGTTTCAACCAGTTTTATGGCACACTGTAAAAATAATTGTAGATTTTACGGTAAAATAACTGGCAACCAGCTGCCAGTCATTTTACCGTTATTTTTACGGGCGCCCGTAAAAATTGCAGGAATTATCAAGCAGAGTGGGACAGAATAGAGCAGGTGTCGTTTTGATCAGATAGCCCTTCAACAATATAAAGTTATTTTCGAGTGCAGCCAGTTAACATAAAACTTCCATTTCGTGATTTCCAAAAATGTCTTACAGGCAAACGCCCGTAAAAATAACGGTAAAAGGACTGGCAGCTGGTTTCCAGTCATTCTACCGTAAAATCTACAGATTTTTTTTACAGTGCACTCCAACCCTAACCATAACTTCGATCTTGATTCAAATGTTAGTGGGTTCGGTTCTATAGCTCATCAGTGAATAAACATGTAAATCACGTAATAACACTATAGAGAAAGTCGAGCGGTCAAAGTACCAAAGTCATAAGTCCGAACTCATAAAACCCATATAAACATCGACAAATCCGAAATATTTAGATACACAGGCATGGACCTTCAGAAAGGAAGTGTGAACAGGTGCTGGCGAGTAGTAAGCATCACCTACCAATTATAACAAAAAAAAGAGTAAAAGTAAATAGGACAACTCTGTCTGATGGAAAAAATCAGTGAAACAAATAAATAGAAACTCAACAGACGCATAAACACCGGACTCTTGAACAGAAAAAACAAATAAATGAAGATAATTCCAACAATATAAGATAGCTTTACGTTGGAGCCTTCACTAAGTCTGTGGTCTGCAATTTAAGGGGGCAAAAAGTGTCAGCTGTAATAAGGTTAAACACCAAGCATGCAGTCTGTCTAGTATCTAATTTCTATATTGGATATACTTTTAATCAGCTGAGAAAAATCAATTTTATCGACTGCATGTATCTTCTTGATCACTGTACAGTTCAGGTTCCGAAATACCTTGCAGCAAAAATAATTTCAATCTGACATTAAATTTAGAAACCAAGTCGATACAAATAGCCTTATTTGAGAAGTTTAGCCGTAAACATGATATTTTACGAGCGTTAAAGACAATAATGCGACCTGACACTGAGTTGAGAAGATGTAGTACGGGGAATGTCACCTTCGAAACAAAGAGAAAATAGAAGCAGCCCAAATTCATAAACCATGGAGACATAAGAATATAAATTTTGAAAGAAAATCCTGTGGAACTGAGCAAGGAGCACATCAAGTAAATCAAAATCATCGCGTTAATTAATCCATAAATGTTAAACATACAGTAGCTGTGGGATATAATCAAGAATAAATTCAAAAGTTGAGTTCGGTGTAATATGATTTTACTGAAGATACACAATCAAAATCATTATCGTCAATATTCGAGAGATCATCAAGGCACATTGAAATGGATTTGAATCCTCCAATAATTTCAGCATATTAAGAGACAGTGTAAAGTCAAAGAGATACAGCTGTTTTTGTTTTCTTAGGCTGTCTTGATGGTGACGCCATACATGTATTTCTTCGGGACACCTAGGGTAATAAAGAGATATTCTTACTAGAAATGAACATCAGACGCGTAATTCGAATGCAGTTTAACATGTATGAATTCCTTTCAAAATGTTTTGTGCGATCGTTGAAGCATTCAATGTAACGTAGATCAGTCTCAGTTCTGGAAATCTATTGGTAAAATCGGCATCAAATACGCAAACAAAAAACCCATTCCTATGGAAGTGTTATTAGATGACGGTTCCGTTTCAGTGAGCTTGTCTGACGTTTTAGGCAAATGGCAGAACGATTTTAGGTCATTGTTCACTAATGGTGGTCAGTCTAGCGACGTTGAAACTGTCAATACTAATGACGATAACCTGCAAAATACGTATAATGACCATATTAATATTTTTGAGGTAAAGAAAGCTGTAGACGATTCAAAAATGGGCAAGGCTGCCGGTTTTGATAATATTCCGGTTGAAGTATTGAAAAATGACACAGCTATTTCATTTTTACATATTTTATTCAACATTTGTTTCGATAATGGTATTGTACCGTCTGACTGGGGTAAATGCATGATTAACCCAATACCTAAGTCATCGACTACAGACAGGCGTGACCCCCTATCTTATAGAGGTATTAGTCTTGCTCCGGCTATGTATAAATTATACTGTTCTATCTTAAATAGGCGATTGTCTTCGTGGTCAGAGCAAAACGGTAAATTAACAGACGAACAGAATGGTTTTAGAAAAGGTAGAAGTACTACCGACCATATTCTATCTTTAACTAGTATTATTGATACCAGAAAAAAGTTAAAGAAGTCCACGTTTTGTGCTTTTATTGATTTTAGAAAAGCTTATGATACTATTAATAGGAATATTTTATGGAAACGACTCTCTAATATTGGCATTTCTGGTAAAATGTTTTCAGCAATTAAGTCACTATATTTGTCAGTTAGGTCTTGTGTCAGGGTAAATTCTTATAAGACGGACTGGTTTGATGTACAGTGCGGTCTCCGTCAAGGCTGTGTACTGTCTCCATTATTGTTTAATTTATTTATAAATGACCTAGCTGTCTACCTTAAGTCCCTAGATTTAGGAATTAGCTTAGGTGATGAAAAAATTAGTGTAATGTTATATGCTGATGATATCGTTCTATTAGCTGAATCTTCGGATGAACTGCAACTGTTGCTAAATGCTTTATATGACTGGTGCGGTCGAAATGATATGACTGTCAACACTGCCAAAAGTAATGTTATGCACTTTCGGCCAAACTCTGTATCAAGAACGGATGTTGTGTTTTCTTTTGGTAATGACATTGTTGATGTGATAGATAGATATACATATTTAGGCGTTGTCTTAAACGAACATTTAGATTATAATATAATGGCTAAATGTGTTGCTCAGAGCGCCAGTCGAGCTTTAGGCTTACTCATTGCCAAATGTAAAAATATTGGTGGTGTCCCTTATGATGTTTTTACAAAATTGTACGATTCTGTTGTATGGCCTGTTATTAGTTATAGTGCTCCGATATGGGGATTTCGTTCGTACTCCTGCATAGACGCTGTACATAATAGAGCTATGCGGTTCTATTTAGGTGTAGGGAAATACACGCCCAATGATGCTATCGCCGGCGAAATGGGCTGGAAACCGGCCATTGTGCGCCAATGGAAAAGTGTTGGCTTATATTGGTCAAAATTATCCACCATGAATATTGATAGGTTAAATAAACGGGTGGCTCTCTGGGCCTCATTAAAATCTGGTAGATCTTGCAAAAACTGGATATATTCGGTGTCAGACTTTTTAAATAGGAACGATTTGACTCAGTATGTTAATATTGCAGAAAGCATTCCTTCACATTCTACTTTTATCAGCAATGTTGAAAATACTGTATTCGAAAAATTCTTGACAAACTGGAATAGTAGAATTAATTCCCATATAGGTACCTCTGGCAAAGGCCGTAATAAGTTACGACTGTACAAGCTTGTGAAAACTAATTATAATGTGGAACAGTATTGCAAAATAATAATGCCACCCAGCCATAGAGCAGCTTTCAGCAAATTTCGGTGTGGTGTGGCACCTATTAGAATCGAAACTGGTCGCTACGAAGGTTTAGCAGAAGATTTGCGTTTATGTCCGTTTTGCAGTATTTTAGAAAACGAAGTGCATGTGATACTGAAATGTCGTATGTATGACGATCTTAGAGAGACACTTTTTATGAAGGCTCAAGATTGCGCATCCCACTTTAATTCAATGTCAGATGATAATAAGTTTGTATTTTTATTTTCCAATCCTGAGTTGGTCCGTGTTTGTGCCAAAACCTGTGCTGCAATACTTCAAAGAAGGCAACTTTTAACATGCAAATAATGTCTTATTGTCGTAATAGCGATGTTTTATAATTCTATTTCTTAAGCTGGTTTTACACTTAGTCTACATTTATCTTAAATTTGTATCAATATTTCTTTTTAATGTTGCTCAGTATTCAACTTGTAAGGAGGTGGGTATTATACATCCACCTGGCACATGTGGACCCCCGTATGCTCTTGGCACATGATTCTGTAAGATACGGGTGTGGTACGTGGAGTAGTATGCCTATATGACACTCCAGTACCAGTTCCACGGTGAGTCAGTACATGATGACTCACGGGATCGGTCTTCTGGTCCACTTGTGTTTGGTGGATGTACTTTATATGGTATTGGTAAGACTACTTCCTTGTTTGGTTGAAATTTCCTGTTAAAATGTTAGTCATTTATTTATTCATTTACTTATTTATTTATTTATTTATTCATTTTTATCCTAAACACATTGAAGACTTTAATGTAATGTTTAGATTTGCTCTGGGTCGGATGTGCCTCGTTTGTTGTCATGGTGGTTCCGGGGGCAAAAGACGTGCTGTCTGGACATTGGTTCCGCCACATGGTCTTTTGCCGTCCCTTATTCGATTATGAATGTGACTGGCACATAATATGTTCACATCTCAAGTGTATGGTGTATTATATATGATGCTCTGAGCCGGCTGTGCCTTGTGTGTCGACATGACGGATCCGGCGGGCGGGGAACCTAGGTTCTGGTATATGGTCTTTCCCGCCAGCCGGATTCAGTTTTGTGACCTGGTAAGGGATGCAGCCGGCACAGAGCACGCTCATATCTTCTTTTTTTTTATCTGAGTATGTTTGTAAATAGTAGACGTAGATAGTTTCTACTTATTGTCTTAATTCGTCTCTCATAGTTCATATTTGAACGGCAATTTTACTTTTTAGATAGATATAGTAAATGTATGATTATATGTATGTAGAATTGGTGAGACGTTAATAAACTAATAAACTAAATAAACTAAACTTCTCCTTTTTATGGAACAAAAACGCTTTGTTTAAATGAATACGATACAAATCTCATGTTGTTTTAAGTTATTGCAAAATGGAATTCAAACAATCACAAGACTTACGATTTTCTTTTGAATCTCTTTTGAATTATATATTAATTTAGTTAAAATGCACTGAAAATGTTTTGTAATCACATGCAATATATACAAACAAAACTGAAATCTAGCTCCGAGGTTACAAAAGTAAATAAGAAAATACGAAATACAAAACTATTTTTTTCAAGCTCAGAAAGGTCAAATTGAATTGAGCAATTCAATATAATACAAAATACTAAACAAAACTTGTTTTTAGCATTGAAATATGATGAATATGTATTAAGTAAACACTGGAAACGATAGAATTATCGGAAAATTGCATAGGATTTATTAAGTATGAGTTTGATTTATCACGCTCAGCTGAGATGAGAATAGGCCCCAGGGTTATAAAACTTTTTTCATGCTCAACTCAGCTGATCATGGAATTTTCTCTGCTGATAAATATGAAAATGCCAACTTATGTTGGCATTTTCATATTCATAAGCAGAGAAAATTTAATACTCAGCTAAACTGAGCAAGAAAACAACTGTACTTCTCAGTAATTTGCTATTTATTAGAAGGTAAAATTTCATGCTCAGCAGAGTTGAGCTTGAAGAAAGTTTTATAACCTTGGGGCCAGGTTTATAACCTGGGGACCATTCTTGGTTCGTTCTCTTGTTGCACGTCCAAGACACGGTATTGCCATTTCATTTTTTTTACTTTTTCATTCATTTTTGTTTGCACTTAATTTGTTCTTCAACAACCTTTTTTTTCGTTAGTACTTATGGTTTCTTGTTCGTGGGTTACCTTATTGCTTTTCTGAAGTATTGGTCATTTAAAACCATATTTGTTTATCAAATTTTGTTTTATTTGCAAATAAACTGACTTGTTTTTGTGATAAGGTTCTTTTTTTTAATTTTTTCATTGTATTGACGATACCTTTTTATATATTTCCAGATAGCAGTTTCCTGCTGGCGAACGCTCGTATTGTGGACTACCCTATTGTCTACTGCAATGATGGCTTCTGTAAACTGGCCGGATATAACCGGGCCGAAGTTATGCAGAAGAGCAGCACGTGCAGCTTTATGTACGGGGATCTTACGGATAGGTCGACCATTAAAAAACTGGAAGAGGCATTTGAAAAACTAAGCCAAGAGCAAGTGGAGATATTGCTATACAAGAAAAACAGTAAGTTTTGTTTTTTTTTATTGTTTTTTTTTCTGAAGATTGATGGTTTTGGTGCATCTCTATGCTCCTCTGCCAATTTTGCATTTGGCAGATAACATGAAATTGTCCTTGATACTTTCATTTTCTTATTCATTAACCTTTCCAGGAGCAAAGCATGGAATAGTACTGTTTAAATTATATATTTGTATTGAAACGTTAATCGGATGTTTAGAAAAAGATAAAGCAATTTCAACATGTATTTAAGATACTTACACGACACCCTATTGCATGAATGCTTTAGTGTTAGCCCTTTCAACAGTTTTCCAGTTCTTTTTAGCTCTCTGCTCTGTGAATACAGAGCGATAATTCATCTACCAAAACTACCTGTCCGCCATCCAAGCGGTTTTTTTTTTTTTTGTAAAAACACTTCTTCGACTACTTGTAATGATCACTGCTAACAGTTGTGCATTTGTATGCGTGTTTAAATAGATTAAGTATGAATTGGCATATTCGTTTGAAGCCCCTAAAAGGTACCAGCGATGGGATTCATTCTGCACAGCCTCTTAGGACAAATTGGAATACGAGCCGTCTCAAGTACATCTGCAGTTTGCAAAAGTTTCGAATTACGAATGGCTGGTTTAAAGGGTTAAACACTTTAGAGACGACGCTTTTAAAATGCAATATCATGTCGACATGACATTTATTGCTTCATTCATGTACTGTATATTTCACTTTACCGTTAATGGTCACCATAACGACGGTGCTATATATATAACAGTCTAATACCATTATAGAGATACCAGAGCTAGTTAGAACAAACATTATCATTCAACTGTCGTATTTGTTTGGCTGTAGAACAATTGTTTTTCCATCTCTAGATGATCCAAAATATTAGGTCAGTCTTCAGAACTATTTAGAGTTTACTTATCTTCACTGCGGCTGATGTTGTATCGTTTGGCGGCCGTAAAACGTCTCCCCGTACACCATTATAAGGATCAGGGGCCGTATTCATAAAGCCACTTAAGTCGTTGCTATGCGGTTGCTAAGGCTAAATATCTATAAAGGAGATTCCCTACAACTACGAAATTTGGTCTGGAGGAACAGTCTTACAAAAACTGTTCCTCCAGACCAAATTTCATAGTTGTAGGGAATCTCCTTCAACGAAATTCATCCTTAGCAACAGCATAGCAACCACTTTAGTCGTTTTATGAATACGGCCCCAGTAGTTTCTTTAATAGTCACTTTGAAAACAGGGCTCTACTTAAGCCGGTTCTAGGGGGCATGGCCAGTGTTGCATGTTTCATTACTGGCCTCATGCACAGAATCAGTTGAACCGAGTCTGCTATTTTCATTTTTTCTTGTATTCCTTGCTTTCAAAGGATCTAATTCGACAGAACTTAATTATGATATTCTGCTTTGAAATTGGGGTTACCGTTCTTTAACGATGCCATAAATCTACATCCGTCATATAAGACGGATCTAGATTTTGGGATTGTTTTAGAAGGGGAAAATCCCGTCTTATAACCGCAGACATACGGTGCAATTGCTCAGTTCTGACATTTATAAAACTGCTATCAGAAAATGAAAGACCGATATTTTGCATTTAAACCAATATACAACAGGATTTCCAATGATTACTTCCATTATCTGAGCTTTTGAAGTCAGTTAACAGTAATGTATGGCACCCTATCATATAGAAATTAGTCCAGGCACGTGAAAACGTACATTAGCTTAAGTCATAGGTCAGTAGTGAATGCTCAGGCCAGTATGCGCCTTTGCGTTGTCAGATCATAGTCTAACGGTCTATGAGTCTCGGATAATCTAAAAATATAGTATCTAGTGGTCAGATAGCTGGTATGTGTATCTTCTGTTTGCTCATGGGCGAAAAACCTTTTTATATGATGGCGATAAAATGGTTATAATTTTGAGATATCAATGTTAATATGGTCATTGTTGACACAACACCCATCCATAAGAGCTGTTGACAGTAATCAAACAAGTGAACTAATATTTCACCACTTGTTATGGTTCCAAGTATACGACATGTCTGGTATAGCATGCATTGTCTGGTTTTCTGTTGGAATCTGCGTGAACACTTTCACCATTAACATACTTTCAGACAGTGCACTGGCGAAGCTTTAAAAGGGGACTACAATACAATTTTATATAATCAAAGAACACAACATCATGGCCAACATTAGCTATGAAAAGCTATTCCAAAAGTTTTGCTGGCCAGTGTCATACATACGCTATCAGTTACCACACTGAGGAATCAATGGTCGCTCAGAATTCAGTGAACGCGCAGCCAATCAGTGAACGCGCAGTAAAAATGTTTTAATTTTACGTGTGTGGTCAGCTTCTGCGCGGATTTTCGTGTTTATATAAAATGTTCTGAAAATAAATCTACACATACATAACTTGGCTGTAATGGTATATTTCATATTATGATAATAAACCTTTGCGAATATCTCATGGAGTCGGGTAAGACCTGTTTTATTATGGTCAATATCATAAAAACGTAGAAAATAGCAAGGTTTTCTTCTTTTTACCATAATACACTATATTCTGTTTGATGTTTTCTGCAAGCAGAAGTAGAAGCAAATAAATAGCTGCAAGTACAATAAATTTTGTCATTATTTGTCGTTTAGTTTATGAGATATTCTGTATTATATGATTGTACGCTGAAAATCAATGAACGAGTAATTTGTATCAGTGAACGCGACACTGTGAACGAAGTAAACGTGTAAGCCAACAATTGTAGTGTACCCAGTGAACGCTAATATTGCACCCAGTGAATGCGTGATATGCACCCAGTGAATATGCAAGTTTTGCGTTATCTGCCTGGAAGTCCACAAAATTTGTCAGTGGGTTTACCAGTAGGTGTTAGTTATGCGTGACTTTAGTTTTAAGCATTCTTCTGTGTTTTTCAGAGGTACGAATGGCGAATACCCCTGAGTACAGGTGCTATAGCTGCTCGTTTTATCATGTTTATGGAGACTTTCAAAATGTCATGGAACACTCTGTTTACTCTCACCCTGACAATGTACTAAAGTGCCGAAGACGCCCTGACAAACCCACATTTCTATATCAAACAAAAGATTTTCGGATAAGAACAAAAGAAGTTTTTATGCCCCGCCATTAAAAATGAAGGGGGCATATAGTATCACCGCTGTCCGTACGTACGCCCTGTACGTCCTGTACGTCCGTCCGTCTGTCCTGTACGTACGTCCCTTACGAAATGGTTTACGTTCGATACCTTTTGAAAACAGTGGTGTATCGAATTCATGTTCTATACACAGGTATAAAATCATAAAATACAGGTCAAGTTTGATGTTGATTAAAATCCTTCTATTATTGTGGGAGTTACATGTATGACCCTTTTTACGACTTCATTCTGTGTGAAGAAAATGGTTTCCGTTCGAAATCTTTTGAAAAAATTGGTGAATTGAATTCATATTTTAAACACAGGTATATAATCATAAAATACAGGTCAAATTCGATGCTGGGTAAAATCTGTCTTTTATAATGGCCCTTTTTCGACTTCATTTTGTATGAAAAACTGGTTTCCGTTCGAAATCTTTTGAAAACATTGGCGTATTGAATTCATATTTTATACACAGGTATATAATCATAAAATACAGGTCAACTTCGATGCTGGGTAAAATCTGTCTTTTATTGTGGGAGTTATGGCCCTTTTTCGACTTCATTTTGTATGAAAAACTGTTCCGTTCATTATCTTTTGAAAACATTGGTGTATTGAATTCATATTTTATACACAGGTATATAATCATAAAATACAGTTCAAATTCGATGCTGGGTAAAATCCGTCTATTGTTGTGGGAGTTATGGCCCTTTTTCGACTTCATTTTGTATGAGAAACTGGTTTCCGTTCAAAATCTTTTGAAAACATTGAAGTATTGAATTCTTATCTTATATACAGATTTATAATCATAAAATACAGTTCAAGCTCGATTTAGGGTAAATTCCGTCAATTATTGTGGGAGTTATGGCCCTTTTTCGACTTCATTTTGTATGAAAAACTGGTTTCCGTTCACTATCTTTTGAAAAGATAATGTACTGGATTAATGTTTTATACACAGGTATATAATCATAAAATACAGGTCAAGTTCGATGTTGGGCAAAATCTGTCAATTATTGTGGGAGTTATGGCCCTTTTTCAACTTCATTTCATAAAATAATGGTTTCTGTTTGTTAGTTTTGAAAAAATACTTGTTTCCGGGCTATTTCATTTGGAAAGTTGCATGGCATCCATTTCTGTGGTAAGATACGGAATGTTATCACATATCACAGTTATGACACCCCAACTGACCCCCCCCCCCAACCCCCCCCCCCCCCCCCCCCCCCCAAAAAAAAAAAAAAAAAAAAAACGCCCCCCCCACACACACACAGACACATGCTTCTCTTGATCCGAGCAGCACAATGCAACTGCCTAAGGAAATCAATAAAACATGTACCACAGAAGTCTGCATTGTGAACCTAGTTATCCTACAAGTGCCAGTACCTTTAACAAGGCGCCATCTTACTTAGAGCACTAGGCGAGGGCATCCGTGTCCTATAGACACATTCTAGTTGAATCTAGAAAAAAATAATGTTCGATTCAGTACTAGAAAAGGTTGTCATTAAAGCGGATCCGGACTGTTGTCCAATACATAAGCATCTCAAAGAAAATGCTGATTTTTTTTCAAGAATCAAAATATTTTTGGATCCTGCCTTAATAGCACAGACAGCTACTTTGTTCTTGACCTGAAGGTTAAACAATTGTAGTCTCCAGCAACTGAAAACTAACCAAATATTGAGCCTCAATTTACTGCTGAATTTATTTTACTTGATACAAATGATAATTTTAAACAACTGTTTACAACTGACAAAATAGTGCAGTCTAAATCTGCTCATATAGCTGCCTAATCTGGGTCTGTACTGTTTGCCATTAAATATTGAGGGTCTGTATGGTAGAATTTGCTGCAAGAAGAGCAATTGCCTCTTTACTGGACGAGGAGTCTTTTATTATCAGGGCCCAGGCTCACAATCATTCCTTAAACTTAAGGGCGACTTTAAAGTTAAGGTATAAAATTTCAAGTGTAAATAAAACCTTACACATACAAAATGCATTTGATTTTTTTCTTCGTATCACTTTTCTATGACAATTGTCAGTAGAATCACGCAAAAACTGCGATATTCAACATGATTTACGTAAATGTGGATTTTGGAAGGCCGAAATTTTCCACCTTAACTTTAAGGTGGTCCTTAACTTTAAGAATGATTGTGAACATTGGCCCAGGTGTGTGAATCATATGACAACACACACACACCTGATAATAAATGACTCGTCCCTAATCTGAGACGGTCTTATTCAATTAAAAAGAGCTTCGACCAGCACCATGGATCGTCAGTCAAGTGCAAACTGTGAAAGCTTGGATCAATCTGCAGTCTGATAAGAGTCTTTGATGTTCGCAATACTAATTCCGCAGGGTCCATGCATTATTTATGTGACACTACTCAGACTTAGCCAGTGCGCAAGCTGATCTGAATGTATGTTGTTTGCACACGCACTAAGACTGTTTTCGTCAATCAAATTAAATTAAATTGGCAGAATTGTCCAGTATACAACTAAGATATCCGCACAAATATTCCGGCACACTTCATTGTAAAATGAAAGTAGAGTTTAGCTCCGACTAGAGCTCTTCCTCGGTATTTTCTAACGGTGCAAACTAAAAAAATGTTGCTGAGCGGACTACTTCAAAGGAAAATAAAGTAGGCCATGATACAAGAAGGGATTATGGGTACGCAATTTAGATGATTTCAGGTTGTAATTTTAAGCTAAATGTAGCTCTAGCTTTAATGACGACCTTTCCGACGCGTTCAATGCGTACACTTTTTCCCTTTCACTTCGTACATCGCAGCGCGTTTGCTTCGTACACACAGATTACTGTGCTACTCGTTCACTGATACAGTTTGCGCGTCCACTGATTTAGAGCGTACATTGCTAAAATGGGTTGTATCTCCTAAATGCCTGCATCTTATGGCACAAAACTTTTATAGGTTCA
Source organism: Ctena decussata (assembly GCA_963989385.1). Taxonomy (NCBI): domain Eukaryota; kingdom Metazoa; phylum Mollusca; class Bivalvia; order Lucinida; family Lucinidae; genus Ctena; species Ctena decussata. The sequence continues at coordinate 86,983,428 of OZ022499.1, read as the reverse complement.
GGATTACAGTCGGTCGTAACCACTTACAACAACAAATTTACACCATGAGCTTTGTTTTATGGGAAAAAGCCGCAGTTCAGAAGATTTATGGCACGGAAATCACCTTGCAGGCCAATCGTTTCCTTATAATTTTTCTAATAACTTGTTTTGACAAAATTTATTTCAAAATAGCAGCAGATTATTATAATTAGCTTTGGATAAAGGGCAATAGAATTGGTTATAACATAAATAATACCACTACCTACCACTTTAAGTAGCAGTGCCCCGCTCCAAAAAACTAAAATAAACTGCGCGTTCACTGATAGGCTACGCGTTCACTGAATTCTGGGCGACCATCGATTCTTCAGTGTGGTTACTGTCATGTTCAATAATTCGCTAGAAGATGAGGTGAACTATTTTTTGCACGATTTTATCAACTTCAGTGTTATTCGCATGATTTGTTACACCAGCAATACTTGATACCAGTTTTACTAACATAAAAGAGAGACTGGGGATGGTGGTGGTCGGGCGATGGTGCTGGTATACGTACCTTTCTGTGCCGGGGAGTCCAACTAACGTGGATACTAAAAGGAGAACTTGACTTTCTGTTTTACTACTATAAAACAACCTATCAGAAGGTAATTTTCTCTTGAAAGAAGCAATTTGCTCCCATAGTTGGTTGATCGTTTTGGGTTTAACGGCTCTTCGAGACAGTATTTTAGTCTATATCGAGCCATTCCAAAAGAGAAGAAGGAAGACGGGAGAGCAAAATATCCAAACAACCCCATACCCGCACCTACTGCAAGCACTTGAGCCCTTGTCCTACTACTATCCGAATTAGTAGGACGCCCTGGACCTGAAAGATACCCAGCACCATCGCCCGACTTCGACCACACCCTTGCTCCAGGAGTGAATCTCTTTTGAGGAGCGAGACAAAAATGAAACTGGTAGAGTTACTTCCTCTGAAAATATGCCCATTTACCTTAAGAATTCATGCCCTTATTATTATGGTGTTTCAATAACAGTCTTTCATTCACGATATCAGATCTATGCTTGCGAATGGCTTTCCGGCCATTGACTGTAATATGATCAAAGTCTTGGAAATGGATCAAATCAATTTAATCGGAAAATGAAATGACTTTCAGCCATTATTTCAAACAATTCCTATTGTAAACGTAAATAAACGTAAATGGTCATACTCACGGGATTTGTAGTTGTACGAGTATTTCCTTTTTTAAGCTCATACGGAAAGTACTGTTTGAGTAAATTTATTCCTGTCGCTTTCGAGGTTTGATCCCATTCCATAAATGTTTGTTTACTTCGCTTCAGAAATATAGCGGAAGACAGGAACCATGTAATAATCCAATAGTTCGGTAACAGTTTTGATGAAAAAGTAAGGAGGAAAATTCTCATGAACTAACGCAATTCCAGATCCAACCAAAGACACCATGTGGGAAAGAGACAATACAAAATAAGTCACCACCAAAGACAACACTAGCGGCAGCCATGTGAACAGCCATTTCCCATGTAGGTGCTCAACAGGGTAGCTGTTTCTGTTTCTGTAAATCCCGCCAGTAGAATGGCGCACCCAGGTCGTTGACCGGTAGATGTTTTACGTTGATTTGTTGATTCTCATAAGTAGGTAAATCCAGGAATAACAGCTATATACACACTATGTACAGACAGGTTAGACTTGTGGTGGCGGCCACATTGATAAATCGGGGATATGGCTTAATTGGACAAGTTTCTGTACAGTTGCAACCTTTTTGCATGCAACCGAAAACAGTACCTACGACTCAGAGCCTCCAGCTGCAACAAGACCTCCTCTGCAACACGGGCCCCTTGCAGGCTCATCAGGTTGTGACTATCTAGCAGAATCTTCACCAACTCCATCCTTGATCGGGATGCCCAGAATTGCTGACCAAACTGACTTGCCAGGAACACCCTGATATCTTTCAGTGACGAGTCTCTAATCTCAGCCAGAGCAGGGCAACGAAGGAGAACATGAGGTAGATCTTCTGGGCCGAGTCTACACAACGGACAGGTCTCATCCACTCTGTACTGATTGAATCTAGCTTTTGTGGACTGAAGCATATATACTCCTGTCATCATACGTACTTTAGTGATACTTCTTCTAATATCATGCACGTTGTTTGCAGGTGATTCCCATACTGTATGAGTAACACCCACCGCCATGGAAGTAAGATTACAGTTAACCAGGGTAGACCTCGTCTGTGCATCTGCAACCAAACGCTGGGTCCAGAACTGACATATTGACTCACGAGTGATCTTTTTCCAGGAAAACTTTGTATAATTTTCAAGACAAGAGGGCTGAGGAAGGTTATACATATCCAAGATGCATTCAACCTTACAAAAGAAACTACCCTGGCATTTAAGTGTCAGCTGTCGAGCCATCAACCCCTTTATCTTCTCATTTCTTGAACGGGCAATGGAGTGGAGTAGACTTAACTGCCTCTTATGCAGTTCGGCCTGTATTGGAAGAGCGCCCAACAACAGCTGCACTGCCGAAGAGACCGTCCGCTCTGGTAACGATTGTAGTTTCTTCAGAGTTGATATGTGAAACCGTTGTAATTGGCCGACTTGGGTGTCAGTCAGCGACAATGTCTCCAGACCGTACAGCAACCTGGGAATCACATAGACCTGATATATCCTAAAGGAGATCTTCGGATTTAGTCCACACGTACCATGAACCCCAGTTTTCATCAGGGCATACAAGGTCCTTCGGGCTGCACTTATTTTTTCTGTGATGTTGATGGAAGTTTCTGATTTTTCTGCCCTAGTCAGGCCAAGATGGATTAACCTTGGTTCAACCTGTACCTCTTTTGAACCTAGCTTCCAAGTAGTTATAATTTGATTGTTTCTTACACTTTTACTAACATTACGTCGTAAGGCTGTACTCTTTTGGGGGTGGATAATATATCTCTTCTCCTGTGAGTTGATATAAGCAAGATTGAGCATTAGCTGCATTTCATCGTCTCTGGAAGACACCAAGAGAACATCATCAGCCACGGTCGGACATCCTACATACAGGTCACCAATATACTTCCCTAGAGATCTAGATTCCATCTCCAAAAGAAAGTCATTAAGAAAAGTCTTGTAGAAATGTGTAGATAGAATCCCTCCCTGGCGCACCCCCTGCAGAACAGAGAACGACTGACTCATCACTCCACCCCACTGGACTCTTGCGGTAAGCCCTCTGTACATAGACCCAATCACCTCCCACAGATGTGAATTTATATTCTGCCGTTATAGCATCTTCATAAGGACGGGATGACTGACAACATCAAATGCCTTCTGGGTGTCCAGGGCGGCAATGTAGAGAGGTTCCTTTTTTCTGCTTAGAATCCAGAATACATTCAGACAAGAGCAACGAAGCCATTGTGGGAGACAGGCCCTGGGTGAATCCAAACTGCAACCCAGATTGGTCATCATTTAGTTCATCAAGCTTGTTCAGGATGACAGACTCAAACAGCTTCCCAAGAATAGAAGAGACCGTAATGCCTCTGTAGTTATCCATCTTACGAGGATCTTTCCCTTTCTTATGAACCGGGGTAATTATACCAGACTTAAATATATCTGGAACCTTCTTCGTTTTTAGAATGTCGTTAAAGATATCTGCTATAATACGGAGCAGAACGTTTCCAGAATATTTTAGATGCTCCGCTGTTAATCCCATCTCATCCGGTGATTTACCCGAATTCAGAGATCTGATGGCTCGGCGTACTTCCTTTTCACTGATAACAGGCAACCGATCAGGTTCCAGACGGGCTATCTCTTGTATTAAGTCTAGCTGGTATAGGGACAGGTCCAAGTAGCCCTGATCATAGTTTGGGTGTGCATCGGGAACAGCCAGATCCTCAAAATATTCTGCAAAGGCTCTGCACTGCTGCAGGCTTTCCCCAACCTCTTCATTGCCAACAATCAGGGAGACAGGATGACCTTGACGAACTGACTGATTTCTTCGTATAAGGCGGTAGAAATACTGACTTGAGGGGTTCTCCATGAGCTCATGGTAGAAAGAGTCCCTGGCACTGGCGAATTCTCTTCTTATTTGTTTTCTGACATTATATTTGGAAATTTTTCTTTGTATCGTCAATGGATGTTCTGGGCCTGGAGATCCTGAGCTTTTCCAGAGATAGAAAATTCTTTTACATTCAGATTCAAGCTGTCTCACCGTAGGAGATAGCTTAAATTTTGGACCCTTAACCTTCACCAATCTATTCGGAACTGTCCTTCTACTGGCTGCCTTCAGGATTTGGATGAGTTGGTCAACCGGCTCACACGTACTGTCTGAGGTTTGCAGTAATCTCTCCAAGAGACACTGATACTGATTTTCATCTACTTTTTCCCAGTAGAATTTTGTAACTTTTTTAAATGACTTATTTCTACTTATACCACATAATTTATCTTGATTTATATTGAGAGTAGCAGTCACACTGACATACGAGGACATATTTATCGGGGAATACTCTCCGACGCAGACATTCCGCAATAACGAATGATCGCTAGTCAGAATATAGTCTATCTGTGATGATCCCCCTCCGTGACCAAAGAAAGTAGGTGAATCGCCCATTCTGGTGTCCAGAAACAGCTGTTGTTCAGCAACAAAATCCTTAAGCATAGAGTCGTGAGGGTTCGAGCGGGTTGGTAAAAGGGAGCCAATAAAGGACATAGCAACTGACAACTCATAAAACAATCAAGAAGAACCGAAACAGAACTGCCGGAATGGGACGGCTAGTAATGAAATTATTGGGGGGGGGGGGGGAGCCTAACCGGTTTGTGGTCGCCCAGCCCTCGCGCTTTGTTCTGCGTTGGTTCACCAGATACTTCGTTGTTCAACCCAACAAAAACAACCACCGCCCACACAACAGTCTTACAAAAAGCACCAACTTTGACGATAAGAACAAATTATACGTAAAGCATTAAACATCACATCTATTTTACCTATCTTCAATTTTTTAAGGTCAGGGCTAGCATTAACATAACAAACCATATATCAAAACAGTTAAAGCGACAAACAACACATGAAACAACCAAGAAGAACCAAAACAGAAGTGTCGCCTTGGGACGGCCAGCAATGAGATTACGGAGGGGGGGGGGGGGTGCTTAACCGATAGGCGGTCGAGCCTTTGGTCCTGCTTTGGTTCATAAGACACGTAGTTGTTCGATTTGCGTTGAAGATTCCTAACTCATAATTTTAATGTTTCAGGAACAAAGAAATCAAAATTAAAACTAAGATAAAACATACATGAGGACTCACAAAAATAGTCTTACTGAAATTCTGGAACAGAAGAAACCTACCAGTTAAACCACGGTGGGCCCGACCCAAGACTTCCCGGAACGGGTGTCAGGTGTCAAGAGTAATTACACTTCAGGAACTGACTGAATCAGATCCCAAACCCTATCCCCAACATCAAAGGGAAAGATTGACGAAGACATCCCAACAAACATTAAATTACAAGTGATAAGCCGAGTCAGCAGCTCTTTCCCAAATAGGTGGCAACTCAGCTATCTTTATTGAACTAAATAATCTAGACCAACAGAAGGGTTACAACAGACTAAGCAAATTATACGAAAAACATTTAACAACTATTTTTACCTATTTTCTATTTTTATTATAGAAGCACAATAAATTAAACAGCACCGAACATAAAACAAATGCAACCGCAACGAAAGTACCGCCTTGGGACGGTCAGTAATAACTACTGGGGGTTTAAACCGGTTTTACTGGGCCCAAACCTTCACCCTCACCCTCCGCCGTGGTGCATACAATTAGTTAGTAGTTCGGTTCGTATGGAGGTCCCCTAACTCATCAGAGAGTCATCACGGTCAACAATTAAAATCAAGAAAAGACCGTGATGAAGCAGGGATGAGGACTCGACAGCCGAGATCCCTGGGGCGTCAGCAACACCACTGGAACACAGGAATTCGTTTAAATTGCATGATAATTTTCTTAAATTGATCAGGAAATTCTGATTTCCCTACGATTTTGTGTAATTTATACGTTACCATAGAATTCAGGTTCCGATAGGCCTTGTTGCAAAAGTAACCTTAACCCTGTATTATATTAGAAACCAATTCAAAGTGTCTACGATAAAATTTAGAAAAGGCTTTCCGAAATTTATTATATCGATGCCCCTGCTGTAAAAGCTTGGCAGTCAGACATTTATTACGAGCATTGAAATCAGCCAAATGACTAGACTCCCTAGCGAAGCGAATAAGCTGAGAAATGTAAACACCATAAGTAGTGATGCGGGGAACATCACCATCCAAAAACGGAAAATTAACAATGTCGAAATCAAAATCATCGCGTTTGTCATAAATTTTAGATGAAACAAAGCCGTCTAACATTGATAAATGTAAATCCAAAAATGGGGCCTCGGTATCAGAAGTATTTGGTTTATTTAACTGCAATTCAGCAGGATAGATTTGACTAACCATTCCTTCAAAATCAGGATTGTCAATATTTAAAAGGTCGTCCAAGTATCTAGACGTTGAGGTGAATGCTTCAATGACATGAGCTTGAGTATCATCAGAAAGAGACATCATACGAGGGGCATTTCAGAAATAATGTAAATTATCTTGGTATAGCCTTTTGGTTGATATTAAGCCGTAGTGTTATATATCACTGCAAAGGTAAATCCAACGACTGTCATCAAATTACTGATGAAACTTGATGATACGTGTGCAAAACCCACGCCGGAAGTTGCAAAGTCGCAACAAGTCATGTAAAATACAAAACAATAAAATGACATTATTTTCTAATAAAAAGACACAGGCTAAATATATTTCACTTTGTTTAATTTCAAAACTGAGAGGGACATATGGAAAGCAAAATTCATATATAAAGACTTGAAAGACTTGTTATTTTATATGACATACTGACATTGAAATATGTGGGTGGGTGGGGAAACTTATTGTAAAAAATCAGGTAGGCCACTGACAAAAGAGCATTAGGTGCCGTAAGTGATTGTTTACAACAGAAAACAAGCATGACGAATTAAAGTCTATTTATTTTTTTGTTTCATATCTGTCATCCAAATTCCTTTACACTTAAAATGACCTCAAAACCGAAGTTGATACAGCTTACTATACATTTTAGTTTAGCACAGGAAGTGACGTCATCAGAAATGCGCTTTGTTCCATGATTAGCCTATCTTGCAAAATAAATCTTATGTTTTAGCAAAGCTGATACAATACTTTTTATACTGGAATATTTTCAACATAACAGATAATATAGGTATCAATCCAGAGCTACTTGTATTCAGAGCCAAGAAGACGTGAATTTGTCTTCACATAAATATTTCGTCCGTTTCTACCCAGTGTTCTTACCCTAAAAGCAATTGTCAAGGCATATTTTGGAGAAAATACTAGTGACCCAAATTATTTAAGTAAAGACCATTGGGTGATAGGTTAACCTAAATTTCAAGACATAAACTTTAAAAATCGGTCAACATTCCTAGGAATGGCAGACTCATTTACACTATTTTTGAAATGCCCCTCGTAAAGTCCCTTTCATAGCAAAATAGAAACAAATCTGCTACAAGAGGAGCGCAATTAGTACCAATCGGAATTCCTACATTTGTCTGTGGTCTGTGCTACTATTAAGTGAAGTTTAGGTTGCCGCCTTCATAAAGTCTGAGGCCCGACCCACCGCCGTGCAGTCGAAGAGGTAATCAAAGCTGTTAACCTTAATTGGGTAAACCACCAAGCATGCAGTTTGTCGCAAAACATCCATATTATAACCAATCTTTTTATATCGAATTACTATCTTCTTAAGATGATAAGGAAAGTCATTTTACCAATTATTTTTCTGAATTTACATACCAAGTCGCCATAAAATTCAGGCTTCGAAAGGCCTTGCTGAAGAAGTGTTTTCAATCCGACATTATATTTAGACACTAAGTCGAAATGCCGTCGATAAAATTTTGAAAACGCTTTACGAAGTATATGATATCTATTATCCTCTTTGGGAAGTTTTGCAGTCAAAACATGATTACGAATATTAAAGCCATCAACATGACTGGGCACTCAAGGAAAACGAATAAGTTGAGAAATATAAACACCATAGGATGTAGAACGAGGAATATCGCCATCTAAAAATGGAAAATTAACAAAATCAAAATCATCTCGTTTATCGTAAATTTAGTTGTAACAAAGCCATCCGATATAGATAAATGTAAATCCAAAAATGATGCCTCGATATCTGGCACGCTGGCCTTATTTTACTGAAGTTCAGAAGGATGAATTTGATTGGCCAGTCAAAGAAGTTATTGTCGATATTCAATAGGTCTTCCAGATACCGAGAAGTAGAACTGAAAGTTTCAATAACTTCAGAGTGCGTGTTCCCTGAAAGAGACGTCATGAACTCTCTCTCATAACAGAACAAAAACAGATCAGCTACAAGAGGGGCACAATAAGTGCCCAAAGGAATGCCTACAATTTGTCTATATAATTTAGAGCCAGATCTAATATAAATTTTGTCCAAGAGAAAGATGAGAGCTTCACACACTTTCTGGCAAGACCTGGTCACTTCAGAGGTAAAGAAAGCACATCTATCATTACATGCAATATAAAGAGAGCTTTCTCTATGGAAAACTCTTTCAGTTAAATCCACAAGTTTATCCTTAATAAGATTGTGGAGCAAGGTAGTAAATAATGTCGAAAAATCACATGTAGACCAACTGGACGCACGAAAACCTCGCGATTTCATCTTATTTAGCACTTCACATGAATTTTTAATTGACCAAGAAAGGTTTTTACCTGACCTTTCATAGACGTTTTCTCAATATTTAATAACAATTTTTTTTTATTCCACTAGGACAGGAAGTTAGCAATTTAGAAAGTTCGGTTGTCGTGCATGAGCTAGAGTTAACAATAAATCGTGCCTTATACGGTCGCCTATGAAGTTTAGGTAGCCAGTAGAATGTAAAAAGTCTCTATTGGTCTTCATCAACACTTACCGCAAATTTAGTGATGACAGACTTCTCTATAGCGGAAGTCTGCTCATAAGCCTAGGTGCGACTCAGTTCTTGCTTCAAAGTATCAATGTAGTGCAACCGTCAAACAACAACAGCGTTGTTTGCAGCTTTGTCTGCTGGAACCAAGACATACATGTACTTACTATGAAATTCCTGGATACCTAATTTCAGATAACGAAAACTTATTTTAGATTCACGTGATAACATGTTAGTATTTTGAGAAATAAAAGTAAATACGTTGATCTAGCCCACGTTTCTGAAATTTCATTTGTGTTAATTATTTTTAGCTGATCGTAAAGCAATAGCATATTTTCATATTTTTCTGATGAGGCGTTTTAAAAAAGTCCTTGAGTATACATAAACACGCCTTGTTGCACTAATTTTGCTATTGTTAAAGTAATATACTCTACTATTGCAGAAGATTGAGTTTTATTGCTGTACCCTTTTTCGCATCGTTCTTCTATATTGTTTTTATTTATATATCCAATTTAAGGTATCAGACAAGAGTGCGTCTGTTGATAGCATATGAGCCGCGACACGAGAAAACCAACAATGTGGTTGTGCGCCCAGCGCAGACTCAGATCAGCCTGGGCATCCGCCTAGTCCGCTAAGACTCTTCGCTAGGTGCTTAAAGGGTAGCTAAGGGTCTAAGCTACCTCCATGCGGACAGCGAAGACTCTGATCAGACTGAGCGGATGCCCAGCCTGATCTGAGTCTGCGCTGGATGCACAACCACATTGTTGGTTTTCTCGCGTCGCGGCTCATATGATCTTTCTGAGAGAGAGAAAAAAAACAACAAAGAACCCACCAAAATACCCTGTCGGAAGTAGCTTCTAACAGCTCGCCATGTTACCGAAGGCTTTGTATTAACCTTCATTCTGCTAGTGGTTAACAATATGCAAATCCAAAACAATTATATCTATCAGAGTATGAAGGCTAAGAACGGTAACTAAAGCAACACTTTCTCCTGTTCTCATCACAGACGCAGTTTTCATGTAATAATTGGTGTCCTAACACAGAACCGCATTAATATGTCAATTAAGCAATTTTCGGTCGTACTTATTATTACCCGGTATTCTAAAGGAATTAACATGTTTATTATCACGTGTATCTTAGTTCCCGATGGAATCATGTTACCCTGTGCTTATTTCTGGGAAGGAAATCGACTGAAATTCGATGTCTCCCGGAGCCTGATTACTGCTAGTCTAATAGACTGCTACGGAAAATAATTTATGAGACCAAATTTTATTTAATAAAAACTAGGTCGCTTGAGGATTCGACGGAAATTTAGCCTCTGATTATCATTAATATAGGCCAGACAAATTTCTGTAATAGACTCTGGATCTTGCAGCTTCTTATTTAAACGAGAACATTTATCATAACTGAACTACCAGGAGTTTTTACGAACTTGGAGCAAGATTTTGCGAAGGTGCATGAATGTGTTATAACCATCTTGCAGATTGTTTCGTACATCGACATCTAAACTTGGCGCATGATATTTTTGAGCCGCGACATGACAAACCAAACAAAGTGGCATGTGCGCCCAGCGAAGACTCAGATCTGCCTGGGCATCCGCCCAGTCTTATCAGAATTTTCACTGTTCACATGGAGCTTACTGAGACCCTTAGCTGCCATTCAAGTGCAGAACGAAGAGTCTGATCATACTTGGCGGTTTCCCAGGCTGATCTGAGTCTTCTTTGGGTCTTTTGTTGGTTTTGTCGTGTCGCGGCTCATTTATGTTTGATGTATGAATGATTACCTGGAAACGAGTTGCTCATTTGGTATCCGGTCGTGCTGCTTTATTACTTGTTTTATTGCTTCGCGTAACTATTCCCCTTTGGTGTAGTGAATGGGACGTGAATCTTTATTATATCAGTTCCTGATCATTGCTCTTATACACTATGGACTTGAATTTGATCCTTTAATTTAGAGGGAGCTCATGGCATACACATAAATTGTTATACATTGATAAAAACAAAATTGTGAGTGTATATTACGCTTATGAGTTGCATGAAGATAAGACTTTTTTTCCCTTTTAATAAGTTTATTTGAATTAGTCATGTATTATAAAGTTATATTTTTAATCTTTCCAGCGGACACAAAGAGTTGAAACAATGTACGAATGAGTACGAAACGCCGACTTTCAAAGAAAGTCATGTTTAACGTATCTTGGATAAATTTAACATTATTTTAGCTGTTCTCTTCAGATTGGTGTCTTAAGCCATATGTTACGTATATTCCATATTAGCTCGCTGAAATGTTAAGAGCCCTCGAAGAGCTCTCCTTTTCTTTAGATCTCTCAAAGCAGCTAATAGCTTTTGATGAGGTGATTTGTTGGCATGTACTTTTAAATTGTTTATATATACTGACACAAATAAGAAACGTCCGTTTTCTAAGATTCTGTATCTTTTAAATCAGTAAAGTTGTAGCCATAAAAATTAAAACAAAATCTGTCCCGAACGTCTGATACACATAAAGTTGCAACAGTTTTAAATTTTCTCCATAGTCGCAAGATTTATTGACCCTAATGTAAAAAAACCGTTTGTCTTCCTCAGCAGCATTTCATTCATCAAGACCTGAAACGCTTCGCGTTAAACGAGGGTCAGAAGCATCGAAAGACGAAAAATCAGTTTTCAAAAACAAAAAGCACTTATTAAACGAACGAGAATCTTCAATTGATAAAGTTATCTCCCTTTTAATTAAATTAATAACGACATTAGATTTTCCGTATCTCCACAACCGTTTATTATTTTGACACCGTTTTTGTTTCGATTGATTATGCTTGTGTACAATAATGACAACATGCATCAGAAAGTAAAAATTAAGGCTGAAATCTGAAATCCCGGTGCACTAAAGTCCAGTTTTATTACCCCACCTCATACAGAAAACTAATCAAGTAATTTTGTAATCAAATTTTTGCAATGCTGAATGATGCTGATTTCAATGCTATTGATGGCTAGAATTGACTTTTTGAAGTAGTCTTATGCCATTAACTTCCAAACTCATGGACCAACAAGGTAATGTTGGCGAGTATCTACGCACGGTTGTGATCGACGTTTTGTGACGTCACTTTACGTGACAGATTTATGCTAGTGGTCGTGACAATTAAGAATGCAACCAGCACCAATACAATCTCAGCAGCGTGTTTGCTCAGTGATGCTAACATGAGCTGCGATGGTTAAACTGAGAAAAACACACGAGATACTGATTTTGTGACTTTCGAAATTTGGGTACTAGCGCTTGCGGCATTGTCATTGTCGCCGATGTTCGTTGAACGGATTTCAATTCAGCGCTCACCTTTGTTGAATAATCTACGTTATTGAAACAAAACATTTGAATGAAATGTCTGTGTGCATTAGGAATTTAGAAACACAATTGTAAAGCGGACGTTTCTTATTTGTGTCACAATACTAAGACAAAATAGGTTAAACACCAACAAATTTCTTTGCTTTGTACACTGGAGCCTGGAACGGTAACCGACTTGTTGGAGTATTCAGCGACACAACAATACATACTGATAAACATTTTCCTGTGCAAGCTGTTGGAAAAAAATTGTATGCTAGATAATGTTATTAAAAATAACATATAACATGAAAGTCCCCCTGATGTAGATGCTGTCTGTTCAGTCTTCAGAACGATAGATAACAATCTTTAATTGAGCCGCGACACGACAAAACCAACAGAGTGGTCGTGCGCCCAGCGAAGACTCGGATCAGCCTGGGCATCCGCCCAGTCTGAACAGACTCTTCGCTGTGCGCTTAAAAGGAAGCTAAGGGTCTAAGTCACCTCCATGCCGACAGCGAAGACTCTTGATCAGACTGAGCGGATGCCCGAGCTGATCTGAGTCGGCGCTGGACGCACAACCACTCTGTTGGTTTTGTCGTGTCGGTTCTCAATTTAGGACACGTTCTGCATAATTAGTCGGGTAATCTCGAGCAATACTCACGTATTCCTCTGGCTACTCCCCGTACATCATCATAGTGCAGATTATATTTGAGCCGCGACACGACAAAACCAACAATGTGGTTGTGCGCCCAGCGCAGACTCAGATCAGCCTGGGCATCCGCCCAGTCTGATCAGACTCTTTGCTAAGCGCTTAAAGGGTAGCTGAGGGACTAAGCTACCTTCATGCGGAAAGCGAAGACTCTGATCAGACTGGGCGGATGCCCAGGCTGATCTGAGTCTTCGCTGGACGCACGACCACATTGTTGGTTTTGTCACGTCGCGGCTCATATTAATTTTTATTTTTGTCCTTTGAGATCAGAAGATATATTCTGAGAAATCTGAAATTTTAGATTGGTTTAGACACTTATTGTAGATCATCGCCTATTATATTATTTGGACCCTTTTTGATATTAATCAGTCTTTGAATCGACTGCCCGATTAATATTAAGAAATTACAGTATGCTTTTCTCTAGTTTCGTCACCAGATATTGTCAGGGACACTGATGAGGCTTTATTAGCCGAGACTACGTAGTCTGCCCCATGTTCCTTCTTCTAAATGTATTCTCTGCTCTTGAAGGAACTCTTTAAGACTTTAATAAAAGTACGCACATACATAATTATGACTGACGAATATGCCACAAGGGTTATGTTATGGCTAGCCCTGACATTAAAAATGAAATTATGGAAAATAGATGTTAAATGTTTTACGTATAATTTGTTCTTATTGTCAGGGTTGTTGCTTTTTGTAAGCCTGCTGTGTGGGCGATGGTTCTTTTTGGTAGGTTGAACAACTAATTATCTGATGAACCTAGGCAGAACAAAGGATGAGAGTTGGTCAACCACAAACCGGTTAAGCCCCCAGTAATTTCATTACTGGCCGCCCAAGGCGGCAGTTCTGTTTTGGTTCTTCTTGGTTGTTTTATGTGTTGTTAGTTGCTATGTCTGTTATTGATATATTGTTTGTAATGTTCAGGCTAGCCCGTTGACCACCTACATAAGAAATGGCTGTTCACATGGCTGCCGCTGTTATGGTCTTCGGTGGTTTCTAATTTTGTGTTGTCTCTTTCCCTAATGGTGTCTTTGGTTGGATCTAGGATTTAATTGTGTCAGGTCCTGAGAATTTTCCTCTTTATGTTTGATCCTGATAGTTCATTAAATAACAAGTGAAAGGATGGCCTAAAAAGGCAGAACATACAATCTGAAAGTTACACCAAAAAGTGGAAAGTGAAGTTTTTGTTGTTGCATATGACTTGTAAAGGACATTTCATACTATCGATCGTGTTTTTATACCACTGTATTGCATCTCCGCAAGAGCCTATCCACAGATTTTTACTCATTTGTCTCACTGAAACTTCGTCGCTATGGCGCAATGATGTTTGCTTGCACCAAGCTACGGGCGCTGACATTTGATTACACAGTTTGCTTGAAAAATTGACTTTACTTCTCACGTTTTGAAGACAAAAGCTAGCTCATGGGAACGCAATGAATTTCTAAATATCCATAAAAAGCATTAAGTCACAAAAGCTATGATCAGCGTCTTTCTTCCAGAATGAGTGCTAATTACAACCACATTTTGAAACGACATCGTTGCAATTGCTTTCTCACAATAAAGTAAGATTGAAGTGTAAGGAGTTTCTGTTTTGATCCCAATGTCGTTTTATTTTTATTTCGTCTTTAGCTTCCTAAATTTAGTGGCTGTAGAATTAATTGGGGGCGTTTTTAATTCATGAGAATGAAATACTTTCCTACAGAGCCTTAAAGAAGAAACTACCCAGCAGGCACATGACGTCAAAATGACGTCATACTGACGTCGATGCGACGTCATTACGTCGCATCGACGTCAGTACGACGTCATTTCAACGTCATGTGCCTGCTGGGTAGCATTTCCACTTTGCAGGGTCTGTACTTTCCGATAGCGGGCTATATGACTGGATTTCGCGATGTTTTGTGAATCCGACACCAAACTAAAGTGGCAGTTTCCAGGGCCCAGGTTCACAATCGTTCTTAAAGTTAAGAACCATCTTAAAGTTAAGGTGCAAGATTTCGCCCCTAGAAAATCCATATTGAAACCATATTGAAAATCGCAATTTATTTTGCGTGATCCCACTGACACAATTGTCATAGAAATGTAATACAAAAGAAAAATTAAATACATCTAGTCTTTGTGAGCTTTTGTTTAGACATGAAATTTTACACCTTAACTTTAAGGTCGTTTTTGAGTTTAAGGAGTAATTGTGAACCTGGGCCTAGTTAGGCTGTTGTGACAGTGATGTCACTGTTTGTTTACTATTTCGGATTATACCTATTGTTCAAGACGGGGGTGTTGAGTTTCCATATAAGTGATAGGTACATTATTTACAAGCACTTAAGGCAAATAACAGTTGTGGCCTAGCGGCTTAATAGAGCTTCCAACGTAGAAGTATTGGTAACGCAACAAGATAGCGCAGGTTCGAATCCTTGCATTGCTAAATTTATTTGCGTGTAAGTGTGGAAATGTGACTCAAGTTTTGTCAATATCAGCACATGGTGGCAAAGGGTTCTCCTGCTTTGCCAAAATAAATGGACCAACCAGTTTGAGGGTATACTTGACAACGAGAACAGAAGATGAAGCATATAAAAGATCAAAATTAAAGTAAGTGGCATATAAAAGGTTAAAATCTATGCCTGGAAAACTGTAGGCTTTAAATTATAGAGTTTCATTATAACAGAAAAAAAATACAACAATTTCTAACTGATCTGGATTCGAACCTGCAATCTTCTGTCTACAAAGTCGCCACGGTACCTCTACACTACAACACATTGCTTGTTAGAAGAGAGTCCATTTACTTGCTTAAACCAGGCTTAATATTTTTATGATACACTACGGTTTAACCTATTGTAAAAAATGGTTCAGTCTGTTTACATTCTGAGTGTCATAACTGGACAGTATCTACAGATCAAATTTTGTTTACTGTCGTGTCAATGCACTTTTAATTTTGGACCAAACCATGAAATAGGTTGAACAGCTAGTAACGGAAAAAGTCGGCTCTTTCCGTAGTATTCTTAGCACCTTTATATATTACCATTTACGACCATTCCAATATATTTCAGTGTAGTCCAGCGGTTCAGTATGCACAGTATCACAACATTAGACAAAAGTCACGGGGTGATTCGAACTCTGTATTACATTTTTTTTTATTTACTACGTATTTCTTTTTTTTTTTTTTTTATTTCATTCCCGAAGCCGGGACCGCTAGATCAGCAGGCCTAAGCTTAACCTACTAAGCTACCGAGGCTCCTCTAGGCTTTGGAAAACACAAAAGTTGTCCTTCTGTTGTCATTATGAGCCGGCTTTCCGTGTATAGTCTTGTTAGGATTTCATAATAAACAACATCTTGGTCAGAATGCATAATGCGCTGAGTTTGTTTTCGCTCTTTGTCTGTCGGAAACACCAGTTTATAAAAAAAATTATGTCTTAAACAGAGGAAACTTTAAACCGGATTAAAAACGCACGACTATGCCAGACTAAGCAACACGTAAAAGTATCTAAATTTAAAGAGTAACTACACTTCAGGAACTGACTGAATCAGATCCCAAACCCTATCCCAAACATCAAAGGGAAAGATTGACAAAGACATCCCAACAAACAATAAATTACAAGTGATAAGCCGAGTCGGCAGACAATTGGTATGGGTGCAACAGCTATTGTTCAAAGGCTCGTAACAAAATCCCAGCCGTAAATCCCCAGAGAGTCCGAAATGTAAATGTAACGAAAGAATTATAGAAAAACTTAGATCATTTGAACGAAACGACACAATAGTTCGATAAAATAAATTGCTCTGTGCCAATGGGATAGTTGAAAATTCCACCATCATGAAAATAAGACCATTACCCCGCCCCCTTCATCCCCCACACATCAAAAAAAAAAAAAAAAAAAGAAAAAAAAGAAAGAAACAAAGGAAAACAGTGACCTCACGGCCAACTGTGTGCCCATGCAAAAATATGAGTTTTGCAAAGAAAGATTATCGCTTTACCCACTACACCACGGCGGAAACTGTAACTTTTCTATAATTACTCAGGTATTATACAGTGCAGGTTGCTGACGGATAACGACGAATGTATTCGGGTATATTACGGAGAAGGGCGAACGGTTGTTTTATTACAGTATAGTCACGGTTATACCCAAATACGCGGTTCGAATGGAATCGGCGACCTTTTGACACGACAGGCTAGAAATTTTATTTATACCACAGGACTGATAACACCTCACAGCAACCAATCAAATAATTACCCTGTCCAATCACAATGCGCTCATTGGCCGATTTTGTATGTTAAAAACACAATACAGTTAAATTCAAACGTGTTCTTTATGGGCTGATTACTCAAAGCAAGTTTAAGCTAACCTCGAGTTTAATCCATACAAAATATATGGCTAACCTTGGGGTTAACTTTAAACCAGCATTGTGCAATCGGCCCAAAAGGTATTGTGAGTGTGTGTGTGTATGTGTGTTGGAGGGGAGAGGGGTGGGACGGCCTTTTTAGTAATGATAGACTTATAATCACCTATGATTTAGGTAAACACGTTTTAGCAATGGATATTTGTTGACTGTAGAATTTCACGTTTCCTTCCTTTATTTTTTTTTATTCTAATGATCTAATAATGTACCCTCACAATTTGGCATCAATATAATTTCCACCAGACATAAAGGAATATCGACTTATATTGACGTACGTAGGTGCGGTGAGCGCTCGAAGAAACTGTTTGAAGTGACAATTTCAAGGTCGATAATCACCATACCGATCCCAAAACTTGAAACAGAGTTGCTTGGGCAAACAGTGTAGACCCAGATCTGAAATGCTCCTTAAGGAGCAGTCGGGTCTGGCTCTGCACTGTTTGCCATTGCGATTACATTCCTTGGCCTTTTGCCATGGAACAAAAACGTACATGAATTTTATTATAGTTGCGGTAATTTTTACGGCGTATCAATATTTTGAACAATTACGGTAGCTTTAATTGATAAATTCTGCCTATAATGTACTTTCAGTAACTGATATGGCAAGTAGGGGGCCTTCTTAGTGCGAATATAAACTTTCATAGAACATTACTTCTTTCATGTAAGAATCCAATCAAATTATTATTTACGTCCAACCCAGCTTGGATAATGGATCAATAACCCACGTGTGGTACTTGCCAACCGACTTAGGACATGAGTAAGACATAGCGATAAAACCTGTTTTTTGACTGGCTGGAATACGCCCACGAAACACAAATGTATGACTTTCTGTGAAGTGATTCACTCTTCATTCTACTTAATTTGTTATGCGTACAATGTAAAAGCCCCAAATTATTACTTGTAATTAAGATGCCAGATGGCTTTATTCTTTGAGATGGCAAGTGTTTAACTGGTTTCAAATGGAATGTCTAAATGCAGATATCACTGATCCAATAATATTTTCTGACAAAAAAATCTATGTAGATCTCAAGCAAGGACCCTACAAATGGTTCAGTAAAACAGTCAACAAGAAAGATCTTTAAAAAAGATAAACGTTGCCAGAGAAATATTAAGTGATAACGTGCCGGGCACGGTGCCTCGGTCGGGAGCGTGTCCACTGCGAATGCTAGCGACACCGAGCTTGATCCTCGCATCCGGTACGTTCTTTCGTGGAGACATTTTCCTCTCTTTCGTTGATTTTAGAAGAACAGCAGTCAGTTCAGAGCGAAGGAATGTGCACTCAGTACTGGTAGACTGCCTCTGTGAGGCTCACAAATAAGCGATATCCGAAATGGCATTTTTCTTAAACACTGTCACTTGAGTTTCAAAGTGTATATACTCAAAAATGTCCGAGAAATCCATTTAAACGTACACTACACAAATGTGTCTTCACAGTCAATGTATATATCTAAAGTTTACATATGGACACGACTGTGATGACGCATTTGTGTATTTGCTTTTAAAGGAATAAGTCGGGACAATTTATAATCTCTTTGGAACTCAAGTGCCAGTATTCTTAAAGACCAACTAGTCAGTCCTCCGTTTTTTATTTTCCGTCAACCTTCGGAAAAAGCTGTGTGTCAAGTCCAATACGATTGGCGACAGGCCGATCTGTTTATTATATCGGCCAATGGAATGGCGTAAAATGTGGGTCAATAGTAAGGTTAGACGTTGAGTGACGGCAACGAAAAAAATACCTTTAGACTCTTCTAAAACTGAGACTGACTAGTCATAGCGACTTCGGTCGTGGCTGAGTTTGGTTTCCATTCATTCGGATTATTTTAGCTTGTTGCAGATTCTTGCTGCATCGAACATCTTCTTTCTGATGCCCTTGTCTGGCGTCTTCCTCGCGCTTCTTGGGGTTGAGCTAGCTCTGCTTGGGACTTCTGCGCTCGCAAGTCAATGCACATGCGTCTCAACTAGTGTTTACGTTTGCTTCGGTACGCGGATAACGTCAGTACGCATGGCTAAGAGAGCTGCCGAGACCTGCCCATTGGCCCTTCTCTTCCACACGTTTGAGATTTAGCGCAATGACGGTTTAAGACAGAAAACTAACCTGTTAAAGGTGCCTTTATATACGTATAAATGGACCGCAGTTCACGGAAGAGTAACACAGAGTTCGCAGTAAACTGAATGAACAGCTCTTCAGCTCCCCACGAATGTTTTTACACCATAATCCCTTGATAATCCTTTGGGGGTCCATGTCTGTGTACCTAATTAAATAATTCGGATTTGTCGATGTCTGTATGGATTATATGAGTTCGGACTTACGATTTTGGTACTTTGACCGTGCTACTTTTTAAAACAAAATCTTGAGCATAAATAACCTAACAGCATGCAAGATCTATGACTGTTGGATATGTGAGATATACCCACAATCCAAAACTCTTAAACCGTAAACTGTCAGTTCATAAAGGCGGGCATACCATTTTCTCTCTTTCATCTTATTTTCTTCCAAAGACATGGTGATCTTACTTCTTTTTTTTTCTTCTAAAGACATAGGGCGGAGACATCAATGTTGACTAATAATCTGTTGTCCTCTGGAGCGCTGAGATAATTAAGTATCTACAGCTAAAACCTTCATCATCTTTCAAAACATGCGCCAATTGTCTTTTAAAATTTATTGGCTCACACTTGTCATGGCATTCATAATTACCAGTTTTGTAAGAAAAATTGAATGTTACCTTCTATCTTTATTACTGTTTGTGTCTGATTGTCAGAGATGATGCAGCACACGCATGGAAATATCGATTTCAGCTGCGACACGACAAAACCAACAAAATCGTTGGGAACACAGCGCAGACTCAGATCAGCCTGGACATCCGCCCAGTCTGATCAGAGTCTTCGCTGTCCGCATGGAGGTAGCTTAGACCCTTAGCTACGCTTTAAACGCTTAAGCGAAGAGTCTGATCAGACGGGGCGGATGCCCAGGCTGATCTGAGTCTGCGCTGGGCGCACAACCACTTTGTTGGTTTCTCATGTCGCGGCTCACTATCGTCTTAAAAGACTGCAGAAGTTCATTTTAATCAAATATGTAATACATACTAATTATTCCTTCATGCCATATGAACATTGTTATTCTCATTCTGTCGTTTTGCTGTTGGAATAAAAAGGTAACTTCCATGCTGACATGCACATTTTTCTTGTGGGGGAAACTATGCATTGTATCCATCCATCCATCCATACATACATAAATTGTTACGTAAATCGCTCTTCCAACACAAGCACAGGATATACAGGTCACTACTCTAATCAAGTCACTCGGACATACATACATACATACATACATACATACATACATACATACATACATACATACATACATACATACATACATACATACATACATACATATATATATCAGTGCAATACATTGCATAATGTTCATAAAATTACAATATAGCACAGCATAGGCTAGCATAGCATAATATAACATAGCATAGCAAAGCATAGCAAAGCATAACATAACATAACATAACATAACATAACATAACATAACATAAAAATATATCATAACATAACGTACAGTTCAGTCGCTCCCCAAAACGAGCGCAGAATATACAGGTCACTACTCAAGTTAAGTCGTCTGGGCTCCCTTGCCTGCTGAGACATTCGCAGCAGACAGGCGAGCCCAGTGCGGCTTCACTCGGGTGCACTGTAAAAATCACGCTTAGCTATAAAACACAAGTGGTTACATGTTTAGGTGTAAACATGTTTAGGAATATGTCATGTAGCTGAACATGTACGCCTATTCTATTATTTTCCCGGACAAAGTCTGCTAAACAAACACGTTTTATTCTGTTACGCGTTTCGGATGAATCCATTCTCTCTTTTCACCTTTGAAGAACGAAAAAAAGAGACGAAAATATT
This sequence comes from Ctena decussata, assembly GCA_963989385.1. Classification (NCBI taxonomy): domain Eukaryota; kingdom Metazoa; phylum Mollusca; class Bivalvia; order Lucinida; family Lucinidae; genus Ctena; species Ctena decussata. The sequence goes on along the minus strand of OZ022499.1, from coordinate 86,962,160 downwards.
GACATAGGAAATTTTCAAATTGAAATGTAAATATAACCAGTTTTGTACATGTTTAATTTCTAAACATAAACCTAAACATGTTTCAAATTGAACATGTTACGATTTAAACACATAAAATATCGGACTGCATTTTTTGCATTGATTCTAAACACATTTTTTACAGTGTGGTTAGTAAATATTTCGTTGTGATTACAAATATTCTACCGTCATGTTAATGATTTTTTGTACAGTTAGACTCTCTTCTTGTTCATGTTTTGTAAACCTGAGATTATTGAATAGAATTTGGAAATTTGAATTTGGAATGGCTGTAACTAGTGTTGTGAGAACTTGTAGCCCGACCCCTTTAGGCATATAGGCAATTAATTATGTTTAAACAATCTTGCAATCCAACACATTATATTCCTCTGAATATACAACATTTGGCAAAGGCATTTGCTCTGTTTTGATGTTTTATTGAATTCTTAGTAGGCAGTGCAGACACCGACCTGGGGCCGTATTTATAAAACGACTTAAGTGGTTGCTATGCTGTTGCTAAGGCTGAATTTCTATGAGGGAGACTCTCTACAACTATGAAATTTGCTCTGGAGGAACAGTCTTTTTCAGACTGTTCCTTCAGAGCGAATTTCATGGTTGTAGGAATTCTCCTTCAAAGAAATTTAGCCTTAGCAACAGCATAGCAACCACTTTTCAGACTGTTCCTCCAGAGCAAATTTCATAGCTTTAGAGAATCTCCCTCATAGAAATTCAGCCTTAGCAAAAACATAGCAACCACTTAATTTGTTTTATAAATACGGCCCAGACTGTTAATTTGGTGAGAGTCTTGGAAGAACGAAACATTTGACAATACATGTAATTTGTTGCGAATACAAATAAGACCCTCAGGAGCAGTTCGGCTTGGATCTATGTTGTTTTCTCGCACATATTTCCCGTACAATTAGGGAAAGCAGGATGATCACGAAAGAGTGATCGAAGATCTCGGAAATGGGTTTTCAAACATTTTCGTAAGACACGTTATAGCTATCATAATTACTAATCTTCCAAGACAAATTGAATGCTGCAATCTACCTTTGTTATTGCCAGAACGGATACATAACACACATAGAACTGTTCTGCGAAATACAGGGGCCGTATTCATAAAGCCACTTAAGTGGTTGCTATGCTGTTGCTAAGGCTAAATTTCTTTGAAGGAGATTCCCTACAACTATGAAATTTGGTCTGGAGGAACAGTCCTACAAAGACTGTTCCTCCAGACCAAATTTCATAGTTGTAGGGAATCTCCTTTATAGATATTTAGCCTTAGCAACCGCATAGCAACGACTTAAGTGGCTTTATGAATACGGCCCCTGATGTCACGTTTTTTCAACGATCAAGCACATATAGCAGTGCGAGAGTACAACTTTAATCAAATACGCCACCTAATACATGCCGTCTCCATTCTACGAACAATATGGTATTCCAAGCAAAATATCTTTTCATCCGTCGAAATGTTTACTCTTTTGAGCCCCAGAAATTTAGATATTCGTTTGCTCCTTTAGTTTGCATAGTTATTTTTTTTGTCCGGCTAACTAGCTCAAGTAGAGTTCGACAGAAGAAGAGGTGGAAGACAGTATTAAAGATTGGACAAGGATGGACTTTGCTAGCATACATGTGTCAGCTGAAACAAAGCAAGATGGGAAGGTCTCTGTGGTGCACGAACGACCTTATAAGGTTCTGGGATAGAATAGGACAGAAATAAAAATATTTTTTTTGAGACAAATTCACCATAAAACAGCTGATTAGGTTTCGGGATAAATACTTAAATTTACAAGATAGAAGCTTTTCGTAGCCTTGTGGATTCGAGGCAGTGGGCGTTAGAGGCCCACCGTATCTTGGGCACCGCATATGAAAGGCGCAGCCCATTCCTATCATTTCGCTGCCTCGCCCTTCCCTGATTTGAAAAAGGTACCCATCAACTGCTTTGCTGATAGACTTTTCCAGTCGCTGACTGGCCAAATTGTAATTCGAACCCGCGACTTTCTACACCGTAATCGAGCGTCCCTAACCACTAGGTCGCGTGCCTCTTTTCCATTCTTCTAATCTAAAACAATGCTGTTATCTTGAAAAAACGTGATGTCAACTTCAATGCAAAATCATGACATTTCACTGATCTTGCGACGACCTTGGTTTAACCTTGTGTTCCTACTGCGTTTTTAGAGTTATCTATCTATACAGGCATTTCTGTTAATATATATGAGCCGCGACACTAGAAAACCAACAAAGTGGTTGTTCGCCCAGCGCAGACTCAGACCAGCCTTGCCATCCATCCAGTCTGATGAGAGTCTTTGCAGTACGCTTAAAGGGTAGCTAAGGGTCCAAGCTACCTTCATGCGGACAGCGAAGACTCTGATCAGACGGGGCGGATGCCCAGGCTGATCTGAGTCTGCGCTGGGCGCACAACCACATTGTTGGTTTTGTCGTGTTGCGGCTCAATTATCATGTTTTATTTTCAGGATCTCCACTATGGTTGCTGTTGAATATTGCCCCTATCAGAAACGAGAAGGACCAAGTTATCTTGATCCTCTGTACCTTCAAAGATATCACCGCCTTAAAACAACCCATAGACGACGAAAATGCAAAAGGTCAGTTGACAAAATGGCTAGAACTGTTACAAAACCATATTCTGTTGCATTTTCTCTCTGTTAGACTGGGTGTAAAGTTAAAAGCTAGGCAATGATCAGGAATTAATACAATTAAATACCACATACCGCTCTGAAAACTATAAGGTAAAGAAGCACACACACACACACACACACACACACACACACACACACACACACAAAATGACAATAGTTTACGAAAGACACGCACGGCAAACCGAATGAGCAACTCTTTCCCAAACAGGTAGTCATTTAGCTACCCTAACTAAAACAGCAGCAACATTTATTTTATCCTGTTTTACATTTTAATTTGTAAAAACAATACAGAAAGTAGAATGGGCAGCTATTCAGATAACCAGACTGCTAGAGCCCATAGACAACCGGACATAACAACATTTAAATTAGAGGAACCACAACCGAAGTACCGCCTTGGAACGGTCAGCAAAAGAATACTGGAGCGGGGCTCAAACATGTTTTACTGGATCCAAACCTCGCCCTCTGTCTGTTAATGCGAGTTAGAGGGGTTTAAATCACACTGTTTTGGGTATACGAGGGTTTTTCAGAAAGTTCTGTTCGTGACGTCTGATTTTGGTAACCATCATAAATACAGGACTTCTGACAGCGAAAATATATAAAGGTATGATATGTCCGGACAACTCTGCAAACGCTGTGTATATTTTCTAAAAGACATATTTATGAACGTTTTTGAGAGGTATACCATACAGCCACTGCAGATTTTCAATTAAGAAGATCATAGTTCATATATGAGAAGTCTTTGAATTTTTTTCATCATTGCTACTTAAACTTAGTCCCCAGGCAGCTGTAACCTGAAAATATCGCGGAAAATATATTTAATCTAGATTTCATACTGTCCCTTAAATTTAGATTATAAGCATTTTATGTAGTAGCAAATTCTCCCTTTCTACTGAAGTTATAATAATTTTATAACAAAAACAAGGGTCTTAACATTCAAAACTTGCTAGGAAGAGCCTTTTGCATGGGCCAACTCCAAACCGTCGAAATATTAAAATTTATGTAAACAACGAAGCCGCTACGAGCTTTCGAAAATGACATTGACGTCGTTTTCAGTAACGTCATAAGAACTGCGCATTGCTTTGCAAGGGCTAAATCGATAATGTTTACTGCCCTTGTAACGTTTGAATGAATATTGAAAGCCACAAATGACATGAAGCTGACAAAAATATTTTTTACAATGATTTTTCACTTGAATGACACACTGAAAATAAATCCACATATGAAATTAGCCCAGTGGTATGACTGGGGCCTAATAGCATGCGTTGTAACTCAATAAGAAAACATATCTTTGTATAGTGTTAGGTATCATTGTAAAGACGAAATGCAATGCTTTTTATCCATGCATAGCATTTGTCCCCAGCATGCCGCTAAACAAAGAAATGCGGCTAGAATCAGAACTTTCTGAACAACCCTCGTAGTAAATGAAGATTATAATAAATGTGGTTTACATGTATACTGTATTCTCTTGCTTCAAGTCTCCATGCATGCATTTTGAATATGTGCATACATAATTATAAGAATACAGTATACATGTAAACTATATGATCGACCTTTATGTCACCATATTTTTATTATTTCAGCTATTGGGTTAATACCATAGCTAGAGCATTTACATCTAAATGATATAACAAGAGCTGATTAACAGACAATGCAAATTTTGAATTCAGAATTTGTCAAACCTTGAAAGAAGTAATAGAGGAAAAGTAAATCCATAAAAACTACATTGATTTTGGTATTAGTTACTTTCTGTCGTGTAATTTTAATGATAATGTTTTTGTTCCAGGTATGAGCAAGTTCGCCCGCCTCGCTCGCTCAGTTACAAGAAACAGGTCTACGTTATTGCAGTTCTCAAATACAATGCCCAACATGAGATTCGAAGCATCCAGACCATCACAGATAGCAAATGTAAGTCAGAACTGAACAATATCTCTAATAATTAGAATCCTAAAGAGTTCCTTCAAGAGCAGAGAATACATTCAGAAAAAGGAACATGGGCCAGACTACGTAATTTAGGCTAATAAAGCCTAATCAGTGACCCTTATACTATCTGGACGTTATAAAGACGTTATAGATATTAAGACTGAATCAAGGAAGCAAAATACAAAGTCCAAGAAATTAGAAAGTGCGTTTCAGTCAATGCCTTAAAATCATATTAATCTGTCACGGTTTTTGTAGGATCTAAGTGTCGAACTTGAACCCTTAAGTTTGATTCTTTTATAAAACAATATCCTCAAAGCAAGAAGTGCTAGATGACTTCCAACATTGAAATCATAAGCAGGGATTGAAGTGGCTCTGTGGGGACGCCTGAGCTCGCTCTGATAGGCGCCTTTAACCTGATGTCTGCAGCTACTGTGTCTTGCGGAATGCGTCAGTAAGTGTGGCTTGGAAGAGGGCTGCTCGTTGCCTTCCGAGACCTGACCATCACCTTTTTTCATTCAAACGCTTGGGATTAAGCGACAATGAAGAAGTTAAATACGACAATTCGCTACAGTTACGTTTATTTTGATCAGTCTAAATTTATGTCATCGTTAGAATATTGTCAAACTCGATGAAGAATTTGTTCTCGACTTATTATATTTATTTTTCTTTCCTTTCAATACACTTATATTAATTTCTGGGATGTTAAATTTGCATTATTACGTGTACAATAGTTCAAAAGATTAGAAAATGTCTGTGGCGATGCCTCCTGTAAACCGAGTTTTGAAGTATCGAATTGATCAGCGTCGATGCAGTGTCATGACGTTGCGCGGATGTAGATACGACGTGGTTTAAAGTTATATTCCCGTTTTGAAGTACATTCAAAGATTGTGTCTCGTTTTTCAGATGATGAATTTAAATGCCGATGTATTACCACAGTACCGACTAGAAGCTCCAAAGACGCCACCACATATCATTCTTCACTATTGCCTTTTCAAAACCATCTGGGATTGGATGATCCTCACATTGACGTTTTATACCGCAGTTACTGTTCCTTATAACTCTTCATTCAAAAATAAGACTATGGACCAAGTTCCTCTACTTGTGATAGATAGTATAGTGGATGTAGTGTTCTTTATTGACATTATCCTCAATTTCCACACAACATTTGTCGGGGCTTCTGGTGAAGTTATATCAGATCCTAAGATTATAAGAATGAACTATTTGAAAAGTTGGTTCGTTATAGACCTTCTTTCTTGTTTGCCATATGATGTGTTCAACGCCTTTCAGGACGTAGATGAGGTAAGGCAGGGTGAAGGTTTAGTTCCTTTTTAATTATTTTGGTAAATCTGGACCGTCTGTATATTCAAATTCAAACAAGCATTATAATTCACGAATGGATGTACTAAACTGTAACGGAAAAGTCTGTAATCAGAAACATAAGGTCACTACATTGGGTTGTCTTGTAGTGCAGAAAGCAAAGTACGTTTTAATATGATCCACTTTTCTGGTTGTACGCGCATATTTCATTACTCATTTAGATATTTGTATAATAAGCAGGCCAAGGTATAAAAGTATGAAAAGCCATTTAAGGTGGTGATAATCACTGATTTAGGACAAAGACAAAAATCTGCATAAAATGCTCAAAATAACACTGATCTTTCCAAAACTTAGCAGATGCCTTCTTTATGTTGTTTCTCATAATTTAGATTCCCAAAATGCAGCATTTGTTAATGTTAAAAAGTGTTTTTACAAGAGAAGATCAAAGGGTAATTTTCTGCGAATAAATCTGAAAAATAATATCATTATTGAAAATATACTTAGTGCTTAGAGTACCTTGTTGCATAATGGAGAGCGTCCTTGCAATTATTTTTTCAAACTCTTTCACACATTATCAGGCTGAGCAGATGAAAAAAGATGCAGTCTGTGTCCAATTTTTTTTTGTCAAAACACACAGGTGAGACAGGTGATACTATTTTAACAAGGTCGAACAATTTCATCTACACACCACTGATCATGTCAGTAATGTATTATTTATATTGTAGGTGTTAACATAGGTATGCTTGCCTACCCTATATTTAATAAATGGTCCAGTGTACATTTACTTTGTACATGGTTGAACATTTGAGAAAAAGCTGCCGTTTTCATCTGGTCTACATTACAATTTGAGAAAGAGTTGGAATAAATAATTGCTAGGACGCGCTTCATTATGCAATAATGCACCTTCAGCACTACGTAAATTTTCAATAACGATATTTTTTTTTCAGATTTATTCGCAGAAAATTACCCTTTGATCTTTCCTTATAAAAACACCTTTTTTCAGCAGCATGTACGTCTATTTTGTATTCTAAACTGTAAAGAACAACAACAACAAAAAAAAGAACTCTGCTAACTTTCAGGGAGATACGTTACTTTTTTATGGTTTTATGCAGAGTTTTACGTTTACCATAAATCACCACCTTAACAACCATATATGTTCTGAAATTTGCACAATACCTCCAACAAAGGTATGGCATCTTCTGAATGTATTTTTATGTAAGTGTACATACTTGAGTGTCAGATTGTATCAGCATGACAAAATACAGATTTTTCTTTTTCTTTTTCAGGGGATAAGTACTCTCTTTAGTGCATTAAAAGTAGTTAGGTTGTTACGATTAGGACGAGTCGTCAGAAAATTGGACCATTACTTGGAATATGGCGCCGCCATGCTCGTGTTGCTCATATTGGTGTTTATTCTGTTTGCACATTGGTTCGCGTGTGTTTGGTATTCGATAGGAAGTACTGAAATTCAAGCTGGTATTGGATATGGCTGGCTTTCTACACTAGCAAATGTGACTGGTCAACCGTGGCAATTGTCAAACACAACAACTTCTAATGAACTAGCTGGGGGACCCAGTAAAGGGATGAGATATTTGACTGCGCTTTATTTTACTTTGTCATGTATGACAGGTGTTGGGTTTGGGAATGTTGCAGCTGCCTCGGAATCAGAGAAGCTATTTTCAGTCTTCATGATGATTATAGGATGTAAGTAAATAATATTTGCAATGGCTGGGGAAATGTTGACTGTGAATATGAGTTAAACAGAACCATATGTTTTATCTATTCTTTCTCATCTGACAAGGTTTCCATCACTTCAAAACACTGTGTGATTTTCCGTCTTACATCGAAAACAAAAAGCATACCCTGTATGAAAAAAATGCTCAGTTTTCGATTTTTATAAACGTCACACACTCCATTTTAGTCCAGGTAAAATCTGAGTTTTAAGCTTCGTTCACACGAGCAAAGTTTCTGTGACAAAGTGGGTTTGGTATTTTTGAATGAAAATATACCAATGTCACATTTTTGTCAAAATTTGTCCGTGTGAAAAGAATTTGCCATACGGTATGTAACAAAGAAAATAGCTATGGAGATGACCATATAAAACCTTGCTCATAATCAATTTGTTTGATTTTGAAACAAGTAGCACAAAGGGCAACAATTGCTCACCTGAGAGACATTGTAAACCTATAGGGATATTTAAGATGCTCAAGGGCAGCTAACTCCACAGTCAGTGGTCCAATCAGGCTGAAAATTAAACTCATCCAAAACATTATGTATGCCCTCATTTAATATATGCAAGTTTAAAAAGTATCCGATCAAGAGCACAATAGACAGAGCTGTCAAGGGCAGCTAACTTCGCAGTGGTTGGCCTGATCTGGCCAAAAATTTGAACTTGTTTAAGATATTATGCATTTCCTCATTATCTGCAAGTTTGAAAGGATCAGATCAGTAGAAACCAAGAAAAAGTGGCGACATTGATTTTTTGGATGCTCAGGGCAGGTACTCCATAGTCAGTGGTGGGATCTAGCCGAAATGCTAGATCCAAGCTTTTATGCATATCTTCATGACCTGCAAGTATGAAGAGGATCCGATGAAAAATGAAAATGTGATGAGTTGTTTTCTCCATTATAAGACTATGGGATTTTTTCAAACGCTCAAGGGCAGCTAACTCCGTAGTCTGTGCCCGAATCCGGCCAAATTTTGAACTCATCCAAGCTCTTATGTATATCATCATTACCTGCAAGTATGACAAGGATCTAATCAAAAACCTTGATTGCAGCACCCTAAAAGTCAAACTTGCTCGAGATATTGTCATCCCCTACATTTGTGTGAATTTATTTTAAAATCCGTTGAGAAATGTAGGTGCTAGAGCCATGACAAAGTTTTTCTAAAAATAGCAACAGTGACCTTGACCTTGGGCACAGCATCCTGAAAGTCGAACTTGCTTGAGATATTGTCATACCCTACATTTGTGTCAAGTTATTTCAAAATCCATGGAGAAATGAAGGTGCTAGGGCGATGACAAAGTTTTTCTAAAAATAGCCACAGTGACCTTGACCTTGGGCACATCACCCTGAAAGTCAAACTTGCTCGTGAAATTGTCATGCCCTACATTTGTGTGATTTTATTTTAAAATCCATTGAGAAATGTAGGTGCTAGAGCGCTGACAAAGTTTTTCTAAAAATAGCCACAGTGACCTTGACCTTGGGTGCAGCACCCTGGAAGTCAAACTTGTTTGAGATATTGTCATGCTCTACATTTGTGTGAATTTATTTTAAAATCTGCTAAGAAATGCAGGTGCTAGAGCGCTGACAAAGTTTTTCTAAAAATAGCCCCCAGTGACCTTGACTTTGGGCGCAGCATCCTGAAAGTCGAACTTGCTCGAGCTATTGTCATGCCCCACATTTGTGTGAAGTTATTTTAAAATCTGATGAGAAATGTAAGTGCTAGGGCGCTGACAAAGTTTTTCTAAAAATAGCCACAGTGACCTTGACCTTAGGCGCTGCATCCTGAAAGTCGAACTTGCTCGAGATATTGTCATGCCCTACATTTATGTGAAGTTATTTTAAAATCTGCTAAGAAATGTAGGTGCTAGAGCGCTGACAAAGTTTTTCTAAAAATAGCCACAGTGACCTTGACCTTGGGCGCAGCATCCTGAAAGTCAAACTTGCTCGAGATATTGTCATGCCCTACATTTGTGTGAATCTATTTTAAAATCTGCTGAGAAATGTAGGTGCTAGAGCGCTGACAAAGTTTTTCTAAAAATAGCCACAGTGACCTTGACCTTGGGCGCAGCATCCTGAAAGTCGAACTTGCTCGAGATATTGTCATGTCCTACATTTGTGTGAAGTTATTTTAAAATCTGCTAAGAAATGTAGGTGCTAGAGCGCTGACAAAGTTTTTCTAAAAATAGCCACAGTGACCTTGACCTTGGGCGAAGCATCCTGAAAGTCAAACTTGCTCGAGATATTGTCATGCCCTACATTTGTGTGAATTTATTTTAAAATCTGCTGAGAAATGTAGGTGCTAGAGCGCTGACAAAGTTTTTCTAAAAATAGCCACAGTGACCTTGACCTTGGGCGCAGCATCCTGAAAGTCAAACTTGCTCGAGATATTGTCATGCCCTATATTTGTGTGGAGTTATTTTAAAATCTGCTGAAAAATGTAGGTGCTAGAGCGCTGACAAAGTTTTTCTAAAAATAGCCACAGTGACCTTGACCTTGGGTGCAGCATCCTGAAAGTTGAACTTGTTCGAGATATTGTCACGCCCTACATTTGTGTGAAGTAATTTTAAAATCCGTTGAGAAATGTAGGCAATAGAGCAATGACAAAGTTTTTCTAAAAATATGTGATGACTTTGTTTTCTCCATTATAACACTATGGGATTTTTTTCAAACGCTCAAGGGCAGCTAACTCCCTAGTCTGTGCTCGAATCCGGCCAAATTTCGAACTCATCCAAGCTCTTATGTATGTCATCATTACCTGCAAGTATGATAAGGATCTAAGCAAAAACAGTTGAGAAAAGGTGATGACGCCATTATCCCCATTATAACCCTATGGGATTTTTTTCAAACGCTCAAGGGCAGCTAACTCCGTAGTCTGTGCTCGAATCCGGCAAAATTTCGAACTCATCCAAGCTCTTGTGTATGTCATCATTACCTGCAAGTATGATAAGGATCTAATCAAAAACAGTCGAGAAAACGTGATGACGCCGTTTTCCCCATTATAACCCTATGGGGGCTATCTGTTGCCATGGAAACCAGAGTTCTGAGCTGATCGGCATCAAAACCTAATGCAGCCTTTCCCCCACCCAAATGATGCTTCAGATAAAATTTGATTGCGATCGGCCCACTGGTCTCTGAGATATTTATGTTTGAAAGTGTTGACGCACCCACGCACGGACGCACGCACGGACGGACGACGGCTCGACTCCCATCCTATAAGCTCACCTCTGAACCTTCGGCTCAGGTGAGCTAAAAAGCCACAGTGACCTTGACCTCGGGCCCAGCACCCTGAAAGTCGAACTTGCTCGAGATATTGTCATACCCTACATTTGTGTGAAGCTATTTCAAAATCCATGGTTAAAAATGTAGGTGCTAGAGCGATGACAAAGTTTTTCTAAAATTAGCCACAGTGACCTTGACCTTGGGTGCAGCACCCTGAAAGTCAAACTTGCTTGAGATATTGTCATGCCCTACATTTGTGTGAAGTTATTTCAAAATCCGTTGAGAAATGTAGGCGCTAGAGCGATGACAAAGTTTTTCTAAAAATAGCCACAGTGACCTTGACCTTGGGCGCAGCACCCTGAAAGTCAAACTTGCTCGAGATATTGTCATGCCCTACATTTTTATGAAGTGATTTCAAAATCCGTTGAGAAATGTAGGCCTTAGAGCGATGACAAAGTTTTTCTAAAAATAGCCACAGTGACCTTGACCTTGAGCGCAGCATCCTGAAAGTCAAAGTTGCTCGAGATATTGTCATGCCCTACATTTGTGTGAAGTTATTTCAAAATCCATTGAGAAATGTAGGCGCTAGAGCGATGACAAAGATTTTCTAAAAATAGCCAAAGTGACCTTGACCTTGGGCACAGCACCCTGAAAGTCAAACTTGCTCGAGATATTGTCATGCCCTACATTTGTGTGAAGTTATTTTAAAATCCATTGAGAAATGTAGGTGCTAGAGCGCTGACAAAGTTTTTCTAAAATTAGCCACAGTGACCTTGACCTTGGGCGCAGCATCCTGAAAGTCGAACTAGCTCGAGATATTGTCACACCCTACATTTGTGTGAAGTTATTTTAAAATCCGTTGAGAAATATAGGCAATAGAGCGATGACAAAGTTTTTATAAAAATATGTGATGACGTTGTTTTCTCCATTATAACACTATGGGCTTTTTTCAAACGCTCAAGGGCAGCTAACTCCGTAGTCTGTGCTCGAATCCGGCCAAATTTCGAACTCATCCAAGCTCTTATGTATGTCATCATTACCTGCAAGTATGATAAGGATCTAAGCAAAAACAGTTGAGAAAAGGTGATGACGCCATTTTCCCCATTATAACCCTATGGGATTTTTTTCAAACGCTCAAGGGCAGCTAACTCCGTAGTCTGTGCTCGAATCCAACCAAAGGGGGGGGGGGGGGGTCTCATATGCGCCCACACTTGGATTTTCTTGTTACTATGCATGCTAAGTGCCACTGTCCTATCAACCAGAAATATGTATTTATTATCTTCAAAAAGGTATTTTAGGTCTCAGGAGAGCACCTTGAGGTACTCCATTTTTTTCCTGATACCTGCCATTCATTTTTTTAGTCTTAAAGTATATGCTTTCCTTAATTTCATAAACTTTGAACTAGAATTGTAAAAGGACTGTTTATAGATACCTCCAATACCATTTGTGATTGAATAGATATATACACATGTTTTTTCTCGAAACATAAAGTCTGAAACTATAAAATAATTAAGGCTGAAATTACCAAAACATGATTTTCAACTTAAAATTTAAAAGGGTTGCAGTCTTTGTCAACCTTTGAAATTGCTAGCAAAGTAGGCCCTGTGTATCCTCTCAATACCTTTAGAATTTTATGACATTTGGAAACCGGTAACATTGTCAAATATTACGTAATATTTATGAAGGTAGATTTTAAGAGAAAACCTCATGTCAGAATTAAGTGTGAATAAGTTCGCAGAACCACTTCTTTTTGTTATAATATAACAATTAGTATACATAACAATCATAACAGATTGTTTTACATGCTAATACACTGATTTAAAAGGTTTATAAAAAAAAACTTTTTTACCCTAAACAATTTGCATATATAAAATGTAATGTACTAATTCTGTAGCTGAACTTCATGCATAAATATCTTTATTTGTGTAAAGTATATCATACAAAGCAAATACATATATATGAATAATTGCTTGACTGCTAATTGTCCCCTTTAGTCAATTTGACTACTTAAGTTTCTTTTCAATTGAGGTGTAAGTCAGGGTGATCCATTTTTACTACTGAGATATAGTGTCAGATTTGCACAAAAACACCAAGATTGTATTTAGTAAAGCTTTTCTAATTGCAACAACAGTAAATACTTAGTTCCATCCCATACCTTACCTAAGGGTAAGCTTACCTATGGGTAAGAATAGATAACCGATTAATCTGGACTCCGCATGTTATTATTTACATGTGAATAAGCTAGCTGAAATATTGAACTTTCCGAAAGAGACACAATGCTATAAACACTGAATACTTTATGTACATGGTTGCATTCATTACCAATCTTAAGATGCAAAACGGTTCAAGTCTGCTGTGGTATCTTACGGAAATGATGGATAGATTCTGATTGGTTAGGGCTTATGAATAGAAGCAAAAACACTGCAAAATTAGGTACTAGCTGGAAAATGTTATGGGATTTAGTACTGGTTAACCGTATAGTAAAAGCGACAAGTAAGCAATTACCATGAAGCCTTCTACAAGAATTGTTGATCTGGCAGTACCACACAAATATGGAAAGTATACTTCTCATGAAATTAGAAGAATAAACGATAAACATTCGTTTAATTAAGACTTATCATGAATATATTTAAAAGACCACTGTGGAGTACAACAAGGTGCCATTATCTCGGAAAAATACCTTTTATCATAGAAACATAAACGTCTTATGTGGCTTGGCAATGCAAAACATGATAGAAACATAAAATTGGCCTAACAATGAAACACAAAGATACCAAAAACAAAATTCTGTGAAAAATTTGGATTTTACACTTTTCAAAAAATTTGACTGTTAACATAAAAACTCTAAAAAAATAAAGTTACCGGTTTTAATTTTTCTTGATTTTTTAATATCATTACCTACACATGTGTGGTCAATTTTGATGTGAATTTCATAGGTTGACAAGAACTATAACAAACTAAAATCAACATTTTAATTTATTGAAAATAATTTATGGATCTGAAATATGGGGATATTTCAGTTGAAATTTTATGTGGATATTTTCATTTGATACATTGATCTACAATTATGTTACATACATACTCACAAATTACTAGGCATCGTTTTGAGACAAAATTAGGCACAAAAATCTAAAATTTCATAGCTCTGGGGGGATTAAAACAAGGGCACCAATTTTTTCCTCTAAAAATACAAAAATTGCTGTTATTTAAATACTGAAATAGATCAATGGCTAAATATATCACAAATGCAAGACTCATGTGCTTGACATTCTTTATGCATATTAAGATTAAATTCCGAGCGTGGGCAGAACTCTATGTAAATTTCCTATAGGGTGAGACCCCCCCTTTCGAACTCATCCAAGCTCTTGTGTATGTCATTATTACCTGCAAGTATGATAAGGATCTAATCAAAAACAGTTGAGAAAACGTGATGACGCCGTTTTCCCCATTATAACCCTATGGGGGCTATCTGTTGCCATGGAAACCAGAGTTCTGAGCTGATCGGCACCAAAACCTAATGCAGCCTTTCCCCCACCCAAATGATGCTTCAGATAAAATTTGATTGCGATCGGCCCACTGGTCTCTGAGATATTTATGTTTGAAAGTGTTGACGCACCCACGCACCCACGCACCCACGGACGGACGGACGACGGCTCGACTCCCATCCTATAAGCTCACCTCTGAGCCTTCGGCTCAGGTGAGCTAAAAAGTATATATAGCATAGTTGGCCGTTCACACGGACAAAATTTATTTGTACAGATAATTTTGACGAATAACGTTTGATCGTGCGGACACAGCAGCAAATACTTTCTTGCCAAAGTTTCTTTGACAAAGATTCTATGCCACATTTTTCTTTAACAAAAAATTTACTCCGTGTGAACACAAAATATTTGGCAAACTTTCTTTGATACAGTTTCTGTGACTCGTGTGAACGAAGCTTTTACTGTATTTATGCTTTCACTATGTCCTCGATAATATTCTGTATTGACAACCCGCTATTCGTCAAGATCAGTGATACAAACTCTTAACAAAATGTATCATGTTTTATAGCAATAACACAATGAATTTGTCATCATCACGAATGTCTGCTGTAATTTTGTAAGGCACCTTACATGCTTCTTCTATTTACAACCTTTTCCCTGTTCAACATCTTGAGCACATCTGATTCTTCGCTAAATAATATATTTGTGACTTTGTATTTATTGTGTTTATCTTTATTACAATTTCAGCACTGTTATACGCCACCATCTTTTCGAACGTTACCACCATTTTCCAGCAGTTTTATGCTAGTTTTGCCAGATATCACGATATGTTAAACAGTGTTAGAGAGTTTATGAAACTACACGACGTTCCAAAATCACTGAGTGAACGAGTGATGGACTACATTGTATCAACGTGGGCCATTACAAAAGGAATAGATGCCGCAAAGGTAATATTATCACTGAAACTGAGAACAGCCATTGTTGACCCATTAATCAAAGACTTCAGGAGCATAAATGTGTACTTTAATTATAAGTAAAACAGCATGTTGTTAAAATCACAACCTTTCAGTCAAGGCCGCCTTGTATTTCCTCCCACATTGTTGAGATACTTATTCGTCTTATGATAATGTGAACCTTCTAATTGGGGTGGTTTGGTGGTGCTGGGTATAACTTCCAGTGACAGGGAGTCTTACTGATTTGGATTATAGTAGGGCAAGGGCCTACTGTGCTTGCAGTTGGTGCGGATGAGGGTCGTTTGGGCATATTTTCCCTCGTCTATCATTTCTCTCTTCTTTCTCCCTCTCTTTTGGTGACGGCCCAATATACACTGAAATACTGTCTTGTCTCAAAGGGCCGTTAAACCAAAAACAACCAACCAACCAAAGTACCTTCTAATGATTCTTTGCTAACGCATTCAAATACACTGGGAAAACAAGCTGTGTTAGTGAACTTAAAGTTTGGAAAGACACCGAATTGCATCCTGCCGTTTCTCAGTCAGTTACAGTCTAAAAGGGCAAACATTGTTTGCCAGTGGAGATAGATATTTGTAATTCCATAGTCCGTTACCATAGTTACTACGAGAGTTAGGCTTGCAGTCCCTTTAGTAGCTTTAAAGGGGATGTCAAAACAAGGTGATTTCAAAACAGCAAGATAACATTGTAACGGAACTATGACCGAAACATTACCATTACTGGTGAGCAAGGGCATACGACTGGAATTGATTGTAGAGACGTTCTCAGTTAAGCTAGGCCATTAGCTATTAATTTTGTCCTTTATATTACCTTTCTTTATATTACAAAATAATGGTCCTGTTTACCCTCTGACAATTTGCCCTCGGTCTAAAGACGTAGATAAGAGTATCAAGATATGCATGCGTTTTGTTAACTATTTTTAACACTTGTTCGAATAATGATACCCTGGTTTAAAAGGCGACGTTTTTAAATGTCGCAATATTGCCGTTGCATAGATATGAACGCCGCACGGCTAAGAAAGATAAATCACTGCTTAAAATCGAGTTTTATTATTAAATTAAGATGATTTCTTACATATTTCCCCGCTTAAACAATATCTAAAGGGTAGTTGCTACGAAATGAGACTGGGAACTAATGTCGCAAATTCTATGTTACTACGTCACAGCGGTAAATTCATGATACATGTATTAACTAAAATGGCCCGGCATCATAAAACTTATAAGATCACACGAAGAAATATGTGTTTCTCAATATTTTATATCATTTGTGCAAATTTGCTGCTTTTTATATATTGTACTCGATTTCAAAATACATTAACCCAGCACTTTTCTCTAAGAATGTAACCTTACGACACGGGCTTTTTTTTTAACTGAGAAAAGCAATCGCTCTGAAACTCATGTGCAAAATCCTGCCTAGTAACGGCTACAAAATGGTGTGCTTAGATTTCATGCACTCAAACACTAAATGATATAAAAACGTCAAAAAGTGTGTACTGTAACCTACGTCACACGTAATCTACGTCACAACGTCACTAAGACCACGTTTTGAAAGCGTTGCCGTCATTTGATTAAGCAGCGCTCCATAGAAAACCCCTTTTATCGAAGAAAGCAAAGAAAAACATTTTAAATTGAAACCAGCCAAAATAATCAAATGTCAGTAGATCAGTAGATGTGCAATGCTACGCATGTCAAAGAAATCGTATGCGACACCGTCTTTCAAAGTATCTAAATAACGTCATATAATACGCCATTTCTAATTTTTAGGGTATGTCTCTAAACATGGTTGGTATTCCATAATCTAAAACTATTATCTGAAATATTCTAAAGTTTTGCAGCAGATATAATGACCATTATGGTCGTGATTTTTTCTTGAATTCTGGAATGGTTGTATACATGTATATGACCATTTTTTTCCTCGAATGGCCCAGCTTAACTGAGAACGTCTCTGTAAGATGTCTACTTGAAATTTGATTAACCAAAACTGTTTTTGTTTTCATAAATAGTTTATGTTCAAAACTTTTTATTCAGTATTATGGTTACTACAAAGGTTGCTAGTATAAAAGCAAGACGCTAACACATCGTTTGTGTGTCAGTTAACAGTTACATGTATATAATTTGCTCCACTGCTTTCGACTTCTAACACTTGTGTAATCTGGAATTTATTTCCAAAATAATTCAAATTGGCTTAGTGATTACAAATGACCAGACGATAGAAACTACATTATAGTAAAGTATGGGAAGCCACACAACACTTCCCACTAGACGTCGTCAATATAACATATCTCATTTTAAAGCAATGAACCCATACAAAGAAATAAGAACAACTCAGTCCGTTTCATTTAGCCTCGTTTTCTTACTGTTTGAGTACATTTGAAAATTTCTAATGTTTGAAAATTTAAAAAGCAAAGAATAACTGGGACCTGGGACGTACATTCTATAGAACCCCATGTAAAGTGGTGTTGATATTTTTTTTGGACTGAAGTCGGAACAAATTTTAATCAGCTTTTTTTTTAATCATTTGCACTCAATTTTAGCTATGTTGACTACACCTAATACCAATATCTGATAATAGTCAGTTGGCTATTTAAAATTACAATTACAAACCGATAATAATCTGTGTGCACACATTTAATCAGATACAGTCGTGAAAGTTATGCAAATACAGTTTGAAAACTTTTATGGAAACTGGAGTCCAACGTGATATACTGTGAGATTAGGCTTTCGTCATATACAAGCTAGGCCTTCTATCTCACTGCTGATATGACACCCCTGTACACTCGGCGTTGAGTTAAACTGTTTGCAAAATATTTACATTGTGGGCTTCAGGCATTATGCAAGACACCATACTATACGGCAAACAAGTACATGTATATAAGGCTAATGAAATTGGATAACGCTGGTAAAACGGATATACGACACTTCGTCGAACGACACTTTGTCTACTGAACCATTTCGTCGAAAAACCTTTTTGGCGAAGGGTCATTTTGTCGAATAGCCACTTCGTCGAAAACATGTTTCGTCGAAATATTTAACGCTAATTCGGCCGCCATTTTGTATCTGTTGATCATGTGACTACGGATCATATGACTTTGATGCTACGGACACTGGCGGAAATTACCGAATCTGAATCTGAATAAGGGTGCTCGTGAATGAGACGAGAAAATAAAACAATGATTTCTTGATATTAATAACCGATATGTACACATTTTATGAAAGACAAGTTGGTGTATTTAAAGTATCTAGCACCTGTCATCACTGAACAGACTGCATTGACAAAATCGTAGGTTCTTTTTTCCGTCCTCTGATAATGTACTTAGTATTGCAAATTCAGCGCTATTCCGCGCAAATATTCCAAGGTCGGACGGTTTTCATAGTCTTGCACAATTCTATTTATCCTGGCATTTACACATTTAACTTTTCTTGATTGACTTTTAGGGGCTTGTCCAGCAATTAATTGCTCGATGCAAGTGTCAGTATGGGCTTGCTCACTCTTAAGTCTGTCTAGAAACTAGAAACACTGACTATTTCCCTTTTGTTTGTGATAGCCCGACCCCTGCAAGACCGATCTTCACATTTCCAGTACTCCCTGTCACCATTGACTCTATCACGGTGATATCTGTAACCCCGATAACTTAATTAATCCTTCTGTTTTGTGCTTTTATAAAATTCTGGAGTCGAATATTCATCCATTTTAATTTAACATGCACAATGAACACAAGACAACAACACAGTGAAAGAAATATTTTATTTGGTGAATAATCATGATGAGTGAACGATCTGAGTAGATTTCAACGGTAATTGTTAGCGTTTGGCGGAAATTAACGAGTTCAAACGGCTTAAAACTAGAAGTGTCCGATATCACGTGATGAATACAGAATCAAAATACTTAACATCCTGTTATCAGGGTGCGCCGATAGGTCAACGGCGGAACTCTTACGAACGAACGAACATGGCGTCTACGTGTACGAGATATTTTGGCCCTCTGAGCTCGGGAAAAAAATTCGACCAAGTGTCATAGTCGACGAAAATACATTCGACGAAGTGACTTTTCGACGAACTGGTAATTCGACAAAAACTTTCGACGAAGTGTCGTAGTAGACGAAGTGTCGTTCGACGAAGTGTCGCGCACCGGGTAAAACAATAGGATTGGCTGATTAATGAAGTTATATAAGATTGGATTAGATTAATTAATTAAACACGTATTAAAATTACATGCTTGAATAGTATCATTATTTATAAAATATATTTACCTCTAGTCACAAGTTATGAAATAACACGTGTAGCATTGTAAGACAATAATAATTGAGCCGCGCAACAAGAAAACCAACAAATGGATGTGCGCCAAGCGAAGACTCAGATCAGCCTGGGCATCCGCCAACTCTGAGCAGAGTCTTCGGTTTGCGCTTAAGGTAGCTAAGGGTCTGAGCTAGCTCCATGCAGATAGCGAAGACTGATCAGACTGGGAAGATGCCCGGACTGATCTGAATCTGCGCTGGCCGCACATGCCACTTGGTTTGTTTTCTCATGCCGCGGCGCATAGTATATAGAGTGTCCTCCTCCACTATTTGGTAAAACACCAAGAAGATATTTGCGAACTTTGAGATTAAAATTCCTATCCCTGGTGAGCTTCATTTGACTGTTATTCCAGTTTGACACACCAGACGGACCCAAACCTAAAAAGAACCATGGCGTTCGAAAGCGGTTCTAAGCATCATCAGGATAACTGCGAAATTAAGTCTTAAATTAAACAGATACACCTAATCAGATGTGAATACATTTAATGCAACCTTTTTAAACTACCAAATCGACAAGAATACCAACGGAATTTTTTATTTAATGGATTGACATTTAACGATCAAAGTGGAAAAAAAACCTGCTATTCACTAGGAAGCTGTCTGTTTAAATTAAAGTCATTGCAGAATTGAAAACACAGCGAATACCCATATTCTTGTTGATTTTGACGGGAAATAAATTGCTAAAGCGATGCAGTTCGACGGTTTGTTTTCAATAAACTATACTGCAGTTTATGATTTGCAAGAAATTAGATATGTAATCTTATTCTCATTCTAGTTGTTTCTGTTTTAGGTCTTAAACTATTGCCCAAAAGATATGAAAGCTGATTTGTGTGTACACCTAAATCGAAAAGTATTTCTGGAACATCCAGCATTCCGGTTGGCTAGCGACGGTTGCTTACGGGCCCTTGCAATGCATTTCAATATGACACACAGCGCACCTGGTGATTTGATATTTCATCAGGGGGAATCACTCGATGCTCTTTGTTTCGTCATATCCGGTTCTCTTGAGGTGATACAGGATGATGAAGTTGTCGCAATTTTAAGTAAGATATTAGCCACGGCACGGCAAAACCAACAAAGCGGCATGTGCGCCCGGCGGAGACTCAGATCAGTCCGGTCAGAGTCTTCACTGTTCGCATAGAGCTAGCGTATACCATCAGCTACCTTTTAAGCGCACAGCGAAGACTCTAACCAGACTGGGCGGATGCCCAGGCTGATCTGAGTCTTCGCTGACTCACATGCCACTTTGTTGGTTTTGACTTGTCGTGGCTCATATATAACTGTCTTTCTAGTGCACTGCACAGCATGATGTATTAATTAAAAAAACAACAAAAAAACACTTTTTTTCATTTTTTATTACATATTTTATTTTTCATTTAATAGTTTCAACTTTTATCCAAATACATGTACATACTAAATATTCGAGTATATTCAAAAAGTGCTTGTAATTTATATTTTTGTGGCTTACATAAATAATCATATGGCAGGTAGAAAATGTTTTGTTCTAAAGTGGCAAAATAATATTTGTAATAAATGTCATCTAATATGTTTTGAAATCTTAGTGTGCATAAGGTCATAAACAGATATATATCTGGTATAACTGTGAAAAAGCAACGAACTGAATGGCTTCACCATACCTTTGCATCAGAACCAATTCAAGCTTAGGGGATCGAAGGGCTCTGGTGTAAAATATGATAAAAATAATCAGGTTCACATAGTATCATATATGCCATGTGACCTATGCAACCAGTTGAAACAGACCCTTATAGAGCCTTAAGACTCTAACGTGGCAATATTCTTTCAGCATGCAATCATTGCATCAGAGGCGGTAACAGTGACACTCAGTTTCTTTATGAACTATCGGAGACAGGCTGCTTTGCACGAAGATATTGGATATTCTGAAACTTAACCGATGTCTTGTTATTCAGAAACTGATCCTTTACAGCATAACTTTGTAAAGCGATTGACCTGTTCTACAAAGCAAAGCAACAAAGATGCTAAGCTTGAAATGAAATATAACCATTATGCTTCTACAATAAAGCAATTGCCTACCCAGCGTGCACATGACGTCAAAATGACGTCGTACTGACGTTGATGCGACGTCATTACGTCGCATCGACGTCAGTACGACGTCATTTCAACGTTATGTGCCTGCTGGGTATATTGAAGGGTCATTATGTTTAATTCGTTCGAACGCAAATATGTGGGAATCTGCTTGGTTATTGTAAGAACCTGTTCGGCAGTTTTTTAATCAGCTGCACAGTGTAGACCTGTACTCACCCACTTCCTTGTCGTAATTTGGTTTAAGCATAAGCATTGTGTTTTCAGGTAAAGGCGATGTATTTGGAGACAACTTTTGGAAAGAAGGAACCTTTGGTCAGTCCGCAGCGAACGTCCGTGCTCTCACATATTGTGACCTACATATCATCAAGCGTGATAGATTGCTAGAAGTTTTAGAGTTTTACCATGCTTTTGCCAACTCGTTCGCCAGGAACCTTACACTTACCTACAATCTAAGACATAGGGTAGGTGCCTATTGCTCTGAATTTATTGCAAGTTGACACATGACGTTGAAATGTCGTCGTTCCAAAATCGAGGCAACGCTACTGTACAGTATGACGTTGAATCGACGTTGAAACGACAATATTTCATCGTTGTGAATCCTCTGGGCTTCTGGCTGCTTCAATGGCATTAAACTGAATTTATGTCCATTTCCGGGCTTTGATTGAAATACCTTTGTCTTTTTTGTTGTTACTTCTTATCTGTGCATTGTAATTTATCCAACGTCCAAAGAATATTGCACAGAGTGAAACATGTACAGATAAATTCTGTTGATAGAAAAAAAAAACAAATGTCATGAACACTTAAAAAACTAGAAACGCAGAGGCTCGAATCGGGGTTTACATGATCTAACTGCAAACAATCTACCACGTTGTATTTAAAGCTAGGTAATATTGCAAGGCAGTTCAAGTGTCACTATACCCTGTGACATTCTTCTACTTCTAAATAGAATTCGTCCTCGAATTTTCAGGAGTGCAATAATCACTTTAAATGAGACTTGAGGAGTTAGTTAGGCTTTTTTTCTCGGGCTTTTAAAAAACCCAAACTCTCCGGCCGATGTTCAATTCGGAGTCGTTCTGTAAATAAAGGAAAACACTCTATTACATCTCTATAGAAGCTTGTATCGCAAGAAAAATACCTATACTCTGTATCACAAAGATACCGAGGCAAGTTTAGTTTTCCATTTATCTGGACCTGTCGTGGTAAGTAAAGCAGCATAAGTTAGGATTCGGATCAGATGGTGTTAATTTTTCGTCTATTGTATTATATGATTTGCATGATCATCTCGTACATTTCGCAGAAATAACTGTTTTTTAAAGGTTCGTAAAATTACATGCCATCTATCATCATATATGTATTCATCGGTATATGTTGCATATAGTCGATGCGTCTTTTTGACAGTTTTGTGAAATACTAGTAAGGATTGGTTTAAAAAGATATAAAGTAATTGTAAGCTTCGCGTCTTTGAGACACTTAAACACTCATTAAGAGCTTGTTTGTTGTGATCTGCTACGTGAACATGATGTGCTAACATTCACGTACTTTCGGTTATAAATAGTAATTTATTTATTTTTGAAGTTCTTGTTAAATAGAAAGAAATTACAGACAATAATGTAAAAGATACCACAGTACTCTAAAATGTTTGAATGGTTTGTCTGGCGCTGATGTTTTGTCTCTATTGTAGAATCGACCAGTCATTATCAATCTGATATCCGTCTGCGAAAACTGAAATCATGTTATTCCGTATATATTCGACTATAAAACGGTGTTTTCCTAGTCACAGAATGACCCCAAATATCTAAATCAGTTTTATGACATTTTGCAATGAGACGATTTTCCCTTCTCAAACAATCCTAAAAATCAAGATCCGTCTTCTTACACGGAATTAGATTTTGGGATTATTTTTACAGAGAAATGCCTTATAACCGAATAATTACGGTATGTACCCTTAATATTATGGTAAAAAAATAGTAATTTGCGATGATTCCTCGATTTGTGTTCTAAATCAAGACGTATGAGGTGGCACATATAGAGAATACCATGTTAGTGTCTTTTGATATCAAGTTTATCAGGCGAGATCAGAAACAGCGTAGGAATGGCGAGGCTTGCCGAGCCAGTCCGACGTGTTTCTGGTCGAGCCTGATAAACTTTATTATCAAAAGATACTTACGTGGTTTTCTATTTATCATGCATCATGAAGATTTTACGGCGTAAAGAGCGGCAAACAAGTGATAAGCAAACGCAATTTTATTCGAACTTGCTGACGTCGCTAATGCGTTCTGACGTAAGTCGGTGACGTCAATTAACCAATCGAACGCTGATATCACGGCCAACGTCAGTGTGTAGCCAATCGTCTCCAGAGATTGCTTCTTAAGGCATGACCTGATAACATTCGCGCAAGCGCAGTTCTATAGTGACATGATATCACATCATGTTATCATACCCCTGTTATCAGGTGGATTATGCAGCAGATGCATGATAAATCAGAATAATATTTAAGAAATAGATCAGCTCTAGCAGTGAATTGTTGAGTAATAATTCACTGTTTGGAGGTCAGTTGTAAAGTAGATCATATCACGAGCGCTGAGCGCGAGTGATATATCTATTTTCAACTGACCGACAAACAGTGAATTATTACTCAACAATTCAATGTTAGAGCTGAACTATTTCGATTCTAACACTCAACAACGCCGAAAAACTATTCTTTTCATTCAAACTCTCCCAACCTTCCTGCAAGCGCGTTCATGCTCCCGCCAATATTCTTAACTGTATCTAAGACAAATGTATGTTTTCATGGCGATTTTAGAAAGAAAAAGAGACGTTACACCGTCTAACGTCTCAAAACGTCACAAAATTACGTCAGTAGTTGCAGTGACGTCAGCAATTAGTTTCACGCGCTCCAAAACAGTGAATTGTTGCAGAATAAAACACGGTGACTTTCCATTGCTTCTATAGGCGCACTGTGTTAGAATTTCAAATAAAAACAGGAAGAATCAGCCTAGGATTATATCAAGATTAAAAGATCCATTTTCAGAGCAAGCATCGTTTGCCTCTCTTCTCAATGGTGGTCGAATGAATATATTCCTTTTCCTTCAAGTGTAGATTTCAGTTTAGTAGATCTAGGGGTTCTTCATACATTAATACCAGCCCTAAACTCTTGAAGTTGGCATCCTTTGAAAAATTGAACAGTGGCAAGAAAACAGAATTCCGGAAGGTGCATCTATTGACTTGAAATACGCCCTATATTTAAAATCTTTTTTTTTTTGTTTCAGATTATATTCAGGAAGGTTGCTGATGTTAAGAAGGAAAAGGAATTAGCAGAGAAACGAAAGAACGATCCTCCACTTGATTTAGCAAATGACCATCCTGTGCGTAAACTCATATCAAGGTTTAGAAAGATGGGTGACAATAAAGCAAATAATCATGACGCAGAAAAAGGTAGCACTTTAGCCAGACTGTCTATCAGTGACAGCAGTAGACCTCTAAGCTCGCCCAAAGTGATAAATGTGTCGGAAAACCCCGCTCCTGTGACTACTGTGCCTAAATTAGGTGGTGGAGCAGCAAAATGGGGCAAACTTTTAGCTGGTACCAACAACAATGACTTATATAAAGTGCCTGAAGCTAGTCAACCGGGCGAGAGTAAAGTAGCCGAAAAGAATAATGAAACTTCCAAGTCTATCGCAAAACATGTGGTAAAGTTGACTAAAGTGATAGAGAATCGCCAAGAGGAAACTAATGACGATGAAAACAAGAATAATCTAAAGAAGACAGAATCTACTGATAGTGGTATATTGAGAAGCAATAATAAGCTTGATCAGATTAGTAACGGTAGTTCTGATAGTTCACAGTGCAGTAGGAATCATTTAGGTGGCGCGTTATCAGCCGTGGAACAGCAGATGCTGACGTCATTGTTCGATATCCGGTTAGAGTTTAAGGAAGAAATGGAACTCATGCACCAAAAAATGAGTCACATTGATGAACAAATATCGGAAATATTACGTATGTTTTCTCCAAGTGTTTCACCCTGTTCATCTCATGTGTCAACATTTCCCAATTCCAAATTCACTTCCCCACACACGTCTCCTCATACATCACCACAAAACACGACAAGCAACAGTGCGGAGCATTCGCCAAAGACTTCTATTTCATCATCACCTCGCCACACTTCCCACGGCGCCAGTTCAAGCACCGCTCATAATTCTGACTTAGCTAACATGTGTGATGACGTCATTAACATGAATCTTACACATGCGCAACAGCAGCATCAGCATCACATCCATCATCAAGAAAGTAGGCGCACCAGATTTAGTAAACCAACATCACAATCAGAATTCCATAACTCTTCTTTCAGTTCTCAGGCAAGTGACCATTCAGTGAAATCTCAATCACCGCGCCTCAAGTCAAATCGTGTCTCTCCGGAAGGCACCGGAAAACCTCGAAAAATAAGCACGGTCCAACCACCGGTGGAGATTCCTCTTGAAACTGACGAAACGAACGTTCCAGTCAAGGATCAAGATTTGGATATTTTGTGATTTAGTCACTTGTAATAGTATAATTATTGGATGTTTTGTGATTTTGTTGATTTTGAATTTCGCCGCCTTCTCAAATTAGACCAACTAACTATTCTCGTGCAGGATCATGGTTCCGATAATCTGTGATTTTGTTGTCTGTGATAATTGTTATCGTTATTGTTATCGGAAGGATAGGGCATTTATATTCTCAGAGTTTCAGACAAGGAGGGTGTTTTTTTAAATATTTCCATGAGTTGGGTCGAGTTGGGTAACTTCGGACAGCGGGTAATTTCGGACATACCATTGCAAACAGTGAAAATCCGGATGAGCCGTCTCATCCGGATTTTAACTGTTTGCCCAGTTAGTTTTGTTTTAATTCCAAACAACTGACAAATAAAGGAAACAATGTCAATGTCCGAATTTATCTGCTGTCTGAATTTACCCGACTTGAAACTTACATATTTCTCCGGTTATAAGACGGGTTTTTTTACCTTCCAAAATAATCCTTAAAATACAAATCTGTTTTATAAGACGGATCTGAATTTTTTGGGATTGTTTTGGAAGAGAAAAACCCGTCTCATGACTGAATGAAAGGTATTTTGAAAAGATCGACTTACTGGAACTCGGACATTCCTAAGAGAATAATGAGATAATTCCAAAATGTGCATCGAGATAAGGACAGCAAATACCATGGCACTTTGACATTTCCCGACGCCGAAGAAATTTTGGGGGAAAACTGTCATAACAATCTACGTACGTGGATGCTTGTGTATTATTTTTTATAGGAACTCTTAGATTTGCAACTACTTTTCCGTTTTTCAAGGGGTACAACACCCTCCCATCAATAAACTAGCATAAATTGGCATTGGCATTACCGTTAACTTTCGACCTGCTGAATCGTTTGCCTTTGAGTTAACACTTTAAATTAAGCGCCAAAAACGAAACAGTTGAATTTGACTTCAATGTACAAAAATGCCTCCATGCACCTTTCATGATTGCAAGCTACAAATTTTATTCAATGAATTTCGTTTTTATACATCATTTTATATATTTTTTTCTTTCGACGAGAGAGTGTGTGAGTTGTATGAGCACTTCAACTAAAATACTTACTCAAGTTATCAGACCCAAAACGTGAAAACCAGCGTTTTCATTTGAATTCTGCATAAATATAATTTGTCAAAATTTGAAGCATATAAGCCATTTTAGCCGTGCTGCCAACAAAATTTACCTTTTGGAATGGATTGTCTCTGCGTAGATTCCCGGGAATCTTTATGTAGTACATTTGAGAAAGAAGTAGGCTATCTAATCAGCCTTGGATGCAAGGTTGACTTGAGTTATCTGAAATACCATTGGCATTTTTTCGTGGCACGGCTGCATTGATGTGAACTGTATTCAGAAGCAACAAAGCAGTGTAAAAAGACAATGACCAATAAATTCGAATAATATAATAAGCCCCGATTTTTTGTACTGATTGTTTAAACCGTAAGACGACGGCTGGTGTAACTATGTCACTTTTCATTTAAGTGTAACATATATGTTCCCAATCAAGGACATGTATCAGTATCCCTGCCCTGCACCTGTTTGATATATTATATTTCTTATGCCTATCAAAATTTTATTTCGTTGTACGATGTTTTTGTCTTTACCTCCGGATTTCATCTAAGGATTGCCTGTATTGATTTCTTAAACATATCTACCTCATCGTTAGTGTATAAGGTCGAGTCTGGTAACTTCGGACAGCGGGTAAATTCGGACACACCATCGCAAACAATGCAACTCTAGATGAGACGGCTCATTATCAGGAATTTCACTGTTTGCCCAGTTATTTTTTTTTAATTCCTAACAACTGACACATAAAGGAAACAATGTCACTGTCCGAATTTACCTACTGTCCGAATCTACCTGACTTGACCCTATTATAGTTGCTTGTGTCGCAAAAAATGGGTTTTGTGCGTTAACAAGTTTTATAAGCAGTGTAAGAGCTGCACCACGAAGAAAGAGAATGCGTTAACAGCATCCGCGCAGGCTGAGCCGAGGGTTTGCTAGTCTTTGCCTTATCACAAGCCTTATAATGATGTTGTAAAGTTAATACTAGGATCAG
Organism: Ctena decussata; assembly: GCA_963989385.1. Classification (NCBI taxonomy): domain Eukaryota; kingdom Metazoa; phylum Mollusca; class Bivalvia; order Lucinida; family Lucinidae; genus Ctena; species Ctena decussata. The sequence goes on along the minus strand of OZ022499.1, from coordinate 86,933,885 downwards.
ACTCTGATGTCCAGGATTATCCGAGTTTGTCTTCTCTCTTCGCACATGTATGCCCACCTTCCTTATCTTGGCATGGCAGAAATAAACAGCAGTCATCTGCTGGAAGGAAGGAAGTTGCAGTCTTCCGTAATGGTTCTGATTTGTTCGATCATTATTTTCTAGAATTATGGCCATTTTACCTTTATTGTTGGCCTTGTTTCAGTATGTCTTGTCCGGTTCCTGTTGTTTTTCTATTGTTGCTTTAACTTTGTGGTCACGTCGATGAAGATGAGAAGGATGACTGCCTTGCTTTTTGTTACGTCTATCACGTACATATTGTATGTGTTGTTAAGTCCCATGTTTTCTCTTCCTCTTGGTACCACTGGTACGTTTTTTTTTCTCTGATGATGATACTTCCTAATAATTATTAATTTCATTTATTTCGATTAGAATATTAATTTGTTACCCAGTTCCAGCTATTAGTAGTAATAACTGAGCCGTATAATGACTTCATATCAGAGTTTACTAGGGTCAAGTTAGGTAAATTTGGACAGCAGGCTAATTCAGCCATTGTTTCCTTTATATGTCATCTACTTGGAATTAAAACAAACTTAACTGGGCAAACGGTGAAAATACTGATATAATGAGCCGTCTCATCTGCAGTTTCACTGTTTGTAATGGTATGTCCGAATTTACTCGCTGTCTGAAGTCACCCGACTCCACCCTTTTTAAATGGAGGCGCTCTTCTGTAGTGTTATTTCACTCAAACATAAACGTGATGAATGGTTTATACCTTGCTTAGTTGATCTTTTTAATAATATTTATCAAATGTGTGTAAATGAGGTTAATTTAAAATGGGTGAAATCAGGCAATGTCTGTAACAGGGGCCGTATTCATAAAACGACTTAAGTGGTTGCTATGCTGTTGCTAAGGCTAAATTTCTTTGAAGGAGATCCCCTACAACTATGAAATTTGCTCTGGAGGAACAGTCTTACAAAGACTGTTCCTCCAGAGCAAATTTCATAGTTTTAGAGAGTCTCCTTTATAGATATTTAACCTTAGCAACCGCATAGCAACGACTTAAGTGGCTTTATGAATACGGCCCCTGATCTTTGGAGTGTCTTTGGTTGAATGTTTAGTTGCTGGTGTAAATCAGTTGAACAGTTTAGCAGGGACATCTACGTGGAAATATTTTGTTTGGTTTAGGGTCATAACAACCAACCATTTGTGTCATTTTATTCATAAAAAACGTCTCAATAGTTTGGATATTGTTCTAATCATAGATTTTAGTTTGAAAAGGTTCAGGGTCAGATCTGTTGGTCCTATTTGTTTCAGTAATGCTTTTTTCAAATGACTGTTTGTAAAGTAACAAATTAATTTGCTTCCACATTGTCAATTATTTTTTTCCTCCTTGTATCATCACCCTTGATTTTATTGTCTGATCAGCACCCAGGATCATTGCTTAAGCCTCAATAGTCTAAACTACACTGCTCAAAAGATTTGAAAGAACACTGTATATTATTACCAAAACCTGCTTTATAAAACTCTTATCGTCAAAGCTAATAAATAGGCTAGGCATCAATGTCTTGTAGACATTGATGCCTAGCCTATTAATTAGCGAGCACTTGCTTGCAGGCGCGTAACTTTGGAGCTTTGAAAGAGTGGAACCTCTTTGGTAGAAGGTTGGTAAGGCATATTTTACCTTTAAAATACATTACTTTCAACGGATTTCTTTCGTAACGACACCAAAACGGTTTATAATCCAACTTAGACTGCTTTGAATAGAAATCAATAAAAAAGTAAGAAATAAAGGTCGTACAGTCTTTCTGTCGCTACGTTACGCAACAAACGTTCCGTTTGAGAGAAACAGAATGGTGTCAACGTTAATCGCTTCTGCGATCACACAAAATGCAAGATGTGCTGAGTGTTGGGTGAAATTAAAAGGAAATAGAAAGCGCCGTACAGAAGAAACTGAAATAATTATAGCTTGTTTCCGTGGGGAAAGATTACTAGGGGGGAAGCTGTTCTTTGACAGTTTCTCATCAGATTGTCAGACGGAGTTCGCAGCTGTTGAGTTGCCATAGTTTTATTACAAATTTCATACGGCAAAAACGCATTGTAAAATTGAATCCGGAATCGTAGAATGAGTAGCCAATTTAGGGTCTACGTTTCGACCATTTTTGTCTGAAACTTTAGATTTAACATGGCAGCAGCCATAGCTCTAGAGGTTTTTCGTTGCCCAAGGTGGTACTTTCGTTGCGGTTGCATTGGTTTTATGTTCGGTGCTGTTTAATTTTTAACCCTTCTATAATAAAAATAGAAAATAGGTAAAGATAGTTGTTAAATGTTTTTCGTATAATTTGCTTAGTCTGTTGTAACCCTTCGGTTGGTCTAAATTATTTAGTTCAATAAAGATAGCTGAATTGCAACCTATTTGGGAAAAAGCTGCTGACTCGGCTTATCACTTGTAATTTATTGTTTGTTGGAATGTCTTTGTCAATCTTTCCCTTTGATGTTGGGGATAGGGTTTGGGATCTGATTCAGTCAGTTCCTGAAGTGTAGTTACTCTTTAAATTTTTATCATACCACCCACACATTATAAAGAGCGATGTGTTCGCCAATAGACAGTGCTTATCTTCATATTAGTTTTGACAATGAAGAGTTTAATATGGAGACTATCGGAAAATGAATATTTGTACACATTGATGCCTAGTTTAATTATTAGTTTTGACGATGAAGACTAATGTAAATTAAATACAATGCTGTTTTAAATATTTTGAGCAGTGTAGTTAGACTTGTCCATAATATCAGGCTCTTTCATTCTTGTGTTCCTTTTACACTCCGTTTCGTCCGATCAAGAGATGGTAATATTGTTGTTTCACAGGATTTAGTAAACAAAGGATTTACCACCTTTTGCTAGCGTTAAACTTATTGTCTTGAAGCGGTCCTTGAAAGGCACTATAGCATCATGACCGTGTGTCAATTTCAAAATAAATAATTGAGCCACGACACGACAAAACCAACAAAGTGGTTTGATCAGAATCTTTGTTAAGTACTCAAAGGGTAGCTAAGGTTCTAAGCTACCTCCATGCGGACAGCGAAGACTCTGATCAGACTGGGCGGATGCCCAGGCTGATTTGAGTCAGCGCTGGGCGCACAACTACATGGTTGATTTTGTCGTGTCGCGGCTCAGTTATATTTCATATTTTATTTTATTTCTTATAACGGTAGCTCCTAATGCAAGATTTGTTGTATATTTAGCAATACCCCAAATTTGATACCTCTATTGAAAATTAAGAAAAATACAAGACGTCAAGAGTCTGGTTTCTGTGATAGGAAGCACAACGTTTCCAATTCGTTCAGCTCATTCTGTAGCCGCTATTGATACCTCAAGAATATAATGGTTAACGTTTTGTGTCAAAACCATTGTGCAATATTAAAAAGCAATTACTATATAGAGGTCAAAGTACAACCTTGTTGCGAGAAAGGCGATGCCGCAGAGTGCCCCCAGGTGGCTGGTAACGTTAAACCAAATCGTTTCGTATCGTTTTGCGAGAAAGCTTTTATTTGATCATGTGCGAAACGCAGTCCTCATTGGAGGTATCTTAATGCAGTGCTCGCTGTTCTCTTGCTCATAGATAATTATTGATTTGAACTGACATATAACTTTCATGATAGGGCCAATAAAGAACGAAACAAAAATGTTTAAAACACGTCTTAATTGGTTGAAATTTGTGGCAAACAAACTCAAAATTTATGAAAAGTTGGAGCCTTCGGAAGCCAATCCTTCACCAAAAGAAGCTAAAATAGCAGAATCAATTTTACAGAGTCTGCCAATGACCTGAAATGAAATGTGCAATACTGGTCACGCCTTCCGGCAGCTGTTTTATCAAACTTATTTAAATAAACTCAGTGATCCATAAGGACCAGAAAATATAGACTACACTTTGATGAAGAAGAGGGAGACTTTGAAAAATATCTGTCCTCAATACTTAAACAAGGTTTACCTTATCCAAAAACTATTTCAGAAACTGTGTCTTGGGTCCTATGCGATCAACAAGAAACTGCAGCTCGAAACAGTCGACATATCTTAATTCAAAAAAGAGAAGACGCTAGATGCACTGTCTGATCTGAGTCCTTCCTGTCCCTACAAACCATATTTATCTGAAATTATGCCTCTGCTCTATAAACTTTCCCTGCCTCTTTTCCCCAAAAATATAGTTTTAATGACTTACCAACCTCCGTGTTTTCCATTTGTTTTACAAAGAGGAACATGAATTCTGCTAGCCTCTCCGAAAGATGTGTCTCTTTTAAATGGGGTCTACCCCTATAGAGAAGGGAGACAAAAAAATAGAAAAAGGGAAGAAAAAGAAAATGTAGAAACTCTTCAACTGCAAGTATCCATTCTCCTAGGAGTAGTTTGGCAGTATTTGATTTATTACTCTTTAGGCTCCAAATAACGCCGCCCCCCTCCTTTCGTAAAATGCAACGCATTTGGTCGTTTAATAGGATTAATACGGGTATGTACTTAGACAATTGTTCTCTTGGCGCAGCCTGTTAGAAATAACTTGTTCATTTTTTTCACCCTGCATCTAGTCAATACGCTCCTACTTTGTAAGGTTGTAAATTTTATTTTATTGTTAAATAATATGTCTGTGTTTCCATTGCGACAATAATCCTGATGAGCGATCGAAGATTCTGCATAATGATTCTTATTGTTCTCTATTACATAAAGGGCTTCTTAATCAGGAAAAAATATACTTAAGGACAAAAGTTCTGCACGGATGTTCATCCGTGCAGATCTTTTGTCCTTAAGAATACGAAATATAAATTTGAAAAAAATGGAGACATAACTATAGTAAATAATGTAGCGCAAAATTTTCAGCTTTTTTTTTTCGGAGTGGCTAGTGACAGACGACTGTCAGTAGCCAATATTCGAAGAATATGCTAGTGACAGACGTCTGTCACTAGCCAGTTTTCGTTTAATTTGCTGGTGACAGATGCGTTTTTCCTGGATGGTTCCAAATCAACTGACTGTGCACTGTAAAAAATTTCCGCAGAGTTTAGGGTATAATAACTGGCAACCAGCTGCCAGTCCATTCCCGTAAATTTTATGGGTGTCTGCCTGTAGATCATTGTTGGAAATTACGACATGGTAGTGTTACGTTTACTGGCCGTACTCGAAAATACCTTCATAGTGTTGAAGGGTTATATGACCAAAATGACACTTGTTCTGTTCTATCCTACTCTGTAAAAATAACGGAAAATAGACTGGCAGCTTGTTGCCAGTTATTCAAGCGTAACATCTATCAAGTAAAGTGATGGTAGGAGATCTGGAGATTCGGTTTTCTAACGATATTTGTAAACGGGACGTTTTTTTACAGTCTGTTACCCGTGGATCGGACTTCTTTTTTGAAAACAATTTGTTTTCTTGCTATCTTAAAACATGAGTCCACAACATACTCGAGTAAGAACAAAGACATGGCCATGCAATGGGGGCTGGTTGGGTGGTGCGATAGTGCTGTGTATAACTTACAGTGCCGGGGCGTCCTACTGATTTGGAACATTGTAGGACAAGAGCCTTCTTTGCTTGTAGTAGGTGCGGGTGGGAGTTGTTTGGACATTTTTTCTCTCATCTATCATTTCTCTTCTTTCTCCCTCTCTCTTGGAGACGGCCCGATATAGGCTGAAATACTGTCTTAAAGGGCCGTTGAACCCGAACAATAAATCAGTCAATCAAGCCATTCGATATTCCTCTACACTGTAAAAATGTCCGTAGATTTTACGGTAGAATACTTGGCAAACAGCTGCCAGTCCATTATCCGTTACTTCTACGGGCGTCTGCCTGTAGAACAATTTTTGAAATTTCAATATGGTAGAATTATGTTACTGACCGCACTCAAAAATACCTTTATAGTGTTGAAGGGCTATATGACCAAAACAATGCCTGTCTTATTCTACCCTACTCTGCGGGATGACGGGTTTTACGGTCTTTTCAACTGTGATCAGTTAGTTTGGACCAGTGCTGATATTGGTAAAATGATCCATATGTTAAACAAAACCCACGACCTATATCAGTCTCAAACCCACGACTTCAGGACCCATATGCGATCTTCCTTCGGCCAACTTGGACGAGGTTTAAACCTAGGTGACTCATGATTATAATCATGCTTATAATATCAATCATAACTTGTCCAAATATACTGAAACTACAAATGTTTGCTAAATTTACAGATGTCTCACAGTCTGTCACGAGCAAATTCAACAAATTTTGGCTGGTGACAGACGTCTGTCAGTAGCAAATTTAGCGATAACTGGCTAGTGACAGACGACTGGCAGTAGCAAATACAGCGAATACTGGCTAGTGACAGACGTCTGTCACTAGCTTCTTCCTTTTTTTTACATCAATCATATTTCTGTAGGCAGAACTCTTGACATATTTTCGCCTGCTAAACCTGCGATGCTAAATGAAAATTAAACACCAATCCTCCCGCAAAAATGTGTATACTTTACTTCAACGGAAACGTATCATAAAGTACCATCTGCTACTGTACTTTTTATGTTTTCATTGGTCTAACCGAGATTAGTATGGATTTCTTCTTCCAGTATAGTATGTTGTGACAGTCACAAATATATAAATTGTACAAGCATAGATTTTGCTGTGTTTTAATGGCGGTGTTAGCATAATGTCATCATATGTTTTATATAAGTGTTCTAATGTGATAGGACGTTTGACTGTTCGTATTACTTTTATACTGTGCTTCATTTTTCCTTGTTTATGGGTGTAAAAATATCAAGATTACTATACGAGACCGACAGGTACTTTTTATTATAATTGTACCTGCCTTAGCAGGGTTAGATATATGAGCGGTCTGGTTTTTCGCCCATTCGTCCGTCCGCTGACATTTACGTCGGTCCTAGTGTTGAAATTCATTTTTCTTATTTCTCCAAAATTACAAGGCGTACAATCATAAAAGATGCCAAACTGTATTTCCTTAGAATGGTCTGTATGGATTTTGCATTTATTTATATCCCTGACCTATATCACACGGTTTGTTGACTCTGCCAAGTGTTGCATCGACCCTAGCGTTGAAATCCATTACCATTTTCGCAAATATAACACCTACAGTTGATAAGTACGGAAAGCACGACTCAGAGTCTCATCTCTGAGATATTTCTTGGATACTGCACTTACTTTAATCTTTGACCTATTTGTCATGCTCTATTGACTCATCCTTGACCTACATTTCATGTTGTTGTTTTTTTTACTGTTTTTGACCAATGTTTCATGCTCGGTTGACTGCCAATGGTTGTATCGATCCCAGCGTTTAAGCCATTAATGTTATTTCTCTTAAACTCCAATACAGTTGATTCTCATTATTTCAAAACCTAGTGTCTCAAATTACCCTCTTATATCAAAGAATGTACTTGGCAGTGTTGCAGACCGTGAAAGGGTACCCATTTACCTTTAAGCACATTCAGAATGATCTTTGTTCTGTAGCAAGATATATTGTTACTATTTTTAACAATACGAAATGTCAAACTACCATTTATTCTCTATTTCATGTTATTCTCGAACCAAAAAGAAAAAACATTGGATATTCGTATCTGCTTTATTCCGAATATACATATCAATGAATATCATAAAAAAGTAATGGGGTTGATTTGTGTCTCACTGAAGACGGTCGTGAGGGATGAATCAGATTTGCATACTGTACGAGAAGTTCTGTTTAGCACTGGAAATATCATATCACATATCTTTTCCTTAGGGTATGCATGGGATACAAAGGTAATTCATTTTACGATGGCACGAGTATAACTGTAGTTCATTTTACAATTGCTGGAGTATTAGTTCATTTTACGATGACTGCAAAACAGTAGTTCATTTAAATTCTGATGCCATGACGTTACAATTGAAAAACGACCGGATAACGTCAAAATTTGCGACATCATGGTACAATAGGTGCACAAAAGTATTCGTCACAAAGTGACATCGCCGTTTAAATTAATGCATTTCCATAATTTAAAAATCTAAAGTACTGCCGCAAAGTTTTTAAAGGCAATGTAATGAAACTTGCAGGGATAAAAAGCGAATGAAAACAGCAATATAAAATGAAATATTAAGATTATTTTATGTTTTGTATACGAGTTTAACGTTTTTGAAATGAATTAAATTTAAAGTCATGGTTTCCATTAACGTCAATGTTCACGTCACCGAAAAATGAAAGGTTGAATTTATCTGTTATTAAAAGTTGTTGATACATGAAAATAGCAAAATAATCGAATTTGTTGTAATACTTCTTTATTGCGGAAACCAGTATATATATCCTGTGATAACCCGATGTCATTACGAAACGTCGCTTCTCTATGGCTGACCTCTTGTTTTACATTGCTTACTGTTGGTGCACTTTATAACACTCTGAATGCGAAAAAGTGTATAACACTGGGGATAACTGTATTCAAAGCAGTCGTTTAAAGAAGAAAATCGTCGCTATCGTGTTTTACGGTCCCGCTGAGGTTTCAGCGTAAAACAAAATTTGCAACCATAAAACGGACGATTTACCTCCCTAATGACGATTTTGAGTACCGTGACTTATCCCATAAAAGACTGGAGTACAAATGTAGTTCATTTAAAAATAATGGAGTTCAAATGTAGTTCATTTTACAAAAATGACTAAAGAATAGAAATGTAGCTCCTTTTACAATGACTGGAATACAAAGGTAGCTCAGTTTACAATGCACTGAGTATAATTGTAGTTAATTTTACACGGTATATCTATTCTTTTGCATCTTAAATTTATTATCTACACAATCATATTCATACAGATGTATTGCTATTTTCCATTATCTGTTTTTAAAATCAATATGTTTCACTATTCATTCCAATTTCATTCAATTGATTTTTGGATGGAGTAATGTGCCCTATATACACTAAGTTAAGCCTGCGCATTTCGGAAGTCATATTGCTATTCACACTATAGAATCGCTGTAATAACTTCTGATGCGAACAGGATGGCTCTAACACAGCAGGCATACAACGTCAAAATAACGTCGCATCAAAACTGCCACGTCACGTCAAAATGACGCTGCATCAACCTCAGTGCGAAATCTGAAGTCGAAACGACTTCATTTGGACGTTGTGTGCCTGCTGGGAATTGGACTGCGCGGATGCGCATAGGATGTTTTCTCATACATGACATCTCCAATATTTATTTTTTCCACAATCCATTTCCATATTTTCCACCTTATTACTTGTTAATCTTTCAATTATGTTGTTATTTATCCTGATCGTTACCTTAACATTACAGAGTTCCTGTTATTTATTAAAATGTTCTAAATAATAATTTGTTTCAGTGTATATTCGCTCCCTATACGTCCCTTTTTAAAGCTTTTTTAGCTAAGTGCACCAGGGTATATGTGAACATTCATGCCTCAGAACAGCTTTTGAATATTTGTTGACAATCTTATCACTATATTTCAAAGGATTCACAAGTTGCCAGAGTCACCAGGTAAGTTTCTGACCAGACTCACATCTGCAGACTTAATGAAGTCGAATTAAACGGGGGAAAAATAGAGCAGATGTCGAATATATAGCATAAACCTTGCACGGTTTTTCAATATTCCGACAAACATAGTTACATCAACAGTCCTAATAATAAACTGGTATCACAGTGCATACAAAGAAAACGTATTTATCATATGACGTCGCATCTGAAAGTGTAATAAAGCCATGCATTAAATGCGATAACAAATATGCAGATTACGTCGTAACGTTATACGTTGACGTCCATTAAAACGTCGCGTTTTCTAATGGCGAAACCGTGACGTTTCAGTGCATATTTGCTAATAAAATGCGATTTTAGTGTCATATGATAAATAGAATCTTGCATTCGTGCTCATGTATTATTGAATTTATTAAACTCGTTGGTGAAAACGATAAGATGCTCGGCAGAGCCTCGCATCTTATCTTTTTCCCCAACGAGTTTAATAAATTCAATAATACATGAGCACTCATGTAAGATCCTCTATATAGAAAAAGTAAAATGAAAATGAATAAAATCAGAAACATAACAATGAGCGTCACAGATTTAGCTGCATTTAAGATGATCACAGTTGAATTCAGTGCTAAGAAATTTACAACCTAAGAAGAAAATAAAAGCTAAGAAACTCGAATTAGATGAAAAAGAGTAATAACATTGAAGCTAAAATGCATGGAACCTTGCAACAAGTGACAGAAGATAGGCCTAGTATCTGTACAAGTAAAAGTTTGCAACTCACCTTAGGTCGTAGTATCACAGACTTAGGGAACCTTGCATGTAAACCAGTGATGATAAGGAACATTGTAATGGACAACATAAACATGGACAGAAAACGAGAAACGGAGAACAAAGACGGGTTCTAAACCATAAACTTTAAGCAAGGCTAAAATATCAACACAACTATATAAAATATTAAGCTCAGAATGAACTGCTTATCTAAACTAAAAAGAAACACAAATACAACATTAGCAAAACGGAACTGAACTGAAACCTAAAGCCAAAGCTAGGAAGAGTATGAAAAACACCTACAGCTGTTGCCATTCCAGGTAGGGAGCAGCCTCTTGAACTGTGGGAATGACTGCTGTTTGAATGTTGTTGGGTAGGCTGCTCCATATCCTGGCAATCCCAAACCGAAATGACTTCATAGCGGGTGTTGTTTACTGCTGTAGCCACAGGCGCTTGGTTTAAATTCTATTTATTCATAGAAAATATATACATGTACATAAATCAAATATTACACAAGATGGTACAGGATCTGACAGTAAGTGTAACGCTTATATATAAGCCATCTCCTGGATATATAAGCCATCTCCTGAATATATAAGCCATCTCATGACACAGGCGCGCTGGGTTTGGAGTTTGGTCAGTGACATTTTATTACGGAATCACAAAGCACAACTAATACATAGTACATCAGTATAAGGAGGAATTCTCAGGAACTGACACAATTCAATCCCAGATCCAACCCAAGACACCATGTGGGAAAGAGACGACACAACAGCCTTATACCATGTAGGTAGTCAACGGGCTAACCTGATGTTGTTGTTGTTGTTGTGTAATTGTTTAACGTCCACGGTAAACAGCTATGGTCATGTCAGGACGGTCAGTTAACCTAACCACACTATTCCTGGGCAGGCTTAGACCTCCTAAGCAGTAAGCCGGTACTAAGTGCACTTACTTTCTCCAGTAACTGACAGCTGCTCTTCTTGAATCAGCGAAAGGAGAAATGAAAGTAAGTACCTTTGGTTTATAAGTCAGGTGCCCTACCGATTGCGCTACGCGGCCCGGCTGGGTAATCTGAACATCAAAAACATTATATCAATAAGACACAGCAACCAACAACATATAAAACAACCAATAAGAACCAAAATAAAACTGCCGCCTTTGGACGGCCAGTAATGAATTTACTGCGGGTTTAATTGGTTTGTTGTCGACCAACCCTCACCCTTCGGTCTGCCTTGGTTCATCAGATACTTAGTTGCTCAACCCAACATAAACAACAACCGCCCGCACTTTCTTCAAATGACAACAGCTTAAGACGGTTCCGGGATTCTTCAAGATTTATATATTCATTGCCAAGGATAAGTTTACATGCTCGATGTTGCAGTTTGTTCATTTTATTTATGCTATTGTTAGATGAGTTCCCCAAAATAATGCTGCAATAGTCAAAGTGATTTTTGATATAAGCATTGTAGAATAAAAGTCTGTGATCTAAGGTTAAATAACTTTTTATTTGAGACCTAATCGGTAGAGCACCTGACTTATAAGTCAGAGGTCCTGGGTTCGATACCTGGTCTGGCTATATACTTTCGTTTCTCCCTCTGCTGATTCAAGAAGGGTAGTTGTCAGATACTGCCGGAAGTATGTACACTCAGTACTGGTTAGCCGCTTAGGAGGTCTAAGCCTGCCCAGGAATAGTGGCGCGTTGGGTTAACTGACCGTCCCGACATGACCATAGCTGTTTACCGTGGACGTAAAGCAATAAATATGAATATATATTTGGGACAAAAGCCACAAATTTGAAGAAACCTTCTCTGAAACATACTTAAAATGGGTATTCCAAATAAAGTTCTCATTAATGTTAACATCTAAAACTTTTTCATTGGTACTGAGCTGTATTTCCACACCATCATAGCCAAGCAATAAGCCGTTGCCAGTAAGAGTTACTCGCTTCTGTCTACTTGTCAATAGCATAGTTTTAGTTTTATCAGGATTGAGCAGCATTCCGTTTTCTTGACCCCAGGTTTTTAACAAATTTACAGCCGACTGGAGATTTTCCTGAAGAATCGATTTGTCTGTCTGAATATCATATAAACTTCGGTGGTATCATCATCATACAGGTCAGTTGCTGATACAACAGTTTTGAGTGTTAAAGAGAGATTGTTTATAAAGAATAGAAATAAAAGGGGGCCTAGGATAGAACCCTGGGGAATTATTTCACTTTCAGAACGAAATCTATTAATTGAGACGGTTTGAAGGCGGTTTGATAGATAAGATTTAATCCATGACAGCGATAAACTACAACATTTATACCAACTTAATTTTTTCAACAATATTTCGTGGTCAACCATGTCGAAAGCTTTCCGGAAGTCAACCATAACACAACCTACAAAACGCCCCTTGTTGATAGCTTTAAGCCAAGTATCGAACATAAGAACGAGTGCTGATTCTGTTGAGTACCCTTCCCGAAAACCAGTTTGCCTGTTATGCAAAAGTTCATAAGTATTCAGAAATGTTGTAAATTTAATATTGATCCAATTTTCAATCAGCTTAGACAGGGTTGGAAGAATGGAAATAGGGCGATAATTGTTTACTTCATCCTTAGAATCAGCCTTGAAAACAGAACTAACTCGTGCATGTTTCCATAAATCTGGAAACTCGCCAGTCGTTAGACATTTGTATATGATGAAAGCTATGCTTGGTGCAATAACATCTGGGGCCAACCTAAGTAAATTTGGTCCTATGCAGTCCTGTCCAATGACTTTTGTCATATCGAGACTTGATAAAAACCTTTTAACAAATGCAATATTTATAGTAGGAATGTCAAAATATGTATCAGGTGGTACTTTAGAATCAACAAATGTTTTCAATGTATCAAAGTCTGATAACTGACTTGATTCTTTCAGATTTGCTGCTAGGTTGGCAAAATATTTATTAAACATATTTGCAATTTCCTGTTCATTATATAAATATAACCGTCTCATTTTGATTCATTGTATATTTTCTTTACACTGACCCTTGCTGGAAGCCCCAAATTTTCTAAATAACTTCCAAATATATATATCTCTCCCGCTTCTTCAGACTACAAAAAAATTACCAATGTAGACAAAATTCTCTTTGATAAACTTGAATCTGATATTATTAAATTTCAACAAAATAGTTCTGTGATGCTTTTGGGAGGTCAAGATGTTAGCAGTGATAATTTAGATTTTATTTACAATGAAGAAGACGATATTGTCACTAATGTTTTACAAGGCAACTATGGTATAAGTTAAAACGCATAAAATACAAACATTCTGCAATCCTTCTGCTATATTCGAGAGGAAAACAATGTCATCCGCGGCCTCATGTTTCACCTTGTGTGCTGTGAAATATGGAATTTGAAGGTTAATATTGCCATGACTAAGGTAATTGTTTTGAATAAATACGAACATATCAAATATTAATCACTGAGTACAGAATGTAAATATTGAAATATAGAATACAAATGTATTTTGCATAACTCTTTTATATAGTGACAGAGCATTAACAATTTTGAAAACTATATGAATAGGGCAGTATTAGAATGAGACAAACATATATACTTCCACAAATGACGAACAGTCGTTGTTTATGAATTGTAAAGCCCTCTATTGAATCATTTTTGTTATACGAGTACTGGATGCACTACAAAGGTACCATGTACAATGATGCAATAAGACAATAAATAAAATTTGAGGCAATAAAAGAATAACAGATAGTCAGTTTGCACTGTTTTGTGAAAAATCTTCCAATGCGTTTTAATTCTGTTCATTGTTTCGATGTTTTTTAGGATATTTCAGACATATGAGAATGGAAACTAATTATTAAGCCAATGTTAACACCATAAAGTGTTACATTATCTTGACAACTGATGGTTACTGGGCCAGTCTAAAAAGATTTTATGTGTTCATGAGATTTCTTGCTAACACAGATAGGCTGAATCCTACTTTACTTTCTTGACCCTCAAGCAGATATAATTACAGTGATTATACGTAGCAAAAAATGAAACTTTACAGTTGGTTATTTATTTTTGACCGAAGCATTTAGTGACTCAAAATTGGTCTACATGTTTTATTATATTAATTTGATATATGAACGACATATAATTCTGAATGAAGCAGAAATTGCATTTCACATAAAAGAAATAGTATTACCAGTAAACGACTCTTAAATATACAATAGTGATGTCCTGAACTTTAAAAACAAGCACTTCATAATACCATCTTTGACATTTAACTGGCATTTACATACACGATAAAATTTTAAGAGCCTGTTACTTTATGTCTGTTAAGGTTGTATATCGCATAATGTATATCTTGGCAGATGCACTTGAATTTTCGAAATATACGTCATTCGAAACAGGAAATATTGTCCAGAAACAAACCGGGTGATTATTGTCAAATCAATATTTAACGCAACCTAACTCGGTGATATACCGTTCAATGTCACTAATCACAAAGAACGAAATCATTTGTTTGAGCAATCTTGGTTTTGATGCGCCGAATTTCTCCTTGCTAACTGGTTCGCACTGACATGCATTACACTCCTGGTAAGTCCGCAATACGGTTGTGCGACTACTTCGAAATTTACGTTTGCGCTATCTGTACACTATGACTGCGCGTTAAAAATGTCATACTTAACTGTGCGACTCTTTTTCTCGTACGAAAGTGTCTTTTCTTACTTTGCACTACTTTTTGAGTTTATCAAACCGGATATTTCGGTGTTTTTGAAGTTTTATTCTACGGTTCGAACGTTACTCTTACGTTAGATAGCCAAAACGTATTTTGTCTGTTGTGTTCTGATCATGACGTAGACAATCATATAGATGTCCATAGGTTGCCTATCGCACGGCTGTTTCAATCTTCAGCAGGGTACTATTTTTCTCAATCTGAAAAATGATGACTTGACTGGTTCTCACAGACTCCTCTGCTGCTTTCCTCTTTTAATCTATCCTCAGTTTCTGTTTGTCTGAAATCCCTTTATCCTAATATAAATGATCTCGACGAAATGTTGACTGATCCAACATATGGCTCACTTATCCGCTGACTTGCGCAAGTCGTGCAGATGTAAATGTTGACTGATCCAACTTATTGCTCACTTATCCGCCTACTTGCGTAAGTCGTGCAGATGTAGGATTTATATTAAGTCTCGCAAGCGTATGCTATAGAAGGTCGTGCAAATGTTAAACAAATTTAGTGGTAGTCGCGCAAACGTGCTGCTTTCCATGGATACCGTACAATTTTATTCCTGCTTGGAAAATAATAACTCAAGCTTCTGCAACTGGTTTAACAAAACATAACAATGATATTCGACTCATATTTCTGAAAGCATATTAGGCCTAAAAAATAGCCTTGTTTCCACTTACCCGACCGACCCTGCTTCTGCCCCCCGACTCTGCTATTTTATCAATAAAAGAACAAAATAAAAATTAAAACACCGACCCTACCATTTTCATTTTCGGGCGCTACCCAGTTTCGTCTTTGCATTTTCCCATAGTAATTTCGTTTTTTCACTGCCTTTTTGTAGTTTTTGGCATTTAGTACCTTCCAAAATACAGATTTGACTTTTTCGAGCATCTAAGATGAATTATCATATTCAGTGCAAGTCTCAAAAATACAGTTTAATCAACAGAATACATGTGTAAAAACGAAAAAAAAAAAAAAAATACAGGCCCGACCTTATTTTTTCGGGAGAAAAAATAAAATAGTTAAAAAAAAAGTTTTTCCTACCTACCGATCAGATTTTTTTCAGCATGTTAGCTATTTTTTAGGTCTTACTACCAAATTTCAGCTTTGTAAAAGATAAAATTGCAGATTCATCATCAACCTCGTGGATGTTACCAAACCAAAATTATCACAAAAACCCTGAAAGAGGCCAAACCGAAATTTCGGTTTGGCCTCTTTCACGAGTTTTGAGATAACTCCAAATCTTTTATTTCAAAGAAAATATTGTACACAGATATGCTTAACATTTATATGAGTCGAATAGCATTGTTATATATTTGGCTAACAATTTGCAGAATTTTAATTTTTAAATTCTAGGTAGAAATGGAATCGCGAGTTTATCAGTGGTGCATTGTACGCTCTTGCAGCTCTGGGTGACACCATACATGGTAAAATGGTGACGTGTGAAGTTCATGTAAACCATCTAAACTACACTGAAGTCTTCTCGTGTTTTTTTTGAGTGTGTGTGTGTGTGTGTGTGTTTTTTTTCAATTAATTTACTTCATTGACAGATATGCGTTCACCATATACTCGTTTATTCTCCCTTGTAAGCGAAATATTTTATCAACCATGCCATGGTTGCTATTCTTGCATTTTTTTCTTATACATATATACTAAAGGGCTTTGAAAACTTTCACTTTTAATGCTGGCAGCTGATCCTTTCACTCATGACAGTGTTTAACATTTTACGACAAAATGCTTGAAACTTATCAAATTTAAAGATTATGCAGTTTATTCGTATTGATCATTTACTTAAATGACGTCAGAAAAAGAGCGTTATTTATCATATGACGTCGCATCTGAGAGTGTAATAAAGCCATGCATTAAAAACGATAATCCACTAGTGGATTAAATATGCAAATAACGTCGTAATGTTAGGCGTTTGCGCCCATAAAACGTCGCGTTTTCTGATGGCGAAATCGTGACGTTTTAGTGCAAAATTTGCTAATAAAATGCAATTTTAGTGTCATATGATAAATAGAATCTTGCATTCGTGCTCATGTACTATTGAATTTATTAAACTCGTTGGTGAAAACGATAAGATGCTCGGCAGAGCCTCGCATCTTATCTCTTTCCCCAACTCGTTTAATAAATTCAATAATACATGAGCACTCATGTAAGATCCTCTATGTCTATGAAATGCATAAGGCGATAATGGCGTTACTTATGCAACACTCTTTTAGACCTTTTCTTACTGTCTTAATAGCGAGTACTCGCTTGCAGGCGCGGAGCGCCTGCAATTCAAAGCTCCGAAGGAGCTTTGAAAGAGCGGGGGTTCTATGGTAAAAAATTGGTAAGGCATAATTTTACCTTGAAAATACATTACTTCAGTGAGATTTCTTTCCTAACGACACCAAAAACTTAGTTTAAATACGAGCGTAGAAATCAACAAAACAATAAGAAATTGATGTCATACAGTCTTTCTGTCGCTAAGTTACGTAATGACGTTAAACATTCGGTTTGAGAAAAACAAGATGGCGTCAACGTTAACCGCTTCTATGAGTAGATCTCTACATGGTCAGTACCAAAATGCAAGGAGGCTGAGCGTTGGGTGAAATTTAAGGGAAATAGAAAGTACCACAGAGAAGAAACTTAAATTTATAGCCCGTTTTTCAAGAGAAAAGATCTCTTACGGTTTCTCACCATATTGTTAAACGGAGTTCGCACCTGTTGAGTTGCCATAATTTTATTACAAATTTCATACGTCAAAACAGTGTTGAGAAATTGAATCCAAAATCGTACAATGAGTAATCTACACTTCGATCACGCTTTTTTGTCCGAAACTTTGGAGTCAACATGCTAGCAGCCATAGAGAGGTCCCACACGTGCTCGCCAAAAAGCCTAAACACCTATTACCGTCGACGTAAGTCATGAAATTGCCGTAATTAGCACATACAATTGCCTCGCGACGTCACATTTTGAAATTTTAGCATTTCACTGGCCCAAAACTCTGCACCTTTTTGCAATATATAGGCGCGGTAAGCTAAAAAGAGGCCATAAACCGGTTCAAACTTTTAAAATTCAATTTGATATTGTACGAGAAATGCTTCCTCAGAAAACTGTATACATGAAGTGATTCATCTGTATGTAAACTGTACTAAGAGCACTAGGAGCACATGCGTATTCCTGACCGATTCGGTTGAACGATTTCAAATTCGATATATGGGTATAATCATGTGTAAGAGAATATATAAGATAAGATAAGATAAGATAATTTTATTAACGTCTCACCAATTTTACATGTACATAAACACAGTTAAAAAAATCGATATAAGATGTAAAATTGCGACTCAATATTGAGCTATGAGAGACGATCGCTCTAAAATGTGTCTGTTCTTGTGTCCTGCACCAGCACTACATCCCCTAAATACCCCACACTGAGCCAAAGAAGACGGTTATCCAACCAGCAAGTCAACGCTTCCAGACTCAGCCTGGAGTATTAAATGCAGTACTGGGACAAAACAGCAATTAGTATGATAAAAAAGCGACACGCATTATCTATGAGCCATTATCACTCTAAAACGTACCATAAATTAGTGCCCTGCATGCGCTACCTTCCCTCGATACCCCATGCCGAGTCCGGATAACCGGGAACACGCGGTGGAACCAATGTTCACACAGCATGTTGCCGGATCCGGACACGGCATGGGATATCAAATGCACCACAGGGACCAGAGCAACAGATAAAATGAAATTGCAACTTTAATCTGCACTAAAAGAGATAATCGTGTCCGTTGAAATGTATACTGTCCCAGTGGTAAATCCTCCCTGATACCCCACGCTGAGTCCATGATAACAGGGAACATGTGGCGGAGCCAATGTCCAAACAGCATGGATCCGATCATGGACTCAGCATTGGGTATCAACCGCACCACCGGGGCAAAACAGCAGTTAGTATTGTAAATAACAGACAGCTTTTTACATTTAAATGGACACTTATAAAAATATGGTACACAATATACATATCTACATCAACTGTACAGCAGACTACGCCTTTTGTTTAAAATCAAATAACAGGTTTTGGCACTTATCTTGACTATGGAAGGATTAGCTAAAATAAAAGATACTTTTTCAATATCGATTAAGTTCTGAAAACCATTTAGTATAAGCTCAGCTTCAATAAACAGCTCATTTCGGAACTCAGTGTACAGCGGACAATGTAATAAAACATGGATTTCATCCTCAACAGCATTCCTACAGCTAAAGCATTTTCTTTCACTAACTTCTAAGCCATTATAGCGGCCAGTTTCAAATGCAATCGGGGCGGTTCCACTTCTAAATTTAGCCAAAGCCCCTCTATGAGACCTATTAAATATCCTTGTACAATATTCTTCAACTACAAAATCCTGCTTAAAGGTTCTGTATAATCGAAGTTTATTCCCTCCAACTCCCGAACGTGAACTATTGCGATATATTTACATTCTTGGTGTATTTACTGAAAAGCCCTATAGTAAACCATTGGAACGTGATGTAGTTTACATTCCAATAATTACATTGAGACACGCGACGTCAATGACGTCAAAATAAACAATGGCTCTCTACAACCTGATTGGACGTCAGCAACGTCATGACGTCATGTATGCCATTCTGCTGTTCGCACAAAAACTGCGTATACATGTTTTACTGCTTCAATTTTAGCGCTTATATAAGATTTTTCATTAAAGATTTGATTGAAACGAATGTAAATATAAGCAATGAACTTAATTTTTCTGATGTTTATCGAAGTGTAAACTACATTGGCTCACTAGCAAAGTTTACATGAACCCCTTCGGGGTTCATTCACTTTGCACGTGACCCAATGTAGTTTACACTTCGATAAACCACAGAAAAATGAAATTCATTCCTTAATTACATCAACTGGCCACTGATTAATATATTCTTGCGTAATGAAAGGCAAAACGTTATTTAAAATATTGGTCTTATTAATGGTTTGATTTATGTTATTATAAATGTGAAAATTGGACTCTGTCAATTTCTGACCTACCCTGAAATTCCAGTTTTTACATCTGGTACTTACTTTTGAATTTGACCAGCAGAATATTTTCCTGTTCAGCCTTGTTGCGTCCATATTTATACAGCGACACCAGAATGATAACACAGACTTCCAACACTTTGTGATCATGGGCGTCCATCCTATATCTCCATTAACTGCTGCGTTAGGTGTATACCTTCCTACATTTAGAAAATATCTCGCAGCTCTATGTTGTACAGCATTAATGCAGCTATAGGACTGGGTGCCCCAGATCGCAGCACCATACGATATAACCGGGCAAACAACTGACTCATAAAGCTTTGTAAAAGGACCATACTGAATACCACCAAATGCTTTTGATTTAGCTATTAAAAGTCCAAGTGCGCGATTTGCAGACTGTGCGACGTGTTTAGCAGTTATTGCGAAATCTAGATGTTCTGATAAGACTATCCCCAAATATTTATACTGCACTGTATACGAAATGTTCTCATCGTTTACCGTAAATATGGCATCAGATTGCGGCATTGAGGGATTACGAAAATGCACAACATTGGATTTAGCTGAGTTGACTGAGATTAGATTACTTTTGCACCAACTTCCTAATATATCCAGCATCGACCGCAGATTTGCTTCTGTTTCAGCAATAAGAACTACATCATCAGCATACAGTAAAACAGAGACTGTATCGTCACCAATTTTAACACCTTTACCCAGTGCGTCAATTTTTAATGCCAAATCATTTATATATAAATTAAAAAGTAATGGCGACAAGCAACATCCTTGCTTTAGTCCACAGTTTACATTAAACCAATCGGTTGTAAGTCCGTTTAGTTTAACCGAAGACTGAACATTGTTATACAAAGCCTTAATTGCATCTAATAATAGCTCGTTAAAACCGAGTTTTTCAAGTTTCGTCCAAAGAATATCTCTGTTAACTGAGTCATATGCCTTTTTAAAGTCTATGAAGGCGCAGAAGGTGGACTTTTTCATTTTTTTCCTTGTTTCAACTATATTTGTCAAAGAACTTATATGGTCAATTGTGCTTCTGCCTTTTCTGAATCCATTCTGGCCTTCAAATATTATATTATTGTAATTTGACCACATACTAACTCGATTATTTAACAAGTTACAATACACTTTGTAGACTACAGGTGAAATTGCAATGCCCCTGTAAGAAAGCGGATCGCGGGCTTCACTTGTAGTACATTTCGGTATAGGACAAATGAGAGACTTCCCCCAGATATTTGGAACTTTGCCAGAACGATAACACGTATTGAACAGTTTATGTAAGAAAGAAATAATGCTGTCGTTTTTTAATACCTCGCCTGGTATATCGTCAACACCAATTGCACGATTATGTTTAATACTATAAACAGCTTTACGAACTTCGGAAACGGTAAAATTATTCGCAAATAAACCCGACTCATCAACAGTGTTATCAACATTTAGCATGACATCAACATTCTGCAAATTAATTTGCTGATTATGCGTTGGGTTTAGTAGTGCAGAAAATTCAGTTTTCCATTTATTAAGAACAGCATTACTGTCTGTGTTAATTTCACCATTATCATTTACAATTTCCATCGGAATTTCTCTCTTTCTATTATCCCTTACCCCTGCTCTACCCATTGTCTTCCAAAAATCGTTTGGATTATTTTCAGCATTACTTATCATTTCATTCTGCATTTCAAACCAGTAATTTCTCTTTCTTCTCTGTACCTGCTTATCAAACATTTTACGATTTTGAACAAAAATATGCTTTAAATTATGCTTTTTGCTGTTTCTACATTTTAAATATGCTTATTCTGCATGACACATATCATTCCATAACACCTGTAAATTGTCGTTTCACCAAGGTTTTCGAATACGCCTGCGTTTATTACTAACACCGTATTTGACGATAATTTCTCGCTTTGGCAATTTTAATGACATTTCATTTTGAACAACAGAGCAAAAATCACCGTATATTTCGTCTACATCTCGTTGGCTTTGAATATTAGTTACCAAATTATCAAGAGTTTGAAAAAGTGAATTTGAATGTATGTTGTACAATTTTGGTGGACGTAGATGCATTTATTTTTGAGACATTCAAAATAAATCGGTGGAAGTTTTTAAATCCCTTACGACACGATTCGCTGAAGGGCCATATGAATGAAGTGCTCAATTCCTAAATAACAGTAGGAATAAACAAGTTCACTGCCCAATAGCTCGAGGGCATTTCATGACGGATAAACCATGTTCACCACAGGTGAATCTAGATAGTCACACTTTGATTTTATACATCTGACCCCCCAACACACACACACCCACACCCGGACCCACTCGCCCCCCACCCCCCCGCCCCCACCCACACACACAAATAAACAAATGGATTTAATAACTTCAATCTTTATGCATTTAGCTCTCAGAAACTTCATGTCAAACATAACCATAACGTAGTTCGTATATAGGCGTTGTGTCCGCTAGCGCCGTACAGCACAAACGTTTGTTATCAGTTTACATTCGCTTACTGCAGTATAATAGCATAAATGACAAGTCGACAATGACAGAAACATGATAATTTTAATTAAATCTGCTAGTTAGAAATGATTACAGCACCAAGTTCTGCTTTTATAAAGTTTCTCAGCAGGTAATTAGGTCTGAATAACTTGCAACATCGTGCACATGCTGCTAAGATCGATTGGGTAATGGCATTATATAAACTTTCAATCATTTAATCGATACCGACGGAAATCAAAGTTATAAAAGCACTTTTATAGCAATCTTGCCGTGCCCCATCTAGAGTGTACTGTCTCACTGTCTAGTTTTGGTAAAGAATTCGTTTGATGAATTATTTTACACTAATATGCATTTATCAACCAACATTTATTCAGTTATGGGTATCTCTATCTTTTCGCTGTTTTATTTTCCTAGGAGACATAAAACTTATTTCCCGAATATATGTCAAAATCAAATTCCTTTAGTAAAGCATACTTTTGCCATTTAGTTAAAAAATACAACGGAAATGCAAATTCAAAATCACTGTGTGTTGTTTGATTTGCATGTATAAGATTATTTTCTCCTACAGAATATTCGAGGACTGAAAGAATGTTTATATGTTTATGTTTATTTCATTTAAGAATGTTTATGTTTATTTCATTTTAGAATCAAAAATTAATTTTCGACATTCGAAGCTAGTGGGAGAAGCTTAATTTCATTTACGAGGTTATTAGCGACGACCATTACTCGGGCGACTATTCTTCATAGTTTTTAAAATGGTTACAATATGTTCAATTGAGGAATGTCTGCCACCAGTTATTACATCAAAGGAAAGTCAGACTGTTTTTTTTTTTTTTTTTTTTTTTTTTTAATGAAAATTGATAATATAGTTTGTCGTTTATCATGCACCTGCTGCAAAATTCCACTGATAACAGGGGTATGATAACACAATGTGATATTATGTCACTTTAGAACTGCGCTTGCGCGAATGTTATCAGGTCATGCCTTTAGAAGCGATCTCTGAAGACGATTGGCTAAATACTGACGTTGGCCGTGATATCAACGTTCGATTGGTTAATTGACGTCACCGTCTTACGTCATAACAAATTAGCGACGTCAACAAGTTCGGTCAAAGCTGCATTTGCTTTTCATGTGTTAGACTCTATTTACGCCGTAAAATCTTCTTATGATGCATGATAAATAGAAAACCATGATAGTATCTTTAGATATCAAGTTTATCAGGCTCGACCAGAAACACGTCGGACTGGCTCGGCAAGCCTCGCCATTCCTACGCTGTTTCTGGTCTCGTCTGATAAACTTGATATCAAAAGACACTAACATGGTATTCTCTATTTTCAATACTTTGTCACACCGTCAAGTTGGCAAAAGCAGAATTCTGAGTTTGTTGATGACTGACTATATTTGCCTGCTTGTCTATTTGTAACATATTAGTGACATGTGGTTGCAGCCATATAGAAGCAAGAGAAAGTTCTTCTAGCTTAGACATGACTACCAGTCACGGCCATCCATAGTATACTGTCGTTTTCGTCTATGTTCAAAACCAGCAAGAGATCGACAACCATCGTAGTATGTCATTGCCAATATTGTATCTTTGGCCGTGATGGGCAGTAATTATCAGCTAGCATTCGTCATTATTAGCCTATATCCTTACACTGTTGTAGCAGAGGGACCTTCGAGTCCCTCTTTCAATATAAATCAGCTACGGCAGTGTAAGGTTGTATCTTTATCTAGAACAGACTGCTGATGAGAATTCCGTTATTACGTAATTCCGTTATGTCTGTTACCATACGATACCGCCTCATGAAATTGAAATTGGTAGTCTGATCACTGTCTACACTTCGACCACGCATTTTAGATTTCCGCCTCCAGCGGTTCTCGAATCCGAAACCGCTAGATCAGCAGGCCAGCGCTTTACCTACTGAACTACCGGGGCTCCTCGGGTGTTATCAGATAGATCGGGGTGGAGGGATGGGTGATTTGTGGTTGGAGATTTTACGTCCTTTTTAACAGTAATTCAGTCATAACAGGACCATGGTAATGTGATAATGAAATGCTGTGTGTAATGGGGTGTTATCGTTATCATACCACCCACACTTAAAATACTAATCAGTTAGAATTAGGCCACATTGCAGTGATATTAAAAATTCATATAGACTGTCCCTAGCGTTTGAACAACGCCAGGCAGCCGCATCAACGTCGATGCAATATCAGCAGGACCTTTTCTCAGCGTTGATACGGTAATTCCACGATCTTTTCTGTCAATAAGCTAAAAGAAATGTGGCCTTTCTTTCGTTTTTCTGTCTTTCACTTCTTCATTTTTTTCAAGTGTATATCAAAGAATCGATTCGTTGAATCTCCTAAACGCTTAAGTGAATTCAAGCTGCATTTTCACAGTCATTTTCAGAGAGAGAGAGAGAGAGTCGCCAAGGTCCAGTCGCAGTGCAAAATATTATAGTTTTTTTCTTGGTTGGGTCGGGTCATGTACGGATAAACTTGACTCGCTAACACTGTACAAACGACACGGGACAAGGGAACTGTTCAAATGTCATAACACGTGGACGCCCAACCTGAAGTTGTTGATTCAGAGAGTTTGTCAACTCAGGTGTCCGCCCGTAAATTGTATGGAAGGGCATAATGACAATGTTTTCGATTCCTTTTTTGTCATTATTAAAGAAAAGTTAGCCAAGACGGCTAATGCATTGAGAGAAAAATGTACTACATCCGCTTTCCCGCGGATGACAATCATGAGTGACGAAAGTCCTAGACAAATTTTGTCGGGATCCTACAATAAGCGACGGTTGATACGTGGCGCGAAAAGTAAAGTAACGTTAACGTCACCATGCGCGACGTTAACATTTCAGTCTAAAGAGACAGCACGCTGGGCATTTTATGCACTTTAGCTCAAAAGTTAAGTCGGCGACCTACATGTACTATTTGCTTTAATGTAAACTTCTATCATTTGGCCATATTGTGTTAGTTTTTAAAGAAAAAATGTGTTTTGTTTTCTCAGAATGAAGGTTTTTATCCAAGAGAGACGTGCAAAAAAGTACGTTTTCCATAGAGCGCCATTATAACGTCGTGTCGAGAATGAGAAAAAATTGACGTTTTCGAGGTCAGATATCTTGAAAACGAAAACGGCGACACCCCCTTTTTATTACATTTTCTGAAAGAGGAGCTAAAAATGTACAATATAGGGAAATATAAATAAAATCATGTGTTTTGTCAATTACTCCCACCTCACCTTAAGGAATGAATTTAATTTTTCTGAGGTTTATCGAAGTGTAAAGTACATTGGGTCACGTGCAAAGTGAATGAACCCCAGGGGTTCATGTAAACTTTGCTAGTGACCCAATGTGGTTTACACTTCGGTAAGCCTCAGGAAAATTCGGGGTTCATGTAAACTTTGCTAGTGACCCAATGTAGTTTACACTTCGATAAACCTCAGAAAAATTAAGTTCATTGCTTATATTTACATTCGTTTCAATCAAATCTTTCATGAAGAATCTTATATAAGCGATAAAATTGAAGCGTAAGACATGTATACGACGTTTTTCTGCTAACAGTAGAACAGCATGCATGACGTCACGACGTCGCTGACGTCCAATCAGATTGTAGAGGGCCATTGTTTATTTTGACGTCATTGACGTCGCGTGTCTCCGTGTTTATTGGAATGTAAACTACATTACGTTCCTATGGTTTACTATAGGGATTTTCAATAAATACACCAAGAATGTAAATATTTTGAAATATCTGTGATGCTTTGGCAAAGTTTGGGAAGAAATATCCTAAATGCAATTGTTCGAGAAAAAAAACGTTGCTTTAACACAAGAGCCGCGACACGAGAAAACCATCAATGTGGTTGTGCGCTCAGCGCAGACTCAGATCAGCAT
The DNA here is from genome assembly GCA_963989385.1 of Ctena decussata. Taxonomy (NCBI): domain Eukaryota; kingdom Metazoa; phylum Mollusca; class Bivalvia; order Lucinida; family Lucinidae; genus Ctena; species Ctena decussata. The sequence continues at coordinate 86,907,541 of OZ022499.1, read as the reverse complement.
GGGCATTCGCCCAGTCTGATCATACTCTTCGCCTAGCGCTTAAAGGGTAGCTAGGGGTCTAAGCTACATTCATGCGGACAGCGAAGACTCTGATCAGACTAGGCGGATGCCCAGGCTGATCTGAGTCTGCGCTGGGCGCACAACCACTTTGTTGGTTTTCTCACGTCGTGGCTCACAATTTTCACGCAGGTCTTAGTGTGGTCACAAAAGAGTCGAGATTTCTTCAGAGACGATGTTTTTACGCAGTTTTTTCCTCTCATTTTTTTTTAGAAACGAAGATTTCGAAAAGCGTCTAAAACATCAAGTTGAATCGATGTGTGTACCTTTTTAGATCTTGGTCAACAAGACCATATTTTATAGAGCTTAGACAGTCCATATTGCAACACGGAAAACATTGCCACCCATTTCGCACACTTCCAGTTTCTGGATAAAGTTTAAAATTTCAATTAAACGGTATTTCTGGGGTGAATTTCCTTCTTTCTATGAAATGTTACCGAAGTCATCCAGTAATGTTGCTATATCGCCGAAATTTCAATGCCGTACGGCCAATAATTACGTCTACAGAACAGCGCCAAGTTTGCGCCTGGATTATGTGCTAATAGTTGAACTTTTGGGCTTTAACAAGCGACAGTGCATTTCTTCGCGTAACTGCGTCGATCTAACGGCAAAAAAAGTTAATACAAAGGTCCAGGGTATGCTACAATCACAAACTGCAGCCAACACACGACACCAGGAGGAAGAGAAATAGGACAAACAAACACACACGCTCAAACAAACAAATGCACGAGAAGCAGAAAAGTCAGCTCCCGCTTTCCCAAGCGAGGTGATCGGAACGCTCAAAGAAACACAAAAGTCCGGTCGCATCAAAACTTTCATTTATACTGTAGCAAAATGTGTGACATTTTGAAACGAGGGTACCTTTATTCGGAATGCGCCTGTGCAAGAAGTAGGCGTCCTATTGAAATGAAATGACTTGAAGAGTTTTGCCAAGAGGCTTACTATGTATGCAGCTTACTACTTTTGACCACCAAGTTTTATTTGCAGAACCAGTCGCCAACACGCAAGGTGGCCGATTATAAGTTTCGTTCAGTGTACACTGCATGTGTCTGAAAAACACTTAGTCCACTTAAGCTAAAAACAGATTTAAAAGTCAAGGATTACCCGAAAGTCACATGCACATCTCAAGACCATGTGTAAGATGTTTCAAACTGATCCTAAAAAATTCTGTCAGACGAGCTGCGCTGAAAAGGTATATCATGGAACTTAACAGACCTCAGAAAGCTTAGTCGAAAAGGTTATTCCACATTACTGATCACCTCAACTACGAGTAACTCTAAAACCACAAGCGCATCTATAGACTATACAATGTATAAAAAGCTCGTAAACTTTCAAACTATTGAAGGAGATGCACTGACATATATATCTATCAAAAGTATGAACGGACGAATGTGACGGACAAAAAACTAGAATATTAAAGTCTCCATAATCCTACCAGTAGTAAAACTGTCTAAACCCAAATCATAGTAAAAAGCGGTTCAACGTTCACGTTTGGTATTAAAATGTGTGTTGGTGTGCATATATTGAGTCATGTAACTGGCAAAAAGTAGAGAAAACAAGTTTTTGAAAAATAAGAAATCGCTCCACAAAATACAATGTCCTGTTCTGGTTTCCCGTCTAGCAATGCTATATAAACATATGCGGAATAGCGATTGAGGCGCCATACCTGTACATTGTATTTTTACCATTTTATTCAATGTAATAAAATCGAAAGTAGGTCATTTCAGTTGCCAACTAAAATGACCCAAATAAGTCTTCAAACCCTTTTTATGTAAAACCACAGGATGTTTTATTTATTTAAAGCTGGCTAATCACGGTCATTTACAATGACGAAACTATAGTTAGAAACTTGCAGCGATGCCTCATGATAAAATTTTTCATGCTGATAGACCAATGGGGACTTTAATGCTCTTTTATCATCAAGCTCTACATTTACTATCATGATATGTGCTAGAAGAAAACCTTATTAATTCCTGTTTTCTTGAATTCCGTAAATCGATTGTTACTTTTATTAATTATCTAATGGGTTTTACTCTGATACAATATCATATCAATCACCGCGGGATACGAAAGATTTATTAAGTGAAATATGCTTTTATCATAAGCTATAAACTGTAAGCAGACCAAATAGGGAGGATATACATCAAAATAGACATTAATGAGAAAATGACTAGTAACACGCAAGTTAATATCTGGACATACATGGGAAAGTGTCAAACACCGAGGTCTATTGCAGATGGTTCAGCCTGTTTCCCAAAATGCCTTGACGGCAAATAAGGGCCAGGAAAGTCTCCTCCATGTTATTATGTTATTCTACTGTGCGTGTTTCCCAATGCACAACTCCAATAATGACATGTCACACCTTCTCTGCGCAACGGGCCTTATGGGTAACAACTGCCTAGCAACGTCTTGCGCATGTAATTAAAATCCTCTTGCCCGAAATCAGTTCACATGTCAATCAATGCATGAGCCGCATGGATGTCGCATGAGTGGCACGGGTTTCTCAAGGATATTGCCATTACCAGCGGAGCGCAGCTGTTAAAATGTGTCACACCTGGTTATCTATGAATATACAAGAGTTGTTACGAAACGAAAAAGAGAAAAGAGCTGTTACGAAACTAGAAAGAGTCATAGTTACCAAACGACCTGGTCATCGGGTCGTTTGGTAACTATGACTTTTTCGATTCGTAACAGCTCTTTTTCGTTTCGTAACAGCCCTTGTATATAGACAGATAACCAGGTGTGATGAACGGTGCAATGGAGATGACATAGTAATTGAAGATGGTTTCCTGCTCCAGGTGCATGCATCTTGGGTAAAGTTGAACCAAACTGATGCTTGCATCTTGGTCATAGTTGAACCAGACTGGTGCGTGCATCTTGAGTAAAGTTGAACCAGACTAGTGCAGGCATCTTGGGTAAAGTTGAACCAGACTGGTGCATGCATCTTGGGTAAAGTTGAACCAGATTGGTTCATGCATCTTGGGTAAAGTTGAACCAGACTGGTGCATGCATCTTGGGTAAAGTTGAACCAGACTGGTGCATGCATCTTGGGTAAAGTTGAACCAGACTGGTGCATGCATCTTGGGTAAAGTTGAACCAGACTGATGCATGCATCTTGGGTAAAAATGAACCAGACTGTACTCATTGAAGCAGTCTATCTTCAGCAGATGACTTTGCAACAACTTCTTTCCATCTGGCCCCAAGGTTATAAAACTTTTCCCATGCTCAGTTCCGCTGAGCATGAAATTTTACCTGCTAATAAATAGCAAATTAATGGTAAGTACAGTTTTTTTCTTGCTCAGTGTAGCTGAGTGTGAAATTTTCTCTGCTGATAAATATAAAATGCCAACCAATCTTTTACAAATTTTGTCAGCAGAGAAAATTTCATGCTCAGCTAAGTTGAGCACGAAAATTGTTTTATAGCCTCGACGCCTGATTATGTTTCTAGCTGCTCTATTTATTCTGCCAAAGTCTATCCCTGTTTAGTTCACTCAACAATTGTCTACCAATCACTTCCTTTGTTAACCTTTTCTTTTCTTTTTCTTTCACTGCACCCAGTAGACTCGTCTTTGCTGGCCAGAATACCTTGACATGTGACCAAATAACCGTAGTTTCCATTTCTTTGTCATGGTCAGGAGTTCAGAATGTGCTTAAATGGCCGCTTGGATCTTCCTATGAACATTCTTAATAGCATGGTACTTGTATGAGAGACCTCCAAAAAGAAAATCTTAGGATCGCTTCCATATTATTTAAGTTTCATAAAAGGCAAGACTCACATGAGACAAAACAATCTGAAACCTATCCTGAGATTTCCTTTTCTCACTCATTGGACAAGAATATCCCTTTCTAGAGGTGTCTGAGATTTTTCTATCTCGGCCTGCTACCTCAGCCTAGGCTCAGAAAGCTGTCTCAAAATGTCAATCATTGCTATATAGTACATCCCAATTAATAACACACTTTAATTCAACAAATCAATTTACTACAGGTCATGTAATTTGCATGCAGAATATGAAATTGACACCCAGTAATGTACAGGAAGTGTCACTGTAGATTTCTCATTAGCTGCCAATCATGAAAAATGCATGGAAAAAGTGAAATTAACACACATCAAACTATTAATAGAAAATTAGCTTTAAGTTTATAAGAATGGCTTCAACAAGAAGTTTAGGTATCAAATGAATATTCTGTTCTATAAAATATAATGGGTGAGAAAATAAGCAATGATGGTGTTGAGGCCTCGACAAGGAAATCTCAGGCTCGTTTTCAGATTATTTAATTCTTATGCTCGGCAAGCCTCGCATAAGACTAAATAATCTAAATTGAGCCTGAGATTTCCTTGTCTCGGCCTCAACCCCATCATAGATTCTATCATTCTCACCCACTGGACAAGAATATCTCTATCCCGGCCAGGTGTCTCAGTCTAGGCTCTGAAAGCAGTCTTAATCTGTCAGTCAAATCATCTTATTTCAGCTCCATGTAAATTGCATGCAGAATATGAAAATGGCAACCAGTACTGTGCAGGAATTGTCACTTTAGATTCCTGATAAGCTGTCAGTCATGTAAAATGCACGCAAAAGGTAAATTAATGGGACAGAGCTAATAATAAGTAATGACTTGAACAAAAAGTTAAGAATTGATTTTTTTCTGTATTATTAAATCTAATGGGTGAGAAAAATAATCAATGATGATGATCAGATCCCAACAAGAAAGTCTCAGGATCGTTTTCAGATTATTTAAGTCTAGGGTAGTCTCGCATGAGACTAAATAATCTGAAAACTAGCCTTAGATTTCCTTTTCTCGGCCTCAACTCCATCATGGATTCTATTAGTCTCAGCCTAAAACCCAAAAGATTCTGTCAGTCTCAGTTCCAAGAGAGGATGTCTTCCTTGCAGTACAGCAGTGGACCTCTGGTCTGGAGCCTTCATCTGGTGGGGACGGGGACGGGGGGGGGGTCAATGTGCATTCTATGCACATGCAGCTGGAAGCATCAGCTCTTGGAATTATATTTTTGAACGTTGTGCAATTCTTGTTAATGATTAATTATGTAATCCATTTTAGACAGCTTTGTTGCAAGCAATAATAATCAGTACCAAAAATTATTAGAGCCACTAAAATAACCAAAACAATATCCCACCCCTCCCCTTCCACAAAATGATTTCATCACGTATCGAACGATGTCAAAACTGCTGAAGGAATGGCAAACAGTACAAGCCCTGATCAGACAGGGACAGTGTGATATTGATCTATACTGTTGGCTCAGACACATATCTGTCTTAACATTTATAGTTATTTTTGTATCCAGCAGCTAGGACACCCACAGGGAAAGAATCATTTGATTTAGAAAGCTTTATGACAGGATACTGAATATTTCATGATTACCGATGCTTTATGGCTGCATATTCTATTATATAATTTCAATAAACTGATGCATGACTGCTAAAACGTTCATGTCTACTAATTATACAAGTTGTGGAATGAGGCAACGGTGCATTGTCGCATGTGTGAACAGCCACACATCAGGTCAGTTTCCAAACCAGTGATCGATCTTTATTATGACAATTAGATTTCTGAGGAGCCTAAGATTGGCGATGTGAACGGGATAACTCTTCTTATACTGGAAATGCCCATATTATTCTGAATATTCCCCGTTTGCACAAGCCAGGCGATCCATTTTCTTGTGGAGCTGCTTTAACATGAACATGCATATATCACTTCCCTGGCAGCACTAAACACTTCTGATACCAGGACAACTATGTCATTGATATCCACCAAGGACTGGTTCATGAGTACATATTGGTACCTAACATTTTCAGCTCTTTTTCAGTCAGCGCAGTTATGACATATAATTGTCTCTGAAAGCACTAACACTGACAGATTCCAACACTACCGGTTCTGAAAAAAACATTAAAGCCACAACCACAGACCATAGCATAAACAAGTGGCGCCAAGAGGCAACCGGAACACCGCTCGGCCAATTCCGTTCCGTGATTCACGGAATTGGCCGAGCGATGCTCTGGATGGCCAAGAGGAAGAGTAAAAAAACTAAAGACAATGGCCTGAGAAACCTGTAGCGCCCCCCCCCCCCGCCTCCCCCACCTCCTCCCCTGACACCAGAATACACCCTGAAACCTAAACTGGGTTTCTTCTATGCAAATATACTGCTCACAAAAAGGAGGGGATATTTTGACATAGAAGCGAGTACAAAAATAACGAATAACGGCTGGGTTAGATTATTAATGTTTGTTGATAGAACACTATTCAAGTGAAAAATATTCAGCTAAAACAGAAACAGTCACAGCATGTCACGTGACCTAGAGCAACACATAAAGGACAATGTGGTCTACACCTCCATTTCGCATCGGCGATAAAAATGCTTTTGGACCCTAAGGTTCTGTGAGTATTTAGATCCTTCATAATTTTCAAAACTGAAAACATCCACTTCGGTAGGCTTTACTGCGTTATTTAAGGTGTAGGGCCCTTGCAAATGTCACCATCGGTGAGACAATTCACTACGCAATGGCATCTTCTACGCCTACCATTTCATTCTGTGATAAAACGGCATGAAAAAAGTACCTGCATCTTGTTAACAGAGGCATTAGGCATCTGTCTTAATAAAGTTGGCATAAAAATGATTAGTCAGTGCTGTCCTGGATGCATGCGAAATTTGGGTGTCCACCCATTTACTCTAGCTCACGTGACAAGCTTAAACGTATCAATATTAATATTGAAGGTCTCTATGAATATGTGTTTATAACTTATAACAGTTTAATTTTTCTTAATTCTGCTTTCTTAAATATCTTAATATTCCTTACTTATTTTGAGCAGTATATATAGGCTATATGCAGATACATGTAACAAGCATTGCCAATCTGTTTTTCTAGAATGAGTGTGCATTGGCATACGTAACTGCCACAATGTATTTTCAAGCCCAGCGCTCGGCTACTCTGTGACCATTCCGATTCGAAGAAAAAGTAATGTGAATTGGGCTTTTTCCATCACTTCACCGATTCTGCAGTTGTTTAGCATGGGGAACCTTGTTGTATAATGATTCCAAAAATTCAACCAGCCTAACGTTAATCATATATGAGCCGCAACACGACAAAACCAACAATGTGGTTGTGCGCCCAGTGCAAACTCAGATCAGCCTGGGCATCCGCCCAGTCTGATCAAAGTCTTCGCTGTCCGCATGGAAGTAGCTTAGACCCTTAGCTAGACTTTAAGCACTTAACGAAGGGTCTGATTGGCTTGAGCGGATGGCCAGGCTGATCTGAGTCTGCACACAACCACATTGTTGGTATTGTCGTGTCGTGGCTCATATATGATCTTTCATATTCACAATTGATGGAGCAATGACTTCTGGGGTGGCAGAAAGACAATGCCAAACAAGCATTTCAGTGCAACAAATGGCTTAAGCAGGGGGATGTCTTTTCGAGGTACTTCACGAGCAACAGTGTCACAATATTTGTAATCAGTAAAGACTCAGATTATCCTCACATCCAAGCTGATTTCACAAAGTATTTCCAGTTCAAATCAACAATCTATATGAAAAATGAAGAACCTTTATAACAGCAAAAGCAAAATCTCATCAGTTCTCATTTTGACTTGCCTTAGGACATATTTTCTAGCCGTAAGGCTCATGTTACATTTTGAGCTGCGACACGAAACAGGGTGCTAAACACATATGCACAAAGCAAAGGTTCAGATCAGCCTGCGCATCTGTGCAGTCTGATCAGAGCCTTTTGCTGTACACACACATCATGTACAACCCTGAGAAATATTTAAGCCGCGTCACGAGGAAACCAACGAAGTGGCATGTGCGCCCAGCAACGGCTCAGATCAGCCTGGGCATCTGCCAAGTCTGTCCAGAGTCTTCACTGACCACATGGAAATAGATTAAACCATTAGCTACCCTTTAAGCCCACAGCAGACTCCCATCAGACTGGGTCGATGCCCAGGCTGATCTGAGTCTTTGCTGTGCGCACATGCCACTTTGTTGGTTTTGTCATGTCACAGCTCATATGCATAAAATGAAGACCCCTAGCTCTTTGCAGGTAAGTTAAGCCACCTTTTCGCATCTGGCTTGCATTTCTATGATAACTGGCAGATATGAAAATATGAAGCTATTATCAGTTGATCAGATTTGAAAACAAACTAAATCACTCATTTGAGAGAAAATCAATCCCCTGATTAAGTGACTGTCATTTCTAATCGGCTAACTCTTGTTACTGTGTGCTTAGTTATATCAACTCAAATGACAATATTGCATTGACAATCATATACATGCGACTGATTGTTTGCTACTGACAATATTTTTCTGATTGCTGCTCAGATTCAGACAATGCACATATATCAATGACATCACGTTCCACAGTTTAAATTACCATGAAAATCCTAATAAACGCCCCTACTCTAATAAGCGCCCCTGCTTTTTCCCGAAAATAATGTTGTTTTAACAGGCTTGAACTCCTGTTTACTTCTCTGGACGAGGCAGTTCTTTGAAATGTGGTCTACTCTTAAAAGAAAGAATTTGCTCTTACAGGAGCAAATTCTTTCTTTTAAGAGTAGACCCCACCCTTACTGACAAGGGGAGCAGGGTTTCTTTAAAAAGTATATCCACTCACCTCCATGCTGTACATGTATTCTGTAAAATTGCATGAAATCGGGACAACTGAAATAAATACCGTAATTGTTCTGTACAAGGAACTGTTTGGTTTTACAATACAGAAATGCATTGGCAAGGCAAACAGTGGCAGTGTAAGACGGCACTGTTTACTCAGACCTATCTGCCCCAGTATTTAGATTTTTATGGCACTACAGCTAATTCCATTATTTTTTAGCTTATCTGTGCCAGAGACTCCAGGGAAGCTTATAGTATGGGCAGGCTCCGTCGTCCGTCGTAGTCCGCCTTCCGTCCATCTACAATTTCAAACAACTTCTCCTCTGAAACCATGGGGCCTATTGTAACCGATTTTCAAATATAGCCTCCAGGGCTAACTGGAACGAAATGTTGCTCAAATGGTCTGGGTCACATGACCAACATAGCCGCCACACCCATACATGGTAAAAAACCTATTAAAATCTTCTTTACCAGAGCCAATAAGCCCATGCCCTTGAAACTTGGTATGCAGCATCGAGTACACAAGTGCTATCAAGGTTGTTCAAATTATGACCTTGGGTTGTCCTTGACCTGTTGTACAAGATCAAAGCTGCTTTCTGGTGCTTTTATACGGTAAAAATGCTAGTACTTAAGCTTTCATGTAAATTGTTGAAGATTCGGGACTTAAAACTGGTATATAGTTATCTCAATGAGCATGTAAAGAATTTGTAAATATAAGAAGTCATTGCCATTCTTTGACTTTTGAGCCAGGTCTCTCATATTTTGATAATGTTAAACATCTCCTCAAAAGCCACTGGGGAAATTGTAACCTAATTTCATATAGAGCCTCTAGGGGCTGGGGGAACGAAAATTTCTTCAAACGGCCGCCATGCCCATATATGGTAAATAGCTTTGAAAAGCTTCTTCTACAGAACCAACTGACCGATGGCCATAAAACGTTGTATGTACCATCGGGTACTTGAGAACTACCAAGATTGTTCAAATGATGACCTCTGGTTGGAAAAGTGGTAGAACATAAGATTTCCTGGAAGCATTACATGAAGGTGTTTGAGTACAAGAGGTCAAGGTCATTCTCTGACCCTTTGACCCAGGACTCTCATATTTTAACAATTTCCAACATCTCGAAAGCCACTGGGCAAATTGTATCCAAATTTCATATCGTCTCCAGGGGCTGAGGGATGTTCAAACGGTCCAGGTGACATAACCAATATGGCTGTCATGCCCATATATAGTTTAAACCTTTAAAAAGCTTCTTGTCAAGAACCAATTGTCCAATGGGCTTGAAACTTGGATTGTAGCATTAAATACTTGATAACTACCAAGATTGCTCAAATGATGACCTTGGACTTTATTTGAGCCATTTTATGACAAGGTCAAATGTGGAATAAAGCTAGAATGTAAGATGTTGTGAAAAGTTTTGAAGATTTTTGCCTAAACATGCGTAGTGATCTTAATGAGTACATTGTCAGTACAAGAGGTCAAGGTCATCAGGACTCTCATATTTCGACAATTTCATGTCTCCTCAAAAACCTCTAGGCCAATTGTTACAGAAATTCATACAGAGCGTCCAGTGGCTGAGATAATGAAAATTTGTTCAAATGGTCCAGGTCACATGACCAACATGGCCGGCATGCCCATATATGGTAATAAAAACCTCCTTCTCCGGAACCAACTGACCAGTGGCCTTGAAACTTGCAGCATCAAGTACTTGAGTACTACCAAGATTATTTAAAAAAAATGATGATCTGGGGTTGACCTTAACCTTTTTTTATGGCAAGGCCATATAGCTGATATTTAGTACATGAACATCTGTAAGCAAGGTCAAGGTCATTCTTGGACCTTGAACCAATGTCTCCTATAGTTTGACAGTTTCAAACTATCAGGTTCTTCAAATGATGACCCTAGTCCTACGATGATGACCCTAGTCCTACGTTTGACCTTTTTAATCAGGTGAGCGATTCGGGCCTTATGGCCCTCTTGATTGGCATACCAGCATATTGTCTTAGCTTGGGACATTTTGCCAGGTTATACATAGTATAAGCAACAGTGGTGTTAGCCGTAGCATCAAAATGATGTTTGGCACACACCTTAAAATGGATGAGTGGTGATACATGAAGGCCCTGTTATTATAATATTTAAGTAGCCCAAGGCCAACAATGTTGCGGTATCACTAACATACAACAACAAATAAGAAAATCACTGCATTTTCTTTATTGTTTTCTTCTCGACTTTAACAATTATTTATTTATTAACAAGAATAAACCTAGCCTAGGTTGTTGTACACATAAATTCAAGTGTGCTAATATTTTTGTGAAAAAATGTGAAGAACTTTTCCACTTTTGCACTGCAAAAGCTCCTGACATTTTTTTCAGCAAAAATTGCAGTACTTTTGCATATAATTTGTCTCCTTAACTAACACTAGCTTGTTAAAACAACCAGGCCCTCACAGTTCCATATTTTTTTCCAGAAAAGCATAATCATTTCATCAAGGACTACAATAAAATCTCACAAACCACATTATAATCTCCTGGTGCCTGGCAACAAGAGTATGGTAATGGGGAGATGAGATCATAATGTAAACCTCTATGAAGTTCTTTACAAAGTGCCTTTTATTCTCTGACAAAATGCGGCTAAACAAACTGGGCATACATAAAATTGGCTGTGTTCAAAGAAGCGTGAGAGGTATGTCAAGGTCAGACGTTGTCCAGCAAACAACGTTTCTCATATACAGCTCCAGGAAGCAAACCTGACCTAGCTGTAAAAAAAGGGTCAAGGTCAGTCCAAGGTCATCATTTGAATAAATTTGATAGAACTTCAGTGCCCAATGCTATATTCAGTGCTGAAGAATTTGAACAGGAAACTTCCATTATGTGCAAGCATTCCCATATAAAAGCAACAAAAGGCAAATTTGCCTTTAACCCATAGAAAAGGTTAATGTCCATCAAAAGACATCATCTGAACGATCCTGGTAGTACTCAAGTACACAATAATACCTGCCAAATTTCAAGACCATCTGTCAATTGTTTCTGAAGGTTTTAGCCATATATGGGTGCGGTGACCATGTTGGCCATGTGACTTGGACAATTTGAACAAATTTTAGTTCCCAAAAGCCCTTGAGACACTATATGAAATTTGGTCACGATTGACCAAGAGGCTTCTGAGGAGATGTTTGATATTGTTGAAATATGAGAGACTCTGTGTCAAAGGTCAAAGAACGAACTTTTGTACTATAAGATCTTCATGTACTCATTAAGGTGACTATTTATACCAAATTTTATGCCGAAGTATTCAACTGTTTCCATGAAATCTTATATTCTAGCAACTTCCCATATAAAGCATAAAAACGTCAAGGGCAACCCAAGGTCATCATTTGAACAATATTGGTAGTACGATGCAATTGTTTCAAGGTCATTGGTCTGTTGGTTCTGGAGAAGAAGACTTTTGAAGGTTTTTACCACATATGGGCATAGTGGCCATGCTGTTCATATGACTCAGCCCAGTTGAGCAGCATTTGATTCCCACAAGCCCAGGAGGCTGTATATGAAATTTGGTTACAATCAGCTTTGTGGTTTCAAAGAAGTCATTTGACGGAATGAGGGACAACAGAACCTGCCTATCCTATAAGCTACCCCAGAGCCTTCAGCTAAGGTGAGCTAAAAGAAACTTATCATATATCATACAGAAAAAAATGAGATTTAACCCTTAAAGCCCCAAAAATGAAAAATGATTGAATTTGCAAACAGTGTAGATCCAGATGAGGTGGCTCATTATGAGCCACCTCATCTGGATCTACACTGTTTGCCCTACAGTCTTTAAATTCTCAATATGATACAGCTTGGACAAAACATTTTTTTGAATATCTGCAGACAAATTTTGTCGTCTGCTTTTTGGTGCATTAAGGGTTAAAAACCTTAGAGAAATCAGCTCCTAGATGAGCGGTATTTTATCTAAGTGTGATCTGGCATGTATGTTTAATGTCAAATCACACACAGTTAGCAAATTGTAAATTTCTGTATATGTGCAAGCTGATCCTGGCAAGCACTTTTCACATGCTTGTGACAGGTGTTCTCAGGATACAGCCCATATGCTTCAATAACTAGCAAACACAGAAAAATGTTACATATATTTAATACATGTGAATATATATTTAGAGTCTAAAATGCTAGACTTTCATTCAATAAAACAACAAACATCTTTTAGTTGTTCTACACAATTTCAATAAAATTAAACCATGATTTACATTGATAGAAGAAAACTGTCAAAGAGAAAAGAAACAAAAGAAAGAGATTTATTTCAAAAGGTTGTATAATCTATTACCTTACTGTTTAATAGTGGCTAACATAATGTAGTAATAAAAGCATCATATGTGCGTTATGTCCCAATAACGCTTTTTATCTAACCGCACTAGAGCGCTCTTATTTTGTTGCATTTCTTTTCCCGTGGCTGGCCTGCTTAATCATACTTCACCTACATTTATTGGTTTCCGCCTTATCTAATTCATGTTCCCCTTGCAGGTTCCAGCTGGCATCAACTTCGAAACCACGTGTTCGCTCGGCGTGCTGCATTCTCATTTCGGCTGGCGCATTGATTCTACAATTGCTGTGTTTTCATTGAAATTTACATCCAAATGGACTTCATTTTACTCAATTTCTAACTGGGTTTCATTCTGGAACAGACTTATTGTATTTACTACAATTTTGGGACGATTTGGGACAATTGTGTCGGAACTGATGGTGGAGTGACAGACCATAGGAAGTTCAAGGCTTCAGGCGGACACCTAAACAGGCTGGATGAGTGGAAGAAAGCAGAAAGCACCGGCAGGACAGAGCAAAGCTGCCTCAAAACGGCCTGCAGGAAGTACTACAGATGCATCTATGCCAACGCCAGATCAAACAGCTGGAACTATTACAACGCCAAGTCAAATAGCTGAAGCGGTCACAAAAACTGTTTTAGAGTACCTGCAAAAAAAATGGACTTGTTGCTAAAGCAACAAATGAAACTCAAACAGCTGAAGACACAAACATTCAACAGATACAACAAACAGGTCATACAGACACAAACACAAATGCAGAAACTATTTCTCTAACGTTTACATACTTTTTTCTTTCATGTATTTATGTGCTTTATAGCTGTGGACAGAGACAGATATTCCCCTTGGAATAAAATTTTGACCATAGTTGTTACATATTTCATAACAATTCTTTTAAGTTCTGATTTCATTTAGACATTTTTCATGATTTTATACATGCATATAGCCCCAGAGCAAGAGCAGGTAGCATTAATGGACTAAGTCCTGCTTTGTACAACTTATGTTACATCAATCATTTCTGTAAAATTTCATCAAGATATACCAAAGCTCTGATTTTATATAGAATTTTTTTTTAATTAGCCCTGTGTCTGCAGATAATCCCCAGTGACAAAATTTTGATCATGACAGAAAGCTATATGCTCTTGCACATGTGTATGGAAGAGATGGCCACAAAACTTTAGCAGGAAAAAAAATCAAGAAGAAAACAGAGATTTCAGGAAGAGGAGGATGTTTGGGCAGTTTGTCGTAAGATCGTGTAAGTACCCAGCCCAATGTCTACTGGAACATGATCTCAGGAAGTGGCAGAAGGTGGAGATGACCATTCATATATCCATCCATCTTCGTAAGCTAATGACAGAAAAGATTCGTCACCATGTGATGACTCGACTGTAAAATCTGTTATAATGAGGATATAGATTATGACAGAGCTCTACTTTGTAGCAGATGTAGTAAATGGTTGCATATATTGATTGATTTGATGCTTAACGTCCACGGTAAACAGCTATGGTCATGTCGGGATGGTCAGTTAACCTAACCACACTATTCCTGGGCAGGCTTAGACCTCCTAAGCGGTTAACCAGTACTAAGTGCATATACTTCCGCCAGTAACTGACAACTGCCCTTCTTGAATGAGTGGAGGGAGAAACGAAAGTATATGACCAGACCTCTTGTGCTAAAGAAAGCAAAAATGATTATAAAGTTCTAAAAAGACAGGCCACAGCAATGTGGTTCGGTGAGGAGGGTTGCTTTCATAATGGAGAAGTTGTATTCACTCAGTAACTCAGTGGTTCTTAATTCTATTCTATTCTATCCCATAACCTTGCAAGGTCATTAGGGCACCACAGATGACTTCACAACAATCCCTTTCCACCTTTCTTGTTTCCAGCTGCCCTAGTTCAGCTGGCAAAGCCCATCCCTTTCCACTCTTTAATACGGTCGTCCCACCTCTTCTTCTGTCTACATCTTCTTTTACTTTCACTATGCCCTGTAGCATCGTCTTTGTTAGACCAGAAGACCTTGTGACGTGGCCAAACCACCTTAGTTTCCATTTCTTGACCAGGGTCATGAGTTAATCATATTCTTCTTTGGCTGCTCCAAGCGGTTCTTTGGCAGATGTAAATGGGAAACTTGATGTCTTAGTAAAGGGCTTTGCAGAGCTTAAGCTGATGAAGGAAAATTATGATGAGATACTTGATAAGAAAAAAGAAAACAAAATTAAGATGATTTTGAAAAATGAGTAAGAAACTGAAGCTAGGAAACACAAACTGATTGTGTTTGGACTTCCATTACTGGAAAGAGAGGCAACAAATCTGGATGTGGTGAATGACATTCTCCAAATAAGTGATATTTTGGAACATCTGAAGACAACTGAGACAGAGGCGGTTGACTTAATTTGTCATGATAAACCTGCAGAGAACAAGCAAATTCGCTGAATTTATACCCCCCTGCCGAAGTAGCTCTAAGTTGCGTTTGGTTTATTTTTTTTAAGTTTCATAAAAATTTGTTCACTGGTTACATAGTTACGGCTAAACTTATGGATTTCAAATCAAGGGCAATAACTCATATGTGAGATCATTCTAAACAAAATTTGCCACAGCATTATCCCATTATGATAAATCATATTTATATTCAGATTCAAGAAACTTTATTCATTGGTACCTTAGTTATGGCTAATTTGTGGTATTTTAACTCAATTAAAGGACAATAACTCATGCACTACTGATGCCATTAAGACAAACCTTCATGTGCCCTGTCATTTTATGACAATACCCTATTGTTTAAGTTTCATGAAATCCCATTCATTGGGTAATTAGTTATGACTCGATTTGTTGATTTTAGAGTGATTCAAGGGCAATAACTCATGCATTACTAAAGTGATTCTGACAAAATTTCACATGCACCACCGTGTTATGGTGAGCCATATTTATTATAAGTTACATAGAATTCCATTCATTGTTTTTTTCGTTACGGCTGAATTTATCAACATCAAATTGATCCAAGGGCAATAAGTCATGCACTACTGATGCCATTCTGATGACACTGTATGTGCATAGCTACATTATGGTGATAAACATTTAAGTTTCATTAAATTCTGGTGATTGGTTCCTAAGTTATAGCTTATTTTATTGATTTTAAATCAATTCAAGGGCAATAATTTGTGCATTACTAAAGCCAGTCTGATAAATCTTGACACGCATCAGTGCGTTCTTATAATAAATTTCATGAAATTCCATTCAATGGGTACCTAGTTCTGGCTCTGGATGGATGGATGGACGGACAGACAGATGGATGGAAGGACAGACGGACATGGACAAAACAATATCCCTCCGCCTTCTGCGGAGGATAAAATGGTATGACCATTACCTTTTGCTGGAAGAAACACTCAGGTGAAGGTGTTTATCTGTCAAGATAGGACTCCACAACAAAGATAGGCCCATAGGCAACTTGTTGCAGAAGCATAGAGTAGTGAGGCTGGAGAAAAGACGGGAATTGTGAATGGTACAATCAAAACCTTTCATGCCAGGCCTCAGGATGAATCAGATGCTCCCCCACATGCAACCAGTGGCAAACTGGGATCAGGGCTATGCCTCAGTCAGGGTGGTCAGCATGGAACTATAATGCTTGCAGTTCTTCAGTTAGTTCTGTTTCTGACATTACATGTAGTTGTGGTATTATTTTCTTCAATTGAGCCGCGACACGAGAAAACCAACAATGTGGTTGTGCGCCCAGCGCAGACTCAGACCAGCCCAGGAATCCGCTCAGACTCTTTGCTAAGTGCTTAAAGGGTAGCTAAGGGTCTAAGCTACCTCCATGCGGACAGGGAAGACTCTGATCAGACTGGACGGATGCCCAGGCTGAATTGAGTCTGCGCTGGGCGCACAACCACATTGTTGGTTTTGTCGCGTCGCGGCTCAGTTGTTTCTTACACTAATGCTCAAAGCGTTTTCCACAAATTTCATGTATTGTCAAATTTGTATTTAAGAACTGCAATTACTGAGAAGTGGTTGAAACCTGACATTTTAAGACATTGAAATGAACTTGCATGGATATGAGCTGTTTATAAGTGACAGAAAAGAGGGTGATGGTGGTGGTACATTATTGTATTTACATGACTCGTTGGGAGTCCTCTGCATGTGATGAGATAGACAATTCCAAGTATGAAGATGTATGGAGGAAGGTAAAAATCAACAGAAAGAACAATCTGTTGACTGATTTACTTACCATAGTACTGCCAGTGAAGTTACGAATGAGAAACTCCTAGAGGTCGTGAAAAGGATGATGAAATTAAATGAGCCGCGACACGACAAAACCAACAATGTGGTTGTGCGCCCAGCGCAGACTCAGATCAGCCTGGGCTTCTGCCCAGTCTGATCAGAGTCTTCGCTGTCCGCATGAAGGTAGCTTAGATCCTTAGCTACCATTTGAGCACTAAACGAAGAGTCTGATCAAACTGGGCGGCTGCCCAAGCTAATCTGAGTCTCCGCTGGGCGCACAACCACATTGTTGGTTTTGTCGTGTCGTGGCTCAAATGGTATTAATCATTACCTCATATTAGGGCATTTAAATGGAAGTAAAGTGGAATGATATGTATGGGAGTCAGAGACTCATAGCCATCTAGACTTTAACAAACTATAACATAGAGATTGTGTGCTGGTGCTGCAGTCACATTGGTGTATATATATGTACCAAGTATGATGAGTGTAGCTGCTATAGTATGTAAGATACAGAGTTTAACATCAAATTAAATGCATTGTTCAAACTGGTGAACCTGATCATGAATATAGACGAGGACGCCAACACAACCCCTAATGCTGACTTTAACACATACTCAGACTACGACATAGGGGGTATAACATAAGCTGTCCTTTGAATTCACAAAGGCACGCTAAAATCGTATGACCACACATTATATAACACTTGAATACTGGCAAATACATGTAATGTCATCATGCCTTCTGTTTTGTCTGAATTTTAGGTGAAAAATTCTATTGCAAAGAGTCTTATAACAACAGAATCTCACACACATGGTCAATTCATATGAAACTTAAATGAAACATGCCAAATGGGTGACTATGTCAGCTTTAATAAAGATCCTCCCTCTATTCACTGTGTGCAGTGTTTTCATAAAGATCACGGTGATAATTTTAGAAGCAATATGCTTAACCCTTTTCAAACTGGAAATCTGTTTTGGGGACATATGCAAACAGTGTGGACCAAGTTCAGACACCGCAGAATGTTGCACCTCAACGGGGTCACTACTGTTTGCTCACAGAAATTTCTATGCAAAGTACAATAAAAGTGAAAATATACACCAGAAAACCCTCATACTAGAAATGGACTCATCCAAACAATAAGGATGGACAAGTCCAATGGTAAAAAGAGGTTAAAATATTTAGACTTTTATTCCCACATATATAAATACAATCACAGTATGTCTTTGTGACAAAACAAGAAAACATCAAAATCTTGACTCCCAAGCAGCATTATCCATCTATTCAACCACTTAATGACAATCCATTCAAATCTGTTTCAACTTCTCTCTTCTATTCTGCCATCTATTAACTTCTATACCATTTTGAATAGCACAATATATTAGCACCACTAATGTCAGATACGAGGTCAACCAGCCTGAAAAATATAAGATACATTTTTTAGGTTAGAGTAGAGGCAGATTCTCTAACAGAGCTCTAGATAAGAGGGAGTATTTGATGATAATTAGAGATAATTTTTCTTATTTCTCATTGAAACCATATGTTGTGACCCCTCATCTGAACCGTCTCGTCGAGACGGTTCAGATGAGGGGTCACAACATATGCTTTTATGGAGAATTAACAAAAATTATCCCTAATTATCACAAAATACTCCCTCTTATCTAGAGCTCTGTCTAATATAATAAAGATAATTCTCTAATAGTCTTTGTACTGCTCCTTATACTATAGGTGGTGATCCTCATTAGAACTGCTTTGTCAAGGTGGTTCTAATGAGGAGTTAACAGGAAATATCTGTATTTTAACACAGCAACTACAGTGCTGTTATAGATCTGCCCTGCAATTTGCTTATAACCATTCTTTGGCCATCACAAAATCTGATGTCGATATCAGTAGCAGGAATGGTAACAAATGCAATTTTGTAATGTCAAAAAATAACAGCATTTGCTTAGAAACGTTTACAATAATGTATACCATTAACATGACTTTTTGTGGCAAGATGGACAAAGTTGGCATTTTTAATTTAATAGCATTTTCCTTGAAGTTTTTGAGTATTCTTGCAGAATGTTTACCTGCAATAATTGTGACCAAACAAAATTCCCTGATGCATTTACAGTTGCTGTGCCTATTGGGAGGTGTTGAAAACACTTGCCTTTCAGGATCAGGTTTTCAACATCTCCCTTGAGACCCAGTTGATGATAATCCACAGAAAACAATGTTTAAGCCCTAAAACATTACCTAAATACCTTATACAGCAAATCAGGATAAAACTGGTCTTTAATATCCCATACTGAAAGTGTGCATACCAAGACCTGCTTGCACACACATGCAGTGTGGTCAGAGCATGAACAGTATACCATGGTCTTGCCTGTACAAACATCAATGATGTATAGGTAACATCTTACTATCCTGAATGTTTGAGTAAAATCTGATAAGAATCCCTTCAACTACCATAAAAATTCTAAAAATTGTAACCCCTAAAATAATCACCATAATTGTCTTGAAAATGAAACAGTGTGTTTTTACTATGCAATAATGCATCAAAAAGATGCAGGTGGAATGGCCAACAGTGCATATCCTGATCAGACTGCTCCTTTAAATTTGGGTCTGCAATGTTTGCTCAGACCTATCTGTCCATATATTTAGAATCTTTACAATATAATTACAGATGTATTTGTTGAAACGACAACACTGCCCAAAATTGGTTCTCATATTTCTCTTATAAACACAACACAAGAATTCTGCAGAATATAAGTATCTTTCATGGGTGTGTGGTGTGGATAGAAAAATCTGTCACGAGGGTCACAGTTCTGCATCACGAGGCCTGCCGAGTGATGCCGAACAGTGATCTTGAGTGGCGGATTTTTTAATCCGTACCTCACACCCATAATAGATACTTTTTCTTGCACACCACATTTTGTTTTAACTTATGAACTTGTTAAAATGCGTAATTCTAACGCTTGAGAGGTTTCAATTTGATTTTGAAAGAAGGCGCTGCTTTCAACGACCGTCATTTGGCTCTTTAGGTCAACGACTGGCGTGCTTAAACTTACGTCATTTTTGCCGTCTTCGTGACGTCATCAACTAAGAAAGCCAACATCACTTGACGACCCAGGTACGCGAGCTCCTATACAACCAATGCATTGACAGCTCGTGATTTTTATCCGGTCCTGGGTGAGATAACATGGGTGAGATAAGCTTTCTAGTTATAGGTGAAGCATGCGGATATTCTTATCTGGTGTGCAAGAATGTGGTGTCTCACCTGTCTGCACACTGTCACAAAACAGTGCTGAACCAGAAAACTCGATGCAAAGTTTACGCTGCCGCTGAGGACAACAAAAACAATGACACCAGAAAAGTAGTACCTAAATTTCATTTCTGCTAGTTACAGGGGAAACAAAACCAGACAAGAGTAACAGCCACTGACACTTACCCTCTATGATTAATCTTTCAAAAAATATATATCCCACCACTTGACCACCAAAGAAACAGAATATAGAGAAACAAGATATAAGAAAGACTGGAATGGCAAACACACCATGTATCCTCTGCACCATGGCAGCAGATAAAATATCAGTCTGAAACAGAAACAAATGATCACCATATTTATATCAGCTATAACACATGTAAACTACCCCAACTGATAAAGTACCCCAAATACTGTATAACACTTTAAGTGTTTTAATAAGATCTGCAGTATCAAAATTCCACTATTTAATGAAAACGATATGAGCCGCGAAGTGACAAAACCAACAATGTGGTCGTGCGTCCAGCGCAGACTCAGATCAGCCTGGGCATCCGCCCAGTCTGATCAGAGTCTTCGCGTTCCGCATGAAGGTAGCTTAGTCCCTCAGCTACCCTTTAAGCACTTGGCAAAGAGTCTGATCAGACTGGATGAATACCCAGGCTGATCTGAGTCTGCGCTGGGCGCACAACCACATTGTTGGTTTTCTCGTGTCGCGGCTCATATATTGGCACAGATTAATTTTGGCATACAAGATATACCATGGCTCCAGATAATACAGAAAATATGATTCTGCTCTGTGAAAATTCTTTTCACTTTTCTATCAAATATAATGCTGTGACATCTATAAGAACTAGAAATGTTTTTCAGAGAAAAACTGATGTCCCCCCACCAGCCCATTTCCCATCCCCTCTAATGAATAAAAAGCCTGAACAAGTAAAATATCTAGACAAGTTTGGAGAAAATCCATCCACTGGTTCTTAAGATATCCTACATAGATGACTATGACCTTGAAAATGAGGTCAAGGTCACCAAAATCTAATCACCTCTTAAACTTGTCCAAATGATGTATCCATGCAAGTTTGGTGAAATTCCATATATTGGTTCAGGAGATATAGTGGGTACAAGAAAATGTCATGTAAGTCCTCCAGTGACCTTGAATATGAGATCAAGGTCACCGAAATCTAATCAGCTCTTAAACTTGTCCCAATGATGTATACATGCAAGTTTGGTGAAATTCCATCCATTGGCTCAGGAGATTTTAGTGGGTACAAGAAATTGTAATCTAAGTCCTCCAGTCCTTGCAAATGAGGTCAAGGTCAACAAAATCTGATCAGCTCTTAAATTTGTCGCAATAATGTATTCCTGAAATTTTGGAGAAATTCCATTCATTGGTTCAGGAGATATAGTGGTTACAAGAAATTGTCATCTAAGTCCTCCAATGACCTTGAAAATGAGGTCAAGGTCACCAAAATCTTAAAACCTCTTAAACTTGTACCAATGATGTATCCATGCAAATTTGGTGAAATTCCATCCTTTGGTTCAAGAGATATCACTGGTACAAGAAAATTTCATCTAAGTCCTCCAGTGACCTTGAGAATGAGGTCAAGGTCCCCAAAATCTAATCACCTCTTAAACTTGTCCAAATTATGTATCCCTGCCAGTTTGGTGAAATTCCATCCATTGGTTCAGGAGATATAGTGGGTAAAAGAAATTGTCATCTATGTTCTCCAGTGACCTTGAAAATGAGGTCAAGGTCACCAAAATCTAATCAGCTCTTAAACTTGTCCCAATAATGTATCCATGCGAATTTGGTGAAATTCCATCCATTGGTTCAAGAGATATCACTGGTACAAGAAATTTTCATCTAAGTCCTCCAGTGACCTTGAAAATGAGGTCAAGGTCACCAAAACCTATTTGCCTCTTAAACTTGTTTCAATGATGTATCATTGCCAGTTTGGTGAAATTCCATCCATTGGTTGGTTGGTTGATTTGATGCTTACCGTCCACGGTAAACAACTAAGGTCATGTCGGGACGGTCAGTTAACCTAACCACACTATTCCTGGGCAGGCTTAGACCTCCTAAGCGGTTAACCAGTACTAAGTGCACATACTTTCGCCAGTAACTGACAACTGCCCTTCTTGAATCAGCGGAAGGAGAAACGAAAGTATGTGGCCAGACCGGGATTCGAACCCAGGACCTCCGACTTACGAGTCAGGTGCCCTACCGATTGCGCTACCCGGCCCGGCATTCCATCCATTGGTTCAGGAGATATAGTGGGTACAAGAAATTGTCATCTATGTCCTCCAGTGACCTTGAAAATGAAATCAAGGTCACCAAAATCTAATCAGCTCTT
This sequence comes from Ctena decussata, assembly GCA_963989385.1. Lineage (NCBI taxonomy): Eukaryota > Metazoa > Mollusca > Bivalvia > Lucinida > Lucinidae > Ctena > Ctena decussata. The sequence continues at coordinate 86,884,749 of OZ022499.1, read as the reverse complement.
AAACTTGTCCCAATAATGTATCCATGCAAGTTTGGTGAAATTCCATCCATTGGTTCAAGAGATATCACGCATACAAGAAATTAACATCTATGTCCTCCAGTGACCTTGAAAATGAGGTCAAGGTCACCAAAACCTATTTGCCTCTTAAACTTGTTTCAATGATGTATCCATGCCAGTTTGGTGAAATTCCATCCATTGGTTCAGGAGATATAGTGGCTACAAGAAATTGTCATCTATGTCCTCCAGTGACCTTGAAAATGAGGTCAAGGTCACCAAAATCTAATCAGCTCTTAAAATTGTCCCAATAATGTATCCATGCAAGTTTGGTGAAATTCCATCCATTGGTTCAAGAGATATTGCGCATACAAGAAATTAACATCTATGTCCTCCAGTGACCTTGAAAATGAGGTCAAGGTCACCAAAATCTAATCAGCTCTTAAACTTGTCCCAATAATGTATCCATGCAAGTTTGGTGAAATTCCATCCATTGGTTCAAGAGATATCGAGCATACAAGAAATCTGTCACAGGGACGCCGACGCTGACGCTGACGCCGACGCCGACGCCCAGGATCCGCACTGAAAACAATATGTCCCCCCTCACCTTTGGTGGGGGGACATAACTGCCTCACACAGGCAATTTTATTGGGATGCTACAATGTATATTTGAATGAAACAGTATATAAACTATCTCAACTACTTCTCAGGTACTGTTTGCTATCTGACCCCCTGTTAAACTATATGTAAATAATATTGGCAGAGTTATATTTCGGTACTATTTACTGTAACCACCAATATTGCCACCACCTCCATCTTGTCCATCAGGTTTACAAAGGGGGAAATATGAATTCCTGTTTCCTTCTCTGGAGAATTTTCTCCTCCTACAGAAGCTAATAAAGTCCTTTAACAGCTGATCCCTATTGGTGAGGGAGGCAAAAAATGAAAATAGTAGAATTACTTTTCTGATGAAAGCATGACCATTCACCTTATAGGGTTTATAAGAATTATTTTGGTAGTGGCTGATTTACCTCTCCTTTGAATGTAAGTAATGCCCCCACCCCCTCCTCCCCTCAACCAAGCACAAATCGTAAAATGCAATGCCCCACCCAGATAGGGGGTTGGGAGTGGGGTGGTGTTAATAGACCTAATACAATATTTATCATGGCTCTAAGCAAAATGCTTTATATTAAACATTAAAAGAAACACATTAATTAAAATCATTTAACAAAACTTACCTCTAATTTTTTGACCCCAGGTAATTTAGTTATCACAGCACCCAGCGCCTCTAATGAGATTCCAACACAGTTGAGTAATATCCACAGACCAATATAATATTCTGCTCCATGCCAGTAAAATATGTAGAGAAAACACAGGGCAGAGCCCAAGACCTGCCGAGGAAGCCCATGTTGAGACCCTCCGCAGGCAATGTATATGTACCTGTAATAAATGAGGTATAAATAAATGAAGTATGTGAAACAATTCCGTTTTTTTTTCTCCCACAATTAAGCCAATGGTATATCTGCACTCTGACACTCAAAGAGAATGTCTAGAAGCCAAGACCAAAACCAGTCTTTACTAATGAATTGGCTAAAGCCATTGCTATTTACAGATGTCCTATGAGCCATAACACAGGTAAACCAACAAAGTAGCATGTGCACCCAGCATATCAGCCTGGGCATCCATCAATTCTAATCAGAGTCTTTGCTGTGTGCTTAAATGTAGCTAAGGGCTACAAACCTTAGTAACGACGGAGTACATTGTAAAAGAAGTGATGAGCTATAGGCTCCCTTAATGCGGACAGCCAAGACTCTGATCAGACTGGGCGGATGCCCAGGCTGATCTGAGTCTTCGCTGGGCGCACATGCCACTTTGTTGGTTTTGTCATGTCGAGGCTCATATGTGGACACTTTGGAATCTACAGGCACAAACTGAAGGCTTCAGTTAGACTGCTGGGATACTGGGTGCTGAAAGGCTAATCACTCTGCTTGCAGCTCATAGATCTTTAGGCATAAGCATCAGAGAAATACTGCACATACATCTAGCATTTTCCCCTTCTTTTTTTTTTTCTTTTTTTTGCACTTAAGCAACTCTTTGAAGATGGACATCTGAATCCTTTTTAATGGGATATGGACTCTCCCATCTTCAAAAATGGATAATCCATTTGATCTATCATTGGAATGTTTTTAAAACTTGGCTTGTATAAATCAGTGCCCCAGATAAGAAGGGGTAACAGGTATAATTTAGGGATAACTTTCAAAACTTCTCAAACATAAAAACATTTGTTGGGACCCCTCATCAGAACCTCTCACTATGTTAGTTCTATTTAAACGAAGAGTCACAACAAATGTTTTTGTTCAGAAATATAAAAAAAAATATCTCCAAACTATATACAGAAAATAGGTACCTTTTTAAAAAGCTGTAAAGACCTCTATCAAAATATCTGTAAAATAAAGAAAACAATATCTTTATCAGAATAATAAAGCTTTTAAAAATTGTAATTTTTATAGTCATATACAAATACATAAGATCATGACATATATTGAGAAAGCATTTTTTCCTGTTCAAGTTATGTGCATAATGAAATACTTCTATCATGTTTTAGATAAATATAACAAAAGACCTATGAAATTTACTAAAGAGTCATTACTGCTACCAAATGTCACTGTTACCCTGTTTAACAATGGTATTTCAGATTATGTTTAAATATGGAAAAATTCCAATGTTAAAACAGCCTGCAGTTTTATGTGTTGGCAGAAACACAAATGGTGACTTTTGGGGAAGTAAATAAGATGTCACAAAAGTTGTCTGCCTTTGAAGAAATGGTTGTCAAACTTGGAGGTGTACCCATACACCTTAAATGACAGTTAATGTATTTGGTTCAGGTATCCAAATATTAAGAATAGTAATCGAGCCACGACACTACAAAACCAACAATGTGGTTGTGCGGTCAGCACAGGTTCAGATCAGCCTGGGCATCCGCCCAGTCTGATCAGAGCCTTCGCTGTCCGCATGGAGGTAGCTTAGACCCTTAGCTACCCTTCAACCGCTTAGCCAAGAGTCTGATCTGACTGGGCGGATGTCCAGGGTGATCTGAGTCTTCGCTGGGCGCACAACCACATTGTTGGTTTTCTCGAGTCGCGGCTCATATTATAAAATACTCATATATTAAGGATAAAATACTCACTTCCACATATCAGAGTATAGATGAATATATGATATACACTTTGGTCCCAACGGTGGATCTAAGTTATCTACCCTTGCCACACTTGCAGGCACTCCAAACATGACTAGATATTTCACCATGAAAAATTGTCCCTGGCAGTAGCCTATACCAGCCAGTGTAAATAATGATACAGCCTTCAGGGCTGAATAACTTTGTTGTAACGAGTTAAAATATAGAAAATGTAACATTAGTTCATTAAAAAATGCCCACAAGAAAAATCTTAGAAAGTTCAAGGAAAGGGACACAACTCTTGAGACAGTCATAGCTGGAAAAGGGGCATTCATCTGAAATAGAACATAAGAAAACTTAGGCAAAATAAAATATGCCGTGACACGACACAACAAACAAAGTGGCGAGTTCTCCCAGCTACGACTGAAATCAGCCTGGGCATCTGCCCAGCAGCTTAAGCGCACATGCAACATTTTTGGTTTTGTTGTGTCACAGCTCATTAATTATGTAGTCTGTGCTAATAAACAATAAGGAGGTACAGAAAAGTTGTCATTTTACAACTACAAATTGCTAAGTTGAAAGTGAATATCACCCTTTAAAGTTTTAAGAAAGGGAAACCTATCTGCCATCTTCCCATTGACAAGAACTGAATTAAAACTTTGCCAACACATTGTTTCTACGTTTTTTTGTTTTTTTTTTAATCTTTTACTTATTACCACTGAATTACAACTGAAAGATACCACATAAAATTCACATATCTTATTCATTTATTTTTTCCTAATGAGTACATGCATGTATATTTCTAAACCTTTCACCATTTTACAGCATTGTATCTACATAGTACTTTCAGATCAACAGAGCAAAAACATGAACAAGATATTAAAAACAAGAACAGCAAAACTGCTGATTAGACGACACAAATATACATGTGAATCTGAGTATTTCCCATTTGCAAGTATCAAAAGGTCTGTTTTCAACCTACAACCCACCTACTTACTTGTGACTTGAATAGATCGTATGTTAGAATTGGTCCAGTGAAGAAAAGAGGTAGATAGAAAACATAACACAGCAAATCAAATAGACCGTCACCAAAACTGAGCTGGGTTGGTGCTTTAGACTCAGTAGACAGAGAAGTTTCAGAACCTGTCAAGACTTCTTGTTTTAAGGCTTCATCTGGAGCTAAAACAAATTCTTTTTAAGGTAAATCAGTGCTCCAGATAAGAAGGGGTAACAGGGATAATTTAGGGATAATTTTGCATATTTCTCCATAAAAACATATTTTGTGATTCCTCATTAGAACCGTCTTGCCAAGACAGTTCTAATGAGGGGTCACAAAATATGTTTTCATTGAGAAATAAGAAAAATTATCTTCAAATTGTCATCATTACCCCCTTTTACCTGGAGCTCTGGTAAACTGGTCCATTTTCCGGAGAAACAACACTGCCATTTTCATTTTTGCCTCCCTTCTCCATGCAAGTTAACTCTTAGAGGAAAGAATTTGATCCCCTAAAGAAATATTTCCTTTGAAACGTATATCCTATTTTTGAAGGGCTACCTCATCCAGAATAGCAAATAGCATTATGGAAGTTATCCCCCTTTAAAAATGGCAGAAAAAAACATGGTGGTACACATACATCTTAAAGATGGTACCTTAAAGATTTTGGTATGCAGTGTTATTACTTTACTAGGAATACAGACAAACTGAATCATAAGGGTAGACAATGTTTTGAAATTTCATACATCTCATATCTCAGAAAAAGGGATAAAAAAATTTTTTTCCCAGATATTTTGAGGAATTGCAAATGGAGTATGAGCAGGCTGATCTTGTTTACCATTTTCCTAAGCCGTTTCATATGTCAGAGAGACTAGTTTTGAAAGCTCAGAAAATTTAATTAATAATAAGGAGTGGAATACTAGCCTACACATTCATTATAAAGTTCTTAATTTGTTTTCATTTCAATCCTGTTAAAATCAAAATAAATGAGCCACATCATGTGACTTCCAACAATGTGGCAGTTTTGTCACGTGATATTCAGATCATCGTTATCATTTACAACATGTCTACAGAGGCCTCATTGTTGGCTCTATGGTTTGGACCAATTCCATAGATGGCTGATGTGACAAGTGAAGGCTCTGATCAGACTGCACTCAAGTGCAGTCTGATCAGAGCCTTTGCTTGTCACCAGCATCACATTGTTTGAAATAATGATACAGCTCAATTTTCCTTCACCTATGATTACCTGTGTCATGGATATTCCAGCATTTTTCCAGACAAAAACTAGTACAGCGTATAATACACAGAGCAAGTGTAAACATCAACAGATAATACCATGTATCATCCTCATTCTGTTCAACCAGTCCTTTCTGTAACATTAAAGGTGAAAATGGAAAAAATGAACTCAAAGTCGAGTTCAAAACCAAAGCATGAAAACAATGGAACAGTTAACTTAAACTTTTGACAGATTGGATATCAATAGTGTGAATAAAATTTCTAGTATAAAAGGTTGCTACAGGGAACAAAATTCATTACTAATTCCTTTGAGAAAAATGTTTTCTCTTTCCTGAAATATTTTCATTTTTTTTTAATCTTGCTGCCAAAATTTTTAATAAACCACTGGATTTTGCAAAAATTGTTGTTTTCCTCTTGTTAATATTCTTTGCGCACATCACATACTGGTTTTCCTGGACTAAAAATAATTTTGTACCAAGTCCATAAGTACCCTATCCCTGATGTCATTCTCCACATACCACTTTCTCTCTAGTCTGAGACCTATGGCACATGGGTAAACACCATACCAAAATGTATTGCAGCACAACGTCAGAAGCTCTGTCAGTTTTCCATGTGAAATTAGGCACATGCGAACTTGTGTGTGAAGCAGAGCTAGGGAATTCCTTGCTAAAGAACTATCTAACACTTTTCAGATTATATGTTATAGTGAAGCTTATCAATTCTTAATTATATTGAATTTTAAGCATAACATGTCTGGAGAGTAAAGTATGAAGGTGAGGAAGTAACAATTTATTCATCTCCCAGAAACTACTGTCATCTTGCATTTTCATGTTAGAGACCAATGCCATACAAGGTGTACAGCTAGCCTGCAGTCATAATTAAAATATGGGCAGTATATCTGCTAGATGAACTTCAAATAAATACTTCCCTGATATTATTATAACTTCAGGTCTTTTCACTACCACATTAAAAATGTTTATATTACTGTGTAACTTTATTTATCAAATGACTTCGCATCTGAGAGTGTAATAAAGCCATGCATTTAATGCAATAATCCACTAGTGGATTAAATATGCAAATTACGTCGTAACATTATACGTTGACGTCCATAAAAACGTCGCGTTTTCTAATGGCGAAATCGTGATGTTTTAGTGCAAATTCTGCTGATAAAATGCGATTTTAGTGTCATATGATAATTAGAATCTTGCATTCGCGCTCCTGTAATACTGAATTTATTAAACTCGTTGGGGAAAACCGATAAGATGCTTGGCAAAGCCTCGCATCTTATCTTTTTCCCCAACTTGTTTAATAAATTCAATAATACATGAGCACTCATGTAAGATCCTCTATTTCTGTGATGGTATGTTTGCATGACAAGATGCTTGGCAAAGCCTCGCATCTTATCTTTTTCCCCAACTTGTTTAATAAATTCAATAATACATGAGCACTCATGTAAGATCCTCTATTTCTGTGATGGTATGTTTGCATGACAAAACTCTCTGACTGTCCAATAATTAAATGTTTCATTTTCTATCTTACCATGAATGTAATGAATGGTTCAAAGTTCAAAGTTGATAAAGAGGCCAGTGACACAGTCCAGACAACCAGTTGGTATCCTGTCACTGCTGCTAGATACAAGAGAAGAGCATGGCAGGCTATGAGGAAGACTGGGCGCCAGCCCATTACAGCACTCAGGCTTATCAAGGAGAAGACTAGGAATGCATACTTTCTGAACTGAAACAAATATAAATGTGTTTCATGTAGTGTAGATGTAACTTAAATGCTTTAGCAAGAAATTTACAATAAAAATAACTTGAATTCAGTAGTTTGATGAATAACTTGAGCAATGTATTTTTTTTACTTTAAACACAAAGACATGCCTGATAAATGTGCAATTTCATTGCTAAATGCAACTTAAAAATTCACATTTTTGCAAATAAGTAGCCAAAATATAACAGCCACGGTTGACTTGTATGTATGTAAGGCATATTCGTGTGCAAAGTAGCCATTCAAAATTTAAGTCTGGCCACCGTCCAGAGTTTTGTTTTAACTCAATTAGTTTATCTTTTACAAAGCTGAAATTTTGTACTTATACAGTTTTCATAAATACAAGTCAGATAGCATTGCTTTAATTTGATATATATATATATATATATATATATATAAACGAAGTATAAAATGACTTCACATGCTCCTTTTTTAACTTTATTTGTCACATAAACAAACGCGTTTCGTTAAACAACTCTTCAGTGTTAAAGTGACATTAAAAATGGCGGCGTTAGCTCTTAGCAACAGTTTATGACGTAACGTCATATGAGTTCTATTCTATTCTATTCATAATTCTATGACACCATAATGGTGGCAGATGTTTAATATTAATGTAAACTATTTAATGTAGGCTTAAAACATTTGATAAAGTAATTTTCTTTATTTATATAAATAAAGAAAATTACTTTATCAAATGTTTTAAGCCTACATTAAATAGTTTACATTAATATTAAACATCTGCCACCATTATGGTGTCATAGAATTATGAATAGAATAGAATAGAACTCATATGACGTTACGTCATAAACTGTTGCTAAGAGCTAACGCCGCCATTTTTAATGTCACTTTAACACTGAAGAGTTGTTTAACGAAACACGTTTGTTTATGTGACAAATAAAGTTAAAAAAGGAGCATGTGAAGTCATTTTATACTTCGTTTATATTCTCATCTTGTGCCGCGTCCTTTCCTTATTTCAAATCTATATATATATATATATAATTTTTTGCATCAGCTTGACTTTTCAATTTCAAAATAGGAATGGAACTGTGCATTTATCATGCCTGAAAAAGCTTGAAGCTAAATAAGTCAAATGACTGAACTTTAAGTTTAACAAACAGGTTAAGATTAGAGACCAAAGATCCAAATTATTATTCACATTGAAGTCTTTCAATATATTCTCAAAATGGTTACTGTAAGACCTTTTAGTTATTAATCATGTGACGGCAATACTTATTTCCTGATTAAAAATGTATGTTGTGGATTTTCATTAGAGTTGCTTTACTTCTGACTTTTCGTTAAAGGGGCCATATCATATTTTTAAATAGATAATGAACATAAATAAGTAACATCAGAATCTTTGAAGAGTACCTGAGGGAAATTCCACTCCATCACCTTTCCGAGGGCTACATGACCCAGATACCATGGCCACACCAACCAGAATATACCCGACCAGAAATGCCACTCGAAATTTGATATGTCCTGAAATCAAACCATACATACATCAGATTCTTTTTGGTCTTTTTTTTTTGTTTCACACAAAAATTATTTTGTCATCATTTCATTATATAAAAGATGGAAATAAAATAATATGTTTAAACAACAAGATGGAAAGGTAATTTAGCTATAGTTTTATTAACTCCAAACCAATAATCCCATAACACTGAACTTTGCAAACAGAGCTTACCCAGATCAGATGCTGCAGACCACAGCTTTTGATATGAGTCTGCACTGTTTGCATTTAAAATGATTTCAGCACAAAAGCAGCTTTTGTACCTTAAATAATTAATGCACTTGTCCAATGTGCCAAATGGAAGAGTACACTTTTAAACATTAGTTATTACTATATTGACAGCAGCAGTACAACAAACCTGTTCTCTTCCTATTATTGTCCAGCCTGGTTGAAAGTCATACAGGTTTAAAATTCCATCATACTCTGAAAGACAAAAGAAACAATGTCATCAGGACAGTGCATATAAACCTCTGTTACACTATTTAACTGCAGCTCAACTATCCATGCATTCCAGCTGTAGCACCATAAATTCAGGGCTGGTGAACGAGATAATCTAACGAAAAAATTATGATATACAGACTGCAAATATAAAGAGGTACCTCATATGGATTTGTTCCCTGGAAACTCCAGTCGATGCACTGTTATGACAAACTTGAAACAACAACAATTCAAACTGCAGAATGTTTTATCATTAAACTTACATCTATTGACTGAAAACTATTTTTGTGATGGACTTGTAACACTTAAGTTATGTTCACTGCATGAATAAAAATGGGCAAATGTCCTGAGTCAATGATCCACAGACATGTCTTGAAAATCTCACTTTCTTAAAGCCCCCAAGTTGCCTTACCTACTTTTCCAGACTTTTTTTATTATGTACATGCGGAGTTCCAGGTAAGGCTGTTTCTTGATGGTAAGTTTTCAGGTGTATGACTATACCATGTTTTCTGCCATTTTTATAAAGGGGAACAACTTTATTTTTGGCTTCCTGTTTGCCTCTGTGGTAGATAGAACCCTTCCAGAAAGCAGTCTACTCTTATAAGAAAGAATTTGCTACTACAGGAGCAAATTCTTTCCTTTAAGAGTCGACCCAATTGTCAAGGGAGTCAAAAAAGTAAATGGTAGAGCTTCTTTCCCTTGAAGTGTGCCTAAATACCTTAAACTTAGTCTGCTCCTATGCTTAAATAATTTACAGCTTCTAAAAATACACAATGTCATAATACCCTATCAAAATGTCAAAAAATGAAAAGATGATTTTTCTTACTGATAGAATCCCTGTATACACAATAACATATGTATGCTATGGTTGCCACAGTGACACAGAAGTAAAGCCATCTCTCTACAGAAGGAAGTGGGGAACTATAACACTTCAAATTCTTGTCATGTCTTTTCTTGGATCCCATTTTTAAGCCTGAAACAGAAAACAAAATTATGCTGGTAAATTCAAGTAAGTCTGAGCTCTCATGTGGTCTGAATAAAAATGTGTAAGAGACTTGTTTTAAGTGAGTATTTATAAACTGAATACGGTGTTAATTAAATGGCTAGTGAACGGCTTTTCAAAATCATTGAAATCACTGGAAATGATCATACTGTTTTGTCTAGAAGAACGTTGAAAACTGCAAGGAAAAATTCCAAAAGGGTTGAAAAGTTTTAAGCAATTCAAATTCTGGTCCAACACTAATTTGATGAAAATGACATAGTTTTTATCATGTCATATGAGATCTATACCATAAAAACTCACAAAAAATCTAGTCTACAGAGTTTATTTGTTTCTCAAGCAATAGATTAAAAGCCCTGTTCTATTATGGTAAAAATTCATGAAAAACTTAATCTTGCAGTATGGCAGCAAGCCTCTCACTCCAGTTTTGTCAATGTAAATTACCAGCTTAGCCCATTTTTAACAAATAAAACAATCTTGAATTTCACATACAAAGAGTTTTGAAAATTGATCTGGGACTTTTAGTTTGCAACTATAATGACCCACTTTTGATAGGCTAACAAACTTGGTTAAAATGGTAAAAATACAATGTACAGGCATGGGACCCCATTCATCCTCCTGCTTTGGTTTATACTGCAGTGCTCGACAGGGAATCAGAAATTGAAACTGTATTTTGTAGATGTTTTTTTTTTTTTCATTTTTCAAACACGTTCCCCATTCCTCATAATTTTTGCTAGTTATATGACTCACTTTATGCTCATCAATCTACATTTTATCACCAAATGTGAAGGGTGAACCACTTTCCATAATGGGCTGTGTTTATATATTTTTACTAGATCTACTGAACGGACTATGGAGACTCGTATGCCTATCATGAAGCTCAAACTTATTTATCTTCATTTACTGCCTACGCCCTCGTAAGCATTTTTGGCATGGTCTGGGCATCATGTTGTGAAAAAGAATGATAAAAAATCGTGACAATGGGGTGATCTGAAGATGACAGGTTAAAATATAGTCTTGTCTTTGTCTTGAATAAAACTCTTGATTGATTGATTTGATGCTTAACGTCCACGGTAAACAGCTATGGCCATGTCGGGACAGTCAGTTAACCTAACAACACTATTCCTGGGCAGGCTTAGACCTCTTAAGCAGTTAACCAGTACTAAGTGCACATACTTTCGCCAGTAACCGACAACTGCCCTGAATGTATGTTTAACAAGGAAAGCAATATAACTAAAAGGCCACTGGCACCTGATCAGTGACTAGTGAACAACTTTATATACGGATCTATACAGAAACGTGTTCACTAGTTATTGATCAGGTCCATATAGAAACTTGTAACTAGTCAGGTGCCAGAGAGCATGGCCGAAAATAATGGTGGCGAAAACCCCGGGCAGCTTACGACAAGCGCTGTCGGACTGACAGTGATTTACAGAGTAGCAGTTCTACAACTCTGATTGTCTTTTATTTTTCTATTATCGATAAGCACCAAAAAGGCATGCAGCAGTTGACCATTAAGGCTATAAATACAGATTTAATATTGTTGCAAATCAAGATTTCAAGATTTCAAGATTTTCAAGATTTTATTATCGACCATTACCCCTACTGGGGCATTAGTCAAAACTTTCAACAAAAGCAATACAATAAACATCTGAGGAAAGTTGCAAACTTTGGTATTGACAACTGAGATCAATTAATCATAGCCAAACCCACAATCTTCTGGCTGTGGCTGTGAGCAAGGCTACCATAAGCAACACCAGAGAGAACAACGCTGATAAACGAGATAAAGAAAAATTTTCAAGTCCTGTCTACGGATTAGTATGTTAGGCAGCGGAATTGTCCATCTAGTTCTACTGATTCAGTTTTAACACTGAGCAATAATGTCCATTGTTATGAAAAGTCTAATACACTTTATAATATTTAGCAATTTAAGAACCAACTTAAGAACCAACCACTCATGTGAGTTAATTAAACACCACAACAAGTAGACTAATGACCAGATCTCTAAGGAAAGTCGTAAACTTTGGTATTGTCTAATGATGCTAATTAGTGATGACCAAACCTCGGTATTGACCAATGAATCCAATTAATAATGACCAACCTCACAAACACATGGCTGTGAATGTGAACCAGGCCACTGTAAGAAACACCAAAGTGAAGAACATCCATCAAGATCATAATTCAAGTCCAGTTAATTATCCATCAAGATCATAATTCAAGTCCAGTTAGTTAGCAACCACTGATAGGTATATTTACGTAGCAGAATTGTTCATCAACTAATCCTGTTGTCTATTTTACACCATGTAGCCTAGTGACCAGATCACTCTGGATAGCTGCAATCTTTGGTATTGATTAACAAAACTAAGTAAGAATGATCAACCTTAATACTGACCAATGTGGCCAATTAATAATGACCAATCTCACACACACATGACTGTGATTGTGATCCAGGCCACCACAAAAAACACCAAAGAAAACATCACCATAGAGATCAAGATTCAAATCCTGTTAGTTAGCCCCAGTTGTAAGTATATTTATGTAGCAGAATCAACCAACACCTAATCCAGTAGTCTGTAGCACTGCTTAGCAACAACCATTTATATTTAAGTATACCCACACATACAAGCCAGTGCTCCATATGAGGAGAAAATAGGAACAACATATGCCATGACCTCTCATCAGAACTGACTCGTTGAGGCAGTTCTGAGTAGGGGGCATAGTGCAAACCTCTACTGAGAAACTAAAACGTCACCCCTGGAGCACCGCTATAAGTCGACTATACCAAATGTTCCTGAGAACTTCCTTAAATGACTTCTTCGCTTTCCAATATCGCTTGGCATTATGAGATCAACTGGTTCTCACCTGTACTCAATCCGACTACTTCAGAGAACCACAAACTTTGGTGATGAGTAGTTAGGCTTATCATAATGACCAGATCAATTCAGAAAGTTGCAAATTTTGGTGCTTCCTAATGAATCTAATATGCTGTATCATAATGACCACCCTCTCAAACACAAGACAGTGATCAAGAGCATGGCCACCATAACCAGCACCAAAGAGAACAACAATGCCAAATTAGATCAATTATTCAACTTTTGATATCATTATCACTCACAACTGAAATTGCCAATCATAAAGATGATCAACATTTTTCGTTATATATATGTATATTAACATGTTTAGACCAGCACTCCAGAAAGGGACAAACGGGCACAACCCAAGGACAAAACGCACTCCATGACCCCCCCTCACTAGAACCGCCTTGCTCATGCATCTTTGAGGGGCCACACTACAACCCCTGGGGTGAATCTAGTAAAAGCATCTAAGAACCAACCTACACACACACCCTGTCTGAAGCTCTGATAAGCTTACTATATTAAATTTTGATTACTAAATGTTTCTAAAAATTTCCTGAAATGTCTTCAACCCAATTTTACTTCAACACAATTTTACAATATTTAGCAATTTTGAGTAGTAACTGGATATCCTTAGAACTCTCAAATTTCACAGCATTTGGCCTAGTGACCAAATCTATTGTTTCAAGATTTTATTATCAACCATTACCAAAATCAAAGTACCAATTAAGTGAAGATTGAAGAGTTATGTAGGGTAAAACCTGTCACCACTGTAAGGGTTTATTGCTGAAGTTTCTCCCCTTCCTGGATTTAGCTCACCTCTACCTTAACACAAGTGATACAAGTGCGACAACCAAGCTCAGACTGCGCCAATGCACATAACTTAGAAAAGTAAATACTCAGATATTTTAACCACGAAATAATTTTATCTACTAAAATTAGAAATAACTTACAGGATTTCCTTCTAGAATCACTAAAGACTAGCACAGAAATTTAAATTTAATGTAGCCTATAATTGCCCTGCGCTCATGTTCAACGGTTAAACCCAACAACACAACTACGCTTCGGTGGTGCACATATCCTTTATAGGTTGGCATACATACAAAAGAAGAAAAAGTAAAGACGGCTAAATGAACTGACAGTCGTGTGCGGTCTTTATAGGAACTAATGATATTCGGTAACCAAGCAGATTTCAGCTGATACAGATGAAAACAGCAGGGCCCCAAAATGAAGTTTCTTAAATATGCTCTAAGAAATGGCTTAAAGAATACTTACAGCTAGAACACGTCCTCAAAGTAGACAAATATCAGAAAAAGGAAGCATTTAACAAACAGAAACTTATCCAGAAATGCGGTTCTGTACTGCAATCACCCCCAGAAGAAGATCAGCACCCGATCATTCGTGAGGAAGTTGAGATTGCAGAAGCAGGACTAAAGAAGGGGAAGTCTTCAGGAGTTGATAATATACCAGCGGAACTTGTTCAAGCTGGCGGGGAGTAGGGCTGGGACGAGAACCCGGGTACCCCAGTTCGGGTCGGGTAGACCAATTACCCGTTACCCGAATGCCTTTAATTATGTAAAGTATAAATATACTATTTCAATAGATTTTCAAGCAAATAGAGTAAAGTTTTAACTGTTTAGCGTCACGGTCGTGTTTAAATTGCAATTATGTATTGACAAACAGTTGTTACATAATATAACTGGGAGAGTTCTTTATTTCGATACCCTTCTCATGCACACGTGTGAAAATGACAGCTACCTTACTCATGATTTGATCTAAATGTATATTTTCTAACTGTGGACATGCTCAAACTACTATGGTAACGGGTACCCGGGTACCCACGGGTAATAGGGTATTCGGGTACCCGGGTACAAAATTTCTACCCGTCCCAGTCCTATGCGGGGAGACCATGATTGATGTTATAGCAGATATCTGTAACAGGATCGGGAGAATGACCTACCACATGGACTCAGTCGCTGATTATTACACTCCCTAAAAAGGACAACATACAGCTCTGCCAGAACTATAGAACCATCAGCCTCATCAGTCTTTCAAGCAAAGTCATGCTGAAAGTCATCTTTAACAGGCTTAAACCACAAGCTGAAGAGATAATCGCTGAAGAACAGGCTGGGTTCCGAGCCGGAAGGAGCACCTCAGAACAGATCTTCAACCTTAGAATCCTGTGTGAAAAGTATCTCCAACATCAGCAGAATCTGTATCATGTCTTCATTGATTTCAAAAAAGCCTTTGACAGGGTGTGGCATGCAGCCTTATGGGCCACAATGCGGAAGTACAATATCAGTGCAAATCTAGTCCGCACCATTGAGCAGCTATAGGACAAGGCTACAAGTGCAGTCATGAGGAGAATGGTTCAGAACTGCAGTTGGAGTAAGACAAGGATGTCTTCTGTCACCCACCCTCTTCTACATTTTTCTCGAACGGATCATGTCTGATGCTCTGGAAGAACATGACGGAAAGGCATAGGCGAAGTACCGATGTGCGGTTTGCCAATGACATAGATGCTCTAGCTGAGGAAGAGCAGGAACTAGAAGCCCTAGTTGAAAGTCTCGACCAAACCTGCACAAGGTATAAGATGGAGATCAGTGCTGAGAAGACCAAACTGATAACAAACAGTGCAGTTGGCATCCAGAGTAAGATCAAGGTAATAGGGCAGAAGCTGGGTACTGTAACAAGCTTCAAATACCTTGGAGCAGTTGTCTCAGATGATGGCTCAAAACAGAAGGTTCTCTCAAAGATTGCATAAGCCACTTCAGCTCTTATCAAGCTGAAACCAATTTGGAGAGATAACAACATATCTCTTGGATCAAAGGTGAAACTTATGCGCTCTCTTGTCATTTCCATATTTCTGCATGCCTGTGAATCGTGGACCTTGACAGCAGAGTTAGAGAAAAGAACGCAGGCCTTTGAGATGAGATGCTACATTTCGTACAAGGACCATATAACCAATGAGGAGGTTCGCAGGAAGATCCAAGCAGCCACTGGAGACTACATAATGAACTCCTGACGCTGGTCAAGAGACGGAAACTAAGGTGGTTTGGCCACGTCTCAAGGTCTTCTGGTTTAGCAAAGACGATTCTGCATGACACAGTGAAAGGAAAAAGAAGAAGAGGTGGAAAGACATTATTAAAAAGTGGACAGGGATGGATTTTGCCAGTTCAACCAGGGCAGCTGAAAACTGGACAAGGTGGAAGGAGATTGTTTCGAAGTCATCTGTAGTGCCCCGACGACGGATAGAATAGAATCCAAAAATAGACAAATAAAATAAACCAGTCCTGATCTTTTGCGCATACACATCTCGCTAACATGCCATGACCAGCTCATTTATATGCTAGGTGCAGTTAGAGAATTAATTTGCATATAACTTGGATGGAGCATGACAAGTTCCTGTACTTATAAAAGGAGGAGAAAGACAAATTCCTTAGCTCAAAAGAGGAGAAGCATGCATTTCTTGTATGAGACACGCCGTCTTAAAATAATATACATTGCGGTCAAGTTTCGTTATGATGTTCCAAACAGTAACTCCAGAACTAATCGACCGATGGGCTTGAAACTTAGTATATGGTATACGCAAGTACTACCGAGATATTTTAATGATGATCTTGGGTTGACCTTGACCATTTTATGCTTTCTGGTGCTTTTATATTGGAAAATAATATAACATAAGATATCATGCAGATTGTTGCAAATTTTGGCATAAAAATGGTATATATATGCATACAGTCATCTAAATGAGTACATGAAGATTTGTGAGTACAAGCGGTCAAGGTCATTTTATGACCTTTGACCCAGGTCTCTTATATTTCGATAATGTCAAACAAGTCCTCTAAAGCCACTTGGCCAATTGTAACTGAATTTCATATGTAGCCTCCAGGTATCGAGGGAACAAAAATTGTTCAAATGGTTCAGGTCACAATATGGCCACCACGCTCATAAAATATATGTTGAAAAAAAGAATTACAAAAAAATCTCTCCCAGAACCAACTGACCGAACGCTTTGAAACTTAGTATGTAGCATCGAGTACTCGAGAACTTCTAATATTGTTCAAATAATGACCTAGGGTTACCCTTGATCTGTTTTACGCAAGGTCAAATTTGCTTGAAAATTGTTGAACATTTTGGCCTACAATTTGGCATAAACAGTTATCTTAATAAGTACACGAAGATTTGTGAGTGCAAGAGATAAAGGTCGTTCCTCTGATCCAGGTCGCTCATATTTCGACAATTTAAAACAACTCATCAAAAGCCACTAGGCCCATTACAACCGAATTTCTGATAGATCCTCGAGGGGGTGAAAGGAAATGCCATCTTCATAAGCCAAGGGTACTAAGTCTACTTTGTTAAACATGTACGTATGAAACAAAGTGGACTTAGAACTCTTGGCTTGAGAACACGAGGAAAGGCCTGAACAAGCAGTGAATGAGTCAGTAGATATTCTGTTTTATAATGCCCCTATTCCACACAGACCACGAATCCCACGAATCCCCACGAATTGATATATATAGAATTCTTGGCGATTGTAAATTTTCTGGTCCAATTCGTGATGCTCTACGATTCAGTTACGATACAAGTAAAATGGGCTTACGAATATTCGTGGGATTCGACTGGATTCGGCTGAACTCGCACGAATACTGTCAAGAATTCAGTACGATTTACAAGAACCTCTTTGGAAATACTACACGAACGTATAGAATTAGTTACGAATCTGTTAAGAATACGCCGAATGCACGTACGAATCCGGTACGAATAAAAATGAATTCGTGACTATTCTTGAAAATTCGTGGGATTTTCTCCCAAGATAGGTATAAAAAGGCCCCAAGCCTGATCAGACCCTTTGCTGTATGCACATTTTAAGTATGAATCATCAGAAATCTATGGCCACAAAATGAAATATCTACCCACGAGGCACTTGATGTCGTAACGACGTCGTACTAAGGTCAGTGCGACGAAGTGACATCTCATCGACGTCAGCACGACGGCATTTGCCCGCTGGGTAGATAAATGCACGGGTCCAGAGTCTTCACTGTGCGCAAAGGCCTCAAAGATACAAATTCACGAATCCCCGAATGAGTTGAGAACACTACGAACGCCTCCGAATCGATTTCGATTCAGTTACGATGTCTTAGAATGCATTAAGAAGCTGTTACGGATTAACTACGATTTTTTTTAATCGGGAGTTCGTGGCCAAAATTTTGAACAGCTCAAAACTTTTGCCATGAATTCCCGATTGCTCAAGAATTGCAAGAACTTACTACGAATATAAACGATTCAGTTAAGAACTTCACGAAGTGATTACGACTCAGCTACGAATCCTAAAATGTATCAATTCGTGACGATTCGTGGGATTCGTGGTCTGTGTGGAATAGGGGTATAAACTATTATGGGTGAGAAAAGTGATCAATGGTGGGGCTGAGGCTTCGACAAGGAAATCTCAGGCTCGTTTTCAAATTATATAACTGTTATTCTTTTCTAGCCTCGCATGACTAAATAATCTGAAAACTAGCCTGAGATTTTCTTGTCTCGGCCTAAACCCCGCCATAGCTTCTATTAATCTTACCCGGTCATGCATTCGGCTGTGCCGGAGCTACACTATTGCGTCTATGAAGAAGAAGGATTGTTGGCGCTGACAAAGGAAATGTGCTGGATATCCAAAATTCGAATATAGAAGTCCAAAAATTAAAATGAAAAGCGGATTTTCAAAATCTTTAATTTTGATAAACCAAAAAATAATATTGATGTCCTAAATGATATCTGGATATCCTTAATTCAAAGTTGGATATCCAAAATCGAATTATGGATATCCAAAATAATTTATGATATCCAATACTGTTTTTGATTTCTAAAAATTAAATATTAGATATCATCTAAAAATGAACTATGGATATCCTAAAATGAATAAAAGGCCATCGGCCAAGTGTCACCCGACGTTTGTAATGTGTCACAAACTGCAGCTATTTCAGAGTAACTGTATGGCCAAAAACAGAAAGTATGTGTATTACAGAACCTGGTAAGGAAATAATAACTGAACATAAGCAAAGACATATACCCAATTACTGGGCCTCTTTATAAAATACTTAAGTTCAGAATGGGGCATATATGTGTAAACTCAGGTTACAGCAACTTTAGGCCCTTACAAAATGCCAAAACCATCAAGACTGTATATCCCAGTAACAAACTAACAAGGGCCAAACTCCTGCTAATATGAATCTGATGAAGAATGAACAATGCATTTATGAAAATTCAGCCCATTAATATTAATAGTTCTGGAGTTATCTCTTTATCTTTAAGAGTGTCTATCATCTATAAAAGGGGAATAACTCTGTCACTTATAATTTAGCACATCCTAACAATAATCAGAATAATCAATTTACCAAATGCTTTTGACGACTCCTTTTCAACAACGGCTGTAACGGCAGTCTCTCTATAGATCTATTTAAGTACCGCATATGCTGTGCCCATGATACAGTGGTCCTCTAACCCCAACTGCCCCTAGGCTACGAGAAACCTTTACCTTTTTTAATTACCATGGAGGAGGGACGGACAGGTCTTTTGTGTAAAAACTGGAGGGTGAACGTTTGTAAGGTCCCTAACTGTCCGACAGCCCTAAGTGTCCGACAAATTTTATTTTGTTTTCTAAAAGTGTCAGAATAGATAAATAAATCATTATTTATAGTATAATAAGTACTTATTTCAAAAAAAATAATTGGTGAAAAATTCTTAAAATCTAACCCGGATTTTTTCCCGACATTTGGGGACGCCTCAAAGGCCACAAAATGTCCGACAACTCTAAATGTCAAACAGGGTAAAATCACTAAAATGTATATCTGTGTTTGTTATAAGAGTTAAAATCAGTAAACATCATAAAAAGTTGAACTAGATCCCTTTATATAAAATAACAACAGTAACAGTAGTAAACACAAAATCCCGGGAAATGAGTCACGTTCGTTGTTGACCACAGATAAAAATCAGTAAAACATTTTTAAGTGTCAGACAAAAGCTCAGGGTTTCAGTGAGCAAAACCATTATAAATGCATCTTTAGAAATCATTTTATACAAATAATTCTTCAAAAACACTCAGAGTCAGAATTTAAATAGGAGGAAAATAGAATCTGTCGGACATTTAGGGGCATATATCCCTAAGTGTCCGATAACGAATGAATCTATTTTCAAGTCAACTAGAAGTGTGAAAACCGTTGATTCTAATAAAAAAAAAGAAACGTTGATAAATTATTGACTACTGGCTGGCGACCAGTGGTGGCCGTTTTTTTGTTACTCTTTTTATCCTGTAACGGACATATAGTGATTAGTGATTCTATATTTTGGTTTAATAAACTAGGGGTAACTGTCGTTATAATACTGATTTATTTTTTGAAATAGACTATAACTTGTGCCTGTGACAGATCCTCAAACTAGGTCACCAAAACGCATTGAAATACGAGCGTGGCGTACCAGTGATGGCCGTCACGAATGCCATGCGTTGAATGATGCATTTTTCGAAACCTTGTTGTGGATTTAAACTTTGATGATATGTCAATGTAAGTCTGTGGTCTTTGTCAGAGTTTGATAGTTTTAGCGCGTTCAGCACAGATAGAATATAAGCAACAATCAGAAACGGACTTTAAAACTCTGACGTAGTCATTTCGTAGGCGCACGCTACATGACGTCGAAAACAAACATAAATAATGGTTACACATGTGCTGTCATTAACAAGAATTTAGATGCTTTTTTTTGCAGACTGGTTGCAGGTTATACCTTTTTCGTAACAGGTAATCATTTATAAAGCAATTTGTTCATGTTTGTTTCTGCATTTAATTATGTGTGTATCAAGGGTTGTGATCCCCGGCAAAGCAACACTGTTGGTATGAGGGTAGCTTTGGGAAATTGTTAACCTTTTGCCTTCCGGGGAGATAATTTGACCAGTCTTTTTTGTAGGAGTTCCTTTTGTTTCCTTTTACAAAATGGCCAAATCTGAGACGGATCAAATACGTAATTGTGCGTGCAAAATGCAAACGGCCACCACTGGTACGCGGCCACCACTGGTCGCACGCCAGTACTGTTCTGATAATTTGTATCAGAATTTCAGTTCAGTTCAGTTCAATTCTCCTAATGACGTTCCCCAAGTTGCTCAGCGGTACGTAACCATAGTTGCACGCACTTGGCGCCGTGTGTCCGTCCGTGTATCAGAATATACAATATAGTTATATTATTGTATATAAAAACTATCTATGTCAAGTTTCTAATGATCTTAATCTGTAATCAGTAACTTACTTGATACATTTCCCGTTATTTTTGTTTTCCCAATTTTTATTTCTGATACTATTATTATTGTATATAAAACTATATCGGTCAACTTTTCACGATTATAATCTATTGTTTTTACTCTGATAATGAACAATTATATCGATTTTCACCTTGTCGGACATTTAGGGTTGTCGGACATTTGGGGAACTTTGGGTCGTTCCTAAATGTCCGACATTTTTTACTAAGTTAGATTTAGAGTATTTTCACTAATTATTTTTTGAAAATATTTCCTTAATAATGGCATTAATAATGTTTTCTTTCACTATTCTGACACTTTTAGGAAAAGACAGATTTTGTCGGACACTTACGGCTGTCGGACACTTAGGGACCTTACAAACGTTTAATTTTTGTCCAAAATTCAGTGTTTAACTTTTTTCTTTATTCTTTTTTTTCTATTTTTTTAAAGAAAATACATTATTTGATCTCCTTTTATCAGGGTTCACGCAGTTCATTAGAAATGACATTTTAAAATGAAAATGAGAGAAAAAAATGAATTCGGATTTCATCTCATTTTCCAAATCATCTTGGTTTGTTTGGTTATGACACTATAAACTTTTTATGATCTGATTTATAATGATACCAAATTCGCTAAAATCGCGTTTGACATCATGAGTAAAATCAGATCATTTTCCCTCAAAAATAAAGTACATATCTTGTATTGATATGATCAACCTTGATTGAATATCAAGCACTATTTTTTTCTCTTAGATTCCACCTGGAAGGCTAAGTAGTGATTATGGACTGCAGCATACACAATACGCTTTGACATTATCTCCTGTGGACAATAAAAATAGATTAAAAAAAAAGATAAAATACATGTAATGTCAATAAAGTAAAAAAAAAAAAAAGAAAAGAAAAGAACAAAAATAACTAAAGTAGTTGTTGTTTGTTCTGAAGGCATTAATAACAAGCACTTGTTTGAAAAGTATACTATTTTAAGATTTTTAATTACATAATTTGTAGCTGGTTATGGCCTAAATGTCTTAAGGTAAGAAAAAAGGTGGATTACTGCTAGTAGTACGATCAGCTTGTGTACATGCGCTGTCTGATTATTCCTCTCTGTCTGCATCAGAACTCAAAGGATCTTACAAAAGCTTTATAGTAAAAAAAAGAAGATTCGCAAATACGTAGGCTGGCCCGAATCTTTGCTTTTCGCGAATGTAATGTGGTGCTATTTCTCGGAGTGCATAGAACATTTGAGCCGCGACGCGAGAAAACCAACAATGTGGTCGTGCGCCCAGCGCAGACTCAGATCAGCCTGGGCATTTGCCCAGTTTGGTCAGACTCATTGCTACATGCTCAAAGGGTAGCTAAGGGTCTAAGCTACCTCCATGCGGACAGTGAAGACTCTGATCAGACTGGGCGGATGCCCAGGCTGATCTGAGACTGCGCTGGGGGCACAATCACATTGTTGGTTTTGTCGTGTCGCGGCTCATTTGATTAATAATTTAATACTATTAACCATAATCTACAAACTATGAATAACAAAGGCAAATGTAAGAGGTATAAGCAAAGATTAACTTTTCGGACTAACGCCGCTGCGTGAAAAAGGATCACCGACAACGTGCATACAGCAAAACCATTTATTAGCTTGTGCATGCGCGTAAACTGATCAGAGTATTTACTTTTAATATTAGAACCCTATTGATTCACAGATAGTTTATAAGAACAGGGAAGACTCTGATTAGTCTGCGCGGATGCGCAGGCTGACCAGAGTCTGCTTCCTGTTTGCAAAAGCCGTAAGGCGGCGCTTTACGAGACCCCTATCAAATCTGTAATGCTGCGTTTCTCGTTTAATTTTGGTATCGAGGAAGTGGTCACAGGAGCTGGTCACTAAACGCATTTGTACCACTAAAACGGCTTTATTTCTTGTAAAATATAGGTAAATATTTAGTTCATTATCATTTATACACTGTATATATACTTCAGACATGCATGCTACATGTAATATAAAATTTAGCAGATAAATGAGCTGGTATTGTAGCGTAAGACGGGTCGTCCACCAAGTCAAGCAACCGGTCACCCATCCAGGTACTAACCGCGACCTCCGTTGCTTAACTTCGTGAAAGAGCCATCCACTCTACCCGCGTCGCCATAAAAGCCGGCTTCTAAGTATTTATATACCTAAACCCGTTACATTTCTCCCTCTTCTCTTGACTGTCCCGAAGTCACCAACTGCTCCCATAGCAGGCCCGAGGACAGAGCCTATGAAACGCACCCAGGGACACCTTTCCCTGCAAGCCTGGGTCCGGAGATGATGGTCACCAAATGTAGCGTTTGCCGGGTCGTCCACCAAGTCAAGCAACCGGTCACCCATCCAGGTACTAACCGCGATTTCGTGAAAGAGCCATCCACGCTACCCGCGTCGCCATAAAAGCCGGCTTCTACAGCAAGGCTGTAGAATTGTTTATATACATAAACCCGTTACAGCATGATTAGGCCGGATTTCTGGAACCCGGGAAAGTTCTATTTAACGATAAAAATGCGCACAAAGCAAAGTCGCTATGAAAGACTCTTCTTGATGTCTCTTTCTAGGAATAGGATGCTGAAATCAATGAACCTTTCAACTAATTCTACGTCTTGATAATTATAAATGATCTTTAAAACATAATACCTACTTTGACGGTATGGTTAATTTTTACCCAGAACTAAGTTAAATCAAGCAAATTCTTCTGATACCAGGGCCCCATTTCTTGATTCACATTTAACATATTCGATGGTGTTGTTTCTTCATATTTTTTTCGTAATCATGATGATTTTGATGAAGATAGTGCTCGCATTATATCTTAATACTGGACTTACTCGTAAATATTTCAGCTCATTTGGTTTGCTATGATTTCTAATCATGTTGCTGACTTTAACACTTGAAATATAAAAAAGTTAAAGCGAAACTTCTTCAACAAGGCTACCGCCATCATAAATTCTGTAAAGCTTGGTAGCTCAGTAGGCTAAACGCTGGCCTGCTGATCTATCGGTCCCAAGTTCGATCCCCTGAGGCGGAAATCTTTTCAATCCTATACGGTGTTCCATTGCAAAGGGCCTCTCATTAAACAAGGCCCGTTGGCACCTGACATTTATGTTGACTTTGTACTGAGATTTTTTTTTTTTTTTTTTTTTTTAAAGTGTTGGCATTTTTTTTCTTTTTGCGACAGACTGTATGCTTAGTGGCAAACCAATTCACGATTGGCAACTTTTTACAGATAGGATCTATCAAGACCAGCGGGGTTTAACTGTTGGACGTCTTTTGCTCCAATGTTCTAACAATTGAGAGTCCATCTTATTTGACCTCAGTATTTAATCCTGATTTTAGACATCTGTCACACGGACCGAATATCTTGTATGTTTCTGAACCACAACATAATCCAGGGCTAGGGTTATGCGCAAGTTAAAACGATTTAGAATAGCATGGGGCTATCTGTTAAAGAGCTGACTCTTGGCTTTCATGTTTCTAAACGCGTTGTGTGTCGTCTTTTATCATTATCATTAGTATTATTGTTCATTTCTCATAATTACGGTGTTTAGGTCAGGATGTTGTAAATGATTCAGTTGGTTCCTGATCGATGCCTTCTCCATTCACTTACCAACAGAATATAAGAGCAGGCACAAAAAAGCAAGATCATGCATACAATATTAATGATATAAATCTTGAAGAAAAAAAACACATACCACTATCCGTTTTTTTGTGTTTTTTTTTTGTTTTTTTTGTATATATAGGGTACATGTATTTGTGTACTTTTGTAAATGAAGAATTTTCTTGTTGTTTTATCAGTCCGGCCTCCAACGCGGACTATATCTTATATAAGGAACAGAGCATTCAATCCGCTCCATGGAAACCCGACTTTAGATTTTTCTGCAAAGCAAAAAATTCTGCAAAAGCGTGTTGCATTGGTTGTAGTATGGGAATATTTATTGTCATAATCACTGTGTGACTGCATTAGATTTTGTTTCTTGTTTCAGGCTGGTAAAATGGAAGCCGAGACAGCAGAAAACATTGACCTTGCCCGTAATTTCGGGTTTGACATCACCATGTCTGGTGGCAATATGGGGATGCCTGCAGCCGCACATAAAGATTACATGATGCGATGCAACTTTCTGTACAAGGAATTTCTCTCAAAAATGAACCTTCTTATAAAAGAAGAGCAAGATGTAAAGAAAACACTACAGGAACTTTATAAAGAGAAAATTAATAACCTCAGATTTTCTTTGTATCGATCTGAGGACGGAAATGACCCGTTCGCAAGAAAGCAAGAACCAACACCAGTGTCGCCCATCTCTCCTATGTGGGAATCACGTGGGAACACTCCTTGGGGCCTCGACCCAATCGCTGATGAAGAAGAAGAAACTCTAGTACGTCCTCAGACAGCCCCAGCTAAGCCATCAGTGGGCATTAGACCAGATGACGAAGTATTCGATGTAAGGCCGAAGACGGCTGGTGCAGTAAAAACGGATATACACGATGATGCAATGTCGGGCAAAGGTATGTCAGATATAACTCAAGTCTCAGAGATTGTTGGCGTACTCGACCATAAATCAGAGAGGACATCTTGCAGAAAGATAACTGTGAGCAAACATTCCTTTGCTAAGGTATCTGTCCGAGAAACCAATATAAAATTAAAAGACAGAGAAGGAAAGTTCCATGTCAAGCCTATAAAAGACGCCTTCGCGCGAGAACAATCAGAAAATGTTGCCTATGACCCATCACAAGCATACCAACAGTATGATCCAGTCAATGAAAGACTGGCATTAGTGCGACAGGTTACAAATTACAAGGCTCCTACCATCGCTTCAGATATGAAGATTAATAACCGAGTACCCATACAAAAGTCGTTACGGGGAGAGGACGCTAAGCGTGTCACTGTTGCGGAGATATACCGTAACGCTCGTGACAGAAGGGCCCGACGTTTTAAACTCATCATTAAAAAATCAGCGAAAGAAAAATCGGAAGACGAGAACGCCGAAAAGCTTGCACATAGAAATTTGTTGTCTGTAAACTCAATACCGTTTTCAAAGGATGAAATGAGAACCCAATCTAGACAAACACATACGAGAACTAGTTTTCATGAAAATACACCAGTAGAAATTCGCCAAACTCCTCAGCCCACGAACGAGCTTTCAACATCTGGCAACGGCGGACTGCTAAGAGCAATTCTTAAAGGAAGTGTGTCTGAAGAAAACGACGAGTCTCAGATGGGACGTGATTCTCGTCAAGAAAATAGTGGTAGAAATGGTTCGAGTAGACCTGCATCGCTAGGAGTTGCGTTTGCGAGAAGGAATTCTGTTTATAGTGACGTGGACTGGCATAATGACGCAAACAATGAAATAAACGCAGGACGAAGCAGGCGAGGTAGCATACTTAAACTCAATAGAACACCACAGCTAGGCGAGACGCCAAGGGCAACAGAAATATCAGCTGACCTAGGAACATGCTCAACGAACGACCACCATCCGGCCCGCCTTGGTAAACGCCTATCAATTGTATCTGTAGCATCGGCGGGCTCTTTTGTTGTAAAACTGAAAAATGCGATCAAAAGTAAGTCTGACGAAGATTCTGAAGCTAAGCTAAGTTTCCGACCTCCACCAAAAGTTGAGACTATGAGCGACTCAGCTAAAATTGTCAAGCAACAAATGCGGCAAGACAGACAATTAGACGAACGGATGGCAATTTGGAAGAGACGTATGGTACATGCAGGGATAAGTACGGGTAGAGGATCTATGGGTCCGAGAAAGAGAGGCGGAAGACTGAGAATTATTTGAGGAAATGTTTGGATGACAGTGTATACTTATGTGACGGACTCTGCAATTGTGAGCAATTGTGAACCTCCTCGACGTCAATTAACGCGAACTGTAACTGAAAGTGACGTTACCACCTGCTGACTAATCAATTTCAAAGCATGGTCTGAATTAGCTGTTTCAGTATTAAATTAAACTGAGCCGCGACACGAGAAAACCAACAAAATGGTTGTGCGCCCAGCGCAGACTCAGATTCGCTTGTGCATTCGTCCAGTCTAATCCGTCTTCGCTAAGCGCTAAAAGGGTAGCTATGGGTCTGAGCTACCTTTATGCCGACAGAGAAGACTGATCAGACTGGGCGGATGCCCAGGCTAATCTGAGTCTGCGCCGGATGCACAACCACTTTGTTGGTTTTGTCGTGTCGCGGCTCAATTTTCTGTTTAAGTGTTTTGTTCTAACTTTCGTCACCTCTACGCTTTACAATACTTAAGGTAACTGGCCGTCTTCAGGGGAGACAACACTGGCGTTTTCATTTTTACCTCCTTTCTCGATGTCTTACAGGACAGATTTTGCTCCCAGAGAAATCTATTTTCCGTTAGGCCTGAGAGTAAAATTTACTAGTACATGTATTTTGAAAGTCCTACGTTAGCCAGAGAAGTAAAAAAGATGTTACAAATGATGTTCCACTTATAAAATTGGCGGAAAACAATGAGTTGGGCCAATTTTCCTTCAACCAGAGCAAGAATTTTCCAAATCTTAAAGATTCGTGATCGTCGTGTTGCACGGAAGTTTAAGATTTTTTTTGTGATTTTCCACTCGAATAGAAAAAAAAAAGTGATTGACGTTAAGAATTGTGAAACCCGAAAATCCCGGTCGAAACAGCTTGTGAGACTGTGGCTTTACTTTTTAACCTATATAACTTGTCATGTCGACTTACTTATGCTCAAATAAGTACCAATAGTATACCCTGATCCAAAAGAAATGTCAGGGCGGAGTTATCTTTGTACCTTCCCCTAGACTTTTCTATTGTACAAAAAGGGGCACAGGACAAACACGCTGCTCACTCACCGGTAACAAAAATTATTCAGCTGTAACAAAACTTACCAATACAATGTTAAGTTATGCAACAACTGGACAACAATAGACGCATGTGGCTAGCCATATTACCTGTTCTTGTACAACGTCGATCAAAAAGGGACGTATTGATGACTTGCGATTTTACATCCTATTCAGCAGTATTTCAGTCATATCAGGACAATGGGAGGGTGATAATGAAAGGCTCTGAGCAATGAAACCCGGTTTACGATTGAGAATGCCTCCGGGAATCGAGCTCGGGACCGCTAGGCCAGCAGGCCGGCACTTCACCCACGACTGATCAGATACACAGGCTGATCTTATTATTTCCTTTTCGCACATCCAATGGGGTACCTTTTCAGGCAACGCCGATCATTTACTATTTAAATTTACCAGATCAACTGCAGGATGCACAGACTGACCTGAGTCCTGTTTGTTCACACTTTCAATAAGTTTCGCTTTTTCAGCAACGAAATAAAGAACATTGCGTTGTGGTTTGCCATATACATAGATAGGGATGAAATGAATGCACAGGCTTATCCGAGTCTTCGCTATTCGCACATGCTATCTTAGTACATGTACAGCCCGACTCCTGATCTTCATGTATGATCACACGGTCTGTCATCTTCGCAAGCCAAGTGTACTAAGCCCTCTTCGTTCCTTACGTAATAAACAAAATAAGAAACAAAGTGGACTTAGCAGCCTTTGCTTGCGAAGTTTACAGCCTGTGTGACCAAATTCACTTTGTATATTCCTTATGATCCAAATATCTTCTATGTGAACGGAAACGACAGCATGTCCTCATGATCCAAATATTTTCTTTTCGAACGTACAGAATGTACAGGCTTGTGTTTTTCTGCCCATTTCAAGTGATAAAAAGGGCCCAACAATGTGTTATGTCTGAATCCATCAAGTACAAAATAGGAAAGAAGCTAATTATTATACAGGGAGGATGCACAGGCTGATCTGATGCTTCGCTTTTACACCGATAATTTACACATTGTATAAATAGCATTATTTTAGCATGTCTCAAGTATTGCAGTCGCGGCAAAACATCCAATGGGCACAAACCCGCTGAAAAAAAAAACGTATTAATGTCAATGTTGACACGATGTTGCTTTTAGATTTAGAGTGCATCACCGTTGATACGACCGTTTTTAACATTGCACTTGGCAGTTTGCACCCTAAAATTTAAGCGTTCCAATATTCGTGAAATGTTTCATTTTACGAGCCAAGAGATATTCGCGAATATAAGCGTAAATAAATTGTCGCGAGTATTTATATGTAGGGTGTGCCCGACTTAGGCACTATGCTGACTTTTATTTCAAGGTTTTGCATACACAAATGATGTTACAAGTATATAAACGTCGGTAAGACCTGGCTTACCTAGTTCGAATCCCTCGGCGGCGGAATTCGTCACACCGTAAATCGCACTTTCTATTACTAATATCATTATCTTAATAAAATGCACCATCCTTCTTACTTTATTGTATCAACATAGATCTATACGTCTTTCACACACGACAGTAAATGTGGTGACAAGAGGTACAATAATAATGCGTTATGCTTAGTGAACTTGAATAAGCGTGCAAAATTTATTCTACCGAATCTTCTAGTGGACTGATCGAATTTGACAGTGATTGCCAGCACATATTTGTTACCGCCCTGACATTTCTTTTGAATCAAGGTATATAAAGATCTTTAAATGTTAATCAGGTTAACATATGATCAACTACGCGTTCCAAAGACAAATCTATGCAATAATTGCAGTCTTTAAGATTCATAGACCCTATCTGGACAGAAAAAGTTAGGACAGTCTTCTTGTATTTATTCATCTGTTAAGACGAATGGATACACCTTTAGGGGGAACAGCTCTGCCACTTTGTCATTTCATTTTGACCTCTTTTTTTAATAGGGGTCACTTCTTAAGGGGGGAAAGGCCGCTATATGAATAGATTCTTTCTTCTTTTACCCTTTTTGAAAGATTTTTTTTTCGTTAAGAGAAGCAAAAGTTATCTCTTTAAAAGAAAGAAAAAAAGGGAAAAGACAGAGTACCCATATGTTTTTGCAGTCGTGTAAGATGCAACAGTGACCATTAGAGCAAACTCTTTTGTCAAAACTTGAGCCGCGACACGACAAAACTAACAAAGTGACATCACGGGGGTAATACCAATTTGGCTACCTATGCTTTCGACCGAGTCAATTACCATACATGCAAAAGTGGCTGTCGACCGAAACAATCGATAGCAGTATCAGCTCGGTCGACAGCCATTAACAAAAGTACCATTTATCGTTATTGGTAATGGTTACGATCGAATTCTCGGTCGAAAGCCACTTTGTATAGTAAACACTCGGTCGAAAGCACAGGTAGCCAAAATGGTATTGCCCCCGTAGACATGTGCGCCCAGCGAAGCCTCAGGTCAGCCTGGGCTCTATCCAGTCTGATCAGAGTCTTCGCTATCGCAATGGGAGTAACTTAGACCGTCAGCTATCCTTACAGCGCGGAGCAAGACTGATCGGACTGGGCGGACGCCTAGGCTGATCTGAGTCTTCACTGGGCACACATGCCACTTTGTTAGTTTTTTTGTGTCACGGCTCCATTATTTTATTACGGTGAATTGGTACATTTTCATTTTGGCACCTAACTCAGAGGGTAAAATTGTTGGCCTGCTGATCAAACGGTCTCGGGTCCAGATGGAGGTGGTAATCCGTTCGATCGTAAGCGAAATTCCATTTCACATAGCCTCTATTTATCACCTCCCATCTTCCAGATATGAGCCGCGACACGAGAAAACCAACAATGTGGTTGTGCGTCCAGCGCAGACTCAGATCAGCCTGTGCATCCGCCTAGTCTGAGCAGAGTCATTCCTTAGCACTTACAGGGTAACTTAGGGTCTTAGCTAGCTCCATGCGGACAGCGAAGACTCTGATCAGACTGGGCGGATGCCCAGGCTGATCTGAGTCTGTGCTGGGCGCACAACCAAATTGTTTGTTTTCTCGTGTCGTGGCTAATATACCTGAAATACTTTTGAAAAAGACGTAAAATCGTAAGTCAACCAGCCATCCCAATGAGATCAATTCATAAAGGAAAGCATCTGCTCGCCCAGGAGAAAATTTCGTTCTTTACGAGTAGTCCCATTTTGGAATTTAAAAACAAACAAGAAATGTTACAGTATGTAACAGATGCCCCCGAAGGCCCCTTAAACTGACCTTTGACCCTGATTGTGACCTTGAACTTGGGCAAGGCAGCCCAAATCTTGCAAGTGAGATGCCTTTTTATCATGCTTTACCTTTCTGTGAAGCTTGATGAAATTCACTTCAGCAGTCTCCAGTCAGTTTGGAGATATAATCTGACCTATGTGCCCTGATTATGACCCTGACCTTTGGAACAGGACCCTAAATTTTGTTTGTGACATACCATCTCATTATGTATTACCATTTCAGGAAGTTTAATACAGTTTGCCTAAGAAGTCTTTTTAGCACTTGGGGAGAAACGACCTTTGACCTCAGACTGTGACCTTGAACTTGGGTGTGAAAGCCTATATCTTGTGTGTGTGTCTTACCTTCTCATTAAGCTTCATCTTTCTGTGATGTTTAAGAAAATTTGCTTTGGTACATTTATGAGCAATTGTTGAGACATGATTTGACATCTGACCCCAGATTGTGACCTTGACCTAGGGTTTGGGAATATAAATATTATGTGTGACAAACCTTCTCATTATGCTTTATATT
Source organism: Ctena decussata (assembly GCA_963989385.1). NCBI lineage: Eukaryota > Metazoa > Mollusca > Bivalvia > Lucinida > Lucinidae > Ctena > Ctena decussata. The sequence goes on along the minus strand of OZ022499.1, from coordinate 86,852,925 downwards.
TACGTGAAATTTGATGAAATTCAGTTATTTAGTTTTAAAGTAATCGCAGAGACATTATTTGACCTCTAAACCCCGACAGTGACCTTGACCTTGGGTTTGGGAATATGGATATTATATGTGACAAATCTTCTCATTACTCTTTACATTTCTGTGAAATTTGATGAAATTCAGTTATGTAGTTTTAAAGTAATTGCAGAGACACTATTTGACCTCTAACCCCCGACAGTGACCTTGACCTTGGGTTTGGGAATATGAATATTATATGTGACAAATTTTCTTATTACTCTTTACATTTCTGTGAAATTTGATGAAATTCAGGTAGTTTTAAAGTAATTGCAGAGACACTATTTGACCTCTAACCCCCGACAGTGACCTTGACCTTGGGCATGGGAACCAAACTCTTGTGCACGACACACCTTCTCATTGTGCTCTATCTATCTGTGAAGTTTCATCCAATTTGCTTCAGTAGTTTATAAGTTATAGCTGAGACACGATTTAAGACATGATTTGACCTTTGACCCAATTGTGACCTTGACCTTGGGCGTAGGAACCAAACTCTTGTGCGCTACACACCTTCTCAATGTGCTCTATCTTTCTGTGAAGTTTCATCAAATTTGCTTCAGTAGTTTTTAAGTTATGGCTGAGACACGATTTGTTACGGACGGACGCACGGACGGACTGACGGACGGACGGACGGACGGACGGTGCGATTTTAATATGCCACCCGAAGTCCCTTCGCGGGCATAACAATAACATAGTTTATCATAAGACGTCGCATCTGAGAGTGTAATAAAGCCATGCATTAAAATCGATAATCCACTAGTGGATTAAATATGCAAATTACGTCGTAACGTTATATGTGTTGACGTCCATAGAAACGTCGCGTTTTCTAATGGCGAAATCATGGCGTTTTAGTGCAAAATTTGCTAATAAAATGCGATTTTAGTGTCATATGATAAATAGAATCTTGCATTTGTGCGCATGTATTACTGAATTTATTAAACTCGTTGGGGTAAACGATAAGATGCTCGGCAGAGCCTCGCATCTTATTTTTTCCCCAACTCGTTTAATCTATAATACTAAATAAACGAAGTAACGCATAAACTGCAAAATTGGTGGCATTTTCAAGTGTAATTTCTATACTGGTTCTTTCGCATATTGCTATCATTGATAATTTCGGTTAGCGTGTGTTTTATTTCACGTAGATTTAAAGAATTTGGGAATTAAATTCGTCTTTCATTTTAAATTCTCCCAAGTATTTTTCGAGAAACTTCGACTATTCGTCAACAATGGGTGCATTCGAGTGAAATTATCGTGTACTCGAATACACGTTTTAAATTAATCCGGTCGTTTTGGTTCTGCATCGTATATCGGCGCTCTGCTTAGCAAGTCCAAATTTAGCAGGTTCTAATGCAAAAATCCGACCCATGAACGTACGTCCTTCCCCATAAATGTATTTTTTGCTCATATGTCTAAACGGATGAAGAACTAAATGGTCATAGTCCCGACGGCCCTGGCTCGAAACGACCCATTTTCTTCCAGAACGATAGTCAATACGAGTAGCCAATCGAACTCGCCCATTGAAGGATAAAGCTCATCCACACGGTCTTTCGAAAAGTTGGACGGACACACGGCGCAAAGTGTGTGCGGCTATGGTTACGTGCCGCTAAGCGACTTGGGGAACGTCGTTAGAATTCAAACTGAACTGAACTTTCGAAAAGACGAAATTAAAAATGTCTAAGGTTAACACACATGCGCCAGGTAAGAAAGGGCATTTTTTCGAGTGAAGCAGACAAATCAATTTCAATGATTCAACGAAGCTAAATAAGCCTTCAGTCTTCAGAGGGCTTGAATATTTTCCCCCAAAACGTTCCAGGACCCAATTTTTCCAGAAAAAAAATACCCAGGACAGGTCACATAACCAAGATGGCAACCATTTATTATGGTGAAAAATTTCAAAAATCTTCTCCCCCAGAACCACAAATCCTATGATTTTGAAACTTAGCATGTCGCATCAAGGACTCAAAAGCTCAACAAAATTTATATAAATGATGACCCTGGGATGACCTTGGTCTATTTTATGGCAAGGTCAACCTTTGAGTCACTTAGGTTTTTCTATAGGAAAAAGTGAAAAAAAGTTGAATTTTTTAGAAACAATGCAGTCTGCTACCTGAAAGTTTGTAGATGCAGACGACTAATCAGGTAAATGAAGCTTTAGTGAGTATTCATGGTAAAGGTCATATCCTCACCTGGGCCTAAGGCCATTTACATTGAAAAATTAAAACTCGCTATTTATATAAACTTGACCATCATGAAATATTTCCGCGCTTGCGCGGGCTCTTATCTAGTAAATTCAATAATACATGAGCACTCATGTAAGATCCTCTATTTAAGGTAGGCGCATAACATAACTGCACTAGTGTGAAAAAGGAGCCTCCGAAATTTCGTCTGGCAGGGAAGCAAAAGTTGTTTCCCTTCGTAAATGTCAGGGGGTAGGAGATGACATAGAGGTGTGCCCGTTCACCTTAAAACTTACAAAGTCAATTTATTATCAGTGTACTGATTATGTCCTGACATGTTCAGGTGCTGCTCTTGTGCTTGCACAACTAAAAGATTTTATTTGCTCGCCTACTTACTAAGGCACTTGACAATGCAGACGATTAACCGTTCGACCCCTTAGACCAAATTTAAGGTATTGTCTGTGCAGTAACTTACATTACAAGCTGCACAGAGTACAGAAAAAGATTGGTAGAAGAGTTGACTTTCAATGATAATGATGCATTCAATAATAGGGCCGAGTCTGTTAACTTCGGACAGCCGGTATTTCGGACATACCATTGCAAACAGTGAAAATCCAGATGAGACAGCTCATAAGGACTTGCCGTCGCATCAGGATTTTCACTGTTTGCCTAGTTACTTTTGTTTTAATTCCAAACAACTGACATAGAAAGGAAACAATGTCACTATCCGAATTTACCTGCTGCCCGAATTTACCTGAATGTGACCCTAATAAGCGGCCTGCACAAGCTGATCATTGCCTTTCCGATATTCAATGAAGCCTGTAGAAATTGTATGTAAAAGTTCTGCACAGGTGATGGTCTGGAACTGATCAACGCTAACAGATAAAGGGGCGCCCCTTTGGCCGGGCTTTAATTCTGTAAATGTTCAGATGCACAATATATCTTCAGAAAGTAAATGTACCGTAAAATTCTCAAATATTTGGACAGATAGTTTTGAGCAAACAGTGCCGATCCAGATCAGCCTGCCCCGAGGAACAAGGTCTGCACAGTTTGCCATTTCATCTGCATATTTAAGGCGCATCACTGCATTGAAAAAAAAAAACTGTTCAAGTTTTAGGACAGATACAGTAATCATTTAAGGTGATTCATATTTTACGGTTTTCGGACACCTCGAAGCCACTCAAAAGCAGTTCGTGCCAGTTTCATTTGTACAATAATGGGTTGTTTTATAATGACTAAAAGTGAAGATCGTCATCAGACTGCTTCGGGCCTTGGCCACACTCTCTGCTCGGATATTTTTGTCCAAATATTTTGGAAAAATACAGTACCCTTAAGAGTTCGTGATAAACACTTCTCTGACCAGCTTAGCAGTTTACACAACATATACCTTTAAACATCAAAATCACACACCATTTTTAAAATAAAGATAATAGTATGAAATCTTTGAAGGGTCTTGTTTGCAATTTTATTGTGATAAATAGATAGTAACCTCCCACTTGCTATCATTAGTCCGGTTTTAAAGATTGTACTCAGTGGATTCATAATAGTGTCAAGTCGGGTAAATTCGGACAGCAGGTAAATTCGGACGTACCATTGCAAACAGTAAAAATCCAGATGATACGGCTCATTATGAGCCGTCTCATCAGGATTTTCACTGTTTGCCCAGTTAATTTTTTTTTATTTCCAAACAACTGACATTTGAAGGAAACAATGTCAGTGTCCGAATTTACCTGCTGTCCGAATTTACCCGACTTGACCCTATATGGGGCAAATCCTTTTTCGTAAGGAGAATTGAACTGAACTGAACCGAACTCAGGAATTTTCGTGTTATACAGAATCGTTCACGTCGACGCTAGGGTCAAATCCATCTCAATCCTGAAACAGATGGATTTCAACCAAATGTAGTTGGATATATCAATACTATGATCTCAGATTGATTTGACGACCCTGACCTCGTTTTCAAGGTCACTGGATGACTTAGTGTCCGCCAGATTATACTTTACGTCGACCCTAGCGTTTACGGCCATGTATATCCAGAACGAATAAGAGGAATGATTTCCACAAAACTTGCATGGACATATTATTGCCAGGGGCCTGACTAGGGGCAATTACAGAGTATTAAGAAAGTTCGAAGACATTACAATATTGCTTATAACTTCAAAAGTTACATTCATTAAATCTTAAAACTTTACAGGTTTCAAGAACTATTCAATATTAAAGGATCCACAATGTAACAACTTTTTTACAATCGTACTTTACCGTTACAAAATTAGCAGTTCATACCGAAGGTGTCAAAGTGGTCTGCTATTAATTATGAATTTTACGCATAAAGATGTGGCATATTAAACTGTTATTCATTCTTATCCCTCTGTGAATCATCATTTTAAAACTAACTGAAATGATAGAGACTAAGTCAAACAGTATTTTATTAGCTACAGTTTGTAAGGAATCATAGACAACATGTACATTTTGACAGATGATTCACTGACATGAAAAAGCAGATGAGGCGTTTATATTTTGCAAAGGGGGTAGGGGTAATGACTTAACATCTGAAACGAAAGTTGAAATCAAGATCATTTATATCATGGAGTGGGTTATAAAGATATGGGAGACCAGAAGAAAATTTCGAAATATTTGTGATGTATCTGAAAATTATTATATATTTGAAATTTTACCAACAAAAAGTCAAATTATGCAAATGTGTTGGTAAAATAGCATTTCTACGACAATAATGCATCTAAATGACAAGAAAATTTGTTTTTACAGGGGCTTATACCCCAGTATAAAATATTTCAAGAGTTTCCTAAACAATTTCATATTCTTACCAAATTTGCTTCAAAACAACAAGGTTTTAGTGCAAAATTCAACGAAAAATGGATTTGAAGATAAATCTAAAGAGTAATTTGTTAAGACTGATTTTGCTAAACAATATGAAAATAAAAATCAGATCAAATGTTTATGGTCGATGTAAGAACAAATCTAAAACAAGAGACTAAAAGAAATCTTCAAAATGCCACTGATTTTACAAATACTGATACACATTCTATCCCTACCCCCTAAAGTTTAAAGTTTCAATTGAGAATGGGGGTACCCTTTCGATTTAGTCAGAAATTTCATTGTAAACCATCAAAAATTAATAAAAACTAAAGAAAAAAAATCACGAAAATATTCCCTGCAATACTAGTACTTTAAAATCTTAAATATTTCAATTAATTTGAAAAAGCAAGCTCCTAAGATGCCGAACTCTTATGCAAATCAAAATTTTGCCTTCACCATTGTCAGCCCTGTAGAGGGTGTGTCCATGGCAATTCAGATTTTCTCGTCACTTTGAAATCAAAAACGAATTTATATGCTGCATATCTGTGGTAGTGCTTCCTATATCACACTTACAAAATTTTGCGAAAATCATGACATTATTAAGCTTTCAGTGTAAGTTTAGATAATGTCTACGAACTTTCTTAACACCCTGTACATGTTACGCACAACCATGTTTTATACTCCTTTACGGCCAGAATAAGAGGTTAGACCCAAAGATATTTTATGTTGCAGTTACTATTGAAATCTTATCCAATTTACAAATTTCAACATCATCAAATATGCAGGTGCGTGCTGAAATTTTGTCAATTTTGCTTATTTACGTAAGGACAGTTACGCCCTTGACTGAGTCTCAGTACTAAGAAATGATAACATTTTGGTGACCTTAAGCCTCTTAGAGGACTCTGAATGTTAGCTATTTCTTGAGGATATTGACAGATTTTGTTTTTCATCAAGCTTGCATAGGTAAATCGTTTGGACACGTGTAAGACGTTAATTAGGTTGCGGTAACCTTGACCCCCATTTCAAGGTCACAGGGTCACAGGACTGACTGTTAAATATCTCTCGAACATTATGACGAACATTGGATTTTTGCAAACCTTGTGTGAATAAACATTATTACTTGCACCCCCCACCCCCACCCCCACCCTTCCACGCCCCGTACAAGAATACCTCGCGCGCAATCGGAATATTGCAAAATTTCATTATACACTCTAAAAGATTTAATTCGTAGCATTTGACAGTGCATTTAACTGATAAACAAATTGTTATATACATGTGCAGCTGGGACTGACCGGATGAGGAAGTCATTCTCTCTCTCTCTCTCTCTCTCTCTCTGTTATTCTTGTGTTAGTGTTATTAGTTAATTAGCATAATAGCGGCTTCTTCTCATGCAAACATACAACAGTCTTTGCCTATATGTCTAAACATATTCAGGATAATTCTATTCATTGCATGACTATTTTAGATTAAGATGTGTCTATTTGGAGTCTATGTTAATTTGTACATTCAACTTTTGTTTAGTATTTAATTGCTAGCAGGAGATGGTCCTCACAAGCCTTGGGCTTTCGACCAAATCCTGATCTATTGCTTCTGTACCTTAGTTGAAATTTTTGATTAATAAAATATTGTTTAAACCAATCGGAATATAGCTCGGCCATTTCCGTGGGTTTCGGCCATTTCCGTGAATCCACAGAACTGACCGAGCGGTGTTCCGATTGTGGTTGGCAGGTCAGTGGTACCACACATACGTAGTGCGTTCGGCTAATTACTTTGGTAAACCCGAGCAACACAGATATTGAGATGCTTGAAGATATGTAATAAAACGTGCCCACTGGGTAAAATGAGAAACACATTGCTAAAAAGCACCTTAGAACATGTGTAAAAATGAAATATCAGATCAGCCTGCGCATCCGCATCTGTCATCTTATATGAAAGACTCCGATCAGTCTGCTCAGAAGCGCATACCATATGCGGCATTTTACATGATGTGGTCAAAATAATATACTTATCAGTTTATACATCTGACAAAAAGTTTAATTTATTTGATTTTTCAATACAGCTACCAGTAATTTGAGAAATTCAATTAATTTTAGGAAGCCCTTAAACGAAAGTACAAATATAAATTGTCACGAATCTTGAAAACTAATTTAACTATTTCTCAACTTTATACCATTTTATTGTGGTTTTGTGGACATTAGTGTAGAAATTAATAATCTGAAGGTACTTCAATTAGGATATTTATTTAAATATAGGTATTTTATTACAAATCGGGCAAAACTCACACATTACCAAAACATAGTTATTTGAAATGACTTATTTTAAGGACCTCGCGGCATTGGTATAAGGCTAATAGGGTGAGTTTAAGAAGCAACATAGTCTCACAGACCATCTTGAAATGTAAATCAAAAGTTTGTAGTAAACTGATTTGCATACTCGTGAATGTGTCAAAGAACTTTCAAGTAAAACGACATGAACGAGGGCAAGGAACTGATGAGAGAGAGAGAGAGAGAGAGAGAGAGAGAGAGAGAGAGAGAGTTTACTTGGGAAAAAAAGTCATACACTATGGGGTCCTAAGACTAATTCCTTTAAAATGAAGCTACCGTAAGGACTAAAAGAACCAATCCGGGAGGGGGACGATAGCATCATGGACACACTAGTACAGCCCACACTGTGGACTTTGCCACCGGTTATTACACTTCAAAATGAAGGATCCATTCGGATACCATCTATCGCCGATTTCTTGAAAGAATTATGTCCGAAACCTTTACACCCACGAGGGGACTGTAATATAAGGAGGCACGACATTGAACTTAAGCTCTGGTATCCGCTCACACTATATCTCCCTCTTTGGGGAATGCTCACACCTGTCTGCATTCACAATAGGCAGCGTAAGTTGCTTACGCTGACTATTGTGAAAGCTAGACAAGTGTGATCATTCCCAAGAATGCTTGACAAGTGTGATCATTCCCAAGAATGCTAGGACGTAACGTCAGATGTTGGTGACAATTAGCGTAACGTCAGAAAACGTCAGATTTTGAGCTCAGTTGCCAGTTCACTGCAACGACCAGCACACTTCTTCAAATATTTGGCTAAATAAAAATTTATTAAAAGGTAAATTTAATTGCCAACAGCAACTGCTAGCGGAATATACTCGGAAATATTAATTTTTGGACCATCTGTCAATTTTTCTAGATTTCAATAAAACGTAGGGCAATATCTTGTTATATGACTCGGACGGAATAAACTGCATGTAAAGGCGGGTAATAAAATATGCACAAATTAGGTCTAAAATATCAAAATTCGCTTTATTCCGTGATTAAAACTCTTTAAGTCAAACACATCTAGAGAATGAGTGGGTATGATGGGAGGAGGAGGAAATATTATAGGCGGGTCAAATGTTAAACAGGATTATGCCATATGTAGCCAACGTAAAAATACAGTCGCGGACAAAACCGCTAGATTTGTTTATTCATATTTTACATTGGCTGTCAGAAATAAATTCCAAAAACTTTGCCGGTAAAGAATTATTCGGAATAGGTATTTCATTTCCGCCTCATTTATATTTACTTTTTATTGAATTTTGATATGAATTTTATGCTCAGAAAATTCTACCCAGTATGCAAAATAAAGAAATCTGGCGTTGCGGACAAAATTGCTAGATTTGGAAAATTTAGTATTTCTTTAAATCGTATCGCACAGTCTGAAGTCTAAGTTCACAGTTCGAAAAATCAAAATAGGTATTGTATGCCAGTAAATTTTCTACTCACTTCTGCTTCGTATTGTTCTTTAATGGTCCCTTGATCTTCGACAGGTGCCGCATTTTAGTGCTAAAAATCTAAAGTTTACCTTTTCCTTGAATTGCTAAATCTGAATTTTTCTTCTAGACGGAAAGGCTTAACATGTTGGCGTTCCGATATGAGTTAACGCTACGTCAGTCGCATCGACTGTGAAAATTTTGGCGGTTTTTTAGCTCTGGTTTTCAATTTAAGCTGAAATGACTAATTTGCATTGCGATTGCGTTGCAACGTCTTACCACGTAAAAACTGACGTTGTTAGGTAATCAAGAGGGCGTATTCATTTTTCTGTCTGATAAATGAAGATTTTCTTTTTATCTTTCAAATGTTCAATAAATAACCTTTTAAATGGTATAAAATTTATTATGTTTGCCCGTCCGTTAGAAATACTGTATACGGGGAAATTTAGAAGATGGCTTGAAAATGAAATTGTCACCAAGATCTGACGTTACGTCTAGACAAGTGTGATCATTCCCAAGAATGCTAGACAAGAATGATCATTTCAAAGAATGCTAGACAAGTGTGATCATTCTAAAGAATGCTAAACAAGTGTGCTCATTCCCAAGAATGCTAGACAAGTGTGATCATTCCCAAGAATGCTAGACAAGTGTGATCATTCCCAAGAATGCTAGACAAGTATGATCATTCCCAAGCTACAATAATATTGATCTTTGTCACATACTGCTCCTGCGGATTTTCCATTTTTCTGATGAACGGACACATCTACATGTATATATTTCTCCGCCATTTTCCAAAGGGAGAGAACTTCTGAGGTTTAGTATTTGCTTCTTTGTGAGAAGATTTCCAGTACAAAGGCGTCTACTCATGCAGAAAAGAATATGCTCGATTCGAAGAAAATTGAGCCGCGACATGACAAAACCAACAAAGTGGTTAAGCGCCCAGAGTAGACTCAGATCAGCCTGAGCATCCGCTCAGTCTCATCAGACTCTTCGCTAAGCGCTTAAAGGGTAGCCAAGGGACTAAGCTACCTCCATGAGGACAGCGAAGACTCTGATTAGACTGGGCGGATACTCAGGCTGATCTGAGTCTGCGCTGGGCGCACCACTTTGTTGGTTTTCTCGTGTCGTGGCTCAATTGTTTCCTTTAAGCGTTGAACCTACTGGGATGGGAGCCAAAATGAAAAAGACAGAGTTGATTTCCCTGGAAACATATTTACTCCACTTAAATGATTTGACTGCAACCCTAACTTTTTTGTGAACGGGATGTACACTCTGATGAGAACAGGTGAAAAACTCTGTATCTTCCGTATGTGTGGGTGTGTCACAGCTCTGGGCATGCCGAAAGACGGCGAATAATTCAGGCTAATGGATATAATTTCAAGGGACGGAACTGCCATCTTCAATTTTTGCATTCTTTCTCAATGGCGCTCAATTCTTGAAGGGAAGACTTTGCTCGTCTAGGAGCGAATCCTTTACTTTCAGAGTTGATCCTTTTTTGAACGGTTCCGCTGCCCAGGGAAGGAGGCAGGAAATCACAAAAGTTGTGTCTTTTGTAAAACAGGCGCAAAACCATTCACCCTAAAGGAGCTGCATTCGTGTAATAAGTAAGTACTCCATATTATGTGTTGGTAAAAAAGGTAAAGGTTTTCCATAGCCTAATTCAGTAATTAGAGGCAGGGAGGTTAGAGACCCACTGTATCCTGGGCACAGCTGATCAAAGGCGGAGCCCGTCTCTCTCCTTTCGCTGCCTTATCCTGCCCTGATTCGAAAAAGGTACCCATTTACTGCTGGGTTGACAAGAGTTGCCGAGTCGTCGGATGGCGATGGTGAGCCGCGAACTCACGACCTTCTGGCGACTTTCTGCACAATAACCACTCGACTACGGCACCTCTCTAATTATGTGTTGGAAGATGTCTCAAAAATGACCAAAAAATGAAGGCAAACAACAATAAAAATGATAATGTTCCGGAATTATTATGCCATCACCATATATGATCATCAGAACAAAGTGACATTCACGTATCAAGCGACGGCTTGAAATGAAAAAAAGAAAAACAGGTTTAATCAATATTATACTGAAAAATCGTTTTGTCAGAACGATCACTTCAGAATTCTTTAAGATTTACCAAGTGGTCGGTGATGGTCCCAAACAAAGGCTGTCATACGACGATTTCTAAAGGTTTAGTTGTGTTGTTGTTGTGGTTTAACAGCCCAGTAACCAAAGTCATGTAAAGACGTTGTCTCCGAATTTGTAGGACTTTTACCCGACCTGAGATAAATGACGCTCAGGGGCCGTATTCATAAAACGACTTAAGTGCTTGCTATGCTGTTGCTAAGGCTAAATTTCTATGTTGGAGATTCCCTACAACTATGAAATTTGCTCTGGAGGAACAGTCTTTGTAAGACAGTCTTTGTAAGACTGTTCCTCCAGAGCAAATTTCATAGTTGTAGGGAATCTCCTTTATAGATATATAGCCTTAGCAACCGCATAGCAACGAATTAAGTGGCTTTATGAATACGGCCCCAGATCTGGCTACAGCTACTAGCAGCTCTGCCACAGAGGCACCGGGCAGCCTATGCACCTTTTCGCGGGCCCAGTGGGCGAGGGTCCGATTTCTAAAGGCTCCTGATAGTTTCAAGATGCATTGAAATGTTTACGATATGCTAGTTTCTATGTTGTGTGAACGTTATTTGGTGATTGTACTAGCTCCATGTCATCAAAACTGGTGCTCAGCTGACTGCAGTCATTAAATCTCTTACAAAGTCACATTTTTTCTCGACCCAAACAGCAGGTAACGTTATAATTTAGAAGTATTTGCTTAGACACAATAGTAAATATGCATTCAATGGAAAGTTAAGCATTCATAAATGAATCATAATACATTATGTGCCAGCCGGGAGCCCCATCGGCGCAGTCCCATCTAATTCTTCCCCGTTAGCATCAACCGTTTATAATTCATTTAACTGTATATATCGAAAAGTGTAAATTCTGATAGACTGCGCAGATGCGGATGCGCAGGCTGATCTGAGCTATCGCTTTTCCACCGTGCTATAAGACTCTTTTCTCATGGCATAGCTCAAACGGTGAAATTGATAGGTACAGTGGTTGAGATTATTTTGGAGATCAAGTTGCGCTTCCATACGCAAGTACAATGAGCCAGGACAAGTAAAATGTACTTTATGGTATGTGATGTCCCTGAAGGCCTACAAACCCACGCAGAGCTCAACTGTTCGCATAAAATGTTTGCATGGCCCTTTTGGAAATTTATGTTGCCAAAAGTGAAGTTCAGGTGTTCTTATTGCCCATATGCGCAGGCTAATTTGAATCTTTGCAGGTTGCCGGCCATACCGCCTTTTTGGTGACTCGGTCCCCAATTAGGGCTTGAACCTTCACTGATACAATAAGCGTAAAACGTCATAAAAGAAAATTACTTATTTTTTAGTTTAAATGAGATGAGTAATGTGAGAAAGAGTCTCATGTCATGTGTAGATACGCTTTCGCATCAAAGCAGTCTGGTCATGTGCACATTAACAATCTATGAATCTATAGCTAAAGCAAAGTTTGTATAATGGGGTTTCATTCCCCATTACATTTCATAACTACGTTTTCCCTATGCCAGCCCACTTACACTTTATTTAAAATATACACTGCATTATTCTTCAACAAAGCCATGGCTTTAGAGAGAAAATGAAAACAAAACTTCAATAGATAAACAGATAACATATATACCGCATGTATACCTGTCTTATTGTACAATTTGGATATGAATTTTTAAGAAGTAACACTCAATATAAACAGGAATGTTGTCATGTTGTTTTAATGATTAACCTGTAACTGAAAATATTCTATAATAATTAACTTTCTTCTACTGCATTATAGTTGTCAAGAGTGTCTGAAATTTGAGCTAATTCCAAACATGAATATTTAAACAACTATAAAAGGATTAGTTGTATGGTCATTGAAGATGGTTCACAATCCAAGGTTAGTTTAAACAGTCAGGTAGATATAGAGTGTCTATTTAAATATCAACACTAACTTGTGAAAATAGTAAACCTGCTGGGAACGTTTTAACTTCTGACGGAGAATATAAAAGATAACGCGAGGAAACCATATACATTCAGAATTACAGCTTGGTGACTTGTCCTCGGCAAAATATGTTAACTCTAGTCATGAGGTTTGGGTAGAAAAAAAAACGCAGAAAAGAGATCGTACTTCAGACTTTCGATGAACGGACAATGTCTTCAGTTGTTTGTCAAAACCTACAAGCGGAATTAAGATAATAAAACACACAATAAAGATATAAAGAAAATAGATAAAACATTTTGCTGAAGGATCAAAGGATCAAATATATAATCTGGTGAACTCTACATTCAGTTTGACGATGAGTATTCAGAAAAATGCCAATTTGTTAGAAACTGTAATTGAAGAACTCGATGCAGACAGACCAAATGGAAACGTATCTAATCAACGTTTTCTGAAACCGATTAAGACAGCAAAAGTGAAGAAGTCAAGGACTTGCAAGACAAAGAAAACGAAAAGTGATAAAACTGCCAGTGAAAATAAGTCAAAAGAAATAAAACAGGAACTTATTGTGGAAGTGCCTAATTCATATATAATTGAAACCCAAAATGCACAAGCATCAGAAATATTTGAAACTAACAAAGATGCTGATAACAAAGCCAAACCTACTTTAGCTACAGGGACCTTAGATAAAACAGAAAATATGTCATTGTTGAATCATGCAGGTGAAACGAATATGGACAAGAACCATGATAAACATACGGAGTCAACTGTAGAAACTGTTCAAGGAGATAGCAAAACTGATAAACTTTTTACCCGCGTATTTTCCCTGCCAAACAAAGAAACATTAACTTCCAAAAACGATATCATCATAACTCCAACTATGGGTGCAGATCATGAACACACCAAAGCAAAAGGTGAAAATGACAAAGAAAATCAACTTAACAGAGAGTATTCTTCTCGCTCTCAAGATTTTATGAGATCGAGTTCAGATAAATCTATTCTGACAGTAAACAGTGAACCTAGAGTAAGCAGAGCACCAAAGGAGTTCTCCAAAAGACGGAGACCAATGTCAACAAGTGCGCTATCAAAGAAAGTGTTAGAGGCTTATTTGCCGAGGAAAAGCTTCTTCAGTTCTCATGATAAAGTTTTGCGTGATGCAGGTTTCCAAGTAGATGATGCTATGAAAAATAAGAAAAGACCAAATTGGAAGCTTATTCTCAGGATGCATACAGAGGAAGAATTAAATCCCGATTTTGGTACAGGGGAAGAGAAAACAACTGCCTCTGATCCTCAGGTTAAAGATGAGTCTGATGATGACACAGAAGACACAACAAATCTAATGGATGTCGTGGAAACATTGATATCACAGGAAAAAGATAGTCAATTATCAAAACGGAAATTAAAAAATGCTGCTAAGAAATTAGCTTTGGAAGACAAATGTGAGTACAAGCCATTGTTGGAATATTTGAAATACATTAATGAACATCCGGAGGAGTATATGAATATGACAAGATACAGTTCGAAAAATACTGATTATAAACATCCTAGTGTGATGGTTAGAATGGCGCGAGTGTACAGAAAAGCTCACCATGGAACCGCCAGAAACAATATCTTTACGCATGCATTAGCTGGCTTAAAACCAAAAATTGCCGAAGCTACAACTCAAAGACATGGACGAGGTGAACAATTCGGAACAAGTAAGAAAGAACAAACCGAGGCTCCACAAGAACAGACCAGTGTCTCTCAAGACGAGGGTAAGAGTGAAATGGAAAAACTGAAGATAAAAACTGAGAAATGGATGGGTGGATTAACGACAATGCAAACGTTAAAAGCGAAAGAATTCGCATTAAAAGATTTGGGTGAAGAAGATATAACCGTAACTAAATGGTGGTTAGCATTCAAATCGTGTCATTACCTTCGTATACCACCGACAGTCCTTGAACAAGCCCAATAATATTGGAAGAAAGATTTTTTTTCCTTTTACAAATCAATTATGTGCAATTTACAATACTCGTATGTGAAGGACCTTTTTAAAAGGTTCACTGTGTACTGTTGATATTTGATTGTCATAGTACTTTATAATTAGTCAACTCTTGTCAGTTTGAAGAATTGTATAAAACGTGTAAAAGTTTTTCCTACGCATGAACCGTTATTTAACAAGATTTTATGGTGTGTGTGTGTGTGTGTGATTGTGTTTCCAAAGTTACTGGGTACAAGTTAATATTACTGTTTCAAGACTACAAATGTGCTGTGACATGACTGGTCTTGAACGAAACCTCAAAATATACTCTATTTGTTCATTCGACTAATCTATGTCTTCCTTGTTCTTATAATAATACATACTGGATACTGAACACCTTATGGCCCATGCCACCTACAAACTTAATAATTAATGAGCCGCGACATGATAAAACCAACAAAGTGGTATGTGCGCCCAGCGAAGAGTCATAGCAGCCTGGGCATCCGTCGCGTCTGATCAGTGTCTTCGCTGTCGGCATGGAGGTAGCTTAGGCATCCGCCCAGTCTGATCAATCAGAGTGTTCGCTGTGTACTTGAAGCGTAACTAAGGGTCTAACATGGTCTAAGCTACCTCCATGCCGACAGCTTAGACTCTGATCAGACTGGGCGGATGCCCAGCCTGATTTGAGTCTTCGCTAGGCGCACATGCCATTTTTTGGTTTTGTCGTGTCACGGCTCTGAGTGTTGTGTTTGCCCGGGGATGTTGATAAAAGTGTAGGTGAGTGGCAAACAGTGCAGATCATAGTCTGGACCTGCAAGGAGTGCATTATTTTCTCAAGCATGTCTGTCCCAGGACGTAGCGGCTGATATATTGAAAGTGAGTAGGCATACCGTCAGGGGAAGCAACTCTATCACTCAGTTTTATGACCCCAACTTCGAAGAAGTTGAGGAGGCATATTGTTTTCGCCTTGTCCGTTCGTCCGTTTGTCAGTGCCTTCTGGCGCAGCTATAATGCCTAAGAACCACTCGGGTTTGGAAACTTCACATATTGCATAGGTCATGAAAAATGAGCGGACATGAATTTTCTTTTCCTCCGTCGGACTTGTGCTTTTAGAGCTGCTCCTCATTTGTCAAAAATAAAAGGATTTGAGCTTGGGTGACGATTTTTACTACACAGACTGGGGGTAAAATGTACAAGAAATGATTATCTTTTGGGCAGATCCTGTCCAAAATGACTGATGAACATCCTTTGTTTGAATTTTGCATATTTCCAACTTCTGATCCGCTTGACTGAGAAGCTGATTTTTGGTATATTAGTAGTCCTTGATGTGTTTAATATTTTGGTAAAGGTAAGGTAACTCTGTGTTCAATAACTATGTAGTTATTCCCCCCAGATAGTAAGTACTAAGGCAGCTACTGGGCTCAAGAACCACTGGACATAGGGGAATTTCAAATATGAATACCTCATGAAAAATGGGCTGACCCGTATTTTTTTCTCCGTAGAGTTACCTCCTCTTGAAATCTTGTTTCCACGATATCTCACAACGTATATATAAGCTAAGACAATGATATTTAATATACAGGTTGCTGGAGAGATATGCAAGAACTGATTAACTTTTGGGCAAACTCCATCAAGAAATGACTCATTCTAAGGCCTTTTCTTGAATCAGTTTTCCAACTTCTGAACCGCCTGTACTTGGAATCTGATTTTTGAAATGCGCAGTCATTGATATATGTAAAATATTTTGGTTAACAAGATTTTGGTGAAGGTGAGGTAACTCTGTCTTGATTTATTACAGAGTTACTTCTCTTGACTCTCAATATTTCTGCATCTGCTGATCTCAAGAACCACTGGGCGTGTTTTTATTTTTTTTTAATTTGTATATTAAAATTATTTTCATACTATAAGATCATGTAAATTCCTTTCAATTTCATATATCTCGGATAACCTAAAAACTTTTGGAAGTAGGAGGCTGAAATTAAAACTTTTGAACTGTTTGACCAAAAGAATTGATTTGGTATAACAATCATTCTGTTGTGACAGTTAGATTGTGGGTGTCCAATATTGACAAAGTTATTCCCCAGTATTTAGATTTTCGGACTTGGATATTTAGCTAGAACAAGAATTTAAATATATACATAGAAAACAATTTAAGCTAGGATATCGATATTTGGAAAACAGCTCGGAATCAGTATGCAGATAATGTGATTAACTTGTGAGAAATTTCTGTAAAAAATAACAGAATTAGTCAGGCTTAGACATTTTGCTCGCCACCGCCTTCAGTGGCAAGCGTAAGGTAGGGAGCGTAGAGTTTCACAAACACAGTTTCTAGCTACATCTCTTTTCAATTGAAGTCAGTTCTGAAGGGAAGAATTTCCTGTAAGAGTAGACTCCATTTTGGAAGCGCTGCGTCGACCGGGGAAGCAGAAAGTAAGCTTTTACTTGAACATGTCTGTGTCTGCAAAGAGCCCTTTACCTGGCATATTAGCTGAATTTACTAGTTACCGCTTTGCAGTTCATAATTTCAATACTATAAACTCTAAACAAGAAATTATTGAGGTGCATCGTGCAAGTACGTTCCTAACGTATTTGCCTCAACCTAAAATGTGGAGCCGTTCAGTCTATCTACAGCTTCTGTTTGTGTCTGAAGATTCTGTAGGGTTCATGCACAGTAAAATATTTGATCACACTGCGCCGATGCGCAGGCTGATTTAAGTATTTGTTGGTCGCATATGCGCTCAGCCTATTTTTGCATGTCGCGTCTCTTTTTATTTCAGGCTTCATAGGCATTTTAAGTGTCACAGCCGCACCCGAACTCAGAAAATGCAGTAATGTGCTCTCGCAACCCAGGCCAACCAGCAGAGCTCTGTAAAATGTATAGAACCGATTAAGCATTCGCTACTAAGGGATTAGCCATTGTAAATATGGCCAAAAGACTGATGGTGGCGCACTTTTACCGGAATGTAGACATGCGAGATAGCAAAGCTATATTTTAACAGATATACTTACAGCCTCTGGAATTGCATGTTCGAATTTCTACTGTCTATTTTTTGCGGTAGGGTCGAGTCGAGTAACTTCGGACAGCTGGTAAATTCGGACATTCCATTGCAAAAAGTGAAAATCCAGAAGAGACGGCTAATAATGAGCCATCTAATCAGGATTTTCACTGTTTGCCAAGTTAATTTTGTTTTAATTCCAGACATCTGACATATAAAGGCAACAATGTCACTGTCCGAATTAACCTGCTACCCGAAGTTACCTGACTTGAACCTAATATTGTCTTTTGCGACAGAATCTTTAAACGCTCGCTGGCTTAATACATTTAACAGGGCATAATTAAATATAGATACGAGGTAATAGTAATGATCACCGTTTAATGTAACATTCAAATTAACTTCATAGATCTACTGTCAATATTTTAAATATAAGAGATAGATGCGTATCGGCAAACAGTCTTGACCCTCTAATCTTGGTCTGCACCATTGACATTCCCCGTCAGGACATTCTGGCAAATCGCCACCAGTTGAAATTTATGCAAATTATGGTAACTGGTTGATGTGTCCCATTAATCATGGTAAATGAATGAGCCGCGACACGAGAAAACCAACAAAAAGGTTGTGCGCCCTGTGCAGACTCAGATCAGCCTGGCCATCCACCCAGTCGGATCTGATCAGACGTGGCCGATTCCCAGGCTGATCTGAGTCTGCGCTTCGCGCACAACCGCTTTGTTGGCTTTCTCGTGTCGCGGGTCATGTAATAATTCCTGATTAATAATGATCTCTGTTTCATCTTGCATACACAAAACGTAAGTAAGCACTAGTCCAATTAATTTGAGTCTTCTCTGATGTTTTAGTGGCCTTACTTGCCACTAGTGGCCGTACTTTATTTTGATATTTGCCACTAGTGGCCTTACTTTATTTCGATATTTGCCACTAGTGGCCTTTCTTTATTTTGATATTAGCCACTAGTGGCCTTACTTTATTTTGATATTTGCCACTAGTGGCCTTACTTTATTTTGATACTTGCTTCTAGCGGCTTTACTTTGTTTTGATATTTGTCACTAGTGGCCTTACTTTATTTTGATAGTTGCCACTAGTGGCCTTACCTTATTTTGATAGTTGCCACTAGCGGCCTTACTTTATTTTGATATTTGCCACTAGTGGCCTTACTTTATTTTGATATTTGCCACTAGTGGCCTTACTTTATTTTGATATTTGCCACTAGCGGCTTTACTTTATTTTGATATTTGCCACTTGTGGCCTTACTTTATTTTGATACATGCCTCTAGCGGCTTTACTTTGTTTTGATATTTGTCACTAGTGGCCTTAAGTTATTTTGATAGTTGCCACTAGTGGCCTTTTCTTATTTTGATAGTTGCCGCTAGTGGCCTTATTACTTTATTTTGATATTTGCCTCTAACGGCTTTACATTATTTTGATATTTGTCACTAGTGTCCTTACTTTATTTTGATATTTGCCACTATTGGCCTTACTTCATTTTGATATTTGCCACTAGTGGCCCTACTTTAGTTTGATATTTGCATTTAATGTCCTTCCTTTATTTTGATATTTGCCACTGGTAGCAACTATCAAAATTAAGTAAGGCTACTAAAACAACAGAAGACTCAGATTATGATCTAGTTAATCAAGTCATGTATCTGGTGGCAAAATTTCATTAATCCAGTCACGTAACTTCAATACTGTACTTCTGTCAAGTTCATGAGCCAATCCCGGTACAGAAAGAAACACTCCCGGAACTCCCAGGGTCGTCAGTTTGTTGTAGGTATCTTTGCCCCACTGGTAAGGAACAAGTTCATCTCGTTCTCCGTGACTCTGGAAGAGCGGTGGCGTAGGAGAGGGTTCCCTTCTTAAATCCTGTAGAGAATAGAAGATACATGAGCTACTTCGTGAGAAAACCTAACATACCAAAAAACTTTGTAGCAACGTGCAATACGTACTCTGACCTGATCTGGAAAAACGCAGTTTGATTGTTCTTAGGACAGTACTATCACCTTAGGAATCATTTACAGGAGAAAATTGAGTGTCCAACGATTAGTCATAGTAAGTTCGCAGTTGAGGCGTCGTAGCAACGTCAAAGAACGTCAATACGTTGGATTGAGGTCAAGAATACGTAAATGACTGGCGCAATTAATTACGTGCGTCGCGAAGGACGTTACGTCATGAAATACTTCCTAGTCAGTGTAATTTTCAATATGGCGGCCCCATCCGACATTCAATAATAACGTCAAACATTGGGAAAACGGAGTTGTTGTCGTTTATTCAAGCCCTTTGCTGATATTGCAATGTTCTTTTTATTCCCCTGTATGTTTGAAGTTATTTCATCAACATAAGTGTATTCATACAAAATAAATGAGAGAGAGAGAGAGAGAGAGCGAGCAAGAGAGAGAAGACAGACCGACAGACAAATAGAGTTTCATGTGTGTAACAATTTAAAAATGAATGAATGTTTAAGTTATTTATAGACGCTCAACCCTGGTAAGGGCATATAGCGTCTAAACGTCAGCAATTTAAAACGTTTCTATAAGACAAAAAAAACGATCAAATGTTTAAAGTATTATGTTAGGCTACGTCCAAATGATAAAAATGTTATGTACAATAAAAGACTAAATCTTGTTAAAAAGTCCAGCTTCCTTTAAAAAATTGATAATTTGGATAGAAGAAACTTTGCTAAAAAGCTCGGTTATGGTTTTAATGTTGTAATGTTTTGAACGAATATGATTAAAGTCAATGCATGACACAAGAAGATGTTTGATAGTGATGACTTCATTGCATGGTATGCAAAATGGTGCAACCTCATTATTTAATAAAAACGAATGTGTAATTCTGGTATGCCCTATTCGGCATGTGGTAATGACAGTCTGTTCTTTTCTATTTGATAGTATATTGTCCTTACTGTGAAAATCTGGTTTAATTTGTCGGAGTTTGTTGTGAATTTGATTATCCCAATTAGTTTGACATTTTGATTTGATATATGTATTAGTTTGAGATTTAAAATCTGAGTGCGGAATTCGGAAGGTACTTTCTGGTAAATTTAAAGCCGCCTTGGCCTCTTTATCGGCTAGGTCATTTCCACGAATATTGACGTGACTTGGAACCCAACAAAAGATTATTTCTTTTGATGGTAACTGAAAATATTTACGAAGTAATTGTTGTATTAAAGGATTGGGGTGATTGACGTTTTTAAGTGATGATAAAACAGAAAGTGAGTCTGAGAATATAATAAACTGATTGTTCTCTTGAACTGAAATTTGATTGAGGGCCAAATCTATGGCTTTAGCTTCGGCTGTAAATATAGAGCTGCCATTTGGTAATCGTATAGTATCTGTGAATAGGGAACTTACAACCGAACATGCGACTTTATCTTCTTGTTTTGAACCATCCGTATAGATTGTGGTATGGTTCGGAAAATTAGATTTTACTTGCAAGAATTCTGATTGAAGAAGGTCAGGGTTCGTCTGTGATTTTTTATTATTGTGTAATGATAAAATAACGTTAGGAGGTTTTAATGTCCATGGCTCTTGGACAGGTAAAGAAAATTTCTGGATGTTTTTAATGTCAATATGAGAGTCTACTAGCAAAGGTTTAATACGTAAACCCAAGGGTTTAATAGATCTCGGTTTGTTGTTATAAAATATTTCATACCGAGGGTTAAAAACACAATCGTAAGCAGAATTCTTTGGGTTTGCAGCTAGTTTTGATACATATTGTAGTGATAATTTCTCTCTTCTGATATATAGAGACGGTTCATTCGACTCTGCGTAAAGACTTTCTACGGGAGATGTTCGAAATGCTCCAAGAGCAAGACGTAACCCCTGGTGATGAATGGTGTCAAGACATTTAAGGTATGATTTTCGTGCCGAACCATATACGACTGAACCATAATCCAGTTTAGATCTCACAAGAGATCTATACAGGTTTAGAAGTACAGTACGATCTCCTCCCCAATTTGTATTGGAGAGCACTTTTAAAACATCTAAAGCTTTTAAACATTTAGCTTTCAAAGCTTTTATGTGAGGAATAAAAGTGAGTTTCTTATCGAACAGAAGGCCTAAGAATTTGGCCTTATTTACAACTGGAATTGGCGATCCATAAATGTTAAAAACTGGGTCGGGGTGCAAACCCCTCAACTGACAGAAATGAACACATTGGGTTTTAATTCGTAACATTGTTTCTAAGGGTCCTAAGTATAGATTCCCTTCCCATATCGATTTCAACAGATGTAGGGAAGAAATTGCATCTGCATTAAATGATTTTGGTAATCGTTGGTGTAAACGAGAGGGTGTTGAAAGTAACGCTTTAAAGAAATGGAAACTAAGTATCTTTAATATTGTGGATAAACGTATAAAGTTTTATTCACACAATACTAATCTTTTACCTCCTAAGCCTAAATCTTCCTTTAGATATTTGAAGCAGGGTATCCAGGATTTTCATAGGAAGTATGTTTTGGTTCCTGCTGACAAGGCCGCAAACAACATTGTTGTTGTTTGTCGGATGCACTATATTAACACTTTGAAGCAGGAACTTAACGGCAACACGGCTTACGAAGAGACTTTTACAGATGAGAAGACTGTCGTTAATAGCCACTCAAATAATTTGCCTTTAAAGTTTGCTGTTAACGTTAAGGAACGCCAAGACAGACTTCCTACGATGTATTGGTTACCTAAGCTTCATAAAAAACCGTATAAAGCTAGATACATTGCCAACTCTAGCTCTTGTACTACTACAGAATTATCTAAATTATTAACTTCTTGCCTCACTGCTGTGAAATCTCGTGTCATTTGGTACTATGAGACAGTGTATGAGAGGTCAGGGAAAAATATGTTTTGGTCTATAAAAAATTCTGGTGAGGTACTTAGTAAACTGAAGTCAAGAGGGTTCCGTGCGACTAGTTTGTCCACTTATGATTTTTCTACTCTTTATACCACATTACCCCATAATTTAATAAAGGAAAAACTTGTTGATTTGATTGAGAGGGCCTTCAAAAAGTTCTCCAAAAATGAAGATACCCTTTATATTGCCTGTAACGATAAGAAAGCGTTTTTCACTTCTACTGACCGTAAAATATATAGAGGATATAGTCTTTGGTCATGTCAGAATGTATGTGACGCCTTATCATATCTCTTAGATAATATTTACATCAGATTTGGTAATAAGTTATACAGACAAATTGTTGGTATTCCGATGGGTACAAATTGTGCTCCTCTTGTGGCCGATTTGTTTTTATTTTGTTATGAAAGAGATTTCATGACTTCTCTTTCTGTTGATAATCAAACTGATATCATTGAGGCATTTAACTCAACCTCTAGATATTTAGACGATCTTCTGAATATTGATAATCCTTATTTTGAAAGCATGGTTAACCAAATTTACCCACCTGAACTTAAATTGAATAAAGCTAATACTTCAGATACCGAGGCCCCCTTTTTGGATTTACATCTATCTATTTCTAACGGTTTTGTATCTTCTAAAATTTATGATAAACGTGATGACTTTGACTTTGATATAGTTAATTTTCCATTTTTGGATGGTGACGTTCCACGTCGTCCCTCTTATGGAGTGTATATTTCTCAACTTATAAGATTTGCTAGAGTGTGTAGTCATGTAGATGACTTTAATGCTCGTAATAAATGTTTAACTGCTAAACTTCTTCAACAGGGCTATCGGTATCATAAGCTTAGAAAGGCTTTTTCTAAATTCTATCGCAGACACCATGAATTGGTTTCAAAATTTGATGTCGGATTAAAATTTCTTTTACACCAAGGCCTATCGGAACCAGAATTTTATGGTGACTTAGTATACAAATTCAAAAAGATTAAGGGTAGGACTGATTTTTCTGATCAATTCCGAAAAATAATAATACGTCACAAACGTATTGGCTATAATTTAAATGTTATGCGACAGTCTGCATGCTTAGTGATTAACCCAATCACGGTTGATAGCTTTGCTGCACTCTTTAATTGCACACCGGGGGAGCGGTCGTCAGACTCTATGATGGCCCCGACCTAAAGCTGTATATTTTAGTTGGTTGGGACCGGAGCCTTTTTGTCTGTTGCTTGGTTCACCGGGGCTCAACTGGTGACCTACTTTTTCTTCAGATTTCCAGTGGGGTTGTTTGGCAGGACAGGGATCTCCACCTGTCAGACGGCCCGTTGTATCTGTTGAGTCCTCGTCTTTGCTTCTTCATGGTGTTGAAATTTGATTTATGTGTTTACCGTGATGATTCATTGACGAGTTAGAGGGTTATCATGCGAACCGAACAACCAACTAATTGTTTTATACCACTTCAGAAACTGAGGGTGAGGTTGGGCCTGTAAAATCGATTTAAGCCCCCCAGTAATTCATTACTGACCGTTCCAAGGCGGTAGTTCTGTTGTGGTTCTTTGTTGCCTGTTTTTGCTGTCAGAGTTTCTGTGATGTTTTACCTTATGTATGTTATTATTATTTTTGGTTCGGTTTGGGTTGCTGAGTGGCCACCTTTTGGGAACAAGCTGCTCACTCGGTTGGCCATATGTTCTCTGTATCTTGATTATTTGTAATCTTAGTTGTTTCCAACTATGGTTTGAGGGCTGGATTTGGATTTTGATTGTTTCAGTTCCTGGTCTTTGCATACTTTTTACTTTTAGTCTTAGAAAATTTGAAGCCGTTTTCTGTGGCCCAAGTTTCTACTTTATTCAGGCATCTTTGAAGTCTGAATTCTATGTTTTCCATATTTTTCGATTTGTAAAAGATGCCAAAGTCGTCAACATATAATGAAGAATCGGTATCGTTAACACATTTAACAATGTTATTGATTTTTATATTAAATAAAGTAGGTGATAAAATACTTCCCTGAGGAACACCCTGTTCTTGTTTAAAAGTGTCAGACAATGTAGACCCTATTCTAACATTAAAGGATCTGTCAGATAAGAAATTCAAAATAAAGTTTGGAAGTCGGCCTCGAAGGCCAATATTATGTAAATCTTTCATGATGCCATATTTCCACGTCGTGTCGTACGCTTTCTCCAGATCAAAAAATATTGCGACGACATGTTCTTTTTTCACAAATGCATCACGAATAAAAGTTTCTAATCGAACTAAATGATCTACAGTACTGTGATTCTTACGAAAGCCCACTTGATTTCTGGAGATCAAGTTATTTGACTCCAGGAACCAAACGAGCCTATCGTTAATCATTCTCTCCATTGTTTTACATATGCAACTTGTTAACGCTATCGGTCGGTAATTTGTAGCTTCCGTCTTATCCTTTCCCGGTTTAGGAATGGGAATGATGACTGCTTTATGCCAGTCTTCTGGAAAATTTCCAGTATGCCAAATATCATTCAACATATTAAGTAAGGTCTCCAATGCATCAGGTGGTAAATGTTTAAGGATTTGATAATGAATATCGTCCGGCCCTGCGGCCGTATCTTTACATTTATCAAGAGACTCCTTTAATTCTGATATGCTGAAGGGAAGATTATATTTTTCGTTATTTAATGACTGAAAATTTAAATTTTCTGATTCTTTTTCAGTTTTCAGTTCCTGAAATCGTTGACTGTAATTTGAACTTGAAGAATTTTTCTGAAAGTTTTCGCCTAATGCATTGAAAATCTCTGCAGTGGAAAAACATTTGTTACCGTTGGAAGATTTAATATGAACACATTCAGATTTCTTGTTTTTCCCACTGATTTTTCGTATCATTTCCCATATCTTTTTTACTGGCGTTTTAGGATTTAATTTATTGACATATTGTTGCCATGATGATCGTTTGGCTTCTTTAATAGCTCTTCGTGCTTTAGCACGAGTTACTTTTGACTGTATATGATTTTCACGAGACGGATTTTTATTAAATTTTCGTAAAGACGATTTGCGTTTGTTCATTGCAGTTTTACATTCATTAGTAAACCATGGATTACGCCTTTTTGAACTTGTCGAGGATTTCGGAATACTTTCTTCCGAAATTGCATGTAATGCTGATGTAAAAGCAGACATATCTTCTGCTGTTTTGAACTTTTCAGAGCTAAGCCGCTCCTGACATGATGTTACGAACATTTCCCAATTTGCTTTTTTCAAATTCCATCGAGAATGCTGTTCTTCATCAGATGAATCAATTTCTTTAATTATGATTGGGAAGTGATCGCTTCCATGCAGGTCATCACAAACTGACCAGTCAAAATCTAAATATATATTAGGATGACAAATAGACAAATCTATGGCAAAATAATTTCCCGTGGGAGGGTGAAGATATGTAGGCTGTTTTTCATTAAGTATACACAAATCATTTTCAGCAATTACATCTTCAATAATTTCTCCTCTGTCATTTGTATTCAAACAACCCCAGGTTTTACTGTGACCATTGAAGTCACCAACTAACATAAATGGCTGCGGCAATTGGTCTACTAGATTGACCAAGGAATGAATGAATGTTTAAGTTATTTATAGACGCTCAACCCTGGTAAGGGCATATAGCGTCTAAACGTCAGCAATTTAAAACGTTTCTATAAGACAAATTCAAAAACGATCAAATGTTTAAAATATTATGTTACGTCCAAATGATAAAAATGTTATGTACAATAAAAGACTAAATCTTGTTAAAAAGTCCAGCTTCCTTTAAAAAATTAATAATTTGGATAGAAGAAACTTTGCTAAAAAGCTCGGTTATGGTTTTAATGTTGTAATGTTTTGAACGAATATGGTTAAAGTCAATGCATGACACAAGAAGATGTTTGATAGTAATGACTTCATTGCATGGTATGCACAATGGTGCAACCTCATTATTTAATAAAAACGAGTGTGAAATTCTGGTATGCCCTATTCGGCATCTGGTAATGACAGTCTGTTCTTTTCTATTTGATAGTATATTGTCCTTGCTGTGAAAATCTGGTTTAATTTGTCGGAGTTTGTTATGAATTTGATTATCCCAATTAGTTTGACATTTTGATTTGATATATGTATTAATTTGAGATTTAAAATCTGAGTGCGGAATTCGGAAGGTACTTTCTGGTAAATTTAAAGCCGCCTTGGCCTCTTTATCGGCCAGGTCATTTCCACGAATATTGACGTGACTCGGAACCCAACAAAAGATTATTTCTTTTGATGGTAACTGAAAATATTTACGAAGTAATTGTTGTATTAAAGGATTGGGGTGATTGACGTTTTTAAGTGATGATAAAACAGAAAGTGAGTCTGAGAATATAATAAACTGATTGTTTTCTTGAACTGAAATTTGATTGAGGGCCAAATCTATGGCTTTAGCTTCAGCTGTGAATATAGAGCTGCCATTTGGTAATCGTATAGTATCTGTGAATAGGGGACTTACAACCGAACATGCAACTTTATCTTCTTGTTTTGAACCATCCGTATAGATTGTGGTATGGTTCGGAAAATTAGATTTTACTTGCAAGAATTCTGATTGAAGAAGGTCAGGGTTCGTCTGTGATTTTTTATTCTTGTGTAATGATAAAATAACGTTAGGAGGTTTTAATGTCCATGGCTCTTGGATAGGTAAAGAAAATTTCTGGATGTTTTTAATGTCAATATGAGAGTCTACTAGCAAAGGTTTAATACGTAAACCCAAGGGTTTAATAGATCTCGGTTTGTTGTTATAAAATATTTCATACCGAGGGTTAAAAACACAATCGTAAGCAGAATTCTTTGGGTTTGCAGCTAGTTTTGATACATATTGTAGTGATAATTTCTCTCTTCTGATATATAGAGACGGTTCATTCGACTCTGCGTAAAGACTTTCTACGGGAGATGTTCGAAATGCTCCAAGAGCAAGACGTAACCCCTGATGATGAATGGTGTCAAGACATTTAAGGTATGATTTTCGTGCCGAACCATATACGACTGAACCATAATCCAGTTTAGATCTCACAAGAGATCTATACAGGTTTAGAAGTACAGTACGATCTCCTCCCCAATTTGTATTGGAGAGCACTTTTAAAACATCTAAAGCTTTTAAACATTTAGCTTTCAAAGCTTTTATGTGAGGAATAAAAGTGAGTTTCTTATCGAACAGAAGGCCTAAGAATTTGGCCTCATTTACAACTGGAATTGGCGATCCATAAATGTTAAGAACTGGGTCGGGGTGCAAACCCCTCAACTGACAGAAATGAACACATTGGGTTTTAGTTTTAGAAAATTTAAAAGTAAAAAGTATGCAAAGACCAGGAACTGAAACAATCAAAATCCAAATCCAGCCCTCAAACCATAGTTGGAAACAACTAAGATTACAAATAATCAAGATACAGAGAACATATGGCCAACCGAGTGAGCAGCTTGTTCCCAAAAGGTGGCCACTCAGCAACCCAAACCGAACCAAAAATAATAAGAACATACATAAGGTAAAACATCACAGAAACTCTGACACCAAAAACAGGCAACAGAGAACCACAACAGAACTACCGCCTTGGAACGGTCAGTAATGAATTACTGGGGGGCTTAAATCGATTTTACAGGCCCAACCTCACCCTCAGTTTCTGAAGTGGTACAAAACATTTAGTTGGTTGTTCGGTTCGCATGATAACCCTCTAACTCGTCAATGAATCATCACGATAAACGCATAAATCAAATTTCAACACCATGAAGAAGCAAAGACGAGGACTCAACAGATACAACGGGCCGTCTGACAGGTGAAGATCCCTGTCCTGCCAAACAACCCCACTGGAAATCTGAAGCAAAAGAAGGTCACCAGTTGAGCCCCGGTGGACCAAGCAACAGACAAAAAGGCTCCGGTCCCAACCAACTACAATATATAGCTTTAGGTCGGGGCCATCATAGAGTCTGACGACCGATCCCCCGGTGTGCAATTAAAGAGTGCAGCAAAGTTATCAACCGTGATTGGGTTAATCACTAAGCATGCAGACTGTCGCATAACATTTAAATTATAGCCAATACGTTTGTGACGTATTATTATTTTTCGGAATTGATCAGAAAAATCAGTCTTACCCTTAATCTTTTTGAATTTGTATACTAAGTCACCATAAAATTCTGGTTCCGATAGGCCTTGGTGTAAAAGAAATTTTAATCCGACATCAAATTTTGAAACCAATTCAAAATTAAAACCGTTTTCTGTGGCCCAGGTTTCTACTTTATTCAGGCATCTTTGAAGTCTGAATTCTATGTTTTCCATATTTTTCGATTTGTAAAAGATGCCAAAGTCGTCAACATATAATGAAGAATCGGTATCGTTAACACATTTAACAATGTTATTGATTTTTATATTAAATAAAGTAGGTGATAAAATACTTCCCTGAGGAACACCCTGTTCTTGTTTAAAAGTGTCAGACAATGTAGACCCTATTCTAACATTAAAGGATCTGTCAGATAAGAAATTCAAAATAAAGTTTGGAAGTCGGCCTCAAAGGCCAATATTATGTAAATCTTTCATGATGCCATATTTCCACGTCGTGTCGTACGCTTTCTCCAGATCAAAAAATATTGCGACGACATGTTCTTTTTTCACAAATGCATCACGAATAAAAGTTTCTAATCGAACTAAATGATCTACAGTACTGTGATTCTTACGAAAGCCCGCTTGATTTCTGGAAATCAAGTTATTTGATTCCAGGAACCAAACGAGCCTATCGTTAATCATTCTCTCCATTGTTTTACATATGCAACTTGTTAACGCTATCGGTCGGTAATTTGTAGCTTCCGTCTTATCCTTTCCCGGTTTAGGAATGGGAATGATGACTGCTTTATGCCAGTCTTCTGGAAAATTTCCAGTATGCCAAATATCATTCAACATATTAAGTAAGGTCTCCAATGCATCAGGTGGTAAATGTTTAAGGATTTGATAATGAATATCGTCCGGCCCTGCGGCCGTATCTTTACATTTATCAAGTGACTCCTTTAATTCTGATATGCTGAAGGGAAGATTATATTTTTCGTTATTTAATGACTGAAAATTTAAATTTTCTGATTCTTTTTCAGTTTTCAGTTCTTGAAATCGTTGACTGTAATTTGAGCTTGAAGAATTTTTCTGAAAGTTTTCGCCTAATGCATTGGAAATCTCTGCAGTGGAAAAACATTTGTTACCGTTGGAAGATTTAATATGAACACATTCAGATTTCTTGTTTTTTCCACTGATTTTACGTATCATTTCCCATATCTTTTTAACTGGCGTTTTAGGATTTAATTTATTGACATATTGTTGCCATGATGAACGTTTGGCTTCTTTAATAGTTCTTCGTGCTTTAGCACGAGTTACTTTTGAATGTACATGATTTTCACGAGACGGATTTTTATTAAATTTTCGTAAAGACGATTTGCGTTTGTTTATTGCAGTTTTACATTCATTAGTAAACCATGGATTACGCCTTTTTGAACTTGTCGAGGATTTCGGAATACTTTCTTCCGAAATTGCATGTAATGCTGATGTAAAAGCAGACATATCTTCTGCTGTTTTGAACTTTTCAGAGCTAAGCCGCTCCTGACATGATGTTACGAACATTTCCCAATTTGCTTTTTTCAAATTCCATCGAGAATGCTGTTCTTCATCAGACGAATCAATTTCTTTTATTATGATTGGGAAGTGATCGCTTCCATGCAGGTCATCACAAACTGACCAGTCAAAATCTAAATATATATTAGGATGACAAATAGACAAATCTATGGCAAAATAATTTCCCGTGGGAGGGTGAAGATATGTAGGCTGTTTTTCATTAAGTATACACAAATCATTTTCAGCAATTACATCTTCAATAATTTCTCCTCTGTCATTTGTATTCAAACAACCCCAGGTTTTACTGTGACCATTGAAGTCACCAACTAACATAAATGGCTGCGGCAATTGGTCTACTAGATTGACCAAGGAATTTTTAGAAAGTACATCATTTGGTGGAATATAAATAGAGCATATCGTTACTTTTTTGGATAAAGTAACATTGACGGCAACTGCTTGTAAGTTTGTATTCAGATTAAACTGACTATGTGGAATGTTAGCTTTTACGAGAATCGAAGTTCCTCCTGATGCTCTTTGACCATCAGGACAAATATAATTAAACATACTAAAATCTCTAAAACTAACATTATCTGACTGCTTTGAAAAGGTTTCTTGAAGACAAATGACACTTGGAGATAGAAGAGACATTAAAATTAGTAATTCATTATAATTTGCTTTAAGACCACGACAGTTCCACTGTATTATTGACTTTTTATCCATGTTTAAAAGAATGGGAGAGAAGAAAACGTGTCAGGAGACCAATCAGGAGAATATACTTCTCCTAAGCAGTATCCATGTCATCCTCCAAAGCGCCATATTTATTGACCGTTTTAACAGGATCCGGAGATCCTTTGCCGAGCTTATTGGAGGACGAACCTCCGATGGCAGGTTTATTGGAGGACGAGCCTCCGCCAGAATGTGATCGACGGCCAGAGCCGTGACCAGAAGGAGAACGATGTTTATCCTTCTCCTTCTGCGCTTTAGCCGCCGCTTTAAGCTGTTCCTTAGTCTGTCTAGCAGACTGCGAACCAGACGAACTAGATTGTGAACTAGACTGTGAATTAGACTGTGAACTAGACTGAGAATTAGACTGAGAACTAGACTGAGAACTAGACTGAGAATTAGTTGGACGAGCCGCCGAAGCGGCTCGAGGCTGTGAACCTGAGCCAGAGCGGGCTGTAGTTGCTCTTGGCTGAGATGTTGGCTGAGATGTTGGTTTTACAGATGGTGAAATAACTTTAGAAGATGGTAAAATGTCAAAATCTTTTTCGAAAAATTGGGTACCAGTAGTTTTTGTTTCGGGTCTTGCCAGTGAGTGTACAATTTTTGTGAAGTCCAAATCCGATGTTTGAGTTTGGCTTTCATATAATTTCCTAGCTTCCAAATAGGTAACATTTTTGTTGACCTTAATTTTCAAAATTTCTTTTTCTTTTTTCCAAATTTCACATACGCTGGATCGAGAGACGTGATCTTTGCCGCAGTTAACGCATTTGGCCGGATTTTTGCACGTGGAGGTATGGTGGTCATGACTTCCTGTGCCACAAGTCGCACAAACAGATCCGGGATCAACGGGGCAATTGTTTTCGTGATGGCCAAACCTCTGACAGTTGAAACACCGCAGAGGGTTTGGCACATACACGTCAACCGGAACAACTCGGTAAAAGATTTTTAGCGATTTTGGTACCGTGACTGTGTTGAACGTAAGTAGTAAAGTGTTAGTCTCAACAGTATCATGATCTTTTTTGATGGTAAAGCGTTTGCAGGCGGTCACGCCCTGTTCTCTTAGGTAGTCAACGATTTCATTTTCTTTTTCCCCTTTCAGCATCCTGTCACGGATGATGCCCTTTGAAGAGTTAAGGCTTGTATGCTTCGTGACAGAGACTTTAAGGCCAAAAAAGGTAGAAATTTTTAGAAGATTGTCCGTTTGAGCTTTTCGGCATGTTTCGACAAGCAGAGTCTTGTTTTTTAGTTTTTTTACAGATTTAGGTGTCCCAATTAAACTTTCAATTTGCTTTTCAATCACGAAAGGGGAAAGGGTCGTGACCGCCTTCTCTTCAAGTGACTGAATGACTAGAAATTTAGAGAAACTAACATTACCTTGAAATGTGAAATATGAGGGCCGGTCCGCGTCGTCATCAGAGTCCATTTGAAATCTTCTCTTATTTGAGGATCCCATGATTGATGTATATTATTCATTGGCTATGCGCTTCACCCTCCGCGGAGTCCTACAAGGGGACGTTTTAGGGGAACGGGCCTCCTATTCCCAACGCCAAAGCTACATAACCATTATACTCAACGATCAAATCCCTCGGTTTAAACCCCCAATGCTGAAGGCCGAAAAATATGCCCGTCAATTAACCCATCAGCCGCTGCCCATCGAAAATACCCATATAGAAAGAAACGAAGGGAATATTTTAAGCCCGGTATGTACCATTATAGATACGTATAAAGAAAGAAGGAAGTGAAGGATCAAGAAGCGTATTTCTAGAGCTTAGCACGACTGAGCCGATTGAAACGGGTCGGGCCTAACCCGAAACGCTCGTCTATCTGAAGCCAGGGCCAAAGTAGTGTGTTGGAAAGCTGGAGATCCCTGGGCTTTCTTCAACTACCAGGATCCCTTTTTCCAGCATACGAGACGCCACCCACGACAAACAGGTGGCTCCTGTTTTGACAGGGAATTTCACCCCGTCCACTACAGAAGTAAAGTGGCCTGTAAATTTTATTCCCCACAGACAAAGGGAAAAAAAGAACCGTTTGCTGAAAAGACGTCTTTGGCGTTGTCGGAATAGAAGATCCATATCCGGTGTATATGCAATGAGACTAAGAAGTTGTCAAAGTCACTATATAGGTAAGAAGAGGTAGCAACATATAAGATTTGTTAAATGATTTGAAACTTTAAGGTATATGCAAACAAAACGTAGCAGACAATTGCTACAGAAGACAAATTGTTTATTATTTTTCTGTTGAGACAAATTTCTTTCTTATTTTAAAGTGCAACGTGCTCGAGTTTGGAAAAGTGATACAAACACAAGACAATCGTTAAACACAGATGAGGTAATAATCTTCGTCCCGTGTGCGACCCACGGGCACAGAATGATACACAAACAAATGAAGCATGTTAGAATTATGAAATAGTAAAGATCGAAAGGATAGAATTCGCGTTTGTGCCTACTTAAATATATCTAAAATTTCTAAATGAGATTTATTTAAATTCGCACGTTGGATCTGTTTGTACGGAAGATTTGATCATTTAAATTTGATCAATTAAACTGTATGAACTATATAACGGACGATTGCTTGTATAGTGGGGTTTCACCACCTGCCACAAGCGAAAGCATCCAACTATTTATACCCCCCCGGTTGGCACGGGGCAGATTGACCAAGGAATTTTTAGAAAGTACATCATTTGGCGGAATATAGATAGAGCATATCGTTACTTTTTTGGATAAAGTAACATTGACGGCAACTGCTTGTAAGTTTGTATTCAGATTAAACTGACTATGTGGAATGTTAGATTTTACGAGAATCGAAGTTCCTCCTGATGCTCTTTGACCATCAGGACAAATATAGTTAAACATACTAAAATCTCTAAAACTAACATAATCTGACTGCTTTAAAAAGGTTTCTTGAAGACAAATGACACTTGGAGATAGAAGAGACATTAAAATTAGTAATTCATTATAATTTGCTTTAAGACCACGACAGTTCCACTGTATTATTGACTTTTTATCCATGTTTAAATGAATGGGAGAGAAACAAGAGCTGTCGCCTGACAGCATAGCTCGCCTGAATAGGTGCTTGCCCATCACACAGTCGTTATGGTGGTGTGGACTGCTATGCATAAAACTTCAGGCAAGCATGTCCATAATGACAACACATTTATAAACAAAAGCTATCTCAGAAATGAGTTTTAAAATGAAAATTAAAATAAAAAAAATCCACATGAAACTTCAAAGTCCACAAGCTAGAGCTCAAAGAAGTAAGGGGGGGGGGGGGGGCCTATCATGTATCAAAACTCTGAACCATTATCTAACATCAGTCCAAATATTAGTATCAACTGAGTCCATCGGGGCACTGTGAAATTATGTCTTCATAAATATAAAACTTTAACCAAAATCTTTAAGACAAAATTAAAAGTCAATGACCTTGACTTCAAGTTCACCCAGTGAGGTAAGTATATAGTGTTTTGTAAAAGCTCAAAAAAGTGACTAACATCAGTTCAAGTGTAAACTAAATCTCTGCCAGGCATTAGGAATCAGTATGCAATTAGAAAACTTTAATAAAGACCAAATTTCCTAAGTTCCTGACCTTGACATCAAGGTCACTGAGCGGGGTTGGGGTAGTACTCTGTAAAACTTTGGACTAATATCTAGGTACAGTGCAAATATAAAAAGAATTCTTCTATGGGTTCAGGAGATATGTGTCTTTAAAAAACTTAAACAAAACATCCAATCAATAAAAAGACAACTCTCTAAGTCCATGACCTTGACATCAAGGTCACTGAGGGGGGTGGGGGTAGTACCTTGGAAAACTTTGGACCAATATCTAACTACAATGCAAGTATCAAAGGAATTCATCAATGGGTTAAGGAGATATTGGGCTTTATAAAACTTTAACCAAAACACCCAGTACAAAAAACTCCCAATTTTCTAAGTCCATGACCTTGACAGCAAGGTCACTGAGGGGGGTGGGGGTGGTACCCTGTTAAACCTTGGACCAATATCTAACTATAGTGCAAGTATCAAAAGAATCCATCCATGGGTTAAGGAGATATAGGTCTTTAAAAAACTTTAACCAAAACATCCAATCCGGACGCCGACGGCGACGCCGACGCGGACGCGAACGCGGACGCCGACGCGGACGCCGACGCCAGGGTGACAACAATAGCTCTTCCTGAACTTTCGTTCAGGCGAGCTAAAAAACGTGTCAGGAGACCAATCAGGAGAGTATACTTCTCCTAAGCAGTATCCATGTCATCCTCCAAAGCGCCATATTTATTGACCGTTTTAACAGGATCCGGAGATCCTTTGCCGAGCTTATTGGAGGACGAACCTCCGATGGCAGGTTTATTGGAGGACGAGCCTCCACCAGAATGTGATCGACGGCCAGAGCCGTGACCAGAAGGAGAGCGATGTTTATCCTCCTCCTTCTGCGCTTTAGCCGCCGCTTTAAGCTGTTCCTTAGTCTGCCTAGCAGACTGCGAACCAGACGAACTAGACTGTGAACTAGACTGTGAATTAGACTGTGAACTAGACTGAGAATTAGACTGAGAACTAGACTGAGAACTAGACTGAGAATTAGTTGGACGAGCCGCCGAAGCGGCTCGAGGCTGTGAACCTGAGCCAGAGCGGGCTGTAGTTGCTCTTGGCTGAGATGTTGGCTGAGATGTTGGTTTTACAGATGGTGAAATAACTTTAGAAGATGGTAAAATGTCAAAATCTTTTTCGAAAAATTGGGTACCAGTAGTTTTTGTTTCGGGTCTTGCCAGTGAGTGTACAATTTTTGTGAAGTCCAAATCCGATGTTTGAGTTTGGCTTTCATATAATTTCCTAGCTTCCAAATAGGTAACATTTTTGTTGACCTTAATTTTCAAAATTTCTTTTTCTTTTTTCCAAATTTCACATACGCTGGATCGAGAGACGTGATCTTTGCCGCAGTTAACGCATTTGGCCGGATTTTTGCACGTGGAGGTATGGTGGTCAGGACCTCCCGCGCCACAAGTCGCACAAACAGATCCGGGATCAACGGGGCAATTGTTTTCGTGATGGCCAAACCTCTGACAGTTGAAACACCGCAGAGGATTTGGCACATACACGTCAACCGGAACAACTCGGTAAAAGATTTTCAATGATTTTGGTACCGTGACGGTGTTGAACGTAAGTAGTAAAGTGTTAGTCTCAACAGTATCATAATCTTTTTTGATGGTGAAGCTTTGGCAGGCGGTCACGCCCTGTTCTCTAAGGTAGTCAACGATTTCATTTTCTTTTTCCCCTTTCAACATCCTGTCACGGATGATGCCTTTTGAAGAATTGAGGCTTGTATGCTCCGTGACAGAGACTTTAAGGCCAAAAAAGGTAGAAATTTTTAGAAGATTGTCCGTTTGAGCTTTTCGGCATGTTTCGACAAGCAGAGTCTTGTTTTTTAGTTTTTTTTACAGATTTTGGAGTTCCTATTAAACTTTCAATTTGCTTTTCAATCACGAAAGGGGAAAGGGTCGTGACCGCCTTCTCTTCAAGTGACTGAATGACTAGAAATTTAGAGAAACTAACATTACCTTGAAATGTGAAATATGAGGGCCGGTCCGCGTCGTCATCAGAGTCCATTTGAAATCTTCTCTTATTTGAGGATCCCATGATTGATGTATATTATTCATTGGCTATGCGCTTCACCCTCCGCGGAGTCCTACAAGGGGACGTTTTAGGGGAACGGGCCTCCTATTCCCAACGCCAAAGCTACATAACCATTATACTCAACGATCAAATCCCTCGGTTTAAACCCCCAATGCTGAAGGCCGAAAAATATGCCCGTCAATTAACCCATCAGCCGCTGCCCATCGAAAATACCCATATAGAAAGAAACGAAGGGAATATTTTAAGCCCGGTATGTACCATTATAGATACGTATAAAGAAAGAAGGAAGTGAAGGATCAAGAAGCGTATTTCTAGAGCTTAGCACGACTGAGCCGATTGAAACGGGTCGGGCCTAACCCGAAACGCTCGTCTATCTGAAGCCAGGGCCAAAGTAGTGTGTTGGAAAGCTGGAGATCCCTGGGCTTTCTTCAACTACCAGGATCCCTTTTTCCAGCATACGAGACGCCACCCACGACAAACAGGTGGCTCCTGTTTTGACAGGGAATTTCACCCCGTCCACTACAGAAGTAAAGTGGCCTGTAAATTTTATTCCCCACAGACAAAGGGAAAAAAAGAAGCGTTAGCTGAAAAGACGTCTTTGGCGTTGTCGGAATAGAAGATCCATATCCGGAGTATATGCAATGAGACTAAGAAGTTGTCAAAGTCACTATATAGGTAAGAAGAGGTAGCAACATATAAGATTTGTTAAATGATTTGAAACTTTAAGGTATATGCAAACAAAACGTAGCAGACAATTGCTACAGAAGACAAATTGTTTATTATTTTTCTGTTGAGACAAATTTCTTTCTTATTTTAAAGTGCAACGTGCTCGAGTTTGGAAAAGTGATACAAACACAAGACAATCGTTAAACACAGATGAGGTAATAATCTTCGTCCCGTGTGCGACCCACGGGCACAGAATGATACACAAACAAATGAAGCATGTTAGTATCATGAAATAGTAAAGATCGAAAGGATAGAATTCGCGTTTGTGCCTACTTAAATATATCTAAAATTTCTAAATGGGATTTATTTAAATTCGCACGTTGGATCTGTTTGTACGGAAGATTTGATCATTTAAATTTGATCAATTAAACTGTATGAACTATATAACGGACGATTGCTTGTATAGTGGGGTTTCACCACCTGCCACAAGCGAAAGCATCCAACTATTTATACCCCCCGGTTGGCACGGGGCAGATTGACCAAGGAATTTTTAGAAAGTACATCATTTGGCGGAATATAGATAGAGCATATCGTTACTTTTTTGGATAAAGTAACATTGACGGCAACTGCTTGTAAGTTTGTATTCAGATTAAACTGACTATGTGGAATGTTAGATTTTACGAGAATCGAAGTTCCTCCTGATGCTCTTTGACCATCAGGACAAATATAGTTAAACATACTAAAATCTCTAAAACTAACATTATCTGACTGCTTTAAAAAGGTTTCTTGAAGACAAATGACACTTGGAGATAGAAGAGACATTAAAATTAGTAATTCATTATAATTTGCTTTAAGACCACGACAGTTCCACTGTATTATTGACTTTTTATCCATGTTTAAATGAATGGGAGAGAAACAAGAGCTGTCGCCTGACAGCATAGCTCGCCTGAATAGGTGCTTGCCCATCACACAGTCGTTATGGTGGTGTGGACTGCTATGCATAAAACTTCAGGCAAGCATGTCCATAATGACAACACATTTATAAACAAAAGCTATCTCAGAAATGAGTTTTAAAATGAAAATTAAAATAAAAAAAAATCCACATGAAACTTCAAAGTCCACAAGCTAGAGCTCAAAGAAGTAAGGGGGGGGGGGGGCCTATCATGTATCAAAACTCTGAGCCATTATCTAACATCAGTCCAAATATTAGTATCAACTGAGTCCATCGGGGCACTGTGAAATTATGTCTTCATAAATATAAAACTTTAACCAAAATCTTTAAGACAAAATTAAAAGTCAATGACCTTGACTTCAAGTTCACCCAGTGAGGTAAGTATATAGTGTTTTGTAAAAGCTCAAAAAAGTGACTAACATCAGTTCAAGTGTAAACTAAATCTCTGCCAGGCATTAGGAATCAGTATGCAATTAGAAAACTTTAATAAAGACCAAATTTCCTAAGTTCCTGACCTTGACATCAAGGTCACTGAGCGGGGTTGGGGTAGTACTCTGTAAAACTTTGGACTAATATCTAGGTACAGTGCAAATATAAAAAGAATTCATCTTTGGGTTCAGGAGATATGTGTCTTTAAAAAACTTTAACCAAAACATCCAATCAATAAAACGACAACTCTCTAAGTCCATGACCTTGACATCAAGGTCACTGAGGGGGGTGGGGGTAGTACCTTGGAAAACTTTGGACCAATATCTAACTACAATGCAAGTATCAAAGGAATTCATCAATGGGTTAAGGAGATATTGGGCTTTATAAAACTTTAACCAAAACACCCAGTACAAAAAACTCCCAATTTTCTAAGTCCATGACCTTGACAGCAAGGTCACTGAGGGGGGTGGGGGTGGTACCCTGTTAAACCTTGGACCAATATCTAACTATAGTGCAAGTATCAAAAGAATCCATCCATGGGTTAAGGAGATATAGGTCTTTAAAAAACTTTAACCAAAACATCCAATCCGGACGCCGACGGCGACGCCGACGCGGACGCGGACGCGGACGCCGACGCGGACGCCGACGCCAGGGTGACAACAATAGCTCTTCCTGAACTTTCGTTCAGGCGAGCTAAAAAACGTGTCAGGAGACCAATCAGGAGAGTATACTTCTCCTAAGCAGTATCCATGTCATCCTCCAAAGCGCCATATTTATTGACCGTTCTAACAGGATCCGGAGATCCTTTGCCGAGCTTATTGGAGGACGAACCTCCGATGGCAGGTTTATTGGAGGACGAGCCTCCACCAGAATGTGATCGACGGCCAGAGCCGTGACCAGAAGGAGAACGATGTTTATCCTCCTCCTTCTGCGCTTTAGCCGCCGCTTTAAGCTGTTCCTTAGTCTGCCTAGCAGACTGCGAACCAGACGAACTAGACTGTGAACTAGACTGTGAATTAGACTGTGAACTAGACTGAGAATTAGACTGAGAACTAGACTGAGAACTAGACTGAGAATTAGTTGGACGAGCCGCCGAAGCGGCTCGAGGCTGTGAACCTGAGCCAGAGCGGGCTGTAGTTGCTCTTGGCTGAGATGTTGGCTGAGATGTTGGTTTTACAGATGGTGAAATAACTTTAGAAGATGGTAAAATGTCAAAATCTTTTTCGAAAAATTGGGTACCAGTAGTTTTTGTTTCGGGTCTTGCCAGTGAGTGTACAATTTTTGTGAAGTCCAAATCCGATGTTTGAGTTTGGCTTTCATATAATTTCCTAGCTTCCAAATAGGTAACATTTTTGTTGACCTTAATTTTCAAAATTTCTTTTTCTTTTTTCCAAATTTCACATACGCTGGATCGAGAGACGTGATCTTTGCCGCAGTTAACGCATTTGGCCGGATTTTTGCACGTGGAGGTATGGTGGTCAGGACCTCCCGCGCCACAAGTCGCACAAACAGATCCGGGATCAACGGGGCAATTGTTTTCGTGATGGCCAAACCTCTGACAGTTGAAACACCGCAGAGGATTTGGCACATACACGTCAACCGGAACAACTCGGTAAAAGATTTTCAATGATTTTGGTACCGTGACGGTGTTGAACGTAAGTAGTAAAGTGTTAGTCTCAACAGTATCATAATCTTTTTTGATGGTGAAGCTTTGGCAGGCGGTCACGCCCTGTTCTCTAAGGTAGTCAACGATTTCATTTTCTTTTTCCCCTTTCAACATCCTGTCACGGATGATGCCTTTTGAAGAATTGAGGCTTGTATGCTCCGTGACAGAGACTTTAAGGCCAAAAAAGGTAGAAATTTTTAGAAGATTGTCCGTTTGAGCTTTTCGGCATGTTTCGACAAGCAGAGTCTTGTTTTTTTAGTTTTTTTTACAGATTTTGGAGTTCCTATTATACTTTCAATTTGCTTTTCAATCACGAAAGGGGAAAGGGTCGTGACCGCCTTCTCTTCAAGTGACTGAATGACTAGAAATTTAGCGAAACTAACATTACCTTGAAATGTGAAATATGAGGGCCGGTCCGCGTCGTCATCAGAGTCCATTAGAAATCTTCTCTTATTTGAGGATCCCATGATTGGTGTTTATTATTCATTGGCTATGCGCTTCACCCTCCGCGGAGTCCTGCAAGGGGACGTTTTAGGGGAACGGATCTCCTATTCCCAACGCCAAAGCTACATAACCATTATACTCAACGATCAAATCCCTCGGTTTAAACCCCCAATGTTGAAGGCCGAAAAATATGCCCGTCAATTAACCCATCAGCCGCTGCCCATCGAAAATACCCATATAGAAAGAAACGAAGGGAATATTTTAAGCCCGGTATGTACCATTATAGATACGTATAAAGGAAGAAGGAAGTGAAGGATCAAGAAGCGTATTTCTGGAGCTTAGCACGACTGAGCCGATTGAAACGGGTCGGGCCTAACCCGAAACGCTCGTCTATCTGAAGCCAGGGCCAAAGTAGTGTGTTGGAAAGCTGGAGATCCCTGGGCTTCCCTCAACTACCAGGATCCCTTTTTCCAGCATACGAGACGCCACCCACGGCAAACAGGTGGCTCCTGTTTTGACAGGGAATTTCACCCCGTCCACTACAGAAGTAAAGTGGTCTGTAAATTTTATTCCCCACAGACAAAGGGAAAAAGAGAACCGTTTGCTGAAAAGACGTCTTTGGCGTTGTCGGAATAGAAGATCCATATCCGGAGTATATGCAATGAGACGAAGAAGTTGTCAAAGTTACTATATAGGTAAGAAGAGGTAGCAACATATAAGATTTGTTAAATGATTTGAAACTAAGGTATATGTAAACAAAACGTAGCAGACAATTGCTACAGAAGACATTGTTTATTATTTTTCTGTTGAGACAAATTTCTTAATAATTTTAAAGTGCAACGTGCTCGAGTTTGGAAAAGTGACACATACACAAGACAATTGTTATACACAGATGAGGTAATAATCTTCGTCCCGTGTGCGACCCACGGGCACAGAATGATATACAAACAAATGAAGCATGTTAGTATCATGAAATAGTAAAGATTGAAGGGATAGAATTCGCGTTTGATGCCTACTTAAATATATCTAAAATTTCAAAATGGGGTTTATTTAAATTCGCACGTTGGATCTGTTTGTACGTAAGATTTGATCATTTAAATTTGATCAGTTAAACTGTATGAACTTTATAACGGACGGTTGCTTATGTAGTGGGGTTTCACCACCTGCTCAAGCGAAAGCATCCAACTATTTATACCCCCC
This sequence comes from Ctena decussata, assembly GCA_963989385.1. NCBI lineage: Eukaryota > Metazoa > Mollusca > Bivalvia > Lucinida > Lucinidae > Ctena > Ctena decussata. Next base: position 86,810,976 of record OZ022499.1, on the reverse strand, counting down.
GGTTGGCACGGGGCTGTAACAATTTAAGGCTGTCCGGAATACATGTTCCTTCCCTGCTTTCAGGGCTCACAGGACTTTTCAGACACACATATGAAAAGCGGAGCCCATCTTTCTCCTTTCGCTGCGTTATCCTTCCCTGATTTGAAAAAAAGCTACCCATTTACTGCTGGCTTGACAAAGAGACTTTTCCGGTCGCTAGCTGGTCGAATCTGGATTCGAACCCGCAACCGTCTGCGTCATAACCGAACGTCCGCGGCGCCGGTTGGATTGCGCATCCGAAATAATTAATAAACCAAGTAAATGTATGCCATGCAGCTGATTTTAGAGCTTTATGGGATCGCAATCTCATATTTATCATAATGCCGATTTTTGCGATTTTAATACACATATCCCTTCAGGACATCGAAAATTTTATTTTGATTACAAAATAAGAATGATACAAGAATGATAAGTGTGGCTCGGAGAGGGATGCTCGTTGCCTGCCGAGCCCTGCCCATCATCTCTTTCCTTTCAAACTTTTGGGGTTTAGCGACACTGAAGAAGTTAAATACAGAAACGCGCGTCTGTCGCACTAAAATTGGTATGGATACGTCTATAATACAATATTTCTTCCACTTTTTGTATGCCGTTGCCAAAGATATAGGGGCCTCTTACTCACACCGCCCCTACGGTCACTACGCCACAAGAAGTCTTTACCTTTACCTATCCCGCCGACGGTGGATTTGGAAGTTGACCTTGTAACTTACCATCATCTCGATATGACTGAAATACTGTCCAAAAGTCAATTTTATCCGACTACCATGAGCCACACCGACAGAACACGAGTCGTCAGTAATATGATACATGCACACGTATCAGCCTGCGCATACGCACAGACTAATAAATCTCTTCGCTGTTCCTCACGGAATCATTACAACTGTACTAGAGGACAACAAAGGCTCTGGTCAGGTTGGGATAGTGCGCACACTGATCTGAGCTTCCGCTGACCGTATATGCCCCAAAGAACCCATTTTATCATGGCGCGGCGCATTTTGTGATTTAGGGTAACGCAGTTTTAGGGTAACGCAGTTTTGTTTGTGCGCGGCTCAGTCGTGTCGGCTGCAGTAACCATATTACTGTTAGAAGTGTGCTTGCAATTTTTACTAATTCTTGATTACGAGGGTCTGAAAAAATAAATTCTTTCACTTAAGCCTCGTTCACGCCACCAAAGTTTCTTTGTCACAGAATCTTTAACGAAGAAAGTTTGCCAAACATTTTGCGTTAACACGGAGCAAATTATTTGTTAAAGAAAAATGGTGCATGGAATCTTTGTCAAATAAACTTTGGCAAGGAAATATTTGCTGCTGTGTTCACACGATCGAACATTGTTCGTCAAGGTTACCTGGACAAAGAAACTTTGCCCGTGTGAACGGCCAACCATGCCACATTTTCTTTGTTAAATATACTTTGTTCAAAATCAAACCAATTTGATTATGAGCAAAGTTTTCTGTGCTTATCTCCATAGCTAGTTTCTTTGTTACATATTCTATGGCAAATTTTCTGTTCACACGGACAAATTTTGTTTGTCATAAAAACTTAATTAATAAATTTGGCAATGAAAATGTGGCATATTTTTTCATTTACACGAGCGAATTTTTCTTTTCCAAACCTTCTTTGTCACAGAAACTTTGCCCGTGTGAACGAAGCTTAAGGCATTCATCATGAGAACCCTATTAGTCCTCATCTTTCCGTATTCTCATAACGGTCTTAGCATGTCTTATAACGTCGCCAGTAAACGACTGCAACGTCGCTTATAAATGACGTCGCGGAATGGCGTAAATTTATACATACCTATGCTTGCTTATCAAGCGCTACTTGAAAATCGAACTCGGTAGCCAAGGACTTTTCTTACCTCATTTTATTCGACAGATCCTGTGACATAAAATATCAGTTTTCGAAAAAAATCTATGTAGTGGTAAACAAGCTGTGTACGTTTAAATTTTAAAATCTGAGTTTTTTCATCGCATTCCCATTGCCGTTAATGGAAACGGCCTCAAAATTTCATGTTTTTCAATCTGATCTAGGGACTAAACGAACTCGGTGACCTATCTTTTTTATTGCACAATTCGATGTAACACATGAAAATGCACCCCTGTGCAAAATTTAAAAAAAATCTATGTATGTGCCATTTACGTATTCTTGACCTTAACGACGTTGATTCAACTCTAAATGTTTGCTGGGCTATTTCCAGCAAACTGCATTAATATCCGGATACTCATTAACAATGTCGCATGGTGATAACACTCAGATACACTTCGAACTGCATATTCTTTGAGAAAACTACCTAAAACATAAAACTGAAGATTGTGTACAACAGCACATCACTAGCACAAAGGCCAGTTTTGTCATTTGTACTAACAGCACCAGAAGGTGGCTTCTCTTTACCATTCTTTTATGTTTGCCACCAACCTCAGGTTCCACAATTTCTTCCCCACCCGCCCCTGTATACATGCAAGTTTCAAATTCAACAACGCCAATATACAACTGATTGGCGTCGAATGAAAACTTTTAAAGATACGTACAATTAGCCAAAAAGTGGCACCACTCTAAAATTGTTGTATGGCCCTGTTACGGCATTACCTATATGAGATGGGGTATTTTCTTTGACGAAACAGCAGTGCAGAATAGGATTATGACACCCAATAAACAAGAATATATGTCTTTAAATCATGCATCCGCGCAGTCTGATCAGAGTTTTTCCCTGCCAACTATCATTCATGAATCATGTCAAATCAAAACAAAAAGCCATCAGAGGAGATGGCAAGTCCGCAGACCAAAGGCCGCGTGCGCCTTAGTAAATAGGTCCACTTCAAAACATATATAAGTAATATATTGTCATTGCGGTGGAGTGGTCACAGCGAGTTAGAAACAATGAGTGATAGGATAACATTAAATGATCATTAATATTCTAAACGGAAGAAGAGCATTAAATTTGTGGAGCAGGACAGGGATATACAGACATCACACAAACCTGCAACTCAAACTTTCACTGGGAAATAACTCGAAAAGTTTGAATGCAAGAGTTGTCATTCGTGTATGAGACAAACTATCATGACCTGTTCTGCATATCTGTGAAGTATCATGAAAATATTTCAAATGGGGTGGACACGAAATCGCAGCTAAAACCATCAAGGGGGAAAACTCAAAGAGTAAGAAAGCAAGAGCTGTCATTCTTGTTGACGACACATCGTCATGACCGGGTTTTAGCTGTAAAGTATCATGAAAATATTTCAAAGTGTATTCAAGTTATGGAGCAGACACGAACTCGCACCTACAGGTAACTCGGAATTATTGTCAGAAATACTCGGTAAAGATAAAGATCAAAGATCGTAAAATTTGAACAAGCTAATGTTATCATCTCGCATCGTATCCCAAACAAGAGGCCCAAATGGGCCTGATATCGCTCACCTGGCTCTTGTGCAACGGGACCATGCTGATATAAAATTGGTCCAATTCCACTGAGAATTTCTCATTTTCACATTTTGCTACTTTTAGTAACAGAGGCCAACTTGCCAGGTCTTCTTTATATATTTACTTTTGAAACATCTCAATGCAAGAACCATTTTGCCACAAATTTCATCAAAATCCATTCAGGGGTTACTGACATATTGTCAGTTTCATGTTTTGTGCTATTTTAGTAACGGCAGACGGCGGCCATCTTGGAATACCAAAATGCAAAAAATCAAAAAGCTGTCATGCAAGGACCATTTTGACACAAAATTGGTCCAGTTCCATTGTAAATTTCTAACTTTCATATTTTGCTATTTTAAGAAACAGAGGCCACCTTGACGGGTCTATATTTGTTAATTTTTGAAACACCTCATAGCAAGAATCATTTTGCCACAAATTTCGTCTAAATCCATTCAGTGGTTACTGAGATATTGTCATTTTCATGTTTTGTGCTATTTTTAGTAACAGCAGATGGCGGCCATCTTGTAATGCCAAAATGTAAAAAATGAAAGGACCATTCTGACACAAAATCAGTCCAATTCCATTGAGATTTTCTAATTGTCACATTTTTCTATTTTTAGTAACAGAGGCCAATATGACTGGTCTATGGTTAGTTATTTTTGAAACATCTCAATGCAAGAATCGTTTTGACACAAATTTCGTCAAAATCCATTCAGCGGTTACTGAGATATTATCATTTTTATGTTTTGTGCTATTTTAGTAACGGCAGATGGCGGCAATCTCAGAATGCCAAACTGCAATTTATCGAAACGGCTTCATGCAAGGAACATTCTGACACAAAATTGCTTTAATTCCATTCAAGGGTTCTTGAGTAATGGTCATTTTTATGTTTCTGCTATTTTTAGTAACAGCAGATGGCGGCCATATTGGAATGCCAAACTGCAATTAATTGAAACAGCTTCATGCAAAGAACATTCTGAGTTTCTGACACAAAATTGGTCCGATTCCATTAAAGGGTTCATGAGTAATTGTCATTTTTATGTTAGTGCTATTTTTAGTAACAGCCCCCATGGTAGCCATCTTGGATAGTCAACTGGCACAAAATTGAAATAATTCCATTCAAGGACCATTTCTGACCAAATCTGACCAGAATTGATTGTGTTTTCTTGAGATATTGACATTTGAGCAAAATTGGTCTTGTAAACGCTAAGTAGGTCACTGTGACCTAATTCCACTACAGTTTTTTTTTTATTTTTACAATTTTTAATTCCAAGGTCCCATTAATGTTCCACACAATTTTTCAAACAAATATACCAAATGGTTCTGGAGAAGAAGTTGATTTTGATGTTTTTGCTATTTTTAGTAACGGCGGCCATCTTGGATAATTGATCTAACCCAATTTTATAATTTTGAAACCCTGCAGTCTGGTCATGCTCCATGTAAAATTTGAGACCCATGGGTTCAGTGGTTTTAGAGAAGAAGTTGTTTAAGTTGTTTGGATAAGTCATTTTTGACATTGGCATTTTAGCGAAAGGACCTCTGACGGTTGACGGTTGTAATGTAAATTTGCCTATAAAATTAGTCAAAATCTAATTTTTGATATACCCAAGAATTTCTCTTGAAATTTGTTGCTCTCAACTTCCCCTAACTGGCTATGAATTTAATTTCTGTTTTTTTAGCACATAGACTTCAATTTTTGGTGGAAAAAGCTAAATTTTATAATTAAACGTAATGGAAATAGGAAAAGTTTTTAAAAGATACTCCCCCCTCCCCCGTGCCTCAGCTAGCCACTTTGCATGTGTGTACTATCATAAAACACATTTTATGTGAGTGGCTTGCTGAGGCACGGGGGGGGGAGTTAATCTATAGCTGAAAAACTGCAAAAGTGGGTGGGGTACTTACACCCTTTATATCTAAAAGAAGGCTAAAGTCCTTATTATTGAAAAAATATTGCATGATATCAGTAACAGTAATGTGCACGTCAGTTTTAACATAGTTATCAATTAAAATTTCGATATATTAGAAAACCGAAAAAATGGACTTATTTTCAGAGACTGAAAAATTCACCTACCCCTCTTGATAAAATCATTTTAAGTTAGTCTAGAGGCATGATAACTTTTCAAAATTACTGTTTAAATGTCTTTATAGAACACGCGTCTACATATTAATGCCAAATATTTCAACTTTCGCTGCCCGAGGAAGTTGCAATAATTTGTCGAAAAATAGGCAAATATGCATTGATACTGTCAGAGGTCCTTACACTCGTAAACAGAAAGTAGGTCACTGTGACAACACTCCGATACAGATTTTTTTTTCATTTTTACAATTTTGAATACCAACGTTTCACTGATGTTCCTTGACAAAATTCAGACAAATATACCCAGTGGTTCTGGAGAGGAAGTTGATTTTGCTATTTTTAGCAATGGCGGCCAACTTGGATTTTCAACCTGACCCAATTTTACAATTCTGAGACCCTGGAGTCAGATCATGCTCCATGTGAAATTTGAGAACCATGGGATCAGTAGTTTTACAGAAGAAGAGTTTGAAATTTTGTTTTTAGGTGTTGACGGACGACGCACAGGACGACGCACGCCGGACGCATTGGTATGACAATAGCTTACTATGGCCCTTCGGGCCAGGTGAGCTAAAACCTGCTGGCAGAATGGCAAAAAGTTATGCGCTGTTTGCTCTGGTCCCCGCTGGCATACACTGTCAAAACAACATTGAATCAACGTTGATTTAACGCCATGTAGTCGTGTGCCCAGTGGATGCTTCTATCCCTATATAGGGGTAGTCGGATCGATCGGGCGATGGTGCTGTGTACCTTTCAGTGCCGGGGCGTCCCACTAATTTGGATAATAGTAGGGCTAGGGCCGCCTGTGCTTGCAGCAGGTGAGGGATGGGGGTTGTTTGGATTTTTTAGTCTCATCTATCCTATCTATTCCTTTTCTTTCTCGCTCTCTCTGGGAGAGGGCTCGATATAGACTTTAATACTGACTCAGAGAACCGTTAAAACACAAACAATCAACAAACCACGCTATCCCGATCCTAAGCGCCACTTACCTTGAACACCTTCGATTCATCGGCAAGAAAACTGGATAAAGCAAAAACACCAGCCACATCTCTGACAAATCTGTAGCCTAAATGAAAGGACATGCCTCCACCCATTGAGTACCCACCTGCAATAGCAAATAAATACAATATAGTCAAAACATAACTTAGCTGCAGTTGCATATTTGCAATAAGCATAAAAGAGCGCACAAAAAAGCGTTTTCGAACATAGAATGGCGCCAGAACTAATGATAATCTTGGCTTGGAAAAAATTTGAAAAATTTCAGAGAATAAACCCCTGGATTTGCCTCAGCCTTACTTCGGACCAGCATAAACTTACCGAGGATTATTCTGTTGCGTGGTATGCCGTTATCAACTTCAGATTGTATCAACTCTACCAGCTGAGCTGCCGTTTGATCAACGGAGTCGTCGTCGGGAGATGACGGCAATATTTGCTTCCTGTCGTACCACACGGTTGACAGATGTCCCATCATCGGTGTATATGGCCTGAAACAGGTGCCTTCTGGTTTCAAATGAAACTGTGTACCATATAATGTATATATTGTCAACTTCGCAAGCCAAAGGCACTAAGTCCACTTCGTTCCTTACGTGCGTAAGGAACGAAGTGGACTCAGTACCCTTGGCTTGTGAAGATGGTATATTGTTTGTTGCAGTTTGAGCTGAAACCATGATGTACTGACAGAGCTGCACATATCAACAGTTAGCTTAGGGACTTTCACAACGTATCTTGATACTGTCTTTTCATTTACAACAATGCCTACTTTAAACTACAATCCGCGCCAGTATGTAACTGTCCATACATTTGAGCCGCGACATGACAAAACCAGCCACGTGTCTGTGCGCCCATTGCAGACTCAGATCAGCCTGGGCATCCGCCCAGTCTGACCAGAGCCTTCGCTGTCCGTATGGAGGTAGCGTAGACCCTCAGCTATCTTTTAAGCGCTTAGCGAAGAGTCTGATCAGACTTGGCGGATGCCCAGGCTGATCTGAGTCTGCGCTGGGCACACAACCACATTGTTGTTTTTCTCGTCTCGAGGCTCAATTTTGTTCATGTCCAATGTTTCAAAGAATTTCAGTAAAATCATATTGCATAGCCGTGTAAGTTGGGAAAAAGTAAACTGTAAAATAATTCCTTATATTTTACGGTAGAATACCTTCACTGGGTGGTTGCTTAGTCCCGGTGGGCGATGATTTTTTCTGACAATCGTCAACGATTTTTTCTGACAATTAGCGCGACGAAGCAAAAGGGTAAGTAAACAAACTTATTTTCAATATTTTCTCCTGATCTTTTGCAAACGGGCTGTTTTCTGAAGCATTTTATGAGCGCATTTAGTCGTCTGTCACTTTTTATTATGAAATAACCTCTGAAAACCAAGGACGAAAATTACAGCAAATGTCAAGGATTTGCTCCTACAACGAATTTAGTGTACCGGATTTTTTCCTACAGTGTCCCGGATTTTTTCCTACCATATATATTGCATTTCAGAGACCCAAAACTCGGATTATAGAATCAGCAATTAGATTTTTTAGTGTGTGATCTAATTTTATTTCGCCGAATGAACATCAGAGACAATACTGACATGTATGTCATGGTATGCCTTAAGGAAAACTATCACTACAGGTGTTCATTAGTGAAAAACTTCATTACACGACAGAAAGAGAGGATTTTTTATCTTTTATGCTTAATAATTATAGTGCCTTATGCTTTATAATTACAGTGATCAGATTTTTCCAAGTCGATATTGCTGGCGTCAGAGAATTAACCTTTCTCCTTGCCATTTCGCTTCTGTGTGGTGTTGCTAAGCGTTGATGGATGGGTGGATGGATGACTCCTTTTCAAAAGTATTTCAATCAGATAAAGACGTCGGTAGGGGGATAATGAAAAACTGTGTGCAGTGGAATCCCGTTTACGGTTGTATAGATTTCCGCCTTTAGCAGTTATCGAACCCGGGACCGCTAGATCAGCAGGCCAGCGATCACTATAGGGCAGATTATATAATTTCTGGTCATTTGGAAGCATTAATTTCATTTTGAGTCATTCTGAAAATAGAGTGGCCTATCCGCTGCTTGGGGCATGGCTGGTGTTGCACATTAATTACATGTATAACACGGAAATGAGTAACTTGAGAATAATTATTTGTCTGAGAAAATCTGAAGTCTGTTGAAATAATTTCAGTATGCAATGTCATTGAAAAATTGATGGAACATGGCAAACAGTATATAACAATGACGTCATATGTCTGTTACCATAGTAACTAGGAGTTCATAATCATGCCAAAGTGACGCCATCTAGACGTCATTCTGCCAAGGTACTTGGCACAACAGTTTGTAATTCCACAATAGCTAGTATCATTTGTATGGGAGTATGGCAAACAGTGTTTACTACGCTCCAGCAATTCTTCAATGGCATTACATACTGAAATTCTTAAAACAGAAACTTCAGATTTTCTCAAACAAAGTATTATTCTCAATTCTTTTAATTTTGTGATGTATATAGAAACGTCACTGAAACAGGCGTTAGAAGGCGTGTAACGGCCGTTAAATGTCTCACCGTGCCCAATCATAGTGCAGATTTTATAATTTCTGGTCTTTGGAATCATTGATTTCATTTCGACACATTTTAAAAGAGATTAGCTACTGCTAGGGACATGGCTGTAATTGAACCGAGTATGTTATTGTCATTTATTCATTTTATGTATTCCTTGCTTTCAAAGGATTGACTTCTCAGAACATTTTGGTTTAAACATTTCTGATGTGTAGTATGTAAAACTGTTCAGGCCCTCTAGCGTAGAACGGGCTGGACCTGTGCATTTTCAAGCCTCATATACACTATGCTATAGTGAGGATTGTGAGGAACAGGCCAGCACTGTACACCAAAGATAGTACAAAAGGAAATATTGATGCTTTGGAATCACACACACACACACGTACGCACGCATGCATACACGCACAAATGACCTTACGCGAATGCACATATCGCCCCGCCTTTCATATTTGTCCGAGTAATTTAACAAAAGAATCTTTTGTCACAAAAACACACGTGCATTTGTTTGTCCTAGGTTTTAATCTTATTTGACTGGTCAATGCATATTTTGACTGACAAATGGCGATATGTCAATTCCGGAGAAGCACTGTAAATTTAATATGCATCATAACAGAGAAAAATAGCCTTAGCGTGGCGGGACTCAAATTGCCAACCAAATTTGAAGCAATAGAATGGGCTACATAGTGCATACAATGGAAATGCTGGTCTTCTGATGACCAACAAATATTTTATCATCCATTTATGCACCAAAACTAAGTTTGTACCATTTCTTTATCTTGCTGTTCCATATATGCGCAATAACGTATCATAATAACTACTCATTTTGTGGTTTGCGTTGTCAGAAAAAATCAGGCGCTTAAAATTTATTGTAGGAGCAAATCCAGGGCTTGTAGGAAAAAATCCGGGACCTATGAAAAATTAAAATGGGCTTACAGACCTATTTATATTATTGTAAAGTGTAAAAAAATAATGAGACATTTTTCCCAACACCGATTTATGATTAAAACTAATGTTACCCTATGGTAAACTTCGAGGACACAGACATAGAGGACAGTTCTTCAAGATGTACCCTAAACGAAAATTTCCAGGTTTCTTTTATCTGCTGACCACGTTAAACATGTATATTTTATCTAATTTGCCTAATCTCTACCAAGAATAAGCACAGGATTTGTAAATAAATGTTTTAATCGACTAAACTCACCATTTTATCGCACCAGTTTTCTGTTATGACGTTACGGAGAAAAAATCATTGACGATTTGCAAAAAATCCGGGACCATTGTCAGAAAAAAATCGTTGACGATTGTCAGAAAAAATCACCGCCTACCGGGACTAAGCAACCACCCAGTGACCTTGCAACCAGCTGCCAGTCCACAGTCCATTTCCCTTAATTTTTATGGGCGCCCGCAAAAAATATTGCAGGAATCATCTAGCAGAGTAGGATAGAACAGAACAGGTATTATTTTGGTCATAAAACCCTTCAACACTATTGTGGTATTTTCGAGCACGGCCAGTAAACATAACACTACCATATCGTGATTTCCAACATTGATCTACAGGCAGAAGCCCGGAAAAAATACGGGAAATGGACTGGCAGCTTGTTGCCAGTTATTCTACCGTAAAATCTACGGAATTTCTTACACTGCACATGCTCTTTCTGATGTATAGGTGCACCTCCGCGTTTTCCGTCATTTTTACAAGAAGAAACAATTTTCGAGAATCTTCTTTGCTTTTAAGAAAGCATATTCTTTCTTTTAAAAGTTGTCTTCAAATATTAGAATAGTAGGGAAGTTAGACTGATATTCAGTCTCACATTCAGCAATATTCCTCTCTGATCCCGTTTTAAGGGCAGCTGAATAAGAACTTCGAGCCAATCTATAGCTGGAGCTTGAGAAAGATTGCAAATATTCAGAAAAGTGAAATATTCTTTAAGTAGGAGACTTGTATAAGTCTATAGGGAAGTATACCCATTCATATGAATTTATTCTATTATCCGCCAAAAGGTTTCATAATGAAAATTAGGTACCTGGGTGGAGCAGTTGGATACAAAATTCTCAGGTGAGGAAACGTCATCTCTTTACCCAGCACGGTTTCTATCCATGACTGCACACCGATTCCCGTATCGCCTAGAAAAATACAAAATACTAGACAGGCAACGATTTCAACAATATGCTCATGGGAAGAACAGGGCCATTTGCTCTGTAAAACAAATATTTTTGTATGCAGGTATTGTATGCAGATATTTGAAATGGTCTTCCGGAGCATGTGCAGCTCCGATATTATCCGCAAAGTTATAAGCAGGTTAAAGGTTGAGAGGGTTGGGCTTTTAAAAGGGTCGTTTTTTCTAATCCAATACGAAGTTCATTTTCCAGCAGCCAGCCAATAATACCCGAAGGCGCACATGCTCTGGAAGACCGACATGTCTCGTAATAATTGTGCGTTTGCAGTTTCCTACCCATGCTAAAGTCTCAGAATTACATGAAGGTGACTGTGTAGTCTGGCAGAGGAAGCAACTCTGTCATTTTCAATTTTGCCTCCTTTCTCAGTTTAGGTCAACTCTTAAAGGAAAGAATTTGCTCCTCTAGGAGCTAATTCTTTCATTAAAAAATATACCCCCTTTTGAAAAGAGCTCATTGTCGAGGGAAACAAACAGGGTCATGAAAGTTGTTTCCCTTCTAAAAAAATGATAGAAAAACGTGGCCGTGTACCCATACACCTGAAGAAAATCTGTTTTGAGGCATTTGTGAATAAGCAGCTGGCTTTTTATCTGACCTTTGTGGAGCTGGCATAGGCAGTGAGGCAGGTTTTGTTTGGGCTACAATTAGACGGACGCTGGGAGTTAACCTAGGGCAGCTGAAAACAGGACAAGGTTGAAAGGGGTCGTTTTGAAGTCATCTGTGGTGCCCCAACGACCTTGTAAGGTTATATGATATAACAGAATAGAATGATGGGTTAAACACGGTTATTTTTGTTGTTTTATATTCCATTATTGAGGGTCTGGAAGAGGGGTGGGATGTGGGGGGAGGGGGAGGGGGACGGTGTGTGTGTGTGGGGGGGGGGGGGGGGGGGCAGGGATCGACCTTGAATTCTCTAATCAGTAAAAATTAAGCCCATTATTCTCTTCCTTTGAAATTTTTGCTTATTCTTTAAAAAAAATCATTATCTTTTAAAACGTCAATACTTTAATTAAAATTAGTCATACATTTTTTGTGTTTGTATGTGTGGTGTGTGTTTTGTGGGTGTGGGTGTTTTTTAGGCTTACTCTTTATATTTCTATTCTCATTAGGCCCTAATCAGTTCTTTATTTTTTTATCTGCTAGTCTTTAAACCTTTCATATTTTTCTTTATTCTTTAAGCCCTTATTTTTCTCTAATCAGTATTTTTTATCTATTTTTTATCTTATCAGTGTAAAAAATTGGCCATTGTTCTAATCAGTAAGCCCTATCCAGGCCCTCATTATTTATCTTGCCAGTGATTGGTTCACGGTGGGCCGGGATCCGCTGTTACACCCAGATGACCGGGTTTCGGGGTACCCCCGTCTGTGCAGAAACTCTAAACGTGTACACCCATTTCTTATTCGGCCCTGTGAGATTCGTAACACATATAAATTGCAAGTGGATGTGTTTGTACGGTTGTTTAGGATCTGGAATTCCCACTTAAATCAAACCTGATCCATGTAAAAAGAAAACAGAGTCGGTTGGCTTCTGGCCCGTTTGACTGACAATCCTCGTCCAAAATTTCGACATGGGCGCAGACATCTTGATTAATGTTTGGGTAAAACCCGGCGCAGTAGACAGATACAGATACAAGTCCAGCGGTAAAAACGCCTAAACTCAAATCATTGTAAAAAAGATAAAACATAGTGGTTTGATGTGCATAAATTGAGGCAATTACTTGGCAAAAGTAAGGGAGCTTGTTTTTGAAAAATGACAAATCGCGCTGCAAAATGCAATCTCTTTTTTTTCTGGTTCCCCTTCTAGTGATTCAATATAAACGAAAGCGTGAGAGAGAATGAGGATTCCCACATGTACATTGTATTTTTACAATTTTATTCAAGTTAATAATATCAAAAGGAGGTCATTTTAGATGCCAACTAAAATGACCAAATACTGTGGTTTGATGTGCATAAATTTATTTGTAATGAATACATTACTACAGTGGACTCGACAGTATCGGATCATCGACAGTATCGGATCACTCTTAGGTTATCACCCATTTTTCTCACAAATGAAGCAAATATTTTTTACCATTATATTACAGTCATCAAGCTAAACCAATGACAAAGTGCAGGGTGAAAAATTCGATCGAAGTCTGCGGCTGAGAAACAAGTCAGAGTTGTTGAAAAGCTTGGCCCCTCTTCAGCGGCGCTTGCATTTTGCCTGTTGCTCGTTACCCCCAAGATAGATTTCGGTTATTTAAACTATTTTATCATTAGGCGATTGAAACCAATTTTGCTTTGTAATGTGTCCTGGCATCCCTAAAATTGCGCGCAGTCATTATTTTGTGACATCCCAGTATTTGATGAAACTAAAGACTTGAAAAGTGAGGCACCGACGTGCGACAGTAACGGATCATTATATAACTTGAACTGAAATACAGGCCTCAGCTGGAAACTGCATGTTGGATGTATGGTCTGATGCTGAAAACAAGTCATAAATCAACTACCTGAGTGGCTGCTGTGTCTTTTTTTCAAAGAAAATCAGTTTAAAACTAAGACAACATCCTTTTTGTAAAATATCCCCCATCCCAAGCCCCACATTCTAGCGTATGATAATGAAGGTTATGCGTAGAACAACCAAGCTTCTGCTAAACATTCTGTTGAAACATTCAAGATCAGCTCGCATAGTTGTGAACCCAATAATGACTGGCGTTCATCGGATAGACATTTTTACACTGTGTAGACTCAGATTAATGCCGGAGAACTCGTTGAATGACCATGTAGTGTTTATACACTGATTGCACTGAAATATCGATAAGGCGGAAAAAATGTTGATCCTGATCAGACACCACGGTCTTATCAGGGTCTACACTTTGCAAATGCAGTTTATGATCTTTACTGTTTGAGTAGTTCCATGCTATGAGGCGCAGGGGATTACTGAGTTAAGAATTTTTTGGCATGCTTGTAGTTTTGTATACATTCAACTTTTATTTAACAGACAAAACCGTTGCTGGTGAAGGACAGCATGAAAAATAACGTTGAAAGGCCGTAAAAGTTTCCTCAGAGAGTTTAATAGGTCCAACTGTTTATGTAGCAAAATTATTGAAGCTAAAAAGGTTGTCAGAATGCCTCGGAGAAACTCTCCTATAAAATAATATCATATGATCCGATACTGTCGCACCTGATTCGTTACTGTCGCAGGACCCTCCAGTAAGTCTGCATAGGTTATCTGCCCTTAAAGGAATAAATTTCATAAATATTTTGACATGGATAGATAGAACGGATATTTTGCAATTGTTTTGTGTCATAACATGTATACTTTTAGCATTCATATACAACAAAACGGGAGTTTTATTGAACTTGATCCGATACTGTCGAGTCCACTGTATTAATTATTCTAGAAAGGAAACATATTGTTGCTTGGTTGGGTTGATTAGTCTCATTCAGTTTGGGTCACGTGTACCTTTTGACAAAAAGTATCTTTTGAGAAGTCATGAGTTTGCTTCATTGCATTTTGAGGTATCACATGACTTTTACGATTGGTCCTTTTTAGTTTGATCCTGGTGTGGCGCGAAAAATCGCGCACGGCACAGTCATCGACAATTTTCAGTCGAAGTTACATCGGCAACGTCAGCCGAGAGATTTTATCGACATATTCAGCCGTTCGTTATTTTCATACAAAAAAAACCCCAACCCAACCCGCCCGTTTTATTTTGTTTGTTGAAGTAGTGAGTTTTAGATTCAAATTTAAGTATAAAATTTATGTTTACGTTTTTCTACAATAATCCAATGGATGTAATTGGTGGGCTTTCTAGTCCTGCATTTTTACATATTTCTTATGATGATATCCATAAATATCCGCCAATTATAAATAGTAATTCTTATTGCTGTTGTTTGCTTCTTTACTCTGTTATACGCACGTAAATAATTGAGGCAATTACTTGGCAAAAGTAAGGGAGCTTGTTTTTGAAAAATGACAAATCGCGCTGCAAAGGTTCCCCTTCGAGTGATTCAATATAAACGAAAGCGTGAGAGAGAATGGGGATTCCCACATGTACATTGTATTTTTACATTTTTTTTCAAGTTAATAATATCAAAAGGATGTCATTTTAGATGCCAACTAAATGACCCAAATCATTTTTATTTTGTTTTTATGTGCAACTCAAGGATGTTTTATGGTAAAGTTGGCTAGTCACGCCCGTCAACTACAATGACGAAATTGTAGTGAGAAACTTGCAGTCATACCCCACGGTAAACATTTCGTGTATTTATAACAGCTGAAATACACAGTGAAGCGAGTGGCGGCTCATGCATAACGGACCTGACAAACAATGCTGATATCACAAATGTGAGCAGCTGTGAAGGCTGGCTATAGTATCACGTGGGAGGGCGAGCTTTTGATCAAAAGATCAATGTTTCTCAAACAAACTCGGTCAGCGGAACATATTGTGAGAAAAGCATAAAATTTGCGACCATCAATGTTTGTGGGTTGAAAAGCAAACTTTTACTTCCCGAATTTCATTCTTTTGTCTCGAAATTTGACATTATTGGCATTCAGGAATCGAAAACTGACAGTTTAGATACATTAAGCATACCTGGTTATAAATTGTTGTGTAAGCATAGAAAACATATTGCCAGGAAAAAATCGGGTGGTATTATAGTAGCTTATAAAAGTAGCTTCGATAAATATATAACTCCGATAGAAACAGAGAGTAAACTTGTTTTGTGGTTCAAAATTTCAAATAGTCTTACAAAGTGTGGTGATGTAATCTGTGGTGTTGTTTATATTCCCCCGGAGTATTCTGAATATGCACTTGAATATCCGCATGGTGAAATTGAACAAGAATTGAGGCGAATTTCTATTAATTGCTCATCTGTAATAATGCTTGGAGATTTTAATTCGCGAACGCGAAATCTCCCAGATTTCGTTTTTCCGGATTTTGATATTTTTGAAAATAATGGCTTGGTAGAACTGTATGAAGAACTCCAAACTGATATGTCATGTTTTGACAAGAACTCCTCCGTGGTCAAGTTGCATAGGCAGAATCCTGATACCGGCGTGAATAACTATGGTTATAGGTTGATAGATTTCTGTCGTGATAATAATTTGTTTATTATGAATGGTAGAACACGTGGAAATAGTCATGAAAAACCTACATGTAAAAATGTCAGCAGTATTGACAATTTTTTGTTATCTTCATGTATGATACAGTATGTAAATAGCCTTCATGTTCACGATTTTTGCAATTTATTATCAGATGCCCATTGCGCAGTTTCTCTTACACTTGATATCTCTTATGATATAAAAAAACCTAGTTAGTACTCCAAAATGTGTCGAGAAAGTTAGACTGTGGGATAGCGAAAAAGAGGGACTTTTTATAAATAACTTAGAGGAACATCAACTTGGGGATATTTTAAACCTTATTAATGATATTGAAACAAAACAAACTATTTCCCAGACTGATGTTGACCATATGGCGAAGTCTGTAGCAGATAGTTTTCAGATGAACGCTCATAACACCTTCGGCACAATTAATTTTAAATCTACCGAAAACTCAAATAAGCCCCCAAACTGGTTCAATGGTAAATGCAGAGTAGCTAGAAAAAAAATTCATAATGCTAAATTTCTATATAAACTGCGCCAGTCAAACGAAAACAGACAGAGACTGAAACTGAGTAGTAAACAGTATAAAAAGACTCTTACGACGGAGCAAAACCTATATAAACTTACAAAAATCAAACAATTTCGTAAAATAAAAAAATCGGATCCCCGTAAATTTTGGAAAATATTTAAACAAAAAAACATCAATCGGTGTTTCTGCAGAAACTTGCTATGCATATTATAAAACAGAAAACGATATTCCTGTCGACGAAAATATAAATGAAATGCACTTAAATAATGCTCGTATGGATACTACACAGTTAAATGAAGAAATAAATGGACCCATTCTCTGGTCGGAAATTGAAAAGGCTATTTTGAAATTGAAAAACAATAAGTCCAGTGGACCAGACATGATTTTGAATGAACATATAAAATCAACATATAGATTACCAGGCATGCGTGAAATCATAATAAAACTATTTAATATAGTATTTAATACTGGAATAATCCCAGCAGACTGGTCGGTTGGTAATATTATTCCAATTTGTAAGCAAAAAGGTGATGTACCTGACCCAGTAAATTATAGACCAATAACGCTTCTCAGCTTCATGGGAAAATTATTCAATTGCATAATTAATAATAGGCTCCAGACATATTCGGAAAAATATGAAAAAATAAGTCAGTGTCAAGCGGGCTTTAGAAAGGGATTTTCTACAACAGATCACATTTTTGCTCTCCATATTTTATTAAATTTGTTGAACTATAAGAGGAAAAAATTATTTTGTGGTTTTATAGACCTGAAACGCGTGTTTGACACCGTGTGGAGAGACGGATTATTTTACAAAATGCATTTATTTAACATAAATGGTAAATGTTATACTCTTATTAAGAACATGTATAAAAGTATAAAGTCTTATGTTACTGTCAACGGTGAAAGCTCTTCTACGTTTCCATGCAACATTGGGGTCAGACAGGGGGAAAATATGTCCCCTATGTTGTTTGCGATATATTTAAATGATATTGATAATTTCTTTTGTCAAAGTGGTATTGTAAATGGAGTTAGTTGTGCTAGTGATAATGTGATAAACGATGCATACGTATTTCTTAAACTGTTTGTTCTTTTATATGCTGACGATACCGTCATATTAGCAGAATCAGCACAAGATTTGCAAAACGCGTTAAATGTATATAATTTATATTGTCAAATGTGGAAACTTTCAATTAACAAGAGCAAAACAAAAGTTCTAATATTTTCTAAAGGCAGAAGGCCAAATCATATTTTCAAAATAGGCGATGACGATATAGAAATTGTTTCCGATTATAAATACCTAGGTATTTTGTTTGGAAGAAGCGGATCTTTTCTCTCAGCTAAAAAGTATATCGCCAATCAAGCGACTCGTGCAGTCTATAGTCTATTGAAGAAAGCAAGGTCGCTTTTATTACCTATTGGTATTCAAATAGAAATGTTTGAGAAAACTATAAAACCAATACTTTTGTACGGGTGTGAGATATGGGGGTACGGAAATATTGATATTCTTGAACAAGTCCAGCTAAAATTTTTAAAACTAGTTTTGAATTTAAAGAAATCTACACCGACATGTATTGTACTTGGCGAGACTGGTGTTTTGCCATTAAAAGTAGATATACAATGTAGAATCATTTCATTTTGGTCTAAACTGATCTGTCCTATTACAAATAATTTGTCGTCAAAATTGTATCTAATAGCTAAGTCTTATTTCGAAAATTCGAATAGTCAGTATTTTCAATGGTTTGATAACGTGAGAAATATTTTAATTTCATGTGGGTTTAGTGGTTTTTGGGATACACATACGTTCCCAAATAGAAACTGGCTGATAAAGTCGACGAAACAAAAGTTAGCAGATTTATATTTAAATGAATGGAAAAACGAAATTGAAACAAATTCTTCGTGTTTCATATACAGAATGTTTAAATCAAAATTCGAATTCGAAAAATATCTTACAAAGGCTCCCGCTAAATTTCGAAAGTTTTTAATTAGATTCCGCACGAGAAATCACAGACTGCCTGTTGAAGTCGGGAGATGGAGACGGATACCCAGGGAAAATAGAAAATGTCATTTATGCAATTCAGACATCGGTGATGAGTACCATTATCTGTTGGTTTGTGAAAAACTAAATAATGTTAGAAGGCAGTATATTGATTATCGCTATTTTCGTAGACCTAATGCGCTCAAATTTTGTTCAGTCCTTAATATTAGTAATCCAAGTGAATTAAGAAAATTATGTCTTTTTATCAAGGTTATTATTGAAAGTGTCTGATATTCTTCAAAACGTATTCTGCAAGATTTTCATATTTAGGTGTGTGTTCGTAGAAACGTAGGAAATGTACGTTCTTTCCCTCCCAATATTTGAAAATGGGTGACGTTGTACGGGTGGGGGTCTTCGGGAAACAGAGGCGAATTCTCTGATCGGCCTTGCACTGGCATGGGCCGATCAGAGAAGTCGCCGTCTATCTCTTTTTTTCTTTTTTTTCCTAGGTTTCCCGTTGTCCTGGAAATATTAGTGTGGACAGGGGGACACTTGGCAGACTGCAGATGAGCAGGCTGGCATGAGCCCTCACTGTTCAAACATTTCCGATGCCTTTACGTGCAACTTGCCTCATGTTTGTTCTGATGACTCGAATTTTAATAATGCATAAGCTACTCATTGGGCACAAGCTATTGAGTCAACGTTGGTTCAACGTTTAGACGTTGAATCAACGTTGAGTCAGGGTTGATTCGGTCTTGTGTGCCTAATGGCAGTTAAGTAAAAGTGTATGTGCTATGAATTAATACCTTAGAGGTTGTATCATGTTCTCTGTAGTATGTATCCTATGCCTCGTATTATACTGTATTTTTCACTGTTCCTCATGTTGCCATTGTGTAATGGATTGAGAGTAAATAAATTGAATTGAATTGAATTGAATTATACCACTGATAGAGCAATTTGGCCTTTAGCAATCAAAGGCTTTCTGTCAAATCACTTTGCGAATGCAGGCTAATAAATTACGATGATATACGGTAATTCATTTGTCTTAATTCGAAGTCTGGCGAGGCTATGGAAAAGTGACCTATTAGAAATTTTGTTCAGTGTTCCTCTGGGCTTTAATCTCCTCTGTAAGAGGGAAGCCATTCCACAATGCAATGTTGCTATGGGAATTGGAGGAGGGGTGGAGATGAATGCGCATCTGCGTCAGTATATATTGAATAGATGAGTAATGTGACCGTGAATGTGACGCCATTGTTCGTCGCAGCGTAAAGTTATTTGAAAATGAGATACAGGTGTTGACTTTATTCTGTTTTCTATAGCGAAAATCCTCATTTACATGATTCCTACAAAATGTAGAAGTCTATCAGTGTTATTGTAGCTAACGTCTATCAGTGTTATTGTAGCTAACGGAAATCCTGCGTGTTCAGAATGCTTTATCCAGTAAAAGGGTAATAATGTTTATATATGCAAAGGGTCAAAAGGAGCGGTCGTTGAATGAGTCCATCGTGACGCAGTCCTCTGTACTTTCTTCTTTCTTTTCGTCTGTATATGTTCTTCGTCTGACAGGAACATGTCCTACTCTCAAAAATGGATAATCAAACGGACGTCCCCTGTATTTGACAGGAGTCGCCTGTTATCGCCTCACAGCCTGCCGAAATACTGTAACGAACAGGACATTTAAATAGTTTTATATCTAATTTGATGAAAATCCTTAGTTACTCCTAAATCAAAATGACTGGTTAAAAGAACTGAATTAAACAATGAGCCAAACAATAATAATGAATAAATAAGATCGAAAGCAGTATTTTAGAAAACGCTTTCACTTACAAAGTGCAAAATTTAGCACAAAGTAAAGAAAATAAATAAATGAAAACATGGTGTTCAGAATATTTATTTAAGTTAAAGGGTACAGGTATAATATCGGAAAATAACTTTGTAAATAAATCTTTATTGCCATACAGTAACTGACTCTTAATTATAAAAAAAAAATCTTGAATCTTGAAAAGGGGGTGTCTCGAAGAAATCTCGTATTTAGATATATATTACTTTTCCATTTGATACATTTGGAAATTCAATTTAAGTCTTTGTCTCTCACGCACGTGCACGCACACACTCGCACGTTCTATAATACATATGTTCACACAGATACATACAAGGAGAGAGAGAGAGAGAGGTGTTCCTCTAACAACAACTCTGACTCTGTTTGCTCTATATAAACAACTTAATCTATTGCAGTAGCACTTTGAATTGTGCTTGTTTGACTTCACTTTGTGTCCTATGGTATTATTCCCTGTTCCATCATTCTCTCTCTCTCTCTCTCTCTCTCTCTCTCTCTCTCTCTCTCTCTCTCTCTTTAACAACGACAAAATTATCTAATTTCTCTTCTCAAAAACAACACTATCTGTAGCAACAGTACCATACACACCAGCAAAAATATTGTTGACAAGTGTCTTTTACAAAAACCGACATATTGTGTGTTCTGTTTTTGCATTGTGCTATTTCTCATCATCTGTTTCCTCATTCTTCTTAAAACTCCATACTACTGCATATGTGTCTTGTATGCTTGCTTGGCTGCTTGAAGGTTGGTGACGAAATTACGTCCTTTTCCGGTGGTGCGTTAATTGATCTAGTGACGGTATAAGTTGCAATTTCACATCCTTTAATATTTTCTTTTTCATTTATTCAGTGCGAGGAGACCAAAAACAACTGCAAGAGAGCATAAAGCTTGTGAAAGATCGAACTCCAAGAAACATGGTAGCTCCACAACTATGCAGAACAATTCTGGGAAATGTCCTAAAGAAGGGCAAGAGATTCTCAGTAGATGGACATAATGTTGCTTGAAGCTGTATAATCAAATGAGGAACTGCGACAATGCAGTTCTGGGCTGCAATCAGCATCCAGAAGAAGATCTACAAACGATCCTTTGTGATTTATTGAGATTTGCAGTAGCAGCACTGAAAAGGAGAGGTCTGCCAGATGTGATAATATACCAGCAAAACGTATTCAAGCTGGCGGGAAGACCATGATTGATGTCTTATCAAAGATCTGTAACGAGATGAGGAGAACAGGAGAGTGGCCTACCCTTTTGACTCAGTCGTTGATTATTACACTCCCTATAAAGGGCAACCTACAGCTCTGCCAGAACCACAAAACCATCAGCCTCATCAGTCATCAGTCATTCAAGCAAATCCATGCATTAAGTCGGTAAATAACTATTCATAGCTAATGGTATATATGTTGTAACCCTCCGACTACAAATAATGTTTGTATTCTGTTGTATTTAAACACATCTTGAACAGGCTTAAGGCCCAGGCTGAAGAGATAATCGCAGAAGAATGGACTGGGTTCAGAACTGGAACAGAACAGAACAGATCTTCAGTCTCAGAATCATATATGAAAAGTATTTTCAATATCAGCAAAATGGCCGACCATGCGGAAGTACAATATCAATGCAAATCTAGTTGGCACAATTGACCACTTCTACGACATTTCTAGAAGTGCAGTGCAGATGAATGATAGCATAGGAAAACGTTTCAGAACAACAATTGGATTTAGGCAAATATGACTTCTGCCAACCATGTTCCATAGTTTTCTCGAAAGGATCGTCTGATGCTCTGAACGAACATGATGGGAAGGTAAGCATCCACCCTTAATACCCCGAAAACTAGTTCAACCATCACATGTAGCTATGGTACACCCATGCGCAATTCACACACGCACGCATGCAAGCACACACACACACACACACACACACACACACACACACACACACACACACACACACATGCCTAGTGTCTACGACGATGACCCCACTAAGGCTGGAAATCCACTCAACATAACAACGCACGCACGCACGTACGCAAGCACACCCACACACACCCACCCACACACACACACACACACACACACACACACACACACATGCCCATCTACAACGGTAGGAGCGGCTGTAGTGTAGTGGATAACACTCCAGACTACCAATCCAGGGGTCGCAGGATCGATCCCCCGCTTCTCCGGTCTTTCGGATGAGACTTTAAACCGAGGTCCCGTCTCCATATGACCTCGTTGTTGGTGGGACGTTAAACCCAAGTTCACTCACTCACTCACTCACCTACAAGGGTGACCTCACTAAGGCTGGAAATCCACTCAACATAACATTTGGACAGCGTACGCTGATTACGAATTGCGACGTACCCTACCTAAATCAAACGAAACATCCCTATGGCCGCGAAACTTGAATGTAAAACTCCTCAAAATTCGCAAAAATAGACATAATCTCCAAAAAAAGTATGATATTTACAGATATTTAGATCTACTTTAAGGGCTTGTTTGCCAGATAACAGAAATAACCAAACTTTTCTCCGTAATTTCTGCCTTTAGGAGAGGCGCACCCGGTAGACAATGTTTTTTTCCTTGAACAGAATAAGCCGGGCTGCGTAGCGCAATCGGTAGGGCACTCAGAATCAGAATTGTTTACTGGTGATACGTCCAAAGACAATCATTCACCAGGACCTGTGAATCAGGGAAGCTAGTCCCTAGCCCTTATAAGAGAAGTAAACTTAGTAACTGAATCCTCTGCACACTCAGCAGCAGAAATAAGTGAATCTTCCAGGGAATTCCAATCTCTAATAGTCTGGGGGAAGAAACTGGACTTGTAAATGTCAGTCCCAGCCAATGGGATTTGAAATGTCAGGGAATGATGATTCCTGGTACGCCTATTTGGGGGAACAAGGTCATTTATGGGTATACTGGCTGCACCCCTTAGACCTTTGTAGAGCATTATAAGTCTACTATCTTTCCTTCTCTTTTTTAGGGATTCCCACTTAAGTTTCTCCAGAATGCCAGTCATACTCCCAGTTTCATATGTGTAATTTCCCGTTACAAATCTAGCTGCCCTTTTCTGCACCTTCTCAAGTTCATCTTGAAGAAGTATACTTTGAGGGTCCCAAACTGAACTGCCATACTCCAGGACTGGACGCACCAGTCCCTTGTATGCTGACTCCTTAACATCTTGTGGACATGCTGCCAAGTTACGTCTGAGGAAGCCGAGGGTCCTATTAGCCTTTGTGCAAATATTACTGACGTGTGTTCCATTTCAAATCATTGGCAATGGTTATGCCGAGATACTTGATAGTTTCTACATTACTGAGGACCGTTCCCTCTAAGGTATAGGAAGCATTGATCTTCTTGATCCGTTTCCTTGTAATTTGCATTATATTGCATTTAACAGGTTGAAATCTCATGCCCCAACTCCTTGCCCAACAACCTAACTGATCTATATCCTCCTGAAGTAACACAGTGTCTTCAATATCTCTGATTTCACGATAGCAAACACAGTCGTCAGCAAAAAGTCTTAATTCCGAGTCAATATTTACTGTTATATCGTTAATGTATAACGAGAACAACAATGGTCCAAGCACAGTGCCCTGGGGGACACCTGACAAAACCGGGGCCCAATCCGACTTAACTCCATTTACCACCACACACTGCTGCCTGTAACAGAGAAAAGAATCTATCCATTTCAGAGTCTTCCCACCAATACCATAGCCGTATAGCTTACATTTAAGTAATTCATGAGGGGGAGTGTCAAAAGCTTTCTCGAAGTCCAAGATAAAAGTGTCAACCTGACCGCCCTTATCCAAGATTTTAGCCCAGTCATTTATAACCGCGATCAGTTGAGTTTCACAGCTATGTTTCTTACGGAAAGCATGTTGTCTGTCTGACAAAAGTTTATGTTCATCCAAATGTGCCATAATATTAGAGCAGACAATGTGTTCGAGTAACTTGCATGGTACACAAGTTAGAGAAACCGGTCGGTAATTGCAAGCCAAAGACCTATCTCCTTTTTTGAAGAGTGGGCATATATTTGCAAGAGACCATTCCTTGGGGATTTCACCCGAGTCAATAGATTGTTGGAAGAGATGAGCGAACATTGGGCCTAATTCAGATGCTAGTTCTTTTAAGACTCTGGGATGCAATTCATCAGGTCCTAAAGCTTTTGATGGGTTCAAGCCCTTAACAGTGCTGGAAACGGCCAGTGGCCCGGTGGCCAAATGCTCCTAATTTTTGTTTCGGGCCACCAGAAATCTCCAAAATATGACCTTTAGTGGCCCAAATTTATCTTTCTGGCAATACTAAATGAATGGAAACTTAGGCTATTGGATAATTTGGGCCACTAAAAGTTAAGCCTGCTAAGCTTTTGGGCCACCACATTAAAGTTGCGAGTTTCCAGCACTGCCTTAAGAAGTTTCGTTACACCTTCTGCCGAAACATGAATGTCCTCCATGAAAGGAGCCGAGCGATTAGGAAGGGGGACTTGGGTGTGCTCACTTTTGTTAAACACATCCGAAAACTGACCGTTAAGTTCATCAGCCTGTTCCAACTCTGACTCGGCAACACCACCACCATTTCTATTCTTTAGGGGTGGGATACCTTGAGTATCTTTCTTTTGACTATTAATGTACCTGTAGAAATCGCTGGGATTAGCCTTTATGTCACCAACCAAGTTATTGACATACAAATCATGTTGCTCTTTCACATCAGCTTTAATTTCCCTTCTCAAAGATTCAAATTTTGACCTAAGTTTGCTACTGCCAGTCTTTTTGGCCTTTGCATGTGTCTTATTTCTTCTACGAATCTCCCTTCTTATCTCAGGGGTTATCCAAGGAACAGAAGAGGTTGACCTACTGGTTTTTGAGGGGATATACTAGTCCTGTATCCTCGAATGACCAGTTTCAGTGACCCTAACAGTATTTTACACACGGTGGCACTGTTTCACGCAAAGGCATGATTTCTTTCATAGATTATTTTAGTGAGGCATTCTAACTTTTGTATGTTATCCAGACAAAGATGGAAAAGTTGAAACACTGCATTTTGGAGGCCTTTATTTCAGAGACCTATATTTAGCTTACAGTTTTAGAGTCGGACCAGTTTCAGTGACCCCCACTCATTTTCTAAACAAGTTGCAATATGAAGCTAGTTGCTGTTGCTCAAGATTTTAACTCACAAACTGAATATAAAAATGGTGAAGGCAATGGCTGCATATGTTTATCAAGAAAATGATGACAACATGGAAATTAAGAAATACCCTGTCAAAATAAGGGGGTGGGGTTACAAAACAAACCAAAACTTGCATGCAGATATATTTTATACAAATGATTTTTGTAATATCTTATGTTGAAACCAGTAGTAAAGATAATTTCAACTAGTATTAAGTCCCTGGTCACGTAATTTAAACAATATTTAGAAACAAATTTTGCATACTGGTTGAAAGTGCGGTTGGGCTGTTCTAAGGACCGGACTTATTTCAAGTCCATAAAATCAGTGTTTACTGTTTGTCATTTATATATTCAGTTATATAAACAAAAATATAACATGCTAATTAACATATCCAAAATGAAAATAATTCAGAAATATTCCTCTGACAGTAAATTTGATTGGAATTAAACAGTGTAAAAAAAGTAATAAGAAAAATGCATAAAAAATGGGGTTGTCATAGAAACCAGTATGCTGTGAAGCTATAAAAGGCAGGATGATAGTCTTATCAAACCTACACAAAGGCAATATAACTTAGAGTATATATCTGCAAAAAAGAATTATTTGCTGCATGATTTTTTAAAAATATTGACAGAATTTATAAGGTCACTGAAACTGGTCAGTCACTGAAACAGGTCCACCTACGATACTACTGACCCTTAGCCGGGATCCACCATGCTCCCATATATATGTTGCCACATATGTGTTCTAATAAATAAGACCTTCAAGGTGAGGTAAATATCAGCAAAGGGGCCCCACGAAGGGCTAATTACCAGTAATTTTCGTAATTTTGACCCCACCCTATAAAAATGTTATGTTCTGAATCACTTATAAAAGATTTTGATTTTATTTAAGTATGGAGGGTTTGCATATGGCCTGTGACAGTTTTTAAGTGCATATCGTTTTTGTTCGATATAACGGGCGTACCACGGTAAAATGAGATATATGAATGCAAAATTCTCTTAATCCAGTGACCAAACTACATTTATTTAAATTTAAACTAAACTGTCTCTCATTGACATGGAATAACGTATTTTGGTTGGAATTTTGTTGATTAACACGGAAATGTTTAAATAAATATATAAACGTCTAATTTGATGCAAATTTGGCACACGTGTCAGTCATAAATATTAAGTTTATATAAACCCTGAAGAAAAAGGCTACCCTTCGTTAAGCCGCAACTCTGTTTAATCTGTATAAAAAATAATGTAGTAAATTATACATTTTATAAAGTTCCCTGACAAGGTAGTAGCCTGTTAAAGGAGAATATATGCATATTCATATGTGCTACTGACTTATATATGTTACATATTTATGTACGTTTTATATGGACATATTTATATGTAAAATACATAATACAAAATGTACAATATGATTCGATTAAACTGTATAAAGTTAAAATTTAATTTTAAAAAAACTTGTGGAACCAGGGCTATTTCGAACTTAAAAGTGTATAAGTGCATAGTACATGTATAAACTAATCGTCATGGTATCATGTTGTCAATACTAACGGTTGCATGTGGGCAGATGGATCTCATCAGCCTGAGAGGGTTATATAAACTGTATGTAGAAGGTGCAATCCTTAGCCTTGGTTGGCAGTCCACCTAGGAATTCATTGCTAGGTCTGTGAACAAAACGTGCTAAAGAACACCTTGTGAAAACAGCATTACTGGGTTGAAGACTTCCTACAAGTCAACGGCCAGTGTAGAGCTCCAACATGAGTTCAACAGTCGTGTGTTTCTTGCAAGACCCGAGCGAGCCTAACTCAGCTTGGTACAACATCTAGATTTCAGAGATCACTGTTGATTAGGATAGGCCTAATCAGCTTAACCCTTTCCATCTGGTTGTATTTTATTCAGTGGCTTGTTTGGAGAAAACAAGACGCCACTTCCACCTCCATGAGTCTCCCAAGCCTAGGGGTCAATTTGGGTTGGTGTAGTGTAGACCAGTGTTCTCCCCAGAAATTTCAGAAGGCATGTCACTTTTAGCACAACAAGACCTGTCCGCGCACTGGATAGCTCGCCTGCAGTGCCTTGCCCATCACATGAAAAAACTTTGACGTAAAACTTATAAGTGTTACGCCGACACCGATGCCGACGTCCAAGTGAAATAATAGCTCTCTGTACTTTTTTTGTACAGGCGAGCTAAAAATCAGATTTTGACTTGTTGGTCAATTTTTAAAGTCCTTAATATAGCAATGTTTTGTCAAAATTAGCCTAAATTTACGTTATGATTAATTTATTGATGATCCTAAATGCAGTCAAAACAACTATACTGGCTAAAAAATTAAAAAAAAAACAGCACTTTTATAAATTTTCTTTGGAAATTTAGGCATGTTGCAAGATACTTCGAAGAGGAAGGCATGTTGCAAGCGACATGCCTAAATGGTCTGGGGAGATCCCTGGTGTAGACCCAACATCAAAGAGTGAACGTCTTCCTAGAAGAGGTAAACTCCCGGGGTGGAACAACACTTTAAGACAACGGCCACGTATTCATGACCAAGGCAAGCCATATAATTTTCTTGGAATTCGGTTGTGGTCAACATAATCAGCCTGGAGAAGTATAGGCTCCATCAGGTTGACTTTTGCCCAAGTAACATTTCGGAAGACAGACCCAAGGATACTTTTTGTGAACAGATGGTCATTTTTAGCTCGCCTGAACGAAAGTTCAGGAAGAGCTATTGTTGTCACCACGGCGTCCGCGTCGGCGTTCAAATTGGATGTTTTGGTTAAAGTTTTTTAAAGACCTATATCTCCTTAACCCATGGATGGATTCTTTTGATACTTGCACTGTAGCTAGATATTGGTCTAAGGTTTAACAGGGTACCACCCCCACCCCACTCTGTGACCTTGATGTCAAGGTCATGGACTTAGAAAATTGGTGTTTTTTTGGACTGGATGTTTTGGTTAAAGTTTTATAAAGCCCAATATCTCCTGAACCCATGGATGGATTCCTTTGATACTTGCACTAAAGTTAGATATTGGTCTAAAGTTTTCGAAGGTACTACCCCCACCCCCCTCTGTGACCTAGATGTCAAGGTCATGGACTTAGAATATTGTCTTTTTATTGATTGGATGTTTTGGTTAAAGTTTTTTAAAGACACATATCTCCTGAACCCAGAGATGAATTCTTTTTATATTTGCACTGTAGTTAGATCTACAGAGTGCTACCCCAACCCCGCTCAGTGATCTTGATGTCAAGGTCAGGGACTTAGGAAATTTTTGTCTTTTTTAAAGTTTTGTAATTGCATACTGATTCATAATGCTTTGCAGAGATTTAGTATATACTTGAACTGATGTTAGACTCTTTTTTGAGTTTTTACAAAACACCTTATACTTACCCCACTGGGTGACCTTGAAGTCAAGGTCATCGACTTAGAATTTTGTTTTAAAGATTTTGGTTAAAGTTTTATATTTATGAAGACATAATTTCACAGTGCCACGATGATGGACTCAGTTGATACTAATACTTGGACTGATGTTAGATAATGGTTCAGGGTTTTGATACATACAAGCGCCGCAACCCCCCCACTACCCGTCAGTTTTTTTTACCTCAAGCTCATGGACTTTGATTTTTTTTTCATTTCATTTTTTTTTATTTTAAGACTTATTTCTGAGATAGCTTTTGTGTTTTCATTATGGACATGCTTGCATGAAGTTTTATGCATAGCAGTCCACATACCCCCACCCCCACCCCCCACCCGTCAGTTTTTTTTTTACCTCAAGCTCATGGACTTTGAAATTTAATTTCATTTTTTTTTATTCTAATTTTATTTTAAGACTTATTTCTGAGATAGCTTTTGTTTATAAATGTGTTTTCATTATGGACATGCTTGCATG
This sequence comes from Ctena decussata, assembly GCA_963989385.1. NCBI lineage: Eukaryota > Metazoa > Mollusca > Bivalvia > Lucinida > Lucinidae > Ctena > Ctena decussata. Next base: position 86,781,271 of record OZ022499.1, on the reverse strand, counting down.
AAGTTTTATGCATAGCAGTCCACACCTAAAAATATTTCAAAGGGCTAAGGAGTTATGGAGTGAATGGGACTAGCCTAAAAAAAACTAATCAAAAGGTTGGTTACTACAAAATTAAGTAAGGGGGAGCAACCATTCTTATATGTGACAGACAGTCCTGTGATCATGTACATTGCTATAAAGTTTCATCAAGATATTCCAAACGGTTACCAAGTTATGGTATGCACAAGATTAGTATACACAAAAATAGCCTAAAAATCTAATCAAAGGAATGCAACTCCACAACAAAGAAAGGTAGAGCAACCATTCTTATACAGGACATATCGTCAGACCTCCATACACATTGCTATGAAATTTCATCAAGATATTCCAAACGGTTATCTAGTTATGGTGTGCACAAGACTTGTCAGGAAATAAATAATCAAAGGGGCATAACTTGAAGAAAGGGGGAGCAATCATTATTGTACAGGACACTTTGCTCCAACCTAATACATATTCATACAAAATTTCATGAAGATATCCCAAAGGTTACTGAGTTATGGTGCGCATGAATGTTGACGGACAGACAGCGCCATGCCTTTTTCAAAACGAGGGTATAAAAAGGGTGATGACTCCCATAATAATTGGTGAATTTCACCACAAATCAAAGTTGACCAAGTTAGTTTAAACATATTTATTTCAACAAATCTTAAGTGTACATAGATCTAATATGCATAATAAATAGGATTAGAATGAAAGCATGTGCTTATTTGGTTCTTCTCCTTCACCATGTTCTGTTGCTAATGAAGATAAGCAGCTGCTACAGAAATATAGAAGTATGGATTTGTGAGCTGAAAGCATATCTTGAATATGTGCAAGTCGAAAAGCAGTTTCTAGAGCTCTGCCTCAGATGTACAGATGTAGGTATCTCTTATCTAGATCCAACCTATAAGATGGATCTTGACTTTTGGGGTTGTTGAAAAAAACCTAGCCTGTTCCAGCGGACTTTTTCAGTTTCGGAGCACCAGCATGTTATTTGACATACCGTGAATGTAAGGCCTCGGGCTCTGAAACGGTAATTTAAAACTGTTTGCTCATACTAGCCCAACTTGAAAGATAATTTTATGCAAAAAGCGGCTGTATGATATCACAATTATTAGAAACGCTCTACTCCGAAAAATTCATTCAACCATTCAGTGGTCCGAAAACGTAGTGTAGTCCTTGAGCTCAGGAGAAAAATAAGAGGTTTGCTCTCCTTTAATAGTAGAGTTTGGAAACCCTGTGCATTAAAATATACATTTATTTTACCATAGAATTTGGCCCGGAGACATTTCGAGAAAAGCTCAGGAGACTCAACAAGAGCTGTCGCCTGACAGCATAGCTCGCCTGAATTGGTGCTTGCCCATCACTCAGCCGCTATGGTGGTCACTTTTTTAATGAAACTTTGTAGAAATGTGTATAATAATAGGGCAATGTTTCATAAGCATGAGCCACAACTATGGCTCACTTCCTGGATTATCTGCCATTGCATCAATTTCCGTTTCACACTGTAACTCCTAAGCTGTTTGAAATATTTAAACAAAACTTTTTGGTGATGTGTATATTGTCAAGGGAACATATTAGGATCAAGAATGGTAACTCTAGTTTACATAGTTTATGGATTATCTCCCTTGTTTGACTTTGGCATTTCTCAACTTCTGAGCTTCTTCACCTTGGAGCCAGGCCGCGTAGTGCAATCAGTAGGGCACCTGACTCATAAGTCAGAGGTCCTGGGTTCAAAACCAAGTCTGGCAACATACTTTCTTTCTCCTTCTGCTGATACAAGAAGGGCAGTTGTCAGTTACTGGCGAAAGTATGTGCACTTAGTACTGGTTAACCGCTTAGGAGGTCTAAGCCTGCCCAGGAATAGTGTGGTTAGGTTAACTGACTGTCCCGACATGACCATAGCTGTTTACCGTGGATGTTAAGCATCAAATCAATCAATCAATCTTCACCTTGGAAGCTGATTTTTGGTATAATAATAGTATTTGATTTGGTATATGTTTTAATAACATTGCAGTCATTAATTACAGAGTTGTTTCCTCTGTTTATATGCCTGTCATCCTTCTATAAACAATCTTGTTCATTCTGTAGCTCCTTCATGACACTGAAACAAGCATATTATGTGCCGCTTGCGAAGCTGTTGATGCTTGATTCTGGGCTACATGTATATCTCTTGAAAAGTTACTGGTTTCCAGGCTGTATCTCTTGGACAGTTGCATGGAATCTGTTTCTATGGTAGGATGCAGAATTTTATCCATATCAGTATAATTATATATCAAAGAACCCCACCACCACCCACCCACCCTGCTGTGGATCCATGCATAATATATCTGCCAGAGGTAAACAATAAACCATGTCCCTACACACTTATTTTTCATATCATACAAGTCTGCCTCTGTGAACCTAGTTATCCTCCAAGTGCCAGAACCTCAAACAAGGCACTATCTTACTCAAGGCACTAGACAGGGGCATCTATGTCCTATGGGCACATTTCTACTTGTCTTCTGTAGGAAAAAAATGTTGACAGTATGTGTCCTGCAATTTTGGAGGTGCAAATTGTATTTACACCAGTTTTCAGACCTGATAAACACTGGACTGCTCAAAATTTACCTCCAGCTGCCTTGAAAATCTGATTTTAGGTTATAAGGTCACTAAAAATGGGAGGAAAATATTCTGTCATGTGTCAGACCCTGTAGGATAGGCAAATATCACCCTTGGGCTCAGAATTTCAACCAGGAATGAGGCCTCGTCCCTGATTGAAATTCCAACCCCTTTGATGAGATTTTCCTGTCCTACAATGACACTCATGATGAATTCTTTTATTTATTCTTTTTTTTTCCTTTAACAGTTACATATAGAATACTAGCTTGAAGTAGAGCACCAATATGTCATCAATTCCAGTGAGGAAAGGGACAGGGGCTCCAGTAAAGAGAAGAAGTTCTTCCAATAAAGATCAAGGTTTGTATCAAACTAAAGATGAATTTTGTTAGTTTACTCAAAGTCTGGTGACTCGACATGGAGGTTTGATGGTACAGTAATTCTAAGGTAATTTTGTGTCTTCATAAAATTGTGTTATGAACCTTCATTATGGTTCAAATGTGAGTCCAAAACATATGGTATTTATTTTCTTTTTAAAACAGGGTTTTCTTCTCCAAAACAATGCAGATCTCTAGATCTTTGGGGCTTTTGGAAGGGGAAAACCCCTCTTATAGCAGAAATACAAAGACTGAGGGGTGGGGGTGGGGCATTGGGGGCATTTAAATTTATAGCCAAATAAATACGGTAAGTTGTTAAATTTGAAAATGAATAGAAATGAGCTGCGACACGACAAAACCAACAAAGTGGTTGTGCGACCAGTGCAGACTCAGATCAGCCTGGGCATCCGCCCAGTCTGACAAGAGTCTTCGCTTCCGCATGGATGTAGCTTAGACCGTCAGCTACCCATTAAGTGCTTTGCGACGAGTCTGATCAGACTAAGTGGATGCCCAGGCTGATTTGAGTCTGCCCTGGGCGCACAACCACTTTGTTGGTTTTCTCGTGTTGCGACTCAAATTATGTCAGAATTATCATAATACCTTCTCTTTAGCTGAACCTCTGTCTTAATGCAGGGAGTGAGTGCTACCTGTTTGCTTAGTTCCCACAAAGAAAAAACTGTTTCATACTAAAACAGTTAAGAACAACAGTTACAAGTAGTTTATTTCAGAAACTCCCCAAAAAGGCAGATATATTTTATGGCTGCATTGGTTTCGGTGGAGATCTTGTTGGTGTTGGCGTGACAGTTTGTACCCACCATATTTTTTTAATCAGTGGGTGGAATTCTACCAAACTTGCATGGATACATCATTGGGACAAGCCAAAGGGCTGATTATGTTTTTGTGGCTTTGACCCCACTTTCAAAGTCTCTGGAAGCCTTAGGCTGCGGCGTTGGCGTCAGGGTGACAATTTCTTGTACCCACAATATCTCTCGAACCATTAGATGGATTTCTCCAAAACTAGCATGGATATATCAATGGGACATTATGATGGACAAGCTTCTTTTCCTTCACTTGCCGCATTTATGAATATGGATTTTAGCCTAACTTGCACAGATATATCTGTCGGAGATGGACAAGAACTGATTAGATTTTGGTGACCTTGACCCCATTTTTTAAGGTCACAGGAGGTCTAAGAGTGTTATAAAATGCCTTATCGGCACTCCATCTCATGAAGGGGGTGGCTGGATTTTAACCAAACTTGCACAGATATGTCTTTCGGAGATGGAAAAGAACTGATTATATTTTGGTGACCTTGACCCCATTTTCAAGGTCACAGGAGACCAAAGAGTGTTGTAAAATGCCTTTTCTGCACTCTGTCTCCTGAAGATCAAACTTGCACAGATTTATCACCGGGAGATGCAAAAGAAGTGATTATATTATGGTGACCATGTCCCTATTTTCAAGGTCACAGGAGGTCAAGGAATGTTGAAAATGGCTTGTCTACACCATATCTCCTGAAGGGATGGATGGATTATGACCAAACATAGATAAGTGTATAAACAGATGGTGCAAAAGAACTACTTAGTGTTGGGGACCTTGACCCTGTTTTCAAGGTCACAGGAGTGGGGGACATCTGTTTTTGTCAAAAAAAAAAACATTCCCAGGTACTATTGCCATAGCTATTGTCCGTCTTGTATCCTATTATATACGTCCGCACTATATCATCTTCCGACCACTCTGTATCTGCACAAGCGACTTTAAATACCAAATCAGTTACATACATGTATTATTTAATATCATAGCATTCAGTTCGTTTACTCTTTCAGCTAACCCAAACATGCAAATCGTATCATGCCTACTGTATTTCTAACCTCTCAGCATCTCTATCCAGGCTTTCAGTACTGTAATACTATACAGATTTGAATTACCATTTTTCTTTGGTTATAAGACAGAGAATTTTCCCTTCCACAACAATTCCAAAAATCTAGATCCATCTTATAAGATAGATCTAGATTGCTGGGATTGTTTTGAAAGGGAAAACACATTTCATAATATAGTTTCATAAGACTGATTTAGGTGTTCGACATCATTCAAGAGAGGGGAAAAAAAACTTGTTTTATAGCGGAATATATACAATACAATTAAACATACTGTAAATGTGTTATCCAAAAGAACTTTACTGGCATCTTTGCTGCAGTTTTCTTGTTTTAATAAGATCTTGCTATATAAAGTTTTATAAAGGCAAGTTTTCAATCTTAAGTGTTGCTAAAATTATAGTGCTGTTTTATTGGTGCTATTTTAATAAGCTGTTAATCCTACTATGCAGATCAATCCCCACCCCATGCTGGAACTGAGAAGAAGGAAACAAAGAACAGGCCAAGAATGAACTCAAAAGAAGACAGAGAAAAACACAGGTATGTTCAAATTACCAGATTCCAAGTTATGTTGATGGTTTAAAGATCATTCTTTAATAATTGTAGTTCATTCCTCATATAATCATACATTGTGACCCCTCACTAAAGCCTGAAGTGAGGCAGTTCTAGGAGGGTTTATTTATGAAAAAAAAGAAAGAAAAATTATCCGAAAACACCATCAGATTAAACATTTATGTAATGTATAAAGTAAATCATCATCAATAATTTATAACATACCATGTTATTTTATTTACTTTCTGTTTGTTTCACAGGAACAATCAGTTAAGAAATAAAATCCATTTTTCTGATGTTCATGGAAGTATGAACACAATGGGCCACGTGTGAAGTGTGTGACGCCCAAAGGGCGTTCACGTTAACTTTCCACATGACCCATAGTGTTCATACTTCCATGAACTATTGTAAAATGAAATTCATCTCCTATAATTACATTAAATTTAAAATCATTTTGAGTATCATTTTCAATCTTTAAGAGCAGCATTTGAAAAATATACGACGGAAAGCTGCCACTAATCAACAGGTAAGCCCCTTACGCTGAACGGTCGTCACCATAACGTGACGTCAGATAGAACGTTACAACTGCCAATGTCGTTGTTTGTTTACATGTGACTTTGGGTTCCAATAACGTCGCGTGACCCACTGTTGTTCATGGAAGTATGGACACTGTTCTCCGAAATAGGTTCAGCTAAGGAAAATCAAATGGAATGTAATATCATAAAATGAAAATGGTTTCATTATAGGGACAGGTGGTACATGCTGTGCTATAAATTAGTATTATTAAACAGAGCTCTAGATAAGAGGGAGTATTTGATGTTAACTAAGGATAATTTTTTTTATTTCTCATCGAAACCATATGTTGTGACCCCTCATCTGAACCGTCTCGATGAGACGGTTCAGATGAGGGGTCACAAAGTATGTTTTTATGCAGAATTAACAAAAATTATTCCTAATTACCTAATTATCACCAAATACTCCCTCTTATCTAGAGCTCTGATTAAAGTTTCTAAAATTCCGTTTTATGTAATAGTCTGTACCCACAGTCACTGATTTAAGAAGGGCAGTTGTCAGTTAGTGGTGGAAGTAAGTGCATTTAGTACTGGTTAACTGCTTTGGAGGTCTAAACCTGCCCAGGAATAGTGTGGTTTATATAAATAGGTTAACTGACCATCCGGATATGACCATAGCTGTTAACTGTGGACGTTAAACAATAACACAACAACAACAGCAACAACATGTATCCACATCTCAGTTTGTTTTCTTTAGCTTGATCCTGTCACTGTTAATAGAACTTAGAAAGGCTGGAAATAAGTTCATTTAAGGAATGAATGTTATTTTTTTAACGTTTACTGAAGTATAGACTACATCGGGTCACAAGCAAAGTAAGTGAACCCCGAAGGGGTTTACGTAAACTTTGCTCGTGACCCGATGTAGTTTATAATTCAGTAAACGTTTAAAAATAACATTCATTCCTTATATTTATATTATTAAACGATGCTTTTGATCAATAAAAAGATAAACAAAATTAAGAAATACATATATAAAGATTGTTTAAAAAACATTACCGGCCGAATTTAGCAATAGTTTGGAACAGCCGCATTGTCACTGCCTACCAGTAAATTCCACCTCCTGCTGTAGATTTTGCGTGCAAGTAGGCGTAGCGAGCTGTCACTCAATGTTTACTAGCCATTCAAGTACATGGAATGTTGTAGATTTCACGTGCTAGTTGGTGAGATGAGCTGTCACTCTGAAGCGCGTGATACAATGTAATTATTGACTTTTAAACAACATTGACGCCCGCATCACTTAATTGGGTTAACAGAGAGCTCTACACTGATAATGTAAATATTCATATTTAAAACCTACTATTGTTACTTCATTTATGAGAGTTGCCATGTTAGTAATGCCTCAGCAAGCAGCTATAATATTGCCAAGGTTGTTCAAATGAGTGACTACTATGTTGGTATGGAAACAAAAGAAAAAGTTTTCCTAGAAACATTATTAAATGCTCTACTTATTTTTAGCAATTTTCAGTTTGTTTTATCATGAAAAATATCAAAATTGGGACACTTAAAGTACTTACTGTAATTATCCTAAAATGAAAGTTTGATTTTACAATGCAGTAATGTGTCAGAAAGATGCAGATTGAATAGTAAACAGTGTAGACCATGATCAGACTGCTCCTTTAGGAGCAGTCTGATCTTGGCCTGCACTGTTTGCTCAGACCTTTTTATGTCCCAGTTCATAGAATTTTTACTGTAGCTAAATTTTGTTTTAAAGCAGGCCTCTCACAAGGAAAGAGTTAGCTGAAGAAAACGAAACATTGAAATCTGAAATGAAAGACCATGAGAGTAGACTTAAGGAGTTGGAGAACTTACTGAGAATGGAAAAGGTATGTGTTTGTAACAACAGAGCTGCAAAATGCCCGACATGCATAAAATTGAAGACTGAGTGCCTCCTACCACCCCTATATGGTTAATTCTGGAACAGCCCTCAGCAGTGAACAGCTTCAAAGAGAAAGCATTCCACTGTCATAAAATATGTATGTATTACAAATTTAATTGTGACCAGAAACTTTCAGTTTATTATCAAAACATCCAGTTAACTATAAATACACATTTGTTAGCTTCCCTGTAGGAAAGTACAAAAAGAACCATTGCAAGGGTGTGTATCCCACTCAGTGCTAAAGTTTTGAGTAGGCTATTTTTTGTAATAAGCAAAATATTCTATCTTGTGGAGGAACATGGCTTCTTCTGTTGTTGAAAGAATGTTGTCAGAACTGTAGATAAAAGAAGGTACAATGTACTAATATTGATTGATTGGTGGATGGCTTGTCAGTTGTGGTTTTATGCCCTTTCAACATGGAAGGTTGATAATGAGTGGCTGTGTGCAATAGAGCCCAGTTCACATTAGAAAAGAATTTTGCCTCCAGCGAGCCTGTATGGCTAGCTTAGCAGGCCAGCTGGGGTGCATACCAGTATTGATAATAATTCTAAGATCCTTCTTGTTAATTCTCTATAAAAATCAAATGCAGAGATGCTCATAAGAGCTGCCTCAGTGAGTTGTTTCTAATGAAGGTTCACAACATGAGGGTTGAAACAGGTCATAATTTTATAGATAGAAAAATCTCTGAATTATTGCCTAAACACTGCATTCTCTTGACTTTCCTCAACAGGGCAAAGCGTCTTCATTGAAGAAAGAATCCTTGGAAAAGGAGCAAAATTATACAGGTAAAGAAACTCATTAAGCCTTTGATTGACTAGAATTATTTGTAGCCACAAGGTGTGATAAAGCTGTTAATTAGCCATTAATCCAGACTGCGGAGAAGAAATGCAATTAAGCTAATGAGATGGATGGATAAATGACTTGCGGTTTAACATCCTTTTTAACAGTGTTTTAGTCATATCAGGATGATGGGAGGGTGGTAAGGAAAGGCTGTGTGCAGTGGAGCCCAGTATATGGTTGAAAAGATTTCTCCCTCTGGGAATCAAAGTCACAAATCCTAGATCAACAGGTCAGCACATAACCCACTAATAGGATAATGAGAGGGTGTGTCTGGCACTGAATGAGCTTTAGATATACATGGTGAGTCCAGACGCCCAGATAACTTGAGTATTGGAAGATAATTCCAAGATGATGTCTGTTATTTCTCCTTAAAAATATGTTGTGACCCCTCATTGGAACCGAACCGTCTCATTGAGACGGTTCGGTTCCAATGAGGGGTCACAACATATGTTTTTTATGGAGAAATAAAAAAATATCACAGAATTTTCGTCAAATGTCTCTCTGGGCTTCTGGGCTGACTCAAAACCACCTGTAGGAATGAAAAGTTAAATTAATGGCCATATCAAGGAATCTCTTCAAATTTCACTCATTTTTTCGATATTGAATAGTTGATACATGTAAGTTAGTATGGGTCATGTGTTTGTGCATAATAATGAGAGATTTTTGTGGCAAGGTTGGGGTAGCACCGGAAGTTTAGAAGTTTTAGCGTCTTAATTTATTCTTGCCCGTAACACAGACACAGTATTGAGTGAGGGGAAGTTGTTGCTGAGGGTCTGATATGTTGGGTCAGTATCAAAATTGGAGATCAAAGGTTAAAGCATCAGAACTTTTATCTCAACAATTACTCTGGAACTGTGTAAGTGATTTCCATAAAACTTCACAGAAAACCAAATGTCAGTTGAGCTCTGCATGATGGATGAGAAGGATTTTGTCTGCTGTACTGCAGGTGATAACTGCAAGGATAAGGATCAGTCTCTGCACATTGATCAGTGTCTGCTTTACATCATATAGATTTCATAGCATTAATAAATTGTTAACAGCTGATTAGGCAGCATAACTCTGCTGGTTGATCTGTGTCCACTATTCTAATATGCCATAATGCAAGTTTCTTGAGTCTATGACAAAACATTGAAAGACAAAACCTCGAAACGTCAGTTCATCAAAAAGACAGGATATCGAAAGGACAAAACAGCGAATAAGACAAAATATCGAATGGACATTTACTTGAAAAATAACATCGAAAAAACATAGAAAAAATATCGAAAAAACATCGAAAGAAACATCGAAAAATATTTTAAAAAATTCGAAAAACTTTTTGCTGCAATAAATATTTCACTCTGTTGCAGCCAGATCGACAACCAGTTCGTCACTATTCTTCTTTTCCATGTTTTATATTTTCACATCATGGAACTGAACTTGTTAATTACGATATGTTAAAGCCCACCGCAGACAAATAATAATAATGTACTGATTCACAGATATCCCAGATATACTGTTTTCAAACTCACTAACAATGGCAGCCAATCGTTTATTTCTGGTCATAACATTTTTATTTTTTGCAGTTTTGTGGTCTTCTCCGTGCAGACTTTCCCTTTTGCACATTTCAGTATGAGCTTGCTGCCTGTTGAACTTGCTTGAGAACTTGTATATGTCTGGGTGGTGAACAAGCACAATATTTTGGTGTATGAAAGAGTGGTTATATAGAAAGCTAAAAACTCACCTTGGCAAACCCCAATGATACCAAACATAGCTCTGAAATCCTATGAGGCCACAAAATAGTGTCTTTCAATAACAGAGTAAATAAGAAACACAGTTGTACTTGCGGACTGCTACAAAAATCATCAGTAAATTTGATCTTTTGTCGCCCCTGAAATGTTGTAATTTCGATATTCTGTCGTAGTGTTTACACATCATTTTCGATCTTTTGACGTTCGATGTTATGTCGCATTAGATATTTTGACGTTTCTTTGTTTTGTCGTATTCGATGTTGTGACTTCCCTGAAGCGACGTTTTGATGTTTTGTCTATCGATGAAATGTCAGGCACCCGCATATATGATATGCATGTTTGATGTTTGAACATGTTTATCTTGCAGAAAACATTAATGATCTGAACAAGAAATCAGGAGTTTTGGAATCCAAACTGTAAGTAATGTAATAGCTTTGTTTACACAGTCAAGTACCTTCGTTACCCTATGTTTGGGTCAAAAGGAATAGCATTATTATTGCATTGTATTAAGTACAAAGGAATAAGGCAACTTTGTATTAATCTTTGTTTGCCTTATTTCTTTTGTGCAAGCCATGAAGTGATCTGTTATGTGATAAATAGAACTGCAATGTAAAAAGGTAAAGGTTCTCTTAGCCTAGTAGCTGTAGGGGCAGTGGGGTTAGAGGTCCACTGTGTCTTAGGCAAAGCATATGAAAGGCGGAGCCCATCCCTCTCCTTTCGCTGCCTTATCCTTCCCTGATTCAAAGCAGCTACCCACTTACTGCTGGGTTGACAGAAAGTTTTTCCAGTCATCTGATGGTGAAGCCCAGGTTCGATCTCACGACCTTCTGGCAATTGCAATGTATTGTGCTATAACCTCCACTATAGCCACACCTGGTAAATGCACAATTCCATTCCCACCTTGAAATCAAAAATGAAATTTCTGCAAATAGTTGGCCATAATATAACAATGCTATTCCACTATGTATGAAAATCATACTTGGGCACAGCCTGGTAGTGTTATCACAAAACTCCGGAAAATGGCTCTGAAACCTTGGTTTGGCCACTTTTCAGCATTTCATGATGATTTCACCAGTTTTACAATGCTGATATGTATTACATACATATGAGTTGAAGAAGCAGATGAATAACCATATCAAACTGAATGACAACATCTAGCCAGCAGTTAAAAAATCTTTATATTGTTGATTCCACAGGAAACAGTGTTGACCCAGACATAAGCAGTCTGTACAGAGCTGAGCAGTTTCTGTTGAGTCAAAAGTGTAAGATGCATAGGTACACCTACATGCTTTCCACCATTTTTGCAAAGGGAGACAACTTTTTTTTACTTATTTACTTCCCTTGGTAACAAAACCCTGCCAAAAGGGGTCTACTTTTAAAAGAAAGAATTCACTTCCAATGGAACAATACCAGTTGATCCCAGTGAGAAAGGAGGCAAAAATGAAAATGACAGTGTTTCTTCCCCTGAAAGTGTGCTGATTCACCTTAATATTAAACATCCTGCAAAGATAGGAATGCCACATTTAAGCCACTTTTGAATTTCTTGAAGTTTTTCGCAGCAAGCACACAGTGAGACAGCATTCATTCAAACAGTGCCGTATCAATGTTGAAGCAATGTTATGGACATTATCAAAATTGATTCAACATTGTTTGAATGCTGTGCGCCCACAGGAAATTATGCTAACTATTCTTAAAATGTTTCTTCTATATGTTTCAGAGAATAAAAATCAGTCTACACTGCATGTTTATGAAACTATTAATCCTTAATGCGCCAAAAAGCAGACGACAAAATTTACATCTGCAGAATTACAAAAAATGTTTCGTCCAGGCAATATCATATTGAATATTTGAACACTAGAGGGCACACAGTGAAGATTCAGATGAGGTGGCTCATTATGAGCGACCTCATCAGGATCTACACTGTTTGCCAATTCAACAATTTTAATTTTTGGTGCTTTAAGGGTTAATATTGTTGTCATTCCAGGGAGACATATGAAACAAAGCTGTTGAAATGTAATATTGATCCAGGTAGGTGTTTTTTTATGTTCTGTATATATACAAGGACATTATGTCCTGAGTACCAAGACTATAAGTTTTCTTAAGTTTGAACAACTAAAAATATTGACACATAGGACATAGCAGCCCTTGTTGTTGTGCTGTAATATACAGATGTGGCAAAGTGGTCCACTTTTCTAAATGCTGAATCATTTTGGATTTTGATTGGTTGGTTGGTTGATTTGATGCTTAACGTCCACAGTAAACAGCTAAGGTCATGTCGGGACTGTCAGTTAACCTAACCACACTATTCCTAGGCAGGCGTAGACCTCCTAAGCGGTTAACCAGTACTAACTGCACATACTTTCGCCAGTAACTGACAAATGTCCTTCTTGAATCAGCGGAAGGAGGAACGAAAGTATTTGGCCAGACCGGGTTTCGAACCCAGGACCTCTGACTTATGAGTCAGGTGCCCTACCGATTGCAATATGCGGCCCGGCGAATCATTTTGGAATAATGATTTGTCTTAGTGGCCATTTTTGATCTAATCCAATTTATGATAAAAATGGTGGAATGAAGGTTTAAGTTTCTTTCATTGAAAGGATTTTCATACTTACTGGGACAAAGTTTCATGTAGACTCCTCTGCGATATGTTGAATAATTATTTGTGTCAATTCAGTGTATGCTCATTTTCAGCCCATAATACATTAAATATTTTTGAATGCAGTCTGTAGCATTTATTTGCCAGAGGTTTATCCGCTTATTGAGAATTGAACAAGAAAATTAACCAATCTAATTGTGACATTATGAATAAAAACACAGACAAACTACCAGAATCTGTACACACAATTTCTATTCAAACACAGTGTCAGCAGATTATGACTCACCTTTATGTCCAAATTTGAAAGGTAGAGGTCCATTAAAGGAGAATATTGGATGATAATTCTAGGCGAATCAGATGTGGCCCATTATTAGTCTGCATTGTTGGAAGAAAAGGCAGTTAATAGTGACAACAGACATTAGCAAGATAACAAACTGATAGCAAAAGTGTAATTTTTGGAGGATAACAAACTCTCCTAGGCCTCACCTGTTTTCCACCTATCCTTCACCATCTTCCTTATGTAGAGATCTGACTATTTTCCAGTCACATTGGGCAGTTTGGATCCTGATGATAAAGACAATGAATCAGATGCCAGATACAAGCAAGCCATGGTAGGTTATGTAAATCAGGGACTTCAGCCAGGGGTCAAAGGTCTTCTTTTCCATGAACTATAGTGCATTTGCAAGAAATTATGCCATGAGGCTTCTAATCAAATATTCAAAGTAATTTTTGCATACCTAAAAACCTAAAAGATTTCTGCAATATAAATTAAGTGTATCTTGCCCTAATCTTATTGCAATTAAACTTCAACTGTTTGAACTTCAATAAAATTTTCACAAATGCATTCTTCTGTTGATGTAAAGGCTGGTGTTGTTCAAAGTTTGTTAAAAATTACTGATGTTTCCTTTAAAAGTGTATTTCTAAAAGAACAATTAGCTTGAAAGAACTACTCCTTCTAATCATATAAAAACTACATGTAATATCATACGATAGGCAGTATTGCTACAGAAAAAATTCATCGCACATTTGCAAATGATTGAAGTCTGACAGTAGAAAACTATACTTTTGACACTTGGCTGTATTTGAGATTTTTATCTTTGTGAATACACTAATTCATGAAAATAAGCAAAAATTTTCCAACGCAGGGATTTTGACCAACTGGAGACAGGATACAGAAGAAAGTAAACTGCACAAAGTGCCTAGTAGTAGGTGAACAGTAGATGGTATACAGGCAGTATGATCACATGTTCTTGCAAATGTGCAATGTACTGTCACAGTAGACAGTGCATAGAAAATAGTACACAGAAGAAGTACACAGAATTTCATGGGGCATGCACATTATAAACAATAACATGACATTCTAGTTTAAGATGACTGGGTACCCTTTCAGGGAAAACAACTCTGCCATTTTCATTTTCTGTCTGCCTTCTGAGTGGTAGGGTTGCCACAGTCAAGAAAAACATCTTCAAAATGAATTTTGAACTCACATGGATGAAGAGCTATTTCACTAACCCCAGTATTGGCATAGGCATCGGTGTTGAGTCGGCGTTGAGTCAACATCCTTATTTACATTAAAGCTTTTTAAGCACTCATATTTTCCAAACTATTATGATGGATTTGGTTCATATTTTGTATGATGATAGATATAGATCCAAAGATTCTTTCAGCAATACCCTTTCCCATGCCTATTATCTCAAGGTCAAGATGTCAGACTTTGAGATTTTACGTTAAAGTTTTTCAAGAGCTCATATTCTCCAAACCAAATGATTCATATTTTGCTTGATGACAGATACAGGTTTAAATTTTTATTGAGCAATACCTGCTTATGCCCATGATCTTAAGGTCAAAGTCTCAGACTTTGAAATATCATGTTTAAATTTTGTTACCCCTCATATTTTCAAAACTATATAATTGTTCTGGTTCATATCTCATATGATGATAAATATAGGTCAAGAGTTTTACTTATCTATACCTCCACCAATGCCTATGGCCAAAAGGACAAGGTTGCAGACAAATTTTAGCAAAGTTTCATGTTAAAGCTTTTAAATCCCAAATTTCAAAACCGTATGATGTTTAATGATGATAGATAATGGGTCCAGAGTTTTATTCAGCAGCACCCCATCTTCTATGACCTCAGTGCCCTTCCACACCCCACACCCAACATGCTTAAAGGGCCATATAGTTCTTAGAGCTAAGGTCCAGGCAGCTGTGCTCTCTTAGGACAACTCTTGCTTTCCATGTCAGGGAAAAGTCTGGAAATTTTGTGGTTGGTCAGGGAAGTTTGGGAAGGACTTCTTAAGGTAGAGAAAATCAGGGAAATTGAAAATTATAGTCTAAGACAGTCGGCAGAAAAGATGTTTATTCTGTTTAAGGGGAACAGATGTACTTTCTAGAGGGGTAGTACAGGAAAATCTCCCTCCTGATTGAGGCTACTCTTAGAGAAAAGAATTTTCTCCCTGGGGGGAGGGGGGGCATATTCTTTCCTTCAAGAGTAACCCCCAATTTCAAAGTGACACAGCATTGTTGAAGAAACAAGTAAAATTAAAGTTTGGATTTGTAAAATGTTAGGGAAAAGTTAGAGAATTTTGAAGTGGAGGGGTAAGTGGCAACTCTTGAATAGGGATCCCTCTTAAAGGAAAGAATTTGCTTCTATAAGAGCATTTAGATTTTGGGAGGGCTTTATTGGGGAAGCAAATGGGAAATCACAAATAAGAGGTGACACATGTAGTTAATCCATACACATGGACAAGGTATGCTCATGTTATGGCTCAAATTTCTTTGATTTGAAAAGTAATTACATAACCAGTACAGTGTACCATGTTGACCCTGGGTAATTGGACAGGGTATAAACCAGTCCGCCAATTTTGGCTTCCTGCAGAGACTGTCCTTCATATTTGACTTCTGCCGAGACTGTTCGCGACATCTTGCTTCCTGCTGAGACTTCTGTACTTGATAAATGGCTTCCTGCAGAGACTGTCCGCATGATTCTGCTTCCTGCTGAGGCCCTCGGCAGGAAGCAGAGTTACACTGACAGCCTTGGCAGGAAGCCACTTTTCAAGGACAGTAGTCCCTGCAGGAAGCAAGAGGTCACGGACAGTCTCAGCGGAGACCAAATGTGTCGGACAGTCACTGCAGGAAGCGAAAATTGGCGGACTGGTTTATACCCAGTGGAGGTACTTGCTTACAGTGTATGCCCAGATGGCAGTCTGATCAGGGTCTGCACTGTTTGCCATTCCAATAGAAGATTTTTGTCAAGCCCGCTTGCGGTCAGTGAGACATAGTCGCCCGTTTGGTGTTCATGCATCCGTCTGTCTGTCCATCCATATTCTAACATGTATACTTATGTGTCTTAAAGTTTCCCATTATAAAAAATAGCCACTTAAACCTTTTTTTAGCCACATAAACCTTCTTTTTAAGTGTCTACGGAATAAATCCCATTTAAAATACATTAGAGACACCCTAACCCCCTAACTACCAATTTGTTTTCTTGGACGTCCATCTGTTTGTTTGTCCGTCCGTCCGTTTACAGCCATATCTTGAGTTTGGTAGACCCTAGGACCATAAAACTTCATCACAATATGCCCCACTAAAATTCTAATTAGCTCCCACAAAACTAGGTCACTGTGACCTACTTTCACAAAAAAGTACCACATATTTAGTTTTCGTCTGCAGCCCCATATCTCCTTTACCATAGGCCCCAGAACATTCAAACTTCATCAGTGCATGCACCTTACCACTCCAGGTCACCTACAACAAAACTAGGTCACTGTGACCTACTTTCAAGAAAAAGTACCACATATTTAGTTTTTGTCTGCAGCCCCATATCTCCCTTTTCATAGGCCCCAGAACATTGAAACTCCATCAGTGCATGCACATTACCACTCCAGGTCACCTCCTACAAAACTAGGTCACTGTGACCTACTTTCATGAAAAAGTACCACATATTTAGTTTTCAATGTCAACCCCATATTTTTCTTTTCATTGGCCCCAGAACATTGAAACTTCATCAGTGCATGCACCTTACCACTCCAGGTCACCCCCAATTAAACTAGGTCGCTGTAACCTACTTTCACGAAAAAGTACCTCAAATTTAGTTTTCGTCTGCGGCCCCATATCTCCCTTTTGATAGGCCCCAGAACTTTGAAACTCCATCAGTGCATGCACCTTACCATGCCAGGTCATCTCAAACGAAATAAGGTTGCTGTGACCTACTTTCAAGAAAAAGTACCACATATTTAGTTTTCGAGGTCAGCCCCATATCATTCTTTTCATTGGCCCCAGAACATTTTTGCTTTAACAGTGCATGCACCTTACCACTCCAGGTCACCTCCAACAAAATTAGGTCACTGTGACCTACTTTCATGAAAAAGTACCACATATTTAGTTTTCGAGGTCAGCCCCATATATTTCTTTTCGTTTTGCCCCAGAGCATTGAAACATCATCAGTGCTTGCACCTTACTGCTCTAGGTCACCCCCCAGCAAAACTAGGTGGCTGTGACCTACTTTCACGAAAAAGCATTTTCACTACTGTCAAAGCGCCAACGGACTCGACATGCAGGCGATGGCCATCTAGTTAACATATTCACTGATAGGAAATGAAGTTAGGGTATCCAGCATTTGGGATTATTGTTATAATTTGTTAAGGTATATGGGTACACATCCAATGTGTTTCTGCTATTGTTACAAAGGAAAACAACTGTTGTGACTCTATTGCTCATCAGGAGGACATACACTTCCTAAAATGGATCTACTCCTGGAGAAAAGAATTTGCTGGTCCTAAGGGAGCAAATTCTGTCCTTTAAGAGTTGATTGATTGATTGATTGATTTATTGCTTAACATCCACGGTAAACAACTATGGTCATGACTGGACGGTCAGTTAACCTAACCACACTATTCCTGGGCAGGCTTAGACCTCCTAAGCGGTAAACCAGTACTAAGTGCACATACTTTTGCCAGTAACTGACAACTGCTGTTCTTGAATCAGCTGAAGGAAAAACGAAAGTATGTGGCCAGACCGGGTTTTGAACCCAGGACCTCTGACTTATGAGTCACGTGCCCTACTGATTGCGCTACGTGGCCCGCCTTTAAGAGTTGATCCCAGTTGAGACAGGAGACAAAAAATGAAACTGGCAGAGTGTCTGCCCTGAAAGCATATTCATTCACTATTAGGTAGTAGTTAATGGTTCCAGTTTTGAACTGTTTTGTTTTCTATTGCAGGTTAAAGTGAAATTGATACAAGAGAAGTTTAATGAACTAAATCTGCAAGCTATTCAGAATATTGACAGCCTCCAGGTATGGACAGGAAAACATCTTTATTGAAAGCAATGGAGCACCTCCATTCTTGCTGATTAAAATGTGATATGTATATAGATGGATGACTTGAGAATTACATCCTTCTCAACAGTATTTCAGTCATGTCAGGACAAAGGGAGGGTGATAGTAAATGACTCTGCAATGGAATCCCATATACTGTTGAAAGATTTTCACCTCCAGCAGAAATCAAACCTGGGACCCCCATATCAGCAGGCCAGCATTTAAACCAGTGAGCTATTAGGGCTCCTAAAATGTATTGTATATGGTCATGCTGCATTGCAAACAAAAGTTATCTGGAATGGTTGAAAGGATACTGACTTGTTATCGACTTACAGGAGTTGCTGACAACTTAGGCCAAGCATAAAAAATATCTTGTTTGCAGTTGCTGATGTAGGATTATTTTGGGGGGTAGGTAGGTCGGCTATTTCTATTTTTTGTGCAGGTATTAAGACAAAATGTGCTCCTGAGAGCATTCTGATCAGGGTCTACACTTTTTGGTCAGGCCTGTTTGTCTTACTATTCAGGTAAATTTGCCTTTTTGAAAAAATAAAATAAAAATGCTGTCCCAAATGGCCAAAAATATTTTTTGGGGTAGGGAGGCTTTTTGTGGGTAGGTAGGCAATTGCAAACAAACAAAATTTTATTTTTAGCCTTATATACCAGGGCACAGTTGTTCAAAGCATCATCTTAAGCCATTTGGGTACACTTCTATGTTTATTTGCCATCAAAGGGGAACAATTTTTATAACTTCCTGTTTGCTTCCCTGGACAAAGTAACCCTTCTGAAATGGGGTCTACTCTCACAAGGAAGAATTTTCTCTTAGGGGAGCAAGGTCTTTCCTTAAGAGACTTATAAACATAATCAGGGTTCCATTGCACACAGCCTTTCATTATCAACCTCCCATTGTCCTGATATGACTGAAATACTGTTAAAAAGGACATAAAATCACAAGTCATCCATCTGTCCTTAAGAGACTTCATTTTAGAAGGGAGACAAAAGTGAAATTGGCAAAGTTGCTTCCCCAGAAAGTGTACCACACTCAGCATATATCAAACTTGCGACACAACAAAACCAACAAAGTGGCATGTGCTTGCAGCGAAGACCCAGATTAGCCTGGGCATACGCCCAGTCTGATCAGAATCTTTGCTGTGCACTTAATGGGTAGCTAAGGGTCTAAGCTACCTTAAAGCTGACAGCGAAGACTCTGATCAGACTGGGGAGATGCCCAGGCTGATCTGAGTCTTTGCTGGGCGCGCATGCCACTTCGTTGTTGTTTTTTTGTGTGTTGCGGCTCATACTTCATTGTCTTTTTATCTACTTTTCACTTTTGAACATCTTTTTTGTAGGTAATGAATAATCAACTGGATGAGGTGATTACCAGCTGTCAGTCTATTACAACAGAAGATAAAAATACTATTGAAGGAGAAAAATCTTAGACTCTAGCAAGTAACAACTAAATACTGATGAAGTACTGCTTATGACCAATTAGTTTATCATTAAGTTGAAACTGAGAAATTCATAATGAACAGATTTACGAGTGTTCGCGTATTTTGGTATTGTATGTCAGATTGATGAGAGTTTTCTGTTCACATATACGTTTAGTGGCATTGTATATCAGCAGTCTATCGGTGATATTTCTATGAACTTAAGGTGACTTGGAACACTTTCAGGGAAACTCCGGCTTTTTACAGTTTGGAATCCACACTTGCAGGAATTAATTACATATGAGCTGTTCTCTGTGAAAACCGGGCTTAATGACATTTCATTATAATTACGTTGTGAACGGATGAGAAACACCAAAATTAATGATTTTTCGGACCTCTATTTATTTCCATGAAAATGCCTAAGGCGCTGAGATATAACAGAAAGCCTATGAATTCAGACAAAATCCAGTCATAAATATGACATAATGTTGCCATGAGAACGCTTATTCCAAGGTAACCCAAAGCCTTGAAAACAGACGGTATACCATCACAAAGACCTATCAATAGAGAAAGAATTCTAAATCATGCAAATTGACATGTATGTGCTATGAAATACATATTGCAAATGAGCAAACACGCTTTTTGTCCGAGTTACTTTGTGTTACAAGCACAGAAAGCACAATCAAACAAATGTAATAACGTTGACGTCCAAAGGTACTAAAGAACTGCACTACCTGTGTGCTGCTAAAGTCAATATCTCAGTAATAAATAATGGTTACCATCTCAAATTTTCAGGAAATGTTTTAAAGAAGCTAATACTCCTCAGTGATGCAGTTAGTGAATTTTTTATTTCTATGTCATTAAGCCCGGTTTTCACAGAGACTGTCACCGGCTCATATTCTTTCCTTTAAGAGTACAGTCCATTTTGGAAAAGCTTTATCAGCCAGAGAAGCACTCAGGAAGTCACAGAAGATGTTTGCCTTTGTAAAAATGGCCAAATATCAGGGGTGATAAAGTTTAGGATTAACCCTGATTTCAGGATTGAGCACTCTGTGGTGTTATATATTATTGTTTATTATTAGCTCACCTGTCAAGGTGAGCTTATAGTATAGCCATGGTCCGTCGTCCGGCGTTGTCGGCGTCGTCGTCCACACTTTTAAACACCAATATCTCCTACACCAGCAGGCCAATCTTGATCAAATTTTATGTGTAGCATTGTTGGGGTGGGGGATTGACTGCATAAGGTTTTAGGGCAGATTGGGTTGGAACTCTGGTTTCCATGGCAACATATAGCTCCCATAGACTTATAATGGGAAAAACTTCAAAAATCTTCTTCTCTGAAACCATGAGGCCCAGAGCTTACATATTAAGTATGTACCAATGTCTAGTGGTCCCCTACATAAATCCTGCCAGCCATGCCCCTGGGGCCCAAATTGGCCACGCCCGGGGGGTCATAAGCTCCCATAGACTTACAATGGGAAAATCTTAAAAAAATCTTCTTCTCTGAAACCATGAGGCCCAGAGCTTACATATTTAGTATGTACCAATGTCTAGTGGTCCCCTACATAAATCCTGCCAACCATGCTCCTGGGGCCCAAATTGGCCACGCCCCGGGGGGTATTAGCTCCCATAGACTTACAATGGGAAAATCTTTAAAAAATCTTCTTCTCTGAAACCATGAGGCCCAGAGCTTACATATTTAGTATGTACCAATGTCTAGTGGTCCCCTACATAAATCCTGCCAACCATGCCCCTGGGGCCCAAATTGGCAACGCCCAGGGGGTCATTAGCTCCCATAGACTTACAATGGGGCCAAGAGCTTATGTATTTAGTATGTTGCAGTGTATGGTGTCCTCTACATAAATCCTGCCAATCAAAACCCTGGGGTCCAAACTTGCCACACCCCATGGGGTCATCGAATCCTATAGAATTGCAGCCTGTTTATTAGCTTACCTGAGCTGGAAGCTTACATTTTATAACTCAGGTGAGCGGTCGTTGCCCTTGGGCTACTTGTTTTTACATATTCAGATCAGATTTTACCATGAAATAAGCATAAACTGACTGATCTATTGATATTTTGTGATTTTAAGATATGTAGTAATGGTTTAATAACTTTTTGGGCTAAATTCAGAATTCAACGGACAGACTTTCAGGATGAGAATTGCAGACTGTTATCATCCTTGAAATAGGGAGGTATATTCATACTCCTTAGTAGGGGAGAGTCGGGTAACTTTGGACAGCGGGTAAATTCGGACACTGACATTGTTTCCTTTATATTTCAGTTGTTTGAAACTAAAACAAAAATTAACTGGCCAAACAGAGAAAATCCTGATGTGACGGCACATTATGAGCCGTCTCATCTGGATTTTCACTGTTTGCAATTGTATGTCCGAATTTACCCGCCTGTCCAAAGTTACCCGACTCTCCCCTAGATTAAAAAAAAGAACGAAGTAAAGATGTATATATACTCAGTAGTATACAGATGACAGGTGCTACATGAACAGAGAGACCTTACAGCATTTTCATACAGGAAAGACTTGGATCAGTGTATTAGACAGTAGGAGTTGTGAAATGTATGTGGGTTTTTAGCTCATATCAGGATAAGAAATGAGCAACGACACGACAAAACCAACAATGTGGTTATGCGCCCAGCGCAGACTCAGATCAGCCTGGGCATCTGCCCAGTCTGATCAGAGCCTTCGCTGTCCGCATGGAGGTAGCTTAGACCCTTAGCTACCCTTTAAGCGCTTAGCGAAGAGTCTGATCAGCCTGGGTGCAGTCTGATCAGAGCCTTCGCTGTCCGCATGGAGGTAGCTTAGACCCTTAGCTACCCTTTAAGCGCTTAGCGAAGAGTCTGATCAGCCTGGGTGGATGCCCAGGCTGATCTGAGTCTGCACTTGGCGCACAACCACATTGTTGGTTTTCTTGTGTCGCAGCTCAAATATTGATGGTATTTATATCCATGTTGTTGTTTCCATTCTCATAACAATGTTCCCCAGGAGGCTCAGCAGAAGGTATCCATAGTTGCACACTTCTGGCACTGAATTTGTCCATATTTCTATCCATGTGGCTAGTGCCTGATTATATATGGATGCAGCACAAAGGGAAGTAACTAATATGGCAGTATTTGTGTCTTCACCAGGGGCTACTCTTTAAGGAAAGAATTTACTCTCAGACACGACAAATTCATCCCTTCTAGAGTAGCCTCTCTACAAAAGATTCTCTTGCCTAAAAAGCTAATGCTATTCTACTAAAGTTTTCTGCAATGTAGAAATAATAGCTGTAGTCATACATATTAACCATATTTTGAGTGGAAACCTGTTTTGAGTGATATGAAAACAGTGCAAAGCCAGTTCAGATGCCGCAGAATGCGGCGCCTAAACAGGATCTACACTGTTTACAGGAATTTCTATGCAAAATACAATAGAAGTGGAAACATCCACTAGAAACCCTAAAACTAAAATGGACTCATCAAAAGGATAAGGATGGACAAGTTTACTGCTCAAAAAAAAAAGTTAAACCTGTTAAGCCTCGGACACTGACGTTGTTTCCTTTATATGTCAGTTGTTTGGATCTAAAACAAAAATTAACTGCCCAAACAGAGAAAATCCTGATGAGACGGCTCATTATGAGCCGTCTCATCTGGATTTTTACTGTTTGCAATTGTATGTCCGAATTTACCCGCCTGTCCGAAGTTACCCAACTCTCCCCTAGATTGAAAAAGAATGAAGTTAAGATGTATATATACTCAGTAGTCTACAGATGACAGGTGCTACATGAACAGAGAGACCTTACAGCATATTCAGACAGGAAAGACTTGGATCAGTATATTAGATACTAGGAGCTATGAAATGTATTGGGGTTTTTAGTTCATATCAGGATAAGAAATGAGCCGTGACACGACTAAACCAACAATGTGGTTGTGCGCCCAGCGCAGACTCAAATCAGCCTGGGCATCCGCCCAGTCTGATCAGAGCCTTCGCTGTCCGCATGGAGGTAGCTTAGACCCTTAGCTACCCTTTAAGCGCTTAGCGAAGAGTCTGATCAGCCTGGGTGGATGCCCAGGCTGATCTGAGTCTGCGCTGGGCGCACAACCACATTGTTGGTTTTCTCGTGTCACGGCTCACATATTGATGGTATTTATATCCATGTTGTTGTTTCCATTCTCATAACAATGTTCCCCAGGAGGCTCAGCAGAAGGTATCCATAGTTGCACACTTCTGGCACTGAATTTGTCCATGTTTATATCCATGTGGCTAGTGCCTGATTATACATGGATGCAGCACAAAGGGAGATAATTGATCTGGCAGTATTTGTCTCCTCACCAGCGGCTACTATTTAAGGAAAGAATTTACTCTCAGACATGGCAAATTTATTCCTTCAAGAGTAGCCTCTCTGTAAAAGATTCTCTTGCCTGGAAAGCTAATGCTATTCTACTAAAGCATACTGCAGTGTAAAATATAGTTATGGTCATATGTATTGTCCCTATTTTGAGTGGAAACCTATTTTTGGAGATATGAAAACAGTGCAGACCCAGTTCAGATGCCACAGAATGTGGCGTTTGAACAGGGTTTACACTGTTTGCTTACTGGAATTTCTATGCAAAATACAATAGAAATGGAAACCAACTAGAAACCCCTAAAACTAGTAATGGACTCATCAGAATGATAAGGATGGACAGGTTTACTGGACAAAAAATATGAACCTGGGGCCGTATTCATAAAACGACTTAAGTGGTTGCTATGCTGTTGCTAAGTCTAAATTTCTTTGAAGGAGATTCCCTACAACTTCGAAATTTGCTCTGGAGGAACAGATTCCCTACAACTTCGAAATTTGCTCTGGAGGAACAGTCTTAAAAGACTGTTCCTCCAGAGCAAATTTCGTTGTTGTAGGGAATCTCCTTCAAAGAAATTTAGCCTTAGCAACAGCATAGCAACGACTTAAGTCGTTTTATATATACGGCCCCTGTTCACAATGATGCACTTACATTTGTCTATAACTGTTCATAATCTAAAACTACTTGAAAGTATGAGTTGTGAAGTGTATAAAGGATCCTTAACTCATAACAGAAGAGGGAAGACTCGGACTATTATGCATATTTGAGCCGCGACACAACAAAAATTAACAAAGTGGCAGGTGCCCCCAGTGAAGACTCAGATCCACCTGAGAATCTGCTCAGTGTGATCAGAGTCTTTGCAGTGTTCTTAAAGTGTAGCAAAAGGTCCAAATTACCTCTGTGCTGACAGCGAAGACCCTGTTAGAGTGGGCGAATGCCCAGGCTGATCTGAATCTTCCCTGGGGGCACATGCCACTTTGTTGGTTTTGTCGTGTTACGGCTTATTTGTGTACTTGAGGTGTATTGATACACCTTATAGGGAGAAGACTGACCTGGAAGTATTTTTCCCCCCTTTCACAGGTGCTGCTCTGAAAGGAAAAACTTTGTTCTCAGAAAGGTGCACCAGGTGCTCTGAAAGGAATGAATTTGCTCATAGGACAATGGGAGGGTGATAAGGCGTGATAAAGTTCAGGATTAATCCTGATTTTGGTTATCTCATAAAATAGCTGCAAAACCATGAAGGTGTAACCTTTCACCTGAACTCTTTAAGCGCCGAAAAGCAGACGCCAAAATTTATGTTTGCGAAAATTCAAAAAATGCTTTGTCCAAGACATTTCAAAGACTAGAGCAAACAGTGTAGATCCACATGAAGCGCCTCATTATGAGCCGCCTCATCAGGATCTACGCTGTTTGCAAATTATGCTATTTTCATCACTGGTGCTTAAAATGTTTAAGTATTTGTATGCCCTGTAGAATCCTCAGTCTGTAGATGGTGTATGCAAACAGCAGTGGCTCTGACAAGACTACGTGGCTGTGCATGTTTCTCAGAGGATTTGCTGTTAGAATTTTGCATCAAGGGCCATTTATGTGAGTTGTGGTCTTTTTAGCGTGCCTTTGCAAAGCAAAGGAGAGCTTATGCTATACCCCGGGGTTGTAGTCCGAGTATGCAGCGTCCGCATTCGCGTCCATGTCTGTGAGCAGTTTAACCTATGTTAACCATTTGCATTTAGGTCTTTTTCTCACAAAGTATAAGGGCTAGAGTAATGAAACTTGGTACACACTTACATCAGCACATGGTCACTTGAATGTATCCACCATGTTTGACCTTGAAAAACTGGTCATGGTCTGCTGAATATGAAAAAATTTAGGTTAATTTATGTTAAGCATTTGAGTTCTGGTCAGTTTCTAAGTAGTTATAAGGGTAAGAGTCATGACATTTGGTCACTACTTGCATCTGGATGAGGGCATGTGAATGCAACCAACCATATAGGGCAGTGACCTACTTTTTTACGCTTCACTGACTCTATGATATTTCTCAGTCCCTATATGGGTTGCAGTTATGATACTTTGCACACACTTGCTCATGGACAAGATCATTTCAGTAGCATCCTCTTTGTATGGATTTGATGTATAGTTTATGCTTCATTGACTTTGTGATATTTCTCAGTCCTTATATGGGTTAGAGCCATGATACTTGGCACACACCTACATATGGACAAGTTCATTCCACCACCACCATCCATGATAGGATTTCGATCTATACAGTAGAACTTCATTGGCTCGAACAGGCTTGGGACCAGAGAAATTAGTTCCAGCCAAGAGAAGTTCTAGCCATCCAGGGTTAAATTCTATACAAAGTGACCTCTAGGGACCAAGGAAAGAGTTCCAGCCAGGCAGGGTAAACGAGCCATCAGGGTTCGAGCCATTGAAGTTCTACTGTATTTTGGCTTCATTGACTTTATGATACGCTTCACTGACTTTGTGATATTTCTCAGTTCCTATATGGGTTAGGGCCATGATACTTGGCACACACCTACATATGGACAGGGCCATTTTAACATCATCATCCATATATGGATTGGGCCAAGATTTTTGCTTCACTGACTTTATGATATGCATCACTGACTTTGTGATATTTTTCAGTCCCTATATCGGTTAGAGCCATTCTACATGGCACACACTTATATGTGGCCAAGAATATTTTAACATCCCCGTCCATATATGGATTTGACTTGTATTTTATGCTTCACTGACTCTCAGTCCCTATATCCACGGCAATCATTATACTTGACACTCACATACATTTGGACAAGAACCTTTCAATAACACTAGCGCCGTGAGGGTCAAGCTCCTGTAAGGCGCGCTTTGTTGTCTTCTGTCATCTCTTGTTCATTGTGACAAGTTTTCCTTAAATCATGTAAACACATGTTGATGCATTTCCCTTTTCATGAAATCTATATTATGAATTAAAAAAAGAAAAGTTAAGTTTGTTCATTATTTACTACCCTATCTCAGTGCGGCAGTGGTATAGCAGATTGCTGCCTACATGCAAGTTTCATTTCTGAGTGTTTGATTTGTGTGTAGCTCTCCTTTGAAGTAAAGTTTGCCCTTGGTCAGCCAGCCAAATAGCAATGTTGTGCGTCCATAACCCACTGTCTTTGTCTTCACAGCAATCTTTTTGAGATTGAATTATGTCCCCCTCGTCCCCCCCCCCCCCCCCCCTGACTCACACACAGCATGCTGGGTACACAGATCTTTCAGGTTTGTATATGTGGGTGTCTGTTTGTTCATCCCTGCTCTGGACTCTGATGGACACTACAGTTTATGGAAATTCAGATAACAGAGCTAAGCCCGGAAAGTTGACGAGTATCTTTTTAAGTAGATCACTGTGACCTAGTTTTGTGGTAGCCAAAATAGAACTGGTAGGGGGCAATTATTCATAGAGCTGAGCTGAACTACTTAATATGGTGTCCTTCTCTGCAAAAGTATGTCACTGTGATCTAAGTTTTATGGTAGTTTGATGCATGAATTAATGGTGAAATGGGGATTTCAAAGGCCTGAGGTTATGGAAGCTGAGATAAAGAGTTAAGCTTAAAACTTTACAGTCTTTTTTTCATGAAAATAGATCACTGTGACTTAATTTTGTGGAATTAAACTCTTAAAGAGTTCCTTCAAGAGCAGAGAACACATTCAGAAGAAGGAACATGGGCCAGACCTCGTAGTTTCGGCTAATAGAGCCTCATCAGTGACCCTGACAATATCTGGTGACGAAACCGGAAACCAGAGAAAAGCATACTGTAATTTCTTAATCTTAATTTGGCAGTCGATTCAAAGACTGATTCGTATCAAAAAGGGTCCAAATAATATAAAAGACGATGGTCTAGAAAAAGAGTCTAAACCCATCTTAAATTTCAGATTTCTCAGAATATATCCTCTGATCTCAAGGGACAAAAATAAAATTAATCTGCACTATGGATGATGTACAGGGAGACGTTTTACGGCCACCACTTGGCACAACAACAGCTGAGGTAAAATTAAAATCTTAGAGTTCCTTCAAGAGCAGAGAACAACATTCAGAAGAAGGAACAGTGGCCAGACTACATAGTTTCAGCTAATAAAGCCTCAGCTGATCCGGAAGGGTTGACCTCGTACTGATTGACTGCTGGCCTTGAAACTTGATATATAGCATCAGGTACTCAAATACTACCAAAATTGTTCAAAGATGAGTTCAGGTTGACCAGCCTTTTTTACAGCAAGGTCAAATTTGCTTACTTGTGCTTTTACAGGGGGAAATGCTGTAGCATAAGATTTTCTGGAAACTGTGGGATTTGTTACTTTAAAAGTTTATTTGTGCAGTCAAATAAATGAGTATATTAAGCTTTATCTTGGTAGCTTAGGGCTTGCATGGTATGTGGCATGCTCTGGGATTGAGTCCAGGTCGGGCTGCAATTTTCTTTCCTCCCCCCTGACATTTGGTGGCTAGTGCAGGTCCATGGAGAGGGCTGCAGGCATCAAAAAGAATGTCTTGATTCCTCAGATCCATAATGTTGAAAAGATTTGGGACAAACCTAATTTAGCAGAGTTAAAGCATCACAGCCTCAACAATGTGGTACAGTAGCTTGGCAGATAGCTTGCACAATATGTGAGAGGCCCTGTGTAAGAGTGCTGGTAGGGGCGTCCTTGACCTAGTGGTTCAGAGAGCTGACTTAAACATTAGGTCTCACCTCTGTGGGTTTGAATCTCAGCCTGCGCACAAAGGAGAAAGCCAAGTTCTTCTTATGGAATGTCAGCTGGTTTTTTCTTGGTGCTCCAGTTTAAGCCTACCTTTGTGTAACAATCGACACCTTGCCATAAGTGAAATGAAAGGGCTGTAAAACCAATTTCAAATAATAATAAAAGGCCATCGGCCAAGTGTTACCCGACGTTTGAAATGTGTCACAAACTGCAGCCCTTTATTCTGTTTCAGAGTAAATGTATGGCCAAAAACAGAAAATATGTTTATTACAGAACCTGGTAAACAAAAAATAACTGAAGCATAAGCAAAGACATATACCCAATTACTGGGCCTCTATGAGGTTATAAACTACTGAAGTTCAGAAAGGGGCATTTGTGTAGAATCAGGCTGCTGAAACTTTAGGCCCTTACAGAATGCCCAAAACATCAAGACTGATGTGTAAAATCAGGTTGCTGAAACTTTAGGCCCTTACAGAATGCCCAAAATATCAAGACTGTATACCCAATAACAACATAAGAAGGGCCATAATCCTGCTAATGATGAAAAATGAACAATGCATTCATGAAAATTCTGCCCATTAATATGAATAGTTCTGGACTTATCCCTTTACCTTTAAGTGGATATCTATTATCTATGAAAGGGGAATAACTCTGTCATTAATCAATTTAGCACATCCTAACAATAATCAGAATAATCAATTTACCAAATGCTAAAAGCATACCAAATTTCAGCTCTCTAGGTCAAACAGTTCAAAAGTTGGAAAAATGCCAAAAACTACAAAGGGCCATAACTTTGTAAAAAGTAGGACAATTGAAATTCCAAATTTACATGCACATCTTCAGATCATGATAAAACATTCTGCACAATTTCAAGTCAATCTGATACAAGATGTGGCAGGAGTTGCGGGGACAAGGTCTGAGTCTGCAAGGGCTGTAACTCTGTCAAAAATGGCCGAAACAAAAAGAAAAAACCACATGCACTTCTTCATATCATAAGAATACAATCTGTAAAATTTTAATCAATCAGATGAGAGACGTAGGAGGAGTTGCAGGGACAAGATTTCGGACGGATGTAAAGATGGACGGAAGGACTGATGGACGCACACACAGATGGACGAGGGTCATTTCAATAATCCCCCCTCCGCCTACGTCGGGTGACAAATAGAATAGAAGTCCTGTTGATATTTAGGGTGTCTCCTTAATAAGTTTACCCCTCAAAGCACCGATGCAGAGGGTAGCCATCTAGTTGAAAGGTACTGTATTTTGTCTAAGAAATGCCTAGAGGGCATTGCAATTCACTAGGCTTAAAAATCACATTTTGAAAACAAAATTTGGTAAATAAATGACAAATTTTGTGATCTAACAAGCCAGTTTGGGTGGAAATTTCAGCCACATTTTTCACAGAAAAAAGGAAGGAGCATTTATAGAGGGAACATTTATTAGAAGAAATAAGGCACTCACAGGTACTAGTAGCATCTACCAAATTAGTGCATGGCCAAAACTGGCTTATTGGCAGAGCATGACTTGAAAACACATATTTTTAGCATGACTTTGCAAAGCAAAGGCGGCTTATGCAATACCCTTTGTGCCTGTGCACATACTAGTGCAAGTGGGTGTGTGCCTTTGAAAAAAAAATATTAATCTGTTGTCTTTAGCTCAGTTTCTAAGTAACAGCAAGGGCTAGAGTCTACAAACTTGCTCCGTAGATATGTCTGGGGAAGATCTACAGAAAGCAGCGATTCATATCTGGCCATGACCTATATTTCACATTTGATTGAACATAGAAAAAATATTCACCTGTTGCATTTAGCTCAGTTTCCAAGTAAACGCAAGGGCTAGAGTCTTCAAACGCAATCTATACGTCCGCGGAAGATCTACTGAAAGCAGCAACCCATATTAGGCCATAATCCATATTTCATGGTTGATTGAACATAGAAAAAATACCTGTTGTGTTAAGCTCAGTTTCCAAGTATTAGTCACAATAAGGGCTAGAGTCTTCAAACTTGCTCCATAGATACATCTGGGGAAGGTCTACTAAAAGCAGTGATGCAAACCATGCCAAGACCTATACTTCACAGTTGATTGAACATAGTAAAAAATATTCACCTATTGTGTTTAGCTCAGTTTCATAGTTACCAAGAGGGATGGTCTCAAACGTGCACCAAGATGTGTCTCTGGAAGAAATACTGAAAGCAGCGATGCATATTGGGCCATGACCTATATTTCATGGTTGATTGAACAGATAAAAATATTCACCTGTTGTTCTGTTTAGCTCAGTTTCTAAGTAAACACAAGGGCAAGAGTCTTCAAACTTGCCCCATAGATACTTCTGGGAAAGATCTACTGAAAGCAGCATTGCATATTGGGCAGTAAGCTGTATTTTATGGTCCAGTGATTTTGCTTTATATCTCAAAGACTATTTGATGTATGAACATGATTGCTTGGTAAAATGATTCAGTATGACCCAGAGTTTAACCTCAAACTAACAGTATGTCACAGTGACCTATATTTCATGGTCCAGTGATTTTGCCTCTTATCTTCAAGACATTGATGTACAAACATGATTGCTTGGGATAATGACTCAGTATGACCCTGATGTTTTACCTCAAACTAACAGTAGGTCATGGTGACCTATATTTCATGGTCCAGTGATTTTGCCTTAAATCTTGAAGACTATTTGATGTAGGAACATGATTCTTGTGATAATGACTCATTATGACCCAAAGTTGGACCTCAAACTAACAGTAGGTGGCATTGACCTGTAATTCATGGTCCAGTGACTTTGCTTTTTATCTTGAAGAGTATTAATTTTGATGTACGAACTTGATTGTTTGAGATAATAACTCAGTATGACAAGATGTTTAACCTCAAACTAACAGTAGGTCATAGTTACCTATATTTCCTGGTCTAGTGATTGCTGACTATTCGATGCATGGACATGATTGCTTCTGATAATGACTCAGTGTGACCAGATGTTTGCCTAAAGCTAACAGTAGGTCACAGTGACATATATTTCCTGGTCCAGTGATTCTATCCGACTATTTGATGTTTGTACATGATAGCTTGGTATAATGACTCAGTATGACCAGATATTTGACCTCAAACAAACAGTAAGACACAATGACCTATATTTCATGGTCCATTGATTTAGCCTTGTTTCATAAAGGCTATTTGATGTACCAACATGATTGCTAGTGATAATGACTCAGTATGACCCAAAGTTTAACCTCAAACTAACAGTAGTCAAGTTGACCTATATTTCATTGACCAGTGATTTTGCCTAATATCTTGAAGAGTGTTTGATGTACAAACATGATTCTTCTGATAATGACTCAGTATGACCCAGTTTAACCTAAAATGAACAGTAGGTCAGTGTGACCTATATTTCATGGTCCAGTGGTTTTGCCTTATTTCTTGAAGACTATTATATGTAAGAACATGATTGCTTGCAATAATGAGTCAGTATGACAATGTTTGACCTCAAACTTACAGCAGGTCACAAAAAATGACCTATATTTCATGGTTCAGTGATTTTTCCTCATATTTTACACTATTTCATGGATTAACCTTATACTTTGGTTAATGGTTTTGGCAAACACTGTGAGTGACCTCATACTGATTGTAGGTCAGTGTAACCCTAAGTTCACCGTCCGTGTATATTGTCTATCTCTGACAATATTTTGTAGGTTTGACTTATTCTTAGGAGAACTGTTTATTCTGACATTGCAGTTGATCTCATTTCACTTGACCGGTATTGTCCATATTAAACTTGGGCTTGTTGAGGTCAAGCTCCAGCAAAATCGTGCTTTATTGTCTTCTGTCATTTCCTCTTTTTATTCTTGTAGTTATGCATAGAGTTTTAAGTGGATTTTGGTGCAGGAACAAAACTTTTTTAACAAGCGAGTACTTGTTAATAGAGAGAGTTCCCTCCCTGTTCACTCGCACCTTATGCGCATGCTCATAGCAACACTACCGCAAACAAACAAACAAGCATGGCGTCGAAGAAAACTTTTGAAGACTTGGATTTGTCTCAAGAAGAGATCAAACGCATTGGAGAAGCACTGAAAGATGAGAAATTCCGGAAATTGTTTGTTGAATATGCTGAGGAAATATCGAATCCGGAGAATCGCAAACGCTACGAAGAAGAAATTGCAATGATGGAAAGCGAGCGAGGCATGAATGTGGAATTTGTCAATCCGCAGCCAGGTCATGTCTTGAAAACAACTGTCGACGGAAGCACTAAGGCGTTCATTAACATTTGCACCAGCGATAAGATTAATAAACCGAGTGCAAAGAAGCATACGAACGAAGAAGGCAAAAATGGGCTCTTCTGGCAAATCCCCCATTCGTTTTCTCCACCAAGGGAAGACATCGATAAAGAAAAGAAAAAATGCATGGTGTATGATGTTGTCTTTCACCCAGATACATATAGAATGTCTGACAACCCAAAGTTCAAAAAGATGGTAGAAGATACAGCTTTAGATGGCATCGAGAAACAGTTTGAATGCAAGCTTGATCGTCACAATGTCCGTAGACCAAACCTGAAATACAAGGGGAGTCCCGTTGCAACTGTCATTAGAAGCAGGTCAGATGACAAAGAAAATATCAAGAAAGAAGAGACTGCTGATGTTCTGAAAGATATGCCATACCCATATAGTAACCTAACAAGTGAGGAGTTGGCAAACAAGGCGAATGAAGACATGAAGAGGAAAGAAGAAGAAAAGCTAACTAAGGCCAACAAGACAAAGTCTAATATTGAAAAGAAAGAAGAAAATGGCTTTACAACTCCAAAGTACTCAATTATTCATAGGTCTGATATGGACATTCAAGAGTATAGAAATGCGCCAGATGCTAGACCGTCTACAAGGCCTAAGGATTTAGTTGTTTCTATAGAGCTGCCTCTTTGTAAGTCAGCTACTGGTGTTGCTCTTGACATCTTTGAAGATAAACTGTCTTTGAAATCAGAAAAACCTGCATATAAACTTGACATTAAATTGCCCTATCAAGTTGATGATGAGTTCGGGTCTGCAAAATTTGACAAGACCAGAAAACTTCTCATTGTTACTTTGCCTGTCATCCCAGGTGAGGAGCTGAAAATGCCATCATTTATTGATGATAAAGAGAATGACAAGTCTGAAGAAATGGGAATGAATGGTAATCCATTGATTGAAGAGCTGCCACCTCTGGAAGAAGTTGATCCAACAGCAGTTCCAGATGACCTGCCTCCACTAGAGGACATAGATGAAGAGTCTCAGATTACAGAAAACACTCATAAGTCAACACACATGGTTGCATATGCATTTCCTGAGTTTGATTTCAATCAAGATGCAGAGACAGTAAGCCTGCTGTTTCACGTCAGAAATGTTAGTGAGGATTCTGTTTCAAAATCTTTCCCAGAACCTGGAATGTGTCGCATCAGGTTTGCTTCGCTTGGATCTGGTGGATTTCCTATGCACTATAGTTTCTGTGCCAAGTTTGAAGAACATTGTGAGCTGGTTCCTGAATACTGTACAGTTGATATTTCTGAACGCAACATGTCAGTGCTTCTCCTGAAGGCAAAAGATAACAGATACCTGTGGAATAGAATGATGGTTGGACTGGATGAAAACTCTGAGCTTGAGGTAAATTTCACCTGTTCATCAACTAGTACCTATATATGAAATTTGGTAATTTCGAAAAACGTGAATTAAAGGTACAGCAGATTGGATTATGATACTTGCCAAGTTTGCGTGTGCTTATATTCAGAAATTAATGAATGTAGAGAACCATCTTGGAGTAACTTATGATGCATACTATCAAATAGGGAGACTCCTTTTCAAATCTTCCAACAGAAATTTAGAGTTTTACCTCTTTTGTAACAAACAGTAGAATGGGAACAGTTGTGTATCAGTCTGGAAGCTTCTAATCCCTCACAAAGTGTTGGTCAAAACTGCTCTTACTATAATGTGTTTTCCATTTAACATGATAGTGGTTTTTGTTGGCTTTTGGGGTTTTTATGCTCTGGTTCGAATCATGGATTCCTTTCTTCAGACAGCAGTCATCATTGAGGCACTAGAAATGTGGGTACACCGTACAGGGATACAAGTAATTGGCACTTCTAGGGTGGGTTAGCTTTTGGCTTTGTGATGTCTACTCAGACTAACAAAACAATATGGTTCATACTGTACAGGACTTTGAGGATACCTTTACTTTTAGGCAATTTTAGTTTTGACTGCTTGAAATAACATGCAGGAGCCTGGAGGGACATAGGGGGCACTTTCTGGGCTCATTGTCGTGGTCATCATTGATAATGTTTGTCAAACCCAATTCATGTGGCTTGATTTCTCAGAGACAAAAATACCTGTTTGTGATGAAACTTTACATCTATAGGCTTACATCATGACATCGTCTCTGCAACACCGATGTTGTTTGCTGGTCAAGGGCTTACCTTGAATGACCTGCGTTTCACGCTGTCCTTGACCTGCTTCTCATGTTCTGTTGAACATAGCCAAATTTGTGTAAACATACCAACTACGTTAAGTTCCATTTCTCAAAGACTAAAAAGAAACTTGACTCAAGCTCTCATCATGACATCATCTCTGCAATGCCAGTCATCTCAGAGCTCTAGATAAGAGCGTAATTCGATGATAATTGAGGGATAATTTTCTATTCTGAGCTGAAGGAGAGATTAAAGGTATAGAATATAATTGAGCCGCGACAGGACAAAACCAACAATGTGGTCATGCGCCCAGCGCAGACTAAGATCAGCCTGGGCGTTCGCCCAGTCTGATCAGAGTCTTCGCTGTCCGCATGGAGGTAGCTTAGACCCATAGCTACCCTTTGAGTGCTTAGCAAAGAGTCTGACCAGACTGGGCGGATGGCCAGGTTGATCTGAATCTTCACTGTGCGCACGGCCACTTTGTTGGTTTTCTCGTGTCGCGGCTCATATAAGCAAGGATGAACAATGGACAGAAACTTCTCTCTGGCTTAATCCCTGATTATTCTTTGCAATGCCAGTGTTGTTTGTTGACCTTGACCTACTTATCACACTTTTTGTTGAACTTAGCAAAATTTACATCTGTGACCTTTTTGTGATGGAACTTGGCATAAGCTTACTTTATGATGTAACTCTGGGGAAGAACAACTGATAACAGCTTATTTAATATGCATATCAAGCCAGGATCAATATTATTTCATGGATCATTGAACATAGAAAATTCAGTTTCTCCTGCTGAGTTGAGCTCAGTTTCTAAGTAACCAAAAGGGATATATAGAGCTTTACAGTAACATTTGGGGGAAAACAACTGAATACAGTGATGCATTATGGGGCCATGACCTATATTTTATGGATCATTTAACATAGAAAATTTAGTTTCACCTGCTGTGTGTATCTCAGTTTGTAAGTATAATTAATCAAACAGGATATATACTTCTTGGTATAACTTGATGACTTGCAATTTTATGTCCTTCTTGACAGTAGTCAGTCATATCTAGATGATGGGAGAGTGATAATGAAAGGCTGTGTGCAATGGAACTCTGTTTACCATCGGAAAGTTTCCTGCATCCAGCAGGTCTTAAGCCCAGGACCGCTAAATCTGCAGCAGGCCAGTTCTTAGCATACTGAGCTACAGAGGCTTTTCATTCTGGGAATACATGTGACATATGGGGAAGAAAAAATACAGTACAGCCGTCGACATCTTACTATCAATCGCGCATCGCCGCGTCTCTCCCCGACAAATTCGCGCCGAGAAGCGTGGGAAAATCGAGGGCGCGTCGTGGGTTTAGCGTGGCGCGGAGAGGGCGTGGCGCGGCGCGGCGCGGTAGATGCCGCGTGATCCTCTACCCGACTGGTAGTGGATCGCGGGAAACCGCGTTAATAAGCGCGAAAAAGATTAACGACTACCTTACACAGAAGCTACAAACTGCAATGCCATTACACAATTCAACAGGTTTGTGTATTGTGTACAGCTGTCAGAATAAGATTCATGTTTCTATAATTCAGTCTTTTTCGTTAATTATTCGGTACCAAGATATTGCAATTTTTTGTATGTTTACCTTTTTTTAATCGGATACTATATGGAAAACCCCTTATGTTAATTGCTTTTTTTTAAACACGTCCGAGAACTGTATGCACACTGGCCAGGGGTATCATTTTTCATAAGCGCGAAAAAGATTAACGACTACCTTACACAGAAGCTACAAACTGCAATGCCATTACACAATTCAACAGGTTTGTGTATTGTGTACAGCTGTCAGAATAAGATTCATGTTTCTATAATTCAGTCTTTTTCGTTAATTATTCGGTACCAAGATATTGCAATTTTTTGTATGTTTACCTTTTTTTAATCGGATACTATATGGAAAACCCCTTATGTTAATTGCTTTTTTTTAAACACGTCCGAGAACTGTATGCACACTGGCCAGGGGTATCATTTTTCACGACGCTATTCCGTCGCAGTACATGTACATGTAACCATTCAGAACTTATACTTTGATACCTGGTACTGGATAGACGAATTAAATAGTCCTATAACATATTTTCAGGCCAGGCTGTGCACACAGTTGTGCAGGACTCTTATCACAATGCGCTCTGTAAACCCGAGCAGTGTACATGTAGGTGGGAACTCGGGGTCAGTTTCCTGATCAGACTGCGCACACAGTTTACGGTGTTCAAATATCAACTGGTTATTAAGCAGACGATCTGCATATCTTCGTAATCAGACCGGACCATCGTTTTCTGGTATCAACTTCTACTTTAGACATTTAAACCTGTTTTTCTCTCTCTCTTTCGCACGCGCAGGCCCTTTCCAGACTGCGCAGACGTTTGCCGGTATCAAGTTCAAGGCTTTTCGCTAACACCCTAAACTGCCATTTGCGCAGCTGATATATGCTTGTCTTATTAAGACTGCCCGATAAGACTGCGCAGACGTATTCCGGTAGCAAGAACTACGCCAGCATGTACACAGTTTTAAATCGACGTTGATTCAACGTCATGTGTTTATGCCAAGCGCATTCACTTAGCCTCTAATTTCTCTGTTGTGATTAAACCAGCTTTTTTTTTTTCGGCACTCGGACGATCTCGATCCGGCAGACTTGGCAGACTGTCCCGCAGACTGACTGGAGACTTCTTGTTCACACATTACGATTTAACATTCAGTGTCAGCTTCAGAACTTCCCCATTTACCCTTGAAAAGAAACTTGGAATCTCTTTCATACTCTCCAGACTGCGGAAATCTGCACGTGCTCAAATCATCAGTGAAGATACACAACAGGTATAAATGCGCACGATATAAACACACAGAAGTAAACAAATGGAAACGATTCTACATCATGTACAAAGTGAGGATTCGGGTCGGTCCGTGCAGGCAGCTGACTGCTTTGAGTATTTATGGTCGGCCAGCACAAAAATCGACTTATCGTCGGACCCTTTTTGACATTCTGAGCCTCCTACTGTAGTAGAAATCAGGACAAGCCAGATCAGCATATATACATATACATGTATACGTCAATCATTATGATTTTTTTTCATCAACTATTAAATGTGGCGTGCCTTTAGTTGATCCGGACCTTTGCCAATTTATGGGTTTTTAAAAGTGCACCGAGATGGACAAACACGCACGAACACGCACACTATTGTCGCCAAGTGTTTTGCTACACAAAGTATCTGACTCGCACGTAATTACTCTAAATACTGGGGTAAAAGAGTCTAAGCGAAGAGCGTAGATCCTGATCACACTGTGCCTTAGGCAAGGTGTCATCCCATTTAATCATAAGTGTTCTTCAAGTTAGGACCCATAGAGTAACTGGTTAAATTGTCACAGTATTTAAAGTGATTACGGTATAGTACACGGTATAAAAAGAGCTGCCCAGATACAGATTATCATGCGCACATACACAAACCCTTTTTTAGTCTGGCTAAATATAAATTCTTCAACATTTTGTTATTGGCACTTTGGTACGTATAATTCTTATTTGCAGGAAAAGAACGGTGTGTTTGTCGTCTTTTCTTTTTTTCTTACTGCGATTTCTCGGTACTGATGCCTCTTACCAGACCAGCGCTCAGCTCCAGACACATACATGTAGGAGTTATTACATGGGAACTGCAATGAAACTTGCGGTGTGGGTTGGTTGTTATTCTATGGACGAAGTGTGAATGCCAAAACCAGACTGCGCATGATCGCAATCTACTCTGGGCATGCGCAGTTGTACCCATACCTCGAATTAATCATTATCTGAAAAAGGCATCGTATTACATCTGCGAACCGCAAAGCCTTAGACCAGTCTGCGCACCTAAATAATAATGATTTTGCAAAGTAAGCCTTTTGGTTTATATTCTCTTGACAAACTGTAAATGCTCCAACTAGACTGCACATGAGCGCAATCTACCCTAGGCCCATACGTCGAAAAAAACGGGACAGTGTTCTACATCTGCGAACCACATAATAATCATTGTGAATGTTTGTAAATGCACATGGTATGATAATTGAGCCGCGACACGAGAAAACCAACAAAGTGGTTGTGGGCACAGCGCAGACTCAGATCAGCCTGGGGACCCGCCCAGTCCGATAAGAGTCTTCGCAGTGATCTTAAAGGGTAGCCAAGGGTCTCAGGTACCTCCACGCGGGCAGCGAAGACTGATCAGACTAGGCGGATGCCCAGGCTGGTCTGAGTCTGCGCTGGGCACACAACCACATTGTTGGTTTTCTCGTGTCGCGGCTCATATGTATGTTCGCTGATCGGATGTGTTTTAACGTCCATTTGAAACGCGGGCTGATTTATATTACTGCACATGCGAGTAAGGTCGTAAACTCGAAGCATAAATTGAATTGGGAGCTGCGCATGGTCAAATAAGGACTCGTGGCAATTATGCCTTAACGCTCCTGCAAACTTTGAATGCACATACCATGCATGTGCATAGGCTGGTTGGTGCTCTGCGTTTGACAGATTTTGTCAGGACGTTTTTCATGTCGTTCCGACAATTTCTTTTTGCAACCCCGGTTTCTCATCTCCCGTTCATGCATCATTATCAAAAACTTAAAAATAAAAAAAAGGAAAAAAGAAAAGAAAGACAGGAAGAAAGAAAGTACACAATACCGCACGCGCTTAAGCGCGCATGCACATTTCCACTAAATAGGGAAAGTAGACTCAGTTCAACCTGCGCACCCCACATTCTCATAAACTCGATCGTTTTCGGTTATGTAAATATGTACAGACTCCTCGGGATCAACAAACAATGCAAAAACAGAGGGCGCTGATCAGATTACACAGTGTAGGCTGATCTGGGTCTTAGCTGTTTGCACTCAGTTCAAAGCACCTTTTCCGACTGCACGGCGCAAAATACCGGAAAACAAATACTAAGAGTTAACGCACGTGCAGATTCCCGCCAAAATAACCACCATTTAGTAGTAATACAACTGCGGCGGGGCCAAAGTCCTAAAGCAGAGATTTTTTGAGAGAGTTCTTAGTCTTGGAAGTTATAATAGTGGAGATAAGTAGAAAAAAAAGATGTCCCAAACTTGTGTTTGAAATTATAGAAGTTCACTTTCTAAGGGTGCCTAGGCCCTATTTACTTTTATTGCAAAAACTGCCAAAACTTCATAAAGCTTGCATCATTTAAATTGAATGAAATAAGTTAAATGAAAAACAGAGCTTTTATCATTTTCGGGAGAATGGTAACACATCGATCTTCTACAGAAGCACGAAGTTTCTCGCATCCCATCCCGCGTGAGTATTACCGCAAATATCATGCATGAAGCTTGAAACCTTCGCGCGAAACACTCCCAAAACACTTGCAAAAGTCTCAAGAAACTAGCGCTGAAAAGATGAAAATTTCGGCGTGATGCGAGATCTATCGAACTTTCGCGGCGGGTGTATTTTTTTTTAATATTTTTATATATCTTCATCATCGGGTAAAACTACACACACGACTTGTGTAAAAGTTGACTACATGTATGACTGCACACAATCTTAAACATCGCTAGAGGCGTGGTCGCCAGTCGTCGCGGAGCAATCGCGCCGCGTCTAGATAGGCGCGAAATATTCCCACGCTGCGCGGCGCGGAGCGAAGCGGGCGTGGAGTGGCGCGGCGAGGCGTGGAAATTGCGCGGGAATATCGAGGGAACAGCGTGGGATTTAATCTTTTTCACGCTCAACTACACGTCACGACGCGTAGCGATTGATAGTAAGATGTCGACGGCTGTACTGTAAATACAGTGAACCATGTCTGATGTTGACTTTAATTTCATGATTCAGTGCACTTGGAAAAAGGTGCGTTGATCTGAAAAGCTATCTTGCTCTTGGAACAGCCCTCAGATCTTTTTTTTTTTTTTTGTTTTTTTGTTCATTAAGCTTTTTTACTACCGTTCATAACAATTGTGAATGGTGTTATTATATTTCTTTTACATCTGAACAATAGAGGGTATTATTTTTCTCTTTTCATATTCTGTGCCAGCAGAATTAGACAGTATACAGTTAGAATGAACCTTAATAATTGGAACATAAGTGGCTGAGCAAATACTGTAGACCTAATCAGGCTGCTCTTAAGGAGCAGTCTGATCAGGTCTATAGTTTTCACCATTTGATTGGGTGTTCTTGAGATATTATTGAACAGTAAACAGCTTGTTTAAATTCTTGGACTCCATAATTCTTCTAATAAACATTAGGAAGTGTCTGCTGACAACCGGTTGTCACCAGACTTTTTGGACCAAAACCGTCTGCTGACAACCGGTTGTCACCAGACTTTTTGGGCCAAAAACGTCTGCTGACAACCGGCCATATATTTTCTATTAAATGGTTTTAAATTAGGTTTCCTTTAGCTGAATGTATATAAATATCTTATAAATATAACATAAATTTTCTCATAGTTAAGGCAAATGACTGTTCTTACAGCATTCTAGCATTTTTTGGCATTGTGTTACATATATATAAGGACTGTTTGTACTCTGATGTATGGAAACAAAATAATGTTGCCTTTAAATTTAGTCCTTATCTATTGCCTGTTGTTGTTATACCCCCGACATATGAAGTATGTCAGGGGGTATATAGTTTTTGTCATTCCGTCCGTTCGTCCGTAGTTCCGTCCGTTCGTCAACTTTACGCCAAAGTTTTGCATTAAACCTTTTGTATTTGCTCATATTTCTGTAACCTTATATCAGATTCTCTTCCTATTTGGTATATTATATCTCTATAGCATTACCTTTGATCTGATATATCTAGACCTCTGGGTCAGGCCCCTGGGTGGAGGTCAGGGGTTAATAATTAGACTTAGGCGTTTTCATTATGCCAAAGTTTTGCGTTAAACCTTTTTTAATTGTTCATATTTCTGAAACCACATGTCAGAGTCTTTTCATATTTGGTTCATGATATCTCTTGACCATTGCCTTTGATGTGAAGAGTCTATACCACAGGATAGGCCCCTGGGTGGGGCCATGTGTCAATAATTAGGTAGGACTTAGGCATTTTCATTATGTCATAGTTTGGCATTAAACCTTTTTGATTGCTCATATCTCTGTAAATGCATTGCCGCTCATATCTCTGTAAATGCATTGCCATATTTTGTTCATGATGTCTCTATAGCATTACTTTTGATAGGGACTTTTGGGACAGGCTCATGGGTGGGGCAAGGGGTCAATAACTAGGGCTCAGCCAATTGTTGTTGTTTGCTTGTTCTAATATATTTTAATGGAATCTGGTTGTGCATGACTAATTTTGTTTTATACTAGTTAACATTATATGGAGGTTGCTGCTGACCTAAGGCCAAGGTCACAGACTTTAGATTTTTTTTTTGTTCCTTTATAACATTTTTGCATTAAAAATTTTGTGTTAAAGTTTGCTTTCATTAGGCGTTGGCACTGGTCGGGGATATACCTGAGCCCCTGCTCACTTGCTCTAGTTTGTGATATGGGCATGTTCAAAAAAAATGTGACCAAAGTGTGACATTGGAGGTCAAAATTAAACACTCTGCCATAGGTTTAATTTTTATTCCAGACTTATCTACAGTGCTTCCAGTTTACAAAACTGTATAAATTTTAATAATAGCATTACTAATAAAAATTTTATGACAGTTTTTGTGAAGAAATTTACACCCAAAATCTGTTAAAGTGACCAAACTTTATGAAAGCTTTGAAAGGCTAAAATCATGATCCTATCACTTTAAGTTTCTATCATTTGATGCACGGCATTTCCAAATTATGTAAATAAGTGCTGTTTTCTGTCAGAAACTGCTAAATGATATAAAAACTCAAATTTTAACTTCATTTTGATACATTGTTTTAGATGTACAGTTCTAAAAACTTTCATATCTTTTATTTACTTGACTGTATCTCAATAAAATGTGCATTGTAGTGATGCCATATGAGTAGAGAACTATTCTAGAAAATGATTATTGATATAAAAAGTTATAGGTAGTGGTGATGCCATGTCAAAAATGTGCAAAAAGTTTCAAGAAATGTGTTACACTCCTGAGTATTATTTCAAAGCTGCTCTAATATGCATTACAAGAGCTTAAGTCAATGATTAAGTGTTCCATGTAATAAAGCAACACCAACTGCATGTTGTTAACCTCATTTTTTCCAAGTTTATTGGCCTCTTTAACAAGAAACATTGTTCTGATGCTCAGGAGTGTAACACTTTACAGCCATTTGTTGTATTATAAAAAAAAGATGAATATTCATTATTTTGTTGTCTTCTCTTTAAAAGCAACTTGCACTCATTGCTGTAGCAAAAACCAAAACCATATCTCTTCACTCACGCTTTGGTGTACCACAATATACATGCTATTCCAGCTATCTAAATGCACAACAATCAAACAGATGTATACTGAATTTAATTTTCTTCTTCTTTCTTCTTCACTCTTTCTTTTGGTAATTGAACGGTTTTTCTTTACCTGACTATCAGTACCTGTTTACAAAATACATTACAGAAGTGAAGTTCCATACCAGTTTCAGAAGTTGATGGTCACATTATAAATCAGTAGAAAATGACCCTTTCTAAAATATCATTACCGGTAACCTCAAAATCTTATCAAAACAGATGACACTGCATCAAGAAACATTTTCAGATGTTGGAAACATATATTTAGCTTATATTAATCCAAATATGATGATGTAGGGGAAGAAAAAGTGTCCAAAATGGCATTAAACTTAAAAAACTCAGGAGTGTAACACCTTGCACTAAACATGCCTTAGCAAAACCCGAAGTTAGTCACAAAATATCATTATCTTGGTCATTCTCATCTAATTATTTCTCACAAAACACTTGATAGCCATGTATGGTTATTATTTAGAATGCTTCATAGTTATAGATATGAAGAAAATGGAATCTCAAAATCTTCAAATGGCCGGGCCGGATAGCGCAATCGGTAGGGCACCTGACTCATAAGTCAGAGGTCCTGGGTTCGAATCCCGGTCTGGCCACATACTTTCGTTTCTCCTTCCGCTGATTCAAGAAGGGCAGTTGTCAGTTACTGGCGAAAGTATGTGCACTTAGTACTGGTTAACCGCTTAGGAGGTCTAAGCCTGCCCAGGAATAGTGTGGTTAGGTTAACTGACCGTCCCGACATGACCTTAGTTGTTTACCGTGGACGTTAAGCATCAAATCAACCAACCATCAAAATCTTCAACTTTCGGTCGATTTCATGGCAGTGCAGCTTTATCT
Source organism: Ctena decussata (assembly GCA_963989385.1). Lineage (NCBI taxonomy): Eukaryota > Metazoa > Mollusca > Bivalvia > Lucinida > Lucinidae > Ctena > Ctena decussata. The sequence goes on along the minus strand of OZ022499.1, from coordinate 86,736,799 downwards.
ACATTTAGAAGTTAACTATATGTTCCAAAATTGCTTGAGAAGGACTTGGTCTTCATTTATGAGCACAATAAATGAAACTTATACTGCTTATGGTAAAGAAAAAAGCTATTTTTGTCTTTTTTCAAAAAAGTGTTACACTCCTGAGTTGCTCAAATGGTACATAAGAAGAAAATAGAACCCAAGATGAAGACTGCCTGTGTACCACCTACCATGATGGGTCAAAGACTTTTCATACAAGGCATGAAAGTTTACTAAAGCTACCCCTGGAAAAAGTTATGGGGTTCCAAATGTCAAATGTTACACTCCTGAGTTCTAGGGGTACTTGAGAAGAAGTTGTTTACATTCTGAGATGGGTGCCGGTAAAGCAACTGGAAAATTTGCAATACGATATACCATCTTTATTCAATGTTTCAGACCATGTTATAGAGACTAGAAGCATCAAATATAAAAATGACATCCATTTAGATGGGAACCTCTTCTTTTTTGGTGCACCAGAAATTCAGCATAGTGCTATTGAGTTCAGCATTACTAATTCCATAGGTGATGATGAAAGGACATTAATCTTACATTTTCATGCAGCCCAAAGGACTGGAAAGTCAAAACGATCACTAATAGGTATGGTAACCAGCACAGTTTTGTAAAATTGCATGCTGAAAATTCAGTAATCAAAAAAATGTCACACAAAAAGCGTTACACTCCTGAGTTTTTTGGCTATATTTTTGCCCATAACTTTTTTATTACTCAAAGTATTTCAATGAAATTTGGCAGGTATCTTCAAGGCCACATGATACATCTTCAGCAACAAAAATAATGCACTAATATTGCCCTGTTTTCTTTAAAATTCTCTGAAATGCTTTGGTCACATTTTTTTTGAACATGCCCATATATTATCTAACTAACATTGTCCCTCTGTGCATGATAATATTACAATATGGTCTGTCTCCCATTGCAATTAAATCCTAGTATTAAGGTGTGAAAAATCAAACTTTAATCTTTAACAAACGTGTTGAGTTTGTTTAGCAGTTAGTTCTGAATGGCTTTTTAATGCATTTATCAAATTTGGTGCATCATATTTTATTTATATGATCTTTACTTCTCTGTCTGAAACATAAATGGCTCTTGTCATTGAGCATATATAGTCAAGTCACTCGAGTTAAATATTTACATCATAACATCAAGACCCCATCATTCTTACCCTATCAGAATTGATCAGCCGTGGTCTATGCTGGAAGAGATTTCTTCTTCATTTGATGTCAGAAAAATAAACTGAAACTTATGAATTCAGGGGGGAGTGGGGGGACTGGGGGTTATGCCCCCGTGACGACAGTCAGGGGCATTAAGATTTGCTCCTGTCCATCTGTCTGTCCATCCGTCCATTCATCACACTTTAGGGTATAGAGTATGTGTAATCAACTCCTCCCACAGTTTTCAATGGATCTTTTTCAAACTTTGCACACATGCTGTGGACATGATGAAGATGTGCATGTGGCTTTTTGATGGGGGTAAAATAATTTCGACAGAATTACAGCCTTTTGAACTTAGTCATTGACAGCACCTTTTTTGTGCTTTAGGGATGGAGCTTGTGTATTCAACTCTTTCACAGATTTCAATAGAATTTTTAGAGCATTTGCATAAACAATGAAAACAAAATGCCAATATGTATGTCGTTTAAATAGTATTTGTTGATAATAGACAATTTTGTGATATATATACAGTTTTGTAACAGGCACCGCAATGGGGCATCTGATTCTTGTCTTACAGACACAATTTTCTAGTTCAAGGTGAGCTATTGTGATAGTCAATCATGTTGTGAGTTGGGCCTTTTATGTCATCAGCTATTTGCTCCAAAGGACATTGTCTCTTAAACTTGACCAGACTTGGCAGGAACCAACCTTATATGTCCCTCTTTGAAAATTATTCAAATGGGTCTAGTCCATGGCATAACTAGGTCAAATGAGTTGAAATACTAAGGTTTTTGGAATAACTTTGAAAATCTTCTTGTCTAAAAACATAAGGCCTTGAGCCTTGATATTTGGTATGTATCATCACCTGGTGGTCCTCAACCAAGTTTGCTCAAATTATGGTTCTAGGGCCAAAATGGCCTCACCCTGCAGGGGTGAGCCTAGAATTTTCAGACTGGGAGAAATTGTGCAACATTTTCAGGACTTGAGGGAGAAGTTCTGGCCCAAATTTTGGACTTCCCTGTATGTTCTTTGTATTTTCACATCTCCCTCAGCTCAAAATAGGGTGAAGTCAACCAGCTCAGGGAGACTGTTTCTCCCAAATCGCCCTCTAGGCTGAGCCCTGCCCTGGGTGTCACGTTTTTACAAAGGCTTTTTGTCGCACCTGCTTTAGCAAGGTGTGATATAGGAGTTCACTTTTCCGTCCATCCGTCAATCATTCCGTTCGTCCGTACGTCCGTCCGTCAACAGTTACGTCGACCCTAGTGTTAAGTCCATTTCTCGCAAACTATAATACCTACAATCATCAAACCTGGCATAAAGCTTCTACTTAGAATGTTCTCAAGGGCTGTTGCTCTTATTTTTACCCATGACCTATATTTCATGCTCTGATTACTTTGTAAAACTGTCCATCAACAATTACGTCAACCCTAGCGTCGACCCTAGTGTTTAAGAACATTTCTCGCAAACTATGATACCTACAATCGTCAAACCTGGCATAAAGCTTCTTCTAAGAATATTCTTTAGGACTGTTGTTCTTATTTTTACCCTTGACCTATATTTTATGCTCTGCTGACTTCGTAAAACTGACGACCAACATTTATGTCGACCCTAGCGTTTTGTTTAAGTCATTTCTCGCAAACTATGATAACTACAATCATCAAACCTGGTATAAAGCTTCTTCTGAGAATGTTCTCAAGGGCTGTTGCTCTTATTTATACCTTGACCTATATTTCATGCTCTGCTGACTTCGTAAATTTTTCATTCAAAATTATGATGATGCTAGTGTTAGAATCATCAAACCTGGCATCAAGTTTTTTCTTAGAATGTTCTTCAGTGCTGTTGCAATTAATTTACTTTTGACATTTATTTCATGCTTTGCTGACTTTGCAAAATTTTACACCCAAAATTGTGTCCGCCCTAGCATTTTAGTCCTTTTGTCTTGAAATATGATACCTGTAGTCATCACACCTGGCGTAAAGTTTCTTTTGGGAAAGTTCATGAGGGATGTTGCAATTATTCCTACCCTTGACCTATATTTTATGCTATTCTGACTAAGTAAAATTTTACATCAAAAAATGTGTTGACCCTAGCATTTTTGTCCATTTCTCATACAAGTTCTTTTTAATTATAGTCTTTACTACTGTGGAAGTGCAGTGCAGGTGCGACATAGCATTCCGCGGAATTCTTGTAAAATCTTCTTGCCTAAAACCACTGGATGCAGAGCCTTGGTAATTGGTATGTGGCATCACCTAGTTGTCCACTTCCAAGTTTGTTCAAATTTTGGCCCTGGGGTCAGATGCCCTGTCCTGGGGGTCACATGTTTTACATAGGCTTATAATGGTGTAGATATTCAACTTCACTATTGTTTTCCACTATCCATACATGAAGTACAAACAGTCCACATATATATGTATCACAATGACAAGAGTGCAAGAATCATGCAAGTAAAAATGGTCATTTGTCTCAACTATTTGAGAAGCTTTTTCATGTTTATGTTATATTTATAACATATTTATAGTATATTATAACAAATTCAGTTAAATTAAACCCAATTTAAAACCATTTAATGGAAATTCTATAGCCGGTTGTCAGCAGACGTTTTTGGTCCAAAAAGTCTGGTGACAACCGGTTGTCAGCAGACCTCGCCTAAACATTAACACCCCTGGGGTGTTGCAATTCACAGGCTGTATAAATGACAAAATCTGGGCAAATAGTGAGACGGTTCTTATGAGGGGTCACAACATATGTTTTTATCGAGACATAAGAAAAATTATCTACAAATTATCCCTGTTACCCCTTCTTACCTGGAACTTTGAATTATTACTGTAGTCTTTTGAGGTGTTCCAATATTGAAGAAATTACTGTAGTATATAAATATATTTGTAGAAGAAAGCTTTAAACTGCCAACACAATTAGCTACTGGTATTGTACACGTCACTGAAAAGACATACTCATTATTGGAAAGGATTTGTTGGAATTGCCAGGAACTTATATTCTTGTGCTAGTTAGAGTTGGTACCAATAATAAAACATCTATGTAGTTTTCTTATAAAGTTTTAAGAGGATTATGGTTTTCTGTGCAAACACTCATTCTGTTTCTAAAATTATATCTATCGACAATAAACTGCATGCATTTTATAAAGCTATATATATACATGTATCATTCAGGAAGGAATATGTTTGCTGTGAATTTTTACTGCAAAGAAAAAAAAATCAAGATTCAACAAATTCTGAGGTCTTTTTAAACGTTGATGTAGGTACATGTATGAGTGATATGGTCAGTTTTGCCACCTGCTGTACTGCATATATGGTATATATTGTCTGGACCTCCTTTTGCAGCATACTTAGTTGAAATCATAAAATAAATGCAAGCAATCATGGACAGTGCAAAACAGGTTCCTGACCGTGGTGTAAGAAAGGCTTCTGTGACTGTTGTATCATTTCTCACCAATGTTGTTAGACTGCTTTTACTTTGGATATGGGTAAGTCTGGATTATTAACATGCAGCAGAGCTCTAGATAAGAGGGCGTATTTGATGATAATTAAGGATAATTTTTCTTATTTCTCATCCAAACCATATGTTGTGACCCCTCATCTGAACCGTCTCGTCGAGACGGTTCAGATGAGGGGTCACAACATATGTTTTTATGCAGAATTAACAAAAATTATCCCTAATTATCACCAAATACGCCCTCTTATCTAGAGCTCTGATGCAGAATAGATTTTAACAGGGGTGTCATTAAGAGGTGGGCGCAAGGATTTACCCCTTTTACTCAGGCTTTATCCCTTTTACTCAGGCTTCATCCCCCACCTATAAAATGGAAATTTGTATAGGAGTTGTATGGAAAACATATGAAATCCCCCGCCTACTTTGCCTAGACCCCTGGGTGCCAAAAATGTTAGTGAAACCCCAGTTTTAATCTAAATTATCCATTATCAAATATTTTGCAATTGCCTTTGACTGTTTGGGTGAAAAGAACATTGGTACAAGGTCCATACATCATGGGCGTCTCAGTGTTGGGACAATGTTGTCCAATTAACTGCATGTTTATTGGGTTTTGGAGCTGAATACTTCAGTTCACTGTGAATGCATCTTAAACAATAATATGAACTGGCCTACAGATGGCTGTTTTAGTGGATAGATATGCCTCTTGTCTGGCCACTATTTTGACAAGAAGGGATAACTTAAACAAAATAGTGTATACAGGAGACGAACTTTGTTGGAGATATTATAATTATATCTTCTACAAAGAGTTTTGTGCGGAGTAATTGGTGTGGAAACAGTCAGCATTTGCTCTGCCTGTACAGTGTCTTTTGAAGAAAAAGATGGAGTTGTCAAACTTGCTGAGATACATCAAGGAGGTGGAAATGAGTTGTTGGTTTGGGCTACAGCCACATATTCAAGCTCCTGGAGGAGGGTTGGGGGCTGCTTGACATTGACCCCATTTGACGGCCACAAGAGGACCTTCACTAAAAGCAGTAAAGTCAGAAGATAATGGGATCTGGTAAATGATGCATTAGTGTGAATTGAGAATAGGGCAGATCCTGTGCAGTTTAGGCCTCCTGTAGTGCTCCTCGTAGATGGCTAATACCATTGACCAACAATCTAGATGTATCGGTTCCCTAGGTCTGCAAGTAAATAAGTGGATGAAAAACCATTCAAGCCAATAATATGGACAAAAATAGCTGTCATTGTAATAATGGCTGACCCAGATATGTTGCCAGAAAATCAATGCCATTGATTCTGGTATCAGGTGCTGAGCTATATGTGCCAGGGTTTGGCCCATTAAACATAAAAAGAAACATTTTGCAGCTGTAACATACACGTATATAATAGCTGCTTTTGGGGTGCTTCTGTTTATGCAAGTGAAAATCTTGTATCCCTAAATTTGAATTTAGGACTATACTGCAGCCTGCTGGGATCAGTTTTTGACAGCAGAGTAAATTAAGTGGCAGACTTAAGGCTCTGCCAAGGGAGTGGGGGGGGGGGGTGGTTAATGCTTCCTTGCTCCCTGAAAATAATGTCCAAATCTCCCCAGCTCCCTGAAAATAATTCCCCGTGCTGCCTAAAATTATTTTGCTACTGCTCCCCAAATCCCTAGAAGTAATACAGCTGCTCCCCAAATCCCTAAAAATATTCCAGCATGCTCCTGAAAATTTTTCAGAAACAATTTATGCCTCGAGCTGGCATACAACCTGAACGTATATCATTTTCAAATTCGAAAGCCCGTCAGAAAGTCATACAGCTTCCCAGAAGCCAAAAACAAATTAGAAAATCACATTCTGACAGTGCTCCCCAAAATCAACAGTTTGTTCCCCAGCTCCCTGAAAATAATTGCTAATGCTCCCCAGCTCCCTGAAAATAAATGATCTCTCCCCCAGCTCCCCAAAACCCCTGGGAGGGCCTCAGACTTGCAGAATTTAAGATATTATATGGGTACATCTCAATGTTTTTCTGCCTTTTTAGCTCACCTGAGCCAAAGGCTCAGAGGTGAGCTTATAGGATGGGAGTCGAGCTGTCGTCCGTCCGTGCGTGGGTGGGTGCGTCAACACTTTCAAACATAAATATCTCAGAGACCAGTGGGCCGATCGCAATCAAATTTTATCTGAAGCATCATTTGGGTAGGGGAAAGGCTGCATTAGGTTTTGGTGCCGATCAGCTTAGAACTCTGGTTTCCATGGCAACAGATAGCCCCCATAGGGTTATAATGGGGAAAATGGCGTCATCACGTTTTCTCGACTGTTTTTGATTAGATCCTTATCATACATGTACTTGCAGGTAATGATGACAAACAAACACAAGAGCTTGGATGAGTTCGAAATTTGGCTGGATTCGAGCACAGACTACGGAGTTAGCTGCCCTTGAGCGTTTGAAAAAAAAATCCCATAGGGTTATAATGGGGAAAATGGCGTCATCACGTTTTCTCAACTGTTTTTGCTTAGATCCTTATCATACTTGCAGGTAATGATGACATACATAAGAGCTTGGATGAGTTCGAAATTTGTTCGGATTCGAGCACAGACTACGGAGTTAGCTGCCCTTGAGTGTTTGAAAACAATCCCATAGTGTTTTATAATGGAGAAAACAATGTCATCACATATTTTTAGAAAAACTTTGTCATCGCTCTATTGCCTACATTTCTCAACGGATTTTAAAATAACTTCACACAAATGTAGGGCATGACAATATCACGAGCAAGTTTGACTTTCAGGATGCTGCACCCAAGGTCAAGGTCACTGTGGCTATTTTTAGAAAAACTTTGTCAGCGCTCTAGCACCTACATTTCTCAGCAGATTTTAAAATAACTTCACACAAATGTAGGGCATGACAATATCTCGAGCAAATTTGACTTTCAGGATGCTGCGCCCAAGATCAAGGTCACTGTGGCTATTTTTAGAAAAACTTTGTCAGCACTCTAGCACCTACATTTCTCAGCAGATTTTAAAATAACTTCACACAAATGTAGGGCATGACAATATCTCGAGCAAGTTTGACTTTCAGGGTGCTGCACCCAAGGTCAAGGTCACTGTGGCTATTTTTAGAAAAACTTGGTCATGGCTCTAGCGCCTACAGTTCTCAACGGATTTTAAATCAACTTCACACAAATGTAGGGCATGACAATATCTCAAACAAGTTTGACTTCCAGGGTGCTGCGCCCAAGGTCAAGGTCACTGTGGCTATTTTTAGAAAAACTTTGTCAGCACTCTAGCACCTACATTTCTCAACGGATTTTAAAATAACTTCACACAAATGTAGGGCATGACAATATCTCGAGCAAGTTCGACTTTCAGGGTGCTGTGCCCAAGGTCAAGGTCACTGTGGCTATTTTTAGAAAAACTTTGTCAGCGCTCTAGCACCTACATTTCTCAATGGATTTTAAAATAACTTCACACAAATGTAGGGCATGACAATATCTCGAGCAAGTTCGACTTTCAGGGTGCTGTGCCCAAGGTCAAGGTCACTGTGGCTATTTTTAGAAAAACTTTGTCATCGCCCTAGCACCTTCATTTCTCCTTGGATTTTGAAATAACTTGACACAAATGTAGGGTATGACAATATCTCAAGCAAGTTCGACTTTCAGGATGCTGTGCCAAAGCTCAAGGTCACTGTGGCTTTTTTTAGAAAACTTTTGTCATCGCTCTAGCACCTACATTTCTCAACTGATTTTAAAATAAATTCACACAAATGTAGGGCATGACAATATCTTGAGCAAGTTTGACTTTCTGGGTGCTGCAATCAAGGTTTTTGATTAGATCCTTATCATACTTGCAGGTAATGATGGCATACATAAGAGCTTGGATGAGTTCGAAATTTGGCCGGATTTGAGCACAGACTACGGAGTTAGCTGCCCTTGAGCGTTTGAAAAAAATCCCATAGTCTTATAATGGAGAAAACAACGTCATCACATTTTCATTTTTCATCGGATCCTCTTCATACTTGCAGGTAATGAGGATATGCACAAAAGCTTGGATTAGTTAGCATTTCGGCTAGATCCCACTACTGACTATGGAGTACCTGCCCTGAGCATCCAAAAAATCAATGTCGCCACTTTTTCTTTGTTTTTACTGATCCGATCCTTTTCAAACTTGCTGGTAATGAGGAAATGCATAATATCTTAAACAAGTTCAAAATTTTGGCCAGATCAGGCCAACCACTACGAAGTTAGCTGCCCTTGACAGCTCTGTCTATTGTGCTCTTGATCGGATACTTTTTAAACTTGCATATATTAAATGAGGGCATACTTAATGTTTTGGATGAGTTTATTTTTCAGCCTGATTGGACCACTGACTGGAGTTAGCTGCCCTTGAGCATCTTAAATGTCCCTATAGGTTTACAATGTCTCTCAGGTGAGCAATTGTTGCCCTTTGGGCTACTTGTTTTAAAAAGGTACGACTTTCGTGTCTTCCTGTTTGCTTTCCTGGAGGATGTAGCCCTTCTAAAATGGGGTCTGCTACTAAATTTTGGAAAGAATTTATCTATGGGGACCGTATTGAGAAGGGATACAAAAAATAAAAAAAAAACATGCAGCTGTATCATCATTCAGCACCTGATAAGCCAACAGTTTGATGATATTTAATACTCTGGAAATTTTTATTGTCACCTGTCTGTCTCTTACTTTATCTTTCTGACCAATGAGAGTTAACAACATGTATTTTATTTATTTATTTTAAGAATTGACAACATTTTATCAGAATTACCTTCAAACTCTTTTTTCTGATTATAAACTGAAGCGAAGAAAAATTGTATCTGAATATATATCAGTAGCTGCATAATTGAACTTATAGCTACTGTACATGCTGTATCTGGAGGACTTGCTTGTCCTTGAGAGCTACCGGATTTTGATAACTATTTAGACATCTCAAACTGTTTTTTCTTTAAAGTAAATTCATGATACCATAAGCTAAGATGTTTAATAAGAAATTTCTAAACAGTGCCAATGCTGATCACACTAAGCCTCTTATATGAGTTTTCACACAGCTCAGCCATTTCTGTCCAAAAAATTTAGCATACGGTACCTACAGAAAACAGCTGTTAATACTGAAATAAGATTTAGACGATTACCTTGACATTGTATCAATCAGCAAAGCTAGGGGATACAGCTATCACCTTAAATATTGGGATATGTGAAGCAGTCACTGTAAATATCAATGTGTTACCGTAATGACCCTAACTATTCGGACAGTCAGGTCTTAGCAAACATTGTAGACCAAGATCAGACTGCTCCTAAAGGAGCAGCTTGATCAAGGTCTACAACATTTGCCATTCACTAAGCATCATTTGAATGCATTAATGTGTGTAAAATCCACTTTCTAAGAATTTTCTAACAATAATTGACCAACTTACTGGTGTCCAAAATTTTAGAGTCATTACCTACGGTAAATTGCTTTATAGTCCATTTGGTCCCAAGTGCAAACGGGGTTTTGCTTATTTTCTCGAAAACGATGAAAGTTCCATCAAATGTTCCAATGTCCTAATGATTCCTATAACTATACATAACAGAATACGGAAAGTCCAAATTTTTTTATGCTTTTGTAAAATATTTTCCATTTACCTTAATGCAAAAACTGAGCAGTTTCACTGAAGGGCGTCATATGCCTGTTAGAACAGCCAAAATATTGTTGATAGGCAACAGCGTAAGCTCGTTGTTTACTACAGGTGTGGGCGTATATGAATGAAATAGTAAAATGTATTCACCTGCCCGCACGCGTAACGCATGGTATCACTGGTCAGGTGGTACTATGTTGTAAATAAATAATAAACTATTATATTATTTTGCGGACAAAAATTGTATGTTTTAAAATTTGGTAATATATGGGTTAAACAAAAAGTGGAAAAAATGGATTTAGAATAAAATTTCAATTAATTATGCAAATTTTGTTCTAGGGATAGCATACATTGGTCACATGCTTTAACACGTAAAACTAAACGGGAATTCCAACAGCCAACTTTTACTCCCTTGTAATTTAGAGGTGAAATTGACACATTTTAGGTCCTGTTTTTGTATAGAAACTTTTTTATGCAAAACCTCACATTTCTGCAAAATTATGATTTTGTTATTTATAGGATGAAAATTAAGAATGAGCGATTCGAAAATCTTTTACCTCTCACCAATTTTGAGAAAATATTGGGGATGCCGTTTGCATTTGGGAGCAAACGGACTATACCATTATATGTAAAAAAAATTGCTGGTGGAATGGAAGATCCTGCACATACTACTGCTTGTTTTAAGATGTATGGGTACATCTCCATGATTTCCACCATTTTTAGAAAGGGGGACAACTTTTCTTACATCCTTTTGGTTTTTCCTGAAAAACAAAGCCCTTCTGAAATGGGGTCTGCTCTTAAAGAAAAGGGAGTAAATTCTTTCCGTTAAGATAATAATCCCTTCTGAGAAGAGAGGCAAGAAAAAAAGGCAGTTCCTTTCCCGCAAAGTCTACTCATTCACATCAAGAGCAGTCTTATCTGATCCACATTATTTACCCAGCATTTCTGTCCTTCATCTTACCAGTGCTCCAGATAACAAGGGGTAAAAGGTATAATTTTTAGATAATTTTTATGCCCCCAACTTCGAAGAAGTTGAGGGGGCATATTGGTTTGGGCCTAACTGTCTGTCCATCCGTCCGTCTGTACGTAACATTTTAGGGGTGGTCTATTATTCAAGAACCGTAACTCCTAGGCCCTCGATATTTTATGGGTGGGTAGACCATTAAAAATTAGCAGACCCGTATTTTTTTTCTTGTCCGTCGGCCTTGTACTTACAGAGTTATGCCCCTTTTTCGAAAAATTGAATGAAAGGTTGTTCCCAAAATCCTGGGAGAACCGTTGGAGCTACTTTAGCTGCTAGGATACTAATATTTGGCATACAGCTAGGGGCTACGGTGTAGATCACCTAATTAACTTTTGGGCAGATTTCGTAAATATTTGACTGAATTATGCCCCTTTGTTAATATTTGCATTTTTCCAACTTTTGAACTGTTTGACTTAGAGACCTGATTTTTGGTATACAGACAGTATTTGATGTGTCGATCATTTTGATAATGGTTACGTTATGTTGTATTCATTATTGACATAGTTATGCCCCTTTTCTTATTTGTACAAAACATTTTAGGGGTGGTCTATTATTCAAGAACCATAATTCCTAGGCCCTTGATATTTTATGGGTGGGTAGACCATTGAAAATTAGCAGACCCGTATATTTTTACTTGTCCGTCGGCCTTGTACTTACAGAGTTATGCCCCTTTTTCGAAAAATTAAATGAAAGTTTGTTCCCAAAATCCTGGGAGAACCGTTGGAGCTAGGATACTCATATTTGGCGTGCAGCTAGGGGCTAAGGTGTAGATCTTCTGATTAACTTTTGGGCTGATTTCGTAAATATTTGACTGAATTGTACTCCATTGTTAACTTTGGCATTTTTCCAACTTTTGACTTAGAGACCTGATTTATGGTGTACAGACAGTATTTGATGTGTCAATCTTCTGATGATGGTTTCATTATGTTGTATTCATTATTGACAGAGTTATGCCCCTTTTGTTATTTGTACAAAACATTTTAGGGGTGGTCTATTCAAGAACAGTAACAACGGAAACTCACTCCTAGGCCCTTGATGCTTTATGGGTGGGTAGACCATTAAAAATTAGCAGACCCGTATTTTTTTTTCTTGTCTGTAGGCCTTGTACTTACAGAGTTATGCCCCTTTTTCAAAAAATTAAATAGAAGTTTGTTCCCAAAGTCCTGGGAGAACTGTTGGAGCTAGGATACTCATATTTGGCATGCAGCTAGGGGCTAAGGTGTAGATCACCTGATTAACTTTTCGGCTGATTTCATAAATATTTGACTGAATTATGCCCCTTTGTTAACTTTGGCATTTTTCCAACTTTTGAACCTTTTGAGCCAGAGACCTCATCTATGGTGTACCTAGAGTATTTGATGTGTTCATCATTCTGCTGAAGGTAAGGTTATGTATACACTGAAGGACTTTAAAAACGCAAAAATTGAAAATCGTATTTTCTTGCACCCAGAATATTTTTTGTCTTCTTTAACAGATAAAATCGGCTGGTAACGACACTCTGCTTCTATCTATATCTAAAACCGGCATTTTTAAATGCACTGGCCACCTCTAGCTATGCATCATTGTTTTACAATTTTTTGCACGTGGTGTACCCACGAATGAATGAGGAAAAACAAATTACCATTTCACATGTAGCTTGTAGTTATACATGTCTAAAAAACACTTAAGCTTTAGTTCTACAACATTATTAATCACGCCACGCTTGTCCAAACATGAACGATCTGGCAAAATCGGAATGTTACAAGACGGGCTGTGTGTTTCTGACGTCACATGACATTATAATTGCAATCTGTTGACTGTTCAACGCCTTAGAAATCGTTACCAGGCTACTGGGACAGTAAAGGTTGACACCGAAGCATTACGAGCCGACGTCAAGACGCTACATTAACAATGTTCTTCGTCCTGTGGTAATACCCTTTGTGCGTCAAAATTATAAGAGAGGAAAACTTTTTATACCAACAAGACAATGCCCAGTCCATACTGCCCGCCTCACCGTCAATTTTATGGCAGCAAAGTTTGACTGGTCGCCTTTGTCTCTAGACATGTCACTGATTGAGATAGTACTTGCAACTTTAGAATCTAAGGGTACTGCTATTTGATAGACTGTTGCGCTAATATTACTTATTATTTTTGAATGAAATTTTGAACATGTTTTGCTGACGTATTGATGGTCATCGGTGCCAAATTTCAATTAAATTAGTACACTAGAAATTAGTAATTTTTATGAATTTTAATTTTTGCGTTTTTAAAGTCCTTCAGTGTACATATTTAACTGACCTTGTTAGGGTCAGGCATATAGTTGGGGGCATAGTGTTTTACAAACACATTTTCTAGTTCTTATTTCTCCATTGAAACATGTTGTGGCCCCTCATTAGAATCGTCTCAGCGAGACAGTTCTAATGAGGGTCACCTTAGAGGCTTATGATTACTCAGTCTGGAGTAATTGTTGTATTTTACGTAATAATTACAAAAAAAATGCAAACTCAGATATGACACCGCATTTGGCATCCTGTCACAAAAAATGATGAATAGATCTGGGTCTTCCTCATTTGTTTGCAAAGATCCAATTGGGTCTCATTTTGTTAAGGTCTCACAGTTTTTCAGCAAAATCTGCTTCCTCTGTTAGTTTCAAACAAACAGGCCCAGAGTGGCTCTAAACTTTTATTTACATTATTAAGTGCAACAAAATTAAAACAAGATTAAAATTTCAGTAGAAATTTATGAAGGACAGCTTTTGAAGAAAAAAAAAAACATGGTTAGCTTAAAGTTGATCCCATACAAAAAAAAAAAAAAAAATACCCACTCCTATGATATGATGAAATCTTTCCATATTATTACCTGGTGAAATCAAGCAAATACGGAGACGTGTCATAAAACATATAGAACACTCGAGAAAGTTGACAATTGTCAGTGTACTTGTTTACTGCAGTCAGACACAGAAAAAGGTGTAGATAACATACATGTGTTAATGAAACCAGCGAGGGTCCAGACTGGCCTGTTCAGTCTGCATTTAGGGCTTCTCTTTGCCATTTTGAAAAGGGATACTACTAAAATACAGTTAGCGAGTACTAGACTTAGGAGCTGCACAAGCCAGTCTGTTCTTCTTGTTTTTGGCATGCAGGCTCTTAGTTCTGGGGCTTCTCAATTAAGCCAAAATATTTGGGACAAAAGTAGATGGTTTTTCACATTTTTATGTGTTAAATATATTTCATGGGGCCTCATGACAGTTGTCTAATTAGATGAATTTAATGATTGCCCAACAATATTTGGTTTATTCAGGAAATTCAACCAAGTGCTGAGTTTATGTCTCCAGAATTTTGGCATGATTAATCAACTACTGGATTATACATGTACCAATAGCAAACTTGACTGTAGACAGTGACGTATTGTATACAGTGAAGACAGCTTGTGTAGTATTTAAGATTATGTTAGTTTCGTTTTCGTTGAACGGAAATTTTATCTTTTGAAATCTTGTTGACTCAGACAGGGGATTAGTTGTAGTTTTCTGGAAAGCTGCATCAAGGTTACCTTTTCTTTTTCACTAAAGCCAATTCTTTTGGAAATCACTGCAGGTTGGAGAGAAGATAGTTATTTTGAATGCATTTAGAAAACAAATGAAATTAAATGTTTTTTACCATATATAGATGCATAAACTATGTTATTGAAGATGAAAGTGCATGTTTAAATGAAAAGAATGTGTTGTTGTTGTTTTTTTCCTTCATATTTGTTAGAAAATGAGTTTGATCAAATGATGATGCAGATTAGCATGGAATCCATTCAGCTCCACAGAATGGATATTTGAAAAAAAAAAAAAAGATAGAAAAAAAGGGGCCTGGGCTGTGGCATGTATGCAGAAATGGTCTTAGCATCCATACATGATGTATCTGTAGGCCTGCCTGGGTGTGCCCTGTTCAGATATGAACGAAGATATCTGCTCAGTTTGTATATGATGGAGATGATGAATGACTTAAGATTTTACATCCTTTTCAACAGTGTTTCAGTCATATCAGGATCATGGGAAGGTGATATTGAAAGGTTGTGTGCAATGGAAATAATATGCTTACTGTTGAAAAGGTTTCTGCCTTCAGCGAGAATGGGAACTAAGACCACTAGGTCAGCAGGCCAGAGGTTAACCCATTTAGCTTGGATATGACCTAAGGAGCTGTTATGACAAAGATTATTATGTCCCAAGTGCAGTCTTAAGTAGAGTATATGTTGGTCATTCCCGGAGAATTTCTGATATTTAATTAAAACGTACATTGTGGCCCTCCATTGTGATGAGGGGTCATGACTTATGACTAGCCTCATAGTCTAGACCCTCTGTAATTGATGGCTGTATCTATTTTCAGGAGAAGCTATTCTTGACAGAAACCAACCTACAGTTACAACTTGATAACCTAGAAGCAGAATCTGAGACTATGGGCCAGACAGCAGAACAGACAAGTGAACAAGAGGCGAGAGTTGAAGTGACAGAGATGAATCCTAAGAAATTGACCATTCATATAGAGGTGAGGGAGAAAAACAATATTTGAGCCGCGACACGAGAAAACCAACAATGTGGTCGTCCGCCCAGCGCAGACTCAGATCAGCCTGGACATTCACCAAGTCTGATCAGACTCTTTGCTAAGCGCTTAAAGGGTAGCTGAGGGACTAAGCTACCTTCATGCGGAAAGCGAAGACTCTGATCAGACTGGGCGGATGCCCAGGCTGATCTGAGTCTGTGCTGGGCGCACAACCACTTTGTTGGTTTTGTCGTGTCGTGGCTCATATTTGGTGTACTTTGAAAAGGACCTTACCCTGTGTGTCTGCTGTGAAGATTTAGACCAGCCTGCACATCCAGACTGATCAGAGTGTTCCCTTTTCACATTATACAGTCTGAATAATGGGGAATCTAATTTGAAAAGCAAAGACCCCTGATCACTCTGAGCTGGGTAAGACGATTGACCGAAATCACCGAAATCTACTGAAATCACCGAAATCACCGTAGAATTTGCAGAAATCACCACTGAATTCATCTGAAATCACTTTTTATTGATAATATGTATTGAATGTATTTGTAAAAAAAGGAAATAAATTATATTTTTTAATATAGATGTATTAGTTAAGATAGGATAAACGGAAATCACCATGGGCCTGCATCGAAAAGTCTGTGTTGGTATTAGCCTCAGTATTGGAAAAAGACGTACATGTCTAGATTTTTGTTTGGCAGATATATTAAAATTGCTTCTAAATCTATTAAAAAAAACTAATAAATACAGAAATGAATTAATAATAAAGTGTTTTCCCCAAGGTTTTGGGTTCGAAATCACCGTTTCGACGATTGACCGAAATCACCACAAAGAACTTAAATTACTCGGAACGCCTCCAGCTGTTGCAATACTAATTGGGACAAAAGACGTTTTATGGCTGATTGCTTCCCAGCTCTGATAATTAATTAATTTATTAATCAAAGCGGACCGCAAGGCCTGGTGAATTGTGTGTTCCCTGACTCATGGCGGTCGGGGTTGGGGTGGGGGGAGGGGGCTTGGTGGTCGTGGGTTAGACTCCTAGCGCTAGCGGCACACAACCTTAAGTCAACACCAGCATCCTTAAGTCAACACCAGCATCAACAGGATGCACACTAGTCAGTCTCAGCCCTGTTATGATACTGCTTATAATACTATGCTTATATGACAAGTTCCCATTAAGAATTTCAGAGAGATAAAACGTGACGCAAAAATTTAACCCAAATGACACAAAAGTTCAAAGTATGTGGCTTTGGCCTTAAGTCAGCAACAGCATCAGCATCAACAAATTGCAAATAAATTAAGATAGATACTTACTAATATTGTGTTCATACGAAACACTATTAGAAAAAAATTAACGGACATTTTTACACGAAATGAGACCTTACGGACGAGCAAACGGACACACAGGAGAACAGGCAAAAAACGTTATATCTATTCTATATACTGCATACAATATTAAAAATACGCAAAACATTTCCTCCTGCAAACATTTCCCTCGGTCGTCATGTCTGCATTTTAGTTTTGGCATATTCTTTCTCTTTTCCCGTCTCTCTCTCTCTCTCTCTTTCTCTCTCTCTCTCTCTCTCTCTCTCTCTCTCTCTCTAATCTTTCTTTGTTGCAGTTTAATTGCGTAGCGTAATATGTTTAATGTATATGCCGCCGTGATTTAAGGAATGAATTTCATTTTTCTGAGGTTTATCGAAGTGTAAACTACATTGGGTCACGTGCAAAGTGAAGGGGTTCATTTAAACTTTGCTAGTGACCCAATGTAGTTTACACTTCGATAAGGTTTATCGAAGTGTAAACTACATTGGGTCACGTGCAAAGTGAATGAACCCCGAAGGGGTTCATTTAAACTTTGCTAGTGACCCAATGTAGTTTACACTTCGATAAACCTCAGAAAAATTATGTTCATTGCTTATATTTACATTCCTTTCAATCAAATCTTTCATGAAAATTTTTATATAAGCGCTAAAATTGAAGCAGTAAAACATGTACACGCAGTTTTTCTTCTAACAGCAGAACGGCGTGCATGACGTCATGACGTTGCTGACGTCCAATCAGATTGTAGAGAACCATTGTTTATTTTTACGTCATTGACGTCGCGTATCTTAATGTAATTATTGGAATGTAAACTACATTACGGTCCATTGGTTTACTATAGGATGTTTTAGTAAATACACCAAGAATGTAAATATTATATAATTAAGTGAACTGATTGGGCATTATTAGTAAAACTAATTGTTATACAGTACTTAAAACAAACTTAAAAAAAAATGACGGTCAATGTATACCATCATACAAGAAAATATAGGACTGATAAATAGGTTACAAAGAAAATTATTTCGGAAAAATAATATTGGGCGTGCGTTATTTGTATTGAAATTATACACATGTAATTGAATAAATGAAGAAATAAAAAAAAAACATTGCTTCTGTTACAGGAAAGAGACATCAGATATTTTTTATTTACGTGTATGTGTTTTATTCATTTTATTCTATATTTCATCGGTGATTTCGGTTTATCACCAAATGGTCGAATTTATCTGAGCCAGCCAAATTTGAGAAGAAAGAGTTCAGTGGTGATTTCGGTTTATCGTCGATACATACAAGCATAAGACTGTCGGTTAATATAAAGGAAGGCTTGTTGGATACTTGGTTGAAAATTACCTACAGACTTGTAAATTTAAAATCAAGATCGCATTAAAGATGCTTTATTTTGGTTGATTTTACTGTGTATGCATGTACAATAGTCCAGATTTTACATGTCTGTACCTATAGGTGATTTCGGTTATCGATTTTATGAGTGTATTGAAACATCAGCTAATGGTGATTTCGGTTTATCGTCACTATTGTGCTATTTTATGCATATTTCTTATATAATACTGCAGATTTTTATCAGGAAAGAAAAATATGACTTATTAATAACCAGTTATACCTATATAGTTATTTATTTGACACTATTAAAGGTGATTTCTGTAAATTCTATGGTGATTTCGGTGATTTCAGTAGATTTCGGTGATTTCGGTCAATCGTCTCACCGCTCTGAGCTGATGTGCAACCTGATTTAGTATTTACAGCACTCACACAGCATAAGGTCCCTTTTCACACAGAAGATATAGTCATAGGGAGACAACCAGGAAAACAGTCATTATTCAGCTAAAATACTAGCACACATACTTGATTTTATATGTACTAGCAGACTTCATGAATCCTTCACTAATGACTGTTCAGATATGACCAGCTGAGCCCAGTGTAGTTGATAATCCACTCACTAGAGTTCATGGATTGTATCTCCATACAGGCAGAGACAAACCACAATATTACTGACTGACCTAAAATATTTCATATTTTAACCATTTTCGGTATGGATTCTACCAATAAACTGTGATAGCATTTTTAAAATCTAATAGTTGATTCCATGTCATTTAATCTCATTCTTCATTAGTTTCTATTCTTATTGATAAATTTAATGCCAAAAAAGGTTTTACATGAAATACTTCGATGGTGAAAGCATGCTAAGCCTCACTGAACCACAGAATTTGGGAGATGCCTGGTCTAGGTCAGCCCGGTTAGCCAAGAAAGTTTATAAGCTTTCCCCTAATAGCATGGATTGATGCGGGGATAGTAATTGTTCTGGTGTCTAGGGTAAATGTGGTACATGTTTTGGAATAAAAAATAAGGCATAGAAAACTATACCTTTTCTTCTTTTAATTCTTATCCTTTCATTAAATTCTTTTAGAAACTTCCATTGAAATTCTCCATACCTGAGGATGATGAGGAATATGACGCTGACGAATGTCCGTCATCTGCCGATATAGAGGTGGTACACTCCAAGGAAACTCCTAATCTCCACAGTATTCTCAAACAGAGGTCTATATCAGAGTCTAGTGAGGATCGTCAGAGCTCCAGCAGTGAAAGCCCAACTGGAACAAGTCCTCGGGAACTTGATGGTCAAAAACGGGGTGTTCATTTCAGCACTCATATTGACAAAACAACATACAAAACAAACATGTCAGTCAACAGCATGAAAGTTACCTTGAAAAGTAAGAGGAGGAGAAATCGTAAAAGGGAAGAAAAGGAAAAGAAAGACAAGTGTAGGAAAAGACACAATAGCACTGGATCAGAATGCTCCAGTTGTGATGAGCATGATTCAAAGCAGAGTAGTGAAGATGATCATGATGATTTGAGTTCCCAGATTGATGAAGCCAGCAGGAAAGTGTCTGAAAATGGTGTCATAGTTGAAGATGAACAAGAAGAAAAAGTGGTGCAGAAGAAAGAGACTGATGATATTAGTGAAGTTTCGGTAGAGGAAAATGTGGATAAAGTGCTTAATAAACATGTGTTTGAAAAACCTGAAATAGATGGTGTGCAAAATAAAGGAATAAAAACCAAAATGACTAAAGGGAGTAAGGTGGCTCAAGATGTGAAGAAAAAGTTGGCCGAGAAAATTGATTCCTCTTTGGCTGATGATAGTGATGATGATGTAGAGGAAGGTTACAGAACTTCTAAAGTTGAAAGTAGTGAGATTGAAATAGGTGATGAAAATTCACAGAAAATTGTAGATAGAACTAGTAAAAATTCTGAAAAGGAAGTAATTGAAAGTGATCTCATTGAAAAATCTGTTCCTACTACAGAGGGGACTGATTCAACAACTGATGACATCAAAGAGGCAGCTGACAATCTACCAGATGACTCAGGGACCAACAGTGCAATGATAGGGCAAAATCAGGGTAAAGGGGAACCAGTAAATCCAACATCTGAAAGTCAAGATGTTAACAAATTGGAAAATGGAATGCATGAAAAGGGTGATAGTATTAAGAATGGTTGTGAGAGTGAAATCAAAACTGCTGATGAAACAGAGAAAGAAAGTGTGAAGGAAACTAATGCCGATGTGAAAGAGAAGAGAGGAAAAGAAAGTGAAAAGAAAGAGGTTGATGTTGATAGTGGTGTGGAAACTGAGTTGAGTTGGAAAGAACCAAATAGGGCAGCTCCAAACAATGAACACAGATCAGAATGTGCCTTTAAATTTACAAATGCTCTAATGTTTGATTTGGATGTTGAGTAAAATGTTCTGGAAAAGCTTGTACATGTATAGGTAGTAAGGTGTTTGCATTACTTAGTTCACTTGTGGTGGTTTTATGTTTGCAAGCATGATATTCTACAATTAACCTTTTTTGGGAGGTGTTGCTTTTGTTAATGAATCTTTTCTAAAATGTACTCTCTGTTACTTCAGCTTCCTGCCTGTAAATTGTACATACTTGTTGATTCTGCTTGGAATCTGTTGGGATGGAAATTGGACATTGACACTGACTTATTCCATGACATCCATACTACTGGCAGTATTATGAGTTGTAATGGAAATTTGACCAAATTTGGCCTTCTGGGTGCATTTTGTTCAGTATCTGTAGATTTACAATTTAATTAATTTGGATTCATATGTGATGAATTTGGTGTGACTTGAGAATTTACTGGATAAATGAGGTTTAACAAAACTCTGGCAAGTGCTTCCAGCACAAAATCCAGTAGAGTTATTTAACTGGAAAGGATTGAATCTGTTAGTTCTTTACTCAGAGTCCATTTGTTGGGTAGTGTCAAAACATAAATTTTACAAAAAGATGCTACAACTATTCACTGTAGAAATAAGAAAAATTAATATCTGAGAATTATATGAAAAACTCTGCTTATGGGAGTTCTGATAATGGCATAAGAAATCTGATGTAATCGTATCACTTTATTAACAAAAATAGTTTACTATGTTGAAATTTGGAGCTGTTTCTATGTGTTTACAATAAAATTGATAGTAAGATGGATTAGCTAACAGGATTTTCTGTGATAAGTTACTTATTTCTCTATAGAAGTATGTTGTTTGCTGCATGTTTGAACTGACTTAGCAAGATGGCTCTGATGAAGGCCATTAGCGTACATTCTAGAATTAACAGAAGTCTTGGGTTTATCATTATACTAATCTGGTATGATGCTCTTGAACTGATATTGGTGCATTTATTAATGTCTCCCCTGTACTTACAATGAAGTTATTTTATGGCTACACTTCATTCAGTAGTCAAAGTTAAGGTGAGTGGGTATACTCTCAAGGGAAGCAAATCTGTCATTTTAGTTTGCCTCCTCAATGGGGGTCAACTCTTAAAGGAAAGAAATTGCTCCCATAGGAGCAAATTCTTCCCTGTAAGAGTAGACCCCATTTTGGAAGGGCTTCTTCATCTAGTAAAGCAAACAGGGAGTCTAAAAAGGTGTTCCCCTTTAAAAAATGTGGTGGAAATACATGGCAGTATAAACATACACCTTAAATACCATATGTATCCTAAATACTGGGACACCTTTATCTGTTACAGAAGTTGTCCTAAAATTTGGACATTGATTTTACTGTCTGAAATATATATAAAAAAAAGATGGGGAAAGCAGACTGTTTGCTCAGGCAACTTAGAGTCCCAGTAGCTCATTGGGTTAAGCACTGGCCTGCTAAACTTTCAGTCTGGGTTTGATTCCTGCTACAGGTGGAAACGGGATTCCATTGCACACGACCTTTCAATTTCATTATCACCCTCCCATCTTCCTGATATGACTGAAATACTGTTGAAAAGGACGTAAAATCACAAGTTTACCCTCCATCTCAGACACCTTCTGTCCCAGTGTTTAGTGTCATTTTTACACTATTGACATTGCTGTAGGACTTATTTTCTATCTCAACATTAATGTGATATTTTTTATTGTTATGTTTCTTGTTCTTTATTCTGTTTATATTTTGTTGAACCGCATTTAAAAAATTGTGATTTTGGACTCAGAATCCAAACCAAATGAAATTTCAGAATTATTATTGTTACCACCCTAAAACTTGAAGATGTACTTCATGTGTATAGATGAGCTTTGTTGTGTTTTAAGGTGAGTGGGCCTTTTTAGGGGAAGCAACTCTACCATATTCATTTTTAGCTCGCCTGAACGAAAGTTCAGGAAGAGCTATTGTTGTCACCACCGCGTCCGCGTCGGCGTCCGGATTGGATGTTTTGAGCAAAAATTGTGCACAAAATTGCTTTACATACATATGGGTCAAATAGCTTTGTTACGTTTTGGCAAACTATTTGCAGAAGTTTGAATTTGTAGATTGCAGCTGGGAATGGAATAGGCGTGTTCAGTGTTCACAGATTTAAACTTTCAGGTTTTTCATATGGTGCCTACTGCCTAGAATACTTTCATTTGAGCCGCTACGCGACAAAACCAACAATGTGGTTGTACACCCTGCACAGACTCAGATCAGCCTGGACATCCACCCAGTCTGGTTAGACTCTTCACTTAGCACTTAAAGGGTAGCTAAGGGACTAAGCAACCTCCATGCGGACAGCAAAGATTCTGATCAGACTGGGCGGATGCCCAGGCTGATCTGAGTCTGCGCTGGGCGCACAACCACTTTGTTGGTTTTCTCGTGTCATGGCTCATTTAAGATTTATGTCAGCACATGTGTTGTCATTGTTCAGCAGGACTCACTGCAGAAAGTAATGAAGTGTCTGGTTTTTCTGTCACCCAACTTCGTGTGTATTGAGGTGTAACAGTTCAAAGGTAGAGAACTATATTACTGTTAATCATGAAAGATGTTATTAGTTACTTCCCTTGTCTTTACTCTCTGGGCTATGAGCAGAGTGCTCAAGGCATATGCAAGACCAGTCCGCACTCCCACACAGTCTGATCATAGCTTCTGTTGGCGCACGTATGAATACTAAGGTACCTACAGGCACCTAATGGAGGCTCCAGCAACATTTCACAGATTCACATACTGGTTAAGGTTGTCATTGTTTCAGAATATAGTAGTCACATTACTGCATGGCATGGCTCATTATAGAGCTCAGGGGTCGTATTCATAAAGCAACTTAAGTCGTTGCTATGCGGTTGCTAAGGCTAAATTTCTTTGAAGGAGATTCCCTACAACTATGGAATTTGCTCTGGAGGAACAGTCTTACAAAGACTGTTCCTCCAGAGCAAATTTCATAGTTGTAGGGAATCTCCTTTATAGAAATTCAGCCTTAGCAACAGCATAGCAACAACTTAAGTGGCTTTATGAATACGGCCCCTGGAGTTACCGTCACAGACCCTACAACTTACAAGATTAAATTTAGAAATGAAATATTGCTAGAAAAAAACTGGAAAAAAAAATTCTGACAGGTGTGAGTGTTCAGATAATGCAAATAAATTTGCACATTATTGCATTACACAGCTCAGGCGAAGAGACTCTACCTTTTCCTCTTTTCTTTTTTTTTTTTACTTTAAGAGCAGGCCTATTTGGAAATGCTTTGTCATACAAGGAAGCTTACAGGAAATCACAAAAGTTTCCTTTTGTAAAAATTGTGGAAATACATGGAGGTGTGCTCATTCACCTTAATGAGTATTATGTTATGTTCACAGAGCTCTAGATAAGAGGGAGTATTTGATGATAATTAAGGATAATTTTTCTTATTTCTCATCAAAACCATATATTGTGACCCCTCATCTGAACCGTCTCGTCGAGACGGTTCAGATGAGTGGTCACAACATATGTTTTTATGCAGAATTAACAAAAATTATCCAAAATTATCACCAAGTACTCCCTCTTATCTAGAGCTCTGTGTTCAATAAGTACTTCTGTGAAGCTTTACAAGATGCATATCAGTCTCAAAAGATGGCAAGATAAAGGGATTACTAAGACATTGAATACAGTATATATCCATCTGCTTGTGTATTTTTCAAAAGAAAAAAAAATAGTTTCTACATTTCTTCTTGAATATGCTGGTATCAAAAATGCTTGTCCTGAACTCATACTACATAAATTATTTGAGCTGTGTCAAGAGAAAACATGTTTTAAAGGTATATGGGAACTGAACATGCATAGGCTTGTTGACAAACCTGTGTGTGTGTGGTGCACGCCATATGGCAACCCCAGGCATTTATGGTTCACATGTGCCACAAGGCCAGTTTACTGATGACTCAGTTCATGTGTGATATATCCTATCACTACTTTGTACTTACTTGTTCAGTGTTAGAACTCATTGCATACGGTTTAGAAAACTCCATATGAGCCGCGACACGAGAAAACAAACAAATTGGTTGTGTGCCCAGCGCAGACTCAGATCAGCCTGGGCATCTGCCCAGTCTGATCAGAGTCTTCGCTGTCCGCATGGATGTAGCCTAGACCCATAGCTACCCTTTAAGCCCAAAGCGAGGATTCTGATCAGACTGGGCGGATGCCCAGGCTGATCTGAGTCTGCGCTGGGCGCACAACCACATTGTTGGTTCTTGTGTCGCGGCTCATATGATGAACATGCCAGTAAGGACGGCCATTATCAGACTTTATGGATTATTCTTGCTGGGCTGAACCTCATTCCTTTGCATATGCCAATTTAAGGATTTAGAGTGGAGTCGGGTAAATTCGAACAGCGGGTAAATTCGGACAGTGACATTGTTTCCTTTATATGCCAGTTGTTTGGAATTTAAACAAAATTAACTGGGCAAACAGTGAAAATCCTGATGAGACGGCTCATTATGAGCCGTCTCATCTGGATTTTGACTGTTTGCAGTGGTATGTCCGAATTTACCTGCTGTCCGAAATTACCAGACTCCACTCTACCCATGTAGTTACTGTATGATATCAGCCAGTACAAAAGTACAGGCAGACATATTGTTGTTACCTGGCATTGGTATCGTGTCAGCATAGTCATTTGGAAGTTTGTGGATTTTTTTGACACGGCAATGAGGTGAGCTACCCTGTCCAATGACAGCTCTTGTTACCAGTCTTGTTTATAAACTAGTCTCAATACAGGTTTGTCAACTGTACAACTTAATCTGTTTGAATAAAAAAGAGAAGAAATATATGCTGATTTTGTTTAATATATCTGGTGTAACCTGAAATTCAAATAATATGTGTGCCTTTTGCTACAAAATAAACAGTTTCACTTCAAAATAGTTCTCTCAGAGCTCCAGATAAGATTGGGTTTTGAGGATATTTCTTATTTCTCAATGTAATCATAGATTGTGACCCCTCATAAGAACTGGCACATAAAAATAACTTGTGACTCCTCAATTCTTATGAGGGGGTCACAACTTAGTTTTTAATAGTTAATATGGAAAATTATCTCTAAAATATACCTGTTGCCTCTTCTTATGTGGAGCTCTAATTTCTGTTAGCTGGCTCGAAGCTCTATAAAGCGAACATTTTGGAGACAAATTTTTTTCATCTCTCTTTTGATCTCCCTTTTATTAAAATTTTGAAGCCTATCAGATTGTCTCCATTTGCAAAACTTCCCTTTCTGAGACTCAAGAAAAAAGGTTGCCAAGGATTATATATACTTAAGGACAAAAGTTCTGCACGGATGTTAATTTAACATCCGTGTAGAACTTTTGTCCTTAAGTATATATTCTCTCTGAAAGCAATTCTGCCATTTCATCGATACTCCCTTCTCTATAGGACAAACACTTTGTCCAGGGGAAAAGTATGCTTCTCAAAGAGATTTTATTTTTCCTAATAGAGCACAGGTAGACACATTTTGGAAGGGTTCTAGTAAAGGATCTTACTATTCAGAGCTTATTTGTCATCCAGGAATCAATCAGAAAGTTATTGCCGTTTGTAAAAATGGCAGAAACTGAACATTGAGGTGTGCCCATTCACCTCAATTTTCCCCTCTCTGCAAACTGTTTTTCACAAAGTCTCCTTTAACTCTTTCGGCGCCAAATTTTTCAGACAACAAATTTTCGTCTGCTCAAATCATCAGACGACAGATTTGTAATTGGAAATTTTAACAATCTAAAGACATTTTTCATAAAATCAGGCTTTTTAAGTTCATATTTGAATGGCAAACAGTGTAGATCCTGACCAGACGGCTCTTTTAAGAGCCGGCTGATCTGGATATACGCTGTTTGCAAAGTCGCATTTTTGCGACTTTGGCGCCGAAAGAGTTAAATTGTATAGGTAGGGTCAGGTGCTTACTGTTTGGGTATCAGACTTGTTTAAGTGGTTGGACAAATAAAACTAAATAGTCATAGATTTTAAAGAAATTTTATCTCTTAGATCACACAATATATTTTCATGATTTATTTTCAATGAAAACAAATAAGACATGACTGAAGTTACAGAATGATGAAATTCATAGTTCTCAGCATTCTTATGTGTATGCAGGGATGTCGCAAACGTTCAAGGGACATCACTAATAGTTAATATTTTTATAGTGGAGTTGTATTTGTCTCCCTTCTCACAACGAGCGCTGTTCTAATCTAAACTCTCTGCTAAGTTCAAATGCCAACCAGGTTGTATCCATGCACATTAACTCCATTAATGCAAACTGAAGATTTAGCTTTCTCACCCACTAGACAAGAATATCCCATTCTATAGGTGTCTGAGATTTTTCTATCTCGGCCTGCTGTCTCAGCCTAGGCTCTAACAGCTGTTTCAAAATGTCAATCGTTGCTATATAGTACAGCCCAATCATGTTTCAGACTTTCAACAAATCCACTTGCTACCTGTCATGTAAATTGCACGCAGACTATGTAAATGACAGCTATTGATGTACATGAAATGTCACTGTAGAACATGAAAAATGCATGCACAAGGTAAAATTTACGCACATCTTAAATGTTACCTTATCACATGTCATAACTATTAATTGAAAATTTGCTTGAAGTGTATGGGAATGGCCTCAATAAGAAGTTAAGAATTCAATGAATATTCTGTTTTATAAAATACAATTGGTGAGAAAAATAATCAAGGATGGGGTTGAGGCCTTGACCATGAAGTTTCAGGTTCGTTTTCAAATTATTTATGTCTTATGCTCGGCAAGCCTCGCAGCGGACTAAATAATCCGAAAAGTAGCCTGAGAGTTCCTTGTCTCGGCCTCAACTCCATCATAGGTTCTATTATTCCTACGTTTATCTGCCTTCATATATGCTTGCCTTCAGTTCAAAGTCGAAGACAGTATAATCCATTCAAGAAATTAGTTCAGATGTCACAAATTCAGGAGTAATATGATAAAATATGCACATGTACATGTAAACCAAGATGCGATATTCTCGAAACTAAATTTATCCTGAAAAAAAAATAAACAAATATGAAAGACAACTATTATGTTTTTCACAAAACACCATCACAAGCCTACACTGTAAAAAAAATCCGTACATTTTACGGTAAAATAACTGGCAACCAGCTGCCAGTCCTTTTACCGTTATTTTTACGGGCGCCCGTAAAAATTGCAGGAATCATCAAGCAGATTGGGACAGAAAAGAGTAGGTGTCATTTTGGTCTGATAGCCATTCAACAATACAAAGTTATTTTCGAGTGCGGCCAGTTAACATAAAACTTCCATTTCGTGATTTCTAACAATGTCTTACAGGCAAACGCCCGTAAAAATAACGGTAAAAGGACTGGCAGCCGGTTTTCTAGTTATTCTACCGTAAATTCTACAGTATTTTTTTACAGTGTATATATCGTACAAATTTTCCCCCATTCTAAAAATTAATGAGCGGAATTCCCGAATTTCGTGATAGACTTACGTCGGTACGCCGATTTATATCTAATCCCGAAATAAAAGCAACAAACCATTCCTACCTAATTCGTTATCCACCTTAAGTGTATCTGCGGCACAAAGCCTGCAATATCCCACAGCCGGCTTCACAAACCCAAGAGGGTTTGAATGCGAAAAAAATTATACTGTTATAATATTTTCGAAAGATAGTTTTCGATCAAATAGATTAAAACGTCTATGCATAAAAATTATGTCCGAAAATGCTGCTAAATAATTAACATGATGAAAATGGCAGAATTTGCAAACAGTGCAGATCCTGATGAGGTGACTCATAATGAGCCACCTCATCTAGATCTACACTCTTAGCCCTTTATGAATTTTCAATATGATATAGCTTGGATGAAACATACATGTATTTTGAAATTTTTGCAGACGTAAACTTTGTCGTTTGCCTTTTGGCGCTTGAAGGGTTAACAGTAAAAATTGCACTGACGTCGTCAGGAGAATTGATTGATTGATTGATTGTTTTGGGTTTAACGGCCCTTTGAGACAGTATTTCAGTCTATATCGGGCCGTCTCCCAGAGAGAGGGAGAAAGAAAAGAGAAATGATAGACGAGAGAAAAAATGTCCAAACAACACCCACCCGCACCTACTGCAAGCACAGTAGGCCCTTGCCCTACATGTTCCAGATCAGTAGGACGCCCCGGCACTGGAAGTTACACACAGCGCCATCGCACCACCCGGCCACCCCCTCGTCAGGAGAAAAGAGACCTTAAGTGTGCATGGACAGTTAAGACACCCATCAGCCTGTGCTGGAATGTGATCAGCCTGCGCTATATAAATCATTGGCGAACATACCAAATAATGCAGCTATCCTCATGACAGACGTGACACAAATTTGAAGTGGCAATTCTTGCGGTGCTACATGGCAACAAATAAATCGTCCCTGCGTTCTACTGATGAAAAAACTGGAATGAGTTTGCATTGAGTTCGTTTTTATTTAGGACTTTGATTGTCATATAGTCTTTTTCAATGAAACAAAAAAGAGTGATCATGAGCACTTTGCAAAGTAGGACGCCAAGGCACTGAAAGCTACACAGCGCCTTCGCCCGACCACACGAACCCTCTCACCCCCCCCCCCCCCCCCCACCCCCCTCCCCCACACACACCAACCAACCCCTTCTTTTAGACAGTATTTCAGTCTTTATCCAGCCGTCTCTCAGAGAGAAGGACTTCCGTGTCAGTAAAAGCTTGTACATAATGAAACTGAAAAAGTATTGACAGAAATGAAACCCCAATACTTTAGTTTTATAATACAGTTGCTCCATGTTTAGCATGATATTGCATTTGTGGCACGTGCATCTGTATCTGTGAAACGAAATCTCGTGCTGACGTCAGTGACATCTTTGGGTGGAGGTTAATAACCATGATGGCGGGTGTCCGCCAAGGAGGCATGTAGACGCCAAGACGAACAGATCGCTTGCTGATGTTGATAGCAAATGGTGGAGTTGCATCCCATGTGTCGCGACATCGGCTAGCCTGAAAACAAAACAAAGCTAAACAGTGAAACAGTCACGTCATGTGACTTCCAACAATTTGGCAGTTTTATCATGACATGAGCTACATCAAGTGACAAGCAAAGGCTCTGATCAGTCTGATTAGAGCCTTTGTTTGTCACATCAACCATCTATGGAAGTAGTCCTAGCCATACAGCCAACTGTGAGGTCTCTGAATACCCTCTACAAATGAGACGGATGAACTGAATATCACAAAATTGCCACATTGTTGGAAATCACATGACGTGGCTCATGCGTTATTCAGATCAGCCGTCTCATACAGGATAATCAGAGACCTCACTGTTGACTCAATGGATTGGGTCACTTCCATAGATGACTGATGTGACTAGCGAAGGCTCTGATCAGACTGCACTTATGTGTAGTCTGATCAGAGCTTTTGCTTGACACAAATGTCACCTTGTTGGAAATCCCATGATGTGGCTCACAACTTTAGGCATCTGCCACCAGCAAAGGTGTAGCCACGCTGATAAGTATTGTAATAGACTGCGCACTGCATATTGGTTTCATAAATTTGATGACCAGCTGTATACAGGCATGACATTTGGTAATTGATGTAGTTGCCTCTTATTATCTCAAACACTGATATCTCAACGTAACCTTTTATCAAAGAAAGCACTTTGGACTCATTGTCTGTTTTTCTTTTCATTTCAGTTCTTGTCATCTCAAATTACTAGTATCTCAAAGTAAGCTTTCTGGGACCAGAAAATTTTCTTTGAGGTATCGGTAGTTTGAGGTGAAGATCGACTTTGAGATATCGAGAGTTGACTGTAATTTAATTGGAAGTACTCATATAGCGTCGTCGTGAGATAAGGGGCCGTATTCATAAAACCTTTTAAGTCGATGCTATGCTGTTGCTAAGGCTAAATATCTATAAAGGAGATCCCTACAACTATGAAATTTGCTCTGGAGGAACAGTCTTTGTAAGACTGTTCCTCCAGACCAAATTTCATAGTTGTGGGGAATCTCCTTTATAGATATTTAGCCTTAGCAACCGCATAGCAACGACTTAAGTCGTTTTATGAATACGACCCAAGATGTCTGGGATCTGCAATAGTTGCCTGAACAGATGCGCAGTTTGATCAGAGTTATCCTCGTGATACCGCAGTGTGAGGACTGCACCACCAGATTAGGTAAAAATGCCTGCATTTCAATTTATTATGCAACTTAGGATAAAATGCTGTTAGACTCGAAAAAAAAATACAGAAAGTAGTACACAAGAAATTTCAATATTATGAGAACAAAAATAAAAATAGGGTAAATTAATAGGGCAATTTAAGCTCGTTTTCTTTCTTTCTTTCATTTTTTTTTATTTTAATTTTCTGTAGATCCACGGGTAATGTTGTAATGTTGCGTTACTTTGCAATGATTGTTTTTTGTATATATTTTTCAACTTTGCTTGATTGTGATTGCTTTATTCTTCTCTACTTAAGCAAACTTAAAAACTCGTTTCAATCGCCATGTCTGGTCTCTAACCTTGCTAACCGGATCGAAGAGACTAAAAACCTTAATCCCAGCTTACTTAGGTTTCTCTCTTGT
This sequence comes from Ctena decussata, assembly GCA_963989385.1. NCBI lineage: Eukaryota > Metazoa > Mollusca > Bivalvia > Lucinida > Lucinidae > Ctena > Ctena decussata. The sequence continues at coordinate 86,705,430 of OZ022499.1, read as the reverse complement.
TACTATGAATAGCAGCTAATCAATAGCTAACACAAGACTCAGCTGTGTAAGAGATTACAGCTAAGATTAGTTTACAGAAGCAAAGCTCAGATGTGTAGAACAGGGTAATTACAGGCACTTCAGTCCAAGTTTATACAGCAGGAGCGCGAGAATTTTACTGTGTTAAAAGTTTTTTATTGTTTGAAAGCAATGGATTTCAAAAGGAACCCCAAAACCGGCTTTATGATGCGGAACTCTATGCCTCCTTTTAGACGTCGTCTGCTGCATGGAAGAACCGCGAATTTTAACAGCAGCGAGAAACGAATTTTAGTTCAGTTGGTAGATCCTTACAAAGACGTTGTAGATTCAAAGAGAAATGACGTTACCACAGTGAAAGAGAAAGAAAATATTTGGAATCACGTGACAAGACTTTTCAATGCAAAATTTACCGAGCAGAAACCTCGTGAACCAAGGAATCTGCAAAGACTTTGGAAAAATATCAAATCTAAAGCGAAAGCTCAGAATACGGAAATAGACACCATGTTGGATTCTGAAATGCCGATCATGATGCAGCCAATCAAGACGGAGGACCAATCAGATGGACAGGAAAGCTGTGGATCAGAATTATCTGCAGGTATTAAATCTATTTATGAGCGGCAAAATTTACTGTCGGTAGTACATACATACATCGACATACCGTGAAATGCGCGCACAAACGCACGCATGCATACACAGAGATCCACACAGGGCGAAGCTGCCTGTGAGTAAATATTAAGTTTCGTAAAACTGACAGATTTTAAACACGCATCTGTGTATTTTCGTAATAAGATAATATGAGCCGCGACACGAGAAAACAAAGTGGTTGTGCGCCCAGCACAGACTCAGATCAGCCTGGGTATCCGCTCAGTTAGCTCAGAGTCTACACTACGCGCTGAAAGGGTAGCTAAGTATCTAAGCTACCTCTATGCGGACAGCGAAGACTCTGATCAGACAGGGCGGATGCCCAGGCTGATCTGAGTCTGCGCTGGGCGCACAACCACTTGTGTTGGTTTTCTCGTGTCGCGGCTCAATTATCAATACGTTACTGCATAAAGGCACCGTGGCCTCATCAGACTTCAGAAGCTCGTTTTCAGATCAAATTCTGATTTCACTATGTCTCATAACACTTTATCAAACTTAACTGAAAATAACGCGAATTCGGTGTCACTAGTCTTAAAAAATTCATCTTGATTGCATTTTAATTCAACAACCTTTGCATTGATCTTTACCAAACTATGGTGAAACTAATGTACTTTGCTGAGCAGCTGAAGAACAACTCGGAATCTGGTGACTCGACATCATTTCCAAAGTCAACAGAAGAATCATCAAGTTAGACAAATTCAGCTTGAGTGCACTTAAACTAATTGGCATTTCCCTGTCACGGCGGTCTGCGAGGGCACGCGTGTATGTGTTATTCCACAGATCCATTCAGAAGTTTTAAGGACTAGCTTTTGTTTGAAATGTTGTTGCTACACTTAAGGTGTGTGGCTACACCACCATGTTTTCCGCCATTTAAAAAAAAACTGAAGGAGACAAATCTTATGACCTTGTTTTCTTCCCTGGACGACAAAAAAATCTTCAGAAATGGGGTCTATTCTTAAAGGAAAGGATTTGCTCCACTAGGAGCAAATTCTTTCCTTTAAAAGTAGACCTCAGTTGAGAATGGAGGCAAAAATGAAAAAGGCAGAGTTGCTTTCATTGACAGTTTACCCATTTACCTTAAAACGTGAAGTTTGAACCTCCAATCTGCTCAAGTAGCGGAGCTTTGACATCACCCGTATCATGCAGTGTTATCATGTTTGCTTTGTTCTGGATTCCAAACACTAACGCATGGATATTATGCTGTGGTTACACAAACTTTACGAATTTTATTTGCTTTCAGGACATTCCATTTCCAATGAGTCACAACAGAAGGAGTCAGAAGTATTCAAATCGTTCAGAAAGATCGCACCAAAACCGAGCCTAGAACTTCCAACATTGGTACAAATGGGTCATGGAAATGATCAGAGAGAACAATTAGTTACACCAGCTGAACACGATAGAATCAGTGCCTCAGAAACTTCTTTAGTCAAGAATGAAACAAATTCCAGGGGTAGGATTAGAAATGGCAATCCGGATATTGGTGATTTGCCGGAAACAAGTGCCATAGCGGATGAATACAAGCAAAATGGGTTTGATGCAGATGACAACGTATCTTCGCATGGACTGCGGTTTGAAACCGATCCTTTTAGTGCCAGGAGTGGGTATGAGGACAATCTACTCATGATGAAACAAGTTGAACATGAACAGAAAATGAAAAATTTAAGCTATGACCGCGAGTTGAAACGAGAAGAGCATAATTTGCGCATGGATTTGCTGAAAGAAGAAACGGAACTCGTGCGCCTGCGCAAAGAACTGTTGAAACGCCAGCTCGACTCGTATATCAATTCAATCAGTGCTTAGACGAAGATTCATATCTCCACACAGATTCAGTTTAAGTATGTCTAATAAAAAGAATATACGAGAATTATCAGGAAAGGTCACATCTCCCCTAGTAGGCACACGACTTTGTCTTATCAACGTCCTTTGCGCCATTGCATCGATGTTGATAGGATGCAGAACTTTACAACCTTGTATGCCTGCATATTCTTTTTTTACATTTACGCAATGCCGGTATCTAAAATACTTTTTACGACCTCTAATTTATAGAAGCATTAATCAAAGCTTAAGGACTTCTGTATTTATGATATTAGGTGTTAGAGAACATATCAGAATTTTCAAATCAAAGGTTACTGATGCATTTTTCTGTTGTAGGGTACATGCAAATCGAGAGGTTCTAAGGTCAAGTTACGGTTTTGTCTGCAGCTGAAAAATTATGGAAACTAGAGCAGTCGTGGAAAGGTGTTAGAGAAGAAGCAGTCTGATCTTGGTGTGATCTTGGTCTGCAGTGTTTAAACAGACTGATATATAGTCCTCCAGCGGGCTAGACCCAGAGAGGTCAATGTACCTTTCTCCTAGAAAATCAGCAGGCACTGACATGGAATATGGATTTAAGTAGCCGCACAGACCATCCAGCTTTATTAGCGCACGCAGTTAGGTTTTCGGTTTCATCGAGCCTGTTAACAGACGCATGGTGCTTTTCTCTGTTCATGGAACCATAATACAGTCTTAAATGTCTAAAAGACACATTTTTGCACAATGATAACGCTATTGTTATACATTATAGTGTAAAATTGTGTAGAATAATACCAATATCTTCTGTTCTATTATAGTGACTGTTTTGTATTGCCACTATCTTATCCATTTTGACTCTTATGCAGTCTCTTCTGCTAAGAATTGAGATCACCTTTTTTTTTAGCTGACATCGAGCGATGAACAATCACTAGCTTAGTTTAATGTTAGCAAAGCCTGAATGGCCTATGAGCCATCTAATCATGCATATTATAGAACGAAAGCGTTTAAAAAGCATTTTATGCCTCCGTACAGATTGTTTATATAAACTTTGCTTCACACTCTTCCAGAAGCGATGTGATCAGAACGTTTGTTAAAAGTTTCAAGCATTTGGAACGTTACTGCAATGCCGTGAAAACGGTAAGCAGTCAGGACCTAGCATGCAATTTCAACGGTGAAGATGACGAAAAACTTTAAAACCGATATTTGTTGTCTTCTTTATTACAAAGCTCTGTTGAAAATATAAATGTTATAAGTTAGTCATCTTCGCACGCCAAGGGTACGTGCGAAAAGGAACAAAGTGGACTTAGTACCCTTGGCTTGCGAAGATGCAAGTTAGATTGTATTAAAAATATAACGTAACCCGAACGTTTTTGCAATGTCAGATGCAATGTGACCAAATTAAATTCAAAAGAAAACAATACATTAGCGTTTTGTTTGTTGGGCACTTACCCCGACGCAGCAAAAGAGTCCACAGCACGAGGATTTCTTCTGAGTAAGTTTACTTTCTGCAGAGGTTCCCACGGTTGAACTGAGCTCCACGCTCTCAAAACAGTCCAAGGGAATGTTCTGGAAGTAGATGTTGTTTAACTTTGACACGGAAAGTTTGTAACCGCCCTTGCCCATCTCTGCTGGCTCACCATATTCTGAGAGTTTTGCGTCTGAAAAATAAAAAAAAATAAATGAGCCGCGACATGTGAATAACAACGATGTGGTTGTGCGCCAAGCGCAGACTCAGATCAGCCTGGGCATCTGCCCAGTCTGATCAGTCTTCGCTGTCCGCATGGAGGTAGCTAAGACCATTAGCTATCCTTTAAGCGCTTAGCGAAGTCTCTGATCAGACTGGGCGGATGCCCAGGCTGATCTGAGTCTGCTCTGGGCGCACAACCACATTCTTGATTTTCTCGTGTCGCGGCTCAAATGATCCATGCTTCCTCACACACCCATGAGGATCGATTTGATTCTTTGAAAATTCTAGCATATTCCAGTGTGATGGTTCAGATCAAGTAGCGGATTCATGCAGTCTGATCAGTCTTCCTTGTTCGCAGAGCAGTCCCTGAGAAATTATTGATCAGACTTCACAGGTACTTATACTTGTTCTCAAGTCTTCACAGTGCACGCAATCTATAAAACACCATTTTACTAAGGCGAACGTGTCACGACAAGGCCAACAGCGTGGCATGTGCGTCCAGCGAATACTCAGATTAGCCTGGACATCCACACAGTTTGAACAGAGTCTTCGTTGTCCGCATTAGGGTAGCTGAGATCCTTAGCTACATTTTAAGCGCAAAGTGAAGACTCTGATATGACTGGGCGGATGCCCAGGCTGATTTGAGTCTTCGCTGGGCGCACATGCCACTTTGTTGGTTTTGTCGTGTCATGGCTCAAATTTATTTGTGACAGACTTCATCAAAGGACCGGTCAATCATTTATAAATGAGCAGGGCGAATTTTAATCTCAGAACTACTTAAATTTCACTTGAAAGATTATTTAATGAAACTCCTCTGATCTACAGCTTACTGCATTAACAAATTAGAAATACACTTGAGCATAAAAGATTAACCTTTCCAAGTTAACATTTTTGACATAACAAAAGATATAAAATCTAAAATGCATGACAGTTCAGATGTAAAAGCTTAAATGCATGACACCAACTACTTTATCTGTTCCTTATGAAGACCTGCTTTCATCAGCATGCGAGCAGCAACATAATTCCTAAGTGAACCGCGGTACGACAAGACCAACGAAGTGGCATGTGCGCCCAGCGAAGACTCAAATCAGCCTTGGTATCCGCCAAGCTCGGACAGCGAAGTTTCTGATCAGACTAGTTGGTTGCCCAGGCTGAGCTGAGTCTTCGCTGGGTGCACATGCCACTTTGTTGGTTTTGTCGTGTCGCGGCTCAATTCAATCCTTAATAATACCTACCTGACGCAATTTCAGCACATAATAACAACATCCTTAAATTGGTCAGACAGATTCTTCCCTCACCCAATGGCGCTTTGATCTGTTTTGAACAGTCTGGGTCGTAAAATGCTACGTCTCGAAAATACAGCCACCCACCACCAAGCAACAACTTTTCTCCTTCTACTAAGGCTCCTACAAAAAGAGTATCAAAACATTTCTTACATGAAATATATTTATCTTTTTTTGCTACCTCTCTTTTTTGGCATTCTGGTTACGCGGCACCAAAATAGAGTATGTAGCATATTCATATGACTTAACGTTTGCGTAATTATCAAAACTATCATATGTCTAAACTAATCTCACCGAGTTTAGTTGTAGGTATACTTGACTATTTCAAAACTGAAAACAGAACCTTAAATGTTGCTGTTGAAATTTCAGTCTACACCGAGTCGTCTCCCGGAGACAAATAGGACAGACAAAGGAATGCTTCATTCTGGCGCGCTGTAAGCGTAGCAAGCCTTTGCCTGACAGTGAGCCAGTACTTAGAACCATTTTCAGAAGGACACCTGCTGCTGGAATCTAGGCTGAGAAAAAAAAAAGAATTTAAATTTTCAAGAAAGTGTGAATCTAAGGCACTTTGATCGACCTGCAACTAACGAATATATGAAATGTATAGGTGACATAAGTGGGTTGTAAATGAGAAAAATTATACACAATAGATAGTTAGAGTAAAAAACTTGTGACTGGACTGAGGAATATGTAACACAGATTTACCACGAAAGGGACAAATAAGCTAAATACAATCGAATCATTCCGGAAAACCATGTCGTAAACGTTCTGACAAAAAAAAAAAAGTAATTAAATTGATAGCCTATTAAATGTTTATGAATAATCCCTCAACTTATGCTAACAATAAAACAGTTAAAAAAGAATCCTTGGCGGCAAAGTTGTAGGTAAAAGATATAAATCAGTTGATAAAAGTCTGGGTGGACATGGTGAAAGACAATAATGTGCACCGATTTAGATGCAAGGTGAAGGTTATCACGATAAAACAACTTCTGACGATGGTCATAAGGTTTTAGGTGTTAGAAATAAGAAGACTGGGCACATAAGAGATGTCAAAGAATCAAATAAAAGTTATTAAACTTGATTTGAAGCCACAAGAAACAAAACTGATTAATATATGGCACCCTATTTGACCGAAAAAATTTAACCTTAAACATTCAGAGGAAAGAGATGATATAGAGACGATAAAGAAATGATAGTGATCTTTTTATAGAAAACTGCTGAGGTAGTCGTTTTTGATAAAGATTTGACAAGAACTAGGCATACAGATTAGTAAAGATTAAGAAGTTTGACAAACACGAGTGTACTAGAACGTAGTGTATATAAACTAAAAAGAAAACGCACAATCGTAGTGAAATAATCAGTAGAGTTTGTGTTCTTTTTTTCACGTAGATTTTTTTGTAGGAATATGAGAAACGCTTTCAGCTTTGGAAATTTCCTGTAATTTTAGGACTGTATCTCTCAGATCTGTAGATCATTATTATCAGTGCAGCCCATTGTTTGTTCTCCAAACTGACACCGCCGTAACTACCTCTAATTGGTTCCATTACTGGCGATAGTTAGGTAGCGAGAAAGAAATACAGATAGCTCATGAATTATAGCAATGCGATATATCTTGGAGAGTTGTTTCTTTACCTAGGCCTGACCCATGAGAAACCCCATTTCAAGATGTATGCGAGCTATCTAATATATTGATCAAATGGGTAGACGAAGACGCGTGAATGGTGAACCATTAGTCTCACTCAGTGACTCGAGCATATATCCGTGTATTTTCATTCAGAGCATCGAATTTCAAGAGTTGATGGTTGGTTCATTATAACAGGTTGAAACTGTTTCCTTATTATGTCTATGGTCGTGGGCTTCTGGCTCTATTATGTAATTCACATTTTTCGTAATGATGCTATTCTTTTGTTGGTGTCAGTTATTTTGTGGTAAAATTACTTAAATACGAATGGAAATAAAAACTCCAGCAACTGAATGCATTTTCTTTATACATGTATCACCTTTTAATTGTTTATTTCAAGCAGCATGTTCAGGTTTGCATGTATGCGTGCGTGCGGATGTGTGTTTCTGTTCTGAGATCGGGACTTTTGTACCTATGATTAGCTGGAATCCATCTACTGGATTGGGATTTTGTACATACCTTGAAGCAATTGTTCATATGTCATTGTTTCTCCCGGTTTGCCTGTCACATCCCAAACATTTGTTTTCATTTTAGTTCCTTGTTTTAAGACTTTGTCACTTAATCTAGAAAAGTCTTTATGCCGCGTAAAAGCAGTCTCAAACACTTCCTGTGACGAGGGACCAAAAGCGTCCCATGTAAAGTCCTCTGTTTTTGATTGGTCTAAACTAAATGACGTTTTACTATCACGTGATGGAGAAGGAGGTGGTTTTGTCTTATTTGGTGTTTGAACTCGTGGGAAAGTTGATGATTTGTTCGATGTTTGTCCCGTTTGTGCCGATTGGCCGGTCTTTGCTGGCTGTGCTACGTGGTTCATCTTGGGAGCTCGTGGTGGTGTCAGGATAACGTTGCTGGCTGTCTTCTGAAAATATAAAACGCACCGCAACTATTAAACTAACTTGACTTGTTTGGCCAACAGATTAAGTACTTTATTCAACAAGATTTGCTATTTATTATTGTGCGTTACAAGGCGTTTCTTCTGGGTTTTTTTCTTGTTTTTTTTTTCTTATTGTAATTGTTCATCCGTTGTCTGTTTATCAATTTATAAAAGAACTATATCTGTGGCTTTTCGCTGTTGCTGTTTATCATAGTGCCGTCTTAGCTGTAGATGTCTTTTTCCCGTTTGGTGTTCAAGGCGGGATGTGGAATTCGATTGAATACTTTTATGATCATTAGCCTTTTTCTTTGTCTCTACTTTTTTGAACTAGCACACCTTCCTTACATACATGTACATTGTAATATACAAATCAAGAAATCGCAAAGCAAAAACATGAGACGTGTAGACAAAAGGGGACTTCAGATATTGAACATTTTTACGATAATCAAATGCTGACATGGCGTTCGAGAGATTAGTAGTATACAAAAATTAAGTTCATCCATTTTATACGAAGACAACGCGTAAAAGTCATTCGTGCGCTTGAGTCCCTAAAGCTTACTAGAACCACAACTTGAACACACAGCACTAAGTGCGTTTATCACATGTACAGCGTACGCATATTATTTACTTACTTTCAAGTTCCCAACGTACTTCTTGGCGCTTTTTAAATATTCCATTCTTTATCAAGGTTTTCAAAGACAATAAAATGGTCTTATCTGCTTTCCGCTTTGTCAAAAGAGAACCGTATGACTTTGATTATCTGAATAGAATCGTATATAATCTTAGGAGAGGGTGTAGTACATGTCTTTCTTATGTTTTGCCAAAGTAATGTCAGACTAATGTACAAATCCGTAGATTTTGGAGGATTCAATCTTCGTTACAACATTTTAAGTGACACAGTAATAGAACGGACATGGGTTTGCATACACGCTCAGGGGAAACAACACTACCATTTTCATCAGGTGGGAAACGCTCAAAAGGTAGTCAGAAGGAGACCCTAAAAGCCTCTCGTAAGAACTTCAATCTACTACCAGAGTTTTAGGGTCGCCACAAGGAAACCCTAAAAGCCTCTCGTTAGAACTTCAATTTACTACCAGAGTTTTAGGGTCGCCACAAGGAAACCCTAAAAGCCTCTCGTTAGAACTTCAATTTACTACCAGAGTTTAAGGGGGGCCACAAGGAAACTCGTAAGAACCTTAATTTACTACCAGAGTTTTGAGAATACCGAAAATGGCGTTGTGCATCAATGTCTATGAAGGAAAGAGATTCTGTGAAGTTTAGTGAAAGTGTAAAGAGCGCGAAGCCAGAGCTCAAGCAACACCAGCAGAACTTTCATCTTCAGAATTCTCATACTCAGTTTTCTCTACAGGAGGAGCCCCGTTAGCTCAATAGGTTAAGCGCTGGCCTACTGATCTTGCGGTCGCGGGTTCGAGTCCCGCTGGAGTCGGCGTTATTTCCATCGTAAATGCGGTTCTATTGCACACAGCCTTCCATTATCACTTGATATGACTGAAATACTGTTGAAAAGGACATAAAATCGCAAGTCATCCATCCATCCATATCTCTATGGTGTTTTTGCAAGTCCTCAGAAAAATGACCTGAAATATGTGAACAGATATGATTAAACAAACTCATATCTGAAAGTGCGAAAATTGCCCAGAACATGCCAAAATGAAAGGCTGTAACTCTATCTTAATTTTTTCTCAATCATAAAGCCACATGCATAATTTCATTATGTCCATATTTATAAACATCTGCGAAAAAAAAGCATTGAAAATGATGGGAGATTTGAGCAAAGGAGATAACCTCAATGCGGCAGGCATTTGTCGTCCAGAGAAGAAAACAGGAAATCACGAAAGCTGTTCCCCTTTGTTGAAAATGGCAGAAAGAATGCAGAAGTAGAACAGTTTTCAATTTTTTTTGTCTACTGGAGCCAGGGCGTAAAAACAGACCATCAGTGTATAGGGCTGCCTTGTCAGACTAGATGAATGTATATATGAGCCGCGACATGAGAAAACCAACAAAGTGGTTGTGCGCCCACGCAGACTCAGGTCAGCCTGGGCATCCGCCCAGTCTGATCGGAGTCTTCGCTGTCTGCATGGAGCTAGCTTCAACCCTTAACTACCCTTTAAGCGCTTAGGAAAGACTCGGAATAGACTTGGCTGATGCCCAGGCAGATCTGAGTCTTTGCTGGGTGCACAACCACTTTGTTGGTTTTCTCATGTCGCGGCTCATATGGATTATGTACGGGGACTCTTTGAGAATAGACGGATGCAAGCAGCTGCAACTGAAGATGGGTTGAATTACCTGTATTGTAAATAAGAAGACACTTAGATATTCAAACAGTCTACAAAGATATAAAAATAAAACAAGTGTGTTATTGTTGGCAAACTAATGAGAAGTCGGGCAGAAAGTTTGCTTTTATACGCAGTGCGCAAAAGCGAGTTTCCGTAACATGCCATCATCATGTAAGAAGCATACTTATTTTCATAATCATTCTTAGACCAAGAATGTAAATACCGAATGTATTACAATAAATCTCTAAAAGAAAAAAATGTACAAAGCTGAATATGCCCACGTAAAAATAAAAATCTGGTTTACGCTAAAGGAGAACGACTTGAAAATGCCTTGAGCATCTGTTTAGAAGGACCTTTAATTTTTGCTCACATATCGTTTCACCCTCTTATATGATGTACGGCGAATAGCGACGCATTTTACCAGACGTTGCTGATTTGCAGGCTGGTTTTTACCTTCGCCGTTTGTATATTTTTCTCATTTTTTCATGTGTTTCCAAATAATTCATTTTCCAGACGGGGAAGTAGGCGAACAGATTGACTCAGCAAGAGAAATTCTTGATTATTAACATGTTTTGAGATTCGGTATTGTCGTGAAGAGCCTAGATATTAAGGTAGACTCGCCCGTGCAAACAGTGTAGACCATTATCAAAGTGATTCTACAGAAGCACTTTGATAATAGTCTCCACTGTTTATCATTCAATCCACAAATTTTGGAATTTCGCCGGATACCAGATCAACTTGTTCAACTATTAGAATAATTCTGATAATAGATTATTGTCTTTCAATATTTAGGGAAATAACGACATATCTTGATGGCTTTTGCAGAAAAAGTTCTTATCTCCACTCTCCCAGCGCTCAAGGTAAGTAGAAACGACATTATAATACACATACGTAATTCCTTTACCTAACACTGAAATGAGAAATGAATAAAAGGGCCGCGACAAGAGAAAATAGACATTGCTGCATGTGTGAGCTATTATCCACCTTTGGTTTGCCGGTGATATTTACGCTTTTACCGAGGAAGCCTTATTAATTGAACGCCTTTTGACAAAATCTGCACAAGTGTACAAAGTGAAGATAAGTGCTGAGAAGACTAAACTGATGAGAAACAGCGCCAATGACATCCGGACGGAGATCATGGTAAAACGACAGAAGATGGGCACTGTAAAAAGCTTCAAATACCTTGGAGCAGTTGGCTTAGATGATGGCTCAAAACCAGAAGTTCTCTCAACTCCCAAAGATTGCACAAGCCAATATGTACAGCTCTAACAAAGCAGAAGCCAATTTGGTGAGATAACAACATATCTCTTGGATCAAAGGACAAACTAATGCGCTCCCTTGTCAAATAGATATATTTCTGTGCATGTGAGTCGTGGAACTTGCCAGCGGAAGTAGAGGAAAGGGCACAGGCCTTTTAGATTACGTGCTTCCAAAGGTTTTGAGCATTTTGTACGAGGACTACACAACTAATGCAACTATGCAAGCAGCCATTGGGGAATATGACAAACCTTTGACTATTGTCAAGAAACGGAAACGCAGGTGGGTTTGGTAACATGTCAAGATGGTTTGACTGTAAACACGATTCTACGGGATAGTGAAAGGTAAACGAAGAAGAGGTAGGCAGATGAAGAGGTGGGAAGGCAATATTTAAAGAGTGGACAGGAACAGACTTTGTCAGCAGCAACTAGGACATCTAAAAACAGGAACAGGTGGAAATGATAGTTGCAAATGTACCTGTGGCGCTCCAAGTGACTGAATAAATAATGGTGACGAACAGAATAGAGCATGTGCCAACAGAGAACGTGCATGTGCATACTGATTGTGGATTTCGTTTTCACACTTTATATCCTTTAGGAACCAGGGACTCGGGTGCCAAAATCAGACTGCGGAGATATATGCATGGTTCATGCGGTTCAATAGGCAAACCATCATTCATTTATTCTACAAAATGAAGAACTGACACTTTTATGATTATTGTTCGTTTATCTTTTTTATGATGGGGCGTTGTTCAGATTTCAACTCGAAAAAATACTATCTAAACGAATTACCCTTTGGCAGCGGAGAGAAGACATCTCTGACCTAAATCATGTATGGTTTTCACCTGAAAATTCACTCTTTAAAGATTAGATAACAAAGTTTGGTTATGAGATAGACTCAGTCATGTTTTGAATAACATGTGACGTCAGAATACTGAAAACTCAGTTCATCATATTTCAAAAGAAACGAATAAAAATAAAATATATAAATAATTGTTCGATGGGTAGACAGTGTTCACATTCGTGAATTTTTTATAAAAACAGTATAGGCCTTTATTATATTTTGACGCACTAATGTCAATTCTCAGGGTTGTCAACTATTTGTTCACTTACCTACTTGAACCAAATGCTCTGGGAAATTATAGGGCATCTAAAAATTCGTGGACTTTTTCTTTCGTTGCCGATGTTTCTTTATTTTTGAGTATGTTACACAGTGACCATCTTCGAATAGTTTTATTGGCATAATGCAAAAATTGCAGTGTCTGTGATCCTTGAATTGTAGAATTAGTCCTTCCCTTTTTTCTTTAAATTCCCGCATTTACTTAATTTGGATTTTATAATTCAAAACTGGCAATCTATACTACATTGAAATACAGTAAGTTAACCTTCATTCTATGCTATATATAATTAGAATACATGGTGTGGTTAAATCGCAATAGTTCACAGGTTCTGGATGTGTGTAATCTGCCCACAGGGCACAATTTTGAATCGACACTGAGTCGACGTTGATTCAACGTCACGACGTTGATCTAACGTCACGACGTTGAAACAGCGTTGACTCGGGGCTTATTAGGTCTTGCTGTGACTGGTATTTTCAAATTGAAGTGAATCGGCCATATGTCTCACGGTGCAAACCTTTAGCTTTTAAGCAGTTAGAATGTTTTGGATTCGCATGTGCCTTTGCATTTCTTAAGAAGTGGTAATTGACGGCAAAAGCAAAGTTCCATTCCCCATGGAGCTCTCCTTTACACAAATTTTGGCTCTGTTTCATACTTGTTATCTTTTCGCTGAATCTTTTCTATTTGCCTTAAATGTCCCACCGGCCACACAAGGTTGAGTCAGTATTGAATAAACGTTGGTTCAACGTCATTGGCGTTGGGTAGGCGTTGATTGGAAGTTTATTGCTCTTTGTGTGTCCGCCGTGGACTTTAATAACTTTACTGCTTTACTGTCTAGTATCTTGTTCCCCAAATACCCGGTTATATGTCACACTTTTGCTAGTCATCTTTGGTTAAAGCTATATTGATTTTGTAGTCAACTTTTGAAAGTTTCAAAGCTCAAATTACTATACATTTGTTGACATGATCAATAGTAAAATAGGATACAGATTCACATAAGTCGAAAGACTTTCTTCTGAATCCTATTTGAACTGATAGTCATTTATATACCATTGTATTCACTCTATGTATGCTTCAGTTTCAAATAAATATTGATTAAACCAACTAATATATGCTGTAGATAATCTTAGAATCTGTCACATGTTGCACGGTCCTAAACGTAGCTTTTCGGAAATCAGGAAACGATAGTAAAATGAGTATGTGTTGCAAAGCCAAGCAAGAAGGTACTCAGTACATGATTTTCTGTTCCCCCATACTGACAGCGATTTATATTAATTTAGATACGAGCTCGTAAGTTTTGCCACGGTTTGCAAAAAAGTCATAGCTAAGCACACCATACAGAAAACGTCCACGAATTATGTCCCCCCACCAAAGGTGAGGGGGGCGGGGGCATATTGTTTTCAGTGCGGTTCCCGGTGCGTCGGCGTCAGCGTCGGCGTCCCACTCTTGTATGCGCAATATCTCTTGAACCAATTGATGGAATTTCACCAAACTTGCATGGATATATCATTGGGACAAGGTTAAGAGCTGATTAGATTTTGGTGATCTTGACTTCATTTTCAAGGTCACAGGAGAACTTAAATGGCGAGAAAATGTCTTGTATGCACAATATCTCCTGAACCAATGGATGGAATTTCACCAAACTTGCATGGAAATATCATTGGGACAAGTTCAAGAGCTGATTAGATTTTGGTGACCTTGACCTCATTACCAAGGTCACAGGAGGACTTAAATGGCGTGAAAATGTATGGTATGCACAATATCTCCTGAACCAATGAGTGGAATTTCACCAAACTTGCATGGATATATCATTGGGACAAGTTTAAGAGCTGATTAGATTTTTGTGACCGTGACCTCATTTTCAAGGTCACTGCAGGACTTAGCTGACAATTTCTTGTACCCACGATATCTCTTGAACCAATAGATTGAGTTTCATCAAACTTGCATGGATACATCATTGGGACAGGTTTAAGAGCTGAGAAGATTTTGGTGCCCTTGACCTCATTTTCAAGGCCACTGTAGGACTTAGATGACAATTTCTTGTAACCACTATATCTCCTGAACCAATGGATGGAATTTCACCAAACTTGCACAGATACATCATTGGAACAAACTTAATAGCTGATTAGATTTTGGTGACCTTGACTCATTTTGAAGGTCACTGTAGGACTTAGGTGACAGTTTCTTGTACCCATGATATCTCTTGAACCAATGGATAGAATTTCACCAAACTTGCATGGATACATCATTAGGACACGTTTAAGAGCCTATTAGATTTTGGTTACCTTGACCTCATTTGCACGGTCACTGGATGGCTTAGATGACACTTTCTTGTACCCCACTATATCTCTTGAACGGATGGAATTTCACCAAACTTGCATGGATACATCATTGGGTCAAGTTTAAGAGCTGATTAAATTTTGGTGACTTGACTTCATTTTCAAGGTCACTGGCTGACTTAGATGACAATTTCTTGTACTCACTATATCTCCTGAACCAGTGGATGGAATTTCACCAAACTTGTATGGATACATCATTGGGTCAACTTTAAGAGCTGATTAGATTTTGGTGACCTTGACCTTATTTGCTAGGACATAGTCATTTATGTAGGATATCTTTAGAACCAGTGGATGGATTTTCTCCAAACTTGCCTAGTATTTTAATTGCACATGTTTTTTTTATTCATAAGGGGTGATTGGAAATGGGCTGGTGGGGGGACATCAGTCTTTCTCTGAAAAACATTTCTAGTTTTAGTTACTTTTATGTTCATGTACCTCTTTATAACTGAACTGATAAAAAAGAAACCTACAATATTTTGGAGATGTCTGCCAGAGTATCGGCTGCTCTTGAATCTTACAAAATATTTATTCGTGTTCATCAGATCGTTTCTCAGAATCTGTCAAGTTTTTTCATGTGTTTATGAAATGTTCTACCTGAATAGCGTCTACAAGGGTTTTCAGTGCAGGTTTATGGAAGACGAGAATTAATGCAATTTGTTGTAAACTTAACAATATACAAACACGGATTTTCTATGAATATACCAACATGGATTGATGGGGCTCCATGGCCAGCCTGAAAATGTCAGCCACTGTCAAAATGGCCCATTATACTGGTAAATTGGGTAGATTAGCTTTTACACTAGCTTTCACATACAAACTATTACAATGACAGGACCCAGTTATTCAAAGCATTGTTATCTGAGCCGCAACGCGACAAAACCAACAATGTGGTTGTGCGCCCAGCGCAGACTCAGATCAGCCTGGGCATCCGCCCAGTCTGATCAGAGTCTTCGCTGTCCGCGTGGAGGTAGCTTAGACCCTTAGCTACCCTTTGAGCACTTAACAATGAGTCAGACCACACTGGGCGGACACCCAGGCTGATCTGAGTCTGCGCTAGGCGCACAACCACATTGTTGGTTTTCTCACGTCGCGGCTCATCTTAACGATATCGATAGTCAGTGATTCATTTAGTCTTCTAGTATACAGAAAATCAAGCGGGCTAACATGATGCGAAAAAGTTTTCGGCCAAAAAAATAAATAAATAAAAAATAGCAGTGTTTTTGCTTATTTGCTTATATACAATACGCTTGAAAATTTAAAGTCTCGTTAGCTAACGACATTCTTAGTTTTGAACAACTGGGCCCTGATGTGCTTGTGTCAGCTGACATTTAAAAAAAAGAATGCGTCGGAGGGATTTATCAATTTAAGCATCAACCCGTTCAACCTAAAAGCAAAACAAGAAATACATATCAAGTATACGTTGCAAACTCAAACTGGCAAGTTTCTTCATACATGCAAGCACCGAACACAGGAACAGTCTCATTAATAATAAGAGTTGATCACTAAATTTATACATTCTAATTCAGACTAAAGGTCAATAAATTGTTTTAGGTTATACATCAATCAGCTGTCAAACTTTGTATATGCTAGCACAGTAAGTTTTGGCAGTTTTACAAACTCTACAAATTAGAAGTGCTAACAATACGCAATTTATTTTCTCCTCTGAGAATAATGAGATTATCTAACTGAGAAGTTGGTTATCAGACTAACTGGCGAACCTTTCGAGGAAGGCGTCGTTTTGGGCGTATAACCTCTTCTGTCAGACTGAACAAATTAACCAGCACAGCTCCAGACCAGACGGTGTCTCGTCAACGTCAACTATTTGCGTTTCAATTCCGTTTGAGTAAATAGGGAAACTCTCCGACTGGTCCCAAAAACAATTACTCGTACACTGTGCAGTAGCGATTGCTTTCAGTCATTTGGGAAGTTTCTGTATACTTCAGTAAGCTGGGATTTTTTCTTGAAGATTAATTTTCACAAATTAGAGGTAGGATAAATGGGTACACTTTCAGGAGAAGCAACTTTCTCATTTCACTTTTGCCTTCTTTTTACATGGACTCCGTCCAGGAAGAGAGTCGTTATCCATATGAACAAACAGTTGATAACAAACATGTTTCCCCTTTGTATAAACGGCAGAACAATTTGAAGAGTAGCCGAACACCAAGACAGGGCAAATGTACTATTCAAGTGAGGTAACGGAAAAGAAGTAAAGCTTCTGCATGTATGTCACCTTAGCAGATCATCTATATTCCCATCTTCAATAAATGATGGTTTGTAAACATTGCAACATCCATTATCCCACCGGTAATTCCCCGGCGGACATACGCTGCTGCACTGCTGAAAATGCTGTGTCTTATGCATTAGTCATTTGTAACCACTGCCCCCCCCCCCCCCCCCACCACCGACGGGGTAGGGTGGGGATACTGGGGCTAAGGTGCCGGGCAATAACATTTTTATTGTCTCCACAGTGCCAGGGAAGTGCTGGGGTTCTAACATTTGGATCTTTACCCCAGTGGAATTTTCTGTTATACAGCGCAGGGCTGACAGCAGGGCTATAACCATCAGCGTGTCCCCAGAGGGTGGGGCTTATACCAGGGCACTAAAAACGAAAAGTCATTAGCCCCGCTATTCCCAATAGGTGTGTATGTGGGGGGGGGGGGGGGGGGGGGGGGAGGGGGGCAGTGGTTACAAATGACTGGTGCAATTCTAGAGATGGTATTTACATTTCAAACCATTCAGATTAATCTTTTGCAAAACTGGAGACCATGTATTACAGACTGCAATAATCAAATATGACAAAAGCTTGACTGAGATAATGTAATAGATTGCACATACTTATGTTAATGTCATTTGTTCTTTGTATATTTTGCGTTGCAGTCATCTGTAAAACATGCGATGAGTTCTGTAATTTGCGATTAGCTTCAGTTTGCTTCTACAGTATGCGGAACTACCTGTAAAATATTTACTGTTTCCTAAGATATTTAAGTGCGGTGTCCCATCCTCTCACATGGAACACTCTCTGCTGCATTATTAATTTACTGGATATGGTTTTTCGCTCCCCTGAACGAACTGTTGCGGTCACTCCAACATCGGGCTTTAGGGGTCAAGTCATGTAAACTCGTACAGCAGGTAAATTCGGACAGTGACATTGTTTTCTTTATATGCCAGTTGTTTGGAATCAAACAGTGAAAATCCTGATGAGACGACTCATTATTAAACAGTGAAAATCCTGATGAGACGGCTCATTTTGAGCCGTCTCATCTGGATTTTCACTGTTTGCAATGGTATGTCCGAATTTACCCGGTGTCCGAAGTTACCTGACTCGACCCTACTTGTATTATGTGTATTTTGCAGTTTTCAACTGTTGGCGAACCGTTAGAGTCTCGATTAGACTTTGCTTTAAGTGGATCTTTTGGAACAACTAGTTTATCATGTTTAGAGAATTTTCTAGTGCATGTTTTATCAGACAACAAACCCCGAATGGTTCTGCGACCACACGATCATAACAGTGCATTATGGCATGTATGGCCAAAAGTGGTATCAAAACGAACGTCTACGATTGTGGCAGTTCCCAAACACCTTCAAAAGTTGTCTAAACCATAGTTTCTACGATAGGTTGCCACACAATGTGTACTTCCTACATGTGAGTAAAATTGAAAACTCAATATTTGGTTTAAGAATCAGTGATACTAAGTACCATGTAAGACGATATATATGTATGTTACAATTATAGCAATTGCGAGAGACTCCTTCATGTCTCTATTACCGATGTATAACACTCATGGTAATGAAATGTTATCATCCTTTGGACTGATATTTTCATCAGTTTGTATAATCACAGGTCTGTGGTCGCTATCATCTCTCTGGGAGCACAAACCATAATATCAAAGGTATAAAGATTCTTTTGCGAGTCACTTTTAATATGTTCATAACTAACCACATCCTACCTGTTAAAATTGAGTCAGTGGTTAATGCCATTGCACTCTAGTATGTCTTTCTTTCTTTCTCTCTTTCCGCACTCTCGTTTTGAATGAATTATCGTAGAAATATTTTCTTTCTTTTTTTCTTTCTTACCTCTCCGCCCTCTGGTTTTGAATGAACAATGATAGTAGAAAATTCTAATTTTGGCTTCTCATATAGCTTCACCAACCCGAATTTTAGAGTACCACGATGGATTGACAATGAATGCATACTTTGTAAGTATGGCACCTCCTACGTTTGTCGCAGTTTCATTGGAATCTCGACACATATTATACTTCGTAGGAAAGAAAACGTGAGTCTACCTGTTCCTTTTGTATGCAAGACGCGCACACTGACTGGTGCGAATAATGCAGGCATTACAGCAGAGATAAGACGCTAAAGGTCACTTACAGAATGCTGGTGCGCGCAACAAGACACGCAAAAAGCTGTTGCATCATCGTGTCCATATGAAGAGATAAGCACGTCCAAGAGGCGAGAGCTGAGATGGTATTGTCAAATCTTATGTTTGTCAAGTGGAGTATCCACAGCAATGCTTCAGATTACTACTTCTAGGACAGCGAGGTAGACAGAATAAGAGATGGGAGGTCAATTGTCATGGAACGCACAGACATGACTTTTACGTTATGCAACGTTCTTCAGTGGTCTATCCATTCCATTTTCTAGGACACGTGGAAATGTCCATTCTACTTATATGTGAAGTGAAGACACACAATGACAATAAGATCATTTTTAAACATTCTGGATGAAAACTGATTTCCTTCTCCTCGATCACATATACGTTTCCTGGCGATCTACCAGACTAAGTGCTAACCAGATTCAAAAATGCTATCCACGAGAAAAGATAAATGTGTCATCACTATTGCTTACTTGTCAATCGTTTATTAATGAATTAAATTATACAAATTTATCAAAAGATCAGTGCCCATTTGATTTTGTCTAGTACAGAACTTGTAGGTAGCCTTAAACTGCTAATAGACACTATATTGAAACCGATGGTTGGTATGACCTTTCAGCTCTGTGTACCGGCTGGTATCATTCCATGAAATATACTAGTACCTGCCTACAGAAAAATACAAGTGAGAGGGCTTGGATAGGGTTTTAAATATCAGAGACTAGTGGTCATTTTATACTGTTACTTTTTAGGCTGAGCGTAAAGAAAATCAAAGACTAAGAAATTAAAGACAAACGTCAGAAACCAGCAAAGTAAATCAGAAAGAAGGCTGGTTATTGAAAGCAACCATATCGATGCCTTTCTCAGTTTTAAAAGAGCATGGGCAATCATTTAAAAAAATAAGTTTGAATTACTTCTTTTTAATAGGAAATAAATTGTATTCAAGAAATAGTAATAATAATTATAATAATAATAATAATAACAATAAAAATAATAATAATAAAAATAATGGAAAGCCAGAGTGGACCATCGATTAATGATAATAAGTATTAGTATTTTTTTATTATTAAAATTATAACGATATAGAGAATATTGAGATTGAAAACAGGTATCCAGCACCTAATCTAGATCATAGTTCTATAGAATTTCGCTCTCATGTCAAGGACACGATCACCTGAGATTCATTCCTTTAAACATTATTAGTTAGATTATAGTAGAAAACAATTATCAAAACATCTTTACACGAATAACAACGGGTCATCGTACTGATAGTGGTTAGTAACGCAACATTCTACTGAAGACAGTGACCTAGCAATAGAGTTAAGGGAACAACTATCAAAGAACTTGGGCCGTATTCATAAAGCCACTTAAGTCGTTGCTATGCTGTTGCTAAGGCTAAATATCTATAAAGGAGATTCCCTACAACTATAAAATTTGGTCTGGAGGAACAGTCTTTCTAAGACTGTTCCTCCAGAGCAAATTTCATAGTTGTAGGGAATCTCCTTCAGAGAAATTTAGCCTTAGCAACAGCATAGCAACGACTTAAGTCGTTTTATGAATACGGCCCCTGTTTCGCAGAAACTAGATCAAAGGGAAACAACTTCTGCGACTTCTCTTTCCTCCCCCTGTCGACGTAGATATCTTAAATGGCATCAATTTTTAGAGAAAACAATTTGCTCCTTTCTTTTAAGAGTTGATCCCTATTGAAAAAGTTAGAGTTGCTACCCCTGAAAGTGTTTTCATTCACCTTAAATTATTTGACAATATTACTTCAACTTGGGATATACATTCTACTATAATCGTGGTCGGAACTGATGAAGAAATGTTAAAAAAATCAAAACTCTTTTCCAACAAAAGTGGATTTGCATGGTCTGAAACAGCAAATGAATGGAACACTTTATTGCATTCGGATTTTTATATCGTTCGATCTTTAATTTGTGGGCAAATTGACAGAAATCTTTTATACCATATACTTTTTTTTTCATTCAATCAGTCATACAATCTATGGGCCATAGAACCGTTTCCAGTGCACTATCAATCTGTAACGCTATATATATGTTTACATCGCCAGTTTCATCATTTCATGGAAATATTTGGCAATCTTACAAACTCTTATAAAGTTCTGACGGTTCAAAGTGGCTATTGTTTTTTTTTTGTTTTTTTTTTTTTGAGTAGTTGACAAAAATGTAACCCATATTTGCCCAGTATCCTCTTCAATCCTTTTTAATTGGATCAGTCCGTTTGTCTTTTGAGGGGTTTCTGGGATAGCTTATTTTATTATTTCTATTTGTTGAAAGACACTTGCCCATGTATTCTGTGCGAAAAAAACATTCCTTGAGCAGATGCCGCGTGCTGCGACATCTGATCTGGGTCTGCGCTGTTTGCCAATGTCCCTTTTATAGGACACTAGGCATATATTGGTTGATCTTGCAGCAATGATATTCCAATGACTGCCTTAGCACTGAAAATGATGCGTCATTTCAGGCTTCAGGCCTATTGACAATGCTGGAGTAATTTAAAGTTTGGACTGAGATTTAAGCTTTGTCATGATTTATTAAAGGTTCTTAGAGACACTTGCGGTACTCCCAATTAGCTTATAAGCAGCCTTTTAATAAATAAATAAATAAATAAATAAATAAATTATCGTCAAAATAAATCATTATCTGGCCGTTTGATGGGTATGCCCTTTACCATCTCGGGTCACAGACGTTTTGACCATCTGTTTGTCTTGTTCATTAGACCAGAACAGCAAGAAAGGGTGTCGTATAGCATGTTGAAACAGTGCAGACTAATGCTTTCTGCCCAGTTACGCAGTCTCATCTTAGTTTATCCTGTTCCAGCGAAAACTATAGATCTTGAGGCAAATACAAAGAGAAAAGAGAAGACTTTGATTAGCGGGTGCAGAGGGTTATGGTGATCTTACTGTTAGTAGTTCACGCGTAAGGTCGATTTTCTCGTGTTGCGACTTATACATTTACTGGCGATAGTTATGTTCCGGTAACCCATCAATCTGTCACACCCTATGTATACTTACATGGTGAGTTTTGGCAGTTTTACAAAATCTAACGATTTTGAGGTGCTTCTGAGCTAAGCCTATTGTTGTTCCCTGAAAATAATAGTTCTGTTTTGAAGACAGTATAATCATTCAAAGTGGTTTTTGTTCAGAATATAAGAAGAACCAGCTCTAAATTTGAAACAACGTCACTGTCTGGAACACAACAGGTTGCTAAATATACAGCACAGTATCCTATGTATGCATGCCATATGTATGCTACTGTAAAGCACCTAAATGAATCTGCACGTTTTTACTGATAATGACACTAGATATTTATTTGTTTTACAATGCAGCTGTGCGTCCAAAAATGGGGGTGTATTGTCGATTTACCTACCTACCTACTGGCCCGTTTTAGGTCAAATTATTCCCATTTTCAAAATTTAGTATTTTTGAACGACTTTGTCTGTTTTCCCCTTCGCTGAGGGTTGATAGTCAAAAGATAGTATTAGCCGCGACACGAGAAAACAAGCAATGTGGTTGTGCGCCCAGCACAGACTCAGATCAGTCTGGGCATCCGCCTAGTCTTAGCAGAGTCTTCCCTAGGCGCTTAAAGGGTAGCTAAGGGACAAAGCTATCCTCATGTGGACAGCGAAGACTCTGATCAGACTGGGCGGATGCCCAGGCTGATCTGAGTCTGCGCTGGGCGCACAATCACATCGTTGGTTTTCTCATGTCGCGGCTCATATGTTTTGATACAATGTACTTCTAGGAACCGGTTCCTTATTCCTTTCCGTATATAATCAATGCTTTTATTGGCATATTCTTCATAAAATTATATAGCATATATATAGACTGTATCATAAAAGTTGATGTTACTGGTTTAATACAGTTGTCGTCTTAGCATGTTGATGGGTTTTGTAATTTGTCACCAGCTTGTGCTAAGTATCTTTTGCATTTATTGGGAGACGAACTAACTGTGTTGCTGATCTACCTGAAAATGTACCTAGAACTACCTTAGACATTTGACATAGGTTCCTTTGCCATGAGATCTGAAAGGAAATAGCAATATGTATTTATTATAATATAAACAGCTGGTTCAGCTGTGATATTTATTGTTTTAAAACTTTATTTATCATGAGACAGCTGCTTAGTCTGTCCATCTATATTTGATTGGCGTCGCGCGAAAAGGGACCTTCAGACGCGTGCGTAGACTGTTCCACTGCTATTACTGTTAAGCAGATATTGTAAGGCTGTGAAAGAGTCTAACGCGTGCGTACAATAATTGATAAAACCATTCCGCGCATCAGAGGAATTAGCGGTTGGTCTGCATTTAAAAAAGAAGCAAAACTGAAAATAACATACTTGCTTCCTTCTTCTGAAAGTGTGCCTAGTCACCTTGAGTTGTTGTTTTTTCTTTGAAATATGTAACAGAATTATGGAATATGTAGAAAATATGGAAAACTAAACATTAGGACCTATAAAATACACATATTGATGATAGGTAAAAGTAAAGGTTTCCCATAGCCTTGTGGTCGTAGGGACAATGGGCATTAGAGGCCCACTGTATCTATAGCACAGCATATGAAAAGCGGAGCCCATCCCTTCTGACTTTTCTTGATTTTTTTTTCTCTTAAAAATTTGCAGCTTATTTGACACGGTGGAGCTATTTGAGGCTATTGCAGGTTCTGTTGCTGAGTGCAGCAATTGATAACTTGAGATTATAAAAATAGTGACACAATGTTTTTTCAATAGTTTACTGCGTATTACAAAATCTAGATCGCCCAAATTCAAGAAAATAGTAATAAAAACTAAATAATAAACGTGGAAACTTTAATCTAATGGGCTGTTTGCAATAATTCCCAGTCTAAGTTCTTTTCCTTAAGTACAAGTATCTCTCACATTCCATGTTTGTGCTAATTTGATAATAATTCTCTGTACTTGCATTCTGGCGCCCTACCAGATTATGTGAAGCTTACTCTGAAAGTGTTAGAGAGAGCTTCATTTCTAACATGATTAAGACTACATGGCTCCTGACGTGTTTGTAGTCAGTGGCAAGAAAACTTTTTTGAACTTATGCGAACTGGGTCCGAGGGTATAAAACTTGAGTATAATCTCAAACTCAAAATAAAGCTCACTGATTGGCTGCTTCCGAGCATGTGCTGGCCAGGCCCAGAGGTTATAAAACTTGAGTACATTCTCAAACTCAAAATAAAGCACTCTGATTGGCTGCTTCCGAGCACATGCTCGGAAGTAGCCAATCAGTGGGCTTTATTTTGAGTGTGAGATTATTCTTAAGTTTTATGACCGTGAACCCCGGTCTCGTACATGAACAGTCAGATCACAGCATATACAGCTCTTTCAAATACTTCAGCCAGCTACTCTGAGCATGTTTCTCATGACGCGACTCATTGAATCCAAGGCGAGTTTTCACACAAGGAAGCCTCTCGAAATACATATACATGTATGGGCTGCTCTTAAAGAACAAAGTCTCCTAGCAGGGGCATTTTATCCTTTTAGAAATAAACCCATAGTGAAATGAGAGAACAATTTCATTTCGATAAGGGACGAGTCATTTATAATCAGGTGGGGGGGGGCCGGGTACATTTTCATATGGTTCACCAAAATTTTTCCGACCCCCCCAGTCTCACCAGAATTTTTTGCCGACCCCCCCAAACTGGTGACAAAAAAGTTTATGACCCCCTACCCCACCCCACATCCCAGCTACCCTTCACACACACAACATATTACCTATTTTATGTCAGACTGATCTCAATCAAAACCTGTATGAAACATAAAGAACATTTACTTATTCTGACGTTAATTAATCGTGCAGATTAATGGTTTGTTTAAATTTTGTCGGCAATTCTTTCCACTCCTTATGCTTATTGGCATCTTGAAAAGTGTTGTCGAATGCTCAATAAACTGTTAATAATAATAACGGGGAGGCGGGGTGTGGGGGGTGCAGCCCCCTGAAGCCACAGTAGCTTTGCTGATGACAAGCTGGTATTACAAACACAGGCATTAAATTTAATTGAGAATAAAATCATCGTCTCGACATGATTTTATAGACAATTGTACACGTTCTACTAGCAAGCTAATAAAAATATCTGTTTTTTTTTGACAGAAGATGCCCAAGTTTTGAATCATTCCCATAAATGCCCATAGTTTTTAAATTTGAAAGAATAGAGTCTGAAATATTAAGAGTAATGGGGGGTCTGGGGGCCGAAGCCCCCCAGAAGCTGAAACGTTTTTTAAAAATGGAGAGCAATGGAAGAAATCTGACCCCCCAATATGCCTAATAAAATATATGACCCCCCCTACTCCATGGCTTTTTTATTTCCGACCCCCCCCCCAGCACATCACAAAAAAAAAATTCCGACCCCCCCTAAATGTACCCGCCCCCCCCCCCCCCCCCCCCCCCCCCCACCTGGTAATAAATGACTCGTCCCTAAGGATTAACTTCCATGGAAATGTTTCCATTCTCCTTAACATGTAAGTTTAGACATAGATTAACAAATGGTTTCTCGGCAGGCTTTTGATAGCAATTTGCTTTCTTCAAAACCGTGATATCTTCTTGTGTTTTATATGTCGAGCTGTATTAATACAATTTCCATCAGTACAGTATATTCAGTATAAACATTGACAGGATTCTTTCATCCCTCATTCGCAGTGGCTTAAGCAAGCGGTCCGGGTTCGATTTTTTAGTTTAAGCATATTTCATTGCCAAATAATCTATACCGCAATTGGGTTGGACCATACGTGCTTACAACCAACAAGTTCTTTCGATTCCTGCTGGCTACGGATTTCTTTTCAACCGTAAACGGGGTTCCGTTGTGCACAACCTTTCATTATCACACTCACATCGTCCTGATATGAATGAAATACTGTTGACTGTTGAAAATGATTTAAAATCGCAATCCATCCGTCCATCCACCCATCCATCCATCCATCCATCCATTTTCTGCTAGTGTCACAGTGTCATTACTAGTATTACTAAAACTGTCACTACCTTCCTGTAATGAGTTGCGATCACCATTATCCCTACAAACTCAGCCATCTCCAGCAGTTATATATACCCTAAAATTCTAAAAACTAGGACACCTAAAATAATTACGTTAGCCTGACTATCCTTATAATGGAAGAGTTTAGTTTTACAATGCAGTAATGTTTGCTCAGACCTGTACTGTATGTATTGTTTAGAACTTGTAGATTCATTTGTTTAAATGTTTCTCGCTGTGAACACAAAAGATCTACGGGGCCTTGCAGACAGTCTAAAAAGGAATAGTCCAGTTTTCAGATCAGTACGTGGTATTGGTACAAGGAATTTGACGAGCTGAAAAGTGAGGACAACTAGTGCGTATGCTTCATTTGTATTTTCTGCTAATTTCCTTCAACAATAGACATGAAACATATAACTAAGAAATGAGTGACTTCAAAAATGAACAAAAATGTCTTTATCCGCACTGACATAATACATTGATTATTTAAAGTTGATTGTATCGAAAGCAATAGGTGTTACAGCTGATAAAACAATTTCTTCGGAAAACATAATTTACAGAGATAAACATTAAATATAACAGATATAGGGAGAACTTTTTGCTTCTCTGGCACTAACAACAAGGAAAATAAAAATATTGAATCATTGTCAGACTATGTTTCTGCAAATTGCAACAAGACCTGATTTACTGCCAAGCTAGACACAATAAAACTCTTCCCGACCATGTTTTCGATTTATGGTTTAGCGATCTCAAAGGTTTCGACTGTTGAATAAGACTTGTATACCATAAAAAGCACTATCTATTTTTTTCTGTTCGGCAATGGTTGCCATTCTTAAAGAAAATACATTGTTTTCCTTGGGTAGGAATACCTTCTCATATGGAGCTACAGTCAGAAGTAAAAATATTGTTCTTTCCTTCTAACATAGATATTCTCTGAAGGTTAATGGCTAGACTTTCAAGGGAAGCAACTCTGCCGTTTTCTTTTTGTCTCTTTTCTCAGTGAGAGTAAACTATTGAAGGAAAGAATTTTCTCCCCTAGGAGCAGTTCAGGATGGTCAGCAGTTCAGCACAGTAAAAGCAGTACGATAAATAACAATCTGCACTACTTTTATTATGATTAAATACTTTTTTTCAAAACATCTGTAAGGTTACAGTGTATTATAAATATCTGGCACAGTCAAAAAGTGCTACAAAGAGAAAAACCCACATACAAGAGCATATGTTCCATGATGATTTCTTCATGTTGTAGCAAAAACAGTAAGTGCAGGGCACAGCTGTCTGAGGACAAGTAGTTTCTAGTCCTTGATCGATCTGACACCTCTCAATTTAAGGGAAACAAGGTCTAGTTAGAATGAAGCGCGTGAATATGATGTTTCTTTTCAAGAACGTCCAGTTGCCAAGAAAGCAATTAAAGTAGAACAGTTGGATCACGAGTTTACGTAGTGTGTAATTACGCTAGCTTAAGCAAGTTCGACACTTGATATCTCTACTAGACATTTACATGTAGTTAATCATTCAACACTCGTAAAGTCATAATCTTAATCTTAATGATAGTCTGAGATTCCTCTACAAAATTCTGTTGAAGCAAATAGTGCACACTGTAGATCTATAGAAAGTTGTTTAGGCGGGTGTTTCATATATGAAATGTAAGTAGTACAGAGTATCAAAGGTTGCTGTAGTAGCTTCATGGTGTGAGTTCTGGCAAGCTAACAGATTCCAACATCTAGAAAGTGCTAAGCACCTAAGAGTTTCTTATACTACATCCAACAAGTAACTCTGGTATTCTTCTTCAAAGACATTCAGTTTGATGACCTGAGATCTCTCTGTTTACTAGGCACAGAAGTTAGCATATAATATATACAGTATATTTGGTTGCAGGCACTCATAATTACTACCTGGTAGTGCGAAAGGCATTGTCATGTTTCAACTATGATTTAATTGATTTGTGCTATAATCAGAACTTTATTTTTTTGTACTATTTTGCCTTTAATATATATTTTAAAGTTCATTTTATTTTTAAAAACATCAGTACATTTACACACGCTGAACATACATTTGTAATATTTTTTTTCAAATGGGATTCAGAAGACAGTCAACTGACTTTATTTTTCAAATCTGTATCCCAATATTGCAATCACGGTAACACTTACATAGCAAGTGGTTTGAAATTACAATATACATGTACAAACACG
The DNA here is from genome assembly GCA_963989385.1 of Ctena decussata. Lineage (NCBI taxonomy): Eukaryota > Metazoa > Mollusca > Bivalvia > Lucinida > Lucinidae > Ctena > Ctena decussata. The sequence continues at coordinate 86,676,887 of OZ022499.1, read as the reverse complement.
ATACAAACATGAAGAATCGCATGGTTTTACTATTCTGTAATACGCATTTTAAAAGAAAACATTTCTTCCGTACACGCCATCGGCTCCACGGGAGTAGGATAATTTCTAGAAAATATCTTGCTTTTGGAAGAAAACAGGATAGTTCCAGTTTAAAAACTTCTATATTTTGACTCTTATCCTTATTTTCGGGTAAATCCCCTTCTTCATGGATAAAGAATTTTGAACTAACAACTGTCTTGCGTTGGGCAAAAACAGGATAGTTGTCAGTTTAAAAGTTCCGCATCCCCGAAGAAGGGGTTTGTCCCGGAAAATTTAGACTAGAGTAGAAATATTCGAAAAACGTTATATGTTATCTTTCTCTTTGGAAAAGGAGTACTAGTAAATGTGTTATTTTTGTAAAAGTATTAAGCTAAAGATAAGTTATTAAAGGTGGCTGGATACACTTAAATATAACGTGCATTTCTTAAAGATCATGCACTTACGAGGGTCATCCAATAAATCTTGCAAACGCCGTCATTACTGCTTTATTAATTGAGGTAGGGCTATCAAATTACACCATTAACAGCGGCTTACGTATATGATACACATATGTGCTGAAAATCATACATGTGCTATTCCTTTCTCAGATATGGGAGGTTTTTGAACGCAAAGGTGTAAGCGATACCTGCGGTGAAATCGCACAAACATGACGTCGTTTACAAGAGGTTAGGGGAAGAAAATTCCTGCATACATGTTTATTATTCTTTCAAATTACAAGAATTCATGTTCTAAAGTAATCGCCTTATATTTAAGATCTCAAATAAGAGACAATTGTCACTTCACATTACCAGTCAATATGTGGTTGCTAGGCAACAAGAGAATACATGTATTACAGAATTTTAGCAAAATTTTAGTGTTTTTTTTTACGTTTACCTCTGGTTCCTTAAGGCTGCAAACGATATTAAACAAGGCTCAAAGCTTATATTTTCTCTTATATCTACATTTCAGCATCTCGGGACTATTCTTTGATAACAAATAAATTGCAGTTTAGGAAACACTTCATCTGCTGTGAAAGCCTCTTCTTCATATACTTATTTTATATGATATTTTAGCTGCCCGAAAAAGATGGTGATCCTCCTTCGAACAATAATTATATCTTGACTGATGGCAATATCTTAACCTTGGCACCGTGTACATACTTCAGTATTATTTTCCGTATCCCCCAGCAATTTTCAGATATTTACAAGGATTCTGAACTAAGCTAGAGGATCTTAAACAGACAACTAGAAGCCACCGCTGCACCCATAATGTTAGTATTCTTCAGTTGCCTAGCAACCCCATTTGCAAGATCATGACGTTTCTGGAAATTGTTGACTGGAAAGAAGGAAAGATGCAATGTAGGAATGTGGATTGCTCGAGTAGTTTTTAATTATCATTTGCCCGAAACTCGGCCGTTTGCAGGACTTATTGGATGACCCTCGTAGTGTAGGTAATTTGAGAAAAAAAAGTTTATGCAAAACTGGAGGCCGAGGCTGAAATAAAATGGACCAACAGCAGGAAAGGTACCTAGCAGTCAGCGTCTTATGTCATTCACCTTGTATCTAACCTTTTTTCCCCTAAGTAGCCTAAACATTCCGTCAGTCTTCCATAGGCCTTAATTTGAGGGGAAACATTCACCGAAACAACATATGGAAAATGTTATAAACGGCGACGGACCTGATGAGACGGAGATTATAGTTGCTGTCTTTTTAGGGCGTTCTCTGCTAGTTACAGTGTTACGTGCTCTAAATACTGAGGCTAATAAATTCTACGATGAAAGTTATCCATTATGTGGTGCTGCGCTCTTGATTAGATGTTATACTCAACATGCCCTTCGTCCATTATCGGATTCTTAAACAAATCACAGGGGAGGGGGGTTGGGGTTTCTTTTCGTGAAGGTTCCTTTTGCAAATAAAGGAGTTGAGTTTATTAACTTGAATGGTATCTTTGGGTGTGTGTCCGTCGCTGCATCCATGCCTGCTTGTTTCCGGGGTTCTGAACCGCCAGTAGTTTGTTGTGAATGTAGTGGGCTCATCGGGGCACTGTATTTAATTTCAATAAACTTGTTTCTGATCTTGACATCCATGCTGGCACTCCAGCCATGACAGACTTTCTGCGATGCATTGGTTACCTAAGCTTCATAAAAACGTATAAAGCACAATTTGTTGCCGACTCGAGTGCTACTGCTGCTGGGCTGTTTGAGTTGTTGGCTTCTTTCCTCGCTGTTGTCGGGGATCGTGTCATAGGGTAATGTTGAAGGGTTTGTGAGAGGTCTGTCTTTGGATCTATCAAAAGTTCTGGTGTGGTAACTGATGGGCTGGGGTCGAGGGGGTTCCGTGCGACCAGTTTGTCAACTTATGACTTGTCTACACTCTATACCACTTTGCCACATAAGTTAATCAAAGAGAGACTTATAGGTTTAATTTGGTAGCTTTAGGGGAGTGTTTGCCTTTTCTTGCCTGTAACGAAAGACACGCTTTCTTTATACCCCTGAATAGGTCAATTAGGTGTTTCGAACAACTGTAGGAGCAGAGGGCGAGGGTTTGGATCCAGTAAAGCTAGTTTGGGTCCCCCAGTGGTCTATTACTGACCGTTGCAAAGCGGTACTTCTGTTGTTGTTGCTCGGCATTACATTTTGTTATGCCGTTTTTTATGGTCTCTAGCAGGCTCGTCACCTGAAAAGCTGCCATTCTGCTTTCTGTATCGTTTATTGATTTAAAACATAAAAATATGTAAATATAGATGTTGCTGCTGTTTTCATTTAGGATAGCTGACTGACCATCTGTTTGGAAAAAGAAGCTGTTCATTTGGTTTACTGTGCGTGTCTTTCGTGAACTTTGGCCAATTTGTGTGTGTGCTTCTTGAAGGCGCGATGTTGGATTTGATTGTCATTGCCTATATTTTACTTTCCAAACAATTCGGCTTACGCTCTTTCGACTGAGTGAAAGTCTGAGCTTGAATGCACAATA